>CM017481.2:5523374-8013374 GCA_007827005.2 Populus simonii
TCAAAAGTTTCGACCCCTTTGAGCCTTCATTCAATTGTGGCAGGGCCACACCTCCTCTTCAACGAGTAGCGATTTTGTAGGTACTACTAGGGAAATGGCCTCCGTAAACTCCTCTACAAATTTGAGCGCGATCCAACGATCGGATCAAAAGTTATGGTCCCTTGGAGCCTTTATTCAAGTGTGGAAGAACCACACCTCCTCTTCAACGAGTAGCGACTCCATAGGTAATATAAGGAAAACGGCCTCCAGAAACTCCTGTATAAATTTGAGCGCGATCCAACGATCGGATCAAAAGTTACAGCCCCTTTGAGCTTTCATTCAAGTGTGGTAGGACCACACGTCCTCTTCAACGGGTAGCAATTCCATATGTACTACAAGGTAAACGGTCTCCAAAAACTTCTGTAGAAATTTGAGCGCGATCCAAAGATCGGATCAAAAGTTACAGCCCTTTTGAGCCTTTATTCAAGTGTGGCAGGACCACACCTCCTCTTCAACGAGTAGCGGTTCCATATGTACTACAAGGAAACGCCTTCAGAAACTCCAGAAACATTTGAGCGCGATCCAACGATCGGATCAAAAGTTAAGGCCACTTTGAGCCTTTATTCAAGTGTGGCAGGACAACACCTCCTCTTCAACGAGTAGCGCTTCCTTAGGTACTACAAGGAAAACAGCATTCGGAAATTCCAGAAAAAATTTGAGCGCGGTCCAACGATCAGGATCAAAAGTTAAGGCCCCTTTGAGCCTTTATTCAAGTGTGGCAGGACCACACCTCCCTTCAACGAGTAAGGACTCCATAGGTACTATAAGGAAAACGGCCTCCGAAAATTCCTGTAAAAATTTGAGCGCGATCCAACGATCGGATCAAAAGTTACAGCCCCTTTGAGCTTTCATTCAAGTGTGGTAGGACCACACGTCCTCTTCAACGGGTAGCAATTCCATATGTACTACAAGGTAAACGGTCTCCAAAAACTTCTGTAGAAATTTGAGCGCGATCCAAAGATCGGATCAAAAGTTACAGCCCTTTTGAGCCTTTATTCAAGTGTGGCAGGACCACACCTCCTCTTCAACGAGTAGCGGTTCCATATGTACTACAAGGAAAACGGCCTTCAGAAACTCCAGAAAACATTTGAGCGCGGTCCAACGATCGGATCAAAAGTTAAGGCCCCTTTGAGCCTTTATTCAAGTGTGGCAGGACCACACCTCCTCTTCAACGAGTAGCGACTCCATAGATATTACAAGAAAAATGGCCTCCGAAAAGTCCTGTAAAAATTTGAGCGTGATCCAACGATCGAATCAAAAGTTACGGCCCCTTTGAGCCTTTATTCAAGTGTGGCAGGACAACCCCTCCTCTTCAACGAGTAGCGATTCCATATGTACTACAAGGAAAACGGCCTTCGAAAACTCCTATACAAATTTGAGCGTGACCCAACGATTGGGTTGAATCAAAAGTTTCGACCCCTTTGAGCCTTCATTCAATTGTGGCAGGGCCACACCTCCTCTTCAACGAGTAGCGATTTTGTAGGTACTACTATGGAAATGGCCTCCGTAAACTCCTCTACAAATTTGAGCGCGATCCAACGATCGGATCAAAAGTTACGGCCCCTTTGAGCCTTTATTCAAGTGTGGAAGGACCACACCTCCTCTTCAACGAGTAGCAAATCCATAGGTACTACAAGGAAAACGGCCTCCGAAAATTCCTGTAAAAATTTGAGCGCGATCCAATGATCGGATCAAAAGTTACAGCCCCTTTGAGCTTTCATTCAAGTGTGGTACGACCACACGTCCTCTTCAACGGGTAGCAATTCCATATGTACTACAAGGTAAACGGCCTCCAAAAACTTCTCTAGAAATTTGAGCGCGATCCCAAGATCGGATCAAAAGTTACAGCCCCTTTGAGCCTTTATTCAAGTGTGGCAAGACAACACCTCCTCTTCAACGAATAGCGATTCCGTATGTACTACAAAGAAAACAACCTTCGAAAACTCCTACACAAATTTGAGTGCGATCCAACGATTGGATCGGATCAAAAGTTACGATCCCTTTGAGCCTTCATTCAGGTGTGGCAGGACCACACCTCCTCTTCAACGAGTAGCGATTTCGTAGGTACTACTAGTAAAACGGCCTCCGTAAACTCCTGTACAAATTTGAGCCGATTCAAAGATCGGATCAAAGGTTACCGCCTCTTTGAGCCTTCATTCAAGTGTGGAAGGACCACACCTCCTCTTCAACGAGTAGCGATTCCGTACATACTACAATGAAACGAATAACCTCCAAAAATTCCTATACAAATTTGATCGCGATCCAATGATCGGATCAAAAGTTATGGCCCCTTTGAGCCTTTAGTCAAGTGTGGCAGGACCACAAATCCTCTTCAACGGGTAGCGACTCCATAGGTATTACAAGGAAAACGGCCTTCGAAAACTCCTTTATAAATTTGAGAGCGATCCAACGATCGGATCAAAAGTTACAGCCCCTTTGAGCCTTTATTCAAGTGTGGCAGGACCACACCTCCTCTTCAACGACTAGCGATTCCATAGGTACTATAAGGAAAACGGCCTCCGGAAACTCCTGTATAAATTTGAGCGCGATCCAACGATCGGATCAAAAGTTACAACCCCTTTGAGCCTTTATTCAAGTGTGGCAGGACCACACCTCCTCTTCAACGAATAGCGTTTCCGTATGTACTACAAGGAAAACGACCTCCAGAATCTCCTGTATAAATTTGAGCGCGATCCAACGATCGGATCAAAAGCTACAGCCCCTTTGAGCCTTTATTCAAGTGTGGCAGGACCACACCTCCTCTTCAACGACTAGCGATTCCATAGGTACTATAAGGAAAACGGCCTCCGGAAACTCCTGTATAAATTTGAGCGTGATCTAACGATTGGGTTGAATCAAAAGTTTCGACCCCTTTGAGCCTTCATTCAATTATGGCAGGGCCACACCTCCTCTTCAACGAGTAGCGATTTTGTAGGTACTACTAGGGAAATGGACTCCGTAAACTCCTCTACAAATTTGAACGCGATCCAACGATCGGATCAAAAGTTATGGCCCCTTTGAGCCTTTAGTCAAGTGTGGCAGGACCACAAATCCTCTTCAACGGGTAGCGACTCCATAGGTACTACAAGGAAAACGGCCTTCGGAAACTCCTTTATAAATTTGAGCGCGATCCAACGATCGGATCAAAAGTTACAGCCCTTTTGAGCCTGTATTCAAGTGTGGCAGGACCACACCTCCTCTTCAACGAGTAGCGATTCCATATGTACAACAATGAAAACGGCCTCCGAAAACTCATGTAAAAATTTAAGCGCGAGCCAACGATCGGATCAAAAGTTACGCCCCTTTAAGCCTTTATACAAGTGTGGCAGGACAACACCTCCTCTTCAAAGAGTAGCGATTCCATAGGTACTACAAGGAAAACGGCCACCCGAAACTCCTGTGAAAATTTGAGCGCGATCCCACTATCGGATTAAAAGTTACAACCCCTTTGAGCCTTTATTCAATTATGGCAGGACAACAGCTCCTTTTCAACGAGTAGCGATTCTGTAGGTACTACAAGTAAAACGACCTACGAAAACTCCTGTAAAAATTTTAGCGCGATCCAACGATCGGATCAAAAGTAACGGCCACTTTGATCCTTTATTCAAGTGTGGCAGCACCACACTTCCTGTTCAACGAGCAGCGATTCCATAGGTACTAGAAGGAAAATGGCCTCCGGAAACTCTTGTAAAACTGAGCGCGATCCAATGGTCACATCAAAAGTTTCGGCCCTTGTGAGCCGTCATTCAAGTGTGGCAGGACCACACCTCCTCTTGAACGAGTAGCGATTCCGTAGGTACTACAGGGAAAACGGCCTCCGAAAACTCCTATAAAAATTTGAGCGCGATTCAATGATCGGATCAAAAGTTACGACCCCTTCAAGCCATTATACAAGTGTGGCAGGACAACACCTCCTCCTTAAAGAGTAGCGATTCCGTAGGTACTAGAAGGAAAATGGCCTCCGAAAATACCTGTAAAACTTTGAGCGCGATCCAATGGTCAAATCAAAAGTTTCAGGGCCTTATGAGCCGTTATTCGAGTGTGGCAGGACTATAGCTCCTCCTCAAAGAGTAGCGATTCCATAGGTACTACAGGGAAAACGGCCTCCGGAATCTCCTGTAAAATTTAAGGGTGATCCAACGATCGGATCAAAAGTTACAACCCCTTGAAGCCTGTATACAAGTGTTGCAGGACAACACCTCCTCTTCAAAGAGTAGCGATTCCATAGGTACTAGAAGGAATATGGCCATCGAAAACTCCTGTCAAAATTTTATGCGTACAAATTTCAGCGCGATCCAATGATCGGACCAAAAGTTACGGCCCCTTTGAGCCTTTATTCAAGTGTGGCAGGACCACACCTTCTCTTCAACGAGTAGCGATTCTGTAGGTACTACAAGGATAACGGCCTCTGGAAACTCCTATAAAAATTTGAGCGTGATCCAACGATCGGAACAAAAGTTACGGCCCCTTTGAGGTTTTATTCAAGTGTGGCAGGACCACACCTCCTCTTCAACGAGTAGCGATTTCGTAAGTACTTCGAGGAAAACAGCCTCCGGAAACTCCTATGAAAATTTAAGCTCGATCCAACGATCAGATCAAAAGTTACAGCCCCTTTGAACCTTTATTCAAATGTGGCAGGACCACACCTCCTCTTCAACGAGTAGCGATTCTGTAGGTACTACAAGTAAAACGACCTACGAAAACTCCTGTAAAAATTTGAGCGCGATCCAACGATCGGATCAAAAGTTACGACCCCTTCAAGCCATTATACAAGTGTGGCAGGACAACACCTCCTCTTTAAAGAGTAGCGATTCCATAGGTACTACAAGTAAAACGACCTACGAAAACTCCTATGAAAATTTAAGCTCGATCCAACGATCAGATCAAAAGTAACGGCCACTTTGATCCTTTATTCAAGTGTGGCAGCACCACACTTCCTGTTCAACGAGCAGCGATTCCATAGGTACTAGAAGGAAAATGGCCTCCGGAAACTCTTGTAAAACTGAGCGCGATCCAATGGTCACATCAAAAGTTTCGGCCCTTGTGAGCCGTCATTCAAGTGTGGCAGGACCACACCTCCTCTTCAACGAGTAGCGATTCCGTAGATACTACAAGGAAAACTGCCTCCGGAAACTCCTCTAAAAATTTGAGCGCGATCCCACTATCGGATTAAAAGTTACGACCCCTTTGAGCCTTTATTCAATTATGGCAGGACAACAGCTCCTCTTCAACGAGTAGCGATTCTGTAGGTACTACAAGGAAAACGACCTACAAAAACTCCTGTGAAAATTTGAGCGCGATCCAACGATCGGATCAAAAGTTACGACCCCTTCAAGCCATTATACAAGTGTGGCAGGACAACACCTCCTCCTCAAAGAGTAGCGATTCCATAGGTACTAGAAGGAAAATGGCCTCCAGAAATGCCTGTAAAAATTAGAGCGCGATCCAATGGTCAAATCAAAAGTTTCGGGCCTTATGAGCCGTTATTCGAGTGTAGCAGGACCATAGCTCCTCCTCAACGAGTAGCGATTCCATAGGTACTACAGGGAAAACAGCCTCCGGAATCTCCTGTAAAAATTTAAGCGCGATCCAACGATCAGATCAAAAGTTACAACCCCTTAAAGCCTATATACCAGTGTGGCAGGACAACACCTCCTCTTCAAAGAGTAGCGATTCCATATGTACTAGAAGGAAAATGGCCACTGGAAACTCCTGTCAAAATTTATGCGTACAAATTTCAGCGCGATCCAACGATCGGATCAAAAGTTACGGCCCCTTTGAGCCTTTATTCAAGAGTGGCAGGACCACACCTCCTCTTCAACAAGTTGCAATTTCATTGGTACTACAAGGAAAAAAAAGGCTTCCGGAAACTCCTGTACAAATTTGATCGCGATCCAACGATCGGATCAAAAGTTACGGCCCCTTTGAACCTTTATTCATGTGTGGCAGGACCACACATCCTCTTCAACGAGTAGCGATTTTGTAAGTACTTCAAGGAAAACAGCCTTCGGAAACTCCTATGAAAATTTAAGCGCGATCCAACGATCAGATCAAAAGTTACGGCCCCTTTGAGCCTTTATACAAGTGTGGCAGGACAACACCTCCTCTTTAAAGAGAAGCGATTCTATATGTACTAGAAGGAAAACAGCCACCAGAAACTCCTGTCAAAATTTGAGCGCGATCCAACTATCAGATCATAAGTTACGACTCCTTTGAGCCTTTATTCAATTATGGCAGGACCATGGCTCCTCTTTAGTGAGTAGCGATTCTGGGGTACTACAAGGAAAACAGCCTCTAGAAACTGCTGTAAAAATTTGAGCGCGATTCAACTATCGGATCAAAAATTACGACCCCTTTAAGCCTTTAAACAAGTGTGGCAGGACAACAGCTCCTCTTCAAAGAGTAGCGTTTCCATAGGTACTATAAGGAAAACAGCCACCGGAAACTCCTGTGAAAATTTGAGCGCGATCCAACTATCGAATAAAAAGTTACGACCCCTTTGAGCCTTTATTCAATTATGACAGGACCACAGCTCCTCTTCAACGAGTAGCGATTCTGTAGGTACTACAAGGAAAATGGCTACGGAAACTCCTGTAAAAATTTGAGCGCGATACAACGATTGGATCAAAAGTAACGGCCTTTTTGAGCCTTTATTCAAGTGTGGCAGGACCACACTTTCACTTCCACGAGTAGCGATTCCATAGGTACTAGAAGGAAAAGGGCCTCCGAAAATGCCTGTAAAACTTTGAGCACGATCCAATGGTCAAATCAAAAGTTTAGGGCCTTATGAGCCGTTATTCAAGTGTGGCAGGACCATAGCTCCACTTCAACGAGTAATGATTCTGTAGGTACTACAAGGAAAACAGCCTACGGAAACTCCTGTAAAAATTTGAGCGCAATCCAACGATCGAATGAAAAGTAACGGCCCCTTTGAGCCTTTTATTCAAGTGTGGCAGGACCACACTTTCTCTTCAATGAGTAGCGATCCATAGGTACTAGAAGGAAAATGGCCTACAGAAACTCCTGTAAAACTTTGAGCGCGATCCAATGGTCAAATCAAAAGTTTCGGGCCTTATGAGCCGTTATTCAGGTGTGGTGGGACCACACCTCCATTTCAAGGAGTAGCAATTCCATAGGTACTACAAGGAAAACGGCCTCCGGAAACTCCTGTAAAAATTTGAGCGCGATCCAACGATCGGATCAAAAGTTACGGCCCCTTTAAGCCTTTATTCAAGTGTGGCAGGACCACACCTCCTCTTCAACGAGTAGCAATTCCATAGGTACTGGAAGGAAAATAGCCTCCGAAAACTCCTATTAAAATTTAAGCACGATGTAACGATCGGATCAAAAGTTACAACCCCTTTGAGCCTTCATTCAAGTGTGGCACGACCACAACTCCTCTTCAACGAGTAGCCATTCCATAGGTACTACAAGGAAAACGGCCTCCTGAAACTCCTGTAAATATTTGAGCGCGATCTAACGATCGGATCAAAAGTTACGGCCCGTTTGAGCCTTTATTCAAGTGTGGCAGGACCATACCTCCTCTTCAACGAGTAGCGATTCCATAGGTACTGGAAGGAAAATGGCCTCCGGAAACTCCTGTAAAAATTTGAGGGCGATCCAATGGTCGGATCAAAACATACGACCCCTTTTAGCCGTTTTTCATGTATGGCGGGACCACACCTCTTCTTGAAGGAGTAGGCATTCTATAGTTCCTTCAAGGAAAATGGCATCCAAAAACTCTTCTACAACTTTGAGCGTTATGCAACAGTCGGATTAAAAGTTATGTCCCTTTTCAACCGTTATTCAAGACAGGCGCCATCGACCTCCTCTTCAACGAGTAGCAATTCAATATGTACTACAAGGATAAAGGCCTCCGGAAACTCCTGTAAAAATTTGAGTGCGATCCAACGGTCGGATCAAAAGTTACTTCCCCTTTGAGCAGTTATTCAGGTGTGGCGGGACCACACCTCCTCTACAGCAAGTAAAGATTCCATAACTCCTCCAAGGAAAACAGCATCCAGAAACTCCTGTAAAAATTTGAGCGCAATCTAACGGCCAGATCAAAATTTATGCCCCTTTAAGCTAGTATTCAGGACAGGCGCGACCAGACCTCCTCTTCAATGAGTAACGATTCCATATGTACTACAAGGATAACGGCCTCTGGAAATATTTGAGCGCGATCCAACGATCGGATAAAAAGTTACGGCCCCTTTAAGACGTTATTCAAGTGTGGCGGGACCACACCTCCCCACAACAAGTAGAGATCCCATAAGTTCTTCAAGGAAAACAGCGTCCGGAAACTCCTTTAAAATTTTGAGCGTGACCCAACGGTCGAATCAAAAGTTACGGTCCTTTTGAGCTGTTATTTCGGTTTGGCGCCTCCACGCCTCATCTTCACTAAGTAGCGAATCCATATCTACTCCAAGGAAAACGACATCCGGAAGCTCGTATAAATATTTGAGCATGATTGAACGGTCGGATCAAAAGTTACAGCCCTTTTAAGCTGTTGTTCAGTTGTGGCAGGACCATACCTCTACTTCAACGAGTAGCGATTCCATAGGTACTACAAGGAAAACATCCTCCGGAAACTCTATAAATATTTGAGCGCGATCCAACAGTCTGATCAAATGTTACGGCCCCTTTGAGACGTTATTTAGGGGTGGCGGGACCACACCTCCTCTACAACAAAGCAGGGATTCCATAAGTCCTCTAAAAAAAACAGCGTCCTAAAACTCCTCTAAAACTTTGAGAGTGGTCCAACGTTTGGATCAAAACATATGGCCCCTTTGAGTTGTTATTCAGGTGTGGCGGGACCACACCTGTGTTTCAACGACTAGCGATTCCATAGGTACTACAAGGAATACATCCTCTGGAAACTCTGTAAAAATTTGAGCGCGATCCAACTGTCGGATCAAATGATATGGCCCCTTTGAGCCATTATTCAAGTGTGGCGGGACAACACCTCCTCTACAACAAGTTGGAATTCCACAAGTCCTCCAAGGAAAACTGCATCCGGAAACTCCTCTAAAACTTTGAGCGTGAACCAACAGTAGGATCAAAAGTTAAGGCCCTTTTGAGTCGTTATTCTGGTTTGGCGTGTCGACGCCTCATCTTCACCAAGTAGCGAATCCATATCTACTCCAAGGAAAACGGCGTCCGGAAACTCCTGTAAAAATTTGAGCGCAATCCAACGGCCAGATCAAAATTTATGCCCCTTTAAGCTGGTATTCAGGACAGGCGCGACCAGACCTCCTCTTCAATGAGTAGTGATTCCATATGTACTACAAGGATAATGACCTCTGGAAACTCCTATAAATATTTGAGCGCGATCCAACGGTCGGATCAAAAGTTAAGGCCCCTTTGAGCTGTTATTCTGGTGTGGGGGGACCACGCCTCCTCTACAACAAGTAAGAATTACATAAGTCCTCCAAAGAAAACGGCCTCCGGAAACTCCTCTAAAACTTTGAGCGTGATCCAACAATCAGATCAAAAGTTAAGGCCCTTTTGAGTCGTTATTCCGGTTTGGCGCGTCTACGCCTCATCTTTACTAAGTAGCGAATCCATATCTACTCCAAGGAAAACGGTGTTCGAAAACTCCTATAAAAATTTGAGCATGATCTAACGGTCAGATCAAAAGTTTCGGCTCTTTTGAGCCGTTATTCAGGTGTGGCGGGACCAGACCTCCTCTTCAAGGAGTAGCAATTCCGTAGGTACTATAAGGAAAACGGCCTTCGAAAACTCCTGTAAAAATTTAAGCGCGATCAACAGTCGGATCAAAAGTTATGGCCCCTTTAAGCCGGTATTTAAGACAGGAGTGACCAGACCTCCTTTTTAATGAGTAGCGATTCCATAGGTCCTATAAGGAAAATGGCGTCCTAAAACTCCTCTAAAACTTTGAGCGCGATCCAACAGTCGGATCAAAAGTTACGGCCGTTTTGAGCAATTATTCCAGTGTGGCGCATCCACGCCTCGTCTTTACGAAGTAGCGAATCCATATCTACTCCAATGAAAATGACGTCCGGAAACTCCTATAAAAATTTGAGCACGATCCAACGATCGGATCAAAAGTTTAGGCCCCTTTGAGTCGTTATTCAGGTGTGGCGAGACCACACCTCCTCTTTAACAAGTAGCGATTTTATAGGTACTACAAGGAAAATAACCTCCGGAAACTCTTGTAAAAATTCGAGTGCGATCCAACGGTCGAATCAAAAGTTACGGCCCTTTTAAGCCAGTATTCAGGACAGGCACGACTAGACCTCTTCTTCAATGAGTAGTGATTCCATATCTGCAACAAGGATACCGGCATCTGGAAACTCTTGTAAAAATTTGAGCGCGATCCAACGGTCGAATCAAAAGTTATGCCCCTTTTGAGCCGTTATGCTGGTGTGGCGCGTCCACGCCTCATCTTCACCAAGTAGCGACTCCTTTTCTACTGCAAAGAAAACGGCGTGCAAAAACTCCTATAAAAATTTGAGCCCGATCCAACGGTGGGATTATAAGTTTCGGCCCCTTTGAGCCGTTATTCAGGTGTGGCGGGACCACACTTCCTCTTTAACAAGTATCAATTCCATGGGTACAACAAGGAAAACGGCCTCCTGAAAGTCCCGTAAAAATTTGAGTGCGATCCAACGATCAGATCAAAAGTTACGGCCCCTTTGAGCCGTTATTCAGGTGTGGCGGGACCACAACTCCTCTTCAACGAGTAGCGATTCCATAGGTCCTCCAAGGAAAACAACGTTCGGAAACTCCTTTAAAAATTTAAGCGTGATCCAATTGTCGGATCAAAAGTTATGGCTCTTTTGAGCCGTTATTCCGGTTTGGCGTGTCCACCCCTCAACTTCACCAAGTAGCGAATCCATATCTACTCTAAGGAAAACGGTATCCGGAAACTCCAGTAAAAATTTGAGCGTGATCCAACGGTCAGATCAAAAGTTATGGCCCCTTTAAGCCGTTATTCAAGTGTGGCGAGACGACACTTCCTCTTCAACGAGTAGCGATTCCATAGGTACTACAAGGAAAACGACTTCCGAAAAATAATATGTATTTTGTTTCAGGACCATCGCATACACGGCAGGAGTAGATTCTAGCTTTTGTTCACCTTTTGTCTTGTAGCCTAGGGAATATTGAAACATTTGTATAACTTAATTTGTATAATTAATGTTTAAACTTGAATATATGAACTTAACTTTGAAATTCATATAACCATGTTGTATGTATGCGTGTTTATCTCATTTATCTCTCTATAATGATATTTGTTGTTCAATGCATGTTATAAATATTGTGGTTTAGATGATGATGATATTTGTGGGTTTGAGACCCAGGATGATTGGGTTGTGATTGAGTTATTGAAGTGTAAACATGTTATATGTCGATAACTTGAGACCTCCCAGTATAGGGAAGACTCTACTGAAATTTTGGTAGAAATTTCAGTAGACTTTTATATGAAAACTTTATAAAGTTTTTTGCCTTGTTTGCTTATGTGTTTGGAGGTGATTTGTTCCAGAAAAATTAGGAACATTACATTTGGTATTAGAGCTCAGGTTGCTATTTTAGAGACTAAAATAATGATATGCTTTTGAAATGTGTTTCAGGATGGTTAGAACAAGACAAGGAGCCTGGACTGATCCATCCCCAGTTCAGAGAAGTGACCAGAGTTCTCATTATGAGAGTGATCCAGATTGGGATCCCTTGGCAGACACCTCCTCTCATGCACCTGCAGCATCAGTACACTCCGAGAGGGGCGGGTCAGTAGGACTTCAAGATGATTTGGAGTCTCGTTAGGTAGAGGTATCATTGCCCGAGGCATTAGATAGACAGGGGGAGATAATGTACCCCCATTAGTGGTGTCGATAGCTGCGTCAAACCCAGTTTCAGATCTTGCTTTTATGGATCATATAATGAGAGCTGTAGCAGCAGGGATGGTAGCGAGAGCCTCCAATACAACTCCTAGACCAGGGGGAGCAGTCACCATAATGCAGTGGGTGCAGGGTATGCGAGGGATGAGTTGTGTGACTTATTGTGGGGAGAAGGATGCAGAGGTTGCTGGGCACTGGCTTAGGAAAGTGGAGAGAGTTATAGATCAAATGCAGGTGCCAAAGGAGTTACGGGTGGATTGTATGACTCAACTATTGACTGAGAGTGCCCACTCTTGATGGGAGACCATTAGAGAGAGGGATCAGGGGAGGTATTGAGATGAAGGGACTTTCATGAGGAGTTTGAGGAGAGGTACTATTCTTGGGAGCATATGAGGGTGAAAGAACAAGAGTTTTTGGATTTAAGATAGGGAGATTTGACAGTTCTAGAATATGAAAGGAGATTCCAGGATTTAGCAGTTTTTGCCTCCACTTATTTTCCTAAGAAGCGCCATAGAGTAAAAAGGTTTCATCATGAACTCAAACAGGAGCTGAGGGTAATATCGATAGCTATGTAGTTTCAGTCTGTTCGGGATTTGGTATGGGCAACTCAGGGTATAGAGAGGGTGATGAGGGATGCCCCGAAGCTGGTGGTTGAGTAGAGTTAGGTGACTGGAGACAAGACAAGAGATTTTAGGTTTTTGACTAGGAGACCTCCTCTCCCAAAAAAAAGGAAGAGTGGACAGTCTTTAGGGCAGTTCCAAAGGAGAGGTGGGAGTTTCACCCTAGGGGGTAGCTTAGGAGGATCTAGATAGGTTGGTAGAGGAGGATCCTAAGAAGGATAGGCTAGACAAGGAGCCACAGCTGCTGGAGGGTCTACAAAGCAGAGGGGACCCGTGTATCCATTTTGTCAGAGGTGTGAGCAAAGACACTTTAAGATTGTTCTACGATGTCGGGGAGATGTTATATTTGTGGATAAGAGGGGCATCGATAGAGAGAATGCCTGTATTTGGGTAGAGGCTGTTATTATTGTGGAGACACGAGTCATAGGAGGAAGGATTGTCCCTGTAGGGTTACAGAGGGAGCCCAGGGCTAGAGGATTGATGTTCAGAACCTGCAGCAGTTAGTTACAGTCGATCATCCTGCTAGACCTACCCAGTCAGTGACGAGTGCTACACGAGGGAGGCCTAGATTTCAAGAGGGGAGGACTCATTTCATTGTAATTAATGTAAGGTCTTTGTGAAAACCCTTATGCCACTAGTCATGCCTTACATCTTAAGATTTCATTTTTTCTCATTTCATTTTCACACAAATACCTTTTTTTATCCAACTAGCTTTACACCTTCAACTGTTTGGACTACAAGTAAAAACTTCATGTTTTGCTAGTGAATTTAATTTTATCTGGATTGTATCTTTTCATTTTGGCAAACTATTTCTACATCGACATTCTTTGATAGATTTAGGCTCAAGGTCCTCATTTCACTAATGATATCAAATGATATATTATATGAAAAAATGTTGTCACAACTATCTCATTTTGGTTCCATCTTTTTTTCATAAAGACAACTTATTAATATCTCTTTATTTTTACTATTTTTAGGTACCTGAACCTATTATAGGGTTTTATAATTAATTTTGTCTATATCCTTAAGAATATTTTCCTCCTCAATAATGCCAACTTGATTATTTGCTTCTTCTTTTTTCTCTCTTTTCTAGGATTTTTATCTTTTGAATTGGTTGATTTACCACGCTTCTAGCATGCCTTAAATTCATTTGCTATAATTTTAACAAATTATCCTATTAGAAATTTATTCAGGACTGGAGCATTTATAGCTAGTATATGAGATTTGGTTACTCCTTTTAGGTAAGTGAATACATCTGGTAGCTGATTTGTTATGTTTTGCAAGTGAAATATCTTTTGAACTTCTTGTTCACATTGCTTTGTACAAGGATCAAAATTCAATAATGATAATGCATTTCATGTAATATCTTTATCTAGTTGTTTAATTTCTCCCCTCTGAAAATATAGTCTTATCAAAATGACAATCGACAAATCATGTTGTAATGAATCACTTATTAAGGGTTCAATATATTTAATTATCGACGGGGACTCAAACCCAATATATATTCCTAACCTCCTTCGAGGACCCATCTTTGTACAATATGAAGGATAAATTGGAACATATACAACACAATCATATATTCTTAGATGGAAAATGTTTGGCTCATGATCGAAAACCAATTGTAATGGGGAGAATTTATGATATGATGTTGGCCTAATGCATATAAGTGTTGCTACATGTAAAATAACATGTCCCCAAACATAAATAGGGAGTTTTGTTCTCATGAGAAATGATCTTGGAATTAACTGGAGGCGTTTAATAAATGATGTAGCAACATTTTGAGTATGAACATGGACAACAAGATGTTCAATGTTTATCTTAAATGACATGCGAGAATCATTAAATGTTTGGGATGTGAATCAGTGTTGTCAAGACGAATTGTCTTGATTATATGATCTAGAAATTGTGCTCACAATCTAATAATTTGAGCAAGTAATCTTGCAAACATCAAGTTACGAGTTGATAATAAACACACATGTGACTATCTTGTAGATACATCTATTAAAATTATAAAATATCTAAATGGTCTATATTGTGGGAGATAAGCCCACAAATATCACCTTGAATACGTTCTAGAAATCTTGGGGATTTAATCCCAATTTTAGCTAGTGATGGTTTAATAACCAATTTGCCAGCATACAAGTATTCTTTAAATTAGAGAATCTTCTAATTCTTTAATGGATGGCCATAAGAATTCTCAATAATTCTTCGTATCATTATTAATCTAGGATGGCCTAACTTGTCATGCCAAATAATAAAATTATTTGTTTTATTGAACTTCTGGTTCATTATTGCATTGGTTTTAATTTTATTAATACTTGTATAATACAAACCTGAAGATAAAATGATAATTTTTCCAATATTTTTTTAGTAGAGACATTTGATACAATATGAAGATATTTATCATTTTCATTGGTAGTTTCAATATAGTACCTGTTATGACATATATCCTTGAAACTTAGTAGATTTCTTCTTGATTTGTAGAAAATAAAGCATTATCAATTATAAATCTTGTTCCATTAGAAAACATTATATTGGCTCTTTCGGAGCCTTCAATCATGTCTATTGAACCTGATATTATAGTCACTTTTCTTTCATTATTCTCATATTTGAAAAATATTGTTTATACCTTGGAATGGTTTGCATTGTTGCACTATATGCTAAGTATATATCTTCACCACTGATATTGGACTCATTTACAGTATGATGCAAATCCATGTTTTCTTCATGAAAGGAAATAAATAAATAATAAGTTCATAATAAGACATAATTCTTAAAGTTGTATATGACAATTATTATAACACAATCCTTTATATTAAACATGTAACGACCTAGAATTTCCATGTAACTTTCATATTTCTAATCATCATGTCTGGGTATAATGAGGTAATTTATTTTTTTAGCAATCTATATAACAATACATCCCCTTATTGATTCTTTGATTTACCAAATTTACAATAATGTTTTCCTCTATAACTTATACATTTTCTCAATTCTTTTCTTATCCTTTTGAGTAATACAATATCAAATAACTCTATTACATACACGCTGTAAAAAAAAAAAAAAAACAAGAAGTGGAACCGAAATGACTCCACCATCGCTGCCGATTTCTGAATTGGCAACGACGCAGTTTGGCTGCCAATTTCTGAATCGGCAGCGACACAGTGTCGGGCCGCCGATTCAGACACAATTTCGGCGTAGTGTCGGGCTGCCGATTTCTGAATCGGCAGCGATGCAGTTTCGGCGCAGTTTCGGGCTGCCGATTTCTGAATCGGCAGCGACGCATTTTTGGGCTGCCGATTTCTGAATCGGCAGAGACGCATTTTCGAGCTGCCAATTTTTGAATCGACAGCGATGCAGTTTGGCTGCCGATTTCTGAATGGGCAGCGAAGCAGTCATTGGCTGCCGATTTCTGAATCAGCAACAACACAGTTTGAGGCTGTTGATTTCAGAAATGGCAGCGACGTTAAAAAAAATGGGATTTAGTGTGGGACCAACCTATCCTAGTGGGGAGAAAGGGAATGGAAATCAGTTCAAGGATAACCCAAAAGGGGGATTAGGACAGCCTTGGTCCAACATCCAAACACCCCCTTTTTTTTGCTTTTAGGAGGGGTATAAATGCATCAAGGAGAGAGAGAGGGGGGGGACACCCTCCCCAAAAACGAGCTGCATGCTCTTGTCCCCTTCCCTCTCCCCAAAAATGAAATGCTTGTCCCCTTCCCTCTCCCCAAAAATGAAATGCTTGTCCCCTTCCTTCTTTCCCTTTCCAAGGAAAGAACATGACCAAACCCCAGCTGCTAGTGCTAAATCTGTGAGGTATGAACCATGTCTTTCTCCACCTATTCTTAAGGTCTTGAAATCGAAAGGAAGAAAAAACTATGGATGCATGGCCTAGGAACTTTACTCCAACTGTTATGGAAAGAACTAAGCTAAAAGGGGGGACAAAAACGGGGCTAGATGGGGGGACTTAATTCCATAATATTTAACAAAAGATTATATGCTGAAATTGATGGGTTCAATATGTGTGTGCCGCTAGAATTCATTGAAAGATTATATGCTGGATGATGGTTTCAATGTGTGTGTTCTACTAGAATTTATTGAAAGATTATATGCTGGAATTGATGGTTTCAATGTGTGTGCTCTGCTGGAACTTAGTGATAGTGTGTTGGGGTTGTTACAACATTTGTGGTGTGTGTTCATGCCAAAATGTGGGTTGGGCGGCGAATTTGCGATTTGCTGCCGAAACTGAGTCTTCTGCAGCGAATTAGTTTTCGATGTCGAATGGGGTGTTATGCAGCGAATTGTGATTCGCTGCCGAAACTGAGTTGTCTGCAGCGAATTAGCATTCGCTGCCAAAATATGTGTTTTGCAGCGAATTTGGGAGTCGCTGCCGAAGTTGAGTTGGCTGCTGCGAATTTGCGATTCGCAGTCGAAACTAAGTTTCCTACAGCGAATTAGCATTCGCTACCGAATTGTGTGTCCTGCAGCGAATTTGTGATTCGCTGCTGAAATTGAGATGTCTGCAGCGATTAGCATTCGCTGCCAAATGTGTGTTCTGCAGTGAATTTGTGATTCGCTGCCGAAGTTGAGTTGTCTGCAGTGGAATTGTGATTCGCTGTCAAAATGTGTATTCTGCAGCGAATTTGTGATTCGCTGCTGAAGTTGAGTTGTCTGCAGCGAAATTGTGATTCACTGCTGAAATGTGTGTTCTGCAGTGAATTTGTGATTTGCTGCCGAAGTTGAGTTGTCTGCAGCGAATTGTGATTCGCTGCCGAAGTTGAGTTATCCGCAGCGAATTAGCATTCGCTGTCGAAATGTGTGTTTTGCAGTGAATTTGGGAGTCGCTGCCGAAGTTGAGTTGGCTGCTGCAAATTTGTGATTCGCTGCCGAAACTGAGATGTCTGCAGTGAATTAGCATTCGCTGTCGAAATGTGTGTTCTGCAGCGAATTTGTGATTCGCTGCCGAAGTTGAGTTGTCTGCAGTGAAATTGTGATTTGCTGCCAAAATGTGTGTTCTGCAGTGGATTTGTGATTCGCTGTCGAAGTTGAGTTGTCTGCAGCGAATTGTGATTCGCCGCCGAAACTGAGTTGTCCGCAGTGAATTAGCATTTGTTGTCGAAATGTGTGTTTTGCAACGAATTTGGGAGTCGATGCCAAAGTTGAGTTGGCTTCTGCGAATTTGTGATTCGCTGCCGAAACTGAGTTGGCTGCAGCAAGTAGCATTCGCTGCCGCAAAATTTGTTGGCTACAGCGAACCAGTTTTCGCTGTCGAAATTGTGGCCCCAGCAGCGAAACAGTTTTCGCTGCCGAATTGGCAGCCTGCACCGAACCAGTTTTCGCTGCCAAAATTGTGGCGTCAGCAACGAAACAGTTTTCGTTGTCGAATTGGGCAGCCTGCAGGGAACCAGTTTTTGCTGCCGAAATTGTGGCGCCAGCAGCGAAACAATTTTCGCTGCCGAATTGGCAGCCAGCAGCGAACCAATTTTCGCTGCCGAATTGGGCAGCCTGCAGTGAACCAGTTTTCACTGCCGATTTCTATAGTAGGCCTTCTAGGCATAAATGACTTAAATGCTAGTAACAATTTCATGGTATGATAGTGTAAAATGTGGAACACTTGAATGTGAACATATGAACTCTTGAAATAAATATGGTGATGAATGTGAATTGAAGATGCAAATGAATTGATTGTGCCCATTGGTGTCTTAGGTGTTGTGGCTGGGATCGGACCATCGCCAAGACAAGGACAGACCACAAGTGGAGCAGGTAGGTGGTTTCCACCTTTTTTCCATTTTGATGTTTTTGTTTTGAAATGATTCACTTGTGATGATATTTTATTTAAATCCTTATTGTAAGAGGAAACGACGAAGAAGAGTTGGATTAAATTCTTGATGATTGTCGAAATGACTATGAAATGTCGAACAAGTTCTTGATGAATGTTGAAACAATTGTGAAAATGTTAGAGTTCTAAAATGACCCATTTGAGGTGAACATCTTATTGAGTTGTGATGAATACTAAACCGAATATGAGATGTTGTTGGGGCTATTATGAATTTGGGCTGCTAATGAATGGTAATATGAGCAGTACGAAGGATCTACTGTTGTATTCTTATTGAATGTAATGGTGATGAATGATTGTATAAGTATTATGAAGAATCTATTGTTTTATTATATTGAATGTAATTGTGATGAATGTATTACCAATGATCTACTATTGTATTTTTATTGAATGTAGTGGTGATGAATGATTGTATGAGTGTTATGAAAGACCTACCGTTGTATTGTATTGATGGTTAATTACCACAAATGGTGGTGTGAGTATTACGGGGGATTTATTGTTGTGTTGCATTGAACATTAACTGTCATGAATGGTTGGATAAGTGATACGAAGGGTATTGTTGTGTTATATTGAATGCTAAACCGTTATGGGATGTTTGGTTCTGCATTACAAAGGATCTATCGTCGTGTTAGGAATGATAAACTACTAGGAAATGGTGGTACGAGTATCCCGAAGGGTCTGCTATGATGTATCAAGGAATGTCAAATTGTCATGAATTGTTTGATGAAACAATAATTAGCTTCGACTAATGGCATCCGAATGGATGACCGGAACAAACGATTGATTAGCTTCGGCTAATGGCATCCGAATGGATGACCGAGAGGTTAATGGCATCCGAATGGATGACCAGGACAAATGATTGATAAGCTTCGGCTAATGGCGTCCAATGGATGACTGGAACAAATGATTGATTAGCTTCAACTAATGGCATCCGAAGGGATGACCGGAACAAATGATTGATTAACTTCGGCTAATGGCATCCGAATGGATTACCAGGGTAAATGATTGATTAGCTCCGGCTAATGGCATCCAAAGTGGATGACTGGGATGAACAAAGATTAGCTTCGACTAATGGCATCCGAATGGATGACCGGGATAGATGATTGATTAGCTCCAACTAATGGCATCTTAAATGGATAATCGAGATGAATAAATGATTAGCTATGGTGATGGCACCATAGATGAATTACCATAATGAATAAATGATTAGCTTCGGTAAATGGCATCCTAAATGGATACTCGAGATGAATAAAGGATTAGCTACGGTAATGGCACCCTAGATGAATTACCAGAATGAATAAATGATTATCTTCGAAAAATGGCATCCTAAATGGACAATCGAGATGCATAAATTACTAGCTTCGGCTAATAAAATCCTAGGTGGATAACCGAGATGAACAAATAATTAACTACGACTAATGGCATCCTAAATGGATAATCGAGATGCATAAATTACTAGCTTCGGCTAATAGCATCCTAGGTGGATGACCGAGATGAACAAATGATTAACTACGACTAATGGCATCCTAAATGGATAATCGAAATGCATAAATTACTAGCTTCGGCTAATAGCATCCTAGGTGGATGACCGAGATGAACAAATGATTAACTACGACTAATGACATTCTAAATGGATAATCAGGATGCATAAATTACTAGCTTCGGCTAATAGCATCCTAGGTGGATAACCAAGATGAACAAATAATTAATTATGACTAATGACATCCTAAATGGATAATCGGGATGAATAAATGACTAGTTTCGGCTAATAGCATTCTAAATGGATAATCGAGATGAATAAATGACTAGCTTCGGCTAATAGGATTCTAAATGGATAATCAAGATGAAGAAATGACTAGCTGCAACTAATCGCATCCTAAGTAGATGACCGAGATGGAAAAAAAAATATATGAGTAGCTACGGTTAATGGCCCCTAGTGGATGACAGGATGAATAAATGATTGGCTTTGGCTAATGGCCTTCTAAGAGGATAGTCGAATTTGAGTGTATGAGTTAGTTTTAAGAACTGATGCGTTCATGTATACTACGTTTCGTATATACTAGGTATATGAAAGGACTATAATGGTTATGCTTTAAACAGAGAAAAACATTAATTCGGCTAACGACATTTGAAATGAATGATCGGGTTTGAGTACTGCGATTAGCCTCGGTAATTGATGAATTATTAATGGTGGTATTTATATAAGTAAAGGGAAATTAAAGAATTATGCTTTTTGGTACATGAATGAAATGTGACTTTAATCTTATTTTATTATGTTTTCTTAAATGGCTTATAATGCTTAAAATTACGTTGTGTTGTAACAGGGACATCATATCAATATGGTGCGTAAGGAAATTCATTTTGTGGCTCACACATTTCGAAAAGAATTATATACTCGCATATTATGGGTGATATGAGTTCTGCATGAACGAACATGTAAATCACTCAATTAGTCGTCCGATCCCTTTTGTAAAAACTAGTTATTAAATATTGAAATGGAATACGGACGAGAATGTATGAACAAGTTGATATGAAGTGTATGAATACTCATATGAGGTATTCATCTAATGAGGACGTCATGTTGTAAGAATCACACACGGTCAGGATAACAAAAGTACTAGTTGTGTAACTTGTTTTTCGATACTCTTGTATGTAGGGGTGAGCAAAAAAACCGAAAAACCGATTAAACCGAGAAAACCGGAAAAAAAAAACTGAAAAAACCAAACCGAAAAAAAAACCGATTAAACCGATTAAAATTTTGAAAAAACCAGCTGGTTCGGTTCGGTTTCAGTTTTATAAGCAAAAAACCAAGCCAAAGCGAACCGAACCGAATCGAAACCGAAAAAACCGAGCAAAACCAAAAAAACCGAGCCAAAACTGAGAAAATCGAGCCAAAACTGGAAAAAATGAGCCAAACCGGTTTGAACCGATTTTTGCCCTAAAAAACCAAACCGAACCGAACCTAAACAGGTCGGTTTGACCTGGTTTCGGTTTTTTTTTTAAATTCGGTTTGGTTACTTTTTTTGATAAAAATCGAATTGAACCGAAAATGATCACCACTACTTGTATGAACTCGTGATGATACGAGATTAGAACAAGAATGAGAATTTATGAATATGTCAATATGATGTAATGTAAAAAAAAAAAAATTCCAGTGACTTTGGCCTTGAAAAGGCGGGGTCGTTACACACGCAGTAGCCTTCGGCCACCCACCAGTTTAATTGTTTCTCTATTTGATTCTTTCACATTGCTTCTCACAATTCATCTTATATTCTTTCAATTTTTCATTTACTTAAAACATACATGTGATGGATACACACACACACACACATATAACAAAAGAGATGCAATAACCAAATGTTAGAAATACAATCATACCATTTAGAATATTTCAAGGTGAAGTTATTAACACAATTTTAAGTATTCATAGTACATAAAAATAAGTATCTAACAAAATTATAAATAATGAAACAATACAATCAATGTTGGCCCACTTCGTGACATAGAATTGCAACATATATAGCATTATAAGAGTTATTAATTATCAAGAAGACTTATGCTCATGATTTTTTTATGAGCGAAATGAATCATTATGTCTATTAGCACTTTTAACAATCTTGCTCAAAACATTCAACTCAAGTTTAATAATATCTTAACTCATATGACAATACTCGTGCTCATCATTGCAACTAAAATAACATTACAAATTTAACATCTAACCATAAAATACATGTACATGGTTTTTCATAAGGAAGGAGAACAATATGTTTATCCATAATTCTTTTAGTATCGATTACATCATATATATATTGAATTACACACTAGTTATTATGGTGTCTAAATTCATATTTTTCACTTTCGACATTGCCTTTATAATTAATTATGTAATACATTCAAATCTAAGGTTGCCAACTATATACATCACCATATAGCAACTCATTTTCTTAATTTTTGATTCTCCAATCAATAATTAATATTTCATTTCCTTAGTTACTGATTTTCTTGGGTACAATTCTTGAAGTAACCACATGTATTATCTTATGTTTACTCGTCACCATCACCGCTTAACATAATTTGTTTGTAACATTACCATATTTACTTTGACTTAGTAGTACATCAAATGGTATCATGTCTTAAGTTGCTAATCAACCCCCCTGTCATATACATTTTTAAGAATCGGTTAATGGTCTTATACGATGGTTTCCATTATACAATCAGGGATAGTTTCAATGGGTTCCATTATTTGGAAACAATAACACCATGGTTTCTACTCACTAGAAACAACAACACAATAGTCTTCATTCAAAACAAAAACAACCACATGAATATTCTTTTTGTTAGGAACAACTAAGAAGTAATTTTTTTTTTCATTTTTCAATTAATAGTTACCCTATTTAACCTAGATTTATCTATTTTTGACTCAAGGTTTACAAAATAAGCCAATATGAAAGGAACAAACCAAAATACATTGAAATATACTAGCATAAAAGAAACACTCCCAAAAGATTAGCTTAATTTTAAATTTTGTCATTCTTATATTTAACTCACTAATTATTATCATTACAAGAAATATCAACTTTCTCACCAATTTGCTTAAAAAAATCAGTAATATCATGGTGTGTCATATCCAAAAGGTCAAAATAAATATCATTATTATCTTGATATGGGTGAACAAAATGTATTTCTATGTCCTCCTTTTTTTTAATGAGGACTAATATAAATCAGTAAGATGTTTGGTTGTACGACAAGTACGTGACAAATGCTCATTCATTCCACACCTATAACAAATATTTTATATATTTCTTGGTATCTTTTCTATGCATATTCTTCCATTTTTCTTGTTTCTCTTTATTCTGAGAAGGTTTGTTAGAATTGTGACCATTATAGTTGTGAAAATTAATTCGTCTTTGCCTGTGGCCTCTACCACAACCACAACCATAATCATACTTATTATTATATCTCATAGCATTCACTTCGAAGAATGGAGTTAAACTAGTCTATCGTGATACATGATTGTTCATCAAAATCTAATTATTTTGTTTAGTCACAAGGACATATGAATTCTATTAAGAGTATTTCTTAAAACATCATTCTCTATATTGTTGTTGCATGAGCACATTCTAGGCTTGAAAAGTAGATAATGTTTTTTTTTCTAACATATCTTCATCAGTTATATTATCTCTATATAATTTCAGTTTAGAACTGATATTAAACATTGCAGAATTATATTCATTTACTGATTTAAAATCCTACAATCATAAATATATCCAATCTTAACAAGCTTTTAGGAGAATAACTATCATTTGATGATCATTTATTTCGTTCAAGTTTTGTCAAAGAAAAAAGGGATCTTTGATTGTGAGATATTCAATTTTCAACTCCTCATGAAATTTTCAACTCCTCATGAAGATGATGTCGTAAGAAAATCATGATCTTTGTATTATTTTGATTAAATGCTTCATTGTCATCTTCAATATTGTCTCCAAGATCCATGACATTAAGATGAATTTCAGCATCAAAAACCTATGATAAATAATTCTTGCAATATCAAGTGACATAAACTCAAGTTTGGCAAGATTTGTCATGGTTACTTCATGAAAAATATCAAAAGTGTTAGGAATTTGGTTTAAACATTATAATAAATATTGAATAAACATTTAATAAAATATTGAATAAATTTTTTATGAACTTCAAAAAAAAATAATTCACTTAAATAACTAGAAGGATTATAATTTTTTTTAAAATGGATAAACATATTTTATACATTTTATTCACAAATCAAATATGACTATCTGTTTTGAGATGAAAGTGAAGAGCAATCGTGTTGATAACATATTATAAAATTATATATTTAGAAGTAAACAATATACTCAATAAAGAGTAAATAAAATAAATCAAAATAATAAATATTAGAGGAACAAAAGTATTTTTATTTTATATAATCTTGTAAATATAATTGTAATTCATCATCATTTCCATGCTGGTATTTATAATCTAATGTTAAGACCAAATGTTATAAGAAGTTCTAGAGTTTAAATGTACTTTGGAAATGATGAATGAATAAAGATTGCAAATAGAAATCTATATACAATATAAAATTTCATAATACTATGATAATTTTAAAAAAGTTTCTAAATGTGACCTTAGTTTTGTATAAAAAAAACGTTTTCAAAAAAACGGTGAAAAGTAACAAAAATATTTTCTGCGATCGGGGGCTTTATTTTAGGCTCACTTCTACTCCTACTACTAGCCAGCTGTCTTGCATTGCTCATTTGTTGGACTTGAGCTTTAGGCCCTTGAAATGAAATGGGCTCTTCGGCTTTTTTCCTTGTAAACGACGTGTATCTTTATTCCTTCCTCATTCCCGAAACACAGAGAGGATACACACGGTTGTTCCCGAAAGCAAGAAAATCTGGAGAGACAGCGAGAGATGGAGATGGTAGAAGCAGACAGCTCTACAGCAAAATTATACAGTCTGAATCCAAATCGAATAAGCAACGAAGACATTTTGTTTTGCATAGACATCGGCCCAGAATCTCTTGTGGAAATGAAATCCACAGGACCCGGTGGTAAACCCCTCACTAGACTGGACTCAATCAAGCAAGCTATTCTTGTCTTTATCAACGCCAAGCTCTCTATCAACCCTGATCACCGCTTCGCTTTTGCCACTCTCGCCAAAACCGCTTCTTGGGTACCTTTTCCTTTTCTGTCTCTTCAGAATTTCATATTCATTGAATCGCTAAAAATTGAATTTTTCATATGAGTTTATCTTGTTAGTTTTCAATTTGGTTGCTTGTGTGGTGGCATGATAAATGGAAAAAGGACCTTTTCTTTTATAATGTAAGTTATAATTCTAGGGTTGCATTCTTCGTTAATATAGCTCATTTTCTTGATGGATATCATTGTTCAACTATTTAATGCAATTAAAATAAAGGGTCTTGATATTTTCCTATTTGGTTGGGAGAAGGCGAATTGTTTGGCCAAGATTTTATGGTACTTATAAGAGAGTTTGGTGTTGTGGTTTTTTTTTTTGTTTTTTTTATGTATATGGTAGCTGCGGAAAGAGTTCAGCAGTGATGTCGAGTCTGCAGCTGCTGCTCTCAGGGGGCTCTCGGCGGCTTCGGCTTCGGCTTCATCTTCTGGTCCACCAGACCTTACTCAATTATTTCGTGTAGCAGCTCATGAAGCAAAGAAATCCTATGCACAAAATCGGATATTGAGAGTGGTGAGTACTACTCTAAGTTTGATATTCCGTGTACGTGAACAATTGTTGCTAAACATGGATGTCAGTTAGATTGTTTAGTTGATGATCTTCTATGAGATCTTGTAGATGATGTGGTTGATGCACTTTGGATATGATTGTATTGTAGTGGAAGAAAGAATTGGCACGAGAGAGAGAGAGAAATTAATCGGCACTTGCTTTGTGTAGCTTGTTTCAAGTACCTTTTTAGAATTGTTTTGTGGGTTTTGGTGTTGTTCTTGAGGTCGTGATTTAGTATGAGGTTTTATAAAATTGTTCAATATTCGTTGTCCTTGTATTAACTGAATTATGAGCCCAGAAATTGTGCTTTCAAACTTCATTTGACCTGGGTTACAAGTATTGTGTTGTGTGTAGATTCTGATATACTGCAGATCATCTGTACAACCTCAACATCAATGGCTTGTTAGCCAGAAACTCTTCACATTGGATGTGATGTACCTCCATGACAAGCCTGGACCTGACAACTGCCCCCAGGAGGTTTATGATGCACTTGTTGATACTCTCGAACATGTTTCCCAGTATGAGGGTTACATTCATGAGACTGGGCAGGGGGTGCGAATCCTCCTCCGTTACATGTCAGTGCTATTGTCACACCCTCAGCAGCGTTGCACACAAGACATGATGGACTTGCCCAAGTCTCTTACAAAGAGATCACCTACAGGTGATCCAGCTAATGGTGAAGAAGGTGCTCCTATATCCAGCCAGTGAAGACCATGAACAATTGGAGTATTTGGTTCTTACTTGTAGGCTGTGGGGTTTTCACTGTAAGTTATGCGAGCCTCCAGTTAAATATAATCTGTAGCCTATCTTCTGAGCTTCCTTCATATGTACAAGCTGTGAATTTCGCTTCATGCGATTTCAAATGAATCATTGGAAATGCGTCCTGAGTGTTATATATGGTCATCATGGTTTATGTTTGGCAGACAAGATGGCTCTCCCAAGTAGACTGGATACGAACTAGGCTAGATTTCCCATATTCTCTAGTCTGCTCTGTAGGGAGGAATTGATATGGTGAATAGTTTTCGATCTTTCAACTTGAAGGGAAGCATCTCTCTCTTTAATATTTCTTGTTTGTTTATTTCCTGAGATGAGGAGGTGCAAGTTATGTCTGACTTCAATTTGATTATTTGACTTTGCTTGAACAAGTGTCCCAATCTTTTAAGCTTCATCTACTCACATTTGATATATAAAAAAAAAAAACCGAATCCACGTCAGCTAGAGAAGAGCTAAGAATTGTCAGGAAAATAAAATTTAAGGATCTGGAACTATGCTCAACTTGAGTGCTGTGTATTTGACAAACAATTTTTGTGCTCTTTCTTTCTTTACCAGTGATGTAACCATGGCGATGTTATAGAATAGCTATTTTTGGAGGTCATCATGGTATTCAAGAATAACCAAAATAGGGTGCATTAGAAAAGAATCTAGGAAAAGAAGTGGTGGCCAAAATTGAGCAGCAGGCTGACTCCCTTCTGCTATCAGTTCTACGAGGCTTAGCCTACGATGAGAAATGTTTATTCTGATATTGAAAGCTTAGTCGCTGTTATCCTGCGCTACGTTTGCATGTTAGATTGGTTAAATTTTTTTCAATGTAAAAAAAGAAAAAAAATTCAGCTAATGCTAGTATTTTTAAGAAAGTAAAAAAAAACTCAAGACTTTTACTCAAGACTTAGATAATTTACTTGATTGGTTTCAAATTCAATTAGTTTAATAATATTATTAAAAAATAATAATATTAAATAAATCAAACCAAACAAAAAAATTAACAATGATCAATTTAAAAATAAATGTTTGCCAGTATTATGAAAATATCTTATTAATATTTTTAAAAGTTCTCTACAATCTTATTTTATAATAAAAAATAATTAAATGAGAACGTGATAACTCATATAAAAAAATAAAAAAAATATGAAGAAGTTAAATATTAAAGGAAGAAAATTAAAAAAAATCAAATTAAAAAAAAGGAAAAAAAACCGACTTGAGTACACTTGAATCAGCTTGCCGAGTCCGCAATTTGGTTGTGAGATCGTGATAACCTAGTAAAAATAAAATTTAATAAAACTACTAAGCTCAATTTTCAAGCAATCCATGTTAAAGGAAAAAAAACAAAAAAAAACCCATAAAAAAAGACCTGAATCAACCCTCCAAGCTAACAAACCGGGACATGATCTCAGGTTTATCCGATATAAAACAAAAGTGAAAAAAATCACCAAGCATAATTCTCAACCAATCTAATATTGAAAGATAAAATTAAAAACAATTCAATTTTGAAAAATAACCAAAAAATAAATTGAAGTAAACTCGGGCTAATTTTTGAAACTCGTCGGGATTAACTCTATAGAGGGTAAATCTAAGAAAAACTTGAAGCAAAATTCTCATCAGCAAAATATTGAGGTATAAAATTAAAAAAAATTAATAAAAAAAAATCCAAAACAAATCAAATAATAATTAAAAAAATAAGGATGAAATTTAATATAAAAATAAAATAAAATAAAATATTGATGGAAAAAATTAAAAAAAACAATAATAAAATAAATTAAAATAAATTGAATAACAATTTAAAAAATAATAACTAAATTTAATAGAAAAACAATAATAAAATAAAATAAATAACAAATTAAAAAATTTAGTTATTATTTTGGCTGGCCAGCATAACTCCCGATGAGAGGAGAAAAAAAAAGCCATTGAAACCCAATTGTCGCGCCGCAATCGACTTGCGTCGTACCACCGAGAAGAGCGCAGCACGCCATTTCCAATGCCGCCGCAAAATTAGTTTATTTTCTTTTTGTTGTACGCATGGTAGCCTCTACTTTGTGTTTGGACTGTTTTGTAGGCTTTTCATTTGTTGAAAATTTTCTTTGACGTTAAACTTTGGGGGCCTCAAAGGCTTTCTCTTATTGGTTATTAAACGTTTTTGTAAGTAAAAAAAATAAAACAAAAATAAATCTGATCACATTCATTTTATATATATATATATATATATATAAAATTCATTTTCTTATTTATAATGCAGAGTTACAAAAGCTTCAAATTTCTTCTCAAAAAAAAAAATCAAAGTTATTTTGTTTCTCAATATCTTAGGCATTTTTTTAAAATCATTTTTCATTTAGATAAAAAAATAATGTTTTTATTAATTATGGAATCTGATTCATATAAAGCCATTTGTAAAGACCCGGTTAAAAACCTATCCCGAAAAAAAATCTTATTTAATCTAGAAATAATATACGAGTTAAATTGAGTAAATAAACTTTGGATAACAAAGATATAGATGAAATTAAATAAAGAAAAGAGTGTCATGGTACAATTAATATAAAAAGGAAAAGTAGTGAGGCAAAAAGAAAAGAAACGATAAAGAAGAGGGGTTAACATATAATTAATAACAATTTGACTATAAATACCCCATTTTCTTCTTCTTGGCTAGTGGTTTCTACACAAAGAGAGGGTGAGGGTTGTTTGATTTTTTTCTACTCATTTTCTTGTTAAATTCACCAAAAAAAGGTGTAATTGGAGTGATTAAATCATAATTAAGCAAATAATAGAGGTGATTAAGTGTTTGAGGGTGTTTTGAAGAGAAAATCCTAAAGCTAGGGTTTGAAAAGGAAAAATAAGGGAACTTGGATTTTTCTTGAATCCATTCCATGAAACATCACCAATTAAGGTAAAAGAGCATATCTAAGTAATTAATTGTTATGATTTGGTGTTTTATGAAGAAATTCAATTGTTAGGATTTTGTGAACTCGGAGATTTATGGTATTAATTATAGAATTGTTGCAAATTTTGATTGAATAATGCTTGTATGCATGTAATATAAATGGGTAATTGATAAATTCATAGAGGAAAAAAAAGAGGAATTGGAGAATTTGATGTATTATTTGGAATTGCTTGAAATTGTGTGTTTAAGATTGATAATAGATGTAAAGGATGGAGAATTTCCAAAAGAAAAGAGAAAGAATTCTTGCAATTCTTTTCTATCAAAACCACCTTAAAAAGGAAGGGTTTAAATGTGATCTTATCAATGTAGAAAGTCATGTTTACTAAAATCAGTTAAATTGTTTTAAGGTTTAGAGATAGAAAAATTATTAAAAAAAAACAAAAGGGGGATTTTATTCCCTTTTTGGATAAGGAATTCGGCCAAATTTAAATAAGAATATTGAATTTGATTAAATGAATGAGTACGTAAATACTCTTAAGCCATGTTGATATAAAATATAAATTTGATAAAAAAAAACAATATATATAGTCTTTTTTGTTCAAATTTATATATAATGAAGGTGGAAATGTTAATATGAATAAGTAAGAAATTAAAATTTAAATGGAAAATGAGATTGACTTTTATGATAAATAATCAATTAGTGATTATTGATTTTGTGGTATATGAGAGGCCATGGGGCCCAATTAGCAGCAGGGGACCACATCACGTGCATAGACATCAGGTAGGTGCTTAACACCATCAAAGAAGCTATTTAATTGTATAATTGTTAGTTTATTCTTTAATTATATTTTAGTTTGAATTGAAAAGCATGAAAGCTAAAAATTGAGACACTAGCCCCTAGTTAATGAGATAAGTACCTGATTACTAGGCAAATTATATAAATTAGTTCCTAAATAATGAGATTAGTGCCTTGTTTACTAGGTAGATTGTAGAAACCAATCCATAATTAATGGGATTAGTGCATTGATTACTATATGGATTGTAGAGATTATTTCCCTAATTAATGAGATTAGTGTCCTGCTGAATGGGCAGATGTTTAAACTAGTTCCTAGTTAATAGAACTAGTGTCTTGCTGAATAGGTGAGTTGTGAAATCATTCCCTTATTAAATGATTCTAAATTTTTAGTTGTTGTAAAGTGTAAAATTAGTAACTAAATCTTTTGTTGTAATATACTTTTGTGTTTAAAAATTATAATGTTTATCTTATTTAATTATGAATGATGTAATTCAAGGAAGTTGGTTTATCGTCTTGTTATATATATTAACCATATTTATTTTCTAAAACAAAATGATGTATTTCATGGAGTAATCAACTTTAAATAATTGTTTTATGGAATATCAAAATATTAATTCTACCAAAAAAATGGGAAGTTGATACTATGATTGAGTTATGAAATTCCTGTATGATGGGACATGCATTGTGATTAATATTGCAGGTTGAGAAATTATTGAGTCGATAACTTGGTATTGAAAATACATAGGAGATTCTGTCAAAAGTTTTGGTTAAAAAAAGTGTACAGTTAAAAAAATTAGTAATTTCAAATAAATGATCATAAAATTGTAATTTAAATTTATAGAATATTACATCAATACATGAATTAAGAGCCACATATCATGAGACCATGACGCTTACAAGGTGAGTTCAATGACATTTCAAATTCTTGTAGTATCTTCTTTATTATGAACTTTATTCATAGTCTTAGAGATAGGAATTATGTTGCAGATCATTTAGCAAACTACATAGAAAAGCAGATCTATTTCCTTGGTTTTAGTTTGTTTAGTTTCAAAGTTTGGTTTTTGTTATGGTTTTATGGGTTAAAAGGTCATTGTTTTGTTTAGTTCTGTTTGGTTTGTAAAGTAGTTATTTCCTTGTTTCTTTCTCTCTCTATATAGCTTTTTTTTTTACTAGCTATAAGAGATCATAATGAAGTTACCATCTTTTATATAAAAAAAAATTGGATAAACAATTGTTTATTTTAATATAAAGCTATGGTATGAATTTTTTTTTCACCAAACAAAAGAGAGGATGAATGTGTTTTCAAATAACATGTATTGACATTTTACACACACACTATATATGCATGAAAACAATGAATAATAATGCTTCATACATACAAAATGTAATCAAAAAGTCATTTTTCAATATTAAATGCTTTTGTATATGGTATTCTCGCAATGTCTTCACCTAACTCTACATTTTCTACTCATTTTCATAGTTCCTCTTCCTTTTTATTTCCTCCCACCACAACCTTTTCTAAAATACAACTTACCAAAGACAATTATCTTTATTGAAAAACCTTCATTATCCCTTATATCCGAGCCACTACTTATCTAAACTATGTTGAAGGCCATATTTCTCCACCTCCTAAGACTCTTTTCACAACATTAGAAAACTCTTCTGAGTCATCTTCTACTACAGTCTACATTCAGTGGCTTGCCACTAGTCAACTTATTCTAAGCACACTCATTTACACTCATCATGAATTTATTATCCCTACTATTATTGGTATTAACCTTCTTTTTCTTTATAGAACTCACTTCAACAAAGATTTTCCACACAATCAAAAACATGTCATTCAACCTCATCTTCAACTAAATACCCTAAAGAAAGGTAGCCAAACTATCTTTGAATACTATCAAAAAGAAAAAATCTGAATTGATACCCTCATTGCCATTGGTCAAAGTCTTCATCAATAATAATTATCTCATATATTCTTGTTAACCTTCCAACTAATTGTGATTCTCTTGTTACATCACTTAGAACTTGTCATGGACCATCACACTAGATATGCTTTATGGTTTTCTCATCATGCATGAACTATGATGTAACCATATTATTCGATAGTTTCACCCACATTTAACTAGTGTTTTGCCTATGTTTTATGTATAAAATGCCTTGATATTCTTTGTTTTATGTTTTGAAGGCACCTTTAGATGAAAGATGCAAAAAGGAGTAAATTGGAGGTAATTGGCAGATTTGACCCTCAGTCGATGTTTTGTGCAGAGCGTGAGTTCTAGAAGTCAAAATGAAGTGATTCCAGTGGAATTAGAAAGCTAACATCCATAGCTTTCTGGAAATCTAAGTTAAGAAAAATAAAAATACAAAGAGCATGGAAATCACATCCTTCAAAGTCAAAAGTCGCATTCTGCCAGTGTTGACCTTTGTCCATTCAAAGTTCAATATCTGGAGCTGTAGATATTCAATTGATGCAAACTCAATTGTTTTGGATTCCTGACTCAAAGGTATACAAACGCTCCAAATTTCAGCCAAAAAAGATGTCATATGAGGGAGATATGAGTTTTCAAAGATGACAACTAAATTCTGCCAGCAAACAGGTTTCGTGAAGAAACGAATCCAAATTACATCCCGAAGCATCAAAATCGACATCCAAGTTTTAATTTCAACAATTTAGCTCCTCAAGTAAATCAATCCAGAAGGTCAAGGAAGGCAGCCACCAACCTCAAGCCACCAACCTCAAACCACCAACCACAAACCAGCTGCCAGCCACCAGCCGCCAGCCGCCTTCACACTACCACCATCTATTGATGTTCACACTTGAACTTTGATTTTTCTTACTTACAATTTGTGTATAAATAGGCAGCTAAGTTTATGCTATTAAGAGAGCCAAGAGAGAGGGAGAGAGAGTGCAGTAGAATCAAAGAAAGAAGGGTGGCAGCCATAAGAGAAGAAACACAAACTCTCCCCTCTACAAATCAGAAATCATGTATTCTTTCATCTTTAGGAGTAGTTGTTCAATAGATATGCAAGGCTAAGCTCGTTTTCTTGGTTGCAAGGACACAAACACCTTCAGATTTCAAGAACTGTGAGATTTATTCTTCCATTTATTTTCAGTTTGTATTATGAATGAGTATGTTTGTTTTCCTATGCATATTTTCTATGATTGTTTATCTTAATTGCTAGAGCGGACTCTAAGTTATTATTGTGAACAATCTATTGCTAAGTTTGATATCAAAACTGGAGTTGTGGTATATAAACTTGTGAAGTAACTAAGCTTGATAATTGTAGCGGAACTACATTATTAAACTTAGGGAAAACATTCGATCAAATGCAACACAAGCTGACAACTTGGTCGTTAAGATTAATGAATTTATCTAGATCTTAAGGCTGCCATTGGATTAAATTATTAGTGCGGACACTGTGATTGTTTGTTGGTTAGGGTTAATTATACAGCGGATCTGTTAATTAACCAACATTAAGAAAAGATAAAAATTTAGAATATAAACTAGAGTTTCATTTCAAGGATCGGTTGTGATTTCTGTTGGTGGATGTGTGCTTGCAACCAAGGTTTGTTTTCTTGATATATTTCAGTTTCAATTGCTTTTGTTTGTTAGTGTAATTTCTACCATAGTTTAGATCATTGCAAATCAAACCCCCCAATTACATAACATATAGCATAAAAATCTGAACTAAACCTTCCTCGTGGGATCGACCCCTTGCTTGCTCTATACTATCTTGTATGTTTTAAGTTATGGTAATTTATTTATGCGACCGCGACATCGCAACAAACTACAACTTAAACAATAGTCCACTCTCACTGATTTCACTATTCCATCGGTTAACTTCTCAAATCACCAATCCACTTTTGCTCATTATGGTACTACTTCTTATCATGGCAATAACCATGTCCTATGCGGTCATTCATATGGTTGTGGTCTTCAATTTCCTTATAATTTTACCAATAAATTATTATCCCTTAATTTCTACCAGCATTTCAGCTTACAACTTCTCCACAAGCATATATTATTACAACTTCATCATCATCTGCTCTATCTGCTATTTTCTCTCCTTGGTTCCCTAACATTGGTGCAAATCATCATGTCATATATTGTAACATCCCCCATTCCGGGATAAAAACAACAATCTCATGTCCACCGAAAAACAAAGTAATTACTTAATTATATATATATATATATATATATATATATATATATGTGTGTGTGTGTGTGTGTGTGTGTGTGTGTGTGTGTGTGTGTATATGTGTATGTATTCATGGTTTTCATATTAAAATCTACCAAAATTTTGACGGAGTCCCCCCTATACCGGGAAGGTCCCAAATTATCGACATGTAACCTGTTTACACTTCTAATAACTCGCATCTCATAACTTAAATCCCGACCCAATCATCCTGAGTTTCAATTTCCACAAATATTCTCACACCTATTAACCACAATATTTATGATATACATTATATAACAAATATCATTATAGATGAATAAAAAAAATATAAATACATAGACATGAAATATGGTTATATGAACTACAGAGTTAAGTTCATTCAATCAAATTTAAACATTAATTATACAAATTAAGTTACACAAAATTTTCATGTTTACAAAATACAAGGGTATACCCCCTATAATCTAAATTATAAAAAGGGAACATAAGTTAGGATCTACTCCTGTCGTGCATGCGATGATCCTGAAACGAAATACATATTATTGAAAGGTGAATATCACATAATATAACAACACGAATATCTAACAATGTCAACAGGGTAACATGCATTCATATTTTGTTCACTTCTCCCTTTTGGTTTTCATTTGAATCTCTTCCTTATTCAACTACTAGTAACCGTGCCCTCTACCACCATTAACCTCCATTCCAGACTTTATAAGATCAAACATGATTATTTTTGTTTAACACATTATCGATACCAATTTCACTGGTATCATCAGCATCGCCCCGTAGGAGTCGATGCAAGGTGATCCCCTTACCCGGGATCTTAACATACACTAAATGTATGCTAGCCAATACGCGGTGATCCCAAACGTGGCGATCCCCTTACCTAGGATCCTAACATACACTAAATGTATGCTAATTTACGCCTCAAATCAAACTTCTCATATTTCCTTTGTTAGTGATAGTTTCATCACTTAGCAATTCATACAAGGGTATACTCTCTAGAACCTAGATTACAAGAAGGGAACATAAGCTAGGGTCTACTCCTGTCGTGCATGCGATGATCCTGAAGCAAAATACATATTATTGAAAGGTGAATGTTACATTAAATATAACAACACGAATATCTAACCATTTCAACAGGGTAAAAATGCATTCATAGTTCATTTGCTTCTCCCTTCTCGTTTTTATTATAATCTTTTCCTTATTCAACTATTCTCTCTACCACTTTCAACCTTCATTCCAGACTTTATGAGCTCAACCATGATTATTCTTACTTGTCACATTACCGATACCAATTTCATTGGTATCATCATCATCACCCCATAGGAGTCGATGCAAGGTGATCCCCTTACCCAGGATCCTAACATACACCAAATGTATGCTAGCCAATACATGGTGATCCCCTTACCCGGGATCCTAACATACACTAAATGTATGCTAGCCAATACATGGTGATCCCCTTACCCAGGATCCTAACATACACTAAATGTATGCTAGCCAATACATGGTGATCCCCTTACCCGGGATCCTAACATACACTAAATGTATGCTAGTCCAATTGTGGTGATCCCCTTACCCGGGATCCTAACATACACTAAATTTATGCTAGTTTACGCCTCAAATCGCACTTCTCATATTTCTTTTGTCACTAATAATTTCATCAATTGGCAATTCATATAACAAGTTTTCACCTTGAATACACATACATTCAGTAATTCATATTTCACATATAAATCATGGGATTAACTAGGAAGTATAGGTGCGATTCACCTACCTGCAATAGAAGCTCTACTCGTGCTCCCCTGCTGCTGCTGCACCACGCCTGTGGTCCCTCCTAAAATTCACAAGTTTATCTCATAAATTTTCCTCACCCAAGGATATGTTTTATTATAACCATACCAACAACCAATAAGTCTTTCTTTCAGTCATTTCTTAATATTTTATGTTTTTCTCATTTCACCCATTAATATTGTCATTCTTTGTCCAACCTCATTTATCATTTCTTATATATATATATTAACCGTTTCTGTTTAAATCCCGAACTGTACTGTCTAGACATTGAACTGTTACTGTCTCATTTTTGAACTGTTACTGTCTCATTTTTTTGAACTATTACTGTCTCATTTTTTTTTAATTGTTACTGTCTCATTTTTGAACTGTTACTCTCCGACCTCTTCTCAGATTTTTAACTATATCTATTGTTATAGAACTTCGATTCAAGCGAGATTAGTCTTGTTGGAAAGCTAAGACATGAGGCTACAAGTTCTCTAAGGAAGGAGAACCCAGTTCTATCTCTAAGACAGTCAAAATTTCTCATCAACAAACCAAACCTACTACCCTATAGGGTCTGTCATGACCCAGTCTCGGTTGGTGACCCATAGCTGGAGTTCTATAACTCCAAATTGAGCAAAAGACCAATTTCATTAGTTAGCCATCATCCAAACCTAAACTTTCTATGAGGAACCTGATGTAATTGCTTCATCCTCCTACCCGAAATCTCTCTGAAAGTCAAGAGACGAAACTATCCAAATTCGTCAATCTTTCCATTTACATACAACATATGAAGTTCTTTAATTAGCAACTCATACTTTTTCCTCAATTCAAGTCTAAGAACTCAAATCGATAAATTAACATCCAGGCATCATTCATAATCGACTTGAAATGACTCATAAGAGCAGGTTTAGAATACCTTACCCGGTACGAATCAAGGTTTCGATCCCTCCTTTTCTTTCTAATGACAGCCGGCCCTTTCCTATTCTCTTCTTGTTCAATTTCTCTTGTTAATCCCTTTCCCACCAGTGTTTATTCTACCTATAACCCTTAATCTTGGATGGGTTTCTAAAATTTTGGTGTTTCTCTATTGATTTGTAAAAATGAATATAAAAACTCCCTCTTTTCTTTCTTTACGTTATTTGCAGATCTGTTTTTGGTGAGAAGATGAGCACTTATGCTCTATAATTATACCTAGTATATACGAAACGTAGTATACATGAACGCATCAGTTCTTAAAACTAACTCATACACTCAAATTCGACTATCCTCTCAGGAGGCCATTAGCCGAAGCCAATCATTTATTCATCTTGTCATCCACTAAGGGGCCATTAGTCGTAGCTACTCATAATTTTTTTCCCATCTCGATCATCTACTTAGGATGCGATTAGTTGCAGCTAGTCATTATTTCATCCTGATTATCCATTTAGAATGCTATTAGCCGAAGCTAGTCATTTATTCATCTCGATTATCCATTTAGAATGCTATTAGTCGAAGCTAGTCATTTATTCATCCTGATTATCCATTTAGGATGCCATTAGTCATAATTAATCATTTGTTCATCTTGGTTATCCACCTAGGATGCTATTAGCCGAAGCTAGTAATTTATGCATCTCGATTATCCATTTAGAATGCCATTAGTCGTAGTTAATCATTTGTTCATTTCGGTCATCCACCTAGGATGCTATTAGCCGAAGCTAGTAATTTATGCATCTCGATTATCCATTTAGGATGCCATTAGTCGTAGTTAATCATTTCTTCATCTCGGTCATCCACCTAGGATGCTATTAACCGAAGCTAGTAATTTATGCATCTCGATTATCCATTTAGGATGCCATTAGTCGTAGTTAATCATTTGTTCATCTTGGTTATCCACCTAGGATGTTATTAGCCGAAGCTAGTAATTTATGCATCTCGATTGTCCATTTTGGATGCCATTTTTTGAAGATAATCATTTATTCATTCTGGTAATTCATCTAGGGTGTCATTACCGTAGCTAATCATTTATTCATCTCGAGTATCCATTTAGGATGCCATTTATCGAAGCTAATCATTTATTCATTCTGGTAATTCATCTATGGTGCCATTACCATAGCTAATCATTTATTCATCTTGATTATCCATTTAGGATACCATTAGTTGGAGCTAATCAATCATCTATCCCGGTCATCCATTCGGATGCCATTAGTCAAAGCTAATCTTTGTTCATCCCGGTCATCCGCTTTGGATGCCATTTTCCGGAGCTAATCATTCATTTACCCCGGTCATCCATTCGGATGCCATTAGCCGAAGCTAATCAATCATTTGTTCCGGTCATCCCTTCAGATGCCATTAGCCGAAGCTAATCAATCATTTGTTCCCGTCATCCATTGGATGCCATTAGCCGAAGCTAATCAATCATTTGTCTCGATCATCCATTTGGATGCCATTAACCTCTCGGTTATCCATTCGGATGCCATTAGCCGAAGCTAATCAATCATTTATTCCGGTCATCCATTCGGATGCCATTAGCTGAAGCTAATCATTGTTTAATCAAACAATTCATGACAATTTGACATTCCCTGCAACATAATAGCAGGCCCTTCGGGATACTCGTACCACCATTTCCTATTAGTTTATCATTCCTAACACGATGATAGATCCTTTATAATGCAGAACCAAACATCCCATAACGGTTTAGCATTCAGTATAACACAACAATACCCTTCGTATCACTCATCCAACCATTCATGATAGTTAATGTTCAATGCAACACAACAATAAATCTCCCGTAATCACTATAAGATTTCACTGTTTTACCGACGGAAACATTCTGTCGGTCTGTGATTAGAAGTTCGTCGGTGATTTATTTACCGACGTCTTCACCGACGGATTCTGTCCGTCGGCTTTCCCTTCATTGGTGATTCCCTATTCCATCACTATATTGGTCGGAAAAACAAAAAAACCATTTGCTGATGGTTTTATAGACGGAATTTACGCGCAAAAAAAAAAGATTCCTGCTTGAAATATACTGACGGATTTTTATTCCGTCGGTGATATCGTGATTTACCAAGGGCTACTTACTGTCGGTAAAGCTGTCGGTGAGTGTATGAAATACTGACCGAATATATCCGTCTGTAAATTCATCAGTAAGTGTGGAAGCTACTGTCACATACTAACGGATTAAGTCCGTCGGTAAGGCTGTCGGTGAGTGTTTAAAATTCCGACCGAATATATCCGTCTGTAAATGCATCGGTGAATGCTACTGTCAGATGCTGACGGATTCATTCCGTCGGTAAAACCCTTGGTAATAGTTTTTTTCTAAATTTGTTTTTTAAAAAATATTTAGAATATATAATATAAAACTATATAAATTAATGGTAATAAAAACCAATTATGCAAATAAAATTTATATGAAACATTAAAAAAAATCAAAGTTAAATAATATTCATTACAAACTGAATATGTTTCAAAAAAAATATTAAATGAAGTTTTAAAGGTAAATAATGTTTATTACAAATTAATATAAAGGTGGAGCTGGAGGAGGAGGAGGAGATCCTGGAGGAGGAGGCAGGTGGTTATACGGCCAAAAAGGATTAGGCGCACATGTTCCACTATGTGTTGCCATGTTCATGACCATTTCGCGAAGCAGTTCATAAGCCGCTTTTTGTTGTTCATAAGCCGCCTTTTGTTGAGCTTGAGACGCTTTGATTTGTTCAGACTTCGCTCTTTGTTGTGCATGAGACGCTTTGAGTTGTGCGTACTCCGCTGATAGGTGGTCGTATTTGTCGGTGAGCTAAGTCATATGTTGCTGCAAGGCCACGAACTCCTTAGATTGGGAGCTCGATATTGATTGGGAGCTCCCAACAGTTGAAACACTACGGGTCGACTGCAAGTTGTCGGCCGTAGTGTTGGAGAGTCCATAAACCTGATTTTTATCGGGTCTACCTGACGATCCAATCTCCATCCACAAATCCGGATCGAATTCCGGATGGGTCAAAATATCGTCCCCGTATCTCTCTCTCAACCGATTATTATAGGTCTCCTGAAAATAAAAAAGTTTTCATCATATTCAATTAAATAAACACAATAACTTACAAAATAAAATGGTTGAACAAACATACCATGAAATGTTGAGCATGGTTATCAACGAACTGTTGCGCCCCCTTTTAGCGGTCTTGACTTCGCACATGCGTCTCCACAAACAGCTCCATCGGGCTCGGCTCACGTCCAAGAGACGTAGCTTATAATGAAAAAAGATATATTAACAACAACTTAATTTAACGATATCTTTCATTTAAATTAATCTTACCATCTATTTCGCATGTGCAGCAAACGAAACAGAACCGCCAATGTGCGTTGTCACTGAGCCATGAATTGGCCGATTCCGGTTGCCAGCACTGAACTGTGAGCGTTGTGTGAACCGCTCAGACATCACGTGCTCAAGATAGTGCGGCCATATATCTTTCGGGATGTATATCGGTTTAAAATCCCTCCAAACCGCAACATCATTCCAGCCTTGGAAGCCCCTATTCCTCGTGGGTTTTTTTGCCCTTTTTTGTGCTTCATACCAAAAATCACGCAACCTACTTCATGCAACCAAAAATTACATTTTGAAACATAATTTTTTATCTAAAAAAAATCTTGTATTGTTTTCGATCTTACCTAGTTGTCGCGTGATTTTCCCACACCCTCCTCACAACAGTGTTATGCTCGTTGTCCTAACAGAATTTGTGTTGTGTATAAATAAACAAGTTTAAATAAAAATAATAATTTATTTACAATTATATTAATAATTTATTAGAAATAAGCTGAAAATTATAAATTAACACCAACCTGAAATCTGTCAAACCATGCATTGATTTGAGGCATCCATTCAGGATGCTTGGATATCTGACTCCATCGAAACAATAGAATCTCCATCGATGATTTAAACGCCGATGATATTACTCGGGCGGCCTCAATGTTTGTGAACTTGAAAATAAATGAAATGAAATAAATTAAATAGTGATTACTTCATAAATTATGTTGTAATTTTTTTTTAAAAAAAAATAAAACCTTAACAAACTTACATTGAAAGGTCGTCCTTCCACTGTGCCTTGTACTTGCGGGTAAATTGATTTCGCTGCGAAGACACCTCGCCTCTGTGCTATGAAGTAGCGCTGGAAGAGGCAGCATCGGTTGACGGCGCAGGTGGTGTAGGTGCCTCTTCTTAAGAGGCACCTAAGGAAATATCATCATCGCTGCTAGACATACTAGTTGCGACCGTACGTGAGCGACCAGCTCTGGTTTTCATTCTACGAATCTCCACAATTTTATACAAATAATTATATAATTAAATTCAAATGTTAAAAAAAAAAAAATTCGACAGCACCTCCCCTATACTGGATACTACCCAAATCCACAAACCTGCACATATTAACAAAAGCCACAACCAATTGACCCAATCTATACTAATTATTTCAACATATTCAATTACTAATCCTAAGGTAAATTCAACATTAAGAATTACAATTCAACAAATTATTCAATAATTATGCCAATACAACAATAATATATATTCAATAAATAAATAAAACTGTAGACTAACAATTAAAATTAATGAAAAAAATTAAACATAAATCATGCAATAATAGAGTAAAATTAACAATTATTCCAAAATATTCAATTACTAATACTAAGGTAAATTCAACATTAACAATTACAATTCAAAAAATTATTCAATAATTATGCCAATACAACAAAACAATAAATTAAAAAAAAAACTCTAGAATAACAATCAAAATAAATGCAAAAACTTAAACACAAATCATGCAATAATAGAGTAAAATTAATAATTATTCCAACATATTCAATTACTAATTCTAAGGTAAATTCACCATTAATAATAAATATTCAACAAATTAACTAATAATAATTATGTCAATACAACAATAAAAAATATTCAATAAATTCAATAAAAAAAACTATAGACTTTAGGAATGAAATATGCTTACTTTAATAATGTGTTGAATTCAATACTTTATCTACATTACAAAAAATACACCAAAACAAAAAACATAACAAAAAAAAAACCCTTAAAGTAAAATGAAATAGAAGAAACACATACCTTTTAAACTAATGAAGATTCACAAGAAAACTTGCTAGAGATTGCAGGTGAAAACTTTGAAGAACGGAGAGGAAAAGAATCGAAATTTAAGGTGAAAAACTGAGGAGAAGAAAAAATGAACTGAAGGAGCGGTCGCTGGAACTTATATGGCAGTTTTACCGATGGATTCACTGATAGATATAAAATTAATTATTATTTTAATTTATTTTGTCGGTAAAGTGTCAAAAATCCATCGGTATTTTTTGAATTTCACACCAAAATTTTTAATGACCCTCCATATTTTTCGTGATCCGTTGGTAATTCCGTCGGGAAGATGACGTGGTCAGAGATGCATTTAATGCCCACTCCTTTGGAATTCGCATAGTCCGTCGGTAATTTTATCGGTAATATTGACCCGCCGACAACTTACCGACGGACTTAATCCGTCGGTATTGACGTCGGTGATTGTGGCATTTCAAGTAATTATTTTCAAACTCTCTATGAAATGCCGACGGACTTAATCCATCGGTATGGGCGTCGGTGATTGTGGCATTTCAAGTAATTACTTTCGAACTCTCTATGAAATGCCGACGGACTTAATCCTGTCGATATGGACGTCGGTGATTGTGGCATTTCAAATAATTATTTTTGAACTCTTTGTGAAATGCCGACGGACTTATTCCGTTGGTATGGACGTCGGTGATTGTGGCATTTCAAGTAATTATTTCGTGTTACAAAATATATCATCCATGATCTATAATTATTTCAAGTAATTATTTCGTGATTGTGGCATTTCAAGTAATTATTTCAAGTAATAAATATTTCGTGTTACAAAATATATCATCCATAATCTAAATTACATGAAAAAAAGGGTTTTACACGGGGCTTCATTTTGGTAGTTAGTCAGAATTTTCTTCTTCTTCGTCATCAATTGAATTGTCATCACCTTCATCGCAATCTTCAATATGGATATCATCTTCTTCATCGACATTTGCTTGTCCGCTAGAGCTCAAAACAAAATTCAACTCCTCTGCGTCAACATCAACAAGACTATCATCGAAAACACAAAAATTTGAATTTTCTTCCAATTCAATCGAAGGAGCAACTCGATATGGTTCAACCAACTCACTAACTTGAAAGACTTTATCTCACACACTTGTGTCTTCGTTCTCATCCTGAACAACCTCGACAAGACCCCGGGGTTTCATTTTTAAAACGGACAACCAATCCACTCTTGATCGATCCTTTCTAAATGAAAGGGTGTATGTGTAATAAACTTGTTGACATTGCTTTGTGAAAACAAAGACATCGTTTATGTTGCGGAGTCTAGCTTTTGAGTTGATTTCGACCAGACCATAGTGCGGATCAACTCTGATTCCTCTGTCAGTCGTGTCATACCAATAGTATTTGAATAAAAACACTCTATTCTGCTTGTTATGATATTGCAGTTCGACAACCTCTTCTAATCTACCATAGTAGTCAACTTCTAACTCATTACTAGTGGATCCCTTAACACAAACACCGTTGTTGTATGTCTTTCTTCCTTGCCCGTATTCTTCAATATGAAAAACATATCCATTGATAAAATACCAGTTGTAGCACTTACATTTTCTTTCAGGCCCCAGGCTTAGTGAAGACAATGACTTAGGCACACTCCTTCCCATTTGATAAACCTTGTATGTAATGTACATCAATAAACAGTAAATGAACGAGAATCTCGTAATGACATGCATACGTACAGTAATTTTGCAAGTTAGAATGAGTTTGTGATAGTGCTTACATGTGTTCTGAACCACGTGGCAAATTGTTCATCTTGTAATTGAAAGATCTGGGATTCAGTCAGCTGTGAGTTATTCGAGAGCAAATATTGTCGATGTTGCCTGCAAGTGATAGTGAGTGTATGATATTATAATATATAATTAACAGTATATTACTCACAAAGTTTAATTAGTATTACACATATATAAACTTACTGAATAAAAGGTCTCAGCTCATCACAGTTAAATAGAACATAGTTGTGTGCTTGTTTGAACTCTATTTCCGACAAATATCTTCCTCTTACGACATTTTTAGGTGTGGGTCGTCCAGTATTGGAGAATATTGACAAGTTCCCACTAGAAGGCACTTCACCGCCATCATCATGTCGTGGAACGCGATTGATTCTCGTTCTCAAATGAGGTTCGAAATAGTACGAGATAAATGTTGAGATCTCCTCAACAATATAGGCCTCACATATCGAAGCCTCAACATGCGCCTTGTTCCTAACCTTTTTCTTGAGATTAAACAAGTACCTGGATGGAATTAATCAAGTATTTTCAATTAAGAAAAACATAGAAAATACTTTTATATATGAATTACATTGCAACTGTAATATTTAACCGTTCGAATGGGTACATCCATCTATATTGGACCGATCCTCCAGCTTTTGCCTCGAACGGTAGATGTATAGGGAGATGCTCCATTGAGTCAAAAAATGATGGAGGGAAATATCATCTCAAGTTTGCATAGTGTCTCGACGATATTCGTTTGAAGCCTCTCAATGTGATCAACATTCAACTTGCTGGAGCATATATCTCTGAAGAAATGACTGATCTCTGTGAGTGCATCCCATATTCCCTTTGGCAACAAATCACGAAAAGCTAACGGGATGAGTGTTTGAATAAACACATGGCAATCATGACTCTTCATTCCATACAATCTACAGTCCTCTATATTAACCAGCCTTGATATGTTCGATGCATGTCCATCCAGAAAACGCAGACTCTTAAGCCATTTATAGACTAGCAGTTGTGTGTTTTTCTCTAACACGAAGCTTGCTCTTGGTTTTGCGACCCGTGACTCATCATAAACCAACTCCATATTTTTACGGTTACAGTATAAAGCTATATCCAATCTAGCCTTGATGTTGTCCTTTGTCTTCCCCTTCACATCCATGACGGTGTTGAAAATGTTCTCAAACATGTTCTTTTCGATGTGCATGACATCAAGGTTATGGCGGAGCAGATTGGTCTTCCAATAAGGAAGCTCCCTAAAGATACTTCGCTTTACTCAATTATGGGTCAAACCAAAACCAAGAAACATTTGCTTACCTAATTGAAGGCCAAACACAATGTCACCGTACTCTGAGACAACATCATGCAATTCTTCACCAGAAAGATGCGGGGATGCAACATCTTTTTCAACTCTGCCAACAAAGAAATCTTTTCTGTTCTGTACCTGTGATTAAGTGGCAAGAAGCGACGGTGACAGTAAAAAAAGAAGCTTTACCTCCATTTGCTAGTGTGAATGCCTTGTTGTTTTCCATGCAGTATGGACATGCGAGTTTCCCATGCGTGCTCCAACCAGAAAGCATTCACTGGAAAATCATTGATAGTCCACATCAAAGCCGCCCTCATAAGAAAATTTTGTTTCCTCGATATATCATAAGTCAGAGCTTTGGAGGACCACAACTGCGCCAACTCATCAATCAACGGTCGAAGACAAACATCTGTATTCCGCCCCGGGCTGCTTGGACCGGGTATGACAGTAGATAAAAAAATGAACTCCGGCCTCATACACATTCCCGGTGGCAAGTTATAAACTGTGAGTATGATCGGCCAACAAGAATAAGGAGCAGCAAATGACCCAAATGGTTTGAATCTGTCTGTACACAACCCAAGATGCACATTCCTTGATTCAATTGAAAAGTGAGGATGCACACTGTTAAAGAGTTTCCACGCTTCACCATCAGAAGGATGCACCATCACTCCATTAACCGTATCATGTGCTTGGTGCCATGTCATGTGCTCAACAGTCCTTAGTGACATGAATAACCTCTGCAGTCTAGGTGTGATCGGGAAGTATCTAAGTTTTTTATATGCCACTAGAGTCTTTCCCCTGCCAGTTCTAGGTTTGTAACGAGAATGCCCGCATGTCATGTACTCGATCATCTCAGCATTTTCAAGGAAGTATAACATGCAGAAGTTAGGGCACATGTCAATTTTCTGGTATCCTAAACCGAGGGGTTTCATCATGGACTTCACAGCATAGAAGTTCTCTTTCAGCCTGTTCCCTTCAGGTAAAATGTTTCTTGCCCATTCAATAATCTTGTCATACCCGACCTCACTCAACCCGTGATCTGACTTGATGGTGAACACCTGTGCTACGACCGATAATTTACTGTGGTTCGTGCAGCCATCCCATAATGGTTCGTCAAAATCTTTCAACAAATCAAAAAACTTAGTTGCATCTGCATTAGGTTCTTCTTCTACGATTGGACATTGACTGACATTACCTTGATTCATTCTCATTGCATCAATAACCATATTTCTGTAAGGATTAGTATTGTCATTTGCCGCTTCATGCACGTTGCTAGCACTAGAAGTAGACCCAACCACCATTTATTCCATTCTTCTCTTACTAACAAATACTTCTCCATCTGCATACCAACACTGGTAATTCTCCATAAACCCTTTGTGAAGAAGATGCATCATTACAACATCTGGATGCAGATACTTTTTATTTTGACACTTCTTGCATGGACACCTAATACCGCCTCCAGTAAAATTTCTAGGAATAAATGTTGTGAAATTAATAAAACCCTGAACCCCGTTACAATAATCCATCATCCGCAATCCTTGGGGTGAATCTCGATACATCCATGACTTATATTGAATCTCAATAAAATTATGATGACATCATGTATTAATTAACTAAGTTAGGTAAATAAACTTGCAAAAATATTACTTTACCTCGAGATTATCCAACAAACCAATCACAACTTCTTTTAAATATTAAATATTCATTATCATTTATCAACGTCCATACAAATTAAAATATATAAATTTACGGAAATTACCACTCCGCAATACCATTGATAAAACTTTAAACGGACCCATTAAGCAAGCTATTAATTATTTCAAAACAGCACATGTACTTCGGTAGTTCCATAAAGTTTAAACAATTTACAAACAAATACAATCTTACAAAATCTAAAACAAACCATAACAGGTATAGAATTATACATTCATATACTACAAGTTTGTTTGAGAAATAACAATAAAACATGTACATCTACGAACAAAATAAATATACTAAAAAAATAATAAAATTGACATTTAATTAAATGTTAAAATTTAAAAAGATAGAATTATTTAAAAAATTGATAAAATTCATCGGTAAATCAGAACACGGATGTTGTGACCACAAAACTTCAAGAAATATAACTTGTTGTGCTGATATGAGGGAGATTTTTGTTTGGGGGGAGGGGGGGCTGGTTGTTTGCAGATGAGGAGAGTTGGGATTAGGAAGAAGAAGGAGAAATAGGGGAGGAGAGGGTCGGTAGAGCTGACATATATTAACTTTTTCCAACGGTTTCGCCGATGGAAACTCCGTCGGTGATTACGTCGGTGATTCCGATGGAAAAATCGACATGTCACCGTACGAATCTGCCATTTCAAATCCCTCGGTGATTCTGTCGGCAATTTAAACGGCAAACCGGTAACTTCACTGTACGGGCTGTTGTTTTGAATCCGTCAGTGATTCCGTCGGAAAAAATAACCCGCCAAAACCTCCACGTCAGCGACTCGCCTTTTTTTTTAATTCGAAAAATTTTTCGTTCGTAATTCACTCGGTAACTACCGACAGAAACTTTCCGTCGATAGTTACCAACTGAATTACGGACGAAAAAGTGTCCGTCGGTAATTTCAACCTCAACTTACCAACAGACATATTCCATCGGTAAATCTGTTGCTATTTAGCGAATTTCTGGTAGTGAATACTCACACCACCATTTGTGGTAATTAACCATCAATACAATATAAAGGTAGGTCTTTCATAACACTCATATAATCATTCATCACCACTACAGTCAATAAAAATACAATAGTAGATCATTGGTAATACATTCATCACAATTACATTCAATATAATAAAACAGTAGATTCTTCATAATACTCACACAATCATTCATCACCATTACATTCAATAAGAATACAACAGTAGATCCTTCATACTGCTTATACTTCCATTCATTAGCAGCCCAAATTCATAATAGCCCCAACAACATCTCATATTTGGTTTAGTATTCATCATATAAGATGAATTATCAAGAATTCATCTTATTCAACATCTCAATAAGATGTTCACCTCAAATGGGTCATTTTAGAACTCTAACATTTTCACCATTGTTTCAACATTCATCAAGAACTTGTTCGACGTTTCATAGTCGTTTCGACAATCATCAAGAATTTAATCCAACTCTTCTTCGTCATTTCCTCTTACTACAAGGATTTAAATAAAATATCATCACAAGTGAATCATTTCAAAACATAAACATCAAAATGGGAAAAAGGTGGAAACCACCTACCTACTCCACTTATGGTCTGTCCTTGTCTTGGCGATGGTCCGATCCCAGCCACAACACCTAAGACACCAATGGCCATAATCAATTCATTTGCATCTTCAATTCACATTCATCACCACACTTATTTCAAGAGTTCATATGTTCACATTCAAGTGTTCCACATTTTATACCATCATACCATAAAATTGTTATTAGCATTTAAGTCATTTCTTCCTAGAAGGCCTACTGTAGAAATCGGCAGCGAAAACTGGTTCCCTGCTGGCACCCAATTCGGCAGCAAAAACTGTTTCGCTGCTAGCGCCTTAATTTCAGAAGCGAAAACTAGTTTGCTGCAGCCAACAAATTTTGTGGCAGCGAATGCTACTTGCTGCAGCCAACTAAGTTTCGGCAGCAAATCACAATTTCGCTGCAGGACACACAATTCAGCAGCGAATGCTAATTCGCTGCAGGAAACTCAGTTTCGGCAACGAATCGCAAATTCGCAGTAGCCAACTCAACTTCGGCAGCGACTCCCAAATTCATTGCAAAACACACATTTCGGCAGTGAATCACAATTCGCTGCACACAACTCAACTTCGGCAGCGAATCACAAATTCACTGCATACAACTCAACTTCGGTAGCAAATCACAAATTCGCTGCAGACAACTCAACTTCAGCAGCGAATTACAAATTCACTGCAGAACACACATTTCGGCAACGAATCACAATTCCGCTGCAGTCAACTCAACTTCGGCAACGAATCACAAATTCAGAGCAACCAACTCAACTTCGGCAGCGACTCCCAAATTCGTTGCAAAACACACATTTCAGCAGCAAATCACAATTCGCTGCGGACAACTCAACTTTGGCAGCGAATCACAAATTCACTGCAGAACACACATTTCTCCAGAGAATCACAATTCCGCTGCGGATAACTCAACTTCGGCAGCGAATCACAAATTCGCTGTAGAACACACATTTTGGCAGATAATGCTAATTCGCTGCAGACATCTCAGTTTCGGCAGCGAATCACAAATTCGCAGCAGCCAACTCAACTTCGACGACGATTCCTAAATTCGCTGCAAAACACACATTTCGGCAGCGAATGCTAATTCAATGCGAACAACTCAGTTTCGACAGCGAATCACAATTCCGCTACAGACAACTCAACTTAGACAGCGAATCACAGATTCGCTGCAGAGCACACATTTCGGCAGTGAATGCTAATTCGTTGCAGACATCTCAATTTCGGCAGCGAATCACAAATTCGCAGCAACCAACTTAACTTCGGCAGCGACTCCCAAATTCGCTGCGGACAACTCAGTTTCGGCAGCGAATCACAATTCCCTGCACACAACTCAACTTCGGCAGCGAATCACAAATTCACTGCAGAACACACATTTCGGCAGCGAATCACAATTCCACTGCATACAACTCAACTTCGGTAGCAAATCACAAATTCCCTGCAGACAACTCAACTTCAGCAGCGAATTACAAATTCACTGCAAAACACACATTTCGGCAACGAATCACAATTCCACTGCAGACAACTCAACTTCGGCAGCGAATCACAAATTCAGAGCAGCCAACTCAACTTCGGCAGCGACTCCCAAATTCGCTGCAAAACACACATTTCAGCAGCGAATCACAATTCGCTGCGGACAACTCAACTTTGGCAGCGAATCACAAATTCACTGCAGAACACACATTTCTGCAGAGAATCACAATTCCGCTGCGGATAACTCAACTTCGGCAGCGAATCACAAATTCGCTGTAGAACACACATTTCGGCAGAAAATGCTAATTCGCTGCAGACATCTCAGTTTCGGCAGCGAATCACAAATTCGCAGCAGCCAACTCAACTTCGACAGCGATTCCTAAATTCGCTGCAAAACACACATTTCGGCAGCGAATGCTAATTCTATGCGGACAACTCAGTTTCGACAGCGAATCACAATTCCGCTGCAGACAACTCAACTTAGACAGCGAATTACAGATTCGCTGCAGAGCACACATTTCGGCAGTGAATGCTAATTCGTTGCAGACATCTCAATTTCGGCAGCGAATCACAAATTCGCAGCAACCAACTTAACGTCGGCAGCGACTCCCAAATTCGCTGCGGACAACTCAGTTTCGACAGCGAATCACAATTCCCTGCACACAACTCAACTTCGGCAGCGAATCACAAATTCACTGCAGAACACACATTTCGGCAGCGAATCACAATTCCACTGCATACAACTCAACTTCGGTAGCAAATCACAAATTCACTGCAGACAACTCAACTTCAGCAGCGAATTACAAATTCACTACAGAACACACATTTCGGCAACGAATCACAATTCCGCTGCAGACAACTTAACTTCGGCAGCGAATCACAAATTCAGAGCAGCCAACTCAACTTCGGCAGCGACTCCCAAATTCGTTGCAAAACACACATTTCAGCAGCGAATCACAATTCGCTGCGGACAACTCAACTTTGGCAGCGAATCACAAATTCACTGCAGAACACACATTTCTGCAGAGAATCACAATTCCGCTGCGGATAACTCAACTTCGGCAGCGAATCACAAATTCGCTGTAGAACACACATTTTGGCAGATAATGCTAATTCGCTGCAGACATCTCAGTTTCGGCAGCGAATCACAAATTCGCAGCAGCCAACTCAACTTCGACGGCGATTCCTAAATTCGCTGCAAAACACACATTTCGGCAGTGAATGCTAATTCAATGCGGACAACTCAGTTTCGACAGCGAATCACAATTCCGCTGCAGACAACTCAACTTAGACAGCGAATCACAGATTCGCTGCAGAGCACACATTTCGGCAGTGAATGCTAATTCGTTGCAGACATCTCAATTTCGGCAGCGAATCACAAATTCGCAGCAACCAACTCAACTTCGGCAGCGACTCTCAAATTCGCTGCGGAGAACTCAGTTTCGGCAGCGAATCACAATTCGCTGCAGACAACTCAACTTCGACAGCGACTCCCAAATTCGTTGCAGAACACACATTTCAGCAGCGAATCACAATTCGCTGCGGACAACTCAACTTTGGCAGCGAATCACAAATTCACTGCAGAACACACATTTCTGTAGAGAATCACAATTCCGCTGCGGATAACTCAACTTCGGCAGCGAATCACAAATTCGCTGTAGAACACACATTTTGGCAGATAATGCTAATTCGCTGCAGACATCTCAGTTTCGGCAGCGAATCACAAATTCGCAGCAGCCAACTCAACTTCGACGGCGATTCCTAAATTCGCTGCAAAACACACATTTCGGCAGTGAATGCTAATTCAATGCGGACAACTCAGTTTCGACAGCGAATCACAATTCCGCTGCAGACAACTCAACTTAGATAGTGAATCACAGATTTGCTGTAGAGCACACATTTCAGCAGTGAATGCTAATTCGTTGCAGACATCTCAATTTCGACAGCGAATCACAAATTCGCAGCAACCAACTTAACTTCGGCAGCGACTCCCAAATTCGCTGCGGACAACTCAGTTTCGGCAGCGAATCACAATTCCCTGCACACAACTCAACTTCGGCAACGAATCACAAATTCACTACAGAACACACATTTCGGCAGCGAATCACAATTCCACTGCATACAACTCAACTTCGGTAGCAAATCACAAATTCACTGCAGACAACTCAACTTCAGCAGCGAATTACAAATTCACTACAGAACACACATTTCGGCAACGAATCACAATTCCGCTGCAGACAACTTAACTTCGGCAGCGAATCACAAATTCAGAGCAGCCAACTCAACTTCGGCAGCGACTCCCAAATTCGTTGCAAAACACACATTTCAGCAGCGAATCACAATTCGCTGCGGACAACTCAACTTTGGCAGCGAATCACAAATTCACTGCAGAACACACATTTCTGCAAAGAATCACAATTTCGCTGCGGATAACTCAACTTCGGTAGAGAATGCTAATTCGCTGCTGACATCTCAGTTTCGACAGCGAATCACAATTTGCTGCAGGACACACTAGGAAACTGAGTTTCGACAACGAATCGCAAATTCACTGCCCAACCTATATTTTGGCATGAACACACACCACACATGTTGTAACAACCCCAGCACATAAACAGTCACTAAGTTCCAGCAGAGCACACACATTGAAATCATCAATTCCAGCATAATCTTTCAATAAATTCCAGCAGAACAAACACATTGAAACCATTAATTCCAGCATATAATCTTTCAATGAATTCCAGAAGAACACACACATTAAAACCATCAATTCCAGCATATAATCTTTCAATGAATTCTAGCAGCACACACACATTGAACCTATCAATTTCAGCATATAATCTTTTGTTGAATATTCTAGAATTAGGTCCCCCTATCCAGCCCCGTTTTTGTCCCCCCCCCCCTTTTAGCTTAGTTCTTTCCATAATAGTTGGAGTAAAGTTCCTAGGCCATGCATCCATAGTTTTCTTCTTCCTTTCGATTTCAAGACCTTAAGAACAGGTGGAGAAAGACATGGTTCATACCTCACAGATTTAGCATTTTTGGGAGGGGTTTGACAACATTTCTCTCACGCCTAAGGAGGGCACTAGCAGCTGAGGTTTGGTCAAGTTCTTTCCTTGGAAAGGGAAAGAGGTAAGGGGACAAGCATCTCATTTTTAGGGAGAGGGAAGGGGATAAGAGTATGCAGCTCACTTTGGGGAGAGGGAAGGGGACAAGAGCATGCAGCTCATTTTTAGGGAGGGTGTCCCCCCCTCTCTCTCTCCTTGCTGCATTTATACCCCTCCTAAAAGCAAAAAAAGGGGGTGTTTGGATGTTGGACCAAGGCTGTCCTAATCCCCTTTTTGGGTTATCCTTGAACTGATTTCCATTCCCCTTCTCCCCACTAGGATAGGTCGGTCCCACACTAAATCCTTTTTTTTACGTCGCTGCCGATTCAGAAATCGGTAGCCCGAAACTGCGTCGCTGCCGATTCAAAAATCGGCAGCAATGGTGGAGTCATTTCGATTCCACTTCTTGTTTGTTTTTTTTTTTTGTTTTTACAATTTTGGCCTATAAAAGGAGGCATTTGCCATGCATTTAAGCATCTTGGTTTTCAGATCAAAATCATGTTCTTGCTCTTTCTCTTTATATTTTTGTAATGCTTATGTTTTGTTTATATTAATATCTTGTTTATGCTTTTCATTTCCTTTCCTTTACTTAAACTTATATCTTTTTTATGTTCTTATCTTGTTTATTTATGTTTCTCTCTTTCATTATGTTTAGCTAAGTTTATTATGTCAAGGTGAAAAGGTTACAGTGATGGTGTAAGAATAAGTATAGTATAAACTCAACATGGACTTTAATGTTTGATAACAACATGTTTTGTATTTGTTATCTTGTTCACTTTTAATATTTTGCTTGTTAAATGGTTAATCTAGATTTATGTTATATAACCCTTGGTACACCAAATACTTGGCCCTTTCATAGCACAACCGTATGATATAACAGACAACTGTGCTATGAAAGGAACTTGAATTGTTGTTAACATAAGTTATAATCATGAATACCTGACAACATTTACAAGTATTAGCATTATTCGAATAAGATAATTAATATAATCATGTTAACAATTTATAATCCGATTGGAACCTCCTTTGTGTGTGGTTTCCAGTTGAGTAATAAAAAGAGTTTATACTATACTTGTTTGAAATACCATTAGTGAATCTTTTAACCTTGATGACATGACCAAAAGATTGATGTCTTCTTCCAAGTGCAGAAATGTCGAAGTAATAAATAACCCAGCAAGACTGGGGTGGAACCACAGAGAGGTTAACTATATAAATTATAAATAATGATGATGATGATGATGATCATTATGATGATTTAAAGAAGACTTTGAGATGTGAAGACTAAACAATGATAAAAACAGTTGTCAAGGTTAGAGGATACACTAATGGTATTTCAAATAAGTATAATAAACTCTTTCTATTACTCAACTAGAAACCACACACAAAGGAGGTTCCAATCGGATGATTTATCGTTAATGGCTCATTATAAAGTATTAACATGATCATATTAATTTTCTTATTTAAGTAACACCAATACTTTTAAATATTGTCAGGTATTCATGATGCTAACTTATGTTAACAACAAATCAAGTTTCTCCCACAACAACGATGTCGACCGAAGACTATGAATGATCAAGCATTTGATGTACCAAGTGTTATACATCATAAATCTAGATAGTCATTTAACAAGCAAGGTATTAATAATTAGTAAGATAAAAAGATAAGACATGTTAATAGCAAACTTTCTTGGATATAAACATTGAAGTCCATGTTGAGTTTATAATATACCTAATCTAACACCATTAGAGAAACCTTTTCACCTTGACATAATAAACTTAGCTAAACATAATGAAGAAGAAGAACATAAATAAACTAGATAAGAACATAGTTATGATGAAAAGCATAAATAAGAGATTAATGAAAGCAAAACTTAAGCATTACAAAAATATAAAGAAAGAAAGCAAGAACATGATCTTGATATGAAAACCAAGATGACTAAATACATGGAAAATGCCTCCTTTTATAGGCTAAAATTTGGAACTATTGATTGGCTGACTAAGAAAACAGTTGGTGGCCAACTATTGACTTAGTGGCTGGTTTTTGACATTATTGGCTGGTTATTGATATTGTTGGCTGGCCAAAACGTCATTGCTAATATCAGAATTCGAGCCCATTGTACTCATGCAAGTTGTGGGCAATTGTCTCAGCTTTTCAACAAAAAAAAACTAGAGCTCCTTTGGACTTCTAGAACTCGAGATATGAGCTGAAAATTGAATAGTGTCTGAGCTGTAGGATAGATTTTGACTTCTTTGTTGATGCTAAGATTTGAACTTGAAAACGGAAGATTTGAATCTTGCATTCCTCATGAAAGTTTTAGGCCGATGTCTTAACTTTCCATACATATAAACCAGACCTAAATCCAAGGTCTACAACTCTAGTTATGATCCAATAACCGAATGGTGTTCCAATTTGAACTAGCATCTCTTCTCTTAGCCCTTTCTTTATCTTCTCAATTTCAATAGTTAATCACATCAGTCAATCCTTTGAATTATGAGATATACCTACATTCAAAACAAGCATTTATCATAAATTAAAGATATATTATATTATCAGACTTGTTATTATAAAACATGCTTTAGTTAGGGAATTTAATGATACTTTAATGCAATATGATGATATAAAGCCTTAATGAGAATGCACTTTTAAGTACTAATCACTTAACAATTATTTTATCCTTGTTTAATCCTTATATCAATATCACATCTCAAAGCTCTCTTCAACTTATTTTCTGTTATTATCTATTTCTTTATTTATAATTTATATAGTTAACCCTCCCTATGGTTCGACCCTGGTCTTGCCGGGTTATTTATTACTTCGACACTCTTACACTTGGGAGAAGACATCAACATTTTGGTTGTATCAAGTTTTTGGCACCATTGCCGGGGAGGTAAGTTATTATATAAATTATATATTTTATTTTATTTTCACTTCTATTTGTTTTTCTAATCTTTGTTTCTTCTTTTTCCTTTTCTTTTTCTTTTTCTTTTTCTTTCTTTCTGCACTTGCATGAGAGTTTGGACACGCACATTAAGTGGTAGACTTTCTAGGAAATCCTCATCATTTTCAGAAAACATGGCTGAAGAGGATAATCAGTATCTTCATAATGAGAATAATAAGAATAATCGTGTTAGAACACTTAGAGACTACATGAATCCCACAAGAACAAGTGCACCCTCATGTATAGTTTTCCCTCCTGATGCATCTCACTTCAATTTTAAGCCAAACATTATTCAACTTTTACCTTCTTTTCATGGCTTAGACTTAGAAAATCCATACTTGCATTTAAAGGAATTTGAGGAGATCTGTAACACCTATAATGACTTAAATTGTAGCATGAACACCATCAGATTAAAGCTTTTTCCTTTTTCATTAAAAGATAAAGCTAAAACATGGCTACAAAATTTGAGACTAGGATCCATTCGTGCTTAGGATGAAATGCAAGAACAATTTTTAAAGAAGTTTTTACCGTCTCACATAACAAACTCTTTCAAAAGACAAATCATCATTTTCACTCAAAAACCAAGAGAAACATTTTACCAATGTTGGGATAGGTATCGAGACTTGCTTAATACTTGCCCTCATCATGGTTTTGAAACATGGAGATTGGTTTTACATTTTTATGAAGGGTTAACAACTAAAGATAGACAAATGGTGGAATTGATGTGCAATGGAACTTTTAAAGATAAAGACCCTAATAAAGCAATGGAGTACCTAGACTTGCTAGCTGAAAATGTTTAAAATTGGGACACTACAGGCACTTATGAGGCACCAAGTAAAACTCAACCTCATATATTTAGTGGAGGAATGTATAACCTTAGGGAAGATCATGACCTCCAAGCCAAGTTTGCATCTTTAGCTAGAAAAGTCGAGACACTAGAATTGAAAAAGAGTGGTCAATTAAAATCTATTCAAGACATTGTGTGTCAAATCTGTGAAACCAATGAACACTCAACCAATAACTGTCCAACTTTGCCTTCTTTCAAGGAATGCCTCCATGAACAAGCTCATGCTTTAAACAGTTTCCAAATGCCCAATCATAACCCATACTCACAAATGTATAACCCTGGTTGGAGAAATCACCCAAATTTCAGTTGGAAGAGTGATGCACAAACTTCACAGCCACCATTTCAAGCACACCATAATTTCCAAAATTCTCATGGATATGCACCTCCTTATGCTCCACCTTCTAGAAGAAATCATGACGAAACATTGCATGCATTCATTAAAAAGCAAGAGACAATCAACACTCAACTTTAAAGATACTCTTGCAAAGTTCACATCTGCTCTCAGTTTTCAAGAGAAAGGTAAGTTTCCATTTCAACCACAACAAAATCCCAGGGGGCAATACAATGCAAATGCAAGTAGTTCTGGAAGCCAACACATGGATCAAGTCAAATCAGTCATCACTCTTCGCAGTGGTAAGGTTATTGAAAAACCCATTCTTGAACCTTGTGAGAAAGATGATGAGTTAATCTCTCAGGGTAAGAAAGGGGATGAATCTGAACATTGCAAAGAAAAGACTGATTCCTCACCAGCACTTCCATTTCCTCATGCCATTACCAAAGAAAAGAAAGTCAATCACATCTCTGAAATCTTTGAAACTTTCAAGTAGGTAAGGATCAATATACCTCTGTTGGGTGCTATTAAACAGGTACCTTCTTATGCTAAATTTTTGAAAGATCTGTGCACTATGAAGAAAAAACTGAATGTGAAAAAGAATGCCTTTTTAGCCGAACAAGTAAGTGTTATTCTTCAAAACAATAACGCTTTGAAATATAAAGACCCTGGTTGTCCTACAATTTCATGCTTTATTGGAGAACATAAAATTGAAAAAGCTTTACTTAATCTTAGAGCTAGTGTGAATTTACTTCCATATTCGGTTTTTCAAAGTCTCAATCTAGGTGAGTTAAAACCAACTTCTATAACTCTCTTACTTGCTGATAGATCTATAAAAGTGCCTAGAGGAATAATTGAAGATGTGTTAGTACAAGTTGATAAATTCATTTACCTTGTGGATTTTATTGTTTTAGATACACAACTTGTTGAAGAATGTAATTAATTCCAGTTATTTTAGGACGTTCGTTTCTTGCAACTTCTAATACATTGATTAATTGTAGGAATGGACTGATGAAGTTATCATTTGGAAACATGACACTGGAAATGAATATTTTCAACATTTGCAAGCAACCTGGTGATGATAATGATTTACAGGAAGTAGATCTTATTGAAGAATTAGTTTATGATCACTTTGAAACTACTTTGAGTAAAACTGACTTCAATGAATCTGAAGATCTGCAAATGATTTATTCTCAGGAAGAAATCAAGGACAAGAAAGGCACCGACAATGTTGTCACGGATCATTTATCAAAATTGACAATAGATTCGACATCCGACATCACATCAATTGATGATTACTTTCCTGACAAATCCTTACTTTCTCTTAGTCCAATGCCTTGGTTTGCTAAAAATATCAATTTTCTTTCTTTAGGAGATTTACGAGCTCATTGGAGTACCGAATACAAAGGAAAGTTTTTGAACGAAGTAAAGGACTTTTATTGGGATGACCCTTACTTATTCAAATATTATCCTGATCAAATATTTCAAAGATACATTTCGGACAATGAGGTAAGTAATGTCATTAAGCTTTGTCATTCTAAGGCATGTGGGAGTCATTTCTCGTAAAAAAAGACGACTGTAAAAATATTACAATATGGATTCTATTGGCCCACCATGTTCAAAGACACACATATGTCCTGCAAAGCTTGTGAAAATTGTCAAAAGTCAGGATTTATTTCAAAACATAAGGAATCTTTAGATAATCTTCTATTGACTTTTGAGACGTATCCTAATAAAGATGTCCATTGTGCAATTCATGACTTATGACCCCATTTTCATAAAGAACATGCTCAACATAGTCTTGGGAATCTGACTATAAAAGACCTTATTTGCCGGTTTTTAAGAAAACTGTATGGGAAGCCTATCCCCGACCTATAGATGGCCTTTAAGCCATTCTTGGACGTAAAACCAAGGGAAGATGTGAGCCACAATCACAACTACCTGTACATACACATGCTTTTTTCAAAATAATAATAATAATAATAATAAGATAGAGAGAGAGTGAGACTCCAGTTGGCCTACATATAGGTGGTATGATTGCATTTTCAATTTCTCATCTACAAAATCTTCTCTTCCTTCCCTTCATTTCTACTCAACCCATACATTCAACAGCTATAGAAGTGTGTAGAATGGCAGGTCCCTCAAGTCATTACATAAGAAATATTTGTGTTTTCGGTGGATCCAGTCCTAGAAAAGAAAAAGGAGTTTTTAGAATCAGCAAATTATCTTGATCAGGTACTAGGTGAGAGAAAGATTCATTTAGTGTATGGGGGAGGCAGCCTTGGGTTAATGGGGGGTGTCAATAGATGCATTTTGAAGAGGCAGTCAAGTTTTGGGGGTCGTACCCAAAGCTTTAGCAAAAGGGAACATCATTGGAAAAACAATTGGAGAGGAACTACATGTCTCCACAATGTCTAATCGAATGAATGTGATGTTTAACCATACTTTCATTGCTTTACCAGGTGGTTTGGGCACATTAGAAGCGATCTTTCATATTTCTTCTTGGGCCCAACTGCACATTCACCATAAACCTATAGGTTTGTTAAATGTTAATGGTTTTTATGATAATTTGTTGTCTTTTCTTGATCAAGCTGTGAAACATGAATTTCTAACATCTTCGACACGACAAATCATAATCTATGTTGCCACTGCTGAATAATTGATTGACCAACTACAATCTTTCATCCCTATATTTGATCCCTCCATGAGTCGCATAAATTGGTCAACTATGGAAAGCCGTAAAAAGCTTAGATTGGATTTGAGCCTTTGTTTGTGAAACCTTGTGTCCTTTGGTTTTATTAATAGCATTTTATTTTGTTTTGTTATTTCTTATATTTGTTTAAGTGTGTTTCAGGTTTGTCAGTGTTCGCTGTTTCAGGTGATGTCTTCTATACTCTATCTTTCTACCTTAAGACATTGAGGACAATGTCTCGTTTTGGTTGGGGGGGGGAGGGTAGTAGTTGACATAAAAAAAATAACTTATTAACTATTTTTGCTATTATTAAAACAATTTGACAAAATTGTTATTAGGATGGCAGAGTAAGGAGGAATTTTATTGACTCTTGAGATGCATCTTAGTAAATATTCTTATCAATGTCTATCAGAATACTTCTTGAAATATTCAAGTTTACAAACTCTCGCATTGTTATCACTTGATTCTGCTCATATACGCATTTAACAAGTATTTTTAAACCTTTATTTTCACACACATACTGTAACATATGATTGTGGGTTGCACATTGGATTATTACATTATTTATATTCTTTTGTTAAAGGTAACAACTAAGGGAAATGGATAGCATATAATTTGCAAAACAAAAAAAACAAATTGATAATATTGATGATAATAAAAACATAGATAAGTTTGGTTTCGTAGCCTCCCTAACCTAAGCAATTAAGCCCGAATAGGTGTTTTAACACTTAATACCCTAAAGTCAACTGACTTGGAAGCTATTGGCCCAAAGCTTGTTACATAGGTTAAGGAGAAAATCTTAAGGGAATCAAACATTACACTATCTATGTATCAGTATCTGCAACCCGAGTTACTAAACTCAGAGGGGTGTCTCAACACCTAATGCTCTAAGACCAACTGGTTTGGGAGTCATTAGCTAAAAGCTCGTTACATGGGTTAAAGATGCATGTTTTAAGTTATATATATATATAAGATAATAATCACAACCCAAGGAAGTTAACCTTAGAAAAACATTAGAACATAATATTGTTTTCTTCCAATAAAAACCCTACCATCTATGTTTTCATACTTGAGCACATAAAAAGAAAGTTTGTTAATATCTTGTTTCAATAGTATGAAGCAGATATATAAATTGAATGAGAGTTTGTTTATTTGGATATATTAATAGAAGTTGAATGATGAATGCCTTGCTTTGTGGAACTTGCAAATTATTTTTCTATTTTAACGCTTTGATTACTAGGTACTAGTAATAAGCTAGTTGGGGGGTGTGATTAGTACTTAAAAGTGTATTTTTATCAAGGTTTTATATCATTATTTTTCACTTGAAGTATCAATAACTCCTTAACTAGAGCATGTTTTATAATAACATGTCTAATAACATAAGATACCTCTAATTTATGGTAAATGTTCATCTTAAGTGCAGGCCTATCACATAAATCAAAGGATTGATTGATGAGTTTAACTACTAAAATTAAGAAGACAAAGAAAGGGCTAAGCTTAGAAAAGAGATGCTGGTTCAGTCCAAACTGGAACACCTTTCATGAAGACAACCTGTTCAAATTCTGACGTTGGCAATGACATTTTGTTCAGACAAGAAGATAAGGATTGTCACCAAGTCAAGATGTGGCCACCCACTCAACAATTAGTCATCAAATCAATAGTTTCGAATTTTGGCCTATAAAATGAGACATTTGACATGCATTTAGGCATCTTGGTTTTCAGATCAAGATCATGTTCATGCTCTCTTTCTTTATATTTTTGTAATGCTTAAGTTTTGCTTTCATTAATCTCTTGTTAATGTCTTTCATTTCCTTTACTATACTTATATAATCATGTTCTCATCTTGTTTATTTATGTTTCTCTCTTTCATTATTTTTAGTTAAGTTTATTATATCGTGTCAATGTTCATGTAATTCCATCAATCTCACAAAAAAAAAATCAGAGCATTATCATCACTACAATTTATGTTCCAACATACATATATTTCTAGGAATTCATAAGATCACATTCTATGCACTTCATCATTTTGTTTCACATTTCATATAAGTTCATCCATCATATGTGAAACATCAAGGCACTAATCATCCACATACATTTTATTTAATTTAAACATTTTCTTAGGAGTTCAACAAGGTCATCATTATGTATTTCATCACACAAACACATTATGTCTAGCCCTTCAACTATGGTCGGCCCTCTTTCAAGTTTATTCATTCCAATTTATTTATTTCTCTTATTGAATGTTCTGGAATTAGGTCCCCTATTCAGCCCCATTTCCATCCCTCTTCCTAGTCTAGTTTTCCTTAGCAACTGGTGTAAGAATCTTAGGTCATTTACTTGAGGTTTTCTTTTTCCTTTTGGTCTCAAAGTCACAAAAACAGGTGGAGAAGGGTTTTGGTTCATACCTCACAGTTTTCAACAGCTTTAGGAAGGGATTTGGTGGTTTGTTCTTTTCTTTCTATCCGGTTTCTTCCTTCCCTTACTTGTTGTCCAACCGGTCTACTACACTTCTCTTCCTCCCATGTTTTCAATCATCAACCTATCTCTCTCTATGATGCAAACCCTAGCAGAATTGTATGAAATTTGCGAACCCAAGATCTATCTAATCTAAGTTTGCTGGAAATAGGATGAGCTTATCATAATGAAAGACCTGCTCCAAGGCAACAACACTATAAACCAACCCAATCACAACGCTTACACTTGGAGACGAGCAAAAGGAGTATAAATTCACAACAAAGATTGGTCAATTCTTTGAAGAGTTAAAAGTTCAATCAAAAATCAAGTTTGACAACCAAAGGTCGACAAAAATCAGAATATTATTAGCAAAAAAAATGTGCTGAAAAATATTCTCAAAAGTATTTGTACTCCAAGCCAAAAACCCTAGTTTCCTTAATGGGTCACATATAAACCCAATTTAAATAATAATCAACCCAAGCTAAAACTAGATCAAACTAATTAAAATAAATAAAATAAACAAATCTGAAACCCAAACAAGTGTTTCCTCATAAAATAAAGAAAGTTTAATAGCCCAACTAATTTAATAAGACAGTTCGATTATTTCTGCATTTTGTTTGGCAGTAACTTCAAATGGATGGTTCTCTCTTGTCTTAAAGAATTAGAAGGCATGACATATACCGTTGGAAATGTATGGAAGTCTAGTTTCCAGCCCAACTGGAATCACCTCAAAATGCGACATGTAGCTCCAGTTATGATTAAGAAGGTAGCAAAAGAACAAACTGTCCGATTCTAGTCTTCTTCTCTCAATCCTTGTGTAATGGTCTTGGTTCCACCAACAAGCTCCTCTTGAACATGAATAAGATTAATCATGGCTTGCTCCTTATTATTTAATTTCCTCTTGAAGTCCACTTTAGCCCACGTATCTTAAAGAAGTCTATTGAAAGCCTCTTTGAACCTCTTAGCTCTAAGCCTTGTAACTGGACCAACCAGAACCTCCAATGGATCTTTTGGTGCTTAAATCGCATCACTCTATATAAGGACCTGGCTTTTTCAAAGCCAAAATTAGTGAAAAAAAATTTATTCTTTTATTTTTTTTTAAGTTCTCAATACTTCTCACAGTAACATTCTGCGAATTAGTAATTAGGTTCCCTTCCTTATCATGACATTAAACATATATAGTTTTTGTAAATTAACACTCCCATGAATACTCAATACACATGCCATAATATTATATTTTTAGATTCCTATATTTACATTACATCAACATGAGTTTATACATGTGTGTCGAACGATAATTTTACACAACTAGTACTTTCTTTTGTACGATCCTCATGTGAATTCACAACACAACATTCTCATAAAAAAAGAGTACCACATAAATATATTCATGACATCGTATCTACATGTTCGCAAATTCACATTCGTGTTCCATTACAGTTTTCATTACAAGTCCTTACAAAAGTGTCAAATGGCAAATATTTAGCATAACACCTAGGACATACTATTACATAACACCTTTCAAAATATGTGAACCCGTGGAACAGTTTTCCTATGCACTTGGATTGTGTGATGTCCCTGTTACAAAATTGAGAGGCACATATGTGTTCCCCAAAATGTGCACGAATCAGCAATGGCTTTGCAAACTTTGCAAATTGTTCCCCATCGTAATGTCTTTGTTGATTTAATGTTTTCACATAAAAAGCTTTTGCCATCTATTTTACAGGCCCTCGAGTTAGAATTGAAACCTTTGCCCGATAATTTAAAGTATGTATTCATTGGCGACAACAATACACTTCCTGTTATCATAGCAAAAGTTTTAACAAGTGGAGTCAGTCAGCGCCGGATAGAGAGAATTTAGAGAGAGATGCTCTCCTTCACCCGAAGTTTCTCCTCGTGATCATCCTTATATTGTCGAGCTCCGTGAGTTTCTTTCTTCGCGCCTCCCATGGCTAGTCCAAAATCGACATCTTTGTTTCTTTACAATCAAAAGCAAACAAAGAGCGTGCAATGTGTTTCCCCCGAAACCCTAACGGGTGTTTGGATTGAAGATTCCGATGATGGGGATTTCGCTGAAGAATATATGGCTCCTCCCGAATTAGATGGAGCAAACCCAAATCATTTCGTCTCAACCCTATCCTTAGGGTCTGGTGGATGCATCAATGCGAGTGTTTCTATGAAGCGTTTATTGGTGTTGATCTGCTCCACTGAGGATTGTTTTGGAGATGGCCAATTTGATAGATGTCTTCCTTGTTCAGGTACTGTTCAGCACTATGATTTCTTTAGATCTAGAAGTGGTAGGCCAACTCCTACCTCTCCCACTCCATAATGTATACTTAGCTGGACTTTTAGAGGGTTTAACCACCCTCTGCAACATCATAGGGTGTTTTCCCTTATGAAGCATTATGTATCCAACCTTCTTGTTGGTTGTGTCATTTGGTTTTTGGCATGTTTGTTGGGTACCTGGTTGTTATTGTTGGTTTGTGGTTGTGTCTGCCATTGTTGCTGCCTAGATCTGTTGTGGCCAGCTTCTGTAGTGTTGTTCTTGCTCTTATATCACTTAAGGGAGCCTGTGCAAGGTAGATATCGTAGATGGTTTCCTACTTTGGTTTTGTGTTATTGCTTTGCTTATTGTTAGGATGTTGTTAGACCTGGTCTCTTCATCCTGCTATGTGGAAGGGCCTCAGGGGTTCGACCCTGGCTGTTTGCTGAAGTTGGTCTCTCACTCGGGGTTTTTTTTTTCAAATGTAAGAATTGTATAGATCAAAAATAAACAAGCTGAAGACTAGCAGCACATATATACAGACATACCTAGACAAAAGGAACAGACTCCCTTGAACAAACCATAAGCAAGATAATATTACTGAATAGAAGCAAAGGGAACAGACTCCCTTGAACAACCAAAAATCAAAGGGAACAGGCTCCCTTGAACAAGCATCCAAACCATATGGCAATAAACATATATGAAAAACCAACCTAGCAGACAAAAGCATCTGATTGAAGACCCAAAAACTAGCAGTAATAGAGAGACGAATCTCCTTCCAACCCAGCATCTAGTTCAAGACTTGAAAACAGCCTTTTTAAATCTTGGACTCCTTATGAAAGTTTTAGGCCTATGTCTTAGCTTCCCATCCATATAAGGCAGACCTAAATCCAAGATCTACAACTCCAGATACGACCCAATGACCGAACAGTGTTCTAGTTTGGACTGAACCAACATCTCTTTTCTAAGTTTTGCCCTCTCTTTGTCCTTTCAATTTCGGTACTTAAACTCATCAATTAATCCTTTCATTTAAACTCATGTTCCAAGCATGTATGAAATGAAAGAATTGGAAAACTCACCTGATAATCGAACCTTTGCTTAATCAGCCAGCGAATATCTTCAGGAATTCCATGATTCATTAACAACCTCAATCTTGCACACCTAGCTCGGTAAATTTTTGTAATCGCATTTTGAGGCAAAGCGGGAAAATACTTTTTTAATTTTTCAAGAGTGATGCCCATTTTTTAGATGAGAAGTGGAAAAAAATGCAAAGAGAAGGAACAAGAAATTGAACAAATATATACACAGATATCAGTTATCATGGGAAACTGAAAGAACCGACTTAGAGTCATGGAGTACCGTTATCCGCCATTTGATTAGGGTGAGAGAGACTAGCAAAACAAGAGTCACACTAAAAAGAAACACAAAAACAATGTGAGAAAAACAAAATAATCAACCTTTATCTACAGGATCATTCAAACTAATGGATTCATTTTCACTAGGAAAATTATCAAAGTAAGCTTTCAAATGATGTCCATTTACCTTAAAAACATTGTTATTTTTTGGATTCTCAATATCAAAGGCCCTATAAGGATACAGATGTTTCACAATAAATGGACCGCTCTATCTTGATCTTAGTTTTCCAGGAAATAAATGGAGTCGAGAATTTTAGAGCAAAACTTTTTAACCAGTATCAACTTTTTGACAATTTTCACAAGTTTTGCAAAATGCATACGTGTCCTTGAACATGGTAGGCCACTAAAATCTATTTTGTAAGATTTTTACAGTCGTCTTTTTTGACGAGAAATGACTCCCACATGCCTCAGAATGACAAAGTTTAATGACACTACTTACCTCATTGTCCGCAATGCATCTTTGAAATATTTGATCAGGACAATATTTGAATAAGTAGGGGTCATCCCAATAAAAGTTCTTCACTTCGTTCAAAAACTTTCCTTTGTCTTCGGTACTCCAATGAGCTGGCAAATCTCCTGAAGTAAGAAAATTGATATTTTTAGCAAATCAAGGCATTGAACTAAGAGAAAGTAAGGATTCGTTAGGAAAGTAATCATCGATTGGTGTGATGTCAGATGTCGAATCTGTTGTCAATCTTGACAAATGATTTGCGACAACATTTTCGGTGCCTTTTTCATCCATGATTTCTTCTTCTTGTAAATCATTATCATCTCCAGGTTGCTTGCAAATGTTGAAAATATTCATCTCCAATGTCATGTTTTCAAATGATAGCTTCATCAGTCCATTCCTACAATTAATCAATGCATTAGAAGTTGCAAGAAACGGGCGTCCTAAAATAACAGGAAATGAATTACATGCTTCAACAGGTTGGGTGTCTAAGACAATAAAATCCACATGATAAATGAATTTATCGACTTGTACTACACATCTTCAACTATTCCTCTAGGCACTTTTACAGATCTATCGGCAAGTAAAAGAGTTACAGAAGTTGGTTTAACTCACCTAGATTGAGACTCTGAAAAACTGAATATGGAAGTAAATTCACACTAGCTCCAAGATCAAGTAAAGCTCTTTCAATTTTATGTTCTCCAATAAAGCAAAGGTCTTTATATTTCAAAGCATTATTATTATAAAGAATGGAACTTACTTGTTCGGCTAAAAAGGCTTTCTTTTTCATATTCAGTTTTCTCTTCACAATTCACAGATCTTTCAAAACTTTAGCATAAGAAGGAACCTGTTTAATAGCATCCAGCAAAGGTATATTGATCCTTACCTATTTGAAAGTTTCAAGGATTTCATAGTTGTGATTGACTTTCCTTTGTTTGGTCATGGCATAAGGAAATGGAAGTGCTGGCGGGGAATCAGTCTTTTCTTTGCAATGTTCAGATTCAATCCCTTCCTTACCCTCAGAGATTGACTCATCATCTTTCTCACAAGGATCAAGAATAGGTTTTTCAATAACCTTACCACTGCGAAGAGTGATGACTGATTTGGCTTGATCCATATGTTGGCTTCCAGAACTACTTGCATTCACATTGTATTGCCCCTTTGGATTTTGTTGTGGTTGAGATGGAAACTTACCTTTCTCTTGAAAAGTAAGAGCAAATGTCAATTTTGCAATAGTATCTTTAAAATCTGTCATGCTTTGAGCAAGTTGAGTGTTGATTGTCTCTTGCTTTTCAATGAATACATGCAATGTTTCCTCAAGATTTCTTCTAGGAGGTAGAGCATAAGGAGGTGCATATCCATGAGTATTTTGGAAACTATTGTGTGCTTGAAACGGTGGCTATGAAGTTTGTGCATTATTGTTATCACTCTTCCAATTGAAATTTGGGTGATTTCTCCAACCAGGGTTGTATGTTTGCGAGTATGGGTTGTGATTGGGCCTTTGAAAACTATTTAAAGCATGGGCTTGTTCATGGAGACATTCCTTAAAAGAAGGCAAAGTTGGACAGTCATTGGTTGACTTCATTGGTTTCACAGATTTGACACACAAATGTCTTGAACAGATTTTAGTTTACCACTCTTTTTTTATTCTAGTGCCTCGACTTTTCTAGCTAAAGATGCAAATTTGGCTTGTAGGTCATGATCTTCCTTAAGGTTGTACATATCTCCACTAGATGTATGAGGTTGGGTTTTACTTGGTGCCTCATAAATACCTATAGTATCCCAATTTTGAGCATTTTCAGCTAGCAAGTCTAGGTACTCCATTGCTTCATTAGGGTCTTTATCCTCAAAAATTCAATTGCACATCAATTCAACCATTTGCCTATCTCTAGGAGTTAACCCTTCATAAAAATGTGAAACCAATCTCTATGTTTCAAAACCATGATGAGGGCAAGTATTAAGCAAGTCTCGATACCTATCCCAACATTGGTAAAATGTTTCTCCTGGTTTTTGAGTGAAAGTGATGATTTGTCTTTTGAAAGAGTTTGTTCTGTGGGACAAAAAAACTTCTTTAAAAATTATTGTTGCATTTCATCCCAAGCACGAATAGATCCTGGTCTCAAATTTTGTAGCCATGTTTTAGCTTTATCTTTTAATGAAAAAGGAAAAAGCTTTAATCTAATGATGTTCATGCTACAATTTGAGTCATTATAGGTGTTACAGGCCTCCTCAAATTCCCTTAAATGCAAGTATGGATTTTCTAAATCTAACCCATGAAAAGAAGGTAAAAGTTGAATAATGTCTGGCTTAAAATTAAAATGAGATGCATCAGGAGGAAAAACTATGCATGAGCATGCACTTGTTCTTGTGGGATTCATGTGGTCTCTAAGTGTTCTCACTCGGTTATTCTCATTATTGTCATTATGAAGCGATTGCTTATCTTCTTCGGCCATATTTTCTGAAAATGATGAGGATACCCTACAAAGTCTACCACTTAATGTACGTGACCAAACTCTCATGCACGTGTAGGAAGAGAATAAAAGGAAGAGAAGAAAAGAAAAGGAAACAAAACAAAAGAAAGGAAACAAAAGTTAGATAAAATGAAAAGTGAAAAGAGAAAGTAAAATAAATACTATAATTTGTACAAAAATTTACCTCCCCGGCAACGGCACCAAAAATTTGACATGACCAAAAGATTGATGTCTTCTCCCAATTGCAGAAGTGTCGAAGTAATAAATAACCGGCAAGACCGGGGTCGAACTACAGGGAGGTTAACTATATAAATTATAAATAACAACAACAAGTTAAAGAGAGCTTTGAGATGTGATATTGATGTAAGGATTTAAACAAGGATAAAATAATTGTCAAGGTTAGAGGATCCACTAATGGTATTTCAAACAAGTATAGTATAAACTCTTTTTATTACTCAATTGGAAACCACACACAAAGGAGTTTCCAATCGGATTATAAATTGTTAACATGATTACATTAATTATCTTATTCGAATAATGCTAATACTTGTAAATGTTGTCAGACATTCATGATTATAACTTATGTTAACAACAAATCAAGTTCCTTTCATAGCACAAGTGTCGGATATACCATACGATTAGGCTATGAAAGTGCCAAGTATTTGTTGTACCAAGGGTTATACAACATAAATCTAGATTAACCATTTAACAAGCAAAGTATTAAAAGTGAACAAGATAATAAATATAAAATATGTTAGTATCAAACATTAAGGTCCATGTTGAGTTTATACTATACTTATTCTTACACTATTAGTGTAACCTTTTCACCTTGACATGATGAACTTAGCTAAACATAATGAAAGAGAGAAACATAAATAAACAAGGAAAGGAAATGAAAAGCATAAGCAATAGATTAATATAAGCAAAACTTAAGCATTACAAAATATAAAAAGAGAGCAGGAACATGATCTTGATCTACAAACCAAGATGCCTAAATACATGGCAAATGCCTCCTTTTATAGACCAAAATTCAGAACTATTGATTTGTTATCTAATTGTTGAGTGGGTGGCCACATCTTGACTTGGTAACAATCCTTATCTTCTTGTCTGCCCAAAACATCATTGATAATGTCATAATTTGAACAGACTTAAATCATGAAAGTTCTAGGAAATTGTCTCAACTTTCCAGGAAAAAATAGTTGAGGTCATTTGGACTTCTAGAATTCGAGATATGGGCTAAACACTGAATAGTGTCTGGGCTGTAGGACATATTCGAACTTCTCTGTTGTTGCTACAATTTGAACTTGAAAACGGCCTTTTTAAATCTTGGACTCCCATGAAAGTTTTAGGCCTATGTCTTATCTTTCTATCCATATAAGGCAAACCTAAATCCAAGATCTACAGCTCCAGATATGACCCAATGACCAAACAGTGTTCCAGTTTGGACTAAACCAGCATCTCTTTTCTAAGTTTGGCCCTCTCTTTGTCCTTTCAATTTCCGTACTTAAACTCATCAATTAATCATTTCATTTATGTGATAGGCCTGCATTTAAGAACATTTACCATAAATTAAAAGTATCTTATGGTATCAGACTTGTTATTATAAAACATGCTTTAGTTAAGAAATTATTAATACTTCAAGTGCAAAATGATGATATAAAACCTTGATAAAATTGCACTTTTAAGTACTAATCAATTACCAATAACACATGGGATAGTAAACGCACCTAGGTCTTTTTGCTTCAAAGGCATATTCTTTTGAACAACAACATATACAACTTCACCCATACTTACCATTTCATGGCCTTTTAGCTTGTAGGCTCTCTTGGTAGTACACAACTCCTTCAAGAATTTGACATACTTAGGAATTTGCTTGATAACATCAATCAAAGGAATGTTGAGCTCCACTTTCTTGAAAACCTTTAAAATCTCTTTTTCTTTGGCCTCTTTTTTCGACCTAGAAGAAATCACAGGAAATGGGGAATTATCTTAAAACTAGAATTCATTAAAGTAGAACTTACCTTTGGAGTGTTGGTCATTTTTTCAATTTGTAGAGGAAGAGGATGTTTCTTCTTTATACTCAATTTGGTTTCTATCTCCTCTTCTTCCTCCATCTCAATTTGTTTCAACCTTTGCTCTTCAAGTTCTTTTCCACTTTGCAGCATGATCACACTAACATTCTCTTTTGGATTCAATGCTTGGGAGGGCAACTTTTCATTCAATTGTGCTTCCAATTTTCCAACACTTGAAGCTACTTGCCCCATTTGCTTCTCTAAGTTGTGAATACTTGACCTTGTTTCCTGTTGAAAAGACATGATATTTTGTTGCAAGGTCACTATGTTAGAAGCCAAAGTTTTCATCATCTCACGAAGATCATCACTCGATGACCCCATAACATTGGAATTTGTGAATGCAAGGGGCTGTCTAGCTTGATAATTCTGTTGGGACTGAAATCCATGGGGATGGAACTGTCGGCCTTGATTGCCTTATTGAGACGAGTTTCCATAGCGTAAATTTGGATGATCTCTCCATCCAGGATTGTACGTGTTGGAAAAGGGATTATATTTACGCTGGGGTTGTCCATTGAATCCTCCATCAACTGCATGAACCTGTTCAATGTAATTTTCTTATATTTTTTAGCACATATCTGAGGTATGTCCTTGTAAGGAGCATATGCTACAAACTTTCACCTAGTGTACATTTCTAGAAGCCAAAGAACGCACAAGAGAAGTAAGATCATTAACTTTATTCTTAAGGTTAGAAATACTTACCTCATTTACTTGTTTGCTTAAAAAGTCTCCACGCGTGCCAAATTGTTTGGAGTTGGCTGCTATATTTGAGATCAATTGGCATACAGCCTCGGGTGTCTTATCTACCAATTCCCCTCCACTTGCCGTATCAATGATATTGTGGTCAATAGGCATCAGTACTTCATAGAAATATTGAATGAGCAACTGATCGGGTATCTGATGATGAGAGCATTGAATGCATAGTTGCTCAAATCTTTCCCAGTACTCGGAGAGTGTCTCCCTATGAGATTGCTGAATCCAACATATTTATTTCCTTATGTTGGCAACTCGAGAGGCTAGGAAATACTTTTCCAGGAAAATCTTCTTCATGCCATTCCAAGTTCCAATGGAACTTGGGAGAATAAAGAAAAGTCATGCCTTTGCTACCCCTTTTAAAGAGAAAGGGAAAGCTTTCAACTTAACATGTTCTTCGTCAACTCCATTCGGTTTCATGCCAACAAAAACCATGTGGAACTCCTTGAGATGAGTATGAGGATCTTCTCTGACAAGTCCATTGAATATTGGCAGTAAATGTATAAAACCAGACTTGAGCTCGAAGTTGGCATCGTTGTCGATGTTTATACACAATGGTTGATTCTCCATGTTAGGAGCAACGAGCTCCTTAAGTGTCTATTATCGTGCAACAGCTATGATGTTGACGCGAGCTTTCTTTCGTAACCTACGTAAAGTGTTTTCTATTTTGTGATCTACCTACACTTGTCTCTGATTAGTAGTTCGGGTTACAGGCATAAATCATCAAGAAAACTCAAAAGAAACCAACCACACGAGATTGAAAATAGTGCAAATTGAATGAAAATCCTACTCTAAAAAACAAAAACTGCCTAAAAACCCTAGAAAATAGCGGAATTTGGCCTCGACAGGGTGGGGCTAGTGGCTTAAAGCCACTTGTCTTATTCAAAATGTTGTTTCCCTTCAAGAAATAAAAGGCAAAGATCTAATTCCACCAAAAATCTGGTTTTAAATAGTAACTCTACCATATTGTATAGTACCGCCACAAGAAAAAAAAAATGTATCTCTTTTTTAAAAAAACAAAATAAATAACAATCACAACACAAGAATCAACTAAAATCACTTCCCCGACAACGGCGCCAAAATTTATTGCGATGTCGTGGTCACACAAATTAACTACCCTAGCTTAAAACACAACACACAAGATAGCATAGAGCAAGCAAAGGGTCAATCCCACGAGGAAGGTTCAAGTCAGATTTTTATGCTATATGATATGCAATTTGGGGGGGGGGGTTTGGAAGTTACCTAGGCTAAAGCAAAAGAAAACATAAAACTATCAAGCAAAATTAAATAAAATCAGAAAATTATCAAGAGAACAAACCTTGGTTTCAAGTAAACATTCACACACGAAAATTAGAATTGATCACTGAAACGATACATCAATTTTATATTCTGAATATTTATCCTTTCTTAACATTAGTTAATTAACGAATCCGCCGTATAACTAACCCTAATCATCAAATAACCACAATGTCAGCACTAGTAATTTAATTGAATGACAGCCTTAAGAACTAGATAAATTGATTAATCTTGACAACATGATTGTCCGCAGTCTATGTTTGATTTGTTTGAATGTTCTTCCTGTTTTTAATAATGTAGATCCGCACAATTATTAAACTCAGTTGCTTCACAAGTTCATATACCACAACTCTGGTTTTGATATCAAACTTAGCAATAGATTGTCTACAATAATAACTTAGAGTTCAATCTAGCAATTAAAATAAACAATTACATGAAAAATAAGTATAGGAGAACAAACATATTCATCATATAACCTGAAAAGAAATGGTAAAATAAATCTCACAGTTCTTGAAATTCGAAGGTTTTCGTGTCCATGTAACCAAGAAAAAGAGTTTAGCCTTGCATGTCTACTGAACAATTAATTAAAAAGAAAGAAGAAAGCATGATTTTCAGGTTATGTTGGATGAAAGGGGTGTTTTCTCTCTCTTGGATGGATGTCCTCTCTTTTCCTTTCTCTTTTTTTTTATATCCTAGGAAACCCTAATCCCTTTTCTACAAAATAGTCCTTTTCTAAGTAGACAATTTACATTTAAACCTTTCAATAACTATTTTCCAAAAAAAGGAGAAATAGCCTTGTATAAAATCTTCAAGCTTTTACTTTTAACTAAGAGGAGCTAAATTGCCGAAATAAAGACTTGGATGATGGTTTGGATGCTTTCAGAAGTACTTTGGACTTGTTTCTTCACAAAACATGTTTGCTGACAGAATTCATATATCATCTTAGAAAAATCATATCTCTCTCATATGAGCTCCTTTTCTTCTAACATTTGGTAGGCTGATAGGTCTTCGAGTCAGGAATCCAAAAAAATTGAGTTTACATTAAATGGACTTCTGTAAATTAAGATATTCAAGTTAGAATGGCCAAAGGTCAACATTGGCAAAATACAAGATTTGACTTTAAAGGTTGCGATTTCCATGCTCTTTCTCTCTTTTTTTTCCTTATATGTATAGAAATGTATGGATGTTAGCTTTCTAATTCCACTGAAATCACTTTATTTCAACCTCTAGAGCTCTAGCTCTGTACAAAACATCGACTAGAGGTCAAATCTGTCAATTATCTCCAATTTACTTCTTTTTTAATCTTTCATCCAAAAGTGCCTTCAAAACATAAAACAAAGAATGTCAAGGCATTTTTTGTATAAAACATAGGCAAAACACTAGGTAAATATGGGTAAAATATCAAATAATATGGTTGCATCATCTACCATTGTATTATATCGAATAAAATTATCATGAATGCTTGTATGAGTATTATGAAAGATCTACTGTTGTATTATACTTAATGTTAATTATCATGAATGGTTGTATGAGTATTACGAGGGATCTATTGTTGTATTGTATTGAACATTAACTGTCATGAATGGTTGGATGAGTAATACGTAGGGTGTATTATTGTGCTATACTAAATGTTAAACTGTTATGGAATATTTGTTTGTGTATTACAAAGGATCTATTATCATGTTTACTGAATGTTAAACTAATATTTGTTTGTGTATTACAAAGGATCTATTATCATGTTTACTGAATGTTAAACTATTATGGAATGTCTATACGAGTATCACGAAGGGTCTACTATTATGTTACAGTGAATGTCAAATTGTTATGAATCGTTTGAATGAGCAATTCAAAGGATATGACCCTATTATAGTGATTTCATAAAACGCCTCTAGAACATTCGATTGGTTAATGATTATCTTCGGCTAATAACATCCGAAGTGGATGACCAGGATCGGCTAATGGCATCCAAAGTGGATGACCGAGATTGACAACTGATTAGCTTCGGCTAATAGCATCCCAATTGGATGACAGGGATGAACAAATAATTAGCTCCAGCTAATGGCATCCTAAGAGAATAGCCGGATTTGGGAGTTATAAGTTAGTTTCAAGAATTTGATGCGTCCATGGGTACTATGTTTTGTATATACCAAGTATATGAAAGAACTATGATTATTATGCTTTAAACATAGAATAATGTTAGTTCAGTTAACGGTATTCGAGATGGTTGATCGGGTTTGAGTATTGTAACTAGCCTCCGTAATCGACGAATTATTAAGGGTGGTATTTACAAAAGGAAAAATGAAAGAATTATGCTCTTTTGGTCCATAAATGAAATGTAACATTAATATTCTTTATTATGTTTTTAAATTGCCTATAATGCTAGAAATTATATTGTGCTATAACAGGGATATCATACCAACATGGTGCGTGAGGAAATCTGTTTCGCGGCTCACACATTTTGAAAAGAATTATATATTCACATATTATGGGTGAAATGAGTTCTGTATAAACAGACGTGTTAATCGCTCAATTAGTCATCCGACCTCTTTTGTAAAGGTTTGTAATGAAAAAATTAAAATGGAACATGGATGTGTATATGTGAACATGTAGATATGATGTGAACATGTAGATATGATGTGTATGGATATACATATATGGTATTCTTTTTATGAGGATGTTATGTTGTGAAATAACATGAGGTCAGGGTAATGAAAGTACTAGTTGTGTATCTTATCATTCGGCACTCTTGTATGAACTCATGATGATAACGAGATTAGAACATGAATGTGAATTTATGAGTATGTCAATATGATGTAATGTAAACCTATGAGTATGGAGATATAATATTATGGGCATGTGTATTGCGAACCCGTTTTATAGGAATGTTAATTTACATGATCCTACGTGGATTGTGTCTTGTTATTGAACGGAATGCAATTATAAATCTATAAAATGATCGATACGGTGAAAGACATCCATAATAGAACCCAAAAAAATTCCATCGATTTTGGCCTTAAAAAGGCCAGGTCGTTACAACCAACACCCAAACATCCCTTTTTATTTAAGAGAGGTATAATTGTAAGAGAGGAAGAGGAGGTGACCTTTCCTCTTCCCCAAAACCGGCCACAGCAGGCTGCATCAGACCTCTCTTTTTTCCAACTAAACAAATCCAGTTGCATGTCCCCTTTATTGAATGTTTGAGTAAAATGAGAGCTAGATAGTTAGGTTAATGACTAAAACCATGGAAGGAGAGGGAGTGTAGCAGGCCGACTGGACAACAGAAGAAGGGAGGAAGAAAATCGAACAGAAGAAGAAGAAACCACCAAACCTTACACTAGGACTCTCTAAAAATGTGAGGCAAGACCAATATCCTTCCGTTGGTTGGTTGTTACCTTAGATTTCAGACAAAAGAGAAGGTGAAAAAAACTCAAAAATAAAAGGGGTAGTGTTCTTGCACCTTAACTCAAGAAATTTCAACTAAATGAACAGACCTAAGTAGAATAAAAGGATGAATGAAAAATGCACAGACCCTTACTCAAGAAACATGAACGATTTTGAATGCATGAACTTAGGGAAGGGCCAACCATAGTGAAGGCTGGACAAAATACAGATTAATGTGATGAAATGTATAGATTGTGACCTTGTTAGAGTCTTAAATAACGTTGGAACCAAAACATAATTTATGCTTGTGTTAATGATGTAATTTTTGCATATGAGATTGAAGAAATTATGTGAAAATGTGTTGAAATGTTGCTATGTGCAGAATCGTATTATCATTGAACCCTAGAAGCATGCTAGAGTTGAAATAGAAACCATATTATGTTGATGTCTTGATTTTATTATGTGATTGATGAAATTACATGGTATGAATGAAGTAAATAAAAATGTTTTTGTAAAATGTTGTTGTGATTATACTTATATAAATTATATAAAAATGAAGAATTGCATGTGTAAATTAGACAACAATGGACAGCAATGTCCGGTCAAAAGGAAGAGGGCGAAACAATGAAAGACCTGTCCATCATGATGCGTTGTCTTTCATGTGGAGCTCTAGCTGCGTTATTTGGGCAGACTATGACATACCATTAGATGTTGTTAGAAGACAGATGCAGGTATAGCACAATACCTGTGAAACTCTCATTTTCTGGCTATTCTAGACTTGACTATTTCTATAGGATGTAGAAATTTATTAATGTACGGCTGTACAGGGAGTGAACTTTAGGACACTCGCTGTAACACTTTTTACGTATCTCCAGTATGAGTGATTGCTGCATCTGGATCTCTGAATGTATCCTAGATTTTAGATTTGCCGCTTCCTGAATTTATATTATTCAATTGACCATGTTGCTTGACCAATTGACCATCACACGCCTCTCCTGATCATAGGAAATGCATGTCAAACATAGTGTAACCTGTTCTGAATTTGCCAAAAAAACGACAGCTCTTTAGTCAGGATTTTAGTGTCAGTACTTGTCAGTTTCAAACTTTGATAAGCATTTTGGGATTTCAGGTTTACAAGTATTACTGGAATGTTATTTGACAGGAAATTTGACCAAATGTTTAGTGAAAAGAAAAAAAGCAGAGAGTAAAAGTAATGTCACCAAATAAATGTCCATGCGATTTTTAGGTTCATGAATGCCTTAATTAGAGAGGCCATACACATTTGCATTATTTAGCCCCACCACTGACATGCATGCCTGATGCTGGAAGCATTTTGAAACTAATCTGATGCCTGATGCTGGAAGCATTTTGAAACTAATCTGATTGGTTGGTTCAAGGTTCTCTATTTTCAAGTCTTTATTTATAATATTTTGCTGCATATTAAAAGGAAGTCGCAGCGAATTTGAGTCGCTATCCAGTCCCATAATACTTGGTCTTATTTGGCAGGTCGAGATTATTTTCCCTAGTCAGAACGAGTTATAACCACTCCGGCTGGTGCACATTGGCCATTTTTCTCTGAAATGGTTTTCCTGTTGGCAGGCATCTGGTTTTGGCATAGAAGTGTCCATTTCCATGTGAGTGATCCCTAGCCACCTTAATTGACTGTTTGATGGGAGTTGCCTGCCCTTGTATTTATAACCACTGGTTGGTTTGGAAAAAAAAATAAAAATAAAATACACTACGGATGAACAAGTCCATTTCTTGATGCCTGGAATTTGATCGTTTTGGAAAGCTCGTCTAATTTTCTAGTTTTAGCTGTAGTCAAAGCTGATAAAGATATATCAATTGCAGGAAAAACAAGCTAGGCTTGAATGGGAGGCAATAACACTCTTGTTGAATTGCTTTTGGGTGTTAAAATGATTTACTCCTTTTATTTTTTAATATTAATATATAGAAATAATAAATTAATTAATTTTAAAAATTTACAAGATAGTAATGCATCCGCTGTGCTAAACAGTTCCTAACTTTGCAGCACAATTCAAATTTGTCCTTGAAAATATTGCACGTATTATTGAAGTCAATTGTACTTGGGGGATGGGGTTTTGGACGCCATGTTTTCCAGGGCCCCAACTTGTTCGATGGGATTGATTGACCTTCCATTGCTGTCATTCATGGCTAAATAATATAATAAAATATAATAAAATAGCTGACCAGTAAAATACTTGTTTTCATTTAACCCCCCACTAATTTATGTTTAACAAGTAGACCGTGTTTGTGGTCATAGAAATAACAAGTATATTACTGAATTCAATTATACAATATAGTTTTGTTATATTACGAATGAAGTGGATGGGGCTGTTAAAAATTTCAAGAAAACGTGCTTGGACATAAAAATTCAACTCTACTTAATTGAAGCCACGACGAATCCTAAATTTATATTAACAAAACTTTAAAACTTTTGAATATTTTACTGTAGTAATGACGATGAATACTTACTTATTTTATTATTCACAAATTAAATCTCAAAATTAGGGATAATTTTGTTTGGCAAAGATTAATAGGTCATTGCCAAATTCAAAAGAAACAATTAAGTATTTTTATTTTGACACCTTTAGATTCAAAAACTTTTAAACATGATATACAGCAGTGTTTTTGTATTTTTTATTTTTAAACATACTAAATGACTCAAATATCTTTAAAAGTTGAATTTTCTTTCACTTAAATCCATGGGTGTTTTTGTACTTTCATTCGAGTTTTTTTTTTGTGTTATTATCAAGTTGAGAAAAGGGTAATTTTGTAATTTTAGATATAAATATTATTAGAAAAAAACGGTTTATATGTGCATTGCACGTGTTAGTGCATGAGTGGTGGCCATGTTATTCGAGCAGTGTGTGCAATCTCACTCTACGGCCAAACACAAATTTCAAGGGTGGCATTCGAATCTTCCCGTCGGCCTTTCATTCCTAAGTGGTGCATGTGATGAACAAAACTCTAATTAGGTATAAATGATCTTTTTTTTCTCTTCTCTTTGATTTTTATGCCTAAATCTCATACATTCCTATTTATAGTATAAAAGAGTAATATTATACATTAATATTTAAAAAAACCTAGAGGATTTAAGTTAACAAGTACATTTATAACATTAAATTTACTTACATATTAAAAGGCCTTATCAAAATTACATTACATAAAAAGTTATGATATTTCTAGATACAACATTAAAGACTACTACCCTAAGTAACAACAAGTAGTATATTGCTCAGCTCGAACTTGGATCTTGTATTCAAATTAATTTAGATCATAAGAAACACTGTCTAACAATTAATATATCTAGTTGGAACAATATTTATTAAATATCAAATATCATTAACCAACTCTTAAATAATTTGATTAATCCATTAATATCCCGACTAACAATACTATTAATTTCTCTAATATCATTAAAGTCAATTAGCCTAACACATTATCCCGGACATTTATCGCTCTGATGCTTCTAATCTCCTTAAGACAAATCAATCAAATAAAGTCACGATCGTCATATAAACTAACGTCTCTAGTACCTTTTAGGGTACTAGTCAACTTAGATTCTTAGTCATCAGTCACACTAACACCTCTAGTACCATCCAGGGTACAAGTCAATTTTAAATTCATGCTAGTAGTCAATTTTAAACTCCCGGTACACTAACGTCTATAGTACCACTTAGGATCCTAGTCAATTTTAAACTCTTGGTCATCAGATAAATTAACACCTCTAGTACCACTCAAGATACTTTTTAATTTTGAAACTTTTTTTTTCATTACTCATGCCACAATTAACACACACACACACACACAAGCAATACATATAAAAAAACAGTTATTTAACATGAAGAAATTTTAAAAACTTAAATGGTGGAAGAGTGAACACTTACCTAGTGCCTAAGCTCTTGATATAGTCATCTGTTGTTGTCTCGAACTTGCTTATTCAAAAAACTCTTTTTTTTCAATCTTTTTAAAAGTTCATATTACACACACACATACCCATCTTCCTTTTTCATCCAAACTAACTTATTTAACAAGAAATCAAAAAATATTTGACTCTTTCTCATTTGCTAAATTTTTGGCCGAACTTGGTTTATAATAGTCCAATATTTTGGTGTTCGAATTTTTCCTTCACTTTCCTCATCCCTTTGGTATTCTTATTAATACATTCAAGCATAAATATCCTATCAATTTAAACAACTCAATTCATTTCTTTCAAAATATCATAGGCTAAATTTTTCATAAAGGAAAATATGAGTTTTTCTTACACTTTTTCATGCAATTCTATTTTTATTCACTCTTCACTTATTTTATTTAACACAATTGGATACAATTTCTATGTCAATTCAATCAACCACTTATATCCCCTCTTTATTAGGCAAATGGCCGAATTGTGCTTCTATAGATGATGTATGAATTTTTCTCAATTTTCTATGGTTGATACATTACTCACTCATTTTCCATATAATGAACATAATTCTAACCAAAATTCATGAAAATTTCATTAAAAAAAAAAACAGCAAAATCCCTTGCTGACCATAGACCAAAACCTTCCAATAGTAAAGGGGTATGTTCTTTTTCTTGGATTTTAGAAATTAATTTACTACCCATTAATTAAATTCTTTCTTATCATGAATTACAAGTCAATTGATCCAACAAGTCCAAATTTCTCATTTAACTAGAGTGACAAAAACTCTCATTACATAAGAACAATCATTTTTTTTAAGTTTTCTTTCAATTATCACTTAACTCATCTGTTATTCATGTATAAGAACATCATCTAAACATAGAAACAACAATCCATAATCATAACATATACAATCCAGACTTCCATCATGAAATTAAAATGACCCACTTCTCAAACCATAACAAAACTATAATCAATCAAGGTAAAAGTGTTTCTTACCTCCAAATAACACTAAAACAAGGATTCCCTTTGTTCTTCCTCGCCCTCACTACTTCTTTCAAGCTCTAAACTTTAGTTTTGTAGTTTTTAATCCTTTCTAAAAGCTTAAAATGTCTTTCTAAATCCTTAAAAGCTTCTCTAAATACTTAAATCCCCCTCTCTTAAGTGTTTTAATGTGAGAAAATAAAAAAAAAATCAAGAAATTATTGCCTTGTTCCTTCTCATTTATTCAGCAACTCTTGGCTTTCTTGAGAAGCCAAAAAAGCTATTTATATACCCTTATCATTGATATTTACAATATTGCCATTAGACTTTAATTTAGGTAGTTTTTCATTTACCCGGTATCTTATCTCAATCTATCTTTACAGCTTACCTTACTTTGAAGTTTTAATTCATAAAACTTCATTTCAACTACTTTAATGTATGTGTATGTGTGTGTAAGTATTTTATCCCAATTTATTAGTGATTTAAAGTTTTCTAATACTTTACTAGCACTATAATATTTTTAACTAGGGGTTTACATTCTCCCCACCTTTAAGAATTTCATCCTTGAAGTTACACCTCTTACCTATATAAAGAAATAATGCAGGATACTTTCTTCTTATTTTTTATACTCTTTCCCAAGTCTCCTTTTTATTTGGAAGCTTCTTTATAAAACTTTTATCATAGGAATCTTCTTACTCCTAAACTCATTGTCACTCTTATCCAACACTTTCACATGTTTTACTTCTAAGGTTATATCTTCCTTTATTTCCAGAGGAATTTATAGTAATACCTGGGACGATTCTACTTCAGCCTTTCATAGCAGCGATGCATGAAACACATAATGAATCTTGGCTAATTGTGAGGCAAGGCCAAATTATATGCTATATGACCAATCTTCATAACTTCAAAGGGTCTAGTATACCTTGGTACTAGCTTCCCTTCATGTCAAATTGTAGCATATTTTTTCAATGAGCAACCTTCAAAAATACTTTATCTCCAACAGAGGAACCTTTAAAAAATACTTTGTCTCCAACATATCATGAATCTTGCCCAATTATAGGGGCAAGGCTAATTTGTAGGCTGCAAGACCAATCCTCTTTGTAACTTCAAAGGATCCAATACCTTAGTGCTAGCTTCCCCTTTATGCCAAACCATAACTTATGTTTCAAAGGGGAAACCTTCAAAAATACTTTGTCTCCAACATTGAATTTAAGAGGCAACCTTAAAAAATATTGTCGCCAACACATCATGAATCTTGGCCAATTATGGAGGTAATCCAATTTGTATGCTATAAGACCAATTATTTTTGTAACTTTAAAGGGTCCAATATACCTTGGTGCTAGCTTCCTCTTCATGCCAAGCCGTAGCATATATTTTAATGGGGAAACCTTTAAAAATACTTTGTCACCAACATTAAATTATAGAGGCCTCATTTCTATTATCTGCATAACTTTTCTGTCTATTCTAGAACATTTTCGTTCTATCTTTTATGATTTTTTTCCTTCTCTATGATAACCTGCACCAACTCTAGCCTAATTAATTTTCTATCACCAACCTCCTCCCAGCACGCAGGCGTTCGACACATTCTACCATATAAAGCCTCATAAGAAGTCAATTCTATTGTAGCTAGGTAATTGTTATTGTAAGTAAACTCTACAAGATGTAAGTGGTCTTTCTAATTTCTCTCAATCTCTAATATACATGCTCTTAATAAATTTTTCAATGTTTGAATTGTTCTTTTAAATTGTTCATCAGTATCAGAGTGGTGAAATCTCTATCTATATATTAATTGTGTGTTTGAGAGTGAGATTCTTTCTGTTTTCATGTGCTTCTTCAAAATGCTTTTTTTTAATAATAAATTGATGTTATTTTTATGTTTTTTAATCATTTTAATATATTATTATAAAATTATAAAATTATTTTAATATATTTTTAAAAATATACTGCAACATCACAATGCAACATCCTATCACGGAAAGCAGGCTGAAAGTCAATAACTGCAATGAATGTCCAATAATCATTTTTTATTCTCGAGTAGAAAACATTAATGGTATATTATTATGCATGCATGCCTGCCTGCCTGGACAATGTTTTCTAATGTGCACTTGACTAACATCTTACGTGCTTTTCTGTAGAAATTTTGCGCAAATATGGAAGTAAAGTCAACAACGAGTATTAAACTTTGAAAAGTTGAATTTGATTAATTCAAATTAAAAAAAAAAAAACTCAATATATAGTTAGTGGTAAAACGTTGTTTTTATATTAACTTTACAATTATATTCTTAAATTAGCTTTCATATGTGTACACACACATTTTTTAAAAATATATTTTTTTAATTTTCTACTTCTGCTATATCATAAGATTAATAATTTCAAATAAAAAATTAACTGATTTGAAATAAAGATTAAAGTTATATATATATATATATATATATATATATATATATATATATATATATATATATATGATGCCTAGTTGATTGCTTCCTCAACCTTTCTCCATAACTTCCTTGAAAGTCCCTAGCATTATCCCTCCCTCCCTCCAAAGCCGTACTTTGGCTAGCAGGCAGCAGCAGCAGCGTCGCAGGAAGGAAATAGGTTTACTTTTTGACATATTTACTTTGACTAAAAATATTATGTTGATTTTTCAAACCGCTACCCCTATCTATATAAGATAGGACTTGGTAGTTAAATCGACCAGATTCATTTCTTGCTCCTAACTAGCTAACCTCTGAACCTCACACACAAAAAGAATAAAGAGAGTGAAAGAGAGGCAGAGTTCAATTTCGCAGCCATTGTTGTGGGCGCTCTAGGTGAGCTATCTTGATTTAAGCCCTTCTCTTTCAGTTTTATGTGGATCCAATATTGTACATTTTGATGGGTTATTGCAGTGGACTTGATTACTATTAAATAATTAGATTGTTTTCATGATTAAAGATTAAACCCTCTTTATTTTTATTTTTTTTTATTCTTGCTTTATTTATGTGATTATCTAATTGACACGTTTGTGACTGTTTTCATGATGAACAGGCTTGTCAGTTCTGATACCACACATCAAGTTTGCTGGATATTCGATGGGCCTTTCTTTTTCATTACTCTTGTCTGCATGGTCTGCGATTCTGGGACACAAGTTTTTCGGCTCAAAGGATACTGTCGAAAAGATTGTTGTAAGGTCCCTCAGCTTTGCAAGGAAAGATGGAGAAATGGGTTCTAGGACAAACAGCTTCAAGAAAGATGTTTCAGAAACCATTGGAAAGTGTGAAGGGTCAGATAAATTGAGTTTAGAGAGATCATTAAGCTTTAACCACTGGGATTCCGATGAAATCAAGGCTAAACCATCCGATTCATCCAGAAGTTCAAACTCTCTAAAGATAAAAGGTCATGAAACAGTCCACATAACAAAGCCTACAATATTACTCCCTGAACCACCTGTGATCTTCTTTTCTCCAAGACCTATTAGTGAGCTTGATGCTGCTGCAACTAAACTTCAAAAAGTCTACAAGAGTTACAGGACTAGGAGGAACCTTGCAGATTGTGCAGTTGTTGTTGAGGAACTTTGGTATGTCTCTCAATACATATTCTTGACTCTCAACGTATTTGTTGTAGCCCTTTGTGATATTCATTTGGTATTACAATTGTTGTAGGTGGAAGGCCTTGGATTTTGCAGCTTTGAAAAGGAGCTCGGTATCATTCTTCAACATTGAGAAACATGAAACTGCTATATCTAAGTGGGCCAGGGCCAGCACAAGGGTTGCTAAGGTACTGTACTTACAAGTCAAGGAGTTGATTCATTAGCAGTATTATAGAATAATAACATGTATTGTTTTTGTGTTTGCAGCTTGGAAAGGGTTTATCCAAGGATGAGAAGGCTCAGAAGTTGGCCCTGCAACACTGGCTTGAAGCTGTAAGTCCACATATGCCCTTTCATGAGAGCTTTCTTTAATTTAATCACTCAAAAATTTTATCTGTGGTTTTTATGGAATACATTTAATCTAATTAACGGATCACTTTACTTAATAAACTTCTCCCTGCTGCAGATCGATCCACGCCATCGTTATGGACACAATTTACACTTCTATTACGATGTTTGGTTTGACAGCAGGAGCACACAACCTTTCTTTTACTGGTAAATACAGACTCATTCAAACCAAAATCATTGTATGATATGCAGTTGTATAAGTGCTGCCTATTTCCTTAATTTAGTCCTCTATATATACTGTTCTTCAATTTAAATTTCCTTGTGGAATTGAAGGTTGGACATTGGTGATGGTAAAGAAGTAAACCTTGAGAAGTGTCCAAGGAGCAAGCTTCAACGCCAATGCATTCAATACCTTGGACCAGTAATGTCTCATCACTAATACTGTGTGCAATTCTATTCTAATTTTACCAATCCTAATACAGTTTTTTGTCCTTGTATTTAAATTCTCACGAAGTTGTTTTGTCCTCACAGAAAGAAAGGGAAGCATTTGAGGTGATTGTAGAAAGTGGCAGGCTCGTGTACCGCCAAACCGGATTGCTTGTTAACACCACGGATGATACGAGGTGGATTTTTGTGTTAAGCACTTCAAGATCCTTGTATGTAGGGCAGAAGAAGAAAGGTGTTTTCCAGCACTCAAGTTTCCTAGCTGGAGGAGCTACAACAGCTGCTGGAAGATTAGTATCAGAAGATGGGGTTCTACAGGCAATATGGCCTTACAGTGGTCATTATCTCCCTACCGAGGACAATTTCAAAGAATTCATTAGTTTTCTTGAGGAGCATAATGTAGACTTAACAAATGTAAAGGTAATAAAAAACTTTAAGCATAATAAAAGATTTTCTAGTTGCCTTGGTATGATAGCCTTGTTTATTTGTTCATTTATATGTAGCTTATTTTTTTACCATTTGTTTGCAGAGATGTTCAATAGATGATGATGATTCTTCGTTCAAAGTTACCGATGAAGGGTGTAAACAAAAGGAGATGAAGGAAATCACCACGATCACATCTACCAACACAAAAGCTAATGAGGTTGATGGGCCTATTGATAATAATAATAAAAAGACAACCAATGATCAACAGGACAATATGGAAGCTAATGCAGCCATGTTGCAAGCTCCAGCATTTGACCTAAGCAAGCGTTTATCATGCAAGTGGGCAAGTGGATACGGTCCCCGTATTGGATGTGTGAGGGACTATCCAGCTGATTTACAATCTCGGGCACTAGAGCAAGTCAACTTATCGCCTAGGATCAATCCTGGTCTTGCAGGGAGATGTGTTCCGATCCCTTCGCCGCGGCCGAGCCCAAAGGTTCGAGTCTCACCAAGGCTTGCATACATGGGACTTCCTAGTCCAAGGGTAGCGGTTTCTACTTGTCAAAGAGTTTGAATTTCACCTAATGGTGAATTACCATGGTCCATGGTCGTCATGTTTTTTTGGATTTTTTGATCAACTAAGCTCTTGGCCTTAAAATGTTCAAGAGGGCTTGAGACCCTTGTGGTGCCCTTCCAATCAGTTTCTAGAGGGGGGATATTTAGGTGATAATTAACCCATCATTCTTTATTCTTTTATTTATTTCGTTTTTTCATGGAAATCATAAATATAATGATCCAAATAAAGTTTTTCTTCTTTGGAAAATCTCAAAGTTGTGATATGGTGTTGGTAATTCATGCTCCTATATGTAATGAATATGGGGTGTTAAATTTGTGCTATAGAGAATTCAAGGGTTAATATTAATGATGCAAGAGATCAACATTTTTCTTCCCTTTGCGTGGGAACGGGGAAGATTGGTTGTTGTTAACAGCCTCTCTTTTTTTTCCTAGAGCATTCAACAATTAAAAGAAAACAAATCAAATGTGCTCCTCAAACCATAGAAAAAGAAGAAGAAGAAAGCGCGCGCGTGAGGTGAGACTGTAGAAATGTTGCTGGTCTTATCCCATGCACTTTCGGTCAACCATGTAGCTTGACTATTACCCAGGATCATCCTCCTCCTCCTAAAAATAGAAGGGACGACCCTTCTTTTTATTTTTTCTTCTTTCTTAGGGTTGGGAATGTTGACCCGAATGTTAATTATTGTGCCTGTTTTATTCTATCTGTCCCGAAAACAAAAGGGTTGTTGTATTATGCAGGGAGGGGGAGTTGGTAAGAATAATGACACCCTGGGTTCTAGCTTGTTGGTCTGTGCCATGCCCCTCAAACCTTAACTCGAGGCTCCTGTGATGGCCCATGTCTCGAGGGTAGTAAGGACCGTTAAGATCTCTTGGATCAAAAAGAAAAGAAATACAAGCCAATTACTTGGGATTCCTCAAACATTTCCGAGGAGAAAGAAAAGGAATAAAGAACGAAGATACAATCCTAAAAAATGCCTCCTTGAATTATTTGTGTGGAAATTACTCACTATTCGGATGGTGGTACCACAATTTATTCCACACAAAACCCATTGAAAGATCACATGATGAGTAATTTTTGAACATGTTGGGTTTCCTTAAATACATAAACGCAGCAGTGAAAACGATAAATTTGAAAACAATTCGGGAGTTCCAAGACCCGTTAGACAGATTTAGAGTTATTTAAGGTTTATACGAAGATTATGTGAAGATCTGAACTTCTTTTTGGTTTTAAATATATGCTTCAATGCTACGTTATTGCAAACCACAAGTTGTTAAATTGTCCAGCTTTTAACGATAATTTACACAAACAACTAGTGAAAAATCTCCTAAATACTTTTAGGGGAGAAAGATTGTTATACTTTAGAGTACTAGCTCTTTGTTTTTTTGTATTTAAGTGTTTCTGTATTGTACTCTTCTCACCTTAAAACTCTCTACATGAAATAAAAAACATAACTTTTTTTATAGGAAAATCTAAAAACCTTTAAATGACAAAATGCAATTTGCCACTTAAATGATATATATAAGGCTACTTTTATAAATTTATTCAATCAAGTCCTTACTTGAGTTTTCTAAGTCTAGAATTGTAATTCCTTGTATAAATTACACTCTAATCCTCAATTTCTAAAACTTATTTATAATCATCTCATTTTAATTTCTGACCAATGATTCTTATGTGTATAACCCATTAAGTTCCCTAATAAGTTGACTCAAATATAAATTACAATCCTAAATAAATAGTATTAAATAAATTAAACAAATTAATTTATTATCAATTCAATAATTGATTGATTTATTTATTTTTTAAGATCAAGTACAATGTCTAGCAACCTGTTATGATTCCTTGAATATTAGAAAAGTCATAAGTGGTTTGATTTAACCTTTTAATGATCAATTTCTCACTGTAATTATTATCTATTCATTAACAATTTTATGATTTAGACATAATAGCTGAAGTGTATCTACTATGTCAAATCATGTTTTTTCTTAACACTATAGTCATTGATTCTTTGAATAAGATTTGAAACTCTTAACAAATCTCATTCCACCGTGCACCAAAATTTACAATCAATACTATTTAAGAACATATAAAATATTTTTCCTAATTCACCAAAGTGATGAATCATTTCTTAATTATTTAAATACCTTCATATAATTCATGTTATACTCAATAACTGCACATTTGTTACCCTTTATTAGGGGACCACATGCGTGGTGCAGCAACAACAGTAGGGGAGCACTAGTAGAGCTTCTACTGTAGGTAGGTGATCCGCATCTATGCTTTCTAGTTAAATTTCATGATTTAATATGTTATTGATGTGAAATGTGAATTAACAAATGTTGGATATTATATGAAAGAATGAAAGTTTGCGTAATGATGCTATTATTTCGAATGGTATCCCGAATGTATATGTGTTCAAAGAGAATGGTCTTCTGTGTGAATTGCCAAGTGATGGAAGTACCGTTGACATAGAAAATATGAGAAGTTTGATATGTGGCATGAACTAGCATACATTTAGTGTATGTTAGGGTCCCGGGCAAGGGGATCATCATGCATCGACGCCTACGAGGTGATGATGATATCAGTGAAATTGGTATCGACAGTGTGTTAAGCGGAAATAGTTGTGGTTGATTTTATGGAATCTTGAAAGGAAGTTGAAAATGGAAGATGAAACAGTTTTAGTAGTTGAATGAGAAAAAGTTTCAATGGAAACAAAAAGGAAGAATTGAATAGAATATGAATACATGTTTGCCTTTTTAAATTGTTGGATATTTGTGCTACTATACTTTTGTGATATTCATGTTTCAATAATATGTATTTTATTTCAAGACCATCGTATGCACAACAGGAGTAGATCCTAGCTTTTGTTCACTTTTGTTATCTAGTTCTAGGGAGTATATCCTTGTATTTTGTAATATTAAAACATTTATATAACTTAATTTGTATAATTAATGTTTAAACTTGAATAGATGAACTTAACTCTGAAATTCATATAATCATGTTTCATGTATGTGTGCTTATCTCATTTATTCTTTTATAATAATATTTGTTGTTCAATGTATGTTATAAATATTATGGTTATGATGATGATGATATTTGTGGGATTGAGACCGAGGACAATTGAGTCGTGATTGAATTATGAGATGTGAGATATTAGAAGTATAAACAGGTTATATGTGGAACCTTCTGATATAGGGGAGACTCTGTCAAAATTTTGGTATAAATTTTAGTAGATTTTTATGTGAAAATTGTATTAAAATTTTTCACCTTGTTTACCATTTGATATGTGATTGGTGTTTTATCCTAAATAAGAGGATGTTATATTTTTCAGGGGATGTTTTACCCTTAACCATATACTTTTTGATTCATGTGTTGCATGTAATACTTAGTAGTAGAGATCAAATTGAACAACAAACAAATGGTAGATCATAAAATGGAATTATTTTGAGTGAAAAAACATAAGCTATAAACACTTTAGTGTTAGAGAGTATACTAATGAGAGGACTTACTACTTTGATATGACAAGAATTTCATTTAAGTTCCAAAGGTTATGGAAGATTCAAAAGTTGCATTTTTAATAAAACCATGAAATCTTATGCTTTAATCTCTTTTAGCTTGTTTCTTGCCGATAACGCTTGTACGCTTTGATGTTGTTGGGTGATTGAAGTAAAATTGAATGCTTAGGTGGTTTTGATTTGGTTTTCTTTATAATTTCCTTGCTTTTATTTTGATTCATTCTTTTTTCTTTCTTTTCAAGTTTTGAGTCTTATTTTTAGAGTCTATTGTCTTTACCTTTTCTTTTCCTTGCTTGAGATCATGTAAGATCTAAGAGTGGGGGAATTTGATACACTCATATTACTCTATCTTTTAGTACCTTATTCTTAGTTTATTATGCATGTTTTATGTCTTACAATAGCTTACTTAAATTGTTTTACGCTTAATAGTGTTATACCAACATAAGTATTCCTTCATAAACCGTTTGTGTAGAAGATGCATTGTTACAACATCTGGATCGAGAAACTTTTTATTCTTACACCTCTTGCATGGATACCTAATACCGCCTCCACTAATATTTCTCTGAATAGATGTTGTGTAATTAATAAAACCCTGAACCTCATTACAATAATCCATCCTCCACAATCCTTGGGTGAATCTCAATACATCCATGACTTTTATCGAACTTATATCAAATAATGATAACAACTACGTTAAGTAAATAAATTTGCAAAAATATTGGTTTAGCTTAAGATTATCCAACCTACTTTCATACTTATCTTAATTCATTATCAATTATCTACGTAGATATAAATTTGTACACATTAATTTATGAAAATTAAAACTAGGCAATAAAATTGATAAAATATAAAACAAACTCATTAAACAAGCAATTATTTATTTTATCACAACACACCTAAGTTGGAAATTCGACATAAGTTTCAACAATTTACAAACAAATATAATTTTACAAAATCTAAAATAAACCATAACATTTACAAAATCATAAATCAATACAAACAAGTTTGTTTGAGAAAAAATAAAAAAAAAATAAACACCCAAACAAAATACATAAACTACAAAAATATGCAATAAAAAAATTAACATTTTAAAATTGTGTTAAAAAAATGATAGATTTACTCACTTAAAATGAAAAATCCGCAATAAAATTTCAATCAGAACACAAATATTGTGACTGAAAAAGTTGAAGAAGGATAAGTTGCGTTGAGATGAGGAGGGATGTAGGGGGTGTTTGTTTAGTTGCAGAAGGGAAGAAGGAGAAATAGGGGAAGGGAGGGTCAATGACCAAGTCATATATTAACTATTATCGATGGAATGTTTTCGTTTGTCAATCCGTTGACAATTTTGTCGGTATAAGTGACACATCACTATACGGGCTTCCCTACTTGAATCAAACTGTAATTCTGTTAGTAACATCATTCATAAAAATTTACACATCATCATACTATTTGGTTTTTTTTTAATTCCTTCTATTCCGATTGGGATTCCCTCGGTATATACCGACATAATGTTTTTGTTGGTAAATACCGATGGAGTTAGCGATGGAAAAAATTCGGTCGGTAAATATCACCCTAAAATAACAACAGAAAAAATTTATCAGTGATTTCGTTTGTATTCGTAGATTTTCTGGTAATGAGACCAAGTTCATACAGTTGAACAACATAAATAAAATTCATTGCAAGTTTAGAAATCAGATGTGTCTGCAGAAGTTGTAGTGTGAAAGTGAAAGTATGCATGGGAGAACCACCAATAATTTCAAGAATGGAAGGTGAAAGCACATGCAACTAGGCGTCATGTGATTACAATTAACAGTATCAAAAAACTAGGAGTAACATACATAATAATATAATGAGTGGTTGAGCTAGATAAAACTTGAGATAATAAAGACTAAAGATCATCTAAGGATACAGTATGGGAAGGGCAGAAGCTTTAGTGGTAATATTATAGGTGGCAAATGTAATAGAGCGAGATACATGTTAAAAAGGGTGTTTGAGAGTGTGGTTGCAGTTGTTTTTTAAAGTATTTTTCACTTGAAAATACATCAAAATAATGTTTTTTTTTTAAATCATTTTTTACTTCAGCACATCAAAATGATCTGAAAATACAAAAAAAATATTAATTTGAAGCAAAGAAAAAAATTAAAAATTTTCAAATTTTTTCAAAAGCGCTTTTGAAACACAAAAACAAACGGTGCCTAGAAAAACATGATAACAAGCCTTGGAATTTATGTATTTATCATGATAAGGGAACTTTACATGATAATTCTTCGGACACTATATGTCATAATCTTATATTTTACCCCTCTCAAATACCTATAAAAAAGGCAAAATTAAAAAATATTTTAATGAAAAAATTGACAAGAAAAACACATTTAAGAAAAATAAAAAACAAAATTGAAAAAAAATAATAAAAAAATATAAAAATATAATTAAGGGTGAAATTGAGAAGAAAAATTGAAAAGTTAAAATTGGTTAAAAATTAGAAATTAGAAAGTCAATAAATATGTGAATTGGAAAAGATGCTAATATTAATGGATTATTTTAATATAGTCAGAAACGAAATCGAGAAAATGGTTGAAATTGGCTAAAAATAAAAAGAAATTAAAGATCCAAAAAGTGAATTGGAAAAGTCATCAACATTAAGGGACTATTTTGAATGCAATTAGGAACTAGATTGAAAGAAATTATGAAAAAAGGTTGAAATTTATGAAAAATAAATTAAATAAAAATCTAAAAACCAAATTAGAAAAAAACAACAACAAACTTTAGGGACCTATTTAAAAATATGAAAATTCTAACTTAAATGAAATGACACATTTTTTACAATATTACATCATTTCATGCTTTAATTGAAAAAAGAAAAAGAAGCATGTCCAAAATGATGTTTTGGGCATTCATTATTAGTACTTCTTCTCCATGAATGACACATCTGCAACTGTTGTCTTCATGTTTTGGCCTGCTTTTGGCCACTATTTTCTTTCTCTCATGCCTCCCAAAAATTCCAAATAACACACCATTCATCTTCCCTTCATGTGTACTACATTCTCATAAAAAAAATATGTGTTATGGCCTTTTAAAACCACTGAAAAGCTATGCAAATAGACCGACTTAAGCATGTTTAACCAAAGTGTACAATCATGGTGAGGGGATGAGATTAACCCAAGAAAATCAATGGTCATGATAATTCTACCAAGAAAGATTTCAGGAGCTTTATCCTCACCTATAAATAGGGAGAAATACAAGAAACAAGAGGAGCCAAGCTAAAGAGAGAAAATGCCAAGTTTGAGAGAGAGAGGGAGGGAGAGAGAATAAAAAGAGATTTTTTTTTTGCTAGAAATTGGTTTAGTTTGAACCAGGAAGTTTTGGAGGGGGAGAAGACGAAGGAAGAAAGAAAATGGAAAAAAAAATAAGAGAAAAAAGAAGCGAACTTAAAGAGAAACAAAGAAAACCTAAAGGTATAAAGAGAAACCACCCTCCATCGCCAACACCACCATCGTTCTCCACCATTGGCAAAAACCGTAATAGCCCCTTCTCATCTAGAACTAGTTGAGGTAAGCCCCTTATCTCTTTTTCTTCTTTTCTTTCTCATTTATGTTTTGCATTGTTACCATTCAAAATGCCTTTTAATGACCATGTTACTACCATGGATATTATGATCACTCGTGCCTTTTTATTTTTATTTTCTTTGTGTTAATGTTATTTGCATTTTATAAAACTAAACTTTTGCCTTTTTACATATACATAAATATTTATTTCTAAAAAGGAACAAAAAACAACATCAACGAGTTTTTGTCAAGTTAGTTTCATGTTTTTATTTATTTATTAAGTTTGTGTTTTTATAACTAGGTTGGCTTGTCTTCTATTTTTTAAGGACTGACATAGGTCTAGTGTGGTGTTTTTAAACTTAAAATAGGTTCTATAATAAGTCAACGTGTTTTCGTTAAGTTAGCGTCAAGCTTGGATTAAGCTTAAATTTGGATTTTTAATAGTTAGATTAATGTGTCTTCTAGTTTTAGGAACCGACATAGTTCTAGTGAGGTGTTTTAAAATATAAAACAAGATTGATAATAAGTCCATGAGTCTCCTTTGAGTAAGGACTGACGTGGGTCAGATTTGATATTTTGTTCAACTTTTTTTTTGTTTTAAAAAATAGGATAATAAAAAAGTTCATGAAATAAATAAATAAATTATAGAATTGTGAGACTCTTAATTTAAGGTGCGATGCTAACTCAACGAATATCCCACCAATAATAAATAACTTATGAATAAATTTAAAAAATAAAGTATATAATTAATGACATGTATAAAATAAATTTATATGAAAATACATAGTGAGATAAACTTCATTTTCGGGGAGAATGATTTCTGTATTTTCTTAGAACTTAGAACTGGATTTAATTGACTAACGATTAAAAAGGATGGCGATGCAAGAGCAAGGCACGTAGGTTCAAAAAGAGGTAATATATAGTGTCATAAAAACTGAATTAGACATAATTTATCACAACGAATTATATATTTACTAAAATTGACAGAACACTCTTCGAATTATTATCACCCGACTCTTGCCGCATACAGGAGTTGTTATTGGTGCGCAAGATCTATGGTAGTGTGTAACAGTTTGCAAGAAGATCCCATATATGATATATCTTTTTTTTAGTTTAATGTCGATGTCCGGGTCAGCTTGCGCGTGCCTCGACTAATCCCATGGACCATGAAATTAACGACCATATAAGCTTCCAGTGGCCATCATATGAGCAACCACAGGGCTCGAACCTGAGACCATAAAGGGAGCAAACCTCTTGGTCCTAAACTCTTACCATTGTATCACCATCTAGATGGTTATATATGATATATCTTATGTGGTTCCTTGATGTCACCACATGTTATCAGAAACTTTATAATGCTTGAAAAGTAATGATATTTTATTAGTTATAGTATTTAAAAAATAGTGATATTTTATCAACTTAATAATTTTTTATGGATATAATTTATCATATTATAATTTTAAATTTTTTAAATTATATATTAATTTTTATTTCAATATTTTAAGATACTTGAATTTTTTTTTATTTGTTTTATTTTTTTTAATTGTGTTAAATTGTTATATATGATAATATGAACTTATTGTGGAATGCTTTTGCATTAACCAAAAGTTTTGTGCCCCTCCATGTGTTTTAACCAAAAAAAAAAAGTGGGTTTATTTTTCATGTGGTATAAAACACAAAATTAAAAAAATAAAAAAGTGTTTTTTTATAGGGTGTTTTTTAATTAAAATATATTAAAATAATATTTTTAAAATTTTTTTATTTATAACTTTAATATATTAAAATAATCTAATTTAAAAAAAAAATATATCGACTTAATATTTTTTAAAATAAAAATTAATTTAAAACACAATTTAAAAACTTATAACACAAAAACAATCACATAATACACGCTCTTCCTCCGTTTAGAAATCGAGGGGGACGAGTCGTTTTTGTCTCTTTGTTTGTTTGAATTTCAAATATCAAACGGGCACATTGGAACATGTATCTGCGCAACACAAAGAAAAACCCACTAACCCACTATCAAAACCCACTAACCCACTATCAAAACCCACGTCTCTCTCTCTCTCTCTCTCTCCCCCTTCCCCTCCCCCTCTCAAGTCCATGTAAGCTCTCTCCCTCTCTTGCTTTCTTTGGCTATTTTCCAAGCTCGGTTTCTTCGAAAAATTTCTACTTTTTGCAGCTCTAATGCTATCTCAAGCTACATTATTGCAACATTCTTAAAGTTTGCATCTTTCAAGTTGTAAGAGTTTAATTGCTCTGCTTGAGCAAGAAAGTTTTAGTGATGGGTGCATCAGGAAAATGGGTGAAATCCCTTATAGGTTTTAAAAAGTCTGATAAAGATCAAGACCATGTAAGCTAAACCACACTCATTAACCAAACAAATCCAACCCATTTGTACTTTAATGTAGTAATAGTGATGTTAATGATTTTTTTTTTTCTGTACGAGAAGGTAAATGGCAAGTGCAAGAAATGGAAGCTATGGAGGAGCTCATCTGGTGACTTGGGGTCTTCATGGAAGGATTTTAAAGGGAAACATAGAGCAGCGTCAGAGGCATCAGGTTCTTCACCATTAACTGATCCATTTACTACCGCAATGGCTACTGTGGTTAGAGCTCCTCCTAAGGGTTTTAGGGTTGTCAGGCAAGAGTGGGCTGCTATCAGGATTCAAACTGCTTTCCGTGGATTCTTGGTAAATGGGTTTCCCTTTTTGGTCTTGGATCTCTTTTAACTGTTTGTTTGCTGAGAAAATGGAGTAGGAGGGAGGGAAAGTTGAATGTTTTTTATTTTATGAATTGGGTTTGGCGTTTACTGTTTTGTGGAAAATTAGGAACTTTCTCCCTCTTTCAAGGAGGAAGAAAATGGAACCTTTTGAATATACCTTACTGTTTGATTGCTGAGAAAATGGCAGAAAAGAGAGTTTGAATGTTTGATTTGCATTTTTGCTTTTTCTATCCAAGGACAGAATAGGAACTTTCTTCAAGCTTTGAAATTGACAAAAATTGAAGACGCCACACATCTGAGTTAAATGCACACAAAGTCTGTGTTAATGCGTAACCACTAAACAGTGTGAAAAAAGCTAAACCTTTTTTCTTATGATCATTGACTCTTTCTTTGTAATCTTACTGAATCTTAAGTGAGCAAATGAAACACTAATCGAACAAAGAAAACAGGTACTATAAGAGACGAATTTCCAGATTTAAAGCAAAAACTTTGAACATAATACTTGGCAAATCAATTGACAATGGTTGTTGAACAAGTGAGTGATTGGTTCTAGGCAAGAAGGGCTCTGAGGGCTTTGAAAGCGGTGTTGCTTAGGTCAAGTGAGAAAGCAGGCTGCTGTGATGCTTAGGTGCATGCAGGCTCTTGTTTGAGTTCAAGCTCGAGTCAGGGCTCATCCTGTGCGAATGTCCATAGAAGGGCAGGCAGTGCAGAATATGCTAAATGAGCGACATAGCAAGGCTGATCTCTTGAAACATGCTGAGGTATCATAAAAACCACTAAATAGATACGTGCTAATGATCCATTTTCATAGTCCTTAGCATTAGCTAGCTATTTCAACTCTTCTGCAATGCTCTAAGGAGTTTGATTCGATTTCAGGAAGGGTGGTGCGATGGCAAGGGGACATTGGAAGATGTGAAGTCAAAACTGCAAATGAGGCAAGAAGGAGCCTTCAAGAGAGAAAGAGCAATTGCATACTCCCATGCTCAAAAAGTATTCTGCTATCATATGTTTTAGTGCCTTACTTTTTCACATATGCTAACCATGTTCACTAACTAATTTCTTTTTTCAGCAATGGAGATCAAACCCCAGCTCAAATACTCGAACCAATAGCTCAGTATACTCATTCAAGAATCAGGAGTTTGATAAGAATAGCTGGGGATGGAGTTGGCTTGAACGCTGGATGGCAGCCAAGCCATGGGAGTCTAGATTGATGGAGCAATCCCACACTGATCCCTCAGTGACTCCACCGAAGTCTCGTGTAGATGTGAACATACATTCAAAATCCTCTGAACAAAGTTTAGTGCAAGTCAGAAAGAACAATGTAACTACTAGAATTTCAGCTAGGCCTCCAATTGGGCATTTTACTCGCTCATCTTCCAGTCCAAGTTCTGAATTCCGCTTTGATGAGAGTTCAGCTTCTTCATCAATTTGTACATCTACAACACCAATATCAGGAAACACTGGCTTGGCCTCTGATAAAACAGAGGAGAGTGGTAACAGTAGGCCAAATTACATGAACCTGACCGAGTCAACCAAGGCAAAGCAAAAAACATCCGGTCATTTATCTCATAGGATCCAAAGGCAGTCTATGGATGAGTTTCAGTTTCTCAAAAAGTCAGGAGCATTCTCAAATGGAGATTCGAAAAACAGTGCTGGTTCTTATCCGTCAGTTAATTTATCTAAGCCACTTCGCTTGCCAACAAGATTTGATAAGAACTCGACGAAATAACTAAGAGGAATGGATCATTTGTATGATTAGATGGGTTGATTAAGAAGTTTCAACCACTTGTTGTACTCCGTTGTTGAGATATGTGTATTAATTTAGAAGCATGTCTGCAATCATTATTGGCAAGCTGTAGCTAAGATAGCTTGGTGAGTTACTAGTGTTTTGAGGGTTATCCATTCTGTAAAATAGTTAATTTTGGTTGTGCATGTGATCTTCACCAGTAGCCTCCAACTCATACCAAATTTTGACAGATAAATGGATTTTTGCAAGACCTGAATTGTTCTAGGACATCTGTGCCAGCACCAAATATCGTGAAACCACATTAGTATTGTGGCGTGTTTTCTCTGTCAAGAAGTGAGATTTAGCTTGGAACCAATCTGTTCCTACTAAATCATGGCCACAGATCATTGTATCTCAGAATATGCTTTGGATAAAAATTTAGTTGCTCTGAAAGCAAGTCCTATCCATGTAAGTGCTGGATAAATTCTTTGTACCGATCATCTTTTTAGTAGATTTATCAACATGAATATGTTTTTTTAATATTTATTTGAAAGCAAGCTCTTTCCATGATAATTCTTCGTACAGGAGATATTTCTAGGTGAAAGGAGATCTTTCTAGGAGATTTATCGAAACAAAGATGTTACAACCCAGCATAACAATCTTTATGTTCGTTTTACAATTCTAAGCTTTACGCCATGCCTGAAGTTGAGAACTATGCCAAATTCAAGTTCAAGAGGTTTTTCCATGTGAGGGGAATGTCGAAATAAATATTTCCGGTATAAATGTATCAGTGAGAGCTTGATTTCTTGTATGGAAAATTTCTGGCCAATACAAGCTCTAGGTCCAAGTCCAAAGGGTATGAGAGCATAAGGATGCCTTCGTTTCTCTTCTTCACAATTTGGATCAAACCTCTCCGGCTTGAACTTGTCTGGCTCTGGGAAATTCTTGGGATCTTTTGCTAGAACTCCAGGTGCTAACCAGATCCATGTACCCTGCTCGTCAAAAAAGAAAAAGAAAAAGAAAGAAGTGATGCATCTAAAATAGTAGGTGTGCTAGTTATAGGTACATGATCAATTATACCTTTGGGAGAAGATAACCTCCTATCTCTACTTCTTTAGATGTTTCTCTTGCAATTAATGGAGAGACAACGTAAAACCTCATTGCCTCTTTAACTACCTGCAATTAAACCATAAATCAAAAAATGGAACTCCACAGTTCGATAACACACACCATGAAACATGGAGATCAAATTTGCAATGAAATGGACATCATTGTAGGTCAGATAAATTGGAGAAAATAACAACTCGGCATCATTGACCGATAGAAAACTCGAAGTGAACTTGAAGACTTGCCTGGTCAAGGTAGGGGAATTCGTTTTGAAGATCTTGAGCTGTTGGCATCTGCTCATGTGGACCAAACCCATCAATTTCAGCAAGCAGTTTCTTCTCGACTTCTGGATGTTGAGCAATTAAATAAACAACTGAAGATAATGTGAATGCTGTTGTAGCTGATCCTGCAAGCAGATGCTCATAAGTAACTGCACTGATATAGTCCGGAGTGAAAGCATTCTTTGACAGAGTCTCTGATTCCCTTGCCCGTAATATGAGTGACAAGAAGTCCTTTGAACCCTTATTTTTCTCTTCCATTTTCTTTCTAACAATCTCCTCAAGCCGGCCACTTATATTCTTATTAGTCCTATCAACTTTCCAGTCCATAGTGCCAGGAATTCGCTTGAGGATCTGCCTAAAGGGCTCCTGCAGTATTGGGACAAGTAGACCAAGAATAATAGAAAAGGAACCTGATAAGTCCATCTTAAGTTGTGTTGTTGAGTAGATATGTTGTTTAATGAACTCTGAGACATCAGTGTTGTCTTTTCCTTGGCTATGGAAACTGTTGACTGAATCACTGGTTGATTGTGGTTTGGAGAGGCCAAAGTCAACACCGAATGCAGCTTGTCCTATTACATCTGTGGCCAATTTGAGGGAGAGGTTGGAGAAAGTGATTTCTTCTTCTTTAAGAGATTGGAAATTCTCAGTTGCAGACTCAATGAATGATTGCATGGTGGGCACTAGGCTGGCCAAGTGTGATGGCTGGTAGACTGACAGTATTGAGTTTCTCATGGTTGACCATATTGCATCCCTGCAAGTTCAAATTTCACCAGAAACTTTTGAAAATTCGCTCATAATCTGCTTTTACCTGTATACCATTTTGGGTGAAGCCTTGGTGAAAGTAAATGAATGAAAAGATATATACAAGAGAAGCACGCTTGTTCCTGTAGTCATGTTACAAATTACCTGGTGAAGAAGAGACCTTTCTGATGAAGAGGTGAAGCTGAGATGGGAGAGGGTATACTTCTATTTGGGATGTCTTTGAACTTCTTTATTCCAATTTCTCTACAAAGCTCTGGGTCAGCTACTATGATCAGTGGCTGTCTCCCCATATGAAACCTGATCCACACCAGCCTAAAATTTAGTCTGCTTTCAATTCCAAATTTGTCAATAGCCTAACCGAGTTTCAGCGTTTCACCATTTTAACCAAAGGGCTCTAGCAAAACAATAGCTGTTATGTAGATATTACATTTGACATTTACAATATCAGATGCAAATCCACAAGCTACACTTGTATGACACAAGAGTGCACAATACAAGTTACAAAATGCTAAAATTTTGTTCTGTTTTCCTGACCAAGTGGTCATTGTTTCATCTTCTATTCATATTCAAGCGCAGCTAGACATTAATCTCTCCACTTCCATCAACCTTTCTTTCTTCTCCAATTACGAAGTTAGAAGAGTAAAAAATATATCTAACCTGTCACAAAATGTCTTTCCAGAGACCGTAATATCACAACTCATTTTACTAAGAAACCCACAAAAAAAGAGAAGCAAAATTGGACTTTAAATTAATCCTCTAAACAAGCTCAAAGTCGAAATCACAGAGAATGAAGCAAAAGCTAAACGTTCAAGAACTTTCACCAGCTTTAACATGGCAGGAAATTTGAAGATTAAAAGCAGTAAGCTGACCTGAAAATGGGGCCATAAAGCTTTGCAAGAAGTGTGAACACATCAGGGCCATGCTTTGCCATCAAGGGAAGGTGACCCAACAAGGGGATCACAGGCGGGCCTGGTACCTTCCTAACACCCCAGTAGGGCCCATACAAGTAACCCAATAGGCCTAATAGCATAGCCAACACTGTACATAAAGGTGTGACCATGGGTGCGAGCAATACCTGTAAATCCGTACTCATCGTCCTTTGGAGAGTATTAAAGCACTCTAAGCTGATGCTCTCGTTTCAGAGATTAGAAGAAAGGGGAGAGCCATGTTTATAACCCTACCAAAAAGGTGGGGAATGGAGAACAAGTGGTTCTCTCTCTAAGCATCTTTTTGGGCACTATGTCTTTGTCGGTTTTCTGAATCATTATACCGGTGACTCTGTCTTTGATGCCCCTACCCTGTACATTATTTCTCAAGACTTGTTTATATACTTTTTTAGTGTGTGTGAGATAATCGATCCCCTCAACTTTTTCACATGGTCTATTCAAGGGTTGATGATTTAATATTGAGAAGGCAAATAGACACAAAATACATTTCGTATGGTTGGCTGGCTGGCATAGGAAGTAGGATCAAGTGACAAGGATATCTGGATTATTCCTATTTTGCCTTTGTCTTGTGAATAATCACAATTATTATTTTATATCTCGGATAATTTTTTTTACTACATGGTGACTCTATTTTTCGCTGTGGTGGAAAAAATTGAGACAAGCATGATATTCCACTATATAATATACAATATAATCTGTATGTATTATCATAACTCGACTTGACCCATTTTCCTATTATATTTTTTAAAAAAATAAAAATATAAGAAAATCCTAAAAGATATTTTCAACTAATTCAACTAATTTTCAGATATTTCATAATGAATTTTAAAAATTCAGAAATTTTTTCTAAAAATAATTAAAAAAAACAAAGAAAAAAGTTTAGGATAGCACCTATCAACAATAGTGACAACCATTGTCATCAACCCCACAACACCAAAATAGCAGTAACAATAACCATCTATAAAAATAATAGGGAGAGATAAATAAGAGAATTGAAAGAATACTGAAAGTTTTTCAGACAACAAATCTCCCATTCCAGGCAACGGTGGATCTCATCGCCAATACATGAGGATGAGCTAGTAAGCATAGGCACATCCATCCCAACAATTCACGTGTCTCGAGCTTTTTTAGAGCATGAATCCATATGCCAACAACCTTCTCAACGCGCTATAGTGTCTCAGACATGCGACATCTTTGTCAAAACAATTTCAATAAACTCTGATCAACCTCAACCACTTTAAAAGGTAAATTTTAAACCCCATATGAATTTTGGACAATTTTCAACATGATTTTGAACATTGTGATAAATTATTTTTGGTTGTTTGAGATGATTTTGAGATTGATTGCACATTATTGTAAATGATTGTGATATTTGAAGTGTTGAGATCCACTTCATTGTGTGGCAACCTCTAGGGTTTAATGCCACTAGGAAATTTATTTATGGTAGAATAATATTGAAATCAATAACCTATGACGGGTTTGAGAGGATCAAATTGTAACAAGTTTATCTAATGTGTAATGGCTTGGTCTCAATGTGAAATTTGTGTGTTGATATTGTTTTTAATTGTTATTTTATGTGTGTGGGTTGTTTTCAAATTATTTTATTTTAGTGAAATCAAATTGTTTGTTAAAACTCTTATGTGTGTTTGTTTATGTCAATGTTTGTTCATTAATTATGAGTTTTTGTTATTAAATGTCGAAAAAAGTTTGATTTGAAAAAAAAAATTGTTTTTATTTGTTTTAAGGATAATGGCTAACAAAAAAAAAATCATTTATGGTTTCATGTGTTAATTATTTCTACTACCCATTAGGTAACCTAGGATGGTACATGTCCAATGGTGGCCCCTACCCCTTAGATGTTGGTTATTAGGTAATATAACCATTTAATAGATGATCCAATTGAAGATATGATTTTAAACTTGTTTTTATATGTTAATTGTTTCTATTATTTCGAGATTCCCAGGATGGGATGTGTGAGATGTTGGGCCATGTCCTTTGGATGTTGTGTATCGGGTAATAGAACCAATTGATGTATGATCTTTTGTTTTTTAAGATATGAATTTAAACTCATTTTATTAATTGTTTCTATTACTCGTTGGGCAATCCAAGATGGCATTTATCTAACGTTGAACACTATCCTTCAAATGTTGTTTACAGGTAATAACATCAATGAATGTATGACCTTTTTTTTTTTAAGATATGTTATTTAAGCCTATTTTTATTAATTGTTTCTATTATTAGTTAAGCAACTCAGGATTTTATGTGTTTGATGTTAGGCCTTATCCTTTGAATGTTTCTTAGTAGGTAATGGAACCCATTAATACATGATCCTTTTTTAAAGTGCAAATTTAAATTTGTTTTTATATGTAAATTATTTTTGTTATCCGTTAATCAACCTAGGATGATATGGTCTAATGCCAAGCCTTGTCTTTCGGTGTTGCATAGTAGATAATAGGGTCAATTAATACATAATCCTTTTAATATGATTTTCATCATTTTACTTTAAAATAAATAATAAAGGTATTTCTTCTTTCTTATGTGAATATAGACCAGTGGGTTTGAGGGTGCCCTTAACAGTACTTTTTAGAGCTACTATTCCAGTTATATAGTCATTCACCTTTAAAGAGCAGAGTCACTTCTGGTGACAACATTATTTGTTGATAAATGTAAATATTTTTAAAACATAACATTTATTTATTGTAAATATTATTTTGTTATTTGAATTTTATTTATTATGCTCGTATTGAAGTGTGCGTTGAATTTACTCTAGTGTTCTTGTTTTGAGAATATTTTCTTTGATGCGGCTAGCAAATTTGGCTGGATTGATATGATCCTATATAGGCCCACAAAGTAGGAGTGGTGGTCTTCAAGCCCATTTCTGTCATGTAATCTTGAATATGATAATGCCTATCATTGGTACACTATCCTTTTGAATCCAATGTTAGTATTAAAAAAATAAGGATTAGGCTTTGTCACCATGCTCAAATCCTAAATCACTGTCTTAAGTCATATCCCTTATCCAAAATCTTTGAAAGATCAGTTAGGGTTTTTAGTTACTATAAAATTAGATAACGACTCATGTTTCTACATTTACCCTTTTTCACATTTAGTTTGCCTTGATGTCCCTTGCAACAAAATGATGAATCCCTCGAGATCTTGTTAAGGGCTAAGGTTTATTTTCAAATGATAATGTGCTTGATGAGCTTTAATAAATGCTTTGAATGTTTGTTTACCTAAACTGATTAATGTGTGGTTATTATTTGGTATCGTTTCATGTTTATTTTAATTTTTTAAAATTGTTTCTTATATGCCTAAATTTAATGCATTGTTCCTTTAAATTGGTTTGTTTAGATTGAATATGGAGTTGTGCCAATGCACACACAACTCAACACTTATATTTTGTACAAACATTGCTTGAGGTTAGGATGAGGAAGTGGTGATGCCTCAATGGTCTTTGACCTGGGAAACACTCATTAAACAACCAAAATCTTATGGATAGTCTACTTGGTTGTGATGAGTATGCAATGTGATATTGTCCCAGTCTATACTTTTTACAGCCTCAATTCAATTCATTGAGATTGTTAACTAAACAATGGGGGACCTTTAGAAACCGATTCAGTTAGTTAACCTACCCATCTAGAATATGATGTTTCCCTATGTTATCATTACTTCACCTAATCGATCATTTTCTTTATTTTTATGAATATTTGTATATACAAAAGTTAGTTTTGAGTTCTTATAAAAAAAAATGGGGAAAGAAATACAAGTTGTATTTTGAAAGCTCAATTTTCCCACAATATGTTGTTTTCCCTTCTAAAAACCAAGTACCTTAAGCACCTCTACCCTTTTTTCAACCTAGATATCATGCTTTTTAAAACATAGAAATTCTAAACCATAAAAAGAAGCGCTATGAACCATCTTCTTTTCTAGTTTCCCTCATTAACATCTATCAACATCTTGTGAATATGCACCAGATATATCCTTAATCGCTCAAACTCGTTCAACCACATTTTCTTAAATGGTATAACAATAGTGTTAAGTATGAGTACCATGCAGAAGCTATTGGTCATTCCATTGACCACTATCAAGGTTTCAGGAAGTAAATTGACAAGTTAATTCAACATAGTTGATTATCATTTCAAGAGAAAACGGTGTACTCATTATAGCCATAAAGGAGCGCGAGGCTAATGAAATATGCCATGTGCCAAATGTTGGCATTTCTAGAAAATTTAAAGTTCTCGACTTTGTTAAGTATACAAGAGCTCAATATCCAGAGACCCATCTCAAAGTGTACTATAGTAAAATGGCTGAATTTATTAATGATGAGAAACTTTTGTTCAATTATTTATATGCAAGTCTGGCTGGACCTGCTCTTAACTGGTCTATAAGGTTGAATGACACTAAAATAATGAAAATTAAGCCATGTGCCAAATGTTGTTTTTTTTTAAAAAAAAAATTTAAGTTCTCGAGCTTGTCAAGTATATAAGAGCAATGTCCAGATACCCATCTTAAATTACAGTAAAATGGTTGAAGTTATTCATGATGAGAAACTTTTGATCAATTATTCTGGTGCAAGTTTGATTAAACTTGCTCTTAGTTGGTCTATAGAGTTAGATGACTCTAAAATAAAGAAGTGAGAATATTTGGCTAACATCTTTTTGAAATATTTTGGTATTAACTTAAAGGTGACTCTAACCAGGTCTAGCTTTCAAAGAACTTTGGAAAATTAAAGACAACATCAATAATAAAACACGAGGTATAATTTGAAAAATTAAGATCGTATTGAGATTAATCATTAATATGACCAAATCAATGTGACAAACTTATAAGATCTCCATATATAATTAGTGATCTTATATCTTTGAACCCTTAAACACCTTTTGAGCCTTATAGATATCTTATTCTTTTACAAACACAAGCCTCAACCTACATTACATGCTTATAAAAGCCCTTTACGATAAAAATAATAATAATTTGATTTTGTTGATAAGTTTTAGCCTCCAAAAAAGAAGAAAAATGTTTTTCAAGCAAAATCATGAATTAAGCAAAATCATGAATTGTTTATGTGTTGCATATCATTCTTATAAAATTAAATCATGAGTTTTCACCAATAAATAGGCAAGATCAATACAACGTGAAGCAAAATACTTTTTGATAAGAAAAAAAATCTCTTTAAAACCAACTCTTCTTTATAAAATAACCCTTAATTTATTACTAAAGAATCAATTTGAGCTATTCATATTTCAAAACATAGCCAAATTTTTTGGATAACCATTTTTTTCATAATCTCAACCAACACCCATTTCTTTATATACCTAGCAAAAAAATATAAAATTGTCTCATAGTATTTGAATGACATGTTTAGGGTTTACAAAGAAAGAAATAAATGTCCATTTGATTAAATATTTTCAAATTTATAACTCAATGCTTTCATTTCAATCTTAAGACATAAATATGAATGTAATCATTAAAGTTTATGGCCTACTCCTGAAACATAAAAGTTGATTTCTTGAAAGAAAAAAAAAAGAATTCTCATTGACTGGGTTTGCAAAGTTTTATGATGATTATGATGGTGCATATATGCTTTTGACAACCGTTGGAAAAATTATAAGATCTAGATTAGTCAGGGGCAATTCTATTTGAAGAAACATGTTGCAATGACAATAGTGAAATAACGACATGAAGAACTTCATCATAAACCTTGAATGGTAAAGGAAACAACTTTATCATGATGGTGATGAAAAATAAGCAATAATGAACAAGTACCCTATATTAAACTTGGAGATGATGATAAACAAAACCAATATGGGCTAAGATGATGGATGAAACATGTCCATCTAATAATCAAAAGTGGGTAAGATGAGAAGACAAAACTTGAGGAAATATTAAGCTTTCTACAATTTGTGTTTTCCCATTAGTTTCAAGAATTTTTTTTTTACATAAGATCAGAATAGCTTGTTAGTACAAGATTGATATTAAAAAGAAAAAAAAAACAAGAGGAAAATCACAAGAGCAAGTCAAGCTATGCAATCTGGACATTTTCACCAAATCATGTGGCCATGTAAGTCAAACCAAGCTCTACAATAATGATTTTTTTATTTATTTCAAAGCAAAACCCATTAATTCAATGAAAATTTTATTTCAAATAAAACACAAAAAATGACAAATTTTCTTTCAAATCTCCCTTTTTATATATATATTTCCAAGTGAAGCCCATTAACCTGGTAAAACTTTTCTCTCAAACAAAGCCTATTAATCCTATGACATTTTTATTTCAAAATGAAACTCATTAATCCAATTGCACTATTCTTTCCGTCAAAACTCATTGATCCAATGCCATTCTTATTTCAAAGAGAAGCTAATTAATCTAATGACACTTTTATTTTAGACAAAACTCATCAATCTAATGACAATTTTTCATTCAATCAAAGCCTATTAATCCAATGACATTTTTATTTTAAAATGAAACTCATTAATCAAATGACACTTTTATTTTAGATAAAGTCCATCAATTCGATGAAAAATTTTCTTTTTATAGTGGTTTTTTTATATTTCAAAGCAAATCCAATAGGAAATTTTCTTTCAAAAGACATTTTTATTTCAAAATGAAGCTCATCAATTCAATGACAAATTTTCTTTCAAATGATTTCAAGTAAAGCCCACCAATCTGATTGCAAATTTCTTTTAAATTGCATTTTTGTTTAAGCATTAATTCTTTTATTTTGTTTACAAACTTATTACACAAAATTTTTTTCTTATCTTTGTACCGTAAGTATTGTAAAGAGGGAGCAAGTATCATCAATCGATTTTAACCTCTATTTTGATCATATTCGATGAAAAATTTTCTTTTTATAGTGGTTTTTTTATATTTCAAAGCAAATCCAATAGGAAATTTTCTTTCAAAAGACATTTTTATTTCAAAATGAAGCTCATCAATTCAATGACAAATTTTCTCTCAAATGATTTCAAGTCAAGCCCACCAATCTGATTGCAAATTTCTTTTAAATTGCATTTTTGTTTAAGCATTAATTCTTTTATTTTGTTTACAAACTTATTACACAAAATTTTTTTCTTATCTTTGTACCGTAAGTATTGTAAAGAGGGAGCAAGTATCATCAATCGATTTTAACCTCTATTTTGATCATATTTTCAAAATAAATTTCTAATATATAAAAATTTCCAAAAAAATGTATTTTCAATATGATTTGGCCAATGTTAGGCTATTTTATAAAATTTTCAACCTTCATGCTTGTCATATGCATATTGATTTTTTTAAAAAAAAAACTTGCTTTCGTATGTGAATGAGACTTGTTTAGGATCAACATTACATTTTTGGATTCATTATTGTGTTGAACATTGCATGATTTAATTTGGGATAGATAATATCTTATAAAGCAAGATATAGCATACTTTTTTTCTTTAAGATTATTGAAGTACATCTTTCCTTGTAAAAGTTGTGTGAGTTGTGTGATTATGCATAAAAGACGAGTGTGATGCTTTACTTGTGATCATCCCTTTTGATCTAGTCCTAAACATGGTTTAAGTAAATAGAGTAATAATTATTAGACAATTAAATAAATAAATATGTATAAAGTTCTTTCTACATCAATGTTTTAAGTTGCTCGGTAACTAGGGGTATTCATCACAAAAGTTTATCTTTACGTCAAACGGGAGCTTGAAATATGATATGCAAAAGCACTTTAAGTTTGTGACTTTGTGAGAAACCGGGTGCATTCATCACAAATATTTGTGTTCGCGTCAAAAGGGAAGTGACTACTTAAAGATAGAATAAATAATATCTCCAAAAAGGATATATATATATATATATATATATATATATATATATATATATATATATATAGTTTGCTACCTTATTTGTAGTTATGGGAAGGGAAGATTACAAGTTGAGTTTGGATATTTGATTTAGAGAATGTGAGTGTGTTTATTTTTCTTTATTCACTATTATGTATACACTAAATTGAAGATACCAATGTTTGCATGATAGGTCCTTCAAGTGTGATGAGTCGAGCCTAATTATGGTTATTATTATTCTTTTTGTTTCAAATTTGCATCAAAAATCAATTCTATTCCAATTCTAGAAAAGATTATTATATGATCTATTTCAAGCTCAAACTTGCCTTATGTTGTGTGCAAACTTCAACCATCAAACACTTAAGGTTTCAATATCAATCTTAGCCCAAATAATAGATACATTTGTATCATTATATGATGCTTAAATTCAGTCCCAAATCAGCCTCCAAATCAGCTCAAGCACAATCCATGATTTTACATGTCCACACAACAATAACATTTGATTTATTTTGGGTAATCCATTCATCCAAGAGGGCAAGCACATGGATTGAAAGCTGGAGGGGACATTGTTACATTATTTTGGGTCAAAAAGAAGAAAAGACAGCTCATAAAAGAGGAAGAAAAACGTGCACCAAAGTGTTCTCCAAGCTAGCCTGATTTGATTTTTCAGAACACCTTTCGGTGTTGTGCCCATAACTTTTGACTCAAATATTCAAATTCTCTGTTCTTTACTGATCTGGAAAGCTAACAGACTGACCTATAAATATGTCTCTAATAGACATCTCCATAGGAGGCTTCTAAGAGGGCCTAATTGCTATCCAACGTTAGCGTCATATTTGTGTTAGAATTTTTACTAAAATTGTGTTGTGTTCTTCTTTATAGATTTCAGTTCTTTAGTTTGTAAGACTTATTATTTTAGTTTGATTCAAGTTATTTCATGTTTATTAAAGTGTTCTTATATATAATCATGGTTGGCTAATCTCTTTCTTGGATCCAAATCAAGGATGATGGTGATTGAGTTGAGTTCTCTAAAATATGAATGAATCTTAATGTTTATCTTCTCATTTTCTTCGTAAATGTTTTACTATTGCAAAGAAATTTTAGAAATCATTTAGGTAATGTTATAATCTTGATTTTTTATGCACAAACCTTAGTTTTGGTATAGAGATTGCTTGATTCAATGTCTTGCTTAATATGAAAGTACTCGTTCATTCTTAAACAATAATCAATCTTCATCTTTTTAAACTTCATTGTAATATCTTCCGATTTAATATCACCATCGTTGATATTAGGTTGAGTTATCTTATAAATATTGAAGGAATCACCAATACATCACCATTAAAATTAATTTGGAACCAAGACTTACTTTTTCTTGTCATTTAAAATCTATTTACACGTTTTCATCTTTGAAAACAAATCCATTAATTATTTTCAACCAAGTTATTGTTAATTTAATTTCTCTTGAGTTTTTTTTTTTTTGTTACCTAGCTTAATTTCCAGATCTAGCTCTATGTCGATATGACCTCGATCTTACCGAGTTAATTGCTACATCGCACACTCGTGCACTTGCGAGTTATGAAAGTACCAAATGAACATGTGAAAGTAGTCTTCTCTTGATCTCTCAATGCAATTTCAATTTGGTTGTAACCTAAATAGCCTTCTAGGAAACTATAATATTCATGACCTGCGACTCTTTCTAGGATTTGATCCATGAAAGGTAAAGGAAAATGATCTTTTCTAGTTATTGAATTATATTTTCTATAGTCAATGCACATACGCCAACCAGTAATAGTCCTAGTTGAAATTAACTCATTTTTCTCATTTGTTATCACAGTGACTCCTTGGGTAGGACTTACCCATTTGCTGTCAGAAATAAAATAAATGATTCCATTATCTAGAAACTTAATGACTTCATTCCTCACTACTTCTTTCATATTAGAATTAAGCCTTCGTTGCATTTCTCTAGACGGTTTAGTATTTTCCTCTAAATAAATCATATGTGTGCAAATCAAAGGACTATTCCTTTTATGTCAGCTATGGTCCATCCTAATGCATTTTTGTGCATTTTCAGAGTCTGTAATAACTTACCTTCTTGATGTGCTAGTTTGGAAGAGATTATTACCGAAAAAGTTTCATTTTCTTCTAAAAATAAGTATTTGAGATTGAATGGTAACGACTTCAAATCAGGTTTTGGTGGTTGAACACTTGAAGGTATTGACTTAATTGATCGTGGTGGCAATTCCTTAATTTTTGGTCTCTAATTACTTGCCTTTGATTCTTCCTGAAAATAAATCATTTGCAAATCTTCAGATTCATTAAACTCAATTTCACTGGAAGTAGTTTCAAATTGATCATAAACTAATTTTTCAATAAAGTCTACTTCCTGTAAATTATTATCATCTCTAGGTTGCTTGCAAATGTTAAAAACATTCATCTCGAATGTCATGTTTCCAAAAAATAATTTCATCAGTCCATTCTTACAATTAATCAATGCATTAGAAGTTGCAAGAAATGGACGTCCTAAAATAACTGGATTTGAATTACATGTTTCAACAGGTTATGTATCCAAGACAATAAAATCCACAGGATAAATGAATTTATCAACTTGTACTAACACATCTTCAATTATTCCTTTAGGCACTTTTATAGATCTATCAACAAGTAAAAGAGTTACAAAAGTTGGTTTTAACTCACCTAGATTGAGACTTTAAAAACCGAATATGGAAGTAAATTCACACTAGCTCCAAGATCAAGTAAACCTCTTTCAATTTTATTTTCCCCAATAAAGCATGAAATTGTAGGATAACCAAGGTCTTTATATTTCCAAGCATTATTGTTTTGAAGAATGACACTTATTTGTTCAGCTAAAAAGGCTTTCTTTTTCACATTCAGTTTTCTCTTCACGGTGCACAGGTCTTTCAAAAATTTAGCATAAGAAGGTACCTGTTTAATAGCATCCAACAAAGGTATATTGATCCTTACCTGCTTGAAAGTTTCAAAGATTTCAGAATTGTGATTGACTTTCCTTTGTTTGGTTATGACATGAGGAAATGGAACTACTGGTGAGGAATCAATCTTTTTTTTTTGCAATGTTCAGATTCAACCCTTTCCTTACCCTCAAAGAGTAACTCATCATCTTTCTCACAAGGTTCAAGAATAGGTTTTTTAATAACCTTACCACTATGGAGAGTAATGATTTATTTGACTTGATCCATGTGTTGGCTTCTAGAGCTGCTCGCTCTCAAATTGTATTGCCCTTTAGGATTTTGCTGAGGTTGAGATGGAACTTACCTTTCTCCTAAAAACTGAGAATAGATGTGAACTTTGCAAGAGTATCTTTCAAATCTGCCATAGTTTGAGCATTTTGAGTGTTGATTGTCTCTTGCTTTTCATTGAATGCATGCAGTGTTTCCTCAAGATTTCATCTAAGAGGGGGAATACAAGGAGGTGCATATCCATAAGAATTTTAAAAATTATGGTGTGCTTAAAATGGTGGCTGTGAAGTTTGTGCATTATTGTTACCACTCTTTCAACTGAAATTTGGGTAATTTCTCTAACCAGGATTATATGTTTGTGAGTATGGATTTTGATTTGGCCTTTGGAAACTGTTTAAAGCATTGGCTTGTTCATGGAGACATTCCTTGAAAGAAGGCAAAGTTTGACAATCATTGGTTGAATGTTCATTAGTTTCATAAATTTGACATACAATTTCTTGAACAAATTTCAATTGACCACTCCTTTTCAATTCTAGTGCCTCGACTTTTCTAACTAAAGATGCAAATTTGGCTTAGAGATCATGATCTTCTCTAAGGTTGTACATAACTCCACTAGATGTATGAGGTTGAGTTTTACCTAGTGTCTCACAAGTACTTGTAGTGTCTTAATTTTGAGCATTTTCAGCTAACAAGTCTAGGTACTCCATAGCTTCATCAGGGTCTTTATCTTCAAAAGTTTCATTGCATGTTAATTCTATCATTTGCCTATCTGTAGGTGTTAACCCTTCATAAAAGTGTGAAACCAATCTCCATGTTTCAAAACCATGATGAGGACATGTATTAAGCAAGTTTTTATACTTATCCCAACACTGGTAAAATGTTTCTCCTGGCTTGTGATTGAATGTGGTGATTTGTCTTTTAAAAGAGTTTGTTCTATGAGAAGAAAAAAACTTCTTTAAAAACTATTGTTGCATTTCATCCCAAGCACGAATGGATCCTGACCTCAGGTTTTATAGCCTTGTTTTGGCTTTATCTTTTAAAGAAAAAGGGAAAAGCTTTAATCTGAAGGTGTTCATGCTACAATTTGAGTCATTATAAGTGTTACAAACTTCTTCAAATTCTCTAGGGATTTTCTTGATCTAAGCCATGAAAAGTAGGTAAAAGTTAAATAATGCCTGGCTTAAAATTGAAGTGAGATGCATCAGGAGGGAAAATTATACATGAAGGTGCACTTGTTCTTGTAGGATTCATGTGGTCTCTAAGTGTCCTAACTCGATTATTCATTATTCTCATTATGAAGCGATTAATTATTCTCTTCGGCCATGTTTTCTAAAAATAATGAGGATTTCCTAGAAAGTCTACCATTTAATGTGCGTGTCCAAACTCTCATCCAAGTGCAGAAAGAAAAAAAAACAAAAAATAGAAAAACAATAAAAGTGAAAAGAAAAATAAAATAAAATATATAATTTATACAGTAACTTACCTCCCTGGCAACGGTGCTAAAAACTTGACACGATCAAAAGATTGATATATTATCCCAAGTACAGGAGTGTCAAAGTAATAAATAACCCGGCAAGACCGGGGTCGAACCACGGGGAGGTGAAATATATAAAATTACAACGGTGCCAAAAACTTGACACGATCAAAAGATTGATGTATTATCCCAAGTAAAGGAGTGTCAAAATAATAAATAACTCGGCAAGACCAGGATCGAACCACAAGGAGGTGAAATATATAAAATTACAAATAATAAATGAAAAGGAGTTGAAGAAAACTTTTGATATGTGATATTGATGTAAGGATCAAACAAGGATAAAACAATTGTCAAGGTTAGAGGATCCACTAATGATATTTCAAACAAATATAATATAAACTCTTTTTATTACTCAACTAGAAATCACACACAAATGAGGTTCCAATTGGTTTATAAATTATTAACATGATTGCCGCACGTGTTCGGCGTCGCGGCGATAAATATCCACTTTCAATATATTTTATTATCTATCTATTTGGCAAATATGGAAAGACAAGGAACTCTTGTCTCTTATATATGGAAAACAGGAATGGGAGTCGCCACCTAGTATTTTGGTCACTAGGAACCCTAACTGGTCTTAGAGATCGGGTACGGGGACTGGTTGCGTAAAGGGAAGGTATTAGCACCCCAAATACGTCCTACCTAAGGTAAGCTACATTGTTTTATTGTCTTATAAAATCTAAGGTCTTATTGTCTTTTCTAGTTGTTGATCCGTCTATAGTTTAAGAAAAGTCTTTCTCGGTAAAGAAACTCTTATCTTATCGGGTAAAACCTAACCGTTCTAACATCAACAGAAGAATTTAATATCTGGAATACGTCTTACGTATAAGGTCGTAACCCCAAATACAAAAATAAAATAAAATAGTTTTTTTGGAATTTTTGAAATATTGGCCTAGTTCTCGTGACTTTAATAAACTAGTTATTAAAGCCAAAATGCATGCTAATACATATTTTTGAATATTTTTTGTTGTATGAAAATACAATATGATTTTTTATTTTTGAGACTTGGTCGTATGCATGAAAACAAAAAAAAAATATTTTTTTTTTTCAATGTTTGATGAAAATTAGGTATTTTAATACCGAATTTGTATATTTATGGTATAAAAATACAAACAAATACTAAGGAAAGTTCAGTAGAAAAAACATTTTAATTTTTTTTGCTAGGCCCAGCTCGGACCATATAGCTGGGTTGGACCCAGCAATTCAAACCCGGTCACTGGCCCAAGCCAGTGACCCGATTGGCTGAGAGACCATGCATGCATGAATTTGTTTCACGCGTGCATGAACAGTGCAAAGGTAATTAAATTACGTTCGCATAGTGTATATGCTCATTTGTAGATTTAAAAGAATATGAAGACAAATGCACCTGGTTTCTAGAAAAACTGAAGAAGATGACAATTCTGGTCTTTCGTTCTTTTTATTATTCTGGACTTTCTCTCTAGGTTTCTTCCTTTGTTTCTGTTTCTTTTGTTTTATTCCCTTGCCTTTGGTTCTGAAGGTCAAGGGACATCAACGATGGAGGCTGGTTGTTGTTGGGTTTTTCTTGCTTCTGTTCGTTTGTTCCTCTGTTACGGTCTCCCTATGCTGCCCAATTCTCCTTCATGTCTCCCTCTGTTTCTTTTTATTCTCCTTGTTCTCTTTTTCTCCCTCTCTGTCTCGTCTTTCTCCTTGGCGCTGGAACCTGCTGCTTGCAGTTGCAGAAGAAGATGATAGTATGGAAGGGTTGTTCCAACACTGATTCCTCTCCTCATTTTTATTTTTTTGTACTCTCTCTTTCCTTTCTTCACTTTGCCTCCCTGCCTCTGTCTCTCCTCCTTATCCTCTTCCCCCCTCTGTCTCATCTTTCTTCTCGTGTTCCCCCCCCCCACTTGCTCGATCCTTCCTCTAGCTTTTATAGCAAGAGGATGCAGATGTTTCTAGCAATAACAAAGTAACGGCCGACGTGCATCATGGTGGCGTGAAACATGCCCCCAGATTGAAGCAGCTCCATTGCTAGCGACTTCATTGCATTTAATGTCGAAACCATTGCGGATGAAGAAGGCGGTGAACAATTGTCGAGGAAACGACGTCGTTTTCAAATTCAAAAAAGAATGTTTCCAATTTGGTCCTTGGATGTTTTTGCAATTTTGTAACCAAACCCCCCGGGTAAATTGTAATTGGATCCCTTGATTTTAGCGCTATTTACAAAACAGTCCTTGGTTCTGAATTCATGCGATTTGACCCTCAATTAATCAATAAACTTCTAATTTCTTCAATTTAGCCCCTGATTTGACCAAATCAACTCCTCAAAATTATAATTTAACCTAAGAACTTTAATTTCTTTCACTAAAAGCCTAAATTGACTTAAAACTCAATTTTTTTTTCAATCAAACCCTCCATAAACTCAAGTAAACCCTTGATAAAATTTAATTGAATCCATAAACCTCTGATTTTGGATTTTTCTTACTTAAATTAAATTTTCCTTGTCAACAGGGCTTTCATCAGTTAAAAATATACTGTCAAATTTCAATTCTTGTATTTTTGAACCTCCTCAACCAATTTCTTGTCATTTTATGGGCGTTCTTGCATCCTTTTATCACTCCTATTATTTTTTTGGATTCCTTCCGAATATATATTTTTTAATATGTATTTTTTTGTATATTTTTTTTATTTTTTATGCGGGAACCCAAAAATGGGTATCAACAATGATCATATTAATTATTGTATTTAAGTGATGCCAATACTAGTAAATGTTGTCAGGTATTCATGGTGATAATTTATGGTAACAACAAATCAAATTCCTTTCATAGTATAGGTGTCGGTTATACCATACAGTTTGCTATGAAAGTTCCAAGTATTTGTTGTACCAAGGGTTGTACAGCACAAATCAAGATTAATCATTTAACAAGCAAGGTATTAAGAGTAAATAAGATAACAAATGCAAAACATGTTATTATCAAACATTAAAGTCAATGTTGAGTTTATACTATACATATTCTTACACTATTAGTGTACCCTTTTCACATTGACAAAATAAATTAGCTAAACATAATGAAGATGTGAAACATAAATAAACAAAATAAAAACATAATAATGATATACATTAACTAAGTAAAGGAAAGGAAATGAAAAGTATAAACAAGAGATTAATATAACATGAAATAAAACTTGAACATTACAAAATATGAAGAAAGAGAGCAAGAGCAAGATCTTCATCTGAAACCAAGATGTCTAAATGTATGGCAAATGCCTTCTTTTATAGGCTAAAATTTGAAACTATTGATTTGATGACTAATTATTGAGTGGGTGACCACCTCTTGAATTGGTGACAACCATTATATTCTTGTCTGAAGAAGACATCATTGCTAATATCATAATTTGAATAAGAATGAGCTTATTTGGACTTCTAGAACTCGAGATATGGGCTTCACAGTGTCTGAGCTGGAGGACAGGTTCTGACTTTTCTTTTGTTGCTACAATTTGAACTTGAAAACGACTGTTTTGAATCTTGGACTCTTCATGAAAGTTTTAGGCCTATGACTTAGATTTCCATCCATATAAACCAGACCTAAATCCAAGTTCTATAGCTCTAATTATGATCCAATAACCGAATGGTTTTCTAGTTTGAATTGAACCAGCATCTCTTCTTTAAGCTTAACCCTCTCTTTGTCTTTTCACTTTCAATAGTTAAACACATCAATCAATCCTTTAAATTATGAGATATGTCTACATTCAAAATAAGTATTTACCATAAATTAAAGATATCTTATGTTATCGGACTTACTATTTAAAACATGCTCAAGTTAGGAAATTTAATTATACTTTAAGTGCAATATGATGATATAAAACATTAATAAAAATACACTTGTAAGTACTAATCAAATGGTGTGTGACATTTCATGTAATTTTTTTTTAACTCTCTTAAACCTTCTGATGGCCTTAGTCTGTTGGTAATTTCATTAGTAATTTGTTTAATACTTTTTTAAAAAAATAAAATCAAATAAACATAACATAAAAAAAGATTAAAAGAAATAAAACTAAAATAAAAACCAAATATTTATTACAAATTTTAAAATTATCATTTTGAATACAATTCATTTAGAAGTCAAAAGTTGAAGAATGAGGAAGAAAAGGCAAATCTTTGTCGAGACCGGGTGGGCGACGAGGTGGACCACATGTACCATCAATGTTTGACAACACCTCCACATATAATCACCTAAGTTTGGCAATCTCAACATTAGGTCGTTCTGCATTAGCAGTAAGCTAGGTCATCTAAGCTTCAACTTGTTGCCGTACAATCATTTGGAACTCTGGAGATTAGAAGCTCGAACCCGATTGCGAGGAACTAACAGTCGATACATTACAACTCGTCCATATATTCTCAACCAAAGTGTTTGAGATACCATAAACCCAATTTCTATCGAGTTCACCTGACGTTCCAGCCACGAACCACAAATCCAAATTCAGTTCCGAATGGGTCAAATGATTTTCTACAATTAAGTGGTATATGTATGTGTTTCTTGAAAAGAAAAGAAGAAGAAAAACCAGTAAGCTAAATTGAAAAAACAATAACTTCATAAAAAACTCTTGAAATCCAACTTACAATGAACTTTTGAACTTGGCTATCCACGAGCTAATGCACCATTTCTGATGGTCATCATTCCGCATGTGAGTTTGTACAAAAAAGCTTTATCGGTCTTGGTTCGTGTCCAAGAACCATATTCTGCAAAAAAGAAATTGTTTTTAGTTAAAAAAAAAAAGATGTAATAAAAAAGAGTCTTATTATCAAAATTAACAAAACCACATAACATGGCACAAAAAAAAGGGTAATCAAACAAACATAATTAACCAACAAAAATCTTATTGTTGGTTCATAAAGAATCTAACCAAGAATCCATGAGCAGTCAAAACTCAAAAAACATAGCAAATAAACCGCCCCCCCTAAAAAAAACCCTTATCGTGGTTGTTGTTGTTGTTGTTGTTTTTACTCTGTTAATCCAAGTCAGTGAGACTAGCACAATTGTTTGCAAAGATTAAAGAAAACAAACACTTATGAGCATTATAAGACCTAAAAGTGGCAAGATATTTACTTAGTTTGTCAGTAATTCAGTCGGTATTTACATTTCGTCTATAATTTAATCGGTATATAATAATTTTTAATTACAAGTGTTCTTATTTTTCTTATCTGTTCAACCTGCAAATATAGTAAAATCACAATACAATAACACCATTTTTATTCATAATAATAAAATCACAACAATAAATGTTTCATCATTGTTAATAACAGTTTATTGTAAAGAAACAACCAGAAAGATTATGATAAAGTTAATTTCATTACACATTGACATTTTACAATTTAATCAGAATTGTCTTCTTCTTTTTCTTCTTTAATTTTATCATCGCCATGTCCAACAAAATCTATTTCATTGAATTGATGCTCGTCGATATCTTCATCTTCATCAAATTTTGCATGTCCATTGGTTCTTAACACATTATTTAACTCCTCAATGTTATATCATTAAAAATATTCCTAGCGATATGAAAATTTGAATTTTCTTCTAAGTCGGTTGACAGAGCAACTTGATATGCATAAACTAGTTCATCCATTTGAAATACATCGTCTCTTGCATTCACTTTATTATTGCCTTCCTGAACAACATGGACACGATCTCTGAGTTTGGTTTTCATTATTGATAACCAATCAACTTTAGAACAATCCTTTCTAAATGAAAGAGTGTATGTGTAATAAATTTGTTAGCATTACTTAGCAAAATTAAAGACATTGTTGATGTTGCGAAGTTTAGCCTTTGTATTAATTTCGACCAAAATATAATATATACTTTGATCCCTCTATCGGCGATATTATACCAATAACATTTAAATGAAAAGAACTTAGTTAAGCTTGTTATGATATGTAGTTCAGTAACCTTTTCAAACTTCTTATAACAATCAACTTCAAACTCATTAGAAGTTGATCCCTTAACACAAACTCCATTATTATAGGTGTTTTTACCTTGACCATACTTTTCGGTATGAAAAACATATTCATTTTCATAACTTCATTTTTTTACCCCTTACTTTTTTTAAAATTTCCAATATACAAAAAAATAAAAAAAATATTCTTGATGTATTTTCATCATTGTTAACATTTTCAGCGTTGCCTCAAAAGAATTCAAATTTCAATTTTTTTTTCAACGCGTTCAAATTTTAACGCGTTATTTTTAAAATTGTTGATTTTTTCTCATGGAGTTGGTGTTGATGTAGCTTTTTTTTTTTTAATGAAAATACAAAATAAAGAAAAAAACAAAAAATATTTGGACAGAAATGACCAAAATAAAAGGAAAGAAAACAATAGACTAAAGTGAATTTATATTGCTTGTTGGACCAAGTAATCCGGAAAGAAAATAAGATTTTCCACCTATAAAAAGGTGGTTATCCCACATATAAAAAAGGGGTATTACAAGAAATCTAAAGAAAACACCTAAAAAAACCATAGCCCCTATTTTTACAAAACCTAGCTGCCAACCACTATGAAGGAGATCTTTCAGCCAAAAAAATATCAATCTTGTGGCTCTTTTTTTTCATTCAACCGACTTGATGCCTCCTATCCAATCTCGTTTAGCAGTCATGGCTGCCAACAACGCAATCTAATGCCACCACCACAACCCACGTACTCTAGTTTTGACTGTCAAACCAACAACACCTTCACCAACTGATTCCTTTACCACCAGTCCCAACAGCACCGTCCCCTCTTCCTAGCAACAGTGTCCTTCGAAGCGTGTCCTCACCGGAAATCCAGCGACTGAAACCACTACACACCTTGACCTAACCGTGCACCTCCCAACACCGCATATGCAACCATCCTTTTCAACTAAGACTTACCCATGTCACCCACAGCTCTCTCCACCTCTTTCTCTCGGCCTAGCACAACGACCTCCAATGTGACCCCAGCCACTCTTCTCTTCCATTCACGCTGACAACAGTAACAAAGTTTCAACAGCTCCCTCACTCATAGTAGACCACAACCACCAAAGTAAAGCATTTCCTTTACAGCAGAACCGTCAGCCACCTGTAAAGGAGAAGAAAAAAGTGAAAAAAAAAAAGATATATGAAGTAAAGAAATTGAAAACGGATTGCGTTTGTGTGATTCATTTTCTTTTACAGGTGAATATTGCTGATAGTATATAAAGGAGAAGAAACACTTTTAGGGTGCTATTATTTCTTGGAGGTTTTTGAAAAATTACTTTCTAAACTTTTTTATGTTTGTTTGTCATTAGAAAAATTGGTCAATGAAAAACACTTTCCGGTCAAAGAAAAATACTTTCCTGTTAAAGAAAAATTTAGCTTGATTTCAAGGAAAGTGTTTTTCTTTTATTTTGGGCGGAAAACACTTTCTAGAAGTTGTGAAAATTTTAAAAATATCATATTATTTGCTGATTATGTCAAATTTGATCCTCAAACTTTTGATTGCTTTATATTTTGTTTGAATCGTTTTCTTTTCAAATTCATCCCTTAAAATTTGATTTAATTTGATTTTTATATTAACTTTGGTTCTTATTTTTATGATTGTTATTTACTTTTCTCTTATCATTTTTTAAATTGAATTTTTTTATCTATCAAATTTGGTCCTCATTCTTTTGATTGTTACTTATTTTATTTAAAATAATTTATGAAATTGTAATTATTATTATTTTAATTTCATCATCTTTCAATTTTTTTATCTATTAGATTTGATCTCTATTATTTTGATTGTTATTTATTTTATTTGAGATACTTTATGAAATTATATTTTTTTCAATTCCATTCTCTTTCAACTTTTTAATTTGTAAGATTTGTTCCTTATTATTTTAATAAACTTGAAAAAAAACATTAATAAGCTATTTTCTATAACATAACCAAGCACTAGAAAGTGTTTTCCAACTTATTTTCCATGATACTATCAAACATCGAAAAATAATTTACTTTTCTGGAATCTATTTTCCAATGAAACTACTTTTCAAAAAGAATCTACTTTACTGCAAACAAAAAGGGCCTTAGATCCATCATTTTTCTGCCTTCACCAATGATGGCACGTGCGCTTACACGTAGCTAGTAGCGTGACACGTGATACCAACATCCCCCCACTATTCTTGCGAGTCTGGAGGCTTTCCAGCATGATCCCTGAGTTTCTAGCAACTTCTCTTAATTATTTCCACCTTTAAAAGATTAATTTTTGAAAATTTTAAATGCTTAATGTGTGTGTTTAAACTATTGTTGAATTTTGAATTTTGTGGTTTGTAAAAATGTAATTGTGAGGTGTTTGAGTAAAAACATAGTAAAAAAGAGTGTGTGTGTGTGTGTGTGTGTGTTGTATTTTTTTTATTACCTTTTATTTTGCATTAAAAATAGGGAAAAGAAAAAAATTAATTAATCAAACGTTTTGATTGCATACATTCAAATCCTAAAAGTTTTCCAAGCATATTTTTAAAAAAAAAAAAACATAAATGAATCTTTCTCATGTTTTAAAATGGAAAAGGATATTGTACCTAATTTATGATTATCCGTTAAGTTTTGGCAAAAATAACAAAAACCATTCACCAATCATTTTGTTCACTGTATATTTAAAGTGTTAAGGTTTAGCTGTAAACTTTAATTTTGCTCAATTTTGCAAGTGTCTATTTTTTATTGTATAATTAAATAAAAAAAATTATTTCAAAAAAACAAAGTTATTAATTTTGGTGAAGTCAAATCGTGACTTTGGTAGGTGGGTTGATTGAAAATCTAGTTTCATAATTTATTTCGGTTTGCTTTCTATAGGGTTATTATGGTCTTAAACAAGCATTCTGATATTAGGTTATGCTTGAATTTGTAAGCGTGTTTTTTATACTATAATTAAATAAAAAAATAGTTTAAAAAAAGTTATTAAACCTAGTGGAGTCTATGATCCAGGTTGCGAGATTGACTAGTTAACTTGGATTGATTGAAAATTGGTTTTATGATATGTTTTGATTTGCTTCCTATGGAGATTATTATATCTTCAAACAAATATCTTGGTATTGAGTTATTGCTCGTTTTTGCGATCAATTTTTTTTATCAATATATAATTAAATAAATAATAATTTAAAAAATTATTAAACTTAGTTGGAGTTTATTATCTATGTCTTGAATTTAACGGGTTAAGTCATAAAATTCGAGTCGATCTAATAAGTCGTTACTCGGTTTTGCGAATAAATTTTTTTTATCAATATATAATTAAATAAAAAATAATTTGAAAAATTATTAAACATGTTGGAGTCTATAATCTAGAACTTGGATTTGAAGGATTAAGTTATAAAATTAGGATCGATTCAATATATCGTTGTTTTAATATAAAAAAAATTATTATTTTGATTTTAAAAAAAAATCAAATCATGTTTTTACTAATGATGTAACTTGATTTTTAAAATTGCTAGTCAATTAATTAATGTTAAAATAGCTACCACATAATTTAATATAAAATCTAATAAATCATAGTCAAAAACATTTTAAAATTGACTTCTTGACTGTTAAAAAGTTTTTTTTGCAGTATGAATATTTTTAAATGTTTCAAAAACTTTGAGGTGCGGCGCGCGAATTGGGGCTATCTATCTAGCATTTATCAAGCACCATTGGCGCGTGGGCTTGAAAAGTAACAGAAACTCCAACAAGCATTGATCCCAAAGGAAGAAAGAAAGAAAGATAAAAATACTCACAGTACTTTGTCATGTAAGCAACCCCCCTTCCCCTTCCCCTTCCCCTTCCCCTTCCCCTCCATTTATAAATATAAGAACTCCTCCCTCTCTAAACTCCCACTTGCTCCCCCCGTCGACATCAAGTCTCTCTCTGTCCCTCTCACTCTTTAAAACACAAACACTTCAATTCTCCCCCCTGGCGATGCAAGGACTACGACAAAGTTGCTCTGACGACGTCGATCTTCTCGACCTCAGTTCCCCACTGAACTCCTCCTCGTCCTCTTCTTTATCCATCGACGAAGCAGAATCCACGGAGACAAGAATCCAACGGCTTATATCTGAGCACCCAGTTATCATTTTCTCTCGATCTTCTTGTTGCATGTGTCATGTCATGAAGAAACTCCTTGCCACCATTGGTGTTCACCCTACTGTCATCGAATTAGACGACCACGAGATCTATGCCCTCCCTCCCGCGGCTGAAGACGGCTCCTCCTCCACCTCCTCTATTGCCCCTGCTGTCTTCATTGGTGGCACCTGTGTTGGTGGCCTTGAGTCTCTTGTTGCTCTTCACCTGAGTGGACATCTTGTGCCTAAGCTTGTTGAACTTGGTGTCTTGGCTTTCTCTTCTGGGTATGGTAATAATAATCATATCATATTATCATAATAATATAAAAGGGTAATCAAATTATGAATTTAGGTCATTATTACTTGAGAGAAATAATTTATATCTCTGTTTAATTATTTAAGGTGTTGTACTATATTATTTATTATAGTACAACTCAAGAAAGTCTGCTCTCAGTTTAAGGTTAGTATTTATTTTTATTTTTATTTTTTGTCTTAAATTGGAATTAGATTAAGTTTGTCTGATTATTATTGGGTTGTAGATGCACTGCATGCAGTAGTAGTAATATTTGATTGATGAAAGGGTCAGTATATACTCGCAGGTTTTCAAGATTTCAGCTGAGTTGATTTATTTTAATTATTAGCATTTAAAAGAACAAGCAATCATCAAACTTACAGAATGCATGGAACCCATTCCAGTCATTGAATAATAATCAGAACCGTTCAATTTCTTTTTCGTTTTGGGATTTTCTTGGTTAAAGTGAATCAAATTGATCTTTGGGGGTTAAGGAAAGATGGGTTTGGGAGTTGTTGATGAAAATGACGTAAGAGCAGAGACCAGAGGGAGTGGGTTCTGTTGGATATTCTGGCAAAATTCTTTTCAATTATTGCTTTCCGAAAGCATGCAAGCCGAAATCTTGTGATATTTTTTGTTCTGCTTTTTTAGTTCTGGACCAAACTCCTTCTGATACAAGTACATTAAACAACTTGTTCTATGTTTAAATAATTAATACTTTGAATTTTATAAATTTTAGGATTATATAATCATTAATTTTAGATTTTGTAGAATTAATTGAGTTAAATACAAGTTAATTCAAATCCACATTAATAATAAAAATATATATATATATATATATATATATATATATATACATAGGAACAACTCAATTTGACTTAAAATTGCTACGAAAACAACTAAAGGAAACAAGATTCGAGATTGTGGAAAGAAACAGCACGAATGGTGGAAACTAGGACTTCTCCTTCTTCCCTTTCCTTCTTAACTGGAATTTAAAAGAGAGTAAAAAGGTGGTGCTTAGACATGCCTTAGACTACCAAGAAGAAGTTGTATTTGTATGGATGATCCCCATGAAGATTACTTGCTTCATTCATTTGCAGTAAACAAAACGAGCTAGGCAATATATATGAACATCTACAGTCAATTGAAGAGGTTTTCAAACCCTGCTTATTGAGATGACTTGGCAGCGATCTGTTCTTGAAGAGTTAAACTTAGCTGTGGCTTAACTGGACCACAGACTAGATACGAAATAGAGTGAGCAAAGTCTTAAGAAACACAGCTAGCCCTTTTGCATTATTTCAAATTACAGGGGATAATTAATATTCATATAAATATTAAAAACCTAATAAATAGTTGATTAATTTCTTACTAGTTAAGTAATCGACAAGATAAAGCGTTGATACCTATGATCATCTGCTATGCAAGGTGTCTGTCATGACTCATGGCATCGCTTCACCTTTAACCACCTGGCCTGACGGCCTGAGATTACTTGCCATCATCGATCAATCCACTTCCTTGTCAGAAATCGATTTATTTTATTTTATTATTCAAATAACATGGTCATGGCTGACGACATATAAAACATCTTGCTGACTAAAATATATATGTTCCCTCTTCATCTCTATTTTTAAACAAAATTCTTGGGCCGTAATAATGTTCTTGTTGATATAATATTTCGTTAAGAACAAGACAATTTCATTTAACCAAATAATATCACTTTATAATGTAATCCTAGATTTAAATAAAATTATCATATCAAAATTGAATTATAAAATATAAAATAATACATTTAAATAATAACTTAATTTACATTTATTCTAGACAAATTACTCTTTTAGCAAACTTGTTAGGGAGGCTTTACAAAAATAGGAGGGAAAACATCTAAGGAAAAAAATTTACCAAAGTATTCTTTAGTAAATTAATGTACTTTACACTCTACTTTTATTGTTTAAAAAATTACAAAAAAATATCATCGTCAAAAAAAAATTATGTATTTTTATTTGATTCCAAATAATTATTATTATTTTAACTCTTGTATTTTTGTTGCGGGTTGGATCTAAATTTTTTGAAACATAAAAAATTAATATCTAGATTGTTATAGATTTATTGGCGTTATTATTAAACTAGATATAATAGTTTAAACTTTAAAAATCTCGAGTCAATTCTTTGATTAATATTTAGTGTCAACCCACTAAACTCGAGTTATAAACCCTACTAGGTTGAATTATTTTTTTTATTTTATTATATGATAAGAAATATAAAAATTAATTTACCATCAATTAATCCAATATAAAAGGATAAGATTCAATAAAAAAACTCACTTAATAATAGAATTGTAAAAAAAAAGATAAAAAACAATTAGGCATGTGAGTTTGAGGGAGGCACAGTACATGCCTTGCTCAATATTTTTTTTCTTTTTATAAGGGATGGACCTTTTCTTAGAAAAAAAAAATGACAGATATGTCATAAACTAATTTTGGTTGCAAAATTTTTCTTATTTTTTTAAGAAAATACTTTCTATAAGAAAGAAATCCATAAAAAATTCAAAATTATTTTGGGTTACAAACAGACATTTATGTAATTCATAGTTAGTTAGAACACCATGTTAATAGATAATTTAGGGTTTGGCTGAAGAAAATTAATTGAAACTAGTCAAAATTGCATAAATTAGAAGATTAAGGATCAAAATGGACAAGGTGGAAAAGTCTAGGAGTCCAATTGTATCAATCAAGGACTTAATTGAAAGAGATTGAAACTTGAAAGGGCTTAATTGATCTATCCAATCAGGGGTTTAATTGAAAAAATCAAGTTTGGGAATCAATTTGGATAAAATTATGAGAATTAATAGTCCAAGGATCAAAGTGTAATAGGCATTGAAAGTGAAGGGGCTTGATTGACTTAGGGTTTGTTTGAGAGTGTAGTAAAAGTTGCTTTTCAATTTGCTTTTTGCTCAAAAATGCATTAAATAATTTTTTTTAAGATTTATTTTTAACATCAGCATATCAAAATGATTTAAAAGCATAAAAAAATTAATTTGAAGCAAAATAAAATAAAATTCAAAATTTTTCTGAAACGTTGTTCAACCGTACTTCCAAACACATCGTTAATCAGGGATGAAATTGAAAGAATTGAAAGTTTGAAGGCTCAATTAAGAGTCAAAATAAGCAAATCAGAAACTTATGACCATTATATAAGGCACATGGAAGTTCAGCGGTTTAATTGAAGAAGATCGAGGGTAGAAATGCAAAGATTCTTGAAAATAGTGCCAATTTAGAGCTCAATGGCAAGATTTTAAAAATCAAGAATCAAAATGCTGTAATCGAAACCGTAATTTGTACCCCTCTTGGATGACATGATGTATGGCTTATCGGATGCCAAGTTGTTCATTCAACCCTAAACTCAGATGACTTGTCGTTGAAGGTAACCTTAATTTAGAGGGCTAAGAAATGACGTGTCTTCACAACCTAGATTTTTTGCCCTAACCTGAATGACCTGTCGTTCACTTGAGAGGGTTTGAAAATGGCACTATTTCAATATCTACTATTCATTTTCTCCCACTCCTATTCAAGTTTAAACCCGAGAGCATGCAAGGGTCTACACAGGGGCGGAGGCAAGGGGGGGCAAGCAGGGGCCCGGGCCCCCCCTCCCCCCAAACATTTTAAATTTGTTCATTAGGTAATTAATTGTGAGCTAGGTAATTAATTGTAAGCTGGAGGTGTCATATTTTTTTATTTTAAAAACGTGGCCTTAATTATTAACAGTAATTAAATGTAACTTTATTTTTGATTTTTTATTTACTCTTGATCAATGTGGAAAGAAAAAATATAAGGTAATTACCTTGTGTAGTCCTAATATAAATATTGTAGCTGATAAAAACACAAATCACAAGTAAAATTTTTCTACAAAAAGATTGAAGCAGAGCCACCAATTAATTTATCTTTCATCAAGTAAAACAAGGTAACTTAAATTTAAAATATATTTTTGTTTTGTTTTGCGATGTTTGTTAATAATTTGATGAGGTTTTTTTATAATTCCACCATTTTTGCTTATTTCTTTCTCAGATCTGCTAGTTCTATCAATTGTTTTTTGAATTCTTGTTATGAAGATTTTTTTAATTAATTAGATATATTTTACTGGTTTGTTTTGATTATGCTTAGATTTTTTTTTATATTTTGTTTTAAACAGAGCCACCAAAATTATTAATTTTTTCTCACGATCGATATATGTTTTAATTTTAGAACATGTCATCCAATCATGTACCCAATCATCCAAAATTAAAGAACATGTCATTGATTGCTGATTTATGTCAAGAATTGGTTGAAATAGAAAAATCAACAATTTATCCACTAGTTGACAGGTTGATTCAACTTATTTTAACTTTTCATGTTTCGACAACAACTACTAAACAAATATTATATCTTGTTATATTAATTTTGACCCCCCTTAATAAATAATCCTAGCTCCGCCCCTGGTCTACAGCAATCTTTCAAGCCTAATTGGTTCTCCATGTTTATCCTGCCAATCAACGGTCCTAATCCTCCAATTTCCAACCTTTTCCTTTCCCCTCGAGACTCTCCACAAGATACAACAAAACCCAAACCCAACCAACCATATATACTTACCAAAAGCAATAAAAACATAACAGTACCCTACTGTGTCAACTCTCAAAACCAAACAAAAGGACACCCTTAGCTGCCACCAATGGTGTTGATCCCCTCCAAAGAATAAAGAGTTGAGGTCCCTCCAGCTCATGAACCCTAGAACTCTCCTTTTTCTCCTATAAAACAACACCAAAACCCTACCTAGAAGAGATGACTTAGCCAAGAAACCCTATCTTTCAAGCCCTAGCAGCCACCATCGCTGCAACCATAAAACCACCATAGGAGAGAGCAGAACAAAAGGAAAAGGAAGCAACAAGAAGAAAAAGAAACTACAATAAGAGAGAGCTGAGAGAGGGAATACAATAGAGAGAGAAGAACACAAAAGGGAGAAGAAGGCAGAAGCAAGAAGGAGAAGCCTAGTGACATATGGTACGTAGTGTCAATTTTCCTAGGATGGCCATGGAACTTTCCTTTCTCTTTTCGGTTCTGGTAAGAGGTACGTATGTGAAGGGTGGACATGCCATAAGTTTTTGTTCCTTGCTTGTTATGTTGAGAAAAGTTATGCCTTGATCATTACTACCCATTTTCTTATTTGAGTTTGAAGTAAATGCACACGTAAGACCTTAAAAGCAGTTTACTCTCAGTTTGTGCGAGGAACATGGTGAAGGGATCATTGGGTTCTTGCCTTTAGATCTCTGGTTCAATATATAGATGAAGCTTGATTTGTGAGAAAGGCAGGCAGCTGGCTTACACCACATGCAACTTTGTTTCCTGCATTTGATTGTTTTCTTTAGGTTGTTCTGTTATCTTTGTTAATTCACTGTGCAGTATGCACTGCCTCTTTCTTAGTTAATTATGTACAAGCTTTCGATATATTTATGCTTATTTCTCTTTACATTACGTGTATGGCGGTAGGTATTTTTCTCTTTTCTATGCATCTGACTTGCTGCCCAAAACAAGAAACCATGTGCATTTCTTCTTCTTCCTTTTCTTCTTTTAATGTCACAGGGAGCAGGTTCCTTTGTTTGTGCCTAGAGTGATATGGATAAAAGACATCGCATGTGGATGAACTTGTATACATTGAGAAAAGGGTGGGTAACGTACCTTGAGAGGACATATTAATGCTGGGATCAGGCCTGGCCAGGTTATTTAATGGAAGGAACCTTGTGCTTGTATTAGCATACGAGGATGGGAAAGTTTCTTGCATGCCTAGTACCCTACCTTGACACTGTGTGCATTCATATGAATGAGGTTTCACTGTTATTTATGGAATTGATAATAATTAAAAGATATTAATTTAAATTAAATAAGTTTGAATTAAATAAATAATAGATAATTAGTAAGGTATTGATTATTTGTTTTTAATTGGATTTATTTAGTTAAAAATTTGATGCATCATTACATTTTTATACAAAAATAATAATTGGTTATAAAATTATGAATTATTTTTAATTATTAAAGTTGAATTTTAAATCGATTGTTACATTATTAATAAATGTTGTTAGCATTATTTTATACAGGTTTTTTAAGTAATGGATGATTATTTTTGGATGTATAAAATTCACCCTAAAAGTTGTATATGACATATTATTATAAAATGTTGAGGGTTTTATTAATTTCACATTTTCAAATCTCAAAGAATATTAGTGGAGGCAGAATTAAATGTTTTTATGCAAAGTGTAAAAATAAAAAGCTCCAGTAATTAGATGTTGTGATGATGTCTCTTCTAAAAATAAGATACGTTGAGAAATATTTATGTTGGTTTGCACACGGAGAACCCTATATTCCTTACAAGACCATATTAGAAAGAATTGTTAGCTCAACATCTAGTTGTAGCAACATACATAAAGTTATAAATGATAATAATAATCGTTATAAAAGTATGGTGATGAATGCAATGAGAATAAATTGTGGTTATTCAAGTACTGAAAGTTCATAAGTGGATGAAATACCAAATATAGATGCAGCTAGGTTTTTTAAACTTTTGAAAGATTTCAATGAACAATTAGTGGATGGGTGTATAAATCACAGTAAATTATTGGTCATTGTATGAGTGTTTACTATCAAGTTAAATTATAGTATGAGTGAGGTCAGTTATAATAGCATCATCGAATGAGAAAAAAAGAATTTTATCTGAAGGGAATAAACTTAAAAAAAAACTTATAGGTTGTAAAATCCATGATAAAACCAACTGGCCTATAATATCTAAAAATTAATCTATGTCTAAATTTTTACATGTTATATTAAGATGAAAATAAAAATTTAACCAACTGCAAAACATATAGATATTTTTTATACAAATCCAATATTAATAGGGAAAAAACACTTATCATATATAATATACAAAAATACATAGACTATAAAATTATTTATGTCTTCGAATACAACACAGCAAATGATATATATCATTCATGTACCGCGGAGGATGCTCCACGTACTCTAGCAAATTAAACGCCTTCTTTCCCAGATAGTTTACTTACCAATGACCAACTGCCAAGTATTTGCTCTATCTTACATCACTTCGTAAAAGAAAAAACAAGAAAGAAATGAAAACTCCCATCTCTAAGCTGCCAAAAGAATTTATGATGTGATGGACAATATTATGATAAATTAATTTCACCAGATCGAGCACTAGCTAGATGCCGTGCTTCATTTAGTATCGGATCAAAAAAGTTTCAGTATAAAAGAATATTTAGGTGTCAATAATTAAAAAACAAATTTAAGAATTAGATAATGAAAAAAAAAAAAAACATGCATTGTTAGAGAATTGATTTGAAAAACAAACCAAATAAAATATCATGAAGTGAGTATTATTCAGTCAATTAATTTAATTTAATTCCTTTTTCAAATCCCCTTACAAAAACTAAATTCAATAAAAAAAAATTTGGAGGGCTAACACTAAAATCGAGGAGGAAAGAGGGGAAAAAGTCGTTGACGCCAAATCAGAAACTCTTAGAGAACACGCACCGCCCAAGAGTTGAGGGGTTGCTGAGATGATTTCGTCATTGCTTGAAAGCTAGTGTTCAACCTCGGGATGACAGGATGACGCCACACACGTCGTCCAAATCTGGTAGACATTATTCACGCACTAGCTTTTTTATTTTTTTAATAATTTTTATTTTTATCAAATGACCATCTCACCCCTAATATAACATGATAATGACATGAAAACCATGATAAAAAAATGAAAACAACCTTAAACCCAAACCTAATATTTTTTAGTCATATAGTAATAAAGTCAATTTACTGTGCTAAAACAAAAAAAAAAGAATAAAAAGTCCTTGTTTTTTTTTTTTGCAACAGGGTTAAATTAGTAATTTTATTGTTAAAAAAAAGAAGAAAAAGACTTATCTGCCCAAATTAATTTTAACAATGACCAATAATTCCATGAAAATGACAATAATACCCTAACTACCCAGGCAATTGATTTTTAAAATGAATGTAAACAATTAAAATATATGTCTTGGACTTTAGTGGTTTGCTAATTCCTTTGAGGTTTTTGTTAATATTCTTATTATTCTCTCTCTCTCTCTCTCTCTCTCATTCGAGCCCACTACTTCACTATTATATAGTACTTGGTTTAATAATTTATTCGTTTGGGGTCTAATTGTTCTTGATGCTTGATGATGTAATGGAAGGAATTAAAGATCATGAAATTGTTATTTTTTTATTAGTCAATTAAACTGAAACCGAACATGGAGGATTCCGAACACTTGTAGCTGGCAGCACATACAAGTCCAAGATTCGATTCTTATGATTTATCAAGAACCAATGCTTGTTAAGAGGATCTTTGAATTTGTTCCAACCGGATCGGAGCACTTATCATATGATTTTTGACTTCTTTGAATTATGGTATCCTGAGCTATCATAATTCAAATCTACCTTTAAGCTATGAGAATCAAAATGATTATAAATCTTTTAGTCATGCCTTGGATTACGTGGGTTTAACCAAATAAACCAACCAAGAAAGAAGGTGAATTTACATGTAAAAACCACAGTTATCATGGATGACTCGATAACCGATTTAAAAAAGAAAAGAACCCGGGTTATTGGGTTAATTACAGAGTCATCAATCAATCTAAATCAATAATTATATTGAAACATTGTTGTTTTTTTAAAAAAAAAAAAATATCATCTCAAATTAAATTTAATTGGGTTAATCAGTTCATTGAAAACAAATCAAGTCAACTATATTTCAATAGCTTCTGTTCCACTGGAAACCTAACACAGGTGAGGCTTTGAATTGTGAGTTTCTATATCAACTCTCTCGGTCGAGCCACTATTGTAAGAACTAATTGAGAATTATCCGCGCTACGAAACCAAAAGAAAAATGCATGGTAGATTACCATAATCTACTATCCATGAGGAATTAACAAGAAGGGCTTCAGTCCATTACATTTCTGCAAGAAAATCTCTGTTGCTGGTTGCCCCAAACCAAATACAGACTTGGATAGAAACCATCATAACTCTTCCCACCATATAAAGGATAGACAGATATCTATATATATGAAATCTATACCAATTGTCAGGTTTCTAAATACCTTATCAGAAGTAAATTGTATAATCAACGGCATCCGTGCATTTCAACAACAGAAGTATCGTTTACAGAAAACCAAATGCTCTGCAATACCCTTCTCATATCCCAAGCCAAATTGCAACTAGAGATAAAAAAAAAAAAATTACCCAGAAACTAGAGATACAGGCCCGTTATCAATCACATTCAACCTTTTTATTTGTTAACAAAAAATCAAGGGGTGATTTGCCAAAAACTCAAAAGAGGAGCGTGGCAAATGAATGTCAATAATGTCATCTCCTGCCTGCTATAGTTTGGCTGTATGGAACTCATTTGCACTTCACAATATTTTCCTCTATAAAACGTGTCACCTCATTTTGCTCTAATCCTTTAGTTCAGATGAAAAACTAACCAAAACTATTCCCACAAGCCACCCCATTTCATGAACTTCTTAACTTCGTCATACAACACTAAGACGGCAGCAGCACCAGTACTCCTAAACACATTTGAGACTGCCCTTCGATAGAAAGAAGCCACCCCCTCTGCCCTATAAATTTTCCTCCAGCAGTCAAGTGTGCTGTTGTACATTGGTTGTTCCAGGCCAGATTGCATCATCATCCGCCTTCGAACTGTATCCAGTGGATATGACATCAACACAGCAGATGTTGTGACTGCCTGAGCCACCACCCAACGCTTCCACGGTGCCAATTCAGGTTCAGCTGCTTCTCCAGACAAAATCTCCTTCAACGTATCAAACCCACCAAAGTATAGGCTCCTGTGAACAACCATTCCGTGCAGAGATGCAGGAAGGCCTCTATAAACTCCTCGTATCCCATCTTTATTGTATATGGTAGTCAGGAAATGGCAAATACCTCGAAATTGACGAGCATCAGTTCTACCAATGTCAGCAGTAAAGCGGGTGTGTGCTATCTCAAGTGTGTAGATTAAGATCAGTGTTGTACAGCCAGCTGCAGCACCTGCAATGAAGTTGGCAGGTGCACCAGACAGAATTGAACCGTTTTGATGGTTTTCATTACGCAAGATGTTTTTATAAAGATCCTGCAGAGGTAAGACTGACCATGAGATCATGGCAGCATAACACAAAATAGAGTGATCACTTCCTTTTATGCAACGTAATTACTAAAAAAAAACCCAATTATTATCTTTATTTGCATCATTAGATTTGATCATGCCATGGACATTGACACTTTCTACTAGCTCAAAAAGACTATTGATTTTCCATATCTTCAAAGTTCGAGTAGAAATCAGCCAGCGAAGCCAGACCAGTCCTATTTATCACATCTTGCAACCAACAAAAACTTTAGCGAGTGGTATGCAGCTTAACTACCCGCATGCCCTAAGAAAAAAGCTTAAGCTCAGTTAGTGTCACCATGAGGTTTCAACATCATCACCAAGCCCTTAAAAGTTTAAATTTATGGGAAAATAAAGGTCAAAAACCAACCTAAGCATATCGATAAAAGGTTCTGTTTGGCCTTCAATGCATTCAATACCCCCATTAATTTATAAAGTTCATCTGTAATTCATTGAACTCTTTTTGCTCTACTTTTGTGTGGCAGAGTAGTTCTTGAATCTTCTTTTCTACAATCTTTCACAAACCAATGAATCTGAAATTGAGCTCCCACCATCTTATCTCTCAAAATTGTGTTCGTTTCATTCCTTGCAAAAGTTCACTCTCAGATCTGAAATTTATACCTTCAAACTCATTCACCAAAAATTCAAAATCAATCCAACAGTTTCAGATGACATAATGATTCATGAAGTCAATGCATAGCCAGGAAGCCTCTAATTACTGGCAACATCAAAACCCTTCTTCAAGAAAATTGCTTAAAACCTTCTCCAAATTCAACTTTATCAAAATCCAGTTATCAACATTTTCACTAACAAGTCTTATATCCTCATTCCCCACTAGCAGCAATCAGTTGCAAAGAACCTTTCTCATCAACTTCTATCAGCTAACGCCATATCTTCTGATAAATAACCCTCCTATTTTTGTTCAAACCACATCATGAAAAACACAAATTAGAATAAAGAACCATCCTTTACATCAAGAACCATCACAAATAATAATAATAAAAAAAAAACCAAGACACTGAATAACAAATCCACCCACTACTCACACAGACTCAATTCATCAAACACCTTAACCTCAAACCAGAAACCAAAAATAAACCAACTTTAATCGCCTTAAGAGAGAAATTAAGAGCAACAGAAGGGTAATATATAATCACACTACTGCCATTGCCTCTCCAAAGCGAAAGAATCCCTTCTTCTTATACGGACAATACAATCAACCATTCCTTTGAATTTCCTGCGTCCATTCCCTACTATAGCCAAATTGCTTTCTTGGGTTTGTAACAACACCTTTGCCCTCTCAATTGGTGCAACTATTGTGTGCACTACCCCTCCCAGCAATGCACCTGCCATCAGATCTTTGTGAAAATCTGTCAACCATTTGTACGGCCCTGAAGATATTGGCGGCTTTAACTTTCCCTTGTCTCCTGGATCATCATCATCTCTACTCATTGTTAAAATCAAGAGTTTAGATTACGTTTCCTCAGTAAAGATTGAATCTTTTTGGGTTTCAAGAGAAACCCTTTTGTTGTCTCTCTTATAGGATCTCTATGTAAAGGAGAAACAGTGAGTTTTATGTTTATTGCTTTTTGTTGGGGTTGGTGTGAGAGATTCCAAGGGAACAATCTTTTTCCCTCGCTCTTTCTTGATAACTTTTTCTTTCAATCTCTCTCTGGTTTGGGGAAATAACGGGAATTCATACTAGGCCGTTCATTTCCCAATTTGTAGTTGATGAAGACTGGCAGGCTTATACATGCTTTTCTTTTTTGTATTTTTCATCAGTAATAAACATTAACAATTATCAAATTTTATTAACAAAAACCTAGAGGAGTGGCTAAAAGCCTAAAACACTGTATACATATAAAGTAAATATTAACTTAAAAACTAAAAAGGTGCGGTGGTAAACGTTACGCAGGCGGCACTGTTTATCCTACCATAAAATATTATAGATGATATTGTTTAATTTTTTGACAATTCATTTTGATTTTTTTAAGTTTTATTTTAGATGATTTGATTCTAATTTAAGACTAATGGCTTTTGATTTTTTAGTTAAGTATAGAGTTGGAAGAATAAAGATCAAAATGAAAAGGGTATTAAACATGGATGACATGCTATAAGTTTCGAGAAATATACAGTTCTCTAACTTTAAAAATAACACAAATTATACGATTTAGGTGCCTCAATTTTTTTTTCAATTTAATTTTGGTATTTAAATTCATTTTTGTTATTTTTTAATTCATGATTAAGAGAGGAGAGAGGGAGGTTGTTAGATTTTGATAGTAGAGAAAGAAATATCGTTGACACCGATTTAGACCACCAAAATAATTGATGTTTGTGCAAATGATTCTATTTGATGATGTGAGTTCATATTAGGTGTTTTTTTTATTTTAAAGTTAGTGAAAAAACAGATCTGAGCTCGATTTGATTTTTGGTGTCGAGTTGATTTCGGCTTTTGGAATAATTTTTTGGTTTTTCTGATGTCATGGATAGGTTTATCATTGTTCTTAAGGTGTTTTGGGCCAAAAATAGGTTGAAAATGGGTTTTGGGTCAAGAAAAACTTAAGCACTGATTTTTCATGTACTATAGTTGCTAAAATTTGGGAAAATCAGATGACACATCGTCTAAATTTTTTTTCAAAAACAATTTAGGCAGGCGACATGCCATCCATCCAGTTGCGACCAAAAAAATATAAGGGTCTAGTCGCACAGGTCTGCCCTGACGAAATGGGCCAGGCAGACTGGGCTAGCTTGTTAGGCTAAACAGCGCTTGACCTTTTCTTCTTCTTTTTTATAATTCTTTTTTTAAATTAATACTTTTTTATATGGTTTTTTTTCTCTATTTTTTATATTTATATTAATTCCTTTTTCTCTTTTATTTTGTTTAGAGAATTTTTTTTAAGTTAGATTTGTTTTTTTGTTATGCATTTGAATTTTGAAGAGTTTTTCTAATTTATCTATGATTTTTTAAAAATTTTTATAGATGAACTTAATTTTAAAAAATAAAAAATTATTTTCAAATAATATTTCTAATATGTACGGATATAATATTTTCTCCCCTTTTATTTTTTTCTTTTTCTTCCATTGAGGCTGAGAGTCTTTCAAGTCAAGTCTATGATTGGTGTTAAGTTATTTTTCTTGGTATGGTCTAATTGTAGCTCTTAATTTTATAGATGAGCCATAAGAAGAATTTGGGGGAGGGGGTTATTTGGCAATTGTCTTATTTTTATATTTATGTATGTTGAATGATAAAATTAAAAAAAATTAATTAAATAAAATAGAAAAAACAACTCGAGTTAACTCGGGTTAATCTGTTAAGTATTATTCTCGTGTCATGATATTAGAATAATCTAATGAAAAGTAAACAAAACAAATCATGAAGTTTAATTCTCAATTAAATTAATATTAAAGGATGAAATTAAAAGAAAAAAACTAATTAAGAAAAAACTATTGAGTCAACTTGGTTAATCCGTCAAACTTGAGATCCGTTTCATGAAAATATGATAAGTAAATAGAAATTTTTTTAAAAAAACTGTGCATTTTTTACTGTGCATAATTAAGTATATAATAATAATAGTAATAATAATAATAATAATAATGCGGCTCACGTGTATCCTATATATATATGCCTACAATTTTTGGATTTTCCGTTTTGTACGCAAGCAAGGGAATCTTAGGCAAATATATACAATGCAAGTGATTGGTGTTGTGATTTCACTTACCCATCGATCTCTAGATATATATGCTTTTAATTATTTCATTTTTGAAAGATAGAATTTTTTAATAATAAAAGAAAAACTCCCATAGACTTTAGTCTTGTTGCTGTAATTCTAAGACTCTCTCTCTATTGACTAATATGTATTTTGATGTGAGGAGCTTAATTGAGACCACTATATATATATATATATATATATATATATATATATATATATATATATAAGGATTTGAAAAGAATATATTAATTATGTTTGTTTCTACAAGACTCAAAACAAAACAAATAAAAAAGAGAATCTCAGACATCAACAAAGAATTTGCATGCTTAACATCAACAACCTATGTTGTTGAATCAGTTCAGCAAGCAAGAAGACAAAGCAAAGGGAATATCATACTCGAATTAAAAGAATTAATTAAGTGCAATGTCTAATTAGACTTTTAATAGGTCAATTTAATTTTATTAAGGACTTAATTAATGAAAAATAAAGTTTGGAAGCCTAATTTGAGTTTAATTGAGAAGATTGGATATTTAGATGATCAAATTTAATTTTTTCAAGTTCATTTGGGTGAAATCAGGGACAAAATTGAAAGATAATAAAAGTTTTGAAATCAATTAAGAGCCAAATTAAAGAGATTCAGAACCATTGACCTTTTTGCAAAAGGTGTGTGAATTTGACGAACCAATTCAACTGAAAATAAAGGTAAAATTAAAGAAATTAAAAGTTCGAAAGTCAATTAGAGATGAAATTAAAAATATCCAAGACCGAGGACCAAGATGAAAAAGACGCTAAACTCAAGGGATCATTTTAAAACTTGAAAGGAGTGAAATTGAATTGCTTTTTAGAATCAAAATTTAATTAGAAATTTAATTGAATAAATTAAAAATTAGAGATTAAAATTAAAAAGGCGTTATTGACCTAATTCAAGTTAAAAAAAAAGTAAAAAACAATGTCGTTTCATTTAAATAAAATAATATGTTTCAATATTGTTTGGACCAAAACAATATTATTTTAATTAATAAATTTTTTTAAAAAAAATAATAACACACGACATATCGTATGACACTGTTTCTTCATCCCTTATCTTTATGCCATAAATGCTACTTGTGAAGGCACTTTTGAAGACCATGTAATTGTCCATTTTCCCTCCAAACAAGACAAAAGACACCATCATCATCCTATGACTTTGTACTGCACCCCCGTTTCTTGATAATGTGATTTTGTAGTATTGGTTTGTGGTCAATGGCTGGGATCATTCTCAGACAAATCATTGGCCACAAACCATGTCCAAAAAACAGTGTTTTTCTTTTATTTTTTTATAAATAAAGATGAATTTCATTCAACAAAGAAGGGGTTGGATTTTTTTTTATTTTATTGGGACAAAACCAATAGAATAGTAATTGATTTAGGGGAAGTGAAAGAAAAAAGCTTAGGACAGCGCCTTTATGTGTCTAAATTTGATACCAAAAAAAGATAATATAGGCAGGATGCTGAATTATTTTATTAAGATGGGGCCAGGATATATGTAATCACAGACGGTGGTTTTACTATTTTCTTCGTGTGCTGTAGATTATGGATAATTTGAACGTATTTCTAAGACCCAAATCCCACTTTGCAAGTCATAATAGCTTCGGTAATTTACGAGGTAAGTAATGCATGTCTGTTTTGGACATGCTCCGACACAACTTCTAAACCAGTGCCATTTGAATCTCTAAATTATTGACCTCTTTCTATGGTTCCCTTGATTGGTAAAGCCCACCACTATGCTCAGCGAGCGGCCTTCGTTGTACTATTTATTGACAAAAAGAAACACTGACAATGTCATCATGTTGAATTGTTACTATAATTCTTTCAGAAAACTGAGCGACAAGACAGCACCTTTGCCCTGTGGTTTTACAGTTTTGCAGAGAGGGTAGTCTTATGATCAGTAACAATCACAACCCAGCAAGAATGAGACCAGCCAATTCAATTATTTTGCAGCAATAATTAGCAAGAAGTAGGTACGTGATTTTGAATGATGGATGTGGATCAAATTTGAAGTATCTAGTCCCTTTACAATGCAAAGAATACCAGTATTTCAACCAATGTTGCGAAGGTGAAAAGAGCCCTCACTGTATATCAGCAGAATCTAACAATGTTTGAAGTAAACAACAGCAACCTGTGTCTATGATATGACCACAAATATGAAGACATGGGTCTTTTATGAATACAGTCAAACCATTTCAGGCCTTTAAATCCAATCTGCGTCTAGGTTACTCACTGGTATCCTATTATTTGTGGTTTTAAGTTTCTCTGGGAGCTTGTTTTTCAACTGTGGTTGTTGCAGCCCCATAGATAATTTAATAGACAGCCCCTTGGCATAAATTGGAACTATCTAAATAAACACTTGGAAGATTTAAATCTTCCAAGCAATATCCTAAATGTAGCAATTGAAATGCATATTGGAGATAAGAGCTTCCTAAAAATATTAGACTAATATGCTAGAAGAATAAACATGGATTACAACAAGTGTTTTTACAATTGCAACAAAGGCGCACCTTCGGACATTCGGGAAAAGAGCATGTCCAACCGCTACAAGAGCAATCTGGGCATGCAGGTAATTGACAAATGCAGCAGCAGTTCCTGCTGCATGAGATCTTTCTACAGCAATGGGATCTAGGACGTGGACAAGAGCAACACCACCGCCACTTTAGAGTTGGGCAGCTGATGCAGGAAGAACAGTTACATAGATTACATTCACGGCAGCTTGGACATTCTAGATGAAGAGAGCAGCCCGAAGAACAGCAGCAACAAATCCATGAGAAGTTAAAACAGCGTATTCCCCTGCAAGCGACAGAGGAAATCGCATTATTTGTGACAGTGTCAAGTCATGCAAAGAAGAGAAAGTAGCTGGTTATAGTTATGCAAGAATGGATTCAAGGCCTAAGGCCTGCCTTTTCAACTGCATTTTGCTTTATGCTATGATTGCATAACTAAACAAGCCATTAAGTTCATAATAGAACATTAAATACATTAATTACAAGAGTTAAGTTTTATAAGTTGTCAAATAAAGAATTTTATGGAACATTCAAGCCAACCAAAAGAATTCAGAATGAGGATTATGCAAACACCTATTATGGGTATCAATTTGAGATGCAGAAACACAAGACAAAAGGACAAGGAAACAGTACCATAGCCACTTCCAGAACCGACTAGACCTTCGTTTTTTCCGACTTCTGTTTAAAAGATGAAAAAATAAAATAAAAATAAGACTGCTGTTCCTCTTCAAAAACAGAAAGCAAAGTTTTGGTGACAAATGGAACTGTTCTTACGTTGGAATCAAAGGATCTGAGTTTGCCATGACAAAGTCAGTGACCCTGCAGCATGTTATTTAAATTAATTCTAATTAGCCGATAATTGAACAGAATCTATAGCTAGTTCATAAAAATTTGTGCATAAAAATTTGGTACACATGAAGCTATGCAAGGTAATTGTAAACTGACGTACTCTTTGCAGGATGTAGATGCAGGCTGGAGGCCTTGAATAGATTTTAGTTCCTCCTGCTCAAATTGAAATTGCCAATTCATTATATTTGTTTAAGCATATCAGAGAAGAAGTTCTTTTTACCACATCCAATCTATCTGCACATAAACTTCATGAAATAAATTGGGTGGTAGGGAGCCAGCTATAGATTTTAATGACTGCTCATCTTTTATCATATTACACAGGTAACTCTATCGTCAGCAAAACCTCTTAGAGGGTGTCAAATTAGACCAGGCTAAGATTCAAAATTGAATAAATCTCTAAAACAGGAATAAATAACCACTTGCAGATCAAGTTCAGCTTGTGGTTTGGGTTGAAATAGACTACTCTCAATCAGTGTGATTGGTTGCTACAACTTCTGCGGTGCAAATATTATGCAGAACACAGAACGTCCACCAATAATCCTGCATCTAATTAGACCCGACAGAAGCCCTCGATCCAGAAACAAGTTGAAAAGGTAACAGTTCTAAAAAACACTTGATCACTGGCAAGTGGGCTTCAGCCACATAATGAACAGTGAATATAAGACACTCTGCAGAATGCATTCAAGAAGCAAGATTTGCTTCAAGTTTCAGGTTAGGTACAACCAGCAACAATAACAAGTTTTAGTTTTTTCTTTTCTTTTTTTGAACAATGACAATCCATCAACAAATTCCATCACAAGCTACCAGTCAAGTACTCGTGCATCTAGGCTAAGGCACAACCAACCCAAAAAAAAGCCCAAATTTCATCCTTCAGCTACCTGCAGTACTTGGTTGTTTATCATGTTTTTTAAAATTTGAATACTCGCAACCAGAAGGATTGTGCCTCCAAAAATTTCACTATAAAAAGAAGGTTCAGTCCAATTTTCTACGGTTGATGAGAAGTACTTGGACAACAGCTAACCAATAAAACACATGTTAAGCTCGTTTCAACTTCTCTTTCTAGTTCCTCATCTATTTAATTGTTTTGATACTATCACTTCAAGTTCTCAATTTCACTACATTTCAAATCCACTAAGATTTAGCATGAAGAAATGAAAGAAACCAAAACTCGGCATTCAATAAGATGGGGGGGGGGGGGGGGGAAAGAAGAGCACAGAACAATAGCAGATTTAAGACCCACCTCTAAAAAACCAATCTCTCTCTCAAGCATCTGCACTTTAGCCATTTCCCTGCGCTTCCCATACAAATCTGGATACTCTCGCGGTGACTTTGGACAAGGCGAGGGTAATGACGGTACAGAGGTCGTAGCAGGAGCCATTGCTCTCTTAATTTATTTATTTTCAACACTCATGTGTCATGAAACGACCGAGCAGAAAAAAGAAAGAAGAAGAAGAAGAAGAGCCAAGAAAAGCAAGAGGAAAGCAAGAACGGTACTACTGGTGAAGGAGGTGTGAAAAAGAAACTACGTCTAGCAATAGCATAGGAAGTGGAAATATAGTAAGGCGACAAACATGAAGCGGGCAAGTAATGTCAGGTGTGAATGCTGTAATTGTACTATAGCTTAAAAAAAAAGAAGAAAAGAGTTTATTATTCCAAAGGGAGGGAGAGTAATTACGTGACCTGACAAGGATAATTACAATACCCAGAAAAGAAAAGCAAAGAAGCGGCAAGCAAGAGACTGAAACAATTGCAGATTTGGTACATGGGTGAATAGTAGTTGCACCAGATTGATCCGATTGTTGATAGTTATCATTTTCAGAGAGAGAGAGAGAGACCATGCATGTGGGTGAGATAGAGCTATGTATCCGAAGACAACCGTTGTGCGTGCGTGCGTGCATGCTCATAAATCATGATGATAATGGGAAAGTCGGCAGTGGAAAAAAGGCTGCGAACAAGTCTCTGTATACAACAGCCCCTCCCATTAACAACAAGTCCGTGTAATAAAACTAAATGTATTATGAGTTTTGGTGTTGTAATAAAAAAGGCTACTTCTTACCGCCACTGCCACGTGTTTTTCTTTTCTTTTTACCCGAGTATCATCGTATAAAGGTAATGTTTGGGGTTCGGATAGTAATTGTCTATTTTTTATTTAAAAATATATTAATATAGTTTTGCAAATCAAAACTATTAAAAAACAGGAAAAAATAATTTAAAATAAAAAAATTTAAATCTTAACAAAAACACCGCCGCGTAGTAGAAAACATTACAGAACAAGTCTTTCTCTCTGCCTCTCGTGCGTGTGCTTGTGTATTATTTTCTGAGTCCGAGAGAGTGTCGCTGGAAGAGGTGGTCGCTGTGCAGAGTGAGATGCGAAGAGCACGATGTATGGCAAGTACCTGAGATGACACGTGATGGCTGCGTAGGAGAGAGAGGGAGAGACGGGGTATTTTACTAAGAAGCCGCATTTGTTGTGTATTGGGCGGAGGGAGGGCAGTGAGAGAGTGTTAAGAAACGTTACACAGCTTCTTCTTTTTAAAAAAAAAATAAAATCATACACTTCATACTGTAATATTATAGTGTTTAACTTAATAGGTGGCCAGAATTTTCTTAATGCAAAAATATAATATTTAAATGATGATAATTCAAGATAAATCGGGTTAAATTTATTAAAACAAGATTAATGATATAAAACGGAAACAACCCACAAAAAAAAATATGAAAAAAATCATAAAGTTCAAGATCTAATTACCTAATGTTAAAGATGAAAAAAAATTCAAAAACTAAAATGATGAAGAAGCATGTTTGAGTCAACTCAGTATAACTTGATAAACTCACAACCCACGATATGAGATCGAGATAAAAAAAAAATTCAAAAGAAGTACCTAGCAAAAAAACAAAGTTCAACAAAAAAAACCTTAAAAAAACTCAAGTTAACTCGGGTTAAGTTTACCAACCAGTCATCGTAATAACCAAACAGAAAGAAACACAAAAACATGACAATGCTCAAACGAAAATTATTTCATGCAAAATGATGAAATTAAAAAAAAATCGTGGAAAAAAAATCAAACTTTCAAAAGAAACACTTAATAAAAAATACCAAAGTTAAATAAAAAAACTTAGTAAGAAAATGCAAGTTAACTCGGGTTAGCTTTACTACCCCGTACTCGGGATAACCCATCACGCGTTGACATATGCATTTGTTTTTAAATAATATTTAATAAAACACTCTCAAAGATCAATAATTAAATGACAAGTGATAAAATAAAAAAAACAAAAAAAAAAAACTAAGTCAACCCAAGTTAACTCAATTAACTTGTGATCTGAGATATGAGGCAGGAATAACCCAACAAAAAGGAAAGCAAAACAAATCAAGAAGTCCAAGGCTCGATAATTTAATGTCAAATGAAAAAAAAATAATTTTTAAAAAAGAGAACCTAAAAAAGATCAAACTTAAACTGGATTCATTGTTAAAACTGGTTGACCGGGTTATGAGACTGGGATTACCTTGTAAAAGGCAGACATGAAAAAACCACAAAGACAAATTTCAAACCATAAAAAAATTAAAATTAAAATAACTAAAATTAAAACAATAAAGACTAAACAATACACAAAAATAATTGAAAGAAAGGGACTAAATTGAAAAACAAAATAAATGAAGAAAATGAAAAAAAAAAAAAAGAGCAATAACCAAAATTGAAAACCAAGTAAAATTAAATCAAACTCCCGAAGGACAAAATAAAAAACAATAACGAAAAGGATAAAAAAAATAGCAAACAAAAGAATAAGGACTAAATTGGATAAAAAAATCTAATGAGATTAAATGATTAGGGACCAAATTAAAAACAAAACAAACTTAAATAAGCATCAAATTTAAAAAATATAGAAACCAAAAGAATGAGGACCAAATCCAAAACAAATTTGTCAAAGCTCTGCACATATACCGAGGCTTGGGAGAGAGAAAAGAAGGGGAGGAGAAATCACTCGTAGTTGAACTGCCGTTCATATGACAAAACACACCACCCTAAAAGATGCGCCGTCATTTTTCGTATTGGATGAGTAGGCGATCAACCTTTTTTGGTCACCGTACGTGCCCCCATGCGCCACCAGAATGGCGCGGGGGGAGATGACGTGTAACGCTTGTATGGCACGCGTAGGCCTCCTTTATTGATTTATTAATATTATAATAATACCAATTACTACAAAGGCCCTAAGGGCATACAAATATTATGAAAAAACCATGATGCAAATACAAAAATACCCTCCTAAGGCAACCTTTAATTTTTTGAAGTCAAAGGGCAAACATGATATTTTATTGTACATAAAATATGTTAAGACATAACAACCCCTCCTTCAAAGGCCAATATTTTTTAGGCCTAAATGACACAAACGTTATTTAACTGTGCACATAAACATGCAAATAAGCAAAAGCCCCTGGATCGAAAGCCAATTCTTTGAGCTCCCAAGGGCAATATAGTATTTTTACTGTACATAAAATACACAGAACAACAACTTCATCCCCGATTAATTCTCAAATAACATTTGGATCCCATGAAAAATACAATTTTACCCCTAGTGCAAAGATAATTGTTAAGAGCAGTGAAAGACAAAATTATTATTACATTGCTTGAATCCATAGTAAATCTTCTCACATGCTACAGTAATTTACTGAGCTCTTTTAATTTTTTTTGTTAATAAAGATAATAAATCTCAATTAAAATCTTAGCTACAACAAAGATGGATGTATAAAGAAATAAATTAAAAGCAGAGTTATTTTTTTCAAAATAAAACCATTAAATCAACTTTTCAAATAATAAGCTCACTAATTGGTAACATGAATTTGAGTTTCACAAAAATCTTGCATCAAATGGTTGAACTTCTTTACTCTTTTTTTCAAAGAAAAAGAATAGAAAATTCATCCAAATAATTAATGTTTTTAAAAAATAATAGTGGTAATTACTTAATTAAAAGTATCAAGAGGGTATAAAAACAGGGGAAATAATGTGAATTTGTTTTTGCATATTTAAAGTTAAAATTAAGTTATTTGTCAATAAATATGGGGTGTATAGAAATACGATTGTTTTTTAAAGTGTTTTTTGCTTGTAAATGCGTTAAAAAATTATTTTTATTTTTAAAAAATTATTTTTGATATTAGCACATAAAAATAATATGAAAATATATATAAAAATAATTTTAAACAATTTGTTTTTCAAAATTTCATGAAATGACTTTTGGAATGCAATTTTAAACGGCGTCTATATCGAATCATTGTCTTAACATGTCAGGTAATTTGGATCTCTATTATTTTGTATTTTTTTTTATTTTGAGATAATATATATTTTTTTATTTGAAATAGTAACTAAACTATATAAGAAATTGAAGAAAAGTAATGGCTAAAGAGATTTTGAAAATATAAATCTAGAGAAGAATAGAAAGAGAGTAGTTCTTAAGGCAAATAAGCAAAAACAACTTTGCTTCCCACTACACATTCACACCTTTGTGCCACCACGTGTAGTCTAGTCATTTGTTGCCTGCGTGTATTCATGGCTACAATTTTATGACCAACGGTTCAAAGGATGGAGTACCGGGCAAGGAGAGGGATTTAAGGTGCTGTGGTTTTATATGTGATAAAATCAGCATTTCATTATGAAATTGCATAGCAAAATGCTTATCTCTTTTAGTATAAAGTAAATTCACAAAGTAAGTCTAATAGAATTTCAATTTATGGTAAGAAAATTGATGGGGATTAATTTGTTAGAAAATAAGCAAGATTAAGAAGGTTAGAAACTAATCCGTTAATACGTGTATGATGTTGTTGTACCATTTAACCTTGAAGTAACTCTGATTATAAGATGAGAAAAAAAGAATAATTCTACGGATTATAATTTAATCAATGAATACCCGCTTTATAAAATGAATTTTTTTTACTTAATTAGGTTCGAGTCGAGTTTCAAGTATTACCCTGATCTACTTGAACCCGACTCGAAAATGATAATAACCTTCAAAGTTTGAAAAAATTATATTATAAATATAAAGAAATAAAATTTAGGGTTGCGAGGTTCTTCTTTTCTTCTAGGTGTCACTTCTCTTCCTCTCACTCTCTTTTCAAGCAAGAGTAGCAACCCCTCTAGCAACAAATCTAGTAGCAGTCATGTCCCACCAGGCTTGATTTTTCTTTGACACCAAATTGTTGTGCTAGATGCAGCAGCTTAACAACATCCATTGAAGAAGGAATCTATTATTGTCTTAATTTTCATTTACAAGGTTTTTTTTGCAAGAACTCCATGTGTAACTTGGAAAGTCAAAGGCAACTACAAGAGGGAGAGGTTCCTTGCTATTGTCTTTTTTTTTCCCTCTACAAGCATTCTTATTAAAAATATTTAAAGATATAAAGTCAGCCTTATTTCTTTCTAAATTTGAGAGGCTTAAATTAAGGCGGTAAACAAGGGAATAGAATCAACTGATTAATTCAAAAATCTTTCACGTAGGGAAAGGATTTCAAGGGACAATTAAGACAACCTTAAGCATACAAGGATTCACAAAGTTGAAAAGGACAGAAAAAAGAAGGCTCCACAGAAATCCACAGGAAACTATGAAAGTGGACACCGCACCTACAATAATTTATCAAACACAATTCGGTTTTTCTTCTAAAATAGAATTTTATTTTAATAGTAACTGATCTTGGAGACTATTGCTCTGTTATCCCTTTTTGTAATAATATGGTAAGTTGTTGTTTTTTAAAATTATTTTTATTTAAATTAATAATTTTTTAAATTTATTTTTTATATCAACATATTAAAATAAAAAAATTATTTTTTTAAAAAACATTTTTATACACAAAAACATATATTTAACAATGAGGGCAACAAACCCCAATTATTCTCATCTCATCTCGTTAATTAATTAAAAAGGTGGAAACACTTTGAACTCCTATAAGCATAGTTATTAAACCCGGACCGGCCCGGCGGGTGGACCTGGGACCCGGTCGACTCGGGGGCTGGACCGGTCCGGGTTTCTCAAAAGACCGATCAATATAATGACCCGGTCAGACCCGTGACTCAGGCAAGACCTGACCAAGACCCAGTTTTTTTTTTTTTCAAATGTGGGATTTGAAACCCATTAATATATATAATCTGTATTCCTAAGAAAAATATTATGTTTTTTCAATGTGGGATAAAAAATTTTTTGGTTTAAAATACTTCAACTTAAAAGGATAATATAATATTCTTTTAATGTGGGATTTGAAACACATTAGTATATATACTCTATGTTCATAAGTTAAAAACTATGTTTTTTCAATGTGTGATCAAAAACTTTTTTGATTTAAATACTTTAACTTAAAAACTTAACATAATATCTTTTTAATGTTGAATATATTTTTTTTAAATGTTCTTTTAAACTTCATTATTTACGATATGTATAACCTATATTTACATGAATTTTTTCTTAATTTTTTTTATATAAAATATTAAATTTTTATTTTTTTTTAATTTTTTCAAATTAACTCATAAAATTTGAATCTAATTTCTTAGCTGGGTTAACTCCAAACCAGATTTAATAACTATGCATATAAGTAGTTTAGAAAAATGGTAGATTGCAAATCCATTATCCAAAATGCGACCTGTGATAACAAACAGACGATTTGTGTCCCTACGACAACAACCCTTAGTCACCATCCATTCCATTTTTTGTCCACATTCAACGACTAGCTCTGAAACGGCATCCCACGTGTCACTAGTTAATGCATCCAGCTGCTTAGCTCGATCGTAACGAAAAGGGGCAGAGTAGTAAGAAAAATATAAAAATCCCAAGCGTCTCTCCTACGCTCCCTTATTTAAAAGAAAGAAAGAAAGGCCATTGTCCATTTTCAAACCTTCCTTCCTTCGCTACTGCTCCGCCTCCTATTATTCTCACTTTCTCCGATTCTTTTTATTACTCATTTGTTTTTCGAAAGCATGGCGGAGGAATTCGGAAGATCTGTTCAAGACGGGCTGAAACTGTCAAAAAGGATATACCTGGGGAAAGACAGGGCGGTGACGCCACCCAAGCCACCGTCCCACATGGATAAATCACCAGTGGCCTATTTGCCAACGGCACCGATGGTTTATGCAGTTATATCAAACCCAGGGATTGTGGATAACCCGGATATACCAAGTTACCAGCCGCACGTGCATGGCAGATGTGACCCCCCAGCATTGATTCCTCTCCAGATGATCCGGATTGAATTGGAAGCGGATTCTTATCTAGATACTGCTTTTGTTAAAATCAGTGGATCATGGAGGGTTCATTGTGTTATGGGAAGTGAAAGCTGTGATTGCCGTCTAGCCGTCCCTATGGGCGAGCAGGTGTGTTTGGATACCTGTAAAGGATTTATCTTTTTGTGTTCCTTTCTCTTATTGGTTGTTGTTGTTTAAACATATTGTTTATTTTTTCTGGTGAATTAGTGTTAGTATTTTTGTTTTTGTTATTATTTAAAGCATTAGGCATAAAGGGTGTGTGTAAATCCTTGGCCAATGCTATTGTTTTGATCTCTCTCAATAACAATTTTTTTAATTATTATTATTATTATTATTTGGATAACAGGGCTCAATTCTAGGTGTTGAGATTGAGGCTTCTAGAAAGTTGTATTATACGGAATTGGTTGCTATTGAAGATAGAAAAGATTTGGAAAAGGAAGTTAGGATTGGAAATGGAGGCTTTCTGAAGCCACATACATTTACCATAACGATACCCAAAGTAAGTTCTAGCCCTTATAATATGGATTAAACATGATTTTCTTTTTTCTTTATATATATATATATATATATATATAATTCATATTTTGTTTTATCTGTCAAGGTTGACGGGGGATCAACGCTTTCCATTAAAGTTAGATGGATGCAGAAATTACTGTACCACAATGGGGAGTTCTCCTTGATTGTGCCATTCAGTTTTCCAGAGTATGTAACTCCTCATGTAAAGAAGCTACCCAGAAAAGAAAAGATACAATTGAATGTAACCACTGGTACTGGAACTGAAATTGTGTGCAAGACAACTAGTCATCCTTTGAAGGTGCATCTTTGACTATAGTCGCTTGGTTTTGTAATGCTTTTTAGATTTTTAGTATTATGTTAAGGTTGACGTGATTTTTTTTTTTAATTTTTTTACAGGAATTGAGGCGTGAAGTTGGAAAATTGGGTTTCTCATATGAATCAGAAGTTCTCACTTGGACAAATATTGACTTTACTTTCTCATATGCTGTAAGATTGACTTTACTTTCTCATGTCATTCATGCCCTTTTAGTTTACATTTCTGTTTACCAGAGAAGGAAAGTCCACTTCTTGGAATATAAGATGCCAACATTCTTGGGATATGTAATTCTTGTGTTTAAATGCTTATCAGGTCTCTTTTAGTCATATATTTGGTGGAGTGCTTTTGCAATCTCCATCTCTTCATGATGTTGATCAAAGAGATATGTTTTGTGCCTATCTTTTTCCTGGAGGTCATCATAGTAGGAAGGTTAGTACAGCATGTGCTCAATCTCTTTTTAATTTTAACTTCTTTTCCTTTTCTTGCCCTGTATTTTGACCGAATATGCACTGAGCTTTGAAGGTACTAACTGATAGGTGTTCAGAAAGGAGATAGTGTTTGTTGTTGATATAAGTGGAAGCATGGAAGGAGCACCCCTTGAGGGTACAAAGATCGCCTTATCTGCAGCACTCACAAACCTTGATTCCAAAGATTCGTTCAACATCATAGCTTTTAATGGAGAGACTTATCTTTTTTCGTCGTCAATGGAATTGGCCTCTGAAGATACAGTTGAAAGGGCTGTTGAGTGGATGAGTATGAATTTAATTGCTGGTGGTGATACAAATATCCTGGTTCCTCTAAAACAGGTCATCTTTCATTAATGATTTTGTGATTATTCATCTGTGTCCATGCTTGTATAATATGTATGTCTACATACTCCTAAATACAGATCTTAACATTAAAATGCCTGCCATCTTGTTAAATTAAATGTTGAAAAAATCTAGTACACAGCATTTTGATGAACAGATAAAAATGATTAGTATCTTTGGCCTCAATTCGCCATGCTAAATTAAATTACTGTAACAACCTTCCTTCGATGAATGGTTTGTTCAATTTTAGTTTTGCCATGATTTCAAGTGTTGCGAGAAGCACTAGATTTTGCTTGTTGTATCTTGATATATTTGAACTTGATATTTCTCTTTTTTCAGAGTTGTTTATGTTCTAAAAATCTTTTGAAATCAATTTGTGGATATCAGAATGTGCACTTCCACAGCATTTGGGGTTGTAGTTTATGCATCAGTCTGGAAAAAAAAAGTGTAACCACTTTTCACTGGCTTCATGCTTCCAGGCAACAGAAATGCTATCAAAATCTGGTGGCTCAATTCCTTTCATCTTCCTTGTTACTGATGGGGCTGTTGAAGATGAAAGACACATTTGTGATATAATGAAAAGTCATATAACAGGCGGAGGATCGATATGTCCACGTATTTGTACCTTTGGGATAGGTAATGGTTTCTTATGCTTTCATTGGTGGGACTGATGGCATATTATCAGCTACTTTTTTTAGTTTATTATTTTATTTTTATTGTTCCCCTTTTTTCTTCAGGGGGCTCCATAGATGCATTTAGAATTTCTTAGGAAGTCATACTCCATCTCTGCGGAAAAAAACTTCCAATTTTGACTAGATTTGATTTATGTATTCTGAGAATTTCATGTAATTACCTTGAGATTTTGGAACATTACAGGTTCATACTGCAATCATCATTTCCTACGAATGCTTGCAATGATTAGCAGGGGTCAATATGATGCTGCCTACGACATAGGTCAGTTTTTATACACTGGAGTAGAGTATCCTATTCTTTTAAAATTTTCTTTATTATTATTATTATTATTTATTTATTTTTTGGTGTGGGAATCTGGAGAGGCTGCTGCATAATTGAGTGATATGAAGTTTTGGCTGTTGCGTATATCTGACAATTCGTGGAGGGATAGGTTAAAAGGCTTAAAAATATCTTGGTGTGAATTAACCTGATTGTTTTGCCACACCATTTGATATCTACATATGATATGAGATCTCAATAGTTGAAACTTTGGAGTTTATAGTTATAATATGGTGACAGATAGCCTTGTGGTTTTCCAATTTAGTATTGGAACTAACATAACATAGATCTTGCACGCCTAGAATAGAATGCCTCATCTGTGTTTTTGAACTTCAGAGTTTTGATGCTAAAAAATAAATTATCTAGTAAATGACAACAGATATTTGGAAATTCATGTCTTCTCATGTTAACAGCACTGGTAAACTGTACTTTTTGCCTTTTTGTGGTCAGATTCAGTTGAGTCTCGAATGCAAAAGTTGTTGAGCAGAATCTCATCTACAATCATTGCAAATATAACTATCAAAGCCTTTGATGATCTTGATGAAGTTGAGGTATGCTTTGAATTAATTCCTTTAGGCTATGCTTAGCCTTGCTGCCTTAAGACAGTTGAGGTATGATTCCATGTGCATGTACTTGTTGTCCCTTGTCCCTTTTTTTCTCATGAAGTGACATGACAGAGTCCCAAATTTTATCTTTTCTAAGACACTTTTCTTTTAAGTTACTTTTTGATGATTATTCTGCTAAAAAATCTGAAAAACGTGTACATTATTCAATTGATTCCATATGATACTATTTATCAGTTTCTGTTTCATATTATATCCATGCATGTCATCTATCGTGTATGATTAATTTCCTTTACTTTCTAGAAAATTATTCAATTGGATGGTATGGATTTTATTTCACCTGAACTCGTATAAACTCACGTATTCTTCTGCAATTTGTTATAGGTATACCCTTCTCGGATTCCAGACCTTTCTTCTGATAACCCATTGATTGTTTCAGGGAGATTTCAGGGAAACTTCCCTGACACTGTTGTAGCTACAGGTTTTTTTGGAGATTTGAGTAATTTTTCTTTAGACTTGAAAGTACAAAAGGCAAAGGACATACCTCTTCACAGTGTAAGGCTCAGGACAGTTATCCTGTTCTGTATTTCTTTCCTTTGTGTTTGATATATAATTTTGTAATTCGTAATGTTGACATGGTGCATGGCTCCTGTTTGCCTGTGCTTCTCTCTAGTTCAGCCAATGTTGTGCATGTAAAGTGCGTGCTGTGGTAGTAGGTGAATCTAATTTGCTGCTTCTAGCGATGAAATGCTAATTTTCAACTCCATGAATGTTTTAACTTGTTTCTTTTTTGTAATTCCAAGATTTCACTTATCATAAATTTTTACTTATTTTTCCAATTAACTTTTTAATGTATTATTTTTATGATTATTGTGACTCGGAAACCTGATTAAACCTTTTTCATGGATTTTTTGTTCTTTTACCATCTCTCTCATTCAAGACTATTGTAGTTTGGTTCACCTGGAAACCTGTACATAACATCACTGTTTCACGTGCAAATAACTGCAGTTTTGGATTTTGCATAGTCAATTCTTACAGAGTTTATGTTCTGCAACAGGTTTCTGCAAAGCAGCAAATAGATCTACTCACTGCGCAGGCATGGTTTTCAGAAAATAAACAGCTTGAGGAGAAGGTCTGTGTTTTTTCTTCTTCCTATTCTGCCTGAAAAATTCATTTAGTAATGCTATTCAAGTATGGAGATTCTGGCCATTTTGTTTATAAACTAGTATGAAATTTGCCTTGCTCTGCTGATTACCTAACTGAAACTCATACGTCCTATGAACTTATCTTTTGGCAAGCTCCTTTTATTAACTTATCAAGCTTCCATTTGCTAGTTAAGGGGGGGTTATTGATGTCATTTCCTTATTGTCAGGTTGCCAAATTGAGTATACAAACTGGTGTTATCTCGGAATATACTTGTATGTCATTACTTGAGACTGATAGAGGAAATCAAGCGGCAGAATCACCTGGAGGGCATAAGGTATGTGCTAATTTGGTGTTATTGCAAGCGTGTTGATGCACTTGTCTACCTTAGGGACCACATCTTAATTCGTAAGTGAAGACACCAAGTTCAGTACTCCCAACTGCTCTTGCAAGTCCCGCGAATTACCTCTTCTTTTCCAGCTGTATTATCGCACGAGACTTTTATTTCAGTTCACGTGATGAATGAGAATGCATTTAAATCTTTCTAGCTTCACCCATAGGCAGTCAGATGGCGCTACGAATCTCCTCTTAGCTAGCTGCTCATTGACTGAACTACTAACATATAAATTGTCGAAACTGCAGTTTATGGTTCTTGTCTTGCCCAGTTAACGGTGTTACATGGATGGTGTTCCTTTCATTCTTATTCATCTGATTTTTATTCAACTTTTATATCATCTAAGCGTTAGTGTCTTCCAAAATTCATGTAAACAGTTACCACGGCAAGTTAATCCCCGGAAGGTAGACTCTCAAGGCCGGAGAAGAATATTTCTAAGGAACCTTGGTGTTGGTTTTGGCAATTTGACTGCAACGGCTGAAAACCTTCGTCCAGGAGCTGAAGAGTCAAAGTTGCCCGAGGCAGCAGAAATTATCATTAAGGCAGCTTCCAATTGCTGTAGCATAATTTTTAGTCAATGTTGCTGTATGTGCTGCGTCCAGTGTTGCTCCAAGATAAACAACCAATTCGCAATAGTCTTAACACAGCTCTGCACTGCTGTAGCGTGCTTTGGCTGCATCGAGTGCTGCTCAGAAATATGTTGCGGAGGACAAGAAACATGATCTGAATCTCTTTTGTGAACATTACATATTAAATTTATTTTACCACGGCATATAATAATAATTGTTGAAAGCATTAATATCCATATTCTCTCCTGAACTGGCTTTTGGACCCTGTCCTTGCTCAGCTCGGGTAACAACGGCAAGGAAGCGGTCCATGTCGTTGCTACAGATAACAACGCCTCTTCCAAGGACGGCGTGGAATGGTCGAGAGCGGACCTTGTTGGAGCCATAGCATCCACATAATCAAATGTCCTTGGAATTGTGTCGGAAAGATAATGAGAGACGGTCTCTTGCTTCATTTTGTTAAATAGAATTCAACACTGAATCTTTTTGATGGACACAAAACCATAATTTGTGAATCCACCGCTCCTGTGTTGCCTATTGCCATCATGGAAAGAAAGATAGTGTTCATCACCAATCAGACAGTATTCGCAAAACAGGCTGCCTACAATCAGTACATGCCGGGCGGTCCTTGAATTTCATTTCCTCCTATATCTGCCTTCTCTACAACTTTCGTTCGTTTATCTACCCAGCGATGCTTAGACCAGCAATACTGACCCCGACAAAGGGGAAAAAAGGGGGGACAAATATTGAGTTCTGGATTTGCCACATGAAATAATAATAATAAAAAATTACTGTTATTTTATATATTTTGTTCTCCAGTAAGGTTTTCTTCTACACATTCTTCCACTTGTAATTCCGATGCTTCCTTATCTTTTGAACCCACAAATCTCTGGTGAATTTTTTCCTGGATCTTTGTAACACCCTTCTCTACAGGTCCTATCGCTTGATTTATGGTCAACACAACATCTTTGACAACCTGCTTTTTAAGAAGAGCGTAAAAATAAAATCCAACAATTCAAGAATTTTATATTGAGGAGGGTTTTTCGTGGAGAGAAACTTACGCTTTGACCGCCTTCAAGAACTATGTCTTGAACACTCTCAGATACACTTGTTCCAGGAGCAGCAACCTGAGTTTCTCTCTTTTCAAACACAGCTGATTTCTCCTGGTCACCTCCCCCAAACTTCATCTCTGCTTTGGTTGTCTCGGTGGTTACCCTTCCATACCCAGAAACAGGAATAAAACGATAAGGTTCCGCTGAAAATACATATATATGAGCCACAGCTGCAATTGCCATCTGCCAAGTAATCAAAGGGAAACCATATAGTTGTGGAAACAAAAACAAACAGGCAAGGAATATATCATTATGCTTCTCAGGTAAAGATGGCTCAACAATGAGTTTTGTGGGCACCAAGTCTTCAGAGGTAATAGTCAAGTACAGTTGCAACTACTGCTTGCAAAAAATGAATGGTACGAGTTGCTAGCGAGAAAAATTGTTTCCAAAACCATAGCAACTTACTTCTATGCAAATCAAAAAGTCTTGCAACCCTGTTCGGAGTTTTTTTCATGTTTGGCAGAACTCCAAGGGCCCAAAGGAGAGCAATACCCAGGCCTTGCCACCAGGTGGCAAACACAATAGCCTTGAAGCTGATGAACTTTGCCAGTGGCTTTATTGGTTTTAGTCGTTCGTGCGTTACATTGTAGAACTGCACGAGGCAATATAGTGCCCACATCTGGCTGAAGTTGAGTATCACTGCTATGTATGGATACCTGCAAGAAACCAGAGTGGATTAGCTGATCCAAAAACCATCAAGGACTCCATTCCTGAATATCTAACAAGGCATCATCTGATAGAATAGGAGAGGAAAATAATTTCTCAATCTAAGGTGCCGGGGTATAATCTCTTATTAAGAGCGTTTCACAAAAACAGAAGTCACACTGATATAAGTAGAAGAGACTTGCATTCACTTTGGGAACCTAAAAATACTAAGGATATCGATTTGCATTAGAACATCAGAAGATTGAAAAAAGAAGAAGAAAAGAGGAGGCAACTTAACTAGAAGATGACACAAGTAGTACATACCCGTAGTACCACTTGAATTCCCCATCACCGAAAACCCCAAAGAGCTCCAACAAGAATGCTAAAAATGCACATAATGTCTTCAGAATCATCTGAACTAACCACAAGATATTAGACTCCAAACAAAGTCGTCATGATCGGATCATATAAACAGAAAGGTGACGTCGGTAACTTACATACTGTACAAGACCAAATCGCTCTATTGTAAGCAAGTCCCTTCCTATAGCATACGGCCTGAAGAAAAAGCTGATAAAAGATCTACTTTGTACAGCTTGATTCCCATTCCTCCGCTCCAACAATGTTATGCCGAGCTGCCCCTCGCGATTCATTTTCAAGGAGTTCTATTACACTCCTTTCCCCACCTAGCATGCAATTTGACAAAATGCAAGCTCACACAACAAGTAACATCGCACACCAGATCAAGATCAAGCCAGATGAGGACAAAGACTATTTTTGTTGCGATTTCTGAAATTTGTTCACTTCCCTGAAGTGCCGTCTAATTATCAGAAGGGACATAATGATAACTAGACAAATTATAGCAAACAGGGAGACGGAAAGCGCACTGACAGAAGCAAATATAGCAACCAAAATCTCTAAAACAGCACAGAAAATATAGAGAGCTTTACTAACCCAAACAAGCAACCAAATAGCTACCAAATGAGTACAAAGCAAATGCTTCATAGCAATTTCTTAAAATGTCACAAGCAACAGACATTCTTGGGTTCCATAATGATAAAATCTGCACAAGTAAATAACCATAGAATTATTATCCACCAATTAAGGGCACAAAAATCACTAAATGTAAAATAAAGTAACCATGATGCATGCCTACTATATAAAGATAGAACCTTACTGATTGTGTTGCATAGACAGGAACCATGAAAATAACTGCAACAATCCACTTTTGTTCCTAAAAAAAAAAAAGTTTATGAATTCATGATTTAAATCATCAACTTTGCAGAAAATGGGCAAATTAATTTAATTAAAGAACAAACCGCAGGATTAGTGTAAGATTTAAGATGCTGGAAAATGAGATAGATAGAAAGCAGCACTGCTACAATTGCAAAACATCCTCCAATAACAACAGCTGGCTGGTGCAAATCTCTGTAAGTATCTTCATATCCTGCTGCCATTTCTCTTGCATGTTCCACTCTCTAAATTACATACCCATTATTGAAGTTTAATGCATGCATATAAAAGAAGGAAAAATACTGGATAGGTTTACAAATGGATTAATTAACATTATCTTGTCATTTTTTTAAGCCCAAATAAATAAAAGAATGGAGTAAAGCAGGAAGAGAACGGAACAGAAGGCGTTGGTTGCGTGCGGGATCGACTTTGTAAACGTTTGCTTTTGAAGTCGACACGTGCACTTTGTCTCCCACTTGGCACTCATGGCTATGACACGTTGTTTTTCTATTAAAGAGAAAATCACGATTAGCTTTAGTATTTTTTTGTTTTTATTTTCTCAATTCTTTTAAAAATTACTGGTAAGGTAAGAGAGATGCCAAAGATAAAATTTTGGGTATGGGATATCTTTGATTGTGATTCATGTAGAATAAACTGCTTTGATATATGCTTATGTTTCTTAAATATGGAAAGATAGAAGTATTGAAAGAGGTAGAATTGTGTAAATTTTAATGTTTATAATGATTTTATTATGTTTAAGAATTAACTAAAAATTTATAATTGGTTGACGTGGATGGTAGTATAAGTGTATGAGAAATATATGTTGGAAGTTTAATGGTAGTAAAAAATGTAAAATTTTATGCTAAAAGAAAGTTGGTAATTTAAGTATATGAGAAATATATGTTGGATGCATAATGATAGTAAGGAATGTGAAATTGTATGCAAAATGTACATTGGTAAAATAGAAAATAAGAAATATATGCCAGAAGAAAAATTGTTAACCCGCAAAATAAACTTTTACATAAATTAAAAATAATATAGATGGAAAAAGAAAAATGAGATAATTAATGTACAAATTTAAATAAATTAGATTGCTTGAGGGGGTTTAAAAAATAAGAAAAGAGTTATGAACAAATTATAAAAAGAAAGGAAAGAATGAGACTATAAATACCCCATCCTCTTCTCCATGTGGCCAGCTGCACAAGGTAAGAAGGAGGGGGGAGATTTCAGATTTTTCTCCACCAAAATTACAGGAAAAATATCAAAAGTTTTAGGACTATACAAACTTTAAACTGCTAAGTAGAGAGAACACACATTGACAGAAATTATTGAGGAAACAAGTGAAGAAATTGTGAGGAAAAAAGGAGGAGAGGGCCGACTCCATACAAGGAAGGAAAAACTAAAACTCTTCAACTAAATTAACTTCTCATTCAATCCTCATTCTCAATCTAATTAACAAGAGAAACTTCTTATAATTCATACACACATATATAATCAAGTTTCATTCTCATAAATTTTATCATTTAAGTCTTACTTTAAGAACATTGTTTCAATTTATTCAATATGATTCAATTCAACCCCTCTTTAGTTTTTAACCCATACATGGAGTTTTATTATAACTTTAAATTATGCAAGATCAGTTCCTTTTGAAAGCTAATATCCCTAACTACAACTTTTATAAAAGACTTATCCCAAATTTTATCATTTTTAAGTCCTAATTCTATCTCGAAATTAGGTGACGAAACTGTCCAGTTTTTAATCTATGAGTTTAACAAGCAACTAAGCGTTTTCATTCATCCTTTCACCATTCAAAGCAAGCATTGACATTCCATATATCTTATAACACCACTAAAACACAATCTCCTAAAAACCAATTAATCCAATTCACATTTTATTTGAGATAGCCAAAACTCTTCCAAAAAAACAACTTATTATACCAATTCACATACAAGTAAACTTTTTACTTGTCCAAAATACATCAAAGGATAAAACTCATATTTAATTAAGAACTCATAATCATTAAATTATCAACTCTAAATTATCACTTGAATAATTGTATACACATATTCACTAAATTTCATAAGCATCATCATAATTGTATCAAACTCCAATTTATTTCCCTTTTTGGCCAACCATAGAGCTCCATTATACTTTATGATTTTATTCATTAGTTAGTCATTTTATTTTTAAAACTACACATTCCTACACAATTAACATGTCAATTTAAATGAATTGAGTTCAAACCCTTTTCTTCTTAGTTTTGGCCAAACTTTCATTACTTCTTAATCGTTTCAACAATGGTTGGCTCTACCCATTGCCAAAACACCTAGATTTATTTTTCTTTTATTTAATATTTTGAGTTATTCTATCATTAGTTATATCACAGCATAACAATTCCACAATATCCCCAAATGTTATCAAGAACCCTAATTCCCCAAATTAAAGATTTTAAATCAAAATCAACTAACCTCATAAGAGCATCTCCAATGGGAAATGCTATATTAAAGAGCCAAATTGATAAAATGGCTTTTTGAATAGTGTAAATATAGCTTTTTTGATTATGTGCATTCCAATGGTAAAAAGTTATTTAGAAAAACCAATTATATTTAATATATTTCATGTTAAATTAATTTTAATATAATTATATAACTAATTTAGATATTTTATATATAATATAATTATGATGTTATTAATTATATAATTAATATGAGTAATTTATAAAAGTAATATAAAATTAATGAAGTAATATGAAAGTTAAAAGATATAGTTTAAAATTTATTTATATGAATATTTTTAATTTTTAGTTTTATATGTTACTGTTAAAAATTTAATTTTTTAAAAGTAAATTCAAATTCAAACTTTGAAAAAAACCGCCAACATTTTAAATTTTGATTTTCAATTTTTTTTTAAAAAATTCAAGCTTTGAAAAAATGACCGCCAACATTTTAAATTTTAAAATTTTAAATTTTGAAAAAATGACCGCCAACATTCTAAGATTTCAAAATTTGAAAAAATAATCCATCTATAAATATTCTCATATACCTTAACATTTTTTCTCATCATTTTCTTCTCTCCAATCTTTATTATATTTCATTAAAATTCATCATGAATCATTCTAATTTTAATTTTTATGATACTTTTAATTTTGATAATGACACTCATGTGTTCGCTTTTCAAGTTGCTACCGTTGTGGTTGCTGAAGAAGAATCGAATAATCAAGGGTGGAGAACAGAGTATCGTGGCTCTATTCTTGGTTACAATATTGTCAATCGTAATAGAAAAGAAGGTGAGTTAAGGTTAGATTATTTTGCTGAAAATCCTAAATTCACTAAAAGTCAATTTCGAAGAAGATTTAGGATGAGTCGTCGTCTTTTTCTTCGGATCGCAAATGTAGTGGAAGCTCATAATCCATAGGTAACTGTAGCTCACAGAATACTTGCATATGGTATTCCTACAGATCTTACTGATGGATATCTTTGAATTGAAGAAACCACTGCGATAGAAAGTCTTAGAGCTTTCGTCAAAGCAATCGTAGAGGTTTTTGGTGATTGGTATTTAAGGGCACCAAACGAGGCCGATATTTATCGATTATTATCAATTGGAGAGCAGCGTGGATTTCCAGGGATGTTAGGGAGTATTGACTATATGCATTGGAAATGGGAGAAATGCCCAATTGCATGGCACGAGATGTATACTGGTCATTGTCGTGAACCAACTATAATTCTAGAGGCGGTGGCTTCACAAGATCTTTGGATATGACATGCCTTTTTTAGAATGCCTAGATCATTAAATGATATTAATGTTCTTGCTGAAGGTCGTACTGCTCCTGTCAATTATACAATTAATGGGCATGAATATACAATGAGATACTATTTAGCAGATAGGATTTATCCTAATTGATCAACCTTTGTTAAGACAATCCCAAGGCTATTAGGAGCAAAGAGAAAATATTTTGCAAGTAAGCAAGAGTGTGCAAGAAAGGATGGGGAGCGGGTATTTGGGGTGCTCCAATCTTGTTTTGCAATTGTACGTGGACCTGTTCGATATTGGGATGAAGAAACGCTTGCAAATATTATGAAAGCTTGCATAATAATGCATAATATGATTATTGAGGATGAAGGAGCAATGAACCTTGGATTTGACCATGAACTTGAAGTCAATTCCTTTATATCAGTGTCACATGGTGAAATACCAGAACTATATGATTTTCTTCAAACTCATAATCGAATCAGGGATAGAGCAACTAGCTCTCAACTACAAGAAGATTTGGTTGAATTTGTGGGAACAATATGACAACGAGTAGAATCATTAGATTTGAACTTCTTATGTCATCATATGTTTCAAGTTTTTTATGTTTTTTTTTTCATTATGGTTGTTATCTTTTAAGTTAATTAATCCTACTTATTGTTGTTAAGTGTTAGAAGAACTTCAAAAAAGTATTATGAATTGATACCACTTTTATAACAATATATTTAAAATAACCAAGAAATTTCTACATATTTAATTAAAAATACATTACATTAAACAATAAATCAATCTAGTTAATTAAAAATTAAAACCCCTTTTTTGCATAATTTCTAACTTTCTATTTTGAAAATACGCTGCAGAAATTGGATCCAAATTAGAAATATCCATTTTCATAATTTGTTCTTCTTTCTCAATCCTGTCCAATTCTTGTTTCTCTTGACTTTGTTGAATCATCATAGCTTGTTGCTCTAACATAATTTTTCTGTCTTGTTTCTTTTGATCCTCAATTTCAACTAGAGTATCCCTGAATTGTTGTAAGAGATTTGTTACAGTTACCTCCCTAACTTTATCTTTTTTTTATTTACGTTTAAGTCGTTCATTTGCAGCCTTCTGACCAATTATCTATCTTGATAAATCAACGGTTCACTATCTTCTCTTAAACTAACAAAATCAGGGGTAAATGGAGTTGATGAAGCCGGACTTGCATTGACATGACTTTTTTATTTGTTGTTTGACCTTTGATGTTGACTTGCACGCTCAAATTGTCATTTGGGTTCTTTTCTTAAGATAACCCAACAATGTTCTAGTTGAAATCGTTTGCCAACGTAAGAAGCATACATTTGTCGAGCATCATTAATATGGTAAAAAATTAGAGAAATTAAACAATGTTAAAATATGTGTTAAACAATTTAACATGAAAATGAATATTAAAATTACCCTTGATTCTTTGGTCATTCCACTTTGCTGATGATTTTCAATTTGAGTAACAAATCCAACAAATTTACCGACTTCTCTATTTATTTCTTACCATCTACTTAAGATTCTTATTTGAGAACGATTATTCAAGTTCCCTCCATTCTCTATAAAGTAAGCATGTACTCGAGCCAAGAACTGTTTTGTTTGTTGTCCAACTCCTGTAATTGAATCCTTGCTTGTATTTAACCATGCAGAGACAAGTAAACAATCTTCCTCTAATGAGAAGTTTTTACTTCTTTATGATTTTTTTATTATATGGAAAATTTGAATCCATCTACATTAAAAAAAAACTCAAGTTAAAACCTTATAAGAGTTTCCATACATGTGAATTAATAATAAGCATTGCCTCCTACTTGTTCTAACATTACAATTTGACTTTTTTTTGGAACTAAAAGAGGATTGATATACTGGTTTAATTACATTTTCAACAAGACAAAATATAATTGACCTCAAATTAAAACAGACAATCAAAAATAAATTTTAAATGTGTCACTCTATATTTTTATCAATATTAGCTACCATTATTACTTCTTCTCAATTTTGTCAAAGATAACAACATAAATAAAAATTATCTTCCTTAACCCATATCAAAAATATAAAATAACAAAGAAATAAAAATCATCACAAATATCAAATTAACAACAAAAGGTCTAAAAAATCAAGAGATATAAAAGAGAAAATAGAAAAAGCTTTTAAACAAGCATACCTTTTAATTTCAGCTAATTAACACAACCGATGTTATTAATTAACCGGAGAATAATTGATTCTTGTTTTTCTAAATTTGAGAGAAGGGCGAGGCACAATACAAGATTTTAAAATTTACATGTTTCTTTCCTTCTGCCTTTTTTTTTAAAAAAATAAACTGTTGGCCAACGGCTATAAAATAGCCGTTGGCCAACAATAATTTTCTTTTGCCATTTCTACAGAGAAATGTAGAAATGGCTCTTCAAAGGATAAATAGCTAAAATAGTTATTCGTTTGCCTGAGCCGTTGGAGTGAATAAAAATAAAAACAAAAGCTAAAAGTATAACTTTTTAAATTTGCCTCTTCATTTAGCTCTCTCGTTGGAGATGCTTTAATAACTTGTTTAAATAGCATTAGAACACCATACCAGGAAATAATCCAAGCTTCAAATTTCAATGAGATAAAAATTTCCAAGCCCTTCTTTCTTCCTCATACATATATGTGCACGCGCATGCATGTATCAACAATTTCATTCAATTCTCACCGTCCTCACTTTGTACCTTTTAATTGTCGAGTAATATCTCCCCCCGGTTCAAATGCATTTTAATATCAACTTCTAGCTGACCACATCGGTTTTCATCAATTTACATCTCAATACTTTTTTTCTTCTTACCATACTTTCATTTAAATTTATTTGTATTTCTATGTTTTTTATTATTATTTTTCAGCCATTTTCTGTATTTTTTTTAAATTGATACACAAACAATTCATTTCCATCTCAAAATCAAATACCATCCCCTTAATTCAAATGTTCAATTTACTTAATTTGTACATCTTTTTTCTTTTTCTTTCTACGAGCTGTGGCCATCTTCCCAACCAACCAACCAACCAAGTGACCTATCAATTGTACTGGTCTTTTCTTGGTGGGTAGGTAGCCTATCTATGAATAATTCAATATTATGACGTCGTTTAATATCCATTCATGTCTATTAAAAAGTAGTTCAATGTACATTTAGTCTAAAACCAAAAAGAAAGGAAAGAAATTTCAATTTTCAGTACTGATCAGATCATGATTGATCGCAACTCTCCACCAGTAATACCCACTCGGTTGCATCATGCATGCATGTATGTCTCCTTGATGGAGATGATAATACCCACACGGTTGCATCATGCATCCTTGATGGAGATGATGCTTTTGTCAGCACTTGTACGAGGAATTAAAAATAAAGAAAAGAAAGCAGGCATATAAAAGGACAATATATTCCTCTTTAGCTATTAAGATTAAACTGTTAGTGATAAATTTAATTTCGGATGTGTATAGTTTCTTTTAACTGGTTTAGAAATGTATATTCAGTTTTGATACTCCTAAAGTATTCTAAATATTATTTATGGATATAAAAAAAATAATAATAAGTGAATTCATACAAATACTTTGTGAATTATTGGTTATTTGAACCAAAACTCCTTATTCTTTTTTTATTTATTTAAAAATACATGAAGTATGATTAGGGCCCCTCTATTGTTTTATTTTTATTTTTTTAATAATTTAGATGGCTTTGTTTTTTTTATCAACCCCAACATACCCGTGAATTGTCACACAGGTAATGACGTGGTTGGTTTGAATAACTTTTTTTTTAATCAAGTTTTTAATTTAATCATGAGATAACAAAAATAAGAAATGTAAAGGAAAACAATGAAATAAAATTTAAAAAAGAAACAAAAAAAATCATTCAAAGATACATAAAAGAAAATTGTGGTTGAGAAATAAGGGATAATCACCTTTTGAACTTAAAAAATGAATTTTTAATTTATTTTTTTTAATCTAAAAACACCTAGGAAACTCTATCAAAATATCAATCTCTCAACTCAAAACACGTCTAAATTGATCTAAAAATACAAAATTAAATTGTGAAAAAAAAATTCATAAAAAACCTAAACGATGTTTTTTTGGTAAGATATAGGGTGAAAAACACTAGAATAGAACTTCTCTCATTAAATAAAACTGTAAACTCTAAGAACAACTTGTTTTGTGGTTGAAAATTAGCCAACTATTAACTTTTTTTTTTTTATCAATGGTTGTTTTTTTGATGATTTTCTTTCTCCTCTCTTAAACCGTGAGACTAAAAAATAAAAATTATAAAAACGAGGAGATGAAAATAAAAAACACCACAATTCTAAAAGAGAAAAAAGTGCACATTGAACAGTAAAACAAACCCTCAGTTTTACACCTAATGTCAATTATGGTCCTTGGGTTTTCAATATTTTTAAAGAAACAAAATTGAATTTGAATTTTTTTAAAATTAAGCACAAAAAAATATAAAAACAACAGAGTTCACTTTTATGATATCTCAAGAATCCCATAGGTAACTAACACAAGAAATTTCCTAGTTTCAAATTCTAAACAAGTTAGCATGAAAGGATAAAATATAAAATAAGAAGATTGGTTATGCATAATAAAAAAAAGGTATTATTTTAGTGAAATCCACGATGTTTTTTAGTTGCTTTGGTAGGTATAATTGTAATTAAAGATGAAACTACTATTAAATGAAAGATTTAGTTGTTTTTATGCATTTTAAATCCAATTATGACTCGGATTTTGACTATTTTAAGATTTGCGAACTAAGAAATTGATTTTTTAAGTTTATTTGAGTTTAGTATTAGCTTTTGATATAATAAAAAGAAATTAGGAGTGTTAATCCAAATTAGGGATTTATTAATAATTTAATATAATATACCTATTAAATTAATTGAACTGCGTTTTCAACTACCCACCTGGGCGTGTTTACTAAAAGCCCAAAAAGCCCTTCCCTTCCCTTCCCTTCCCTTGCAACACACTCTATTTCTTATTTGGTAGTTAACAACATCTCACCTAAAAAAAAAAAAAAAAAACCTCATAGATCCATCAGCATGCACCACAGCAAAATCTCCCACCTCCACCTCCACCTCCACCTCCACTTTCCTCCTTTCACAATAGCTATTCCAAATTACCAATATTAATCATCATCATCATCATCATCATGGTAGAGACTATTGCATCTCCACTCGCCAGTCGTTTCAATTACCAGAGGCTTGACCTTAAACGCTGCGTTCCTGCTTTTTTGTCTTCTCACAAAATCCTCTTTACTCTCCTTTGGATCGCTGCCTTCGCTTCCGTCTTTCTATGGCAACGCAATGCCGTCCGTGGTGGTTTTGCCGCTTTCTGGCATGGACCCGTCCGCCCCATCCCCAAACTGCGTCCTGTGGCTTTCAATTTGACCGATTTTGGCGCCGTGGGTGATGGCGTTACTCTGAATACCGAGGCTTTTGAGAGGGCAGTTTCGGCAATCTCGAAATTGGCCAGGAGAGGTGGTGGCCAGCTTAATGTGCCTCCTGGGAAATGGTTAACGGCACCGTTTAATTTGACTAGTCATATGACTCTGTTTCTTGCTGAGGATGCTGTTATACTTGGAATCCAGGTTACTCACTCCCTAACTCCTTAATTTATTTGCATAACCATAAATTTTTAATCTCACATTACTCATTTTTAAATTTTTTTTTTTGGAAAGTTTAATTATTATCTGTTGATGAAAATCTTTGGGTTTCTAGCTATATTAGGCTTGTAAATAAGGGATGACATATTTAAAAAAAAAAATGAGAGCTAGTGATTTAGATTTGTAGACCAAAATACAAGGAAATGTTAGATTGCTGTGGCGGTGACTGGGGTTGTGGGAGTTGAGTGGTTTAATATCCAAAACGGGCTATTTTAAGTTTTTCCCACTTTCTCTGTAAGGTTTATTCGTATAATAGGTTAGCGGTGTATTATAAAACACTCAAGTTTAATTAGTAGGTTTTCTTGTCGAATGTGGTTTAAGTAGGGTTAACACTGTTCAAGAGTAGTTGTTTAATGTATTATAATCCTTGATGATCAGCTTTTGGAGGGTGCTATTTCTATTTCTAGTTGAATGGAATTTATGTAGAAGGACCGTGGATTAGTTTGAGTTGCTTGAGTTGTATACTTGGAGGGATTTTTTTTGTCTTATTTATGGTTGCGCGTATACATGACTGAAGAATCATGAAGCACCTGAACTTGTAATAGGTTCAAAGAAATAATTAGAACTTAACCTTTTAACTGTCTCAAACCAGCTATTAGAATTGACCACTATGAAAATGGGCTGGTGTTGTAGAAAGGACTTGGAATTGAATCTCGTTTACACTACTGATGAATGGGCTGAGGGAGAGGATGTTACGCCTTGTTGTCTAAACATCTGTTTGGAGTGGGATGAAGGGAGTATATTTAGCAAGTTCTATAATTATTGTGACAATGCATAGCCATATCCCTAAGTTTGTTATTGAAGCTTATCGTCCTTGGGAAGACAATAGGTTGCAAATATGAACTTTAAATTCCTTTTTCAGAATTCAGATCAGCCATGAACAGGTACTGTGAAGTTTTGAAGCTACTGCCAGATTGTCTGCACTATCAATTTGACAGCTTGCCAATAGTTGGTCTCCCAAATAGTTGGAAACTTAGGCAAACCCCTTATAGTTTTTTTATCAGAAGTTGCTTATTTAACTAGTTTATTTAGTGCCTGTTTGTCTACGCGGTTTGCTGTGTTTCAAACTAAAAGCATCATTTTTTATGCTTTTTGGCTTGAACCACAGTTTTCACCGTGCAGACAAACAGGCCCTTAGTTTTAGAACTTTCAGTCATTTTTAGTGATTTAAAGTTATGGCTCATTTTAGATGCATCCCCTTTTCTGATATTTGACAGGATGAGAAGTATTGGCCTTTAATGCCTCCATTGCCTTCATATGGGTATGGGAGAGAGCATCCTGGACCTCGGTATGGAAGTTTAATCCACGGTCAAAACCTCAGAGATATTGTTATAACAGGTCAGCCGATTCAACTTCTATCCAAAGTATGCTCAGACCTTAGTTCTGGCTTTTAACTTTGAATGTGGAACTACTCATGCAATGAATATCAGATGCACAGATATAAAGAGTGATCATGGAGATGGGCCTACAAAATGTTACCGAAAAAAACAAAGTGAAGCAATTAAAATAAAAATGGAGAGTACAAAATGTAAAAACAATCAACAGGGTAGATAATTAATTGTTGTGGATCTGACTATTGACCAATCATGTTAACTGACCATTGGTCATTTTGAGTCATATTTAAGCAAAGATGATGCATGCTATGACCATTTCCTGCAATATCTGGGCATCATCACATAATGTCTTTGATTATGCTGCTTTTCCACAGCTTTTCCACCCAGAAGTGTCTTGTACAAAATAATAGTGGGTCTCTCTTTTTTCTCACAGTAGCATTTCTCCATGTAGAATTCTCAGGTACTTTAAGCTACAAGATAATTTGGATAGAACTGTCCCTTGGATGTTAGATAAATTTGTCTCCATTTATTCCATGCCTATGTTTGGTGCCTTAAAAATTCCTCCACAAAGTAAGATGTAGCAAATAAAGACCTTCAACTTAATTGTTTCCCTTGTAATTCCACTTAATCACATCGCCGTTGATGAAATTATTAATTCTTACTATTCAAGCAATTTTGTCATATCTTGAATGAGATGCAATATACAAAGCCCCAAATCAAACTGATGGCACCACTGCAGGAACAGTTAATATGATTGTTTGGTAGCAACCAATTATATGAAATTATGCATACTATTTATTAGTTCCAGTTTGAACACTTCATATAACAACAATCCAGAAGGTAGTTTCTAGCTTTGTTGTTATCATAGTGAACATTGAATTCATCAACATTTATTATTTGAAATTGTTTTTTCCTTGACCGGGAATGGTCCTCATCAAACATTTCTGCTGATCAACAGGACACAATGGTACCATAGATGGACAGGGTCAAACATGGTGGAAGAAGTATCGCCAAAAGCTTCTCAACCACACTAGGGGTCCCCTTGTGCAGATAATGTGGTCAAGTGACATTGTGTTTCTGAACATAACACTACGCAATTCCCCATTTTGGACACTTCATCCATATGACTGCAAGAATGTAACAATTAGGAATGTTACAATTCTGGCTCCCATTTTTGAAGCCCCAAATACTGATGGAATTGATCCTGGTAAATATTTCTGACAATTGTAGTTTTCTGCTACTGTAATTTGTTTTCCACAAACTGACCCTACCTTTGATGTCAACTTAACCTCTAGAGATGATCAGCCTACTTACTAATATTTTGCACCTTGGATGAGATGCACTGCTGAGTTTTAATTATTATATATCAATGAAATGAAAGGGCTTAGGTTGGAAAAAGGGGTAGGAAACAATTAGTGTTAAGGTTGGATGTTGGAAAAATGGTCCATTGAAGAGGATTTGTTCTTTGTGTGCCCGTGTTTTTCAACTCACTAACAAGCTGGTCTTGGATGATAATCAATAATACATTTCAGATATTGAGGTAACAGCAAGACTGATTGCATGGAGCGAATTTTTTTGAACTTTGATAATAAACTTCGGATCTCAATATCATTCTACCTTTTACTTTTTATTTCTCTCAAACTGACTTCTTTCTTGTGTGTAAGTGAGCTGGAGCCCCATTTACCATTGTACTAGTTAATTTTGTTTGTTTTTTTTGTCATCTTTTTTTCTTTATTGATGTAGGACTATGATATAACCCTGCATGTTAGTAACTTGGAGTACTTTATCTCATATTGATTGGCTAAACTTCAAACCCCTTGAAATCATGTAGGTTGTGCCATCAAAACATCTTTAGCAAAGTTTTTTTCTTTTTTGTTCAACTGAAATGCAGTTTTGAAGATTGTTCACAATTTGTTCTTGACATACTGAATAATGTGAACTTCAATTTTTTGGGGATAAATAGATTCATGTGAGGATATGGTAATTGAAGACTGTTACATAAGTGTGGGGGATGATGCAATTGCAATAAAGAGCGGATGGGATCAGTATGGAATTGCATATGGACGACCTTCAACGAATATTCTCATCCGTAATCTTGTAGTTCGCTCTATGGTTAGGTAAAATATCTTAATAATTTGCTTCTGACTTGATGCATATCTTTTCTATTCTTGTTCTTGTAAGCTCTAGAACTAGCATCCTTGTATGTCTTCTACAAATCTTTGGGCCCAAACATTATTCTACCATGTCTTCTCTAGGCATCTCCCCTTGAATGATTAGAACCTTTGAATGTGTAAATACAAGACCAGTTTGTGGAGGATATATATATATATATCTATATATATATATATATATATATATATATATATAATTTCATCCATTTGATTAGAATATTATAGAGGAAATGTGCACAAGCGGAGGTGCATGATTTATTCTAAAATGTACTTTTTTTGTTTACAAATATTATATGTAAATCGGTAAATTTGCTTTTCTTCGGAACTTTACTACTTAGGTTGCATTTGGTATAAGGTGAAAAATTTGGAAGCGAAATGTTAATGGAGTAAAATTTAAGGGGAAAGTGTAAGGGTGTAAAAATTATTAAAAGATGTTTTAATGATGTTTAGTAAGAGTTGAAAAAATTATGGATAATGGTGGACCCTAATATATATAAAATTGATTTTAAATTAAATGTGATTACAAAAAAAAATAAAAAATAATAGCATACATTTTTGGTTTAAAATAGAAATGGAAGAATAAACAAGAATAAATTACTTTTAAATTAAAAAAGAGAGAGAAGGGCACAAAAACAAAGAATCTTCACCCAAGATTTTACTTCACCATAGTTTTGAACATTTCAATGGAAGGAGGTTACCACAAGCAAACAAGGACCATTTCCATTAAAAAAGAAATATGATTTGAGGTGCTATTACTACTTTTTTTCAGCAAGTTGATGCAAGGGAACCATGCATTTTTTTGTTTCTATGTAGGAAAGCAACTGATGATTCCTTAATGCAATTGCCTATCTGGTAATCTTGAAGGAACTGTTGTGTTGTAGATTCTTGAATGAACCGTTGTGTTGTAGAATTAACCTTTGTGGCTTTCAGCCATGTTAAAACTTCACTCAAGAAACTGCTGTGAAGCAGGATACTAAACTCAGTCGTGGTTGCTAGGCAACATGCAGTTTGAATGATTTTGGACCCTAGCTGACTTGTGCATTTAGGCTTTTATCGCAATTACTTGTATCATATTATCATTTATTAGGTTCTCAGCACCATTTAGCTGTCTTAGTTTGCCATAAATGCTTGTGTTTTTCTTTAGATGGCAACTGAGATCCACCCTGGCTGAATTTTGTATTAGTGCCGGCATATCAATTGGCAGTGAGATGTCAGGTGGGGTATCAAGTGTTACCGTGGAGAACCTCCTTGTGTGGAGCTCAAGGCGTGCAGTTCGGATCAAGACTGCCCCTGGAAGAGGTGCATATGTTCGAAATATAACCTACAGGAACCTGACATTTGACAATGTAAGAGTTGGAATTGTTATCAAGACAGACTACAATGAACACCCTGATGAGGGTTATGATCCAAAGGCTGTTCCAACACTCCAGGACATAAGCTTCAGTGGAATCCACGGCCAAGGAGTTCGTGTGCCTGTTCGCATACATGGGAGCGAAGAAATTCCAGTTAGGAATGTGACTTTTCAGGATATGTCAGTGGGGCTAACTTACAAGAAAAAGCATATATTCCAGTGCGCCTTTGTTCAAGGTCGTGTTATAGGGACGATCTTCCCTGCTCCATGTGAAAACCTTGATCGATATGATGAGCAAGGAAAGCTGGTTAAGCTCTCTGTCTCCCAAAACATAACAGACATAGATTATGATTTTTGACACGTCAACACATCTCAACTCCCCTTAACCTTTCTGAAGGCCATTGACATTGTATGACTGTATCAGACAAGCCAGACAGATGACGTTGGAGCAGTTCAGCTTCTTCTTATGGTATTCTAATGCCACCATGTTTGCTCCAATTTTATAGCTTGCTTCCTTTGTATATACAGATTTTCATACATTTCTAAGGTTTGTGAAATGCATAGCATTACAATTACAATTACAAGAAAGACTAAATCGTGTGGTAGTTCTAATGTATATGACAAGCACTATGCATGTTCTCTCAATGATTTCAACAGGTGTTTTTTTTTTTTTTCATTTTGGTAAGTGAATCTTTTGTTTTTCACCGATTATTGTATCCTTTCATGTTTATTTATTTTTTTGTACGATCTCTTCTAATTGAATGTTCTTGAGGATTAAAGGTGTGAATTAGATTTCTAAACTTGATTAGATGCCAATTTAATCACAGTTTTAATTTGTATTATAAAGACAAGTAAAAGATAAAAACAGCATGAGAACCAAAAACAATCAATGTGGCGTTTATGAAATTCACGCTAAAAAGTGCTCTTTTGTCGACTGCTATTTTTTTCCCAGCAAGCTTAAGCATTTTAATTTTTAATGCAAAAATTTATTTTGTGCACCTTTCATTATTGAGTTTAAGAGATGATGGAGATCACCAAAAATTTGAGGAGACAAAAAATAATCGGTTGGATATATTTTGGTAAAAAAAAAAATTAATTATGATGTCAATGAGTTTCATTTGATGAGTTATTAAGGTGCTATCAAGGTTTTATATTGCTATAAAAAATAAATCAGCACTATGAGAATTTTTTTATTTATGCTGATTTTTTATTTTTTGAATGATTAAAGGTTGGTACGAGGAAATAAATGTGTTTTTTTAGGTATTCAGGGTGTTTCTTATATATTTTTAATTGAAAACAGAGTTGAGAAAATAATTTTTTAAACCCTAGAAGTCGGACCATGACTTTTTTCTTTAATGCTCATTTTTGCTTTAGCCTAACTAGTGTGTTTTTTTTTAATTATTGAAGATGTATGGTTATTTTACGCCTATCATGCTTATAGAAGCTTTGGACTTAATAATGATTGTTTTTATTCAAGTTTATCTCTCTTTTAGTTTAATAACTTCAAGTTTATATCACTATATGTTAATTCAAGTCTTTTTATTATCATATGAGCTTTTTTAATAGCAATATGCTTTTTATTTTAAGTTATATATATATATATATATATATATATATATATATATATATATATATATATATATAAGTATTAAATTTTGAGTAGCTACGTAGTTTATTTGCACCTTTAATACAACTGATCCCATTGTTATGATTGGACCAAGATAACCTTAAAGTTATCGAAGGGTATAACATAACCTTTAATACAACTGCTCCCATTGTTATGATTAGACTAAGGCAATCTTAAAGTTGTGGAAGGGTATAACATATCTTCTGGTTAATTGTACCTATAAAACTTGGAATAATATATTGTCTAGGAGTTATTGAATACAATCCACAATGATTTGGTCATCGAAGATGCTCACTCTCATTTTAGCAATTCTAAGATTTGTTTAGAGGTCCTTAATAGATTTTATTTTTTTTTAATTGTTTTTAGAATATACTTCTATATTAAATCCCCTTATATAGTAGTTATAAGATATGAGAGATAAGAGATTCATCTATTTATCAAAATTACCCTAATAAAGATGAGCCTTTATTATAATTATTCTTAAAATTAGCCTATGCTTCAACTAGTTTCTGTACCCTCCTTATAATACTTCTTTTATAAAAATATCACTGACATATAAGGATGAATGGGTGCTACTTCAGGGTTTGCATCCATGCTAATTTTAGAAAAATTAGTTGCTAACATATGAGTTTTATGAGGTTCTTCTTTAGAAATATAAGGAGTTACAATAACAAGATTAAAGAATATATCTAGTGGTGATGAAAGGGACCTATTTTGTTGGGAAAAAAAGGAGCATTCTTATGATCTACAATAATAATTATTGGCGATGAGACATCTTTAATATCAATAATAGTGGCAATAGTGATGGCAAATACTATTGGTGGGGAAGAACTTAGTTAGAGAGGACAAACAAGAGTTTTCAGTATCATCTTCATAATGGCAAATAGAGATGGAAGAGAAATCTCAAAAGCTGGTACCAAAACAGTACAAAGAAAATAGGGTAAGATAAAAGTTGAAAAACAAATCAAAATACAACATTTTTTTTTATTGAAATAATTACCTAGGCCTAGTCATTAACCTTGCAATTAGGGTTTCATCATCTTTATCTTCTTCAATTATGAGAGGATTTTAAGGTTTAAAAGGATTGGATGTCATTAGTGGTAGGTAAACACTAATAGTTTGATGAGTTGAACAAAAAAAAAAGCACGGTCAATAATTTTAAGTAAACAATGCTCATTATTATCTACATTATAGATGATCAATTTATTTGATTGATCCATTATTAACTTGATGGGGGGGATTTTTTTTATTCAATCTAAATATAAAAGAATACAGAGGGCATTGTTTACATCTAAAGTAAAAATCTACGTGTCAACTATGCAAAAACATTAATTGTTTATAACCAAACAGGAAAAAAAGGTTGAACTCAATCGTGAACAATGAAAAAAATAAGTCTAAGAGGAGTTCATAATTGATTCGGGAAGATAGAAAGCGATCAACCAAAGGAATTGAAATTCATGATCGTCTAGGAGTGTTAGAAGATATGATCGACCATGAAAAGGTAATCAACCATAGAGATAAGGATTCATGTGATCACCTAGAAGATCAAGTTTACTCTGAATAACAATATGTGGTATATTATGCTGGTAGGAATTATAAATTAGTAAGGAAACATATGACTATCAAGAAGGAGACGTGTTATAAGCATTACAAATTGTATTATGATTCATATTATAAGCTCCTGATCTATTATGAATAATTTGTATGGAGTTGGGAATTGTAGTTAACGTATGATTTGAACTTTATAGTTATATAAATAGGCTATCTATTTATTGAAAAAGATAGTCAACCTCACATGTACAATTTATATCTTTAATTTTATTCAATCTATCTCCTTTTGATATTCTTTAATTTATTTGTTTTCTTTTATAGGCACTTTTTTACCTTCCTACATTATTTACTTCTTTATTGTTCTTTTATTTGTTCACTTGCTATCATTTTGTGTGGCATTAAGTAAGATATATTTATCTATTTTAAGGTTTAAAATATTAAGAACTCGAACTCCATTTGATTTTATGAGGTTGCTATGTGCCTTCACAGGATTAAGCTCCTCTTAATTGATAAGAAACAAATGAAGAGCACATAGCATAATTGATAAGAGAATTAATGATTGGCCAACTAACTAGTTAGAAATCGATAACATGATTATCTATGAGAGCAACACATATATGGAGTGATTAGTAAAAAGATTAAAAATTGAAGTGTTGTGTGGTTATCAAGATGAAAAAATTGGAAATAGAATGAAGGAATAAGTGTTCAATGAAGGAATCAAAATGACATTTTAATTCAAATAATGTATATGAAATACTAATAAGAAATCGAAATAAAATTTAAAATTTTTAATGGCTCATTTTTAAAATGAAATGAAATGATGAAAAAAACAAAAATGGATTTCATCAATATTGTTCGTATTACAAACAATAAAGGTGATTATGGTGATGATGATGTTGGTAGAGGAGGAGTAGATGATGGGGTAGTGATAATAATAATAATAATAATAATAATAATCCCTGGCATCCTATAATTTAGTTTAAATTGCACTTGCCTATCAAGTTTTGAAAAATTACAGTTTCCAACTTAGTTCAAAGACAAATTTCAAATATGATGAAATGACTATAGTACCCCCATATATATTATAACAATCAAAGACACCAAACGATAAATTGATAGATCATTTCGGGTGCTCTCTCTCTCTCTCTCCCCCTCTCTCCTTGACTCTCCCTCTTTAACAAACACTGAAGAACTTGTGATTTATCCCAAATCAAACAACATTGGCTTGCAATGTTGGCTTGCAATTGCCTAGGCAGAGAAGTAAAACCCATGTTGTCATATCTTTTATCATGCCCTGTTTTTCCACATTTATCTCCATCGTAGTATATCAGACTTTGTTTGTTATTGCAGTCCAACCATGTTTTTGAATCTTTTTAGCTTCAAATTAATTTTTTTGGATGTCATTGGATCATTTTAATGTGCCAATATAAAAAATAAATTTAAAAAATAAAAATATTATTTTGATGTATTTTCAAACGAAAAACACTTTAAAAACAACCTTTACCACACTTCTAAACTGACCCTTAATAAATGAATGATTAAGGCCATAAATTGTCACATATGTATAGTTCTCAAAGCTCTCTATATGTATTTTGAATCTTTTTAGCTTCAAATTAATTTTTTTGGATGTCATTGGATTATTTTAATGTGCCAATATAAAAAATAAATTTAAAAAATAAAAATATTATTTTGATGCATTTTCAAACGAAAAACACTTTGAAAACAACCTTTACCACACTTCTAAACTGACCCTTAATAAATGAATGATTAAGGCCATAAATTGTCACATATGTATAGTTCTCAAAGCTCTCTATATGTATTTTGAATCTTTTTAGCTTCAAATTAATTTTTTTGGATGTCATTGGATCATTTTAATGTGCCAATATAAAAAATAAATTTAAAAAATAAAAATATTATTTTGATGCATTTTCAAACGAAAAACACTTTGAAAACAACCTTTACCACACTTCTAAACTGACCCTTAATAAATGAATGATTAAGGCCATAAATTGTCACATATGTATAGTTCTCCAAGCTCTCTATATGTATTTTCTTGAAACCACAATCAAATCTCTTAAATGTTTTACTAGAATTAACTAGAATTGGATTTGATCTACAAATTGCATACCCACCAAAACTTCATACCCCTATCACTATTAGAAGACTTGTCAAAGGCTACAACAATACCCAATCCAACCCCACCAATGGACTTCTTGGACTAGTATTACCATCTGTGAACCTACCCTGGTTGCCCAAAACCAGTAATTCCAACAACCTTCTGATCATCAGATTTGTTCTTTTTCCTAACATCATCAAATTAAATAAATCTCCAAGAATAAAGTTGGAAATATTAGGATGGTTTTGGTCTACAAATTACTTGATATCTGATGAGTTTTAAAATTTAAGATGTTTAGGAATAAGGCTGATGTGTCGGATAAATAATGAATCTTTTATTTCAAGTAGTCCGATCTATTCTCCCTAGCCTAGGTATCTAGCAGCTTGATATGAAAAGCCTAAATGATTAATAGTTGGTAGTTTGTAGCAGGTGATGATTGGTATGCCAAGGTGACCAATAGTCGTGGTAGTAGCAGGCGGTGCCTGGTAAGTTAGATGATCGGTAGCTGTAGTGGTAGCAGATGGTGCCTGATAAACCATGTGACTAGTAGCTAGTACCTGTAAAAGGTCTCATTTGATGGACGTTGGGACTCTTTGATGGTAAAGTCAGAAACTTAAGAGAAAGAGAGAAAGTGCAATGATATTTTAAAGAGATGGACTTTTAACTGTGAAAATATGTATGCTGAAAATATTGAGAATGGAGAGATTGTAAACCTTGAGTTTGAAGGATTCATGGTGTATTTATAACTTATAAGTCTTGTCTTTTTTATAGAGATGAGAGACTAAAATATAATTTCACATTTGTAATATTTTGAGTTGTATTCTACTCAAAATAATACATATTAGATTAGTATAAAATATTAAAAGACTTGTCAGGGGTTCTAGAAAAAAATTTCAAGAGAGTGTTCGGCTCAGGGTTTATACCTCTAAGCCCTTGAGGGTGACGGGGTGCATGCTTAGCACCCCCAAGAAATTAGGTGTTGGCATGCCCAACACCTTAATTAAATAGGTCCTGTTATGCTTGGATTTAATAATGGGTTATGACATGCCCTGACACCCAAAATAATAAGGCTTGCGTGCTGGGTGTATTACGCCCAACAAGCAAGGTTAGGTGTAACAGCACACCTAAAATAGGCTTGAGCCACCATGCTCAAGTCCATGTATTTTAATAGCAATTGGGTTAGAATGTGGTAGCCGTGCCTAAGAAAAATATTTTTAAATCTTTTAAGGAGTTTTTATTTTTTTACCTACTTGAAAAGTGTAGGGCATAACTATTACTTAATTTATTAGTTATTTATAATTCCAATTTATTATTTAGTAAAGGGTGGAGATAGCCATGTTGCTTTGGAATTATACAATAATGATTATGATACAAAAAAGACCAAATCAATTGAATTATTTTCTAATTATTATAATTGATCTATCCAAAACAGATATTACTAGTTACAAATTTTCTTTCACTGCTTGTAGGGGTGTGCAAAAAAAAAAAGATTAAACTGAAAAAACCAAAAAACATTAACCGAAAAAACTAAATCGAGAAAAAAAAACCGATTAGAATATTTAGAAAAAATTCTGGTTCGGTTCAGTTTCGATTTTGTAATGGAGAAAGCGATTAACCCAAATCGAACCGAACCGGTTCAACCAACATTTAAACCCACTATAAAAGGAAACCCTAAAACTAAACTTCACAGTTCACAATCCTTCAGCTCTCAACCGCCCCCCTCTCCCAAATGTCTTTCAAGGTGTCCCTCTCCCAAATGTCTTTCAATCCTTCACAGTTGACAATTCTTCTCTAATTCTCTCATTATTCTTTGATTCTCTGGTAGATGTTATGCTTCTTGGTAGTCAGTCTCCTCCCCTGAGCCCATTCCTTCTAGCTTAGGAACTTCTATTTTGAATTTGAGTTTCTACCTTTTCCTGTTCCCGTGTAAGCTATTCCATGCGATGTCTTTCACAAAGGGACAGGGATTTGAGCTAGTGAATCTTTTCTTCCCTTGTAGGAACTTGGTCTCTCTAATACATCAATCAATATGGTAAATAGATCAGGTAGAAGATCAGTTGCCACTCTCGCTGTGTTCGATCGACTTCAAAGCTTCTTCACTTTTTGCGCTTAACACTTCCACTGGATAATATCAATTTTTTTATTTTTTTTCCTCAATTAACCGAACCGAACCAAACCGAAAATGATCGGTTTGAACTGGTTTCGGTTCTGAATTACAAAAAAAATATTATTGTGGTTGATTTTTTAAGTAAAAACCAAACCAAATAAAAAATACTCATCCCTAACTGCTTGTAGGTGAGACCCATTTCCATAATTATTATAGTTGATTCATCTAAAACAAATACTACAGTTAAACATCATGATTATAGTTCATCTTGGGATCTGGCCCACGAATAACCTATTAAACAATTCCAAGTGAATTTATAACCGTCTAGGTTTGGGTACGTGTACACATCTGGAGAGGGATCGATTATTACAACCGCCACCAATGGCCTCATTGAATTGCAGGCCCACGTTAGGCTTTTACAATGGCACTCTTCCATTCTTCTCTGTTAGGGGAAATTTTGGGATTGTTTTTTTTATTAAATCTTAACAACTCCATTGAGGTCAAAATAATAATAATAATAATAATAATAAATCATTATGTTAAACCACTGAATAGTCTAGAAAAAAGAAATGGAAAAAATACCCTCACACTTATGTAGTTTAATTATTTTTTTTTATTTTATCTCCATTATTTTAAAAATTACTATTTACATCATTATTCAACTCAAAAAATTAAAAAAATAGTTTACCCTAAACTTAATATAAGCACAAACACACAAGCAATATATCAATTTCATTTTTCAATCTCTTTCCCTTCCTTCTTCCCTTCTTTCTTTCAATCAACAATCAATAGATTATTTTAATTAAAAAAAACACAAAAATTGCATATACATCCCATAACAAAAAAAAAAGGTATAATTTTTTCTTTAATATTGCTGGGTTCACTAGATAGGAAGACTTCTTATACCGTGAATGAAACCAATCTATTTGCTTTTTGCACTCAGGAATTTTGAAACCCCAAATTTGTTGATTCTTTTGTCAAATCTTGAACAAAACTACAGAAGCCTTGATGGGAGAAGAACTGGGCATGATATTATTTATTTCAGAAGCCTTGAAGCCGGCCTTGAAGGTGGGGGGATCTCTGGCGTAATTGAATTGGACATTGACAAATATGGTGAGCGATATATATAAATGGATCTTTTAAAATGGAACAAAAGACAGGAATTGAGGAGGACGTGCTTAGGCTGCAAGGTTCAGAACACTTGCATAGTTTAATTTTCTCCATTTTTAGTTTCACACTTTGTTTAAGCATACATTAAATATCAAGTGAAAGAAAATTAATTGGATATATAGTCTCTTTGGAATTTCATGGCCACGTAAAATATTAGAGTTAGATTTGTTTACTTGCTAATAAGAAAAACAGTGATGTTGTGCGTGCATGGTTGGCTTTGTTCCCAGCTTCCATGGAACCAGCTTTAAACAATTCAAACCATGCGTTTATTAAGAAAGAGATCATCCCACGAACCACAACACCATTTCGAGGGTATATTCGGTTTGGTTGCCCTCTTCGAAACAGTTGACACCACCAAGCTAAGCAAACATGTATGTAGTCATTTATTTAATGAGATGAAGAGCTTTCAGTGCTTTCTTACGTGTAGTATTTTCTTTCAACTTCATCATTAGTTGGGTATTGGCTGAAGACCAAGTGCTTGCTTTCGTGTGCAAATCTATGGAAGCTGCGATTGAGTGCTTTTGGAAAATTTATTTTAGACCTTTTTTTTCTGTCATATGCCTAGAGGCTAGAAGTTTTATCGTATTTGTGTTGATAAAAATAATAGATGGCGTGGGTCTCTTAATCATTTGGTCAAGTAACTTTTAATGAAGTAGATAATAATCTGACAAGCTGAAAATAAGATTTGATAGAACCCTGATCTAGAGGTAACCCTATATCTAAGAATAAAAAGGTATGGAAAAAGACTCAAACCCTGAGATAACCTTGTATTTAAGAACCCTAAGTATGTGAATGACACCACAAAACCAGTTAATTTTTGATAAGTCAGTGTACGATCTTTGTCCTTGCAAAGAAATGTTGTTTTGCCGCAAACAAAGAAAAGAAAAACTATTGTTTATTCTTCAACTTGCTGCCCAAACAACAGTTTGTCACTAACTGATCTCACTACACAATGACATAATTAGTAAAAACAATCACAAAAAGCTTGACTTTCTTAGGTTGTGGATAATCTTGACACTAAAAAAAATCCACTTCACCTTCTTCTCTCATTCTAAATAAATTTATAGATCATTCTTCCCTTGAAAAGCCGATATTTTCAGCTTAATTGTACCCAAATCTCCACTAAACTCAACATTATGGTCCCAGTACCTATAATTACCTCTCTGGCCAAAGTTATCACCATATATTTCCCCTCTAAACTAACGATTCCGCTAGCGTGCAAAATGTTCCCCATGTCCCACGAATATATTTTCAAAATCAACACTACTCATGTCATTATCAGCCACAAACTCATCCACATCAGTGTTAACTTGCCTAAGAGCTCTCCTAACAATAAATTCTCTTCGCTCAGGCCTATTTTGAACCCCATCATGATCATTAACACGTTTTCTCTCCAACCTAGCCAACCTATCTCCAAATTTATTAGCCAACTAATTCATCCGTTGATTCATAATGTATAACTAAGTTACAATTTCATTATCTCCTCTCTGTGGTGCCATGTTGTTGCTTGCCTTCGACATTATGATAAAAAATATTTTTTTCTCACTCCCTCACATGTTTACACTCCTTTCGGGTTTCACTCAAATATATGATTTTCACTCAAATATGTTTGCTATGTCTTTTTCCTCTTGTCTCACCTTTTTTGGCTCTTGCAAAAATGATTTCAACATCAAATACAACAGCCTTATCAGCATACCCAAATATGTGCATATGACTTAAAAAGCAAGAAAAATATAAAAACAAGCAAATAAGAAACTACATTATAATTTCATGAGTAACAGGTGAATTTGTACGCAAAATAGACATTTTTGCAAAAGAAAGCATATGCAAAGGTTGTAAGAAAATTAAAATGATACCTAAATATTTCAATTATAATGTTATTATACTGTTAGAAATGAGAAATAACAAAAGCAAAACAAGTTTGAGTTACCGATGCGAATTAGACCCGTTGCGACAAGTTTCAATCCCAAATTTAGTTCTTATAGCAAAAAAAACTCCAAATGACCTCAAATTGTATATGAGGTGTGATTAGAACCTTAAAATGTAGCATATAAAATTGGAGAATTTTCTAAATTTATTTGACCTACAATTCCCTTCTGATACGAATCTAACCTTTTACGCAAGTTTTAATCCTGAGTTTCATTACTATAGCAAACAATCTTCAAATGACCTTAAATTTTATATGGGGTGCGATTAGGACTCCTAGAAATAGTATATATTTGAGAATTTTATGAATTTGTTTGGTTCAAATTCTCCCTTGTTTGTGTACTGTCACATATTCGATAAAAGTGACTTTTGGACATTCTTTTCCTCTCTTTTTTTACCCTTTATGCTACTAATATATTATGAGACTGAAACAAATTAAAATAATATATTTTTACTAAAGAACTCTAAATTCATAGTTTTATTATGAAACAAACAAAGCTAGAACGACATCAAACAATCACAAAAAGACAAATTTTGATGAGTGAAAAGGGTTGTAGATATAAACCCTAAATTCATATTTTTATTACGAAATAAGTCTAATAATATTTGCCACTCAAATAGATTTACAAGTCCTTTAAATATGTTAGAAAAAACCTATCTCTGCTATAAAAAAAATCAAAATCCAAAAGCATAAAAAAATTTACATAATATCCAAAACAACATAATAAATCAGGAAAAATAACAAGATCTTTTTAGCCTAATTTCAAAATACCCAAACGACTAAAGACCGAAGAAATCGGTCCCTTATTGAAGTGGGCCTAAAAAACCCTTTTGTAAATATTTGAGTTTAATAAAAAATGATTACATCTTATGATATGATATTTTTAGCTCTAATATGACCAAATTTTCTATTGGACCATGTAATATCCCATTAATTCATAATAATATCTATTAAGCCATTTACATTTTTTTTTTGGTCACAAATCTGATTTAAATGCTCAAAACTCTTAGTTCTCATAAGCCCCGACTGCATCAACAGTGCAATGAATAGTTAAACGATCCCAACTTTTTGAACAGTGCAATGGAAATTGAAAAGAAAAAAGAGAAAAATACATGGACCGGAAAGAAAGGAACCAAAATAAAACTCAGAGTATTCACATGAATAACGAGGGGAAAAAAACTGCTCTGTTCACATTAACAGTGCAGTGAACAATTAAATCATCCCAAGTTTTTTTTTAGCTTTGTTAGTAAGTAGTAATGGAACGGTAATTCTACAAATATAGAGAGATCACATAATGTGTTTTGAGTAAAGAAAGAAAGAAAGAAAGAGATCTCATGGGCTTTGTTAATTTTTCTTGAATTTTTTAAAACAAGCTGGGGTAGGTTTATGTTCTTAGTTTTAGTCAGGATTGATTAATTAGTTTAAAATGCCTGTTTCCTGTGAATGTTTATTTCAAAAATATTTTTAATCCACGACGTCCTTGAGCTCCGTTTAAACATGAGAGAAATCTTAATTTTATTTAGAATTAAGAATGGATACCTATCGCCGTATAAACGAACCACAGATCTATGTAGAGTTCGTGATAGAGATTCCCTTCAACCGTGTTGAAGGCAAGCTGATTAAAATTGATTTCAGGAAGCTCCACCATTTTTCATTATTGATAAATGAAAAATGATTTCCAAGATTTTAGGGTGTTGAGTGAACTTCTAGCTGTTCTGGAGGCATGCCTCGTATGCTACAAGAAAAGCCTCTTCTCTTGAGCTGTACTTCGATTTGAAGTATTCTCTTAATGAAATTTTGAGATTTCAAAAGAAAGAAGGAAATACAGAGTGTTTTTCTCTGTCCAATTTTGTAACTGATGGAGGGAAAAGAAAACAGATTATAATTTGTAACGGGCTACAAGATCATTGCTATTGTTATGGCCGCTGTAAAGACAATCCACTTGCACCATGTTTCGCGGTAGTAATTAAGGAGTTCATCATCGTACTCAAGATTAATTTCGCTGACTTGAAACTGGATAGGTTTTGTCCTCTGCAGCTATCCTCAGGTTGAAATTAAAGGCTAGCGCGCTGGAAGTGTTGCTCAAAACTCTCAGGACAGAATGTCAAGTCTTATCTAAAATACCTAACGAGTCTTGTAAAACCTTGAACAATGGGTCTCCAAATATAGAAAATTTAGGTGATAGAGGTGTCCAATCTTAGTTGTTTGTATAATTTTAGACATGGAGTTTCCTATATAAGCATTGTTCTTCAGCTTTACTGGCTTCAGTGCGAAGATAGCCTGTGCACGAACACGCTTAATTTGTCTTCTTCTTTTCATTTTTCTCTTCAAATTGTTCTTGTTTTATAATTCATCCAAAATCAGAGATGAAGCTGTCAGGTTCTCAGATTGAAATTCTTCTTATTGCGAGTTTAGCATTGCTATGCTCAAGCTCAGCAATAACTGTTGATTATGATTCCAATGCTGTTATTATCAATGGTGAACGGAAAATCATTTTCGCAGGAGCAATTCACTATCCGCGTAGCACGCCTGAGGTATCAGAAACATTATCTTTCAATATGACAATATCGTGAGCCTGAAAGCAACCTAGCTTGTTTGCTTGTTGCGTTTTTTATCTTGTCTTCTCAAATAAGAAAGTTAAAATGTTAGGCTCATTTTTCCTGTTATACAGATGTGGCCAGAGCTATTCCAGAAGGCTAAGGAAGGTGGCATCGATGCCATTGAAACTTATATCTTCTGGGACCGCCATGAGCCTGTCCGCCGGCAGGTTTGAACTGCTCATGTGCACGTAGTGCTTTATTTTTTCAGCTCAAGCGATTTGATTCCCCATCCTAATTCACCTTTTCTGTTTAAATTGTGCCGAGCCAGTATTATTTCTCTGGGAATCAGGACATTGTAAAATTCTTTAAGCTCGCTCAAGAAGCTGGACTTCACGTCATTCTCCGGATTGGTCCGTATGTTTGTGCTGAATGGTCATACGGGTATGTACCCTTTTTAATGCTGGACAACTGCAAGTTTTAAAGCAAACTAACTCTGTGCATCTATGTCAAAGCTGATGATGTCTAATCTCTCTTTATCAGAGGCTTCCCCATGTGGCTACACAACATTCCAGGGATTGAATTGAGAACGGATAATGAGATTTACAAGGTTTCCATTACTTGGAAATAATTGATTTTTCTTCTCTGTTGTAGTGTTTCTGTTCTGCTTTCTTAATTTCTCTTTATGAACAGAATGAGATGCAAATTTTTACCACCAAGATCGTGGACGTGTGCAAAGAAGCAAAGTTGTTTGCACCACAGGGAGGGCCTATAATTTTAGCACAGGTTTGGCGGCATTTTCTCTCTTGTCGTTTACATAAAGTAGCATTCACATCGGTACGCTGACATTTCTGCTGGGAGATACATAACAGATTGAGAATGAATATGGAAACGTTATGGGACCTTATGGAGACGCAGGGAGAAGGTACGTCAATTGGTGTGCACAGATGGCAGTAGGACAGAACGTTGGAGTCCCATGGATTATGTGCCAGCAGTCTAATGCTCCACAACCCATGGTATCCATTTCTGCTTTGTTTTCCTTGTTCCGTTTTGGTAGTGTAGCTTACGTCAACACCATTTCATATTCTGATTTGGCATTGAAGATTTCTGTTGTATGCTGCCCCTCAGATTAATACATGCAATGGATTTTACTGCGACCAGTTCAAGCCAAACAACCCTAAGAGTCCCAAAATGTGGACAGAAAACTGGAGTGGATGGTTTGTTTTCTTCCCAAAGTTTTACGTTGTTTTCCTAATCTCGCAGACTCAAATCTTAAATTAGCAAGCTTAAAACCGTGATGCTGTCCTTCTAGGTTCAAGCTTTGGGGTGGCAGGGATCCATATAGAACTGCTGAAGATTTGGCCTTTTCAGTGGCACGCTTTATCCAAAATGGCGGAGTCTTGAACAGCTATTATATGGTTAATTGCATACCATGTGACATTAATTAATATCCTCGGGTTTATTCACATATTTTAATCTTTTCCTTGACTAATTCAGTATCATGGAGGAACGAATTTTGGACGCACAGCAGGAGGTCCATACATTACAACATCATATGACTACAATGCTCCCCTGGATGAATATGGTAAACGTTTTTTAAACCGAGGAAAATCTGCACGGACATGATGAAATAATGATTTTTTAAATTCATTGCATATCAATACGATTGTGAGCACTCTGAGATGACGTTGTGCAAAATTATCATTTCCAGGTAATTTGAATCAGCCCAAGTGGGGTCATCTCAAGCAACTTCACGAAGCTATCAAACAGGGGGAGAGAATTCTCACTAATGGCACCGTGACATCCAAGAATTTCTGGGGCGGGGTCGATGTAAGTTAATGTTGATTCCAAAGGAAAGAGGTAACATGAATTTATCGTGTTCTTTTGATTAATGAGAATTCTCCTCTTCTCAATGTTCAGCAAACCACATACACCAACCAAGGCACTGGAGAGAGATTCTGTTTCTTGAGCAATACAAACATGGAGGAAGCCAATGTAGACTTGGGACAAGATGGGAAGTACTCCTTGCCTGCTTGGTCTGTTACTATTCTTCAAGATTGCAACAAAGAAATTTACAACACTGCAAAGGTTAATACCCAGACCTCAATAATGGTCAAGAAGCTACATGAGGAGGATAAACCAGTTCAACTTTCCTGGACGTGGGCACCAGAACCCATGAAAGGTGTACTCCAAGGAAAGGGTAGATTTAGAGCCACCGAGCTTCTTGAGCAGAAAGAAACAACTGTTGATACTACTGACTATTTGTGGTACATGACTAGGTAATAAGCTTAATGCTGGAAATTATCCAGCAACCGTTTCGTTGTCTTGGGCTGCATATTTCCAGGTCATGACATGGAAGACTAATGCTTTGATGCAGTGTTAACCTTAACGAGACAACACTGAAGAAGTGGACTAATGTGACCCTGCGAGTTGGCACAAGAGGCCATACACTTCATGCTTATGTTAACAAGAAGGAGATAGGTAATTCCAACTTGATAGAAATGACTTAAATCTGCGGGACGACTAAAAATTATTGTCAATTATCCTACTAGTTTTAATTAGCTAAACTTGAATCTCCTCTGCTGACGAAATTCAGGAACCCAGTTTTCCAAGCAAGCCAACGCTCAACAATCAGTCAAGGGAGATGATTACAGTTTTCTATTTGAGAAGCCAGTTACTCTCACTTCTGGGACTAACACCATAAGCTTACTCAGTGCCACTGTTGGATTGGCTGTATGTTCTCTATTCGTTTACCAACCACATTTTTCATAATCTACTCTTGCTAATATTACTTTTTCTTCTACATTTGCTCACATTTTCAATTTTACCTCTTTTCTTCTGGGAAGAATTATGGTCAATATTATGATAAAAAACCTGTTGGCATTGCTGAAGGCCCCGTCCAGTTGGTAGCAAATGGGAAACCTTTTATGGACATGACGTCATATCAGTGGTCTTACAAGGTACGCCCCGCAAAAATTCTGCAGAAAATAACAATTAATGGGTGTTATGCAAACTTATGATTATCACTTCATTCTTTATATGAAGATTGGGTTGAGCGGTGAGGCCAAAAGATACAATGATCCAAATTCGCCACATGCCAGTAAATTTACTGCCAGTGATAACCTTCCTACCGGAAGAGCCATGACATGGTACAAGGTAAATTAATACGTTCTAATCCTTGAAACCTCGGTGAAAATATTTTGTGAAATGTTCAAGTATGGGTTTAGAACTTATGTTTCTAATTATGTTATCACTGTGTGTGTCCAGACCAAATTTGGCAGTCCTTCAGGTACTGAACCAGTAGTGGTAGACTTGCTAGGCATGGGCAAAGGGCATGCCTGGGTGAATGGAAAAAGCCTTGGTCGCTTCTGGCCTACGCAAATTGCCGATGCCAAAGGATGCCCTGACACTTGTGACTACCGTGGATCTTATAATGGTGATAAATGTGTGACGAACTGCGGCAATCCTTCTCAAAGATGGTACCATATCCCAAGGTCATACCTTAATAAGGATGGCCAAAACACCTTGATCTTGTTTGAGGAAGTGGGCGGGAACCCTACAAATGTGTCGTTCCAGATTGTTGCTGTTGAGACAATATGTGGAAATGCATATGAAGGAAGCACATTAGAATTGTCATGCGAAGGTGGCAGAACCATCTCAGACATTCAATTCGCCAGCTATGGAGACCCTGAGGGAACATGCGGCGCATTCATGGAGGGCTCCTTCTACGCCACTCGCAGTGCGGCAGTAGTGGAAAAGGTAGCAAAAACGCTGGTAGTATTCTTTAGTGATATAATTTTTCACATATCTTATTTATTGACTCAAATTATGATCCTTAACTTGCAGGCATGTGTTGGGAAACAGAGCTGTGGAATTCTTGTATCAGGTGAAACATTTGGATTAAAGAAGCGTTTCTGACATTGCCAATAGGCTGGCGGTGCAAGCTGTCTGCACTGGGTACATTGACAACGATCTCGAGTCCCTAAAGAATAAGAATAACAACTCAAAACAATAAAGGCGTTCTATATGCATATTTTTCTTCCGCCTTGGACTCATTAGTAAAATCATATCTTTGTACACAATTCATTTATTACAGTATATAAAAGTAGCTTCTCTTTGTGTGATCTTCAACTTTGATCATTATGAAGGCTAGATTCTTATTAATTTCTTCTTTAATTATTTTATTTTCAAGCTAGAAACATGACTGAGCATAAATGTGATTAAGATAGAGAACATACATATACCGAATGGCAAAAAAAAAAAAAACAAAAAAAAAAGTAAATAAAACTTGATCTCCTGGGAGGCAATTTCACCATACATAAATAAATGCGATCAAGCTTGGGTTTTAACAGTTTAATTGACACGACTCCTAGTTTTTAGGGATTGGCATAGGCATATTTTTATCTTCAAAATGAACTCAAAAACTATTCAAGGAGTTTTTGTCAAGTTAGCATTATGTCTTGGTTAAACTTGGTTTAAATAGTTAGGTCGATATGTCTCCTAGTTTTAAGGACCGATGTAGACATAACGTGATGTTTTTTTTGAAAAAACAAGGTCAATACCAAGTCTGCAAGTCTCCTCAAAGTAGCGACTGATGTGGGTTGACCATATTATTTTAATCACGTTTTTTCTTTAAATGATAATAAATGGTCAAGAAATATAAGTAGATAAAAAATAGTTAAAAAAAATACAAAGTAAAAACTAAAAAAAAATCATTGAGCTATACGAACATCTATCAATAGTAATGACTTGTGAATAAATTTAGAAAATAATTTAAACAATAAGTAGCATATGTGAAATGAATTTAGGAGAAACACATGGTTAAATAGTTAAAGTAACTTTTTTCTAGGAAAATGATATGGTAAGGATGATTTTTTATTTCCATAAATTCAACCAATCCCTTACTTAGATTTATGGAACCAATATATTTTTTAAAACCTTAATCTCCTTAATTTTGGAGGTCTTCACATTTTATTTAATTTTGAAGGTCTTATTTTATATTGGGTGTAACAATCTCTTTGAAAAAATCAAATTTAAGACCAACCCATTTTGCTTTCAGTAATGCTGGTTGCTTTCACTGACGTTAGTCTAAGATCGAGTAACTAAAAACCCAAATAAGAAGAGAAAAATAATAAAAATGAGAGGAAAATAAATTCAGTTAGGGGAAAAGTTAGAAAAATAAATGAGTTTAACAAGCCAAGAATTGAGTTGAAGAAGGTAAAAAAAAAATACAAGAATGATTTAGGTTGCAATTGAAAAGTAATTAAGGAAAAGCATTTAATTTGGCTTTAATTAAAAGAATGGAAGAACCAAGGACTAAATTGTAGAAAAAAGCCAAATTAGAAGGTTCAATTATGGATAAAAGTGAAAAGAAAATCCAAAATTAAAACCTATTGAATGAAAATTAAAAACTCAAAAAATAATGGTTGAAATGGAAAAAAAAACTTTCAAAACTTAATTGAAGTTTCTAAAAAACCGATGTTGTCTTAACCCTATAAGTATTCATCTTCCTAAATTCAATCCTCAAATCACATAAAAACAATCAAACTTTTTACAAATCTTTATCAATTCAAGCCCCTCAATTTAAGCCAATTCAATCCCACAAATCAATCGCTAAATTCCAACTTAATTAATCACAACTCATAATTCCAGCATTTCCTCTCTCAATTAGGTGAAATGTATGCGGGAGACAGAGTGTGTGCTTTTTTTAGGAAAGGAAAATGCTGAGATAGCTGGATATTGGCTACCCAAAGTGGAGCAATCTCTTACTCAAATTCCAATACCAGGGAATGTACAAGTATCTTGTGTGGCACAAATGCTATCAAATAGTGCCCGTTCATGGTGGGCCATGGTGAGAGAAAGGTGAGAGGTGCTGACTTGGGGTAACTTCAAGTCTGAATTTGAAAGAAGGTATTATTCTCGACAACATCGTTGAGATAAAGAACATGCGTTCTTATCACCGGGATAAGGTAACATGACAATGTTGGACTATGAGAGGCGATTCTATAACCTCTCTATGTTTGCTACTACTATGGTGCTGACTATATAGCATCAGATTGATAGACTGAGAGATGGACTCCGACATTAGCTCAGAAAAGGATTGATTGCCTTACAACCCAAAAATGTAAGGGAGTTAGTAGAGGCAGCTTAATCTTCAAAGGTTGTGTTGTAATAGGAAAATAAGGTGATTCTGATGGGGAACAAATGAGACTTGAAAAAATAAAAGACATGATGTATTCTATTAGGAAACCACCTTTACCTAAGAAAGGAAAGAGTGGGTTATTTTCTGGACAGTTCAACAAAAAAGGAGCAACTTTGCTAGTAGTGAGTTCTTAGGAAAATCAATACAATCTGGTGGTGGAGGATTCTCTCGAGAATCTATAAACCTAAAGACTAATTCGGCTGGGGGTTCTATAATACAAAGAGTGTCACCTTTTCCTTTGTGTGGCAAGTGCAACAAGAAGTATCTTAGAGATTGTTCAATAACAATGGACATGTGTTATATCTACAGGTAGAAGGGTTATAAGTGGAAGGATTGCAAACATTTAGGGACATATTGTTTCCACTATGAAGAGACATTGTATTTTAAAAGAGAATGCCCTTTGAGGATGATGGGTCATGGATCGTAGTTTCCAGCACAAACTCATCAACAATCGGTAATTGTGGACAAGTCTAGGGGACCTACTCAATCAAGGGGCAGTGCTATGTGGGGATGATCTAGAGTGCAACATGAACTAACCTAAAGGAGGGTCTATCGTTTGACACATGAGGATGTTAGAACTACAACCAAGGTGGTGGCAAGTATGATAAAATTAAAATCTCATTCAATTTATGCCTTATTTGATCTGGGTGCTACCCATTTCTTTGTAGCATCTAGAATTATGAATAAATTGAACTTGAATAGAGGTCTATTAGAAAAAGGAATAGTAGTTGGTATACCTTTGGGTGAGTGTGTGGACATTAAAGATGCATGTAAAGAGTGTGTAGTGTCAATTAAGGGAAAAAGAATGAAGGTGGACTTAATTCCATTAAAGATAACTGATTTTGACATTATTCTGGGAATGAATTGTTTGAGTGCATATAGGGTACAAATAGAATGTTTTATCAAAATAGTGACCTTTCTAGAAGATGATAGGGATGAGGTGACATTTAGGGGGAAAGCAGAATGATACCAAATTGTGTAATATCGATTATGACCACTAGTAAATGTTTAAGAAAATGGTGTCAAGCTTATATAGTTTTTTAGTAGAGTTAGGGAAAGAGAGTCCTCAGATAAACAATATTCCTATAGTTTGGGAATTTCCAGATGTATTTCTAAAAGAGCTACTAGGATTACCTCTAGAAAGGAAAGTGGAGGTTTCCATTAATGTGCTACCAGGGATGACACCCATAACTTAGTCACCATATAGAATGGTTTTATTTGTGTAAACCCCAGTTGAAAATTAGGCAGAAAAACAATCTAAGTACTTATAGAATAGATTTATCAGAAACCAAATAAGCATTGAAACAAACCAAATACAAAAAAAAAAAAAATACAATTTGAGTTGGCTGAGTTAAAGATATAATTACAAGAGCTTGTAGACAAGGGTTTCATTTTCCTTAGTAATTCATCCCGAGGAGGTCCGGGTTTGTTTGTAACAAAAAAGGATGGCACCCTTAAACTATATATTGATTACCGACAATTAAATATGGTGACTATGAATAATAGATATTCATTACCTCGAATAAATGATTTGTTTGATTAGCTAATTGAGTGAAAATATTTTCTAAGATGGATATAATATTAAGGTCTCATTAACTAAGGATTAAGGAGCAAGTTTTCTTAGGGCATGTCATCTCAGATAAACAAATTTTGGTGAATCCAAGAAAGATTAAAGCTGTTTTGACTTATAAAAGAGTGAAATTTAAGTACATCAAAGAATATGAAGAGAGTTTTAAAGAGTTGAGAAAAGACTCACAACTGCTCTCGTATTGGCTTTTTCTTTAGGAATTGAAGGGTTTGTAGTGTATAGTAGTAATACATCAAGGAAGGGTTTAGAATGTGTATTGATGTATATGCATCAAAACAATTAAAGATTCATGAGGTGAATTACCTAGTGTATGACTTATAATTGGCAATAATAGTGTTTGTCTTATGAATTTGAAGATATTATTTGTATGGCATTTTAGTATAAAATTTTATTGACCATAAACGCTTAAAGTATTTAATGTCGCATAAGAAACTAAATATGCAACAAAGGCTTTGAGTAGAATTAATAAAAGAATTATAATTGTGTCATTGAATATCGCCCTAGAAAGCAAATGTAATGGCTGATGTATTAAGTCAGAAGACTGAATAACGATGAGATCATTTCAGGTAGAAAGGAGTTGGAGGAGTTAAGGGGAATGTGTGCATGGTTGGCTTTGGGGTTTGAAGGAACGTTGTTAACACAAGTTAATACGTAGTCGGTATTGAGGGATAAAGTGTTGGAGGATACTAAATATCATATGTCAAGAGCTACTACATCCAGGTTTCACTCATATTCCTATATGGATCAATTGCTTGTGACATCCAGCTTTCTTCATATTTTGTTCAATCCCCACACGAGTGTGGTGATGGCCTGCAATGTATTGAAAGAACAAAACATAAAATAATAATAATAATAATAATAATAATAATAATAATAATAATAATAATAAGAGAACTATGCATCTTTTTGTGTGCTTATGAAATACTGTATTTCTCTTCTAACACTGATCCTTGCTAGGATGATGTAAGTTTCTTTCTCAGTTGCTGGGTGGGATAAATGCCCCTGTTCCTTTGTTTTTTTGTTCCTCTGTTTTTTTGTTTTTTTTCTTACTGTGATTACACTCTAAGAAGAAGGCTCATTCTAAGAACTATGCATTGCATTCTAAGAACAAGGCTCATTCTGTATGGTTGTCATCCTCTCATTTTGTGCATACATGAACCTTGAGTCCTAACTGTACCTAGTTTGACGCATCACAACATAGATTTACTACATCCAATGTCAGACTTCAGTACTATATACCAAATGCATCAGACTATCCAGTGTTTCTGGCAAAACAATGCAATCCTGGTGTTTCTGAGGATTCTTCTCTGATCTTGAAATTGTTAATGATATTCTGAAAAATCTTGCTTCACTACAGGATAAGCAGATGGAACCATACAAAAACTCTTCTTCGATTTTAGTGATGGAGAGACAGATGACAGTGGTGGTGAATATATGGATACAAAAACAGTTTCAGGTCGGCATAGCAAGTTTTCCTTGCAGCTCCAATCCAAGGCTTCATTAAGGTCAGTGACTTTACGTGTTAAAAGTTTAATAAATTAATGGCATGAACTGTTATTTTTACTGTTTGCAATTTAGGCTGTTATTTGGGTCCCAATAGATAATATAAACAGTTCAACTACTGAATGATGAATGGTTACTCGGCGAAATCTGACTATTCTCCTTTCCCGAGCAAATAGTCACCTGATCGATGTCAGACTACAATGAACACCCTGATGAGGGTTATGATCCAAAGGCTGTTCCAACACTCCAGGACATAAGCTTCAGTGGAATCCATGGCCAAGGAGTTCGTGTGCCTGTTCGCATACATGGGAGCGAAGAAATTCCAGTTAGGAATGTGACTTTTCAGGATATGTCAATGGGGCTAACTTACAAGAAAAAGCATATATTCCAGTGCGCCTTTGTTCAAGGTCGTGTTATAGGGACGATCTTTCCTGCTCCATGTGAAAACCTTGATCGATATGATGAGCAAGGAAAGCTGGTTAAGCTCTCTGTCTCCCAAAACATAACAGACATAGATTATAATTTTTGACACGTCAACACATCTCAACTCCCCTTAACCTTTCTGAAGGCCATTGACATTGTATGACTGTATCAGACAAGCCAGACAGATGACGTTGGAGCAGTTCAGCTTCTTCTTATGGTATTCTAATGCCACCATGTTTGCTCCAATTTTATAGCTTGCTTCATTTGTATATACAGATTTTCATACATTTCTAAGGTTTGTGAAATGCATAGCATTACAATTACAATTACAAGAAAGACTAAATCGTGTGGTAGTTCTAATGTATATGACAAGCACTATGCATGTTCTCTCAATGATTTCAACAGGTGTTTTTTTTTTTTTTCATTTTGGTAAGTGAATCTTTTGTTTTTCACCGATTATTGTATCCTTTCATGTTTATTTATTTTTTTGTACGATCTCTTCTAATTGAATGTTCTTGAGGATTAAAGGTGTGAATTAGATTTCTAAACTTGATTAGATGCCAATTTAATCACAGTTTTAATTTGTATTATAAAGACAAGTAAAAGATAAAAACAGCATGAGAACCAAAAACAATCAATGTGGCGTTTATGAAATTCACGCTAAAAAGTGCTCTTTTGTCGACTGCTATTTTTTTCCCAGCAAGCTTAAGCATTTTAATTTTTAATGCAAAATTTTATTTTGTGCACCTTTAATTATTGAGTTTAAGAGATGATGGAGATCACCAAAAATTTGAGGAGACAAAAAATAATCGGTTGGATATATTTTGGTAACAAAAAAAATTAATTATGATGTCAATGAGTTTCATTTGATGAGTTATTAAGGTGCTATCAAGGTTTTATATTGCTATAAAAAATAAATCAGCACTATGAGAATTTTTTTATTTATGCTGATTTTTTATTTTTTGAATGATTAAAGGTTGGTACGAGGAAATAAATGTGTTTTTTTAGGTATTCAGGGTGTTTCTTATATATTTTTAATTGAAAACAGAGTTGAGAAAATAATTTTTTAAACCCTAGAAGTCGGACCATGACTTTTTTCTTTAATGCTCATTTTTGCTTTAGCCTAACTAGTGTGTTTTTTTTTAATGATTGAAGATGTATGGTTATTTTACGCCTATCATGCTTATAGAAGCTTTGGACTTAATAATGATTGTTTTTATTCAAGTTTATCTCTCTTTTAGTTTAATAACTTCAAGTTTATATCACTATATGTTAATTCAAGTCTTTTTATTATCATATGAGCTTTTTAATAGCAATATGCTTTTTATTTTAAGTTATATATATATATATATATATATATATATATATATATATATATAAGTATTAAATTTTTTTGAGTAGCTACGTAGTTTATTTGCACCTTTAATACAACTGATCCCATTGTTATGATTGGACCAAGACAATCTTAAAGTTATCGAAGGGTATAACATAACCTTTAATACAACTGCTCCCATTGTTATGATTAGACCAAGGCAATTTTAAAGTTGTGGAAGAGGATAACATATCTTCTGGTTAATTGTACCTATAAAACTTGGAATAATATATTGTCTAGGAGTTATTGAATACAATCCACAATGATTTGGTCATCGAAGATGCTCACTCTTATTTTAGCAATTCTAAGATTTGTTTAGAGGTCCTTAATAGATTTCATTTTTTTTAAAATTGTTTTTAGAATATACTTCTATATTAAATCCCCTTATATAGTTATAAGATATGAGAGATAAGAGATTCATCTATTTATCGAGATTACCTAATAAAGATGAGCCTTTATTATAATTATTCTTAAAATTAGCCTATGCTTCAACTAGTTTCTCTACCCTCCTTATAATACTTCTTTTATAAAAATATCACTGACATATAAGGATGAATGGGTGCTACTTCAGGGTTTGCATCCATGCTAATTTTAGAAAAATTAGTTGCTAACATATGAGTTTTATGAGGTTCTTCTTTAGAAATATAAGTTACAATAACAAGATTAAAGAATATATCTAGTGGTGATGAAAGGGACCTATTTTGTTGGGAAAAAAAGGAGCATTCTTATGATCTACAATAATAATTATTGGCGATGAGACATCTTTAATATCAATAATAGTGGCAATAGTGATGCCAAATACTATTGATGGGGAAGAACTTAGTTAGAGAGGAAAAACAAGAGTTTTCAGTATCATCTTCATAATGGCAAATAGAGATGGAAGAGAAATCTCAAAAGCTGGTACCAAAAAAGTACAAAGAAAATAGGGTAAGATAAAAGTTGAAAAACAAATCAAAATACAACATTTTTTTTTATTGAAATAATTACCTAGGCCTAGTCATTAACCTTGTAATTAGGGTTTCATCATCTTTATCTTCTTCAATTATGAGAGGATTTTAAGGTTTAAAAGGATTGGATGTCATTAGTGGTAGGTAAACACTAATAGTTTGATGAGTTGAACAAAAAAAAAAAGCATGGTCAATAATTTTAAGTGAACAATGCTCATTATTATCTACATTATAGATGATCAATTTATTTGATTGATCCATTATTAACTTGATGGGGGGGGGGGATTTTTTTTATTCAATCTAAATATAAAAGAATATAGAGGGCATTGTTTACATCTAAATTAAACATCTACATGTCAACTATGCAAAAACATTAATTGTTTATAACCAAACAGGAAAAAAAAGGTTGAACTCAATCGTGAACAATGCAAAAAATAAGTCTAGGAGGAGTTCAGAATTGATTCGGGAAGATAGAAAGCGATCAACCAAAGGAATTGAAATTCATGATCGTCTAGGAGTGTTAGAAAATATGATCGACCATGAAAAGGTAATCAACCATAGAGATAAGGATTCATGTGATCACCTAGAAGATCAAGTTTACTCTGAATAACAATATGTGGTATATTATGCTGGTAGGAATTATAAATTAGTAAGGAAACATATGACTATCAAGAAGGAGACGTGTTATAAGCATTACAAATTGTATTATGATTCATATTATAAGCTCCTGATCTATTATGAATAATTTGTATGGAGTTGGGAATTGTAGTTAACGTATGATTTGAACTTTATAGTTATATAAATAGGCTATCTATTTATTGAAAAAGATAGTCAACCTCACATGTACAATTTATATCTTTAATTTTATTCAATCTATCTCCTTTTGATATTCTTTAATTTATTTGTTTTCTTTTATAGGCACTTTTTTACCTTCCTACATTATTTACTTCTTTATTGTTCTTTTATTTGTTCACTTGCTATCATTTTGTGTGGCATTAAGTAAGATATATTTACCTATTTTAAGGTTTAAAATATTAAGAACTCGAACTCCATTTGATTTTATGAGGTTGCTATGTGCCTTCACAGGATTAAGCTCCTCTTAATTGATAAGAAACAAATGAAGAGCACATAGCATAATTGATAAGAGAATTAATGATTGGCCAACTAACTAGTTAGAAATCGATAACATGATTATCTATGAGAGCAACACATATATGGAGTGATTAGTAAAAAGATTAAAAATTGAAGTGTTGTGTGGTTATCAAGATGAAAAAATTGGAAATAGAATGAAGGAATAAGTGTTCAATGAAGGAATCAAAATGACATTTTAATTCAAATAATGTATATGAAATACTAATAAGAAATCGAAATAAAATTTAAAATTTTTAATGGCTCATTTTTAAAATGAAATGAAATGATGAAAAAAACAAAAATGGATTTCATCAATATTGTTCGTATTACAAACAATAAAGGTGATTATGGTGATGATGATGTTGGTAGAGGAGGAGTAGATGATGGGGTAGTGATAATAATAAAAATAATAATAATAATAATCCCTGGCATCCTATAATTTAGTTTAAATTGCACTTGCCTATCAAGTTTTGAAAAATTACAGTTTGCAACTTAGTTCAAAGACAAATTTCAAATATGATGAAATGACTATAGTACCCCCATATATATTATAACAATCAAAGACACCAAAAGATAAATTGATAGATCATTTCGGGTGCTCTCTCTCTCTCTCTCCCCCTCTCTCCTTGACTCTCCCTCTTTAACAAACACTGAAGAACTTGTGATTTATCCCAAATCAAACAACATTGGCTTGCAATGTTGGCTTGCAATTGCCTAGGCAGAGAAGTAAAACCCATGTTGTCATATCTTTTATCATGCCCTGTTTTTCCACATTTATCTCCATCGTAGTATATCAGACTTTGTTTGTTATTGCAGTCCAACCATGTTTTTGAATCTTTTTAGCTTCAAATTAATTTTTTTGGATGTCATTGGATCATTTTAATGTGCCAATATAAAAAATAAATTTAAAAAATAAAAATATTATTTTGATGCATTTTCAAACGAAAAACACTTTAAAAACAACCTTTACCACACTTCTAAACTGACCCTTAATAAATGAATGATTAAGGCCATAAATTGTCACATATGTATAGTTCTCAAAGCTCTCTATATGTATTTTGAATCTTTTTAGCTTCAAATTAATTTTTTTGGATGTCATTGGATTATTTTAATGTGCCAATATAAAAAATAAATTTAAAAAATAAAAATATTATTTTGATGCATTTTCAAACGAAAAACACTTTGAAAACAACCTTTACCACACTTCTAAACTGACCCTTAATAAATGAATGATTAAGGCCATAAATTGTCACATATGTATAGTTCTCAAAGCTCTCTATATGTATTTTGAATCTTTTTAGCTTCAAATTAATTTTTTTGGATGTCATTGGATCATTTTAATGTGCCAATATAAAAAATAAATTTAAAAAATAAAAATATTATTTTGATGCATTTTCAAACGAAAAACACTTTGAAAACAACCTTTACCACACTTCTAAACTGACCCTTAATAAATGAATGATTAAGGCCATAAATTGTCACATATGTATAGTTCTCCAAGCTCTCTATATGTATTTTCTTGAAACCACAATCAAATCTCTTAAATGTTTTACTAGAATTAACTAGAATTGGATTTGATCTACAAATTGCATACCCACCAAAACTTCATACCCCTATCACTATTAGAAGACTTGTCAAAGGCTACAACAATACCCAATCCAACCCCACCAATGGACTTCTTGGACTAGTATTACCATCTGTGAACCTACCCTGGTTGCCCAAAACCAGTAATTCCAACAACCTTCTGATCATCAGATTTGTTCTTTTTCCTAACATCATCAAATTAAATAAATCTCCAAGAATAAAGTTGGAAATATTAGGATGGTTTTGGTCTACAAATTACTTGATATCTGATGAGTTTTAAAATTTAAGATGTTTAGGAATAAGGCTGATGTGTCGGATAAATAATGAATCTTTTATTTCAAGTAGTCCGATCTATTCTCCCTAGCCTAGGTATCTAGCAGCTTGATATGAAAAGCCTAAATGATTAATAGTTGGTAGTTTGTAGCAGGTGATGATTGGTATGCCAAGGTGACCAATAGTCGTGGTAGTAGCAGGCGGTGCCTGGTAAGTTAGATGATCGGTAGCTGTAGTGGTAGCAGATGGTGCCTGATAAACCATGTGACTAGTAGCTAGTACCTGTAAAAGGTCTCATTTGATGGACGTTGGGACTCTTTGATGGTAAAGTCAGAAACTTAAGAGAAAGAGAGAAAGTGCAATGATATTTTAAAGAGATGGACTTTTAACTGTGAAAATATGTATGCTGAAAATATTGAGAATGCAGAGATTGTAAACCTTGAGTTTGAAGGATTCATGGTGTATTTATAACTTATAAGTCTTGTCTTTTTTATAGAGATGAGAGACTAAAATATAATTTCATATTTGTAATATTTTAAGTTGTATTCTACTCAAAATAATACATATTAGATTAGTATAAAATATTAAAAGACTTGTCAGGGGTTCTAGAAAAAAATTTCAAGAGAGTGTTCGGCTCAGGGTTTATACCTCTAAGCCCTTGAGGGTGACGGGGTGCATGCTTAGCACCCCTAAGAAATTAGGTGTTGGCATGCCCAACACCTTAATTAAATAGGTCCTGTTATGCTTGGATTTAATAATGGGTTATGACATGCCCTGACACCCAAAATAATAAGGCTTGCGTGCTGGGTGTATTACGCCCAACAAGCAAGGTTAGGTGTAACAGCACACCTAAAATAGGCTTGAGCCACCATGCTCAAGTCCATGTATTTTAATAGCAATTGGGTTAGAATGTGGTAGCCGTGCCTAAGAAAAATATTTTTAAATCTTTTAAGGAGTTTTTATTTTTTTACCTACTTGAAAAGTGTAGGGCATAACTATTACTTAATTTATTAGTTATTTATAATTCCAATTTATTTATTTAGTAAAGGGTGGAGATAGCCATGTTGCTTTGGAATTATACAATAATGATTATGATACAAAAAAGACCAAATCAATTGAATTATTTTCTAATTATTATAATTGATCTATCCAAAACAGATATTACTAGTTACAAATTTTCTTTCACTGCTTGTAGGGGTGTGCAAAAAAAAAAGATTAAACTGAAAAAACCAAAAAACATTAACCGAAAAAACTAAATCGAGAAAAAAAAACCGATTAGAATATTTAGAAAAAATTCTGGTTCGGTTCAGTTTCGATTTTGTAATGGAGAAAGCGATTAACCCAAATCGAACCGAATCGGTTCAACCAACATTTAAACCCACTATAAAAGGAAACCCTAAAACTAAACTTCACAGTTCACAATCCTTCAGCTCTCAACCGCCCCCCTCTCCCAAATGTCTTTCAAGGTGTCCCTCTCCCAAATGTCTTTCAATCCTTCACAGTTGACAATTCTTCTCTAATTCTCTCATTATTCTTTGATTCTCTGGTAGATGTTATGCTTCTTGGTAGTCAGTCTCCTCCCCTGAGCCCATTCCTTCTAGCTTAGGAACTTCTATTTTGAATTTGAGTTTCTACCTTTTCCTGTTCCCGTGTAAGCTATTCCATGCGATGTCTTTCACAAAGGGACAGGGATTTGAGCTAGTGAATCTTTTCTTCCCTTGTAGGAACTTGGTCTCTCTAATACATCAATCAATATGGTAAATAGATCAGGTAGAAGATCAGTTGCCACTCTCGCTGTGTTCGATCGACTTCAAAGCTTCTTCACTTTTTGCGCTTAACACTTCCACTGGATAATATCAATTTTTTTATTTTTTTTCCTCAATTAACCGAACCGAACCAAACCGAAAATGATCGGTTTGAACTGGTTTCGGTTCTGAATTACAAAAAAATATTATTGTGGTTGATTTTTTAAGTAAAAACCAAACCAAATAAAAAATACTCATCCCTAACTGCTTGTAGGTGAGACCCATTTCCATAATTATTATAGTTGATTCATCTAAAACAAATACTACAGTTAAACATCATGATTATAGTTCATCTTGGGATCTGGCCCACGAATAACCTATTAAACAATTCCAAGTGAATTTATAACCGTCTAGGTTTGGGTACGTGTACACATCTGGAGAGGGATCGATTATTACAACCGCCACCAATGGCCTCATTGAATTGCAGGCCCACGTTAGGCTTTTACAATGGCACTCTTCCATTCTTCTCTGTTAGGGGAAATTTTGGGATTGTTTTTTTATTAAATCTTAACAACTCCATTGAGGTCAAAATAATAATAATAATAATAATAATAAATCATTATGTTAAACCACTGAATAGTCTAGAAAAAAGAAATGGAAAAAATACCCTCACACTTATGTAGTTTAATTATTTTTTTATTTTATCTCCATTATTTTAAAAATTACTATTTACATCATTATTCAACTCAAAAAATTAAAAAAATAGTTTACCCTAAACTTAATATAAGCACAAACACACAAGCAATATATCAATTTCTTTTTTCAATCTCTTTCCCTTCCTTCTTCCCTTCTTTCTTTCAATCAACAATCAATAGATTATTTTAATTAAAAAAAACACAAAAATTGCATATACATCCCATAACAAAAAAAAAAGGTATAATTTTTTCTTTAATATTGCTGGGTTCACTAGATAGGAAGACTTCTTATACCGTGAATGAAACCAATCTATTTGCTTTTTGCACTCAGGAATTTTGAAACCCCAAATTTGTTGATTCTTTTGTCAAATCTTGAACAAAACTACAGAAGCCTTGATGGGAGAAGAACTGGGCATGATATTATTTATTTCAGAAGCCTTGAAGCCGGCCTTGAAGGTGGGGGGATCTCTGGCGTAATTGAATTGGACATTGACAAATATGGTGAGCGATATATATAAATGGATCTTTTAAAATGGAACAAAAGACAGGAATTGAGGAGGACGTGCTTAGGCTGCAAGGTTCAGAACACTTGCATAGTTTAATTTTCTCCATTTTTAGTTTCACACTTTGTTTAAGCATACATTAAATATCAAGTGAAAGAAAATTAATTGGATATATAGTCTCTTTGGAATTTCATGGCCACGTAAAATATTAGAGTTAGATTTGTTTACTTGCTAATAAGAAAAACAGTGATGTTGTGCGTGCATGGTTGGCTTTGTTCCCAGCTTCCATGGAACCAGCTTTAAACAATTCAAACCATGCGTTTATTAAGAAAGAGATCATCCCACGAACCACAACACCATTTCGAGGGTATATTCGGTTTGGTTGCCCTCTTCGAAACAGTTGACACCACCAAGCTAAGCAAACATGTATGTAGTCATTTATTTAATGAGATGAAGAGCTTTCAGTGCTTTCTTACGTGTAGTATTTTCTTTCAACTTCATCATTAGTTGGGTATTGGCTGAAGACCAAGTGCTTGCTTTCGTGTGCAAATCTATGGAAGCTGCGATTGAGTGCTTTTGGAAAATTTATTTTAGACCTTTTTTTCTGTCATATGCCTAGAGGCTAGAAGTTTTATCGTATTTGTGTTGATAAAAATAATAGATGGCGTGGGTCTCTTAATCATTTGGTCAAGTAACTTTTAATGAAGTAGATAATAATCTGACAAGCTGAAAATAAGATTTGATAGAACCCTGATCTAGAGGTAACCCTATATCTAAGAATAAAAAGGTATGGAAAAAGACTCAAACCCTGAGATAACCTTGTATTTAAGAACCCTAAGTATGTGAATGACACCACAAAACCAGTTAATTTTTGATAAGTCAGTGTACGATCTTTGTCCTTGCAAAGAAATGTTGTTTTGCCGCAAACAAAGAAAAGAAAAACTATTGTTTATTCTTCAACTTGCTGCCCAAACAACAGTTTGTCACTAACTGATCTCACTACACAATGACATAATTAGTAAAAACAATCACAAAAAGCTTGACTTTCTTAGGTTGTGGATAATCTTGACACTAAAAAAAATCCACTTCACCTTCTTCTCTCATTCTAAATAAATTTATAGATCATTCTTCCCTTGAAAAGCCGATATTTTCAGCTTAATTGTACCCAAATCTCCACTAAACTCAACATTATGGTCCCAGTACCTATAATTACCTCTCTGGCCAAAGTTATCACCATATATTTCCCCTCTAAACTAACGATTCCGCTAGCGTGCAAAATGTTCCCCATGTCCCACGAATATATTTTCAAAATCAACACTACTCATGTCATTATCAGCCACAAACTCATCCACATCAGTGTTAACTTGCCTAAGAGCTCTCCTAACAATAAATTCTCTTCGCTCAGGCCTATTTTGAACCCCATCATGATCATTAACACGTTTTCTCTCCAACCTAGCCAACCTATCTCCAAATTTATTAGCCAACTAATTCATCCGTTGATTCATAATGTATAACTAAGTTACAATTTCATTATCTCCTCTCTGTGGTGCCATGTTGTTGCTTGCCTTCGACATTATGATAAAAAATATTTTTTTCTCACTCCCTCACATGTTTACACTCCTTTCGGGTTTCACTCAAATATATGATTTTCACTCAAATATGTTTGCTATGTCTTTTTCCTCTTGTCTCACCTTTTTTTGGCTCTTGCAAAAATGATTTCAACATCAAATACAACAGCCTTATCAGCATACCCAAATATGTGCATATGACTTAAAAAGCAAGAAAAATATAAAAACAAGCAAATAAGAAACTACATTATAATTTCATGAGTAACAGGTGAATTTGTACGCAAAATAGACATTTTTGCAAAAGAAAGCATATGCAAAGGTTGTAAGAAAATTAAAATGATACCTAAATATTTCAATTATAATGTTATTATACTGTTAGAAATGAGAAATAACAAAAGCAAAACAAGTTTGAATTACCGATGCGAATTAGACCCGTTACGACAAGTTTCAATCCCAAATTTAGTTCTTATAGCAAAAAAAACTCCAAATGACCTCAAATTGTATATGAGGTGTGATTAGAACCTTAAAATGTAGCATATAAAATTGGAGAATTTTCTAAATTTATTTGACCTACAATTCCCTTCTGATACGAATCTAACCTTTTACGCAAGTTTTAATCCTGAGTTTCATTACTATAGCAAACAATCTTCAAATGACCTTAAATTTTATATGGGGTGCGATTAGGACTCCTAGAAATAGTATAATTTGAGAATTTTATGAATTTGTTTGGTTCAAATTCTCCCTTGTTTGTGTACTGTCACATATTCGATAAAAGTGACTTTTGGACATTCTTTTCCTCTCTTTTTTTACCCTTTATGCTACTAATATATTATGAGACTGAAACAAATTAAAATAATATATTTTTACTAAAGAACTCTAAATTCATAGTTTTATTATGAAACAAACAAAGCTAGAACGACATCAAACAATCACAAAAAGACAAATTTTGATGAGTGAAAAGGGTTGTAGATATAAACCCTAAATTCATATTTTTATTACGAAATAAGTCTAATAATATTTGCCACTCAAATAGATTTACAAGTCCTTTAAATATGTTAGAAAAAACCTATCTCTGCTATAAAAAAAATCAAAATCCAAAAGCATAAAAAAATTTACATAATATCCAAAACAACATAATAAATCAGGAAAAATAACAAGATCTTTTTAGCCTAATTTCAAAATACCCAAACGACTAAAGACCGAAGAAATCGGTCCCTTATTGAAGTGGGCCTAAAAAACCCTTTTGTAAATATTTGAGTTTAATAAAAAATGATTACATCTTATGATATGATATTTTTAGCTCTAATATGACCAAATTTTCTATTGGACCATGTAATATCCCATTAATTCATAATAATATCTATTAAGCCATTTACATTTTTTTTTTTGTCACAAATCTGATTTAAATGCTCAAAACTCTTAGTTCTCATAAGCCCCGACTGCATCAACAGTGCAATGAATAGTTAAACGATCCCAACTTTTTGAACAGTGCAATGGAAATTGAAAAGAAAAAAGAGAAAAATACATGGACCGGAAAGAAAGGAACCAAAATAAAACTCAGAGTATTCACATGAATAACGAGGGGAAAAAAACTGCTCTGTTCACATTAACAGTGCAGTGAACAATTAAATCATCCCAAGTTTTTTTTTAGCTTTGTTAGTAAGTAGTAATGGAACGGTAATTCTACAAATATAGAGAGATCACATAATGTGTTTTGAGTAAAGAAAGAAAGAAAGAAAGAGATCTCATGGGCTTTGTTAATTTTTTCTTGAATTTTTTAAAACAAGCTGGGGTAGGTTTATGTTCTTAGTTTTAGTCAGGATTGATTAATTAGTTTAAAATGCCTGTTTCCTGTGAATGTTTATTTCAAAAATATTTTTAATCCACGACGTCCTTGAGCTCCGTTTAAACATGAGAGAAATCTTAATTTTATTTAGAATTAAGAATGGATACCTATCGCCGTATAAACGAACCACAGATCTATGTAGAGTTCGTGATAGAGATTCCCTTCAACCGTGTTGAAGGCAAGCTGATTAAAATTGATTTCAGGAAGCTCCACCATTTTTCATTATTGATAAATGAAAAATGATTTCCAAGATTTTAGGGTGTTGAGTGAACTTCTAGCTGTTCTGGAGGCATGCCTCGTATGCTACAAGAAAAGCCTCTTCTCTTGAGCTGTACTTCGATTTGAAGTATTCTCTTAATGAAATTTTGAGATTTCAAAAGAAAGAAGGAAATACAGAGTGTTTTTCTCTGTCCAATTTTGTAACTGATGGAGGGAAAAGAAAACAGATTATAATTTGTAACGGGCTACAAGATCATTGCTATTGTTATGGCCGCTGTAAAGACAATCCACTTGCACCATGTTTCGCGGTAGTAATTAAGGAGTTCATCATCGTACTCAAGATTAATTTCGCTGACTTGAAACTGGATAGGTTTTGTCCTCTGCAGCTATCCTCAGGTTGAAATTAAAGGCTAGCGCGCTGGAAGTGTTGCTCAAAACTCTCAGGACAGAATGTCAAGTCTTATCTAAAATACCTAACGAGTCTTGTAAAACCTTGAACAATGGGTCTCCAAATATAGAAAATTTAGGTGATAGAGGTGTCCAATCTTAGTTGTTTGTATAATTTTAGACATGGAGTTTCCTATATAAGCATTGTTCTTCAGCTTTACTGGCTTCAGTGCGAAGATAGCCTGTGCACGAACACGCTTAATTTTGTCTTCTTCTTTTCATTTTTCTCTTCAAATTGTTCTTGTTTTATAATTCATCCAAAATCAGAGATGAAGCTGTCAGGTTCTCAGATTGAAATTCTTCTTATTGCGAGTTTAGCATTGCTATGCTCAAGCTCAGCAATAACTGTTGATTATGATTCCAATGCTGTTATTATCAATGGTGAACGGAAAATCATTTTCGCAGGAGCAATTCACTATCCGCGTAGCACGCCTGAGGTATCAGAAACATTATCTTTCAATATGACAATATCGTGAGCCTGAAAGCAACCTAGCTTGTTTGCTTGTTGCGTTTTTTATCTTGTCTTCTCAAATAAGAAAGTTAAAATGTTAGGCTCATTTTTCCTGTTATACAGATGTGGCCAGAGCTATTCCAGAAGGCTAAGGAAGGTGGCATCGATGCCATTGAAACTTATATCTTCTGGGACCGCCATGAGCCTGTCCGCCGGCAGGTTTGAACTGCTCATGTGCACGTAGTGCTTTATTTTTTCAGCTCAAGCGATTTGATTCCCCATCCTAATTCACCTTTTCTGTTTAAATTGTGCCGAGCCAGTATTATTTCTCTGGGAATCAGGACATTGTAAAATTCTTTAAGCTCGCTCAAGAAGCTGGACTTCACGTCATTCTCCGGATTGGTCCGTATGTTTGTGCTGAATGGTCATACGGGTATGTACCCTTTTTAATGCTGGACAACTGCAAGTTTTAAAGCAAACTAACTCTGTGCATCTATGTCAAAGCTGATGATGTCTAATCTCTTTATCAGAGGCTTCCCCATGTGGCTACACAACATTCCAGGGATTGAATTGAGAACGGATAATGAGATTTACAAGGTTTCCATTACTTGGAAATAATTGATTTTTCTTCTCTGTTGTAGTGTTTCTGTTCTGCTTTCTTAATTTCTCTTTATGAACAGAATGAGATGCAAATTTTTACCACCAAGATCGTGGACGTGTGCAAAGAAGCAAAGTTGTTTGCACCACAGGGAGGGCCTATATTTTAGCACAGGTTTGGCGGCATTTTCTCTCTTGTCGTTTACATAAAGTAGCATTCACATCGGTACGCTGACATTTCTGCTGGGAGATACATAACAGATTGAGAATGAATATGGAAACGTTATGGGACCTTATGGAGACGCAGGGAGAAGGTACGTCAATTGGTGTGCACAGATGGCAGTAGGACAGAACGTTGGAGTCCCATGGATTATGTGCCAGCAGTCTAATGCTCCACAACCCATGGTATCCATTTCTGCTTTGTTTTCCTTGTTCCGTTTTGGTAGTGTAGCTTACGTCAACACCATTTCATATTCTGATTTGGCATTGAAGATTTCTGTTGTATGCTGCCCCTCAGATTAATACATGCAATGGATTTTACTGCGACCAGTTCAAGCCAAACAACCCTAAGAGTCCCAAAATGTGGACAGAAAACTGGAGTGGATGGTTTGTTTTCTTCCCAAAGTTTTACGTTGTTTTCCTAATCTCGCAGACTCAAATCTTAAATTAGCAAGCTTAAAACCGTGATGCTGTCCTTCTAGGTTCAAGCTTTGGGGTGGCAGGGATCCATATAGAACTGCTGAAGATTTGGCCTTTTCAGTGGCACGCTTTATCCAAAATGGCGGAGTCTTGAACAGCTATTATATGGTTAATTGCATACCATGTGACATTAATTAATATCCTCGGGTTTATTCACATATTTTAATCTTTTCCTTGACTAATTCAGTATCATGGAGGAACGAATTTTGGACGCACAGCAGGAGGTCCATACATTACAACATCATATGACTACAATGCTCCCCTGGATGAATATGGTAAACGTTTTTTAAACCGAGGAAAATCTGCACGGACATGATGAAATAATTTTTTAAATTCATTGCATATCAATACGATTGTGAGCACTCTGAGATGACGTTGTGCAAAATTATCATTTCCAGGTAATTTGAATCAGCCCAAGTGGGGTCATCTCAAGCAACTTCACGAAGCTATCAAACAGGGGGAGAGAATTCTCACTAATGGCACCGTGACATCCAAGAATTTCTGGGGCGGGGTCGATGTAAGTTAATGTTGATTCCAAAGGAAAGAGGTAACATGAATTTATCGTGTTCTTTTGATTAATGAGAATTCTCCTCTTCTCAATGTTCAGCAAACCACATACACCAACCAAGGCACTGGAGAGAGATTCTGTTTCTTGAGCAATACAAACATGGAGGAAGCCAATGTAGACTTGGGACAAGATGGGAAGTACTCCTTGCCTGCTTGGTCTGTTACTATTCTTCAAGATTGCAACAAAGAAATTTACAACACTGCAAAGGTTAATACCCAGACCTCAATAATGGTCAAGAAGCTACATGAGGAGGATAAACCAGTTCAACTTTCCTGGACGTGGGCACCAGAACCCATGAAAGGTGTACTCCAAGGAAAGGGTAGATTTAGAGCCACCGAGCTTCTTGAGCAGAAAGAAACAACTGTTGATACTACTGACTATTTGTGGTACATGACTAGGTAATAAGCTTAAATGCTGGAAATTATCCAGCAACCGTTTCGTTGTCTTGGGCTGCATATTTCCAGGTCATGACATGGAAGACTAATGCTTTGATGCAGTGTTAACCTTAACGAGACAACACTGAAGAAGTGGACTAATGTGACCCTGCGAGTTGGCACAAGAGGCCATACACTTCATGCTTATGTTAACAAGAAGGAGATAGGTAATTCCAACTTGATAGAAATGACTTAAATCTGCGGGACGACTAAAAATTATTGTCAATTATCCTACTAGTTTTAATTAGCTAAACTTGAATCTCCTCTGCTGACGAAATTCAGGAACCCAGTTTTCCAAGCAAGCCAACGCTCAAATCAATCAAGGGAGATGATTACAGTTTTCTATTTGAGAAGCCAGTTACTCTCACTTCTGGGACTAACACCATAAGCTTACTCAGTGCCACTGTTGGATTGGCTGTATGTTCTCTATTCGTTTACCAACCACATTTTTCATAATCTACTCTTGCTAATATTACTTTTTCTTCTACATTTGCTCACATTTTCAATTTTACCTCTTTTCTTCTGGGAAGAATTATGGTCAATATTATGATAAAAAACCTGTTGGCATTGCTGAAGGCCCCGTCCAGTTGGTAGCAAATGGGAAACCTTTTATGGACATGACGTCATATCAGTGGTCTTACAAGGTACGCCCCGCAAAAATTCTGCAGAAAATAACAATTAATGGGTGTTATGCAAACTTATGATTATCACTTCATTCTTTATATGAAGATTGGGTTGAGCGGTGAGGCCAAAAGATACAATGATCCAAATTCGCCACATGCCAGTAAATTTACTGCCAGTGATAACCTTCCTACCGGAAGAGCCATGACATGGTACAAGGTAAATTAATACGTTCTAATCCTTGAAACCTCGGTGAAAATATTTTGTGAAATGTTCAAGTATGGGTTTAGAACTTATGTTTCTAATTATGTTATCACTGTGTGTGTCCAGACCAAATTTGGCAGTCCTTCAGGTACTGAACCAGTAGTGGTAGACTTGCTAGGCATGGGCAAAGGGCATGCCTGGGTGAATGGAAAAAGCCTTGGTCGCTTCTGGCCTACGCAAATTGCCGATGCCAAAGGATGCCCTGACACTTGTGACTACCGTGGATCTTATAATGGTGATAAATGTGTGACGAACTGCGGCAATCCTTCTCAAAGATGGTACCATATCCCAAGGTCATACCTTAATAAGGATGGCCAAAACACCTTGATCTTGTTTGAGGAAGTGGGCGGGAACCCTACAAATGTGTCGTTCCAGATTGTTGCTGTTGAGACAATATGTGGAAATGCATATGAAGGAAGCACATTAGAATTGTCATGCGAAGGTGGCAGAACCATCTCAGACATTCAATTCGCCAGCTATGGAGACCCTGAGGGAACATGCGGCGCATTCATGGAGGGCTCCTTCTACGCCACTCGCAGTGCGGCAGTAGTGGAAAAGGTAGCAAAAACGCTGGTAGTATTCTTTAGTGATATAATTTTTCACATATCTTATTTATTGACTCAAATTATGATCCTTAACTTGCAGGCATGTGTTGGGAAACAGAGCTGTGGAATTCTTGTATCAGGTGAAACATTTGGATTAAAGAAGCGTTCTGACATTGCCAATAGGCTGGCGGTGCAAGCTGTCTGCACTGGGTACATTGACAACGATCTCGAGTCCCTAAAGAATAAGAATAACAACTCAAAACAATAAAGGCGTTCTATATGCATATTTTTCTTCCGCCTTGGACTCATTAGTAAAATCATATCTTTGTACACAATTCATTTATTACAGTATATAAAAGTAGCTTCTCTTTGTGTGATCTTCAACTTTGATCATTATGAAGGCTAGATTCTTATTAATTTCTTCTTTAATTATTTTATTTTCAAGCTAGAAACATGACTGAGCATAAATGTGATTAAGATAGAGAACATACATATACCGAATGGCAAAAAAAAAAAAACAAAAAAAAAAGTAAATAAAACTTGATCTCCTGGGAGGCAATTTCACCATACATAAATAAATGCGATCAAGCTTGGGTTTTAACAGTTTAATTGACACGACTCCTAGTTTTTAGGGATTGGCATAGGCATATTTTTATCTTCAAAATGAACTCAAAAACTATTCAAGGAGTTTTTGTCAAGTTAGCATTATGTCTTGGTTAAACTTGGTTTAAATAGTTAGGTCGATATGTCTCCTAGTTTTAAGGACCGATGTAGACATAACGTGATGTTTTTTTTGAAAAAACAAGGTCAATACCAAGTCTGCAAGTCTCCTCAAAGTAGCGACTGATGTGGGTTGACCATATTATTTTAATCACGTTTTTTCTTTAAATGATAAATAAATGGTCAAGAAATATAAGTAGATAAAAAATAGTTAAAAAAAATACAAAGTAAAAACTAAAAAAAAATCATTGAGCTATACGAACATCTATCAATAGTAATGACTTGTGAATAAATTTAGAAAATAATTTAAACAATAAGTAGCATATGTGAAATGAATTTAGGAGAAACACATGGTTAAATAGTTAAAGTAACTTTTTTCTAGGAAAATGATATGGTAAGGATGATTTTTTATTTCCATAAATTCAACCAATCCCTTACTTAGATTTATGGAACCAATATATTTTTTAAAACCTTAATCTCCTTAATTTTGGAGGTCTTCACATTTTATTTAATTTTGAAGGTCTTATTTATATTGGGTGTAACAATCTCTTTGAAAAAATCAAATTTAAGACCAACCCATTTTGCTTTCAGTAATGCTGGTTGCTTTCACTGACGTTAGTCTAAGATCGAGTAACTAAAAACCCAAATAAGAAGAGAAAAATAATAAAAATGAGAGGAAAATAAATTCAGTTAGGGGAAAAGTTAGAAAAATAAATGAGTTTAACAAGCCAAGAATTGAGTTGAAGAAGGTAAAAAAAAAATACAAGAATGATTTAGGTTGCAATTGAAAAGTAATTAAGGAAAAAGCATTTAATTTGGCTTTAATTAAAAGAATGGAAGAACCAAGGACTAAATTGTAGAAAAAAGCCAAATTAGAAGGTTCAATTATGGATAAAAGTGAAAAGAAAATCCAAATTAAAACCTATTGAATGAAAATTAAAAACTCAAAAAATAATGGTTGAAATGGAAAAAAAAACTTTCAAAACTTAATTGAAGTTTCTAAAAAACCGATGTTGTCTTAACCCTATAAGTATTCATCTTCCTAAATTCAATCCTCAAATCACATAAAAACAATCAAACTTTTACAAATCTTTATCAATTCAAGCCCCTCAATTTAAGCCAATTCAATCCCACAAATCAATCGCTAAATTCCAACTTAATTAATCACAACTCATAATTCCAGCATTTCCTCTCTCAATTAGGTGAAATGTATGCGGGAGACAGAGTGTGTGCTTTTTTTAGGAAAGGAAAATGCTGAGATAGCTGGATATTGGCTACCCAAAGTGGAGCAATCTCTTACTCAAATTCCAATACCAGGGAATGTACAAGTATCTTGTGTGGCACAAATGCTATCAAATAGTGCCCGTTCATGGTGGGCCATGGTGAGAGAAAGGTGAGAGGTGCTGACTTGGGGTAACTTCAAGTCTGAATTTGAAAGAAGGTATTATTCTCGACAACATCGTTGAGATAAAGAACATGCGTTCTTATCACCGGGATAAGGTAACATGACAATGTTGGACTATGAGAGGCGATTCTATAACCTCTCTATGTTTGCTACTACTATGGTGCTGACTATATAGCATCAGATTGATAGACTGAGAGATGGACTCCGACATTAGCTCAGAAAAGGATTGATTGCCTTACAACCCAAAATGTAAGGGAGTTAGTAGAGGCAGCTTAATCTTCAAAGGTTGTGTTGTAATAGGAAAATAAGGTGATTCTGATGGGGAACAAATGAGACTTGAAAAAATAAAAGACATGATGTATTCTATTAGGAAACCACCTTTACCTAAGAAAGGAAAGAGTGGGTTATTTTCTGGACAGTTCAACAAAAAAAGGAGCAACTTTGCTAGTAGTGAGTTCTTAGGAAAATCAATACAATCTGGTGGTGGAGGATTCTCTCGAGAATCTATAAACCTAAAGACTAATTCGGCTGGGGGTTCTATAATACAAAGAGTGTCACCTTTTCCTTTGTGTGGCAAGTGCAACAAGAAGTATCTTAGAGATTGTTCAATAACAATGGACATGTGTTATATCTACAGGTAGAAGGGTTATAAGTGGAAGGATTGCAAACATTTAGGGACATATTGTTTCCACTATGAAGAGACATTGTATTTTAAAAGAGAATGCCCTTTGAGGATGATGGGTCATGGATCGTAGTTTCCAGCACAAACTCATCAACAATCGGTAATTGTGGACAAGTCTAGGGGACCTACTCAATCAAGGGGCAGTGCTATGTGGGGATGATCTAGAGTGCAACATGAACTAACCTAAAGGAGGGTCTATCGTTTGACACATGAGGATGTTAGAACTACAACCAAGGTGGTGGCAAGTATGATAAAATTAAAATCTCATTCAATTTATGCCTTATTGATCTGGGTGCTACCCATTTCTTTGTAGCATCTAGAATTATGAATAAATTGAACTTGAATAGAGGTCTATTAGAAAAAGGAATAGTAGTTGGTATACCTTTGGGTGAGTGTGTGGACATTAAAGATGCATGTAAAGAGTGTGTAGTGTCAATTAAGGGAAAAAGAATGAAGGTGGACTTAATTCCATTAAAGATAACTGATTTTGACATTATTCTGGGAATGAATTGTTTGAGTGCATATAGGGTACAAATAGAATTTTATCAAAATAGTGACCTTTCTAGAAGATGATAGGGATGAGGTGACATTTAGGGGGAAAGCAGAATGATACCAAATTGTGTAATATCGATTATGACCACTAGTAAATGTTTAAGAAAATGGTGTCAAGCTTATATAGTTTTTTAGTAGAGTTAGGGAAAGAGAGTCCTCAGATAAACAATATTCCTATAGTTTGGGAATTTCCAGATGTATTTCTAAAAGAGCTACTAGGATTACCTCTAGAAAGGAAAGTGGAGGTTTCCATTAATGTGCTACCAGGGATGACACCCATAACTTAGTCACCATATAGAATGGTTTTATTTGTGTAAACCCCAGTTGAAAATTAGGCAGAAAAACAATCTAAGTACTTATAGAATAGATTTATCAGAAACCAAATAAGCATTGAAACAAACCAAATACAAAAAAAAAAAAAATACAATTTGAGTTGGCTGAGTTAAAGATATAATTACAAGAGCTTGTAGACAAGGGTTTCATTTTCCTTAGTAATTCATCCCGAGGAGGTCCGGGTTTGTTTGTAACAAAAAAGGATGGCACCCTTAAACTATATATTGATTACCGACAATTAAATATGGTGACTATGAATAATAGATATTCATTACCTCGAATAAATGATTTGTTTGATTAGCTAATTGAGTGAAAATATTTCTAAGATGGATATAATATTAAGGTCTCATTAACTAAGGATTAAGGAGCAAGTTTTCTTAGGGCATGTCATCTCAGATAAACAAATTTTGGTGAATCCAAGAAAGATTAAAGCTGTTTTGACTTATAAAAGAGTGAAATTTAAGTACATCAAAGAATATGAAGAGAGTTTTAAAGAGTTGAGAAAAGACTCACAACTGCTCTCGTATTGGCTTTTTCTTTAGGAATTGAAGGGTTTGTAGTGTATAGTAGTAATACATCAAGGAAGGGTTTAGAATGTGTATTGATGTATATGCATCAAAACAATTAAAGATTCATGAGGTGAATTACCTAGTGTATGACTTATAATTGGCAATAATAGTGTTTGTCTTATGAATTTGAAGATATTATTTGTATGGCATTTTAGTATAAAATTTTATTGACCATAAACGCTTAAAGTATTTAATGTCGCATAAGAAACTAAATATGCAACAAAGGCTTTGAGTAGAATTAATAAAAGAATTATAATTGTGTCATTGAATATCGCCCTAGAAAGCAAATGTAATGGCTGATGTATTAAGTCAGAAGACTGAATAACGATGAGATCATTTAGGTAGAAAGGAGTTGGAGGAGTTAAGGGGAATGTGTGCATGGTTGGCTTTGGGGTTTGAAGGAACGTTGTTAACACAAGTTAATACGTAGTCGGTATTGAGGGATAAAGTGTTGGAGGATACTAAATATCATATGTCAAGAGCTACTACATCCAGGTTTCACTCATATTCCTATATGGATCAATTGCTTGTGACATCCAGCTTTCTTCATATTTTGTTCAATCCCCACACGAGTGTGGTGATGGCCTGCAATGTATTGAAAGAACAAAACATAAAATAATAATAATAATAATAATAATAATAATAATAATAAGAGAACTATGCATCTTTTTGTGTGCTTATGAAATACTGTATTTCTCTTCTAACACTGATCCTTGCTAGGATGATGTAAGTTTCTTTCTCAGTTGCTGGGTGGGATAAATGCCCCTGTTCCTTTGTTTTTTTGTTCCTCTGTTTTTTTGTTTTTTTCTTACTGTGATTACACTCTAAGAAGAAGGCTCATTCTAAGAACTATGCATTGCATTCTAAGAACAAGGCTCATTCTGTATGGTTGTCATCCTCTCATTTTGTGCATACATGAACCTTGAGTCCTAACTGTACCTAGTTTGACGCATCACAACATAGATTTACTACATCCAATGTCAGACTTCAGTACTATATACCAAATGCATCAGACTATCCAGTGTTTCTGGCAAAACAATGCAATCCTGGTGTTTCTGAGGATTCTTCTCTGATCTTGAAATTGTTAATGATATTCTGAAAAATCTTGCTTCACTACAGGATAAGCAGATGGAACCATACAAAAACTCTTCTTCGATTTTAGTGATGGAGAGACAGATGACAGTGGTGGTGAATATATGGATACAAAAACAGTTTCAGGTCGGCATAGCAAGTTTTCCTTGCAGCTCCAATCCAAGGCTTCATTAAGGTCAGTGACTTTACGTGTTAAAAGTTTAATAAATTAATGGCATGAACTGTATTTTTACTGTTTGCAATTTAGGCTGTTATTTGGGTCCCAATAGATAATATAAACAGTTCAACTACTGAATGATGAATGGTTACTCGGCGAAATCTGACTATTCTCCTTTCCCGAGCAAATAGTCACCTGATCGATGTCAGACTACAATGAACACCCTGATGAGGGTTATGATCCAAAGGCTGTTCCAACACTCCAGGACATAAGCTTCAGTGGAATCCATGGCCAAGGAGTTCGTGTGCCTGTTCGCATACATGGGAGCGAAGAAATTCCAGTTAGGAATGTGACTTTTCAGGATATGTCAATGGGGCTAACTTACAAGAAAAAGCATATATTCCAGTGCGCCTTTGTTCAAGGTCGTGTTATAGGGACGATCTTTCCTGCTCCATGTGAAAACCTTGATCGATATGATGAGCAAGGAAAGCTGGTTAAGCTCTCTGTCTCCCAAAACATAACAGACATAGATTATAATTTTTGACACGTCAACACATCTCAACTCCCCTTAACCTTTCTGAAGGCCATTGACATTGTATGACTGTATCAGACAAGCCAGACAGATGACGTTGGAGCAGTTCAGCTTCTTCTTATGGTATTCTAATGCCACCATGTTTGCTCCAATTTTATAGCTTGCTTCATTTGTATATACAGATTTTCATACATTTCTAAGGTTTGTGAAATGCATAGCATTACAATTACAATTACAAGAAAGACTAAATCGTGTGGTAGTTCTAATGTATATGACAAGCACTATGCATGTTCTCTCAATGATTTCAACAGGTGTTTTTTTTTTTTTCATTTTGGTAAGTGAATCTTTTGTTTTTCACCGATTATTGTATCCTTTCATGTTTATTTATTTTTTTGTACGATCTCTTCTAATTGAATGTTCTTGAGGATTAAAGGTGTGAATTAGATTTCTAAACTTGATTAGATGCCAATTTAATCACAGTTTTAATTTGTATTATAAAGACAAGTAAAAGATAAAAACAGCATGAGAACCAAAAACAATCAATGTGGCGTTTATGAAATTCACGCTAAAAAGTGCTCTTTTGTCGACTGCTATTTTTTTCCCAGCAAGCTTAAGCATTTTAATTTTTAATGCAAAATTTTATTTTGTGCACCTTTATTATTGAGTTTAAGAGATGATGGAGATCACCAAAAATTTGAGGAGACAAAAAATAATCGGTTGGATATATTTTGGTAAAAAAAAAAATTAATTATGATGTCAATGAGTTTCATTTGATGAGTTATTAAGGTGCTATCAAGGTTTTATATTGCTATAAAAAATAAATCAGCACTATGAGAATTTTTTTTATGCTGATTTTTTATTTTTTGAATGATTAAAGGTTGGTACGAGGAAATAAATGTGTTTTTTTAGGTATTCAGGGTGTTTCTTATATATTTTTAATTGAAAACAGAGTTGAGAAAATAATTTTTTAAACCCTAGAAGTCGGACCATGACTTTTTTCTTTAATGCTCATTTTTGCTTTAGCCTAACTAGTGTGTTTTTTTTTAATTATTGAAGATGTATGGTTATTTTACGCCTATCATGCTTATAGAAGCTTTGGACTTAATAATGATTGTTTTTATTCAAGTTTATCTCTCTTTTAGTTTAATAACTTCAAGTTTATATCACTATATGTTAATTCAAGTCTTTTTATTATCATATGAGCTTTTTTAATAGCAATATGCTTTTTATTTTAAGTTATATATATATATATATATATATATATATATATATATATATATAAGTATTAAATTTTGAGTAGCTACGTAGTTTATTTGCACCTTTAATACAACTGATCCCATTGTTATGATTGGACCAAGATAACCTTAAAGTTATCGAAGGGTATAACATAACCTTTAATACAACTGCTCCCATTGTTATGATTAGACTAAGGCAATTTAAAGTTGTGGAAGGGATAACATATCTTCTGGTTAATTGTACCTATAAAACTTGGAATAATATATTGTCTAGGAGTTATTGAATACAATCCACAATGATTTGGTCATCGAAGATGCTCACTCTCATTTTAGCAATTCTAAGATTTGTTTAGAGGTCCTTAATAGATTTATTTTTTTTAATTGTTTTTAGAATATACTTCTATATTAAATCCCCTTATATAGTTATAAGATATGAGAGATAAGAGATTCATCTATTTATCAATTACCCTAATAAAGATGAGCCTTTATTATAATTATTCTTAAAATTAGCCTATGCTTCAACTAGTTTCTCTACCCTCCTTATAATACTTCTTTTATAAAAATATCACTGACATATAAGGATGAATGGGTGCTACTTCAGGGTTTGCATCCATGCTAATTTTAGAAAAATTAGTTGCTAACATATGAGTTTTATGAGGTTCTTCTTTAGAAATATAAGGAGTTACAATAACAAGATTAAAGAATATATCTAGTGGTGATGAAAGGGACCTATTTTGTTGGGAAAAAAAGGAGCATTCTTATGATCTACAATAATAATTATTGGCGATGAGACATCTTTAATATCAATAATAGTGGCAATAGTGATGCAAATACTATTGGTGGGGAAGAACTTAGTTAGAGAGGACAAAAAGAGTTTTCAGTATCATCTTCATAATGGCAAATAGAGATGGAAGAGAAATCTCAAAAGCTGGTACCAAAAAGTACAAAGAAAATAGGGTAAGATAAAAGTTGAAAAACAAATCAAAATACAACATTTTTTTTTATTGAAATAATTACCTAGGCCTAGTCATTAACCTTGCAATTAGGGTTTCATCATCTTTATCTTCTTCAATTATGAGAGGATTTTAAGGTTTAAAAGGATTGGATGTCATTAGTGGTAGGTAAACACTAATAGTTTGATGAGTTGAACAAAAAAAAAAGCACGGTCAATAATTTTAAGTAAAATGCTCATTATTATCTACATTATAGATGATCAATTTATTTGATTGATCCATTATTAACTTGATGGGGGGGGTTTTTTTTATTCAATCTAAATATAAAAGAATATAGAGGGCATTGTTTACATCTAAAGTAAAATCTACGTCAACTATGCAAAAACATTAATTGTTTATAACCAAACAGGAAAAAAAGGTTGAACTCAATCGTGAACAATGAAAAAATAAGTCTAAGAGGAGTTCATAATTGATTCGGGAAGATAGAAAGCGATCAACCAAAGGAATTGAAATTCATGATCGTCTAGGAGTGTTAGAAATATGATCGACCATGAAAAGGTAATCAACCATAGAGATAAGGATTCATGTGATCACCTAGAAGATCAAGTTTACTCTGAATAACAATATGTGGTATATTATGCTGGTAGGAATTATAAATTAGTAAGGAAACATATGACTATCAAGAAGGAGACGTGTTATAAGCATTACAAATTGTATTATGATTCATATTATAAGCTCCTGATCTATTATGAATAATTTGTATGGAGTTGGGAATTGTAGTTAACGTATGATTTGAACTTTATAGTTATATAAATAGGCTATCTATTTATTGAAAAAGATAGTCAACCTCACATGTACAATTTATATCTTTAATTTTATTCAATCTATCTCCTTTTGATATTCTTTAATTTATTTGTTTTCTTTATAGGCACTTTTTTACCTTCCTACATTATTTACTTCTTTATTGTTCTTTTATTTGTTCACTTGCTATCATTTTGTGTGGCATTAAGTAAGATATATTTACTATTTTAAGGTTTAAAATATTAAGAACTCGAACTCCATTTGATTTTATGAGGTTGCTATGTGCCTTCACAGGATTAAGCTCCTCTTAATTGATAAGAAACAAATGAAGAGCACATAGCATAATTGATAAGAGAATTAATGATTGGCCAACTAACTAGTTAGAAATCGATAACATGATTATCTATGAGAGCAACACATATATGGAGTGATTAGTAAAAAGATTAAAAATTGAAGTGTTGTGTGGTTATCAAGATGAAAAAATTGGAAATAGAATGAAGGAATAAGTGTTCAATGAAGGAATCAAAATGACATTTTAATTCAAATAATGTATATGAAATACTAATAAGAAATCGAAATAAAATTTAAAATTTTTAATGGCTCATTTTTAAAATGAAATGAAATGATGAAAAAAACAAAAATGGATTTCATCAATATTGTTCGTATTACAAACAATAAAGGTGATTATGGTGATGATGATGTTGGTAGAGGAGGAGTAGATGATGGGGTAGTGATAATAATAAAATAATAATAATAATAATCCCTGGCATCCTATAATTTAGTTTAAATTGCACTTGCCTATCAAGTTTTGAAAAATTACAGTTTCCAACTTAGTTCAAAGACAAATTTCAAATATGATGAAATGACTATAGTACCCCCATATATATTATAACAATCAAAGACACCAAAAGATAAATTGATAGATCATTTCGGGTGCTCTCTCTCTCTCTCTCCCCCTCTCTCCTTGACTCTCCCTCTTTAACAAACACTGAAGAACTTGTGATTTATCCCAAATCAAACAACATTGGCTTGCAATGTTGGCTTGCAATTGCCTAGGCAGAGAAGTAAAACCCATGTTGTCATATCTTTTATCATGCCCTGTTTTTCCACATTTATCTCCATCGTAGTATATCAGACTTTGTTTGTTATTGCAGTCCAACCATGTTTTTGAATCTTTTTAGCTTCAAATTAATTTTTTTGGATGTCATTGGATCATTTTAATGTGCCAATATAAAAAATAAATTTAAAAAATAAAAATATTATTTTGATGTATTTTCAAACGAAAAACACTTTAAAAACAACCTTTACCACACTTCTAAACTGACCCTTAATAAATGAATGATTAAGGCCATAAATTGTCACATATGTATAGTTCTCAAAGCTCTCTATATGTATTTTGAATCTTTTTAGCTTCAAATTAATTTTTTTGGATGTCATTGGATTATTTTAATGTGCCAATATAAAAAATAAATTTAAAAAATAAAAATATTATTTTGATGCATTTTCAAACGAAAAACACTTTGAAAACAACCTTTACCACACTTCTAAACTGACCCTTAATAAATGAATGATTAAGGCCATAAATTGTCACATATGTATAGTTCTCAAAGCTCTCTATATGTATTTTGAATCTTTTTAGCTTCAAATTAATTTTTTTGGATGTCATTGGATCATTTTAATGTGCCAATATAAAAAATAAATTTAAAAAATAAAATATTATTTTGATGCATTTTCAAACGAAAAACACTTTGAAAACAACCTTTACCACACTTCTAAACTGACCCTTAATAAATGAATGATTAAGGCCATAAATTGTCACATATGTATAGTTCTCCAAGCTCTCTATATGTATTTTCTTGAAACCACAATCAAATCTCTTAAATGTTTTACTAGAATTAACTAGAATTGGATTTGATCTACAAATTGCATACCCACCAAAACTTCATACCCCTATCACTATTAGAAGACTTGTCAAAGGCTACAACAATACCCAATCCAACCCCACCAATGGACTTCTTGGACTAGTATTACCATCTGTGAACCTACCCTGGTTGCCCAAAACCAGTAATTCCAACAACCTTCTGATCATCAGATTTGTTCTTTTTCCTAACATCATCAAATTAAATAAATCTCCAAGAATAAAGTTGGAAATATTAGGATGGTTTTGGTCTACAAATTACTTGATATCTGATGAGTTTTAAAATTTAAGATGTTTAGGAATAAGGCTGATGTGTCGGATAAATAATGAATCTTTTATTTCAAGTAGTCCGATCTATTCTCCCTAGCCTAGGTATCTAGCAGCTTGATATGAAAAGCCTAAATGATTAATAGTTGGTAGTTTGTAGCAGGTGATGATTGGTATGCCAAGGTGACCAATAGTCGTGGTAGTAGCAGGCGGTGCCTGGTAAGTTAGATGATCGGTAGCTGTAGTGGTAGCAGATGGTGCCTGATAAACCATGTGACTAGTAGCTAGTACCTGTAAAAGGTCTCATTTGATGGACGTTGGGACTCTTTGATGGTAAAGTCAGAAACTTAAGAGAAAGAGAGAAAGTGCAATGATATTTTAAAGAGATGGACTTTTAACTGTGAAAATATGTATGCTGAAAATATTGAGAATGGAGAGATTGTAAACCTTGAGTTTGAAGGATTCATGGTGTATTTATAACTTATAAGTCTTGTCTTTTTTATAGAGATGAGAGACTAAAATATAATTTCATATTTGTAATATTTTAGTTGTATTCTACTCAAAATAATACATATTAGATTAGTATAAAATATTAAAAGACTTGTCAGGGGTTCTAGAAAAAAATTTCAAGAGAGTGTTCGGCTCAGGGTTTATACCTCTAAGCCCTTGAGGGTGACGGGGTGCATGCTTAGCACCCCTAAGAAATTAGGTGTTGGCATGCCCAACACCTTAATTAAATAGGTCCTGTTATGCTTGGATTTAATAATGGGTTATGACATGCCCTGACACCCAAAATAATAAGGCTTGCGTGCTGGGTGTATTACGCCCAACAAGCAAGGTTAGGTGTAACAGCACACCTAAAATAGGCTTGAGCCACCATGCTCAAGTCCATGTATTTTAATAGCAATTGGGTTAGAATGTGGTAGCCGTGCCTAAGAAAAATATTTTTAAATCTTTTAAGGAGTTTTTATTTTTTTACCTACTTGAAAAGTGTAGGGCATAACTATTACTTAATTTATTAGTTATTTATAATTCCAATTTATTATTTAGTAAAGGGTGGAGATAGCCATGTTGCTTTGGAATTATACAATAATGATTATGATACAAAAAAGACCAAATCAATTGAATTATTTTCTAATTATTATAATTGATCTATCCAAAACAGATATTACTAGTTACAAATTTTCTTTCACTGCTTGTAGGGGTGTGCAAAAAAAAAAGATTAAACTGAAAAAACCAAAAAACATTAACCGAAAAAACTAAATCGAGAAAAAAAAACCGATTAGAATATTTAGAAAAAATTCTGGTTCGGTTCAGTTTCGATTTTGTAATGGAGAAAGCGATTAACCCAAATCGAACCGAATCGGTTCAACCAACATTTAAACCCACTATAAAAGGAAACCCTAAAACTAAACTTCACAGTTCACAATCCTTCAGCTCTCAACCGCCCCCCTCTCCCAAATGTCTTTCAAGGTGTCCCTCTCCCAAATGTCTTTCAATCCTTCACAGTTGACAATTCTTCTCTAATTCTCTCATTATTCTTTGATTCTCTGGTAGATGTTATGCTTCTTGGTAGTCAGTCTCCTCCCCTGAGCCCATTCCTTCTAGCTTAGGAACTTCTATTTTGAATTTGAGTTTCTACCTTTTCCTGTTCCCGTGTAAGCTATTCCATGCGATGTCTTTCACAAAGGGACAGGGATTTGAGCTAGTGAATCTTTTCTTCCCTTGTAGGAACTTGGTCTCTCTAATACATCAATCAATATGGTAAATAGATCAGGTAGAAGATCAGTTGCCACTCTCGCTGTGTTCGATCGACTTCAAAGCTTCTTCACTTTTTGCGCTTAACACTTCCACTGGATAATATCAATTTTTTTATTTTTTTTCCTCAATTAACCGAACCGAACCAAACCGAAAATGATCGGTTTGAACTGGTTTCGGTTCTGAATTACAAAAAAAATATTATTGTGGTTGATTTTTTAAGTAAAAACCAAACCAAATAAAAAATACTCATCCCTAACTGCTTGTAGGTGAGACCCATTTCCATAATTATTATAGTTGATTCATCTAAAACAAATACTACAGTTAAACATCATGATTATAGTTCATCTTGGGATCTGGCCCACGAATAACCTATTAAACAATTCCAAGTGAATTTATAACCGTCTAGGTTTGGGTACGTGTACACATCTGGAGAGGGATCGATTATTACAACCGCCACCAATGGCCTCATTGAATTGCAGGCCCACGTTAGGCTTTTACAATGGCACTCTTCCATTCTTCTCTGTTAGGGGAAATTTTGGGATTGTTTTTTTATTAAATCTTAACAACTCCATTGAGGTCAAAATAATAATAATAATAATAATAATAAATCATTATGTTAAACCACTGAATAGTCTAGAAAAAAGAAATGGAAAAAATACCCTCACACTTATGTAGTTTAATTATTTTTTTATTTTATCTCCATTATTTTAAAAATTACTATTTACATCATTATTCAACTCAAAAAATTAAAAAAATAGTTTACCCTAAACTTAATATAAGCACAAACACACAAGCAATATATCAATTTCTTTTTCAATCTCTTTCCCTTCCTTCTTCCCTTCTTTCTTTCAATCAACAATCAATAGATTATTTTAATTAAAAAAACACAAAAATTGCATATACATCCCATAACAAAAAAAAAAGGTATAATTTTTTCTTTAATATTGCTGGGTTCACTAGATAGGAAGACTTCTTATACCGTGAATGAAACCAATCTATTTGCTTTTTGCACTCAGGAATTTTGAAACCCCAAATTTGTTGATTCTTTTGTCAAATCTTGAACAAAACTACAGAAGCCTTGATGGGAGAAGAACTGGGCATGATATTATTTATTTCAGAAGCCTTGAAGCCGGCCTTGAAGGTGGGGGGATCTCTGGCGTAATTGAATTGGACATTGACAAATATGGTGAGCGATATATATAAATGGATCTTTTAAAATGGAACAAAAGACAGGAATTGAGGAGGACGTGCTTAGGCTGCAAGGTTCAGAACACTTGCATAGTTTAATTTTCTCCATTTTTAGTTTCACACTTTGTTTAAGCATACATTAAATATCAAGTGAAAGAAAATTAATTGGATATATAGTCTCTTTGGAATTTCATGGCCACGTAAAATATTAGAGTTAGATTTGTTTACTTGCTAATAAGAAAAACAGTGATGTTGTGCGTGCATGGTTGGCTTTGTTCCCAGCTTCCATGGAACCAGCTTTAAACAATTCAAACCATGCGTTTATTAAGAAAGAGATCATCCCACGAACCACAACACCATTTCGAGGGTATATTCGGTTTGGTTGCCCTCTTCGAAACAGTTGACACCACCAAGCTAAGCAAACATGTATGTAGTCATTTATTTAATGAGATGAAGAGCTTTCAGTGCTTTCTTACGTGTAGTATTTTCTTTCAACTTCATCATTAGTTGGGTATTGGCTGAAGACCAAGTGCTTGCTTTCGTGTGCAAATCTATGGAAGCTGCGATTGAGTGCTTTTGGAAAATTTATTTTAGACCTTTTTTTTCTGTCATATGCCTAGAGGCTAGAAGTTTTATCGTATTTGTGTTGATAAAAATAATAGATGGCGTGGGTCTCTTAATCATTTGGTCAAGTAACTTTAATGAAGTAGATAATAATCTGACAAGCTGAAAATAAGATTTGATAGAACCCTGATCTAGAGGTAACCCTATATCTAAGAATAAAAAGGTATGGAAAAAGACTCAAACCCTGAGATAACCTTGTATTTAAGAACCCTAAGTATGTGAATGACACCACAAAACCAGTTAATTTTTGATAAGTCAGTGTACGATCTTTGTCCTTGCAAAGAAATGTTGTTTTGCCGCAAACAAAGAAAGAAAAACTATTGTTTATTCTTCAACTTGCTGCCCAAACAACAGTTTGTCACTAACTGATCTCACTACACAATGACATAATTAGTAAAAACAATCACAAAAAGCTTGACTTTCTTAGGTTGTGGATAATCTTGACACTAAAAAAAATCCACTTCACCTTCTTCTCTCATTCTAAATAAATTTATAGATCATTCTTCCCTTGAAAAGCCGATATTTTCAGCTTAATTGTACCCAAATCTCCACTAAACTCAACATTATGGTCCCAGTACCTATAATTACCTCTCTGGCCAAAGTTATCACCATATATTTCCCCTCTAAACTAACGATTCCGCTAGCGTGCAAAATGTTCCCCATGTCCCACGAATATATTTTCAAAATCAACACTACTCATGTCATTATCAGCCACAAACTCATCCACATCAGTGTTAACTTGCCTAAGAGCTCTCCTAACAATAAATTCTCTTCGCTCAGGCCTATTTTGAACCCCATCATGATCATTAACACGTTTTCTCTCCAACCTAGCCAACCTATCTCCAAATTTATTAGCCAACTAATTCATCCGTTGATTCATAATGTATAACTAAGTTACAATTTCATTATCTCCTCTCTGTGGTGCCATGTTGTTGCTTGCCTTCGACATTATGATAAAAAATATTTTTTTCTCACTCCCTCACATGTTTACACTCCTTTCGGGTTTCACTCAAATATATGATTTTCACTCAAATATGTTTGCTATGTCTTTTTCCTCTTGTCTCACCTTTTTTTGGCTCTTGCAAAAATGATTTCAACATCAAATACAACAGCCTTATCAGCATACCCAAATATGTGCATATGACTTAAAAAGCAAGAAAAATATAAAAACAAGCAAATAAGAAACTACATTATAATTTCATGAGTAACAGGTGAATTTGTACGCAAAATAGACATTTTTGCAAAAGAAAGCATATGCAAAGGTTGTAAGAAAATTAAAATGATACCTAAATATTTCAATTATAATGTTATTATACTGTTAGAAATGAGAAATAACAAAAGCAAAACAAGTTTGAATTACCGATGCGAATTAGACCCGTTGCGACAAGTTTCAATCCCAAATTTAGTTCTTATAGCAAAAAAAACTCCAAATGACCTCAAATTGTATATGAGGTGTGATTAGAACCTTAAAATGTAGCATATAAAATTGGAGAATTTTCTAAATTTATTTGACCTACAATTCCCTTCTGATACGAATCTAACCTTTTACGCAAGTTTTAATCCTGAGTTTCATTACTATAGCAAACAATCTTCAAATGACCTTAAATTTTATATGGGGTGCGATTAGGACTCCTAGAAATAGTATATTTGAGAATTTTATGAATTTGTTTGGTTCAAATTCTCCCTTGTTTGTGTACTGTCACATATTCGATAAAAGTGACTTTTGGACATTCTTTTCCTCTCTTTTTTTACCCTTTATGCTACTAATATATTATGAGACTGAAACAAATTAAAATAATATATTTTTACTAAAGAACTCTAAATTCATAGTTTTATTATGAAACAAACAAAGCTAGAACGACATCAAACAATCACAAAAAGACAAATTTTGATGAGTGAAAAGGGTTGTAGATATAAACCCTAAATTCATATTTTTATTACGAAATAAGTCTAATAATATTTGCCACTCAAATAGATTTACAAGTCCTTTAAATATGTTAGAAAAAACCTATCTCTGCTATACAAAAAATCAAAATCCAAAAGCATAAAAAAATACATAATATCCAAAACAACATAATAAATCAGGAAAAATAACAAGATCTTTTTAGCCTAATTTCAAAATACCCAAACGACTAAAGACCGAAGAAATCGGTCCCTTATTGAAGTGGGCCTAAAAAACCCTTTTGTAAATATTTGAGTTTAATAAAAAATGATTACATCTTATGATATGATATTTTTAGCTCTAATATGACCAAATTTTCTATTGGACCATGTAATATCCCATTAATTCATAATAATATCTATTAAGCCATTTACATTTTTTACATTTTTTTTTTGGTCACAAATCTGATTTAAATGCTCAAAACTCTTAGTTCTCATAAGCCCCGACTGCATCAACAGTGCAATGAATAGTTAAACGATCCCAACTTTTTGAACAGTGCAATGGAAATTGAAAAGAAAAAAGAGAAAAATACATGGACCGGAAAGAAAGGAACCAAAATAAAACTCAGAGTATTCACATGAATAACGAGGGGAAAAAAACTGCTCTGTTCACATTAACAGTGCAGTGAACAATTAAATCATCCCAAGTTTTTTTTTAGCTTTGTTAGTAAGTAGTAATGGAACGGTAATTCTACAAATATAGAGAGATCACATAATGTGTTTTGAGTAAAGAAAGAAAGAAAGAAAGAGATCTCATGGGCTTTGTTAATTTTTTCTTGAATTTTTTAAAACAAGCTGGGGTAGGTTTATGTTCTTAGTTTTAGTCAGGATTGATTAATTAGTTTAAAATGCCTGTTTCCTGTGAATGTTTATTTCAAAAATATTTTTAATCCACGACGTCCTTGAGCTCCGTTTAAACATGAGAGAAATCTTAATTTTATTTAGAATTAAGAATGGATACCTATCGCCGTATAAACGAACCACAGATCTATGTAGAGTTCGTGATAGAGATTCCCTTCAACCGTGTTGAAGGCAAGCTGATTAAAATTGATTTCAGGAAGCTCCACCATTTTTCATTATTGATAAATGAAAAATGATTTCCAAGATTTTAGGGTGTTGAGTGAACTTCTAGCTGTTCTGGAGGCATGCCTCGTATGCTACAAGAAAAGCCTCTTCTCTTGAGCTGTACTTCGATTTGAAGTATTCTCTTAATGAAATTTTGAGATTTCAAAAGAAAGAAGGAAATACAGAGTGTTTTTCTCTGTCCAATTTTGTAACTGATGGAGGGAAAAGAAAACAGATTATAATTTGTAACGGGCTACAAGATCATTGCTATTGTTATGGCCGCTGTAAAGACAATCCACTTGCACCATGTTTCGCGGTAGTAATTAAGGAGTTCATCATCGTACTCAAGATTAATTTCGCTGACTTGAAACTGGATAGGTTTTGTCCTCTGCAGCTATCCTCAGGTTGAAATTAAAGGCTAGCGCGCTGGAAGTGTTGCTCAAAACTCTCAGGACAGAATGTCAAGTCTTATCTAAAATACCTAACGAGTCTTGTAAAACCTTGAACAATGGGTCTCCAAATATAGAAAATTTAGGTGATAGAGGTGTCCAATCTTAGTTGTTTGTATAATTTTAGACATGGAGTTTCCTATATAAGCATTGTTCTTCAGCTTTACTGGCTTCAGTGCGAAGATAGCCTGTGCACGAACACGCTTAATTTTGTCTTCTTCTTTTCATTTTTCTCTTCAAATTGTTCTTGTTTTATAATTCATCCAAAATCAGAGATGAAGCTGTCAGGTTCTCAGATTGAAATTCTTCTTATTGCGAGTTTAGCATTGCTATGCTCAAGCTCAGCAATAACTGTTGATTATGATTCCAATGCTGTTATTATCAATGGTGAACGGAAAATCATTTTCGCAGGAGCAATTCACTATCCGCGTAGCACGCCTGAGGTATCAGAAACATTATCTTTCAATATGACAATATCGTGAGCCTGAAAGCAACCTAGCTTGTTTGCTTGTTGCGTTTTTTATCTTGTCTTCTCAAATAAGAAAGTTAAAATGTTAGGCTCATTTTTCCTGTTATACAGATGTGGCCAGAGCTATTCCAGAAGGCTAAGGAAGGTGGCATCGATGCCATTGAAACTTATATCTTCTGGGACCGCCATGAGCCTGTCCGCCGGCAGGTTTGAACTGCTCATGTGCACGTAGTGCTTTATTTTTTCAGCTCAAGCGATTTGATTCCCCATCCTAATTCACCTTTTCTGTTTAAATTGTGCCGAGCCAGTATTATTTCTCTGGGAATCAGGACATTGTAAAATTCTTTAAGCTCGCTCAAGAAGCTGGACTTCACGTCATTCTCCGGATTGGTCCGTATGTTTGTGCTGAATGGTCATACGGGTATGTACCCTTTTTAATGCTGGACAACTGCAAGTTTTAAAGCAAACTAACTCTGTGCATCTATGTCAAAGCTGATGATGTCTAATCTCTCTTTATCAGAGGCTTCCCCATGTGGCTACACAACATTCCAGGGATTGAATTGAGAACGGATAATGAGATTTACAAGGTTTCCATTACTTGGAAATAATTGATTTTTCTTCTCTGTTGTAGTGTTTCTGTTCTGCTTTCTTAATTTCTCTTTATGAACAGAATGAGATGCAAATTTTTACCACCAAGATCGTGGACGTGTGCAAAGAAGCAAAGTTGTTTGCACCACAGGGAGGGCCTATAATTTTAGCACAGGTTTGGCGGCATTTTCTCTCTTGTCGTTTACATAAAGTAGCATTCACATCGGTACGCTGACATTTCTGCTGGGAGATACATAACAGATTGAGAATGAATATGGAAACGTTATGGGACCTTATGGAGACGCAGGGAGAAGGTACGTCAATTGGTGTGCACAGATGGCAGTAGGACAGAACGTTGGAGTCCCATGGATTATGTGCCAGCAGTCTAATGCTCCACAACCCATGGTATCCATTTCTGCTTTGTTTTCCTTGTTCCGTTTTGGTAGTGTAGCTTACGTCAACACCATTTCATATTCTGATTTGGCATTGAAGATTTCTGTTGTATGCTGCCCCTCAGATTAATACATGCAATGGATTTTACTGCGACCAGTTCAAGCCAAACAACCCTAAGAGTCCCAAAATGTGGACAGAAAACTGGAGTGGATGGTTTGTTTTCTTCCCAAAGTTTTACGTTGTTTTCCTAATCTCGCAGACTCAAATCTTAAATTAGCAAGCTTAAAACCGTGATGCTGTCCTTCTAGGTTCAAGCTTTGGGGTGGCAGGGATCCATATAGAACTGCTGAAGATTTGGCCTTTTCAGTGGCACGCTTTATCCAAAATGGCGGAGTCTTGAACAGCTATTATATGGTTAATTGCATACCATGTGACATTAATTAATATCCTCGGGTTTATTCACATATTTTAATCTTTTCCTTGACTAATTCAGTATCATGGAGGAACGAATTTTGGACGCACAGCAGGAGGTCCATACATTACAACATCATATGACTACAATGCTCCCCTGGATGAATATGGTAAACGTTTTTTAAACCGAGGAAAATCTGCACGGACATGATGAAATAATGATTTTTAAATTCATTGCATATCAATACGATTGTGAGCACTCTGAGATGACGTTGTGCAAAATTATCATTTCCAGGTAATTTGAATCAGCCCAAGTGGGGTCATCTCAAGCAACTTCACGAAGCTATCAAACAGGGGGAGAGAATTCTCACTAATGGCACCGTGACATCCAAGAATTTCTGGGGCGGGGTCGATGTAAGTTAATGTTGATTCCAAAGGAAAGAGGTAACATGAATTTATCGTGTTCTTTTGATTAATGAGAATTCTCCTCTTCTCAATGTTCAGCAAACCACATACACCAACCAAGGCACTGGAGAGAGATTCTGTTTCTTGAGCAATACAAACATGGAGGAAGCCAATGTAGACTTGGGACAAGATGGGAAGTACTCCTTGCCTGCTTGGTCTGTTACTATTCTTCAAGATTGCAACAAAGAAATTTACAACACTGCAAAGGTTAATACCCAGACCTCAATAATGGTCAAGAAGCTACATGAGGAGGATAAACCAGTTCAACTTTCCTGGACGTGGGCACCAGAACCCATGAAAGGTGTACTCCAAGGAAAGGGTAGATTTAGAGCCACCGAGCTTCTTGAGCAGAAAGAAACAACTGTTGATACTACTGACTATTTGTGGTACATGACTAGGTAATAAGCTTAAATGCTGGAAATTATCCAGCAACCGTTTCGTTGTCTTGGGCTGCATATTTCCAGGTCATGACATGGAAGACTAATGCTTTGATGCAGTGTTAACCTTAACGAGACAACACTGAAGAAGTGGACTAATGTGACCCTGCGAGTTGGCACAAGAGGCCATACACTTCATGCTTATGTTAACAAGAAGGAGATAGGTAATTCCAACTTGATAGAAATGACTTAAATCTGCGGGACGACTAAAAATTATTGTCAATTATCCTACTAGTTTTAATTAGCTAAACTTGAATCTCCTCTGCTGACGAAATTCAGGAACCCAGTTTTCCAAGCAAGCCAACGCTCAACAATCAGTCAAGGGAGATGATTACAGTTTTCTATTTGAGAAGCCAGTTACTCTCACTTCTGGGACTAACACCATAAGCTTACTCAGTGCCACTGTTGGATTGGCTGTATGTTCTCTATTCGTTTACCAACCACATTTTTCATAATCTACTCTTGCTAATATTACTTTTTCTTCTACATTTGCTCACATTTTCAATTTTACCTCTTTTCTTCTGGGAAGAATTATGGTCAATATTATGATAAAAAACCTGTTGGCATTGCTGAAGGCCCCGTCCAGTTGGTAGCAAATGGGAAACCTTTTATGGACATGACGTCATATCAGTGGTCTTACAAGGTACGCCCCGCAAAAATTCTGCAGAAAATAACAATTAATGGGTGTTATGCAAACTTATGATTATCACTTCATTCTTTATATGAAGATTGGGTTGAGCGGTGAGGCCAAAAGATACAATGATCCAAATTCGCCACATGCCAGTAAATTTACTGCCAGTGATAACCTTCCTACCGGAAGAGCCATGACATGGTACAAGGTAAATTAATACGTTCTAATCCTTGAAACCTCGGTGAAAATATTTTGTGAAATGTTCAAGTATGGGTTTAGAACTTATGTTTCTAATTATGTTATCACTGTGTGTGTCCAGACCAAATTTGGCAGTCCTTCAGGTACTGAACCAGTAGTGGTAGACTTGCTAGGCATGGGCAAAGGGCATGCCTGGGTGAATGGAAAAAGCCTTGGTCGCTTCTGGCCTACGCAAATTGCCGATGCCAAAGGATGCCCTGACACTTGTGACTACCGTGGATCTTATAATGGTGATAAATGTGTGACGAACTGCGGCAATCCTTCTCAAAGATGGTACCATATCCCAAGGTCATACCTTAATAAGGATGGCCAAAACACCTTGATCTTGTTTGAGGAAGTGGGCGGGAACCCTACAAATGTGTCGTTCCAGATTGTTGCTGTTGAGACAATATGTGGAAATGCATATGAAGGAAGCACATTAGAATTGTCATGCGAAGGTGGCAGAACCATCTCAGACATTCAATTCGCCAGCTATGGAGACCCTGAGGGAACATGCGGCGCATTCATGGAGGGCTCCTTCTACGCCACTCGCAGTGCGGCAGTAGTGGAAAAGGTAGCAAAAACGCTGGTAGTATTCTTTAGTGATATAATTTTTCACATATCTTATTTATTGACTCAAATTATGATCCTTAACTTGCAGGCATGTGTTGGGAAACAGAGCTGTGGAATTCTTGTATCAGGTGAAACATTTGGATTAAAGAAGCGTTCTGACATTGCCAATAGGCTGGCGGTGCAAGCTGTCTGCACTGGGTACATTGACAACGATCTCGAGTCCCTAAAGAATAAGAATAACAACTCAAAACAATAAAGGCGTTCTATATGCATATTTTTCTTCCGCCTTGGACTCATTAGTAAAATCATATCTTTGTACACAATTCATTTATTACAGTATATAAAAGTAGCTTCTCTTTGTGTGATCTTCAACTTTGATCATTATGAAGGCTAGATTCTTATTAATTTCTTCTTTAATTATTTTATTTTCAAGCTAGAAACATGACTGAGCATAAATGTGATTAAGATAGAGAACATACATATACCGAATGGCAAAAAAAAAAAAACAAAAAAAAAGTAAATAAAACTTGATCTCCTGGGAGGCAATTTCACCATACATAAATAAATGCGATCAAGCTTGGGTTTTAACAGTTTAATTGACACGACTCCTAGTTTTTAGGGATTGGCATAGGCATATTTTTATCTTCAAAATGAACTCAAAAACTATTCAAGGAGTTTTTGTCAAGTTAGCATTATGTCTTGGTTAAACTTGGTTTAAATAGTTAGGTCGATATGTCTCCTAGTTTTAAGGACCGATGTAGACATAACGTGATGTTTTTTTTGAAAAAACAAGGTCAATACCAAGTCTGCAAGTCTCCTCAAAGTAGCGACTGATGTGGGTTGACCATATTATTTTAATCACGTTTTTTCTTTAAATGATAATAAATGGTCAAGAAATATAAGTAGATAAAAAATAGTTAAAAAAAATACAAAGTAAAAACTAAAAAAAAAATCATTGAGCTATACGAACATCTATCAATAGTAATGACTTGTGAATAAATTTAGAAAATAATTTAAACAATAAGTAGCATATGTGAAATGAATTTAGGAGAAACACATGGTTAAATAGTTAAAGTAACTTTTTTCTAGGAAAATGATATGGTAAGGATGATTTTTTATTTCCATAAATTCAACCAATCCCTTACTTAGATTTATGGAACCAATATATTTTTTAAAACCTTAATCTCCTTAATTTTGGAGGTCTTCACATTTTATTTAATTTTGAAGGTCTTATTTTATATTGGGTGTAACAATCTCTTTGAAAAAATCAAATTTAAGACCAACCCATTTTGCTTTCAGTAATGCTGGTTGCTTTCACTGACGTTAGTCTAAGATCGAGTAACTAAAAACCCAAATAAGAAGAGAAAAATAATAAAAATGAGAGGAAAATAAATTCAGTTAGGGGAAAAGTTAGAAAAATAAATGAGTTTAACAAGCCAAGAATTGAGTTGAAGAAGGTAAAAAAAAAATACAAGAATGATTTAGGTTGCAATTGAAAAGTAATTAAGGAAAAAGCATTTAATTTGGCTTTAATTAAAAGAATGGAAGAACCAAGGACTAAATTGTAGAAAAAAGCCAAATTAGAAGGTTCAATTATGGATAAAAGTGAAAAGAAAATCCAAAATTAAAACCTATTGAATGAAAATTAAAAACTCAAAAAATAATGGTTGAAATGGAAAAAAAAACTTTCAAAACTTAATTGAAGTTTCTAAAAAACCGATGTTGTCTTAACCCTATAAGTATTCATCTTCCTAAATTCAATCCTCAAATCACATAAAAACAATCAAACTTTTTACAAATCTTTATCAATTCAAGCCCCTCAATTTAAGCCAATTCAATCCCACAAATCAATCGCTAAATTCCAACTTAATTAATCACAACTCATAATTCCAGCATTTCCTCTCTCAATTAGGTGAAATGTATGCGGGAGACAGAGTGTGTGCTTTTTTTAGGAAAGGAAAATGCTGAGATAGCTGGATATTGGCTACCCAAAGTGGAGCAATCTCTTACTCAAATTCCAATACCAGGGAATGTACAAGTATCTTGTGTGGCACAAATGCTATCAAATAGTGCCCGTTCATGGTGGGCCATGGTGAGAGAAAGGTGAGAGGTGCTGACTTGGGGTAACTTCAAGTCTGAATTTGAAAGAAGGTATTATTCTCGACAACATCGTTGAGATAAAGAACATGCGTTCTTATCACCGGGATAAGGTAACATGACAATGTTGGACTATGAGAGGCGATTCTATAACCTCTCTATGTTTGCTACTACTATGGTGCTGACTATATAGCATCAGATTGATAGACTGAGAGATGGACTCCGACATTAGCTCAGAAAAGGATTGATTGCCTTACAACCCAAAAATGTAAGGGAGTTAGTAGAGGCAGCTTAATCTTCAAAGGTTGTGTTGTAATAGGAAAATAAGGTGATTCTGATGGGGAACAAATGAGACTTGAAAAAATAAAAGACATGATGTATTCTATTAGGAAACCACCTTTACCTAAGAAAGGAAAGAGTGGGTTATTTTCTGGACAGTTCAACAAAAAAAGGAGCAACTTTGCTAGTAGTGAGTTCTTAGGAAAATCAATACAATCTGGTGGTGGAGGATTCTCTCGAGAATCTATAAACCTAAAGACTAATTCGGCTGGGGGTTCTATAATACAAAGAGTGTCACCTTTTCCTTTGTGTGGCAAGTGCAACAAGAAGTATCTTAGAGATTGTTCAATAACAATGGACATGTGTTATATCTACAGGTAGAAGGGTTATAAGTGGAAGGATTGCAAACATTTAGGGACATATTGTTTCCACTATGAAGAGACATTGTATTTTAAAAGAGAATGCCCTTTGAGGATGATGGGTCATGGATCGTAGTTTCCAGCACAAACTCATCAACAATCGGTAATTGTGGACAAGTCTAGGGGACCTACTCAATCAAGGGGCAGTGCTATGTGGGGATGATCTAGAGTGCAACATGAACTAACCTAAAGGAGGGTCTATCGTTTGACACATGAGGATGTTAGAACTACAACCAAGGTGGTGGCAAGTATGATAAAATTAAAATCTCATTCAATTTATGCCTTATTTGATCTGGGTGCTACCCATTTCTTTGTAGCATCTAGAATTATGAATAAATTGAACTTGAATAGAGGTCTATTAGAAAAAGGAATAGTAGTTGGTATACCTTTGGGTGAGTGTGTGGACATTAAAGATGCATGTAAAGAGTGTGTAGTGTCAATTAAGGGAAAAAGAATGAAGGTGGACTTAATTCCATTAAAGATAACTGATTTTGACATTATTCTGGGAATGAATTGTTTGAGTGCATATAGGGTACAAATAGAATGTTTTATCAAAATAGTGACCTTTCTAGAAGATGATAGGGATGAGGTGACATTTAGGGGGAAAGCAGAATGATACCAAATTGTGTAATATCGATTATGACCACTAGTAAATGTTTAAGAAAATGGTGTCAAGCTTATATAGTTTTTTAGTAGAGTTAGGGAAAGAGAGTCCTCAGATAAACAATATTCCTATAGTTTGGGAATTTCCAGATGTATTTCTAAAAGAGCTACTAGGATTACCTCTAGAAAGGAAAGTGGAGGTTTCCATTAATGTGCTACCAGGGATGACACCCATAACTTAGTCACCATATAGAATGGTTTTATTTGTGTAAACCCCAGTTGAAAATTAGGCAGAAAAACAATCTAAGTACTTATAGAATAGATTTATCAGAAACCAAATAAGCATTGAAACAAACCAAATACAAAAAAAAAAAAAATACAATTTGAGTTGGCTGAGTTAAAGATATAATTACAAGAGCTTGTAGACAAGGGTTTCATTTTCCTTAGTAATTCATCCCGAGGAGGTCCGGGTTTGTTTGTAACAAAAAAGGATGGCACCCTTAAACTATATATTGATTACCGACAATTAAATATGGTGACTATGAATAATAGATATTCATTACCTCGAATAAATGATTTGTTTGATTAGCTAATTGAGTGAAAATATTTTCTAAGATGGATATAATATTAAGGTCTCATTAACTAAGGATTAAGGAGCAAGTTTTCTTAGGGCATGTCATCTCAGATAAACAAATTTTGGTGAATCCAAGAAAGATTAAAGCTGTTTTGACTTATAAAAGAGTGAAATTTAAGTACATCAAAGAATATGAAGAGAGTTTTAAAGAGTTGAGAAAAGACTCACAACTGCTCTCGTATTGGCTTTTTCTTTAGGAATTGAAGGGTTTGTAGTGTATAGTAGTAATACATCAAGGAAGGGTTTAGAATGTGTATTGATGTATATGCATCAAAACAATTAAAGATTCATGAGGTGAATTACCTAGTGTATGACTTATAATTGGCAATAATAGTGTTTGTCTTATGAATTTGAAGATATTATTTGTATGGCATTTTAGTATAAAATTTTATTGACCATAAACGCTTAAAGTATTTAATGTCGCATAAGAAACTAAATATGCAACAAAGGCTTTGAGTAGAATTAATAAAAGAATTATAATTGTGTCATTGAATATCGCCCTAGAAAGCAAATGTAATGGCTGATGTATTAAGTCAGAAGACTGAATAACGATGAGATCATTTCAGGTAGAAAGGAGTTGGAGGAGTTAAGGGGAATGTGTGCATGGTTGGCTTTGGGGTTTGAAGGAACGTTGTTAACACAAGTTAATACGTAGTCGGTATTGAGGGATAAAGTGTTGGAGGATACTAAATATCATATGTCAAGAGCTACTACATCCAGGTTTCACTCATATTCCTATATGGATCAATTGCTTGTGACATCCAGCTTTCTTCATATTTTGTTCAATCCCCACACGAGTGTGGTGATGGCCTGCAATGTATTGAAAGAACAAAACACAAAATAATAATAATAATAATAATAATAATAATAATAATAAGAGAACTATGCATCTTTTTGTGTGCTTATGAAATACTGTATTTCTCTTCTAACACTGATCCTTGCTAGGATGATGTAAGTTTCTTTCTCAGTTGCTGGGTGGGATAAATGCCCATGTTCCTTTGTTTTTTTGTTCCTCTGTTTTTTTGTTTTTTTTCTTACTGTGATTACACTCTAAGAACAAGGCTCATTTTAAGAACTATGCATTGCATTCTAAGAACAAGGCTCATTCTGTATGGTTGTCATCCTCTCATTTTGTGCATACACGAACCTTGAGTCCTAACTGTACCTAGTTTGACGCATCACAACATAGATTTGCTGCATCCAATGTCAGACTTCAGTACTATATACCAAATGCATCAGACTATCCAGTGTTTCTGGCAAAACAATGCAATCCTGGTGTTTCTGAGGATTCTTCTCTGATCTTGAAATTGTTAATGATATTCTGAAAAATCTTGCTTCACTACAGGATAAGCAGATGGAACCATACAAAAACTCTTCTCCGATTTTAGTGATGGAGAGACAGATGACAGTGGTGGTGAATATATGGATACAAAAACAGTTTCAGGTCGGCATAGCAAGTTTTCCTCGCAGCTCCAATCCAAGGCTTCATTAAGGTCAGTGACTTTACGTGTTAAAAGTTTTATAAATTAATGGCATGAACTGTTATTTTTACTGTTTGCAATTTAGGCTGTTATTTGGGTCCCAGTAGATAATATAAACAGTTCAACTACTGAATGATGAATCTGATTGGATGGTGCAGCATATCTGTTTGTAATTACTGGCACAAAACAATCTGAGATTGCATAAATATGTACCCAAAATTTTCCAGGCCTAAAAGAATACACAGGTCAGACAAGAGTTTGCCAGAAGACTTGTTTGACCAGTTAGAAGATGAGCCACTTGACTTGCTTGATCAGCACAAAACACGATCATCCCTGCGATCATCTGCGCACCTTAAAAGAAAGCAAGAATCAGATGATGAGCCAGGGATCGACCCTGAAGGGCGGCTGATAGTTTGTGGAGGGAAAACAAAGAAGGAAAAGGCCACTGACCCTGATTCAGATGTGAGGAGTGAAGCAGGCAGTTTCAAGTCTGTGAACTCCAGGAAAACTCAGAAGCGCAGGAAAATTTCAGATTCTGGGTGGGCTTACACTGGAAATGAATATGTCAACAAGAAAGTTGGTGGGGATATGAGAAGGAAGGACAAGCTTGAGCCATATGCATATTGGCCATTAGATCGCAAGATGATGAGCCGTAGACCAGAGCATCGAGCAGCTGCGAGGAAAGGGATGGCCAGGGCTGTAAAAATAGCCAAGAAGCTTGAGGGCAAGAGTGCTTCAACTGCGCTGTCCATGAAGCTCATCAATTTTAATAGTCAGAAGAAAGGCAGCAAAAGAAAGAGCAGGTGAAAAACCTGTGTAGATTGATATATCAGGAAAGGATCTGCGCTTTGGCTGTAAGCTCGTCAATGAAAAGTTTGGGTTTTCCAGGGAGTACAAGCAGTTATCAGCACTCGCATTTCCTCCTGTTCTGGAGAAAGGCAAATTCTTAAATTTGGATTTTCGAACAAGTCCCAACGGAATTTACTCCATACAGCATCTTGGTTGTAGTTATTTTCAAACAATTTTGTATTCCCATTAACTAAACTAGTCATTAAAGAAAAAGAGAGAGAGTTCATAACTGTTGGTAACTCAGTTGATAATTTATATTTTAAACTATAAACCTCTCCCCTACATGTTCCTACTCAATTTGAGTGGATATTCTGCGTCCTCATGACAAATGCATTTTTACTCGTGCACAAATCTACCCTTGAAAAACAGATCCCAGGTGATCAAGTGCGAGCATGAATATTGGGCGTACCTGCCTAAACATCCGAGTTGAAAGCACGCTAGTATTTGTGGGTGCCAATATGGAACATTCTTGCTTGCTTGTGATACGAGTATTGCAGTTGTTTATCCATCCCAAAACTTATCCGACAGAATTCCATCGGATCAATATACCTTGACAACTACACGTTGAGAACATTTTTTATAGACTTTTTAAATGTACCACAAACAAACTTGACGCAAAAAACCACCATTATGCTGACAGTAAATTGTTAGCTCAAGATTCATTACAATTGACTACATGGAACAAAAATTAAACAAGCCCGCTACTAATCATATTATGAGAAAGAGAGTTACAAAAACAACTAGTATTTCCAGCGAATAGTTACTCAGCGAAATCTGACTATTCTCCTTTCCCGAGCAAATAGTCACCTGATCGATGTCAGACGTCCAACTAGTTACATTTGAAAGGTTAATTGAACTCAACCAGTTCAACAGAAAACAGGATACTGTGAGGATTCCAGTGGTACTCTGCAAGAAGTAGCTAGGGCGAGTAATCCATCTAGCATGCTGTTATAGGATAATATCTCCTACTAGACCTACCACATCTTTATATTTTACACATTTGAGCGGCTGACAATTGAGTTACTGTCATGCATTGGTGAAATGATAGAATGGCAGGGCCTTAGACGTTAATTCATACATATATATTCAACGTTCCTATCCCCAGCTCGATGTGTTATTGCTATAGCAAACAGAGAGAGATAAAGTAACAAGCTTACAACACCTTCAAGCAGCTCCGGTTCACTTGAATGGGGCAAAAATGATCGATGAGTTGTGGCCACCAAACCCAAATGAATTAGATAACGCAGCCTTAATGTCTAGTCTCTCTTTCTTCGGGCCCACTAATACACTCGTGTCCTGAATTTTATTTTTAAAAAGCATGAGGTGAACGCCATCGCATATAAACCTACAATGCCAAAGGGGCAAACGGGAAAAGCAAAGGAGCGAACATACCACGCCATGATCTGGATTTTCTAGATTGATATTTGGATGAACCCATCCTGTCCGTATTGCCTGTACAAAGTAACAAAATACAACATCAAGAACCGATGAAAAACTTGTTCTAAGTTTGGAGAGGAGGAATAACTCGACTATATATTGTCCCTTGAGAAGTGCAGTTTCAATGTTCCTTCTCTCATGGCAACATGAGAAGTGTATTTATTATGAATAGAAAAAAAGAAGAAATAAAAGAGTTCATCTGTTTTGGCAATTTGTAAATGTCATATCCATACTTATCTTGAGTGCAAGAATTAAAGTGACCCTTTCCTCCTCCGTTCTCTTTATGTGCTTCAATTTGAGTTAAGATAAAAAGGTATCCATATCTCATGAATGCTAAATCAATTTACCTGTATTGCGGCTATGGCTTCCACAGCACCAGCTGCTCCCAGTAAGTGACCAATCATGGATTTTGTTGTGTTCACCCTCAACTGTGAATGTGGAAAAACAACTGTGTCACACGTTCGCAATGGATGGCCATGCAGAAATTAGGCAGCGATTATGACAGATGATACGTACACCAGAATTCTGGCCAAAACAATGCATGAGAGCTTGATACTCTTTGAGGTCACCTGCCGGTGTGGATGTAGCATGTGCATTTATGTAATTCACATCCTCTTTGGATATCCCAGACTGTGATAATGCCTTCTCTATGCAGAGAATCACACCAACCCCTGCATGTTTTCATGTGGTGCAGAAGGCACATTAGTTAGCTTGTAAGGCCTTGAATGGATAAACAATATAATCAAGACAAGAACAAGTTGCAACAGAAAATTTTCATTTGGTTGCTGTAATTCAGAGAGAGAACCAATTCAAGCATCTAATAGCCTAAAAATGAATGTGCATCACCTCTGGGGAAATGCAACATTTAGGAGAAAGGTTCCCAGTTGCCAACTCACAGAAATAACTAACAAAAAAATAAAAATAAAAATAGCAGCACACTGTCCAAAAGCCTGTGAAACTCAACTCAACTGGAAAATGCCTCATGCAAATTTGTAGGATTGCTGCAATGATCCATATGCTACGTTGAGAACTACTCTTGAAAAGGACAGTAGAATTTACCTAAAATAGGAATATTACTACAACTATCTGTACCTTCTTATAGCCTTGATATGACAAGAGGTAGATTTTTTGTTTTTTTGAAATGTGTTTCCCAAGACTTTGATCAATGGTTTAAACAGGGCCAGTCGATGAGTATCGAAAGGCAACCATGAGAATGCAACGATGAAGTGCCTGTTTGGAAGTGTGGTAGAGATTGTTTTTTAAAGTGTTTTTTATTTAGAAATATATCAAAATAATATTATTATTTTTAATTCATTTTCACATCAGCACATGATAACGATTCAAAAACATATAAAAAAAATTCAAAAGTTTTCAAAAACACGGTTAAACCGAATGCCAAACAATCTAAAAAGCAAGGGGTCATGATATCAATCAATACTGCACTGGCTCCTAATTAATTACATAATCATGAGGTGCATCAAAATGAAGGAAAAATCAAGATCCTCAAGCGTATCTTTAAATTAGCATCATGCCCACATAGAGATTTAGTGTGTAAGATTATAGGTATTTTAGAGGGGCACATTACCATCAGGACGTGGCTCAGTCATATGATAAGCATCACATGTAAAGCTCCCTCCAAGAAATTCTGCATAGATATTGGCACCTCTTTTCTGCGAACAAAAACTAACCATAGATTACCATGTGAAGAAGAAATAGCAATCTACCATCACCATGTATATAGCATTTAGCAAGCAATGCACACGTTGTGCGCAAGGGGAGAGAGCGAGAGAGAGAATGCCATTGAATGTTCTAATTCTCTTCTACTTCTTCTTCTCATCAGATCATGCGACTTTATTTGGATTAGATAAGACAATTACCTTAGCATGTTCTAATTCTTCTAGAAGCAGAACACCAGCTCCTTCCCCCATGACAAATCCATCCCGATTCTGTTTATTACAAAAGACTTTAAGAGGGGATAACTCAGAACCAAAACTTCTTGGAGAGGATAGAGCAGTGAATCAATAAATAAATTAGTGTAATTTATTCACCAGATAATTCTTCCACTGGCTTGACTACTATCATGTTTAAAATGAATAAAACTTCTTCTTTTTTAAGAAACAAATTACAAAAAATTGGTTTCTTCCTTTTCCTGTTCCTTTCCTTCGGTGTGTGTTGGTATTTTTAATGATAAATTACCATGTCCCAAGGCCGTGAAGCTCTTGTTGGATCATCATTCCTCTGAGAAAGTGCTCTGCATGCCACAAAACCCCCCAATCCTGCACCAACGATTATGAATTCATATCAGCTTCCTGCTATGCCAAGAAACATAGGACAGGTATAACTCAAGGAAGAAAAAAAAAACACCTATAGGAATAATTGCTGCGTCAGAGCCACCACAAAGCATAACATCCTGCAAGTTCATATATTATAGTTCACAAAATTGGGTGTTGGATATTAACAAGTGATCTTAAGCATCCCACACTTTTGTTGTTGAAAATGAATTGAACACGAGATGCTTACAGCTTCGCCTCTAATGATATGGTTTGCTGCATTCAATATACAAAAGTTGCTGGTTGAACAAGCAGTGGAAATTGAATAATTTGGTCCCATCCATCCCTGCAGTTACATGTGACAAACACAAGTTTAAAGGTCAATTTTAAATACCCAAACCATCACCTGTATGCTTTGATATTACATCTTGAAAATTATAGCTTACCAGATCCATTGCAAGCATGGCAGAACCCATATTTGTAGTTGCAAAAGGAACACAGAAAGGATTCATCTTCTTGTATGAGATCCTTAAAGCTTCAATTGCATCATTGAAAACCTTTCGATAATCACCCAGAAGCAGCAATTAATTCATCGATAAAAGTCTATGACACAATGAATATACACATTTCTTCATTCAGTAATTGTAAGAGTATTATCCTTTAAAGCTGGTCGGTAGGTGCTTCATAAAGTCATTTTTCTCAACATTTTCATCATCACAGACAAAATATCTTAAACTGTGAGGAGATTAGGTCTACCTTCATCCCACCCATTGCTGAGCCAATCAAAACTCCACACTTCGTTTTATTCAATTCATCCATCACATCCTCAGTAATCCCTCCATCCGCCAAGGCTTTTTTGCCAGCAGTAAGCATGTAAAGCATGAATTTATCCATTCTCTTCGACAATTTTGGAGCAACCCATCCATCAGTTGAGAAAGACTTGATTTCTCCAGCAATTCTCTGCGCAAAGGGGGGAAAATAGTTTCTAAGGGTAATAGCACTTAATTAGAGCGAGCAACAAATGGAAGAAAAGATGTGTTGAAAAAATCAGTTACCTACCGTGGGAAATTGAGCACAGTCAAAAGCCTCTATCCGAGTCACACCGCTTACACCTTCGAGAAGATTATTGTAGAAGACACCTGGATCATGACCAAGAGGTGAGACCACACCCATCCCTGTCACAACGACTCGCCTTTGCCTCGCAAGTGGTTTCTTTTTTGTCTCCACTTCCCTTGTAGGTTGCACAGCTACAGCCATGGCTTGCCCTGAAATATTTAAAGACAAAAAAAAGCGCATGTTCGGAGTCTGTCATTTGCATGCAGCGAAAAACAACTTCTCTCTCACACGAACGATGGGTAGTTTTCTTGTAAGAAGAGAGAGAGAGAGAGATGGAAAACAAAGACTCAGCAAACTCTTTTATACACACACGATGTCCAAACTCTCTGCCTCGTAAAAAGCATGACAGCAAAGTTAAGGCATCAATATTTGCTTTCCAAAGTACTGCACTCATTGATTTGAAAAATCTCAAACAAAGCAGCAGCAAGGTCCTGCTTACACCGATTACAAGACACACAAACGAACAACCATTTGAATTATATAATAAATTAAATAACAGAAGAAGATACCGGAAGTAGCGGGGGGACCGAGTCGTCGTCTCAAGAGTCCACCAGAAGCGTAGTAACGGCTACAAGGTTCATCAGCCAAACAAGAGCTCATTAATCCTTTAAAACTCAACGTACTTTTATTATTAGTGTTGTCATTTGAAGGAGAAGAATGGACTATTCCCCTAATACTGCTGCTGCTGCTGCTGCAGCAGCATTTCATAGGAAGAGCAGCCGCCTTAGCCTTCCGTCTGCGACTAGAATTATACGACGGTGGAGACAACGGGTGTGCGCTTTCCTTAGCGCACGTGACCGACATGCAAGCCGCGAACAGCCACGTGCACAGCGGAGATGACAATGAAGCTGACCCCGTCATGTGTTTTCCTCTCTTAATTTCTTCTATCTCAATCTATCTGTTGTTATTAATAATATACTCCATGTTAGAGAGAGATTGAGAGTTTTTTTTTTTTTTTTAAGAAAGAAAAGTATATACGTGCTATTAAGAATGAATGAATGAATCTGCACGAAATAGAGGAGTTGAGAAAAGATGGAGAAGAAGAGGAGAGGGAGAGAGGTCTCGCTCGCTCGCTCGCTCATGTTTAATAAATAATAAATGTTAATGAGTAGTGTTCGTGTCTCGCCATGTATCTGAGTCTTCTCGTCCTGTACGATGCCAAGTGCTCTTTCTTGTTCTTAAAAAAACATAAAAGAGGGATCAGTGGTGTGTTCGTTGGGCTAAGAAAGAGGCAGGGCAGGGGGGTGGATCACCTGTTTGTGTGTTTTCAATATATTTATTTATATATTTTCCAAGTGGTGGCGGAAAATGCATCCTCAGACTCTGCACTGCACTCTACTAATTGCTTGGTCCATTATAATAATGCTAATAAATCTTCACGCGCGGTTGATTATTGGCCAGGACCACCACGTCTATTTCTACAAGTAATCAACCACCTTAAGAAGAAGAAGAAGAAGAAGAAGCAACCCCCCTACCGTGTCTCCTTCTGATCTTAATCACGTCCGGGGTTTATTAATTATAGCTAAGTCGGCTACTAATATATATATATATATATATATATGATCTTCAGCACTCCATTAATTATAATTACCACCTCCTTTCTTCTTTGCTTTTGCCATTCTATATATATATGGAATACTTTAATTACCACATATATATATATATATAGATTTAATTTATATATATCATTATGATCTACGTACGTACCACTGATCTAGAGTCATTCGTGTTTCTATTCATCGATTAATTAATTTATGCTATTAATTATAATCTTAATTTGAGACTTCTTTTACATAAAACAAGACTTCTACTGTTTGACAAATAATAATGTAAAAAGAAAGATAATGATTTGCTGTAAAATTGTGAGTGTTATAGCTAGCAGTAAAGGCAATATAGAGGAGAGATGGTCATAATGGCGGCAATTAATAATGGTTTTGACATGATGAAAGCTGTGGCAAAGGTGCTGGTGGTGTGGAAGTTGGTCGGGTGGTTGTGGTCATGGTAATTAGAGTTGTTGAATTATATTGCAATGCAATCTCATGATCTAAAAGTATTTTAATTTCAACTAATGATCACCAAGTTTATGGATTAAACCCACTTAGTTTATTAATTTGTAGAAAAACAGTTTGATTTCATTAAAAAAATATATTATAAATAGTAATTCAACTCATAATTTCATCTAGTATCATGTTCTCTCTCTCTCTCTAACAAGATTTTGAGTTTTTTTTTATATTTTTTCTCTTTGATAAAATTTTAATTTGAACTAAACTATTCTTTATAAAATGAAATATTATTGTTTTTTATCTAGCAATGAAACACAATAAAATATTTCATAAAAAAATAATAGATAAAGAATATTTCATAAAAAAATAATATATGGAAAATAATTCAACATGCACTACTTATAAAAGAAGAAGCAAAATGTCTTTAAACTCACTATGAGGCCAACAATTTCTCACATTAAACCTATAACCACAACAATTAACATTTCTCACATTACACTATATCAATTTTATTAGTTTCACATCTAAATCAATTCAACACCTTTTTAATCAAAACCCTCCTTTTTATTTTCATCATCGTCATGTTCATCATCTTCTTTTTCGTTGAATTCTAAGTCGATCTCATAATATTTATCTACTTCTCTATGTCCATTGGTACTCAATATTACATTTTAACTCATCAATATCAACATAAGAGACAAAAATTTAAATTTTTTTAATTTAGTAGATAAAACAACTCGATATAGATCAACTAATAATTCCATTTGAAAAACTTTGTCTCTTCTAATTACTATATCTTTACCATTTTCAACAACTTACACACGACTCATATGTTTAGTTTTCACAATAGATTATCAATCAACTTTATTATGATTATTTCTAAAGGAATGAGTGTATGCAAAATATACGTGTTAACATTGATTAGCAAAAACTAAAAAAATATTGATGTTGTGAAGTATACCTCTTTTATTTTATTTATTTTGACAAATACCATGGTGAAGATCTACTATAATTCCTCTATTGGTATGATACCAATAACATTTTAATAAAACCAATGTATCTCACAAATTATGATATTACAATTCAATAACATCTTGTAACTTGCCATAATAATGGAAGCATATTGATCAATTTCATGTTTTCAGTGCAAGTTCATAGTTCATACAAGCATGTTTTGGCATATAAATGTTAAAAATATTAAGTTTTGATTCCAAATAGCATGAATATGTTTGTTGTTTAGCTTTGGTAGTTTTGAACTTTGAAATTTCATGGATGTTATTAATGATTTGATGTTATTTGTTAGTTTTTTGGATTTAATGATACTTAGTATTGGTAATGTGGTTTATGAGGATCAAAAGCAGCATGTTTTAGAAGCCTAAGAGGCTAGTTTTGGGTTTAACATTAGACTAGGAATTTCTGGATTGCTGGGTTCAGTTTCTTTATGTTCTTGGAAAGAACATTGCCTTAGACCTATGATTTGGACCAGTTTTTATCCATTTATTTACACTAAATCATTTGGGCAACTTAACTAGTAGATAATCTAGGGTTTATTTATATTAATAACAAGTTTCTGGGGTTTTTGAACCAAAATCTATTTTGACAAAATCGCGTTGATTCTTTAATAATCGAAGTGGATGAATGATAGATTATGGATCCTTACATGATTTCGAATAAAACCCTAGCCTTAAATGCATAAAAACTTGTCTAGATTGAGATTCGTGTTTGTTAGGTTCTTAATGAATGTTCTTCGTGTTCTTCACGATTTAAGTTTTGATCCGTTTTTGTGCGAAAATTTTTATGTTTTGTGTTAATTTTCAACTTTGATTTTGTTTTAGTTTAAAATTTTATTTTGGTTTAGTTTTCGAGTTAAACCTTGGTTTTTTGTTCGGTTCATAGTTGAACCAGTGTCTTTGGATCGAACCGTTTGGTTTTGTTTTGGGTTAGGTACTTAAAGCTTTATTTATTTGGACAACATTTTGTTAAGGATTTTTTGGCCTAAGAAGATTTTTGGCAAACACACCCTTAAATCCATTTTGACAGTTTTCTAAGGGGAAAAAAAATGGTTTTGCCAAAATGGCCTTACAGAAATAGATAATAATAAAAAAACTAAAAAATAATTTTTGCTTGTTGCATACAACCTAATCCAAAAAGTTGCATTTTATTTATAAAAAAGAGAGAAATGTTTTTAGAATTTTTTTTTTTTTTTTTTAGAAAATGCCATAAGCTTGTAAAATTCTTTAAGGATTTGACCAATATTTCAATAAGCCTAAACATTTTAATTCCTGAAAATTAATGGTCAAAATTCTGGTATAAAAATTGGATCTACCAATAGCTGGTATTTAAATTTCAAAAGTTGACTAGAAATTTCTCAGAATTATTTTGGATATACATCAATTTTAATTGGGAGTATTTTTTTCATCACAATATACTAGTTGAGGAAAATATTTTCACCTTTTATGATAGGTGAACCCTGTCAGGGCACTTGCATTGATTTTTGCTATAAGAATTTACCTGGACATACGAACCTATAATAAATTTGAAATGTTAGATTTATTTACGAGCATAAATCTTAGTTCTAAGCCATAAACGGACCACCAGTTAGGAACCTGTGAACACTTTTAAACCACATCCAGACCATACAATGTAATTTATCTCAAGTAAGGTGTACTAATATCTTCTCTAGCAACAACCAATCTTTTATCCTGAAATCTCAAATAAGATCAGTTTATCTGGATCTTCTAGTAACCTTGAACCAAACAATTAGATAGTAATTCTTTAATCCTGATGTCGGAACACCGTGCACACATGTGCGACAAGCCATATAGTTAAAATTGATGAATTTCAAAAATCATAAAATTATATGCTACTATATCGTGGCTGACCCATTGATCAATTCGATTTCAATCCAAAGATTTTGGATTATTCCAAATTTAGAATTTGCAAATTTGCAACCTAAACAGTAAAGAGGAAAAGAATTGAAAATGTGTGTGAGCAAGGAGCTAGATCCTTATTACTTATTAAAATGTTTTTATTAGGCCTAGCTCAGATTATTTGTTGAGCATAGTTATAATGGGCATAACCTAGTTTGTTTGATGAGTTGATCATAGGCTACACCTTCCTCTAAAACTAAGCTTGTCTTCTGTAGATCTGAAATTGGGCCAATATTTTGTTTGTTCACCATTGCTGATGGGTTTTCATGTGTCATTTTTTGTTTAGTTTGAATTTGAAAGCTTGACTTTAAGCCTTGAGTTCTCAAGCTTCGTTTGTTAATTTGGTTCAATCTGTTTTTTTTATCATTAGTTTAGTATTGTTGTAACTTTTGTTTTTTAAAATATTTTTTATCTAAATAACATCAAATTAATACTTTTTTTCAAATGCTTTTCAATTATTTTAATATGGAGATATAAAAAAAAATATGAAAAAACATCATTTAGATATATTTGAATTGAAAAATATTTTTGAAAAACATCTTGCATTATATTACCAAACGCGCACTTAAAGTGCTTTTCAAACTACTTTTTGCTTAAAAAATATTAAATTAATATTTTTTTATGTTTTTCAATGATTCTGATGTGTTGATATTAAAAAATAATTTTGTAAAAGTATTTGCACCACATTATTAAATACGCACTTATTACTGGTTGTTCAAAAGCTGATTTTGAAATTAATGCTGCACTGATTATGGAAAATATGAGTTGGATAAAGATTGACCTTGGAGTGGATAGATGCAGTTTGAACCTGTTTGGCAACACGATTAGTAGTATGTTTGTCAAAAATTTGAATTTGTTTTGCTTAAAATTATTTTTTGGGTTTTTATAGATTGGTTTGATGTGTTGATGTTAAGAATAAATTTTTAAAAATAAAAAAATATATATTATGTTGATATATTTTTAAATAAAAAAATATTTTAAGAAGCAGTCGGTATAAAAATATTGAATCCCAATACTTGAAAGGAGTTCAATCCCATGCTACCATTGCATGCAATTTTAGGCCCTCTTGTTTATCGTTGAAATCACTTTCGGGGTAACCTTTTAGCTTAATCCCTTGAATATGAGGTATGAGCGAGATTTGCTATAAATATGTCAAACGAAGAGCTTCAGTTATATAGCAGCTAAAACTAGAAAAAAGTAATAATAATAATAATAATTCACATTCATAAGTTTGCTTCTGGTTGACTATAAGGATACTGTAAGAAGGAAAGTGCCCTCACGGACTATTTTTTTTTATTAACGTGGATATCCAGGCCAGCTTGCGCATACCTCGACTTATTCAACGGACTCTGAAGTTTACAACCATATAAGCTTTTCAGTGGGCCTTCATGAACTCTTCTTTAAAAAGTAACATGTACATATGCATGAAGGAGTCTCTGTTTCTAATTGAACATGTGCCTGCGTTCGCCATTTTCGTAATTAATGCTGGCTCAAGTACGTTCTTAATTATAAACTGATACTCATTATGTGAATTGGACAACAATTCACATGTTCTATCCTTTTTTCAAGGTTTGGTTAAGGTCAAGTAGATGAATATAAACCGGCTAATTCCAAATTAAGGCAAGATTAAAAATGGATTAATCTAAAATTCATTTGAGAATGTTTTTTAAATCGGCGAAAAGGTCAAATTTGCAATGTCATCCTCATTGTACCATTTATACCTAGAAACTAAAATTGGGTTGATCAAACTAGATTTTGATTTAGAATAGGTTTCTAGAAATTAATTGCTATCAATATTTTCATTTAATCATCTTACTTCATATATATGTGAGTCTAGAAGGGAGTAACCTAATTATATAAAAATCAAACTTGCAAGCCAAATCATGAATAGTGTAATACTACAAATTACATAACGTTCAAGAATAGTAATTTAATACAAACTAGAAAATCAATAGGGAATGCATTCAACCTAAACCTAATTTTTTGTTATGAAGTCAAAATCAAAGGCATACCCAACACCATCGATTCACCTCACTTCACCTCCACTTCATACTTGACCTCATGTTGATGCAAACAAAAATAACATAAAAAAGATAATAAAAATAAGAAACACAGATGTTACAAAATAGGGTCACAAAAACTCTAATTCGATTGAATATTTTTTCTTAAAGTAGTTTACTCCTTAAAATAAATTCAAAAATAAACTAAATAAGGTAGAAAACTTGGCCTAATCATAAAGGGAAAAAATAAATAAAAGTCATAAACAAGTTAAAATTCCAATAAAAAGAGGGAAAATAACATAACTAGCCCAAACAACATATTCTGGATCTAATATGAAAGTCTTTCAAACATTGACTAATTACAACTAGTTGACCCCTATATAATTGAACCTATAGAATTTTCTAATTAAATGAGAACAATGATGCAATTAAAATACAAAAAAAAAACAAAGAAAGTATTAATGTGATTATATTTATTTTCACTGTCATTGTCATAAGGTGACATAGAGGCGTGTTATAAAATGTTATATATATTTTTCTAAATTCATTAGAAAATTATCTAATTTATTCTTGTGAATTATGACCTTTAATATATTTTTAAACTAGTGTTTAATGGTTTGAAAAAATATACATGTTAAAAAAATTTAGATCCATATTTACAATTCTTTTACATTAATCTTCTTCAAATTAGAAATCATGATTAAATCGAGTTCAAAATATACAAATAAGAAAAGATAAACAAGCAAGAGAAATAAATAATATATATACAAAAAATGAAATAAACAATTATTGTCATTATTATTTTTATCATGTGTACAATTATAAACCTACACTAAAAATTAATCTTTTTGTATATCAATTACATATACAAGTACACAAGTGATCTCATCCACCTATAAATTAAATATGTGCATTTAATTGATTCTATCTTAACCAAATTAACCAATTAAGTAAGAATCTTTCAAACAAAATGAGATTAAAAAATAAAATCCATGTTACAAAATTAATCTAGGTTAAATTTTATGTCATATTAATTATTTACAATTTAGATCCACACTTAAAAAAAAAAATAGGAGGCTAAATCTAAAGTATATTAACAAGAAAAACAACTTTTAACATTAAAGTTCATGCCTTTTTAATTTAACCCATGTATAAATAAAATCTTATCCAATTCACTTTTTTAGATCATGATTAGATGTCATAAAACATGAAATTAACAAGAATTGGAACAAAACATTCAATTTGGTGCCAATTAATCTCAAATTAAATTACATCAGGGGTCTAATTGTAATAATTATAAATTGGGATCATATATGTAATTAAAGCATGGATTACATAGAGGAGAGAGAGAGAGAGAGAGAGAGAGAGAGAGAGAGAGAGTACTACCTGAGAGTACACTAAGCATCTAGATGTCTACTTAAGCACATGGAAGCTCATCGGAGGTTGGATTGGGGCAGTTCAAATGGTGATGAACAAAGAAGGAGTGGATGATCCTAGTGGTTAGGTGCATGCATGCTTTGGTGGAGGAGAGAGAGAGTAATAGGTTGTGGAAGTTTCGGGTATGTAGAGAGAGATTTTTTTCGTAGGTTTTTTATGCTAGACACTCGATTTTTTTTTCTCCTCCCCCATTTCAATTGAAGAGGCAACTTATTTATAATGTTAGGGTCCTAATTTTTAGGCTTCCTCCTAAAGTCAAGGAAGATCTTTCTCTTTAAATTTTCCTCTTCATAATTTTTTTCTTTTTCCCCCTATTCTAATCCTTTTATCTTTTATCTTTGTATAGTTTTCCTTTTATAAAGAGAAAATAAATTGATGGACCTTCTCCTGCTCTGGTGGAGGAGAGAGAGAGCAGCAGATTGTGGAAGCTTCCAGAGTGTAAAAAGAGTTTTTTTATATATAGTTTTTGTGCTATATCTTGGTTTTTTTCTCTCCTCCCCCATTTCAATTGAAGGGGCAACCTATTTATAATGTGAGGGTCCTAATTTTCAGGCTTGATCCTAAAGTCAAGAAAGATCTCTCTCTTTAAATTTTTCTCATCATAATTTTTTTCTATTCTAAGTCTTTTATCTTTTTTTCTCTATATAGTTTTCCTTTTATAAAAAGGAAATAAATTGATAGACCTTCTTTAAAATTGGATCTGAGCTATATTATAAAGGCTTTATATTTTTTTTTATCTTTAAGAATTTTATTTTCAAATCCTATTTTCATTGGGGGCAAAAATATAATGATGGAAGTTGTTTCAAATCTAAGTGTTTGATTAGCTAAATGTTTATAGAGTCTAATATATAGATATTAAATAAATAATTTAAGCATGAGATCTCTAGCTATTAGTCCTCTTTAAAACTATAGTTTGATAAAACATTAAAATAGATAACAAGTGTCCATAAATGAAAAATTATATTTTAAAAGAGTTTAAATCTAAAAGAAAATAACATAAATTTAATGAGTCATTTGCATGTTTAAATCCCTGATCTTGTTTAATTTAACAAAAGACAACAACATGAATCAAATAAAGAACTTAAAAAAAAAAGAATTTGAGAAACCAGAAATGGGTCAAATAACATGAGCTTACACTTATATATCTACAACCATGTTATATCAGCATTTCAAATAACATGAGCTTACACTTATATTTGGCTCTCAATAGCGACAAGACGATCCTTTAATTAAGACCTTCAAACTAACTTTGTTCAACATAGAGATATATAGTACATATGAAAGTTAGGGTCTTTAAAATTGTGTGATTCTTTTCTTCTTTTTTTTATTTGAAGGAAATCAAGTGGGTTCAAATCTAATTATATCAAAACGATGATTTTTTAAAGAAAGAATAGGTAATGCATGGTAAAAATTAGTACTCTTTTAGATTATTTTTGTAATCCTAATTGACCTTAAGAAAATTGAATTCGAAGCAAAAATGAGATCAATCAACATGTTTTCATCCATAATCTTGTTAGGCCTAAGGTGATTAATCCACCTTAGCTTACAGCTCCTCCCATGTACATTTAGTTTTACATATACAAAAAGCTAATGCAAAAATTTAGCATATAATTAATTAATGCTATAGATGTATACGAAAATAAAAAGAAGAAACATGACAAATATAAATGTCTAAATATTAAGGAAAGAAACTAACATAAATATAATTACTTGAACACGTACATTCTTTATTATTAATGTCATGATGTGAATTGGGATTACTTGAAGGTATGAAACTAATAAATAGTGCATTTGTTTTATCATAATAAAATTACAAAGTAAGAACAATGACAAGTAACACACATGGTGTGAGCTAAACCAAGTGAATGAGGAAGAAGATCCCATTGGACCCTAAATATCCAAATAGAGAGAGCATCCTGATCGAATTAAAAGGTGAAGTCCTCTAACATTTAATAATGAGAGAGGAAAGAATAGTTTGTTCATCCTCTTTTTCAAAAAAGAAAAAGAAAAGGAGAGAGAGATTGTAAGCCCTTTAAAAAAATTTAATGTTTGAGGAACATTTAATATGGCACAAGTTACTAACACTTAAAAAGTAAGTAGTATAGATATAAATAAATCTAAAGGGGAGAAAGACAAGGTAAATTTAAAGGCCATATATATATATATATATTGTATCAGAGCCTATTAGGATCTGGGTAGGAATAGTATTTTAGATTATAGAAGTCCAAGTCTGAAAAGAGACCTTTAGATCATAGGTGAATGCTACTTAATGGTGTGTAAGTCCTGTTTAAGTGATTAGGGCTGTAAATCCATATAACTTGCAGCCTGTTTTCTATTTTAACTTTTCAAATTATGGATTCAGTTTTCTATAGATCTACTTCTATTTCGGCTTCTGCTACATCGGACACCTCTGAGAATAAGAGGATTGTACAAATTGAAGAAATAACCATTGAGGATTTTATAAAAAATATTGATGATTGGAAAATTTCAAAAATTTCTCAAACACAGATTTACCAAAAATCCAAATATGATATTTTTAAAACAGATTTTACAATTAAAACTGAAGAACGAGATATTCAGCTTACAAAACCTTTTGAGACTATCCAACTCCTCTCCCAAAAATCCCTACAAAAACATTTAGCCAGAAACTATAAATACATTCATATCGGCCTAGTTCAAGTCGGTATAAAACCACTTACAAAAGAAGGTCTAAACATATCCATTCTAGCTGTCCTCTGAAATGCTAGATTCCATAACTTCCAAGACTCGCTCCTAAGTTCCATTGAGTCTAGCCTTTGCAGCGGTCTAGTATCTTTTGACTGCTATCCAAACCTTACTATATCCCTCAAAGACAAAAACATCTTACAAAGCATGTTATTACAAGTCAAGACCCATAATTACCATATGCTTGAAGGATCCATCCCCGTTGCTCTTATATTCAACATCCACTACAAAGCCATGTTCTCAGCTTTTGCCAGTAAACATAAATACCAATCTCAAAAAAGAGAAATACTCATTCTCCAAATAGATCTGTCCCGATTAAACACAGTTGTTCCAAAAGCTATCCAATGGAAAGATATAACCCTTCCAGATGACTGGATCCTTGAAGGAGCAACCCCACCAGATATACCACAAAAATCCTCCTAGACATTCTACATCAGATATCCCTTCTACAAGTTTCCAACAAGCCGATTAGATTACAACTATACCAAAACCAGTGTATACCAACCTTGACCAACAATCCCCTCCAACATCTCCAACCTTTTCTGCAGTCACTGAAAACATCCAAAACGAGCTGAATGTTTTGACTTCAGAAAAATATTTTGTTCTTGACAAAACTCTTTTCAAAAGAGATTTTTATGCTGCCTATAATTCTACAAAACGAATTTGGTTTTTCCAACACTTTCTCCAACAGAGAAGTGAGATACAAAAACAATTTTATAATTTTCTTGAGTTACATAAAGTACAAATTCTATTCTTTGACTAGTTCGAATTATATTATACATCTCAACATCACATTACATATCCTTTTGCATCTATCAAACATGCATGCCTGGTCACATCAAGATCCAAAATCCCTATATGGAACCTCATTAGTGGACCAACAGTTGAGTTTGAACATCCACCCTTAAGAAATATCCAAATAACCCACAACAACCAGACTGTAGATGCAGCGCCCTACAAATTACCCAGTGATGACACCCTTTCCAATACCAAACACATCATTAACCAAAACAACTTTACAAACACCAATCTCAACACCTTAGGAAAACAGCTTACCCGACTGGAAAAACAAATACAAAGAACCACTATCAATTCAATTGACATTAAAACCTCAACTGACCTAAAATTAAAAAACTCAGTCTTCAAACCTTACCAAATTACAAAAACAAGCCAAACACAAATCCAAGAAAACCAAACAGATTTTCTTAGAGCTATCAAAACACATTTACAACACCTTGACAGTTCATCTTTAACTGTCCCAGACACACCACAAACAACCAACCCTTCTACATCCACAAATCAAGTCAATACCATACAAAATAGCCCTGGGGAGTCTTCTGATAAAGATACTTCTCCAAACGAACCTCTTAAACTCAACAGACTTACCTGGCAAACTCCTAAAACACCCATTGCCCCTGATATTTATATATCTACTAAACCAACTATCCTTACTCAACACAAATATAATGCCTCTTCCCTCTATGAATGGAATATAGATGGAATGTCCAAATACAATATCCTCAACACCCTTCAACAAATGACTATGGTAGCCAATGCCTACAAAACTCAAATAGGAACCCTAGACAAAGCTATTGTTGAGCTCCTTATTGCTGGCTTCTCTGGCCAGTTAAAAGGATGGTGGGATTACCACCTCATTGAAACCGATCACCTACATATCCTAAACTCCTTCCAAACATATAAAGATCAAACACCCATCCTTGACCCATCTGGAAACACTATCCAAGACGCTGTGTCAACCCTTATTCTTACAATTTCCTTATATTTTGTCAGAGACCCTTCCCATTTGAAAGACAAAATGCTGAACTCCTTTCCAATCTTAGGTGTAAGAAGCTAAGTGACTTTCAATGGTACAAAAACACCTTCCTTACCCGCGTCATGCTTAGGGAAGATTCAAACCAACCTTTTTGGAAAGAAAAATTCCTTGCAGGCCTACTTATTCTCTTAGGAGAAAAGGTCAGAAACAAAATCAAAGATACCTTTATGACCAAAACCATACCATATGACCAGCTTACATATGGTGAACTTGTAAGCTTCACCCAAAAAGAAGGTCTTAGATCTACCAGGATCTCAAACTCCAAAAACACCTAAAGTGGGAACTGAAACGTACCAGGCAAGAACTTTGTAGTTTTTATCACCAGTTTGACCTTTCAACCCAAAAACCTTCATGCAGTGAAAACTGCTCAAAACCCAAAACCTATAAAAGTAAAAAACCTCCCTACAAACGCTCAGCCCATAGATACTAAAAACAATTTCACTCCAAGCCAGAACAAACCTACTACAAAAAGCCCCACAAGAAATTTACCAAAAGCCATAAGCCTCTCCGGTCAAAACCAAAATTTGACCTAAAAAACATTACATGTTACAAATGCAATCAGAAAGGACATACTTCCCGTTTCTGCAAAATCAATACCAAACTCCAAGAGCTTCAACTAGATGAAAAAACCATCAACCAACTACAAAACCTATACATCGAAGTCACAGACACATACCCTTCTCCTTCAGACACTTCCAAAGAAGAATTTCAAATAGATGAAATAGCAACTTCCAATGCTACTTCTGATACCTCTACAAATTCCAAACAAATTAACGTCTTAACCCAAGACCAAGAATTCATCCTTGAGGCTATCAAAAGGCTTGATGATTCTCAGCTCCAAAAAACCTATTTAGATAAACTTTTGAAAGATTTCAACAAACTAGAACACCTTCCATCTAGCCTTCCAAACCGCTCTGTCTTACCTTCCACCAGTACCAATACATATGACCTTACAAAGATCCTTAACAAGAAAAAATCCAAAACCACAATCACAATCCCAAAATTACATTCTAAAATCAAAACCCTCAAATCCGAGTTACAAACCCTGAAACAAGCCCAACAAAAAGACTCTGTCATATTACAACATCTTCTGTCCAAAATTGAGAGTCAGTCTGACACTGAATCCGAACCAGAAGACCAAACCATTGAGTCTCATGCATTACCACATGCACTCACAAACATTGAACATATTCTCGATGATTTCTTGAAAAATATTTGATTAAAATAACATTAGTCTTTTCCGACGATTTCAAACTAGATACTATTGCCTTATTTGACACCGGTGCAGATTTAAATTGCATTAAAGAAGGCGTAGTTCTAAGAAGATTTTTACAAACTGCCTCTGAAAAACTATCTGCTGCTAACAATTCAAAATTGCATATTACAGGCAAAACTCAAGCCTTTATTTTTAACAGGGGCATTTCTCTTAAAACATTCTTTGTCGTTACAAAAGATATTAATCATACCATCATTCTTGGTACTCCATTCATTGATATGATTACTCCATATAAAGCACTTCATGACTGCATTACTTCTAACATTAATAGCATCAAACTTGTTTTCCCATTCTTAGAACAATCTAAGACTCGAAATCTCAATTTGATCAAAGCTTGTTCTATCCATACATATCATATAAATGCATTAATTTCTGGTAAGCAATTCCAGTTGCATGATTTACAAAACCATGTTTCCTTTTGTCGTATCGACAAACAATTACAAAATTCTGTTTTACAAAAAAAAAAATTACTGATTTACAAAGTAAGATTGAACAACAAATCTGTTCAGACTTACCCAATGCTTTCTGGAAAAGAAAACAACACATTGTTGATCTTCCTTATGAAGATACTTTTTTCCGAAAAACACATCCCTACAAAAGCAAGACCTATACAAATGAATGCTGATTTGGAACAGCATTGCCGACTTGAAATCCAAGATCTCGAATTGAAAGGTCTAATCCAGAAGTCCCGATCGCCTTGGTCGTGTGCAGCTTTTTATGTAAATAAAAACTCTGAGATTGAAAGAGGCACACTTAGACTCGTGATCAATTACAAACCCTTAAATTATGCTTTAAAATGGATCAGGTATCCAATTCCAAACAAAAAAGATTTATTGCAAAAATTACATTCTGCATTTATCTTTTCTAAATTTGACATGAAATCTGATTTCTGGCAAATCCAGATTGATCCCAAGGATCGATATAAAACTGCTTTCACCGTTCCTTTTGGCCAATACGAATGGAATGTCATGCCCTTTGGTCTAAAAAATGTACCATCCGAATTTCAACGCATCATGAATGACATCTTCAATGCACATTCAAAATTCTGCATTGTTTACATTGATGATGCTCTCATTTTTTCTCATTCCATAGACCAACATTTCAAACATCTACACACATTCTTTTATACTGCAAAACAAAATGGTTTAGTTGTTTCTAAATCAAATCTTTCTCTATTTCAAACCAGTGTCCGTTTCCTAGGCCATTATATCTGCCAAGGTACTGTAAAACCAATAGAGAGATCTCTATCCTTTACAAATAAATTCCCTGATAAGATTACTGATAAAACTCAGTTGCAAAGGTTTTTAGGTAGTCTTAATTATGTTTTGGACTATTATCCAAACCTTAGTCGTCTTGCCAAACCTTTACATGACAAGTTAAAAACCAACCCGATTCCTTTGTCTGACCTCCATACCAACCTCATCAAACAGATCAAAACACATGTCCAAAACATTCCTCTCCTCCATTTAGCTAACCCATCAGCTCTTAAGATCGTCGAGACCAATGCCTCAGACCTAGGATATGGTGGGATTCTTAAACAAGTCCAAGATAACAAAGAACAAATCCTCCAGTACACCTCCGCCCATTGGAATGATTGCTAGAAAAACTACTCCACTATCAAAAAGGAGATTCTTTCCATTGTTTTTTGTATTACAAAATTTCAAAGTGGTTTATTAAATCAAAAATTCCTTCTACGAGTTGATTGCAAATTTGCAAAAGAGGTTTTACAAAAAGATGTCCAAAACCTTGCTTCAAAACAGATTTTTGCCCGATGACAAGTTATCTTAAGCATCTTTGATTTCGACATTATATATATTAAAAGAGATTCGAATTCCATCCCTGATTTCCTAACCTGCAAATTCCTTCAAAACAGGTCATGATGCCTCCTAAAGCAAAATTCAAAGACAAGGGGAAAGCTCCCCAAACCCAACCTACAAAACCAGAAAGCCCAAAGCCTTCTACAAAACTCATGCCATCCGCCATCCTAACTGCCAAACCTATCAAATCCTGGTATGAGGCAGTAGTTGAAAAAGAAGAAACTACAAAACAATCACAGGTAGAAACCGACTCAGTTCAACATTGGGTTGATACTCTCTCCAAATCCCCAGAATTACTTCTGGCTTTACAACAAATCTCCCAACAGACTTCCAGTGATAAAGCGTCACCAACAGGTAGTATTTCTAAACCTCTTTCAAAACCACAAGCAGGTTTTCCTCAAAAACCCCTGCTTGCTTTACAAACTCCACAACAAATCTTTTCCAAATGTAAATCAAAATATATTTTCAAAACTCATTTCCAGAATATCTTGACTATGAAAGAAGGATTTTATCATGAAAACTCTTCCATTGCAGCTTCAAAACTTTTTCCTCCTCACTGGCATTACAAACCTTAGGATTTAGCCAAACCTCAATCATACTATGCTGCCATCCTTAAGATTACATCTGTCAAATTCAAACACTTCAAAATTCATACAACCCACTCTGAACCTGCATATTCCACATGCATCATCCAAAAAATCATTCACCCTTCATATTGGGGCCAGCCCTTATATAAGCCCATCTCCCTACCAACACAACTCCGCCAAAATTATCCAGATTTTGGTACATATACATACTGGGATTACAAGCAAGCTTGGATTAATGCCTTCTTCCTCCAAAACACAAATCATAGCCACTCCTGGCTATTCTACTTCCATAACTCCATGACATCTACAAACCTTCCCCTTTGGTTCCTCCAATGGTGGGACTATTTTGGTTGTCATATTGACTTCCTTCAAGGTCACCCTTTGGTCGACAGCGGTTACCAACTTTTCAAACAACATTTCCAACCTACTCCTTCTGAAAGGAAGTTCTCATCCCTCCTTATTTTTTGTACAAAGTTTTTTATTCCATGGGTATGTTCATGGTTTTATTACTACAACCTCCAAAATGGATATCCTGTTCTGGTTCGCAAATTCAAAATCAAATGGTGGGATTCCTTTGCAGCTGAAAACAAAAGTTCAAATTTGCTGTTGAGGAATGGTTACAAAAGAATAAATTAACTCCTGCTGTCAAACAAGATCCAAAGTCTAAATTTTTAGCCCAAAAAGCTAGGACAGCAGCCCTCCTGGCCTCTGTAAAGTCTGAAGAAGAATACCTTCTTCTTTTACAAGGAATCATACAAAGCCAAGACTCTACATCAGTCTTGAACAAATCCAGCTCCTCCGCCAGTTCCTCCGGATCATCATCTCTTGCTATTTCCCTTAGAGACGACAACAAAGATGACTGCTATGGCATTCTGCCACCTATCTAAAAGCATTAAGCAACTCTAAAAAATTGTCTGCATAAGTTGACAAAAATGCTTTCGATGCAGATTCCTCTTTATAAAAGGTGGTCCCTACCACTACAAAAGATGTTTCCCACTTTTAAAAGGTGTTCTCCACTCATACAAACAGACAAACAACTTTCGGTGTAAAGTTCAAAGCTCTCCAGGCTGTCTTCTTCTATAAAAGAAGACTCTCTTCCATTTCTATGGCAGAACTAGTTACAACCATAATGAGTTTCTGCAGAAAAATCATATTCCTTTATATTTTTAAACTGTATCAATTTCCTGCTTTGTACCAAGAACCAAGATAAATTCCCAAACTGTAACCCGTATCTCCTGAAAATTATCTCCTGCTTGTATTAATACAAATTCAAGGTTCTTTTCCTTAAACCCCTATTTTATTATATGATTTAATTTACATTTACTTTATACAACTGAAAAATTTAAGTATGCTCTGTGTTTAATCAAGGATCCTGACATTGTTGGTCTTGCCTCGTTCATTCGCATCAGAAAGTTTTCAAAATTCCAAATTAGTATATCAGCTGGAAACCTTATCCTGCGGGCTATTGGTCCAGAGAATAGCTCGGCTATTGTGGAAAAGGTGTAACAACACCATGTACTAATAATTTTTCAAAATATTTATCTATTTATCTTTGCATAATCCTTGCACTATTTATCTTATATATATATATATCTGCACCTTGTTTTTCTCTAGAGGCCGCCAACAACTAAAAATAGAAAAGTTCTTTTATTTTGATCCTTCTCTCCAAACCCCTAACCTTCTTCAAAACTTGAAAACAAAAGAGTGATATAACCTTACAAACAAAAAAGAGTGAAAACCAAAGATACAGATGAAGAGAAGAATTATAAAGGGAAGTTAGAGTAGTGACCTTAAAAAGAGAAGGGAAGGACAACATAGAGGAGTGAAAGAGAAAGAAGATTTTCAGTTGTGAAGAATTAGAAATCTTAGACATTGCAAAGAGGATTTTGGAAGGGTGCTACTAATAAACTTGAGTTCATCTCCATTTTTGAGTAAATAATGCTTAAATTCCTAAATTTTCTTAGTTAGGGTTCTCGAGAAAAAATTCAGGGAAATGAAAATTCTGGATATGAATGAGAACTAGGGGTCAATGAGACATATAATATGTTCAAAAGTTTTAGAAAAATGATGGATTATAAGGCCATGATTGTTTCGACCAGAGAGAAGGAAGATGAGAGGAATTTTTCCAAATTGATTTTTCTGTTACATGCAAGTTGAAAGAAAGAATATTTAATCATTTTAAACATGAAAAATATGTGTTGGAATTGAGAACATAGGACATGTATATTAGCCATACCCTTGTAAGATTTTGTTAGAATGTTGAAAAATATTGAAGGAATGAATGTTTAATCATTTTAAACATTAAAAAATATGTGCTGAAATTGACAACATAGGACATGTATCTTAGTCATACCCTTGTAAGACTATATTAGAATGTTGAAAAATCTTGAAGAAATGAATGTGGAAAATAATTATAACTTATGTGAATATGAAAGAACCTTCTAAATTAAGATTTTTGTGTATATATGTTTGTATGATTGAACTAAATGTATAAAAATCAAACAATATGAAGTGGAAACTTGATATATTCCTAGGTTTGTTCTTGATGAAGTGAAAGACCTATAATGTTTTGAAAGTGCATTGTTGAGATATAAATATGAACTATTACATGACATAGCATAGCTTATAAAACAAAATGTTGAATTTAGTAAGGATATTATCTAGGAAAACTTGAGAGCCTAGTTTTGGTCAAATAAGAAGAAAAAGGAAGAGTTTTTTTAAAAAACAATATGGGTAAACCATGCTGAAAATAAACATTTTTATAGTATAATAAGGATGCTTATCAATGCTTTTACCCTTTTTGTCTTGGGAAAATTCCCTCTTACTTGTCGCAAGTCAAATCAATTAATAACATTTGATAATGAAAGGGGTAGTTTTGGCTAAAAGAAAGTACAAAAGGGAAGTGAACTTGTATGATATAATGATAGTATGAATGTACATGTGATGGGGAAAAAAACAAACTTAAATGAATAAACTTGAACACCATCTTGTGGATTTACAAAACACAAATGAATGATGCTTGTGAATCGATAAATATAATAAATATGGATTGTTTGTGCTAAAAATATACAAGTAGTGAAAGAAAGGTTTAAAGAATTGAAAATAGAAATATCATGCCAAAAAGAGGAAAATCATGAGAGGAAGTACCTCTTCACGAGAAATTATTATTGTTGTAGGTATAAATTATGGGTATGTGAATATGTAAATGAATAAAAGATTTAAGTGGTGTACTAACTAAACCTCTATATGAGTTAGGAGGGACATAGGGGACAAGATATCCATTTGGAGGAGCTCACCCAACTAGAGGAGCAAGTAGGTGATTTTATACCTACTCTTTTGGAAATTTTTTATTTGTTCTAGTTAATCTGCTATAGTTAGTTTTGAAATTGGTACAAGTTAGTTTTCTTTTGTTATGAGAATGATTTGAAATGGTTAATGAAGAAGAATGATTTTCATTATGATGTTTCCGTAAAATACAAAAACCATTGTATTCGTTGTTTTTGTTAAGTCGAAAGCCAATGTATAGTGTTGCTTTTGTAAAGTCAAAAGCCAATGTTTTTTTTTATGTTTTCGTAAGATATGGAAACCAATGTATGGTGTTGATTTTGTTTAGACAAAAGTCAATTTCTTGTGATGTTCCATAAGATGCGGTAAAAATTGGAATATTGAGTTTTTGTCATGCATAATATTTATTAAAACATCCTAAACTTATAATTTTAGAATTTTATTGCAGGTGCTTGTATACTGCCGGTCTAAGTAACTAGATTTTTAGTATGAATTTGAAGTGAAGAAACTTTTTGTATTGTAAATATTTTCCTATGGACACTTTTGAATCTTATGTAAACTTCAAACATTATAATTATAGATGTAAACTTCAAACTCTTATCAAATTTGATTTCTTGGCTTTTCAAGAGTTGTACCATATTCGTTGTGAGTTGTTTGACCATGTGATAAAGAGGTCTGTATCATTTCGTATCAGAGTTTGACTCCATTAATCAAGTTATATCATTCTAAAATTTCTGTTTCTTATTGATTTTGCAAAAAAAAATAATCCTTCGTGTGTCCAAACTCTTCTTCTCCAGCACACGCGTGCGCCCACACACACACACACAGACATATATATATATTGTTATTTCATTTTTGTAACTTTCCAAAATATATCAGTAGCATTGAAAATAAAAGAAGAAGAAGAAAGAAAGAAACAATCGTTTAAAAAGATGTTTATTTGCTCTTAGCGCATAAAAAACAAAAAAAGAGGATAAATTGGATCAAATCAACTTGGAATTAGCTCAAACTTGATAGCCTGATTACTGGGGTCATAATAAAACTATATATTAATTTTAGGGTCAATTGGATATCGTTTGCTTAGGGTTTCAATTCTGGATTTGATCAGGTCTAATTTATAACCTTTTTTGCATCTGCATATCAAACCCTATCATAAATTTCTCAGATTTAATATTTTGTCTATTTTGGTTGTAATCACACTATATATTACATTTTAGGTCATTTGGACATCTTTTACCTTAGGTTATAGATTTGAACTTAATTTTGTTGTAAACGAGTCTGTTTTGCGTCAACTTTAAAACTTGTTTTGTTTATGTTGTTTTCATTCTTGTAGTATATAGTCATCATATATAATATATTTGGGTGTTTGTTTCCATTGTTTTTTGAATACTTCACAAGCTGTTTCTATTCGAGTCTTTAGTTTCATTCGTAATTCAGATAGATTTTCTCGCTACTCGCGAGACTATCATTTGTAGTTTTTTTTTCCTCTAGTTTTCATGTTTTTTATTGCTTCTTGAGTCGTATACACTTATTTGGATTACTCTACTAAGTTGGTTCTATTTGGTGTTCGATTCAGTTCCGTAGGAGCTAAAAAAAGGTAAGATGAGGGGAAAAGCTTAATTTTGAGTGAAACACGAGCAACACGAGGAAAATGTTTTTATATCACTAACCAATTTTTGCATGTATAATCATATCTGATCAGAATAACACACCACCCCTTCCCGAGGGTGATGTAAAGTTTCAAATTCAAGCCTTGACGAAGATGATGGAGAGGGTGGATCTTGTGATGGGGAACATATGTGACAGACTTAAGAATGTGGAGAAATATAATAATAAAGCTGGTACAAGTACCCAAGATGTGAGGAAGGTTGGGGCTGATCTGAAATCAAATAATGGTAGTAGGGCAGAAAGGCCAATATGGGCTGATTATGAAGATTTTAAGGAGGATGTTGATGATTTTGGTGATGATGGTTTTGAGGATGAGACCATAGGTCATAAGGAAGGTTTTTGGCAGCCTAGAAACCAAAGGGATTTTAGGAATAGAATTGGAGGCCAATTCGACTAAAAGGGAATTTTTTGTAACTTTGGGGTTTTAATGAAAGAATTTAATAAGTTAAATGTAATTTTCTATGAATGGCAAACTTTAAAGAGAGAGTGCAACAACGCTGAAAGGATGAAAGACAAAAGATAAGAGCTGTTACTTTTATTCAAAATTATTGGAGGCGAGTGTTAGCCAAAAAAGAGCTCTGAAAGCTTAAACAAGAGGCATATGAAACATCTATTATACTTATTGGTGATTCAAGGATGAAGCATCTTGAAGAGAGAGTGAATGATACGATCCAAGAAATGATTGAACAAGGAAATTCAAATTCTAGTGTAATTGTGCCTATTGTTCAGTTTTATGGTAACAACTATAATTATCAATTTGATCGTTGGATCGAGCTGAAAATTTACCTACAGTATCCCGGAATAATGTTCTATGTTGGGGTATAATTTCAGGTCAATCGGAATTTAGAAGGGCCTTGCGATATAGGTCAGAATATGTTATATGAATTTTGTTGTTTACTTGTTTTTAACTTGTGGATTTTCTACTTGGTAAATGATCAATTTCTATAATGATATGATAGCTTGTTTTGGGAGTTTTCTAATCCTACAATGAAGGTTAAATGAATGCAATAAGGGTTTCCATGCTTTTAGAGGATTCTATAAAGTTACGATTAATTATCCTAGACAAATATGAAAACTAGAGGGGAGACAACTTCAACAATGAATTTCCAGACTTATTTTGGATATCTAAAGGTGGCAACAAAGATCCTAGTGTTTCTATGATGGAAATTTTGTTTATGACATTACTTAAACTAGAAAAATTATCTATCTTTGGTTATTTTGTTTAATTAGATGTAACAACTTTAATTTATGTGTCAAATTTGTTGTTTCTATTATTTTCTTCATGTTTGGGCTTAGTTATAACATACTTTGAGTTTATTGTAAGTGGGTAAATATTATCCCATAAGTTTTGGGTTCATTAAGGTTACTAGTTGAACTTATATAAGGTTTTGTAAGCTAGAATTTTTAGCAGCCATGAATTTATGAAATAAACTTATATTTTGCGTGTTGCAACAAGTTTTCTCTATTGGAATAAAGAACAAATTGATTTATCAAGGTATAACTGACCTTGTGACGTCTTTCTTATACTTTTCATTCGCGAATTGGTATTCCTTGGGTGAGTTTCTTATTCCAATAGTGCTGGTGTCTTGGGATATGTTTTTATTTTGTCACACTCCTATCAAACCTGATTTCTTGACTTTTTAGGAGTTGTATAATCTTCGTTGTAAGTTGCTTGACCACGTGATCAAAAAGTATCAGATTGAAAACTATACACAATGTCATCATACTGCGACACCACGTCATACAATTCTTCACCTAACGGTAGCGGTGATGCAACATCCTTTTCAACTCTACCAACAAAGAAGTTTTTTTTGTTCTTTCTGTACTTGTAATATGTTGGCAGAATCGATGGTGGCAATCTAAGAAATATGTTTTACCATCATTTTCTAATGTGAAGGCCTTATTATTTTCTATACAGTATAGACATGCTAATTTTCATACGTGCTCCAACCAGAAACCATTCAATACATTGAAAAATTATTGATTGTCCATATCAAAGCTTCCTTCATCTGAAAATTCTGTTTCCTCAAGACATCATAAGTCAAAGTCCAAGATAACTACAACTGCTTAGACTCATCAATCAACGGTCAAAGACAAACATCTATATTTCGACTTGAACTATTAGGACAGGGTATGATTATAGATAAAAACATGAACTTCGATCTCATACACATCCCCAGTGACAAGTTATAAACTGTGAGCATCACCGGCCAACAAGAATAAGGAGCAATAAATGACTTGAATGGATTGAATATGTTTATACATAATCCAAGACATATGTTTTTTGATTCCATTAAAAATTAAGGATACACCTTATTAAAGTGTTATCAAGCTTAACCATCATATAGATGCACCATTACTATATCCACTACATCATGTGAACGATTTAGTGTCATATGCTCAACAGTCTTTCGAGATATGAATAATCTTTGCAGTCTAGGAGTGAGTGATTGAGAAGTATATAAGTTTTCTATGTGCGACAATAATCCTTCCCCTACCAATTATGGGTTTATAATAAGTATGCTCATATATTTCGCACTCAGTCAACTCTACATTTTCAAGGTAGTATAACATGCTGAAGTTTGGACACATGTTGATTTTCTAGTATATTAGGTTGAGGGGTTTCATTATGGATTTAGCAGCATAAAAGTTCTCTTGTAGCATATTCCCTTTAGGTAAAAATACTTCTTGTTAATTTGACAATTCTATCATAATCGACCTTACTCAACCCATGATATGGACAATCAATAATGGTTCGTCGAAGTCTTTCAAAAGATAAAAAAAAACATGGTTGCATTTGCATTTGGTTCTTTATCTACAATTGGACATTCACTTGCATAACCCTAATTCATTTTTATCGCATTCATAACCATAATCCTATAAGGATTACTATTGTCATCTGCAATTCTATGCACGTTGCTAAAACTAGAAGTTGACCCAACCATCTTTCCTACCATGGTCTCGTAAGGAATGTATGGTTTTTCATGTGCAAACCAACACAAGTATTTCTCAATGAACCCTTTTCATAGAAGAGACATCATTACAATATTTGGACCGAAAAACTTTTTTTATTTTTACATCTCTTACATAGACATCTAATACCATCTCCACTAATATTTTTTTGGATTAGATAGTGTATAATTAATAAAACCCTCAATGCCATTACAATAATTCATCTTATGCAATTTTTTGGGTGAATCTTGATATAAATGGTATCACTGTTTGTATTTGTTATTTTTCTGGCAGTGCATATAAGAAAAAAAAAATAAAAGAAGTGTGATTTTCTTATTAATTAATAAAATTTATTTCAGAAAAGGTATTTCATAGGGTATTTTCTATAAATAAAATATTCCTACAATATTTTTTATTTTACATATAATTGTGGATAAAATTCTCCAGTTCATAGAACACTCCCCTTCGTCAAATGATCATTGTTTCTCAATAGCCAACCACATTGTCACCACATGCTTCAATGAAACCCTCTGCGACCTTTTGAAACCTTTTCGGGGACTCGCATGCGCAAAACATATATATATATATATATATATATATATATATAATCTTAAATTAATGCCTCAAATCTTAATAAGTTGTAGAATTTAGTATATATTTTTATCTTACGTACAAAATCCTCCCTTATTTAGCTCTTTCGTCCTCTTATATACTCCTTTCCTTTACAATGATCGATGTTTTTCATTTTATTTTTTGATAGCTGAAATAAATATTAGTTCTGAATTTGGCTAATCATTAAATACCTATAGAATTAATGGTCATTTTTCTTCTTCTTCCTTTTTTTTTTAATTAATAAAGAAAGTTTTTTTATTTTTCATTTTGGGTGGATATGATGAGGTAAAGATGGGAGGTCCTACGTCCGACATAATGGAACATGAACAAACACACTTAAAATCAGGATCCCCAAAGCATCTCAGCTAATTAATGACGGCATAAAATATAGGAATGCAAGAGTTTCTCTTCGACTATAAATGCCCATGCTTAACTTTAATAATGATGCCCTAAGCTGGAACCACCGAAGTTCCGAAGATCTCCTGGTTTTACGGCTAGCGTGCTTTTTTTAATGTGAAAATTAATTAAATCCCTCTTCTTTTTTCTTCTTTTCAGACTATTTAAGAATGCAACCCTATATCAACGTTTATAATATATATATATATATATATATATATATATATATATATATATATATATAGTAAGAGCTAATTAATATAAGCGAGTCCAAACGGGGAGAAGAGAACATCGCTATACTTATCTTGGGCCAAACAATTCTAAACGGGGAGAAGAGAAGCTAAACGGGGAAAAATGAAAGTTTTTCAATTAACTTGCTCAGAATCTCGTTGAAGCTGCCACAAATAGAATAGAAAAAAAAAAACATTGAAATTGTACGTATAACAGAAGTCAGTATAAGTAACCTGATCATCTCAATCCACGAGTATATCCTAACAATTCTCTCTCTGTTTTTTTTTTTTTTAATTATTATTGGAATTATGTAGATTTTAATTATTTAAAAAAATATAGAGCCTATATAGTAGCCCAAGTCAGATTTTAGAAAATGCCCATCAATCTATTTCCTCCTTGTGAGGGAGAATTTGGAAAATAAAATGATGTCAGGTATATTGTAAGAATCAATGGTGTCACTGTCATCATCTACATTTTTTTTAAGGTAAAAATGTTGGGAAAAAACCTAACACTAATTACTAAAAATCAGCCAAGGAAGTTGGTTATACCCTAAAAGTGTCATTGCAAAAGGTTGTCTATTTTACGAGAAAATTATCTAATTTATTCTTGCCAATCATGATCTTTAATATAGTGTTTAATGATTTCTAAAAATATACATGTAAGAAATTTAGATCCATATTCAATTTATTTCAATTTTACAATTCTCTTTAAATTAAAATCCTTCAAATTATAAACAATGATCAAATTGAATCCACAAATAAATATATATACACAAAAGAAAGAAACAATTATGGTTATTCTTTTTAATCATGTGCATAAGTACAAACCTATCCTAAAAATCAATCATTTACAAAATATAATTAATTAAAAATAAAATTCATGTTAGAAAATTAATCCAAGTTAAATATTATATTATGTTAATTATTTACTCTTCAAATCTACTCTTAAAAAAAATTAGAAAGCCTAAATCTAAAGTATATTAACTAGAAACCAACTTTTAACGTTAAAGTTCATGCTTTTTTACTCTAATCCATGTCTAAATAAAATCTTATCAAATTCACTTTTTCAAATCATGATTAGATGTCATACTAACTTAAAATTAACAAGAATTGGAATAAAAACTTTCAATTTTATATTAATCATCTTAAATCAGATTACAAGAGCGGTCTAATTACAACAATTAGAAGTTGAAGATAAATTGTAATTATAGTTTAAATTATATGGAGGGAGAGTACAACAGTTTTACTTAAGAGAACACTAAACATCTGAAAGGCTACTCGCTCATGTGGGAGCTCGTTGAAGGTCAGATTGGGGTTGTTCAAGTGGCGGCGAACAAAGAAGGGGTGGACGATGTAAGTGGCTGGCTGCATTGAGGTTTGATGGAGGAGAGAAAGAGCGGCAGGTGTTGGAAGTTTCAAGTGTGTAGAGAGAGTTTTTGTGATGGAGGGCTTCTTTTCTTTTACTTCTCTCTTTTAAATTGAAGTGGCAACCTATTTATAATGTTAGAGTTCTAATTTCTAGGCTTGCTATTAAAGTCAAGGAATATCTTTATCTTCAATTTTTTAATTCTAAATTTTCCTTTTTATTTTTTCTCTTTAGATTTTTCTTTTTATAAGGTGGAAATAAATTAACAGTCTTTTTCTAAAATTGGATTTGAGCTACTATGCAGGCTCTATATATTTTTTATCCTTAAAATTTTTATTTTCAAGCTCTATTTTTAATGGGATGAAAATTTGGTGATGACACTAGTATACACCAACATAATTTCTTAAACGTATAAGAGTGAATTTAGGTGAAGGAGTTTCGAGGTGAGACAAGGCTGAATTTAATGTGTACAACCATATGGTAAAAATTAATAATCATGCCTTTTATATTTCCTTTTGTTTGTTCTATTTATTATTTATATATATATATTTTTTAGGAAAAGAAAATAAAGAGGTTTGTGTGATTGTCTGTGTGAGTCTATTATATGTTGGCTAGTTGAATTTTTTCTGGACATTAGTAGAGTTAAAGAATATTGGTAAAATATCACAGTGCATAAAATATTTAGAAAAATAACATAGATTGATAAGTCGCAAGCCTCATCTGCAACTTATGAAAAAATATGGTTAGGGCAGTTTTTTCTATCCTCTTAACTCTCTGCCATAAAAAAAAAAATCAACTCAACAATAATCACAATTTACAATTCATCTCTCCAACACAATTAAAAAATTAACATAATTCACAATTTATCAAATTTAACAATTTACAATTCATAATTAAACACAATGAGAATTCATATAACATTTATTAAATTTAAACTGAATTCATAATTCTTCTTAAAACATTAAAGTATACAATCTAACATCTAAAAATCACCCCAAATCATGGATGGGTTTGCACCACCCCAACTTGTCCAACTCAAGGACGGGCCCATAACGCCCATGTATGGCTCAACACCAAAATTGCCCCAGCTCATAGATAGACCTGGATTGCTTGTGGATAGACCTGCTTCTCTAACTACATGTTCTAGTTCATAATAAGAGATTTCATCTTTCTCCAAGGCCGTTTCGAGATTTTAAACCTCTCCAACCTCATAAAATCTAGCACGACACAAATTTAGTGTATTGTTGACTAGGGCATATGTGCCATTTCATTGACGCCTTCACGGATAAAAAAAATCATAACCCTAATTCACATTCAACAATAACCCAAAATCATCGACTTTCTTCAAAAAATAACAAAATTAACAACTCAAAACAATGCATTTTATATCTATTTAACCTAATTCACAAAACCCTATTTGTTTTTATAAAAATTCTTAATTCTAAACCATAACAGTTGATGAGTGGTGACGACATAAACTTTGTTGAGAGACCCAAAAGGAAGAGAGGAAAGATAGAAAAGTTTGTTGCGGTGAAGAGAAAAGGGGTGTGACGCCTTGTAATTTTTAATGCAATTTCATCTTTTCTCATAATCATATGTGTGAAAAATAAGGTGAACACACACACACACACACACACACAAAGTCTCCACTATACAAAGACCCTCCCAATCAATACACAAATCACAAAAACTGTAACGCATGCATATCAACACATGAACAAGATTTTCCATTTACAATAAAGAGTTTATCAATTTAACAAAATCTTAGCAAAGTCTTCCCTGCACAGAGGCCTTCTTTTTTCATGCATTAATACCTACACCATAATAGCAACAACTCAAATCGCATTCGGCTCACACAACCAATACTCAGGTAACCTCAGACAAAATAATTTCATCCATTTCAATCATTCACTACATTTATACATAAGTAAAGTTTATATTATTTTATGAGATATATACAAATATTCTTATATAATGAAATCTAGAATGATTAATAATCCATCCTTTTACTTTCTTACAAACATAAAAATATTAAAAATCAATATATGCATCAAGTTCAATTACATGACATAAGATGGTAATTACAAAATTATTCTGATGATGAAATGACCATAAAAGTCTGAAATACGATATTTAGGTTGTGGTGATGGTAGACATATACTTGTAACATGGGAAACATAGAATGATAAGGTAAGCATAGCTGCATCCATTACTACTAATATCTTTACTACAACCCTAGGAATAAACACAATATCATTATTTCTTTTTTAAGCATATTTAAATCAATGCCAAGTTTTTAATTTGTTGTATTCCTTTCATTAAGCGATCAAGTACTATTTCCTTCATTATACACATTAGGTTATCACCATTACGAATATCTGAAAATTTTCATCAAATATGTGTTCAAAAATTCATTTAAAATAAGCAAAACTCTAGCCTTGAGTTAACCGCATTTCTTGATTCATTTCAATACTCTTAGCTTGTGGTTTATATCATGTATGCATTCATTAATTTATCCCAGTGATCATAGCTTGTGCCTTACACCAACCCTATTCATTAATCCATTCCAATAATCCTAGTTTGTTTTTTTAATTCAATTAGGGATTCATTAATCTCAAACAATACTCATAGCTAATCATTTAATGAAATTATGGGTTCATTTGTCACATTCAACTTATGCTTTAATTCAACTTTTAGTTTCATTTATTTATGACTTATGCTTTAAGATAGAAGTATTCATTTATCCAATTCTATACCTTTAACTCAAGAGTTAACGTCATTATGAGATTCACTAATCCACTATAAATATTTCTTTAATTCAGCCATTGGATGGATATGATTTAATACTTATTACTTGTTCTTTAATTTCTCTTTTTACTTACGGAGTCATTAATCCATTTAAATGATCATGCAGCATGTTTTAAAATGATTGTAAAAATAATACTTGAAATTCATCTCATAATGATAATTAGGATGTAAAAATAATCAAGCAATCAACCTACACATCTAGTGTCGGTTGATATTCATTTAGTTATCTCCTATTATAATTTATCTCAAACATTCACAATCACAATGCAAGATTCTGGATTTTACTTGAAAGTTTTTTTTTAAGACACGTTGTACACAATTCGTCAATAAATTATCAAGTAATCATGTGTGACATCAATTAATTAAATTATCAATTATATAAATCAACAATCAATCAATTATTCGACCCTTGAATCATCAAACACCAGGACCAGCACTCATCTTAGATAATTCTCAAAATAAAATCACAATATCATCCTTCTAGTTATGTCATGAAACATTGTTTATCCTCAAAATTACTCAAAATCTCAAAACCCTTTCGTTTGGTGAGCTACGACATGCTGCGGGTTTTCATTCAATCAAATATCTACAAATACACATAAAATCTAATTACAAAAAAAATTAGATTTGAAAAATTACCAAAATACTCCCTGGTCTAAATGAAATTATCGTTATACCTGTAGTTAGATGATGATATTATAAGTCTATCATTTTACTATTCACGCATCATCACTGGGATTTTGATGAGATGATGGTGTGTTGACTAGCCCACCATATAAATCCTAATCTCATACATCCACTAATGTTAGTTTAATTGTGTACTTCACAACCAACCAGTAGGGAGATCAACTACTACAAAGCTTCAGTTTGGTTGAACAATTTTTTAGCATTCTCAGGCTAATTTTAGAGGCGTTGGTGATTGTGACATTGTGGGATATTGTCGGTAAGAAAAGGCATTTCTTTTTGTGGTCGGATGATGAAGATATGATGATTGGTTTGATCATTAGTTAGGTGGAAAAGAAGATCAAGGTTAGGATTAGGTGTGACATAGGCTATGCTAAATTCTTGAGCATGTTTGGTTGACTGGTCCAGATTTGAACTGCCTTTAAATTGATTTGATGCCCATTATTTTTTGGCAAGTGATCCGATACGACGCAACCTATAGTAGATATGTGAGATATTTTGTTAAGGACAATTCAAATCATTTTTTATTTGATCTAACGATCTAAATCTAACAAATTTGAAATTGAACTAATTGCTCTGATTTGTTGGGGGTTGGATCACATGTGGGAGAATTTAGATGAAGCCTATTTGATCCAATGACCGAGATGTATTTTAGTTTGATTTGTCAATTAGGATCGATTTGAGGCTCTAGTTTGGTGTGGGTGAGCTCACATTAGGCTTTGATCTAGTGGTTAGGGTCCATTTGGACTACTTGATTGAATGGTTGGGACTGTTTTAAGGGAAAAAAAGGTGCATGGAAAGGAAATGACAGAATTGCAAAGATTTTCAACCCTCTGCATGTTTGTACACTCGCAATTTATAACTAGTGCATCTCCCAATGTGGCCCTACTTTTTTTAATTCTCTTTTTTATTATGTAAATATACGGACAAATCTAAAATCAATGTTAAAAAGACCTGTTCAGCCACCAAAAAATCAATTTTTTCCATTGAAAAATGTTTTGACTATGAAATGATGAATTTGACCTAGATAAATCTTTTTGACCAGTTTTGACCCGCCAAACTCAATTTTGACAATAAAATGATGGTTTTTGACTAAATTTGATTGCATGCCTAATTTTGACTATAAAATGACATTTTTTACATTGATAACTCAATTTTAACAAATTTCGACGCAGTAAACTCAATTTTACCTATAAAATGATGGTTTTGGCAAAATTAGAGGGGAAACTCGGTTTTGACTAAAAAATAACACATTTGACCTCAGTAACTTGATTTTGAGCAATTTTGACTCGTTAAACTCAGTTTTGGTCATTTTAAACATGGTAGTTAAGTTGTCCTCTGAAAAATTTTATTTTCTCTAGAAATTTTTTTTTGGTCTTGAACATCATTTTCAATCTCTTTCTTGGTGGCGGGGCCAAAACAAATTACGAAAAATATGTTAATATTAATATTTTACCTTTATTAGATTCTCAAATTGTAACGAACAAAGACCAAATCACTTAGTCTCTTGTGCTCTATCTTATTTTGCCTTTTTAGAATGATGAATTCAAATGTACTCCAATTTATCTCACATCTAGTTACATTACAGCATTGACTAAGAACTCGAATTGTAAACTTTTAAAGTTCTTGAGTATTATTACCAAAATGAAAACTCTACAAAGGAAAAGGTAATCGATGGAGAGAATCAATAAAATTAAGGAGATGAAATATTAAAAAGAACTAATATGTAGAGAGTAGAGACTAGATTCTTAGAGTTGGTTTTTTAAGAGAGTATAAGTGAGAGATTGATAAAATTAAGGATTTAGATTTTAGCTTTTGGTCAAGTCTTTTTACTTTACTCTATAGATAATAAAATCACGCTTTAGTTTTTTCAAACTTTTATCCTGAATAGAACAAATAAAGTAAACCCAAAACATCTCAACTAAAATTTGGGAGAGAAATCCAAAATAACCCAAGATTCTGAGCAAAATGAAAATTGTTCCACTTTGTTTTGTTCTTTTGAAATGGCACGAGGTATACTGGCCATTCCAACTAGAATATAACAAAATTGACAATATTGGTTTGAAGTTGCATGTGATTCACGAGTTGCATTTTAGACTCGCGACTCGTTAAACTATATTATTTCCATAAATATTTTATGGACTAGGTTATTTTACCATTTTTTTTTACTTTACAATGCTAAAAAAAAAAACAACTATGGCTAGTTGACATAAATGTTGTCAATTCCATTTTGTTCTACTTGGAATGACAGGTATATCTTGTTCCAGTTTAAAAAATAGAACAAGATGAAATAGATTTCATCTTACTCAGAATCTCGGTCTGTTCTGAAAATTTCACCCGGAATGTTCTAACCAAATAATATTTTTTTTCTTTTAAAAATATTATGTTTTTTTCCTCTAATTTCATCCTCCAACACTTAGAAACCGTTTGGGAACGCGGTGCAAACCGCGTTCCCAAAAAATTCATTTTTTTTTATAAAATTTAATATGGTTTGTATGTTTTGGATCTTTTGATGTGCTGATGTCAAAAACGATTTTTAAAAAATGAAAAAACATCATTGGCATGCATTTCGGCATGAAAAGTTATTTGAAAAGCAACCACTACCACACTGCTAAACATACTCTTAGGCTATTGGATTTTAGACTTCATAATATATTGTGGTTGTTTTTTTTTTTTTTTATGGTTATCTCACTCTCCTGATTCATGTCACGGGTTTGACAAATTAACCTAGTTGACTTGAGTTTTTTTTGTCTATTGTTAATGGACTATTTTTTCCAAATTCATCATTTAACATCTTCAACATTTGTTTGATTATGAATTAAGCTTTGCCATTTGTTTTGGTTTGTTTTCTATGAAATTATCCTAGTCTCATGACTTGAGTCACGAGATTTGTGAGTTAACTCGAGTAAACGTAGATCATTTTAATGTGTTGTTTTTTATATTAATTTTTTTTTCAATTTCATCTTTAAACAATGAGTTTATTGGGAATTAAATTTCATAATTTATTTTGATTTGCTTTATTTGAGGTTATCATGGTCCCATAACCAAGGTCGTAGATTTGAAAGGTTAACACAGGTTGATCTAATATGTTGTCGTTTTAATATTTTTTAAAAAAAGATGTTGTTTTGATTTTTTTTAGTTAAACTATATTTTTACCAGTCATCCAAGTTGTTTTTGGATATGTCAAGTCGATTATGTTATATTAATTTAACACTTTTTTCTTATGTTTAAAATTTGAATTGTATAGTTTTAAATTAATTTATCTTTATATTTAAATTAAAATTATATTTATTGAATTAATATTTTAAATTATATATATAAAATTTTGAAACAACACGCTAAAATGCTCTAAAACTAAAATATAACCTTAATGTATTTGACAAGCTTGTATGGTTTGAAAAGAGATTTTGATTGATTAAAAAAAAATGAAAGAGATGGACAATAAACTAGAGTTGCAGGTATCGTGCAAAAAAGAGAAAATTAGTCATGTTAAAATTACTGGGGTTTGTTTAATTGACATAAATAAGAAAGATATTTTTGCTTTACACTATGTTTGTTTATTGAAAAATAAATTTTTAAAAAGTGAATTTTAAAAAATAAATTATTTTTTAATATTTAATAATATTATGAAAAATAAATTGAAAAACACTTTTTATTATTTGACTTTGACTATATATGGAAAATGAGCTGTAAAATAACTTATTAATATTTTATTTTTAAAAAATTTATTAAAAAAATAAAAAACAAATCTTATAAATTAAAAGGTTGAATAAAAATGAAATTGAAAAAAAAATATAATTTCATAAAAGTTTTTTAAAATAAAATAAATAACAATTAAAATAATAAAAAATTAAATCTAATAGATAAAAAAGTTTAAAAAATGATGAAATAAAAAAAATAATTTTATAAATTATTTCAAATAAAATAAATAATAAAATAAATAAAAATTAAATAAAATAAAAAAATTAATAAATAATATGATATTTTTTTAAAAAAAATTTAGCTTTTAAATTTTTTTTTTCTAAAATAAAAATAAATATTTTTTTAAAAAAACCAAACTAAATTTTATTTTAAAAATACTTTTTTGTTGATCTACTTTTCGAGTAGTAAAAAAATAATATTCCATGAAACGCGTTAGCCTTTTACTTCTGCTACCTCTGATTTCTCAGCGACAATTCAGCTTTCATCTATCTTCGATCCCTGCAAACTTAAATCAACTGAAAATGGGATTCCTCGTTTTGGTAGCTGAGCAAACAAAGTTTATTTCCCTTTTTAGTTTGGGTTTGTTTGTTAGGTGAGTGACTTTGTTGGGGTTGGATTTCTTTGTTTAGAGGTGATTTTTCTCTCTTTTTGAGCATTTGAAGATAAGTGATGCTTCAAATAGTTGCAATGGCTATGTAGTTAGAACTTAAAACTTAACAAACAGGAGTTGGGTTTGAGTGGACGGTTATAACCAGTGTGGAAGAGAACAGTTGATTGGAAAAAGATTATTCTTATCTGCAAGAATGAAGGTTCCTTCAAATGGGTTCTTGCCAAATTCTGCAGAAGGTAGGTATCTTTATCCAAAATCCATTTCCTTGATACATGGTGTTATTGCTGTTTTATTGTTTGTTGGTTTGATTTTCATGGCTACTTCTTTATACCTAAGCTTATGTTTCGTTTTTCCTGGTGAAGATTAGAGAGGGTAAATCTGGTGATTTTTTTTACTATTTGTTTTTCATTTTTTCTTAGCATGTATAGTTGATTGAAGGTTGAGATTTTATTCACAGTGATGATATTTTTATTCCCCCCCCCCCCCCTCCTTTTTTTTTTCCTTTATGTGAAAACTACTATTTTTCTTATCTCTTACACTTGGTGAACATCAAAGATTTCTGATTCTATATGGCATGCACATTAGTATTGGGATTTTTAGTTGGTAGATCATTTTCTTGTATCTCACTTTTTTGGCATCTCGTATGGTTTTTTCGTTTGGAAGATTTAGAATTTTCGTACAGCACTAGAAGTTATGCAAGGAGATACGTACCGTCTACAACTTTGTTGTTAAGATCAACACCTCAAGGATTCCATTTTAATCTGTATCTGCGTTTTTATGCAGTCTATTCTATATTTTTCAACCGAATTTTAGATTTTCTGAATCTTGAAATTTCCTTCCATTTCAAGTTCTTGAATTTCTCTATTTTCACTGCTGAATCTAATGACAGCATCAGTCTGACAAGAAAAACTCCCACGAGGTCTTTTACATTCATAAAATCTTAATGACTAGAATAAGCAAGCAATGGAGCTGAAAATATACTAGGAAGACATACTCAAAAAGTTGCTTTCAATGCAACTGGAGATAAATTCTGTGTGGTTGATATAATGCATGATCATGATCAAACATGTAATCTTCAGAGACAGAAAAAAAAAAAAAAACTGGCTTTTGGGTAATTATATTTAATTTGCATTTTCAGAAAGACTGAATTGGTTATAAGAAATATATTTTATATTCTTATAGCTCAATCAATTTTAGATTTGTTTGATATTGGTATTGAGAACAGGAGAAAGAAAGAGTATCAATTCAGAGTTGTGGCATGCTTGTGCTGGGCCACTGGTTTCCTTGCCTCCAGTTGGAAGCCTTGTAGTTTACTTCCCTCAAGGTCACAGTGAGCAGGTATGTTGCCTTCACTAAATCTAACGGAACAGCTAATCTGATTGTCGTTTTTAATGAAAGTTTCTTTGACACTAAAACTTTCAGGTTGCAGCTTCAATGCAAAAGGAGACTGATTTCGTACCAAGTTACCCCAACCTTACTTCCAAGTTGATTTGCATGCTTCATAATGTCACATTGCATGTACGGAAGCCTCCATTGTTCTGCACAGATGTTTAAAATAATTAAATATCTTTAAAAAAATGATTTACTTGAAGCTGGGGTGCATATTGTGAAGAGCTGGTGTTCTTGCATGCCTTGGATTGTCTTGCTTGAGAAGAATCAGTATATGAAATCTGGTTGCTGGTCTGGAACATAATTTTGATAATCCAAAGTTGCATATTTGATGATTATTGTATATGTTCACTCAGGCTGATGTGGAAACTGATGAGGTCTATGCACAAATGACCCTTCAACCAGTAAGCAAAGTAGGTCAGCTATTTAATTTTTGCTTGTTATATTCCAGCACATAAATGAGTGTACTCATGTGGAAGATTGATTAAAATATCTGCTCTACAGTATGACAAGGAAGCATTACTGGCATCTGACCTGGGGCAAAAGCAAAGCAGGCAACCTACAGAGTTCTTCTGCAAAACTCTTACAGCTAGTGACACAAGTACTCACGGTGGATTTTTTGTACCTCGTCGAGCAGCCGAGAAGATTTTCCCTCCTCTAGTGTGTACAATCTTTTCAAATTTTACTAAATTTAATATTTATGGATCATGTGTCTGCATCTGCCTTCCAAATGCTCACCATTGATTATATTGAATAGGACTTTTCAATGCAACCACCTGCTCAAGAGCTGGTAGCCAGAGACTTACATGATAATACATGGACATTTAGGCATATTTATCGAGGTATGGCCTCTTTTTTGATACATAGACTACTTTATCCTCCATCATTGTCAAATATTTGAGTAAGGTCACCAAACGGAAGTGAAAAGGTGTTTCTTCTAAATTTATCTGTGGATATATACATGTGCCTTTCCTGGATCCTTATGAAGTGGTTCTGAACCAGTGAAATTTGTAAAATTGGAGTTCCAATGTTAACATTAATGTCTATATTTGTTCACAAATAGAAAATGAAAATTCAATCTGCTTTAGTATAACTGATGCCATATGAAGAATTGCTGAAATCTTTTTATGGCTTTGATTAGATATTTTGAGGAGCTTTTTACATATTTGATTTCTTTTAATTCGGAAACCAGCAGAAAGGGCATTAAACTGTAAGTTCCTTGATCATAGGGCAACCCAAAAGGCACCTGCTCACTACAGGTTGGAGTGTCTTTGTCAGCACAAAAAGAATTTTCACAGGTGATTCCGTTCTATTCATAAGGTATGAGATTGACTGTTTGACAAGAAAGATTTTATGCCGGATTATCATCCTCTTAAGATGAGATAATATGGTTTGATGTAGAGATGAAAAATCACAGCTTCTCTTGGGTATAAGGCATGCTAATAGACAACAACCAGCTCTCTCTTCGTCACTTATATCCAGTGATAGTATGCATATTGGAATTCTTGCTGCTGCAGCTCATGCTGCTGCAAATAACAGCCCATTTACTATATTTTACAACCCAAGGTACTGCTCGAACTTGTTTATGCTGTTATCACAAATTCACAGTTTATCTGTCAAAAGAAAATGGTAATTCATGAAGCCAAAGGCCTAACAAATATAATTGATTTAAATAGTGCAAGCCCTTCTGAGTTTGTGATCCCCTTCTCCAAGTATAATAAAGCTATGTATACGCAAGGGTCACTTGGCATGAGATTTAGAATGATGTTTACGACTGAAGAGTCAGGAGTGCGTAGATACATGGGTACAATCACTGGTATCAGTGATTTGGATCCAGTGCGCTGGAAAAATTCACAGTGGCGCAATCTTCAGGTATCATTAGCTGCTTGTACATTTCATATGATATGGTGGTTATGTAAACTTAGTTGTATCGTGCGCACATGTGTAACAATTGGCCCAGTTGTATTGTGCGTTCTTGTGTAACAATTGGCCAAGTTTTAACAGAAAGTCTAAAGAACTATTTTTTAGAGGCATGCTGTGCTTGAGCTTTGTTTATAGAACTTAGTGTCTTGGTTGATCTATCACTCTAGTGACCTTCTAGAGTGTATTGATTGTAGTTTTTTCCTAGAATATGGGCATGAAAACATGATCCTTCTCTGCCAGACCTTGATTTTAAATCTCTGGATAATACTTTGTTGCTATTGATTTTTGTTTTACTCGTTAGATTATTTTCCTAGACTCATCTAAGTGCATACCTAACTTTTTTTATGGTGATATTTCTCACAAGTATAAATCAAATGTCTAATTATTTAGTTAACCCAACCAATTCTCAATTGTGATAGGTTGGGTGGGATGAATCAACTGCCAGTGAACGGCCAAACAGAGTTTCGATTTGGGAGATTGAGCCTGTTGTAACTCCTTTCTACATATGTCCACCTCCATTTTTCAGACCAAAGTTCCCTAAGCAGCCAGGGATGCCAAGTAAAGTCATCAACTACCCCCTTTTATATTGTACAGTATAATATTTTCACCTGCTGCAAATTTCTCTTATTGCATTTTACAATTAATCTAGGATGTTTCAAATGGCTAGAAGCTTCAGTTATATTTTCTTCCATGTTTTTCCTGTCACTGTATTATAATTAGTGATGTCTTAGTTGTGTTCAGAAATAGTGCTGAACTCAAGTTGATTCTCTTATGATGATTGGATGTTAAGGGGTGAAATACTATATTGCTTGGTATTCAACTAGTTTTCCTATCTGGAATTTAAAATCTATGAAGGGATTCAATATTTTAGGTCCAGTATATCCAAAAAAATCAATATATCCTATGAAGCTGAATGTTAAATAGACCAATATTTGTCCACTTACCCTATTACTATCCTTGATAGTTAACTCATCATCTGTTTCCACTAGAGATTGCTGCATGAATAATCTTTTGTAGTTCTTTTGCAGATGACGAGTCTGATACAGAGAATGCTTTTAAAAGAGCCGTGCCTTGGCTTGGAGATGAATTTGGCAAGAAGGATGCTGCAAGCTCAATCTTTCCTGGTTTGAGCTTAGTTCAATGGATGAGCATGCAGCAAAATAATCAGTTTCCAGCTGCTCAATCAGGATTCTTCCCACCAATGGTTCCTTCCAATGACCTGCAGAAAAACCTTAGCACTGATGATCCATCAAAGTTATTGAATTTTCAAGCTCCTGGCCTATCTGCTCCAAGCATACAATTTAACAAAACAAATTCAGAAAACCAAGTCGGTCAGTTATGTCGGCCACCAATGGCATGGACTCAACAACAGCAGCTGCAGCAATTATTGCAGACTTCCATTAACCAACAGCAGCCACCTTATCCCCAACAGCCGCAGCCACAGCCACAGCTGCAGCAGTCTATTTCTCAAGAGCAACATCATGAGCATCAGCATCAGCATCGACCACAACCACAACCACAACCACAGCAACAGCCGCAGCCACAGCTGCAGCCACAACAAATACAACAACTGCCACCACAATGGCAACAGCTTCAGCAGCAGATTTTCCAACCACCTGCCTTAAATGACAGTGTGGTTTCCCCTAATCAGATTCCAATTCAGAATTTTCAGAAACCATTTGTATACTCCCAGCAGCAGCAGCAGCAGCAGCAGCAGCAGCAGTTACTGGCAAGCAATATCCAATCCCAAAGCATCCCTTCTCCTAATAGAAGTTCATATCAGCTGACCTCTTTACCACAAGACTCGCAGTTTCATCAACAAATGGAGCAGCAATCTAACTTCTCTCACAGACAACAGACACAGCTGCAACAGTCCCCACTCCTGTTGTTACAACAAAACCCATCACAGAGGGTGCAGCCACAGCCACATCAACAAATACAGCAACTATCACAGCCTGACAACTCTGAGCAACAACTTCATTTACAGTTGCTGCAGAACTTACAGCAGCAGCAGCAGCAGCAGCTGCTCTCCCCTGAAAGCTTACTTCTGCAATCTCAGAAGCTGCAGCAGCAGCAGACCCATCAGCAAAACCAGCAACTTCATCAGTCACCTCTGACACAGAATCAGCAGCCACTTGGCAGCAACAGCTTCCCAACAGCAGCAGCACTCATGCGAACACAATCTTTTCCTATGAACCAGCTCCAAGGCATGCAGAACACAACCATGGCAGTTAGATACCATTCAAGTATTACAGATGGAGAGGCGCCATCTTGTTCAACCTCACCTTCCACTAATAATTGGCAGATTTCTCCACTAAATTTCCTGAACAGAAACCAACAAGCTCCAGCCACGTTGATGGGTGATTCAGCTATTGAGCCTGCAAGTAATCTTGTTCAAGAACTCCAAAGCAAGTCTGAAATTCACATCAAGAACGAGTTTCCCAGCTTGAAAGGTCTAGACCAACTAAAATATAAAGGTACTGTGACTGATCAATTGGAAGCTTCGTCTTCTGGAACATCATATTGCCTAGATGCTGGTACCATCCAGCAGAATTTCTCAGTCCCAACCTTTGGCTTGGATGGCGATGTCCAATCACATCCTGCATCTAATATCGATGCATTGGCACCTGATACTCTATTATCAAGGGAATATGAGTCTCAAAAGGATCTTCAGAACTTGCTTGTTAATTATGGTGGTACCGCACAAGATATCAACATGGAGTTGTCCACTGCTGCAATTAGCGCTCAGTCATTTGGTGTATCAAACATACCTTTCAAGCCTGATGGTTCCAACGACATTGCCATCAATGATACTGGGATTTTGAACAATGGAGCCTGGACCAACCAGAATCAACGAATGCGTACATATACAAAGGTTTGTCATCCTGCCTTTTCCCTCTCTCTCTCGTTCAATCTCTCTGAGAAGTTCTTAGCTTAACAGACAGAAAATGTTTACCTAGAAAAGAATTAATATACTGAGGTTCGTGACTAAGTTATCTAGACTTTAAGTGACAGTATATGACTAGTAAACTAGCAAAATCTTCTTCAACAAATATTATTCCACTGTAGATAAGTTTGCTCTTACTCGAGTAAATATGCTAACACTGGTTCAAATCCGTGAAGGTCCAAAAGCGTGGTTCAGTTGGAAGATCTATTGACATCACCTGTTATAAAGGTTATGACGAGCTTAGACATGATCTGGCCCGAATGTTTGGCATTGAAGGGCAACTTGAAGATCCACAAAGTTCGGATTGGAAACTGGTATATGTTGATCGTGAAAATGACATATTACTTGTTGGTGACGATCCTTGGGAGTAAGTCATGAACCTCAGTACTTTAAGTTACTTCTGTTTGTCCTCTATGACCTGCTTAATTCTCAAATATGCGTTTTGAAATTGCTTTCAGGGAGTTCATGAGCTGTGTTCAGAGCATAAAAATACTGTCATCTGCTGAAGTGCAACAGATGAGCTTGGATGGAGATCTTGGTAATGTGCCAGTTCCCAATCAAGCTTGTAGTGGCACTGACAGTGGGAATGTCTGGAGGGGGCAGTAAGATGATAATTCAGCCGCCTCGTTTAACAGATAAATGGTTCAGGTGGGGTCTTTGAGCTAGTGGTTAACCTTTTTTAGCCGCTGGCAGCCATCCTAGGCGTTCCTGTCAAAGGGAAACGTATAATCACAATGGTAGATGTGACACTAATTTCATTATCTTGCTGCCTGCAGTCGAGCTCTTGCCATAGATATGGTGCAAACAACAATTCCTTAACTACTGGCACCTCTGGTAGTATTCAACTTATCACAAATAGAACCTTGGATTACTGCTGGGGGGTGCCAGAAGGTGAAGGATCCATAAAGCGTTTTGCCTATCGACTGCAGATTTAACATTCTTGTAAATGCTATCACGATTAACAATCTCTAATTATCAACACTTGGACAAATTTTTTTTCTTTCATGGCGCAGTGTTTCTACCATCTAATTACTAATGGTCTCTCTCATAGGTGAAATTCACGTGCAGCTGGTCTTTCAGCGACCTAGTGGTGAACTTTGATACGCTGTAGAATTTACCACTCAAAACATAGCCAAGTGTGTTTTTACGCATATAAGCATTGTGAATTGAACCTGCAGCCACTACCTCGAAAAGTTGCCAGTTCTATTGTGCCTGAATAAACTTCATATTGAAGGAACAAGACAAGGGGGGGATCGTAAACTCATACAAGATTAAGGCATTCCTGCTAATGCACCAACATAGAATGGATTGAAATTCCTTTGACAAGCGCGTTTAATTTAATATTACCATCCATAACCCTCTCGGAAGAAATCCACCCCCCACCCACCCCACCTACGTTGAGGGTGTCAGCCAGAAATCTTGGCAAGAATTCGCCACAATTGGACTCAAACAATGCAGCAATTCAAATTAGATTCAAAGACTATAATCACAATCCATAAGCCTTTAAGCAACTCAACTACAAAATTCCAGGTAGTGAAGCATATTCCAATGGACAACTAAGAGAGTATAGCCATTACATCAGAAGCTCTCAAAGCGATGTAGTTGGCACCATCACTCCCTTTGAAGTCATTCCCTGCATACTTGGAGTACAAAACCGTGTTTCCTGGGGACACGGATAGTGCCTTCCTGTTACCTTCCTCATCAAGTGGTCCAGGTCCAATTGCTATCACCTGTTCATAAAGAAGCAGCATAGAATCACAAACAGAAGGAACATTTCCAGTGATGCATGTGACAAATGTAAGAAACACTTGATCTCACCGAGCCAATAGAAGGTTTCTCTTTAGTGGCCTCTGTTAGCAACAAGCCTCCAGCAGTTTTCTCCTCTGCCTCAGCAACCTACAATCAAACCCAAAATAACAAATTATTGTGAACCTGCAAGTTCTCATACAAACATGAAGGCATGAACACAATTATCCATGCCACCACACTCCAAACAGCCAAGAGCAGTTACTTTTTTTCATAACTAAAGATCTAAACATCAACCAGCCTCCAAAGACAAACAGCATCACAAGAACACTGCTAATCCATATGGCACCAAACCAGTGGACAGTGGAGGGTAATGTACCTTTATGAATACTCTATCATTCAGAGGCTTAAGATCCTTGATATCATCTGTCTCAAGGATGCCAACAATATCATCCTCCTTCAGTATAAGGTGACTTGAACCATCAAACTCCACCTCAGTCCCAGCATACTTGGAATACACGACCTGGGTGCCAGTCTATAAAAGAAAAACACCAACCGAGTGAGTAATTCAGGAAGACAGTATGCATACAGGAGAATTGGAAAGCATCTAATCTACAAAAATAACCTTGACAGAAATGTCCAGCTTTGCCTTTCCAATAGTCTTCCCTTCTCCAACAGCAACCACCTCACCACCTTGAGGCTTGCTTTGAGCAGAAGATGGAAGTAAGATACCACTCTCAGTCTTCTCCTCAACAGTCTTGATCTTCACCAGCACCCTGTCACCCAAAGGCGTAATGGAAGTGTACTACAGAAATGAAGTACCAGTAAATCAGACAAGCTATTAAAAGCATTCAAACCCAAAAGAAGCAAATTAAACAAAATGAAATCAGAAAAACTGTGGATAAAATTGAAAAAATAAATAAAAAAAAAAGAGTATTTTGAGAGAGGACGAAAAACTCACCAAAGCATTAATGAAAAATATATAGCAAAAACCCAATAAAGGTATGAGAAAATACACCAAAACAAATCCAATTCTCAGCGAATCCAATAATAATAAAAAAAACATTTTAATTTCAAACCTCAAGAAATGAAACAAACAAAGTTTCTACAGTTACTAGTAACCAAAAACAGGAAACACGAAAGCAGGCTAAGCATACATACACTACTTCAAATAAATAAATTATTATAAACCTTGGGAGCGACAACAGTGGCAGCTTTAACGACCAAGCCCTGAAAAGAGCGTCGAGAGAGAGGAAGACCAACACCAACAAGTGGTTTAAAAGAAGCAAACTTGACATTTGAAGCTCTTAGTCCTTCAAAGGAAGACAAGTTCCTTGCTGAAACCGAAATTGAGAACGCTGTCAACTGTGCGGTTGCCATTATTTCTTTAGTCCCTGATGGTAATCTCAACAAAACAAAAACAAATCAGATAGAGTAACAAGAACAATAACAAGATGATAATCAATAACAATTATCATTGCAGTTAATTAAATCTAAAACAGGGCATGAGAGAGAACATCATCAGCACCTCGTTCGAGTTTGAGAAAAATACGCAGGAGAGAGTAGAGAAAGATAAAAACCCTAGTATAGTGTGGATGTAGAGAGAGTGGGTTTTATTATGAGATATGATAAGAGAAGACTTCTAGAATTTTCTTTTTCTTTTGTTTTGGCCTTGAGGCGTCTAAACAGGAGTGAGTGTCTGAAACCTCACGCGCTCTTATCGTATCTTACCCGAGTCTAGTATTCAAGTTTTGCTAGACTGCATCAACTCTATTTATCATCTAGTATTTGTATTTGATTATTTTTTTAAATATTTTTTATATTAAAAATATATTAAAATATTGAATGAGCTTATGTATAAGAATTTAATTAGATTTTTAATTAGTTAATTTGATTTAATTATAGGTCTAATTAAAGGATTAATTAAGTTTAAGAATTAATTTTGATTAAATTAAAAGAATTAATTAAGTGTAAGAATTTAATTAGACTTTTAATGGGTCAAAGTAATTTTATTAGGAACTTAATTCATGAAAAATTAAGTTTGAAAGTTGAATTTGAGTTTAATTGAGAAGATTAAAATTTTAGATGGTCAAATTTAATTTCTACAAAGTTAATTGTTTGAAAATAGAAAAAAAATTGCAAGAAAAAAAAAGTTTTGGGGTCAATTAAGGACCAAATTAAAGAAGTTCAAAACCAAGGATTAAGGTAGAAGAGGCGCGCATATTCAAGGATCAAAATTGATTAAAATCAAGGGTAAACTTGAAGAAATTAAAAGTTTGAAAATTAATTGAGGATGAAATTGAAGACACACTCAGGGGCTATGTTAAAAAAAGGTGTCGAAATTTGAGGGTCCAAATTGACATGACCAGGGACTTAATTGAAAGAAACCTTGAGAAATCAGCCCAAATTGACCAAATTCGACGCAATTGGAAGATCGGATACCTCTTTGTAAAATGAACAAAACGATGTTGTTTTGGTACTACTGTTTATTTTCTTCTTCATTTCTCCCGTGGGGAGCTGGCTGAGGATCCTTTCTTGTGGAGCATTTAATGCTCTGTCACACCTTGTTCAAGACAAAAAGAGATGCCCCTCTAGTAGACCTGACGTTGTACTACCTCCCAGCATGACTCCTACCGAGTGGTTCCCCTTGTAGCCACTATAACACCGATCCAAAACCACTGACTCGTCTAGCCTTTGACAACCTGGTTGGAGAGTACTGGTTTGCTTTGGCTTGGCATCAATGGTTGGGATTAATCCTAGAGGACTCAATGGTCGAGATTTGGCTCTAAATGGGAGCCAACACACCTCCCTCATCCCTTATAAATAGGGACGATCCACTCCAGCAGAAGGGAGGAAAAAAAATCAAAGAATACAACCATACAACACCCCTTTGCTATCACCTTACCAGAGAACATACATCTCCCCTTTACTGTCAACAAATGTCAAATCTTCCACGCCTGTTGCAACAATTTCAGTAACGTCATAGCCCTACCACAGAGCAGCGACTCTCCCTTCAGTTGCAATCTTCAGCAACCACCTGATTCAAAGTAGTTTTCTCTCCAGCAGCGACGACCTTTTCTTCTCAGCCATACCAACCATCTTTATTGTGACCAACAGAAGTGGACTCCACCAACTTCCCTCCTCCTATCCAGTGGCAGAACAACAGTCTCTCCTCCGTGACAACCTCCTCAGCCAGCACTATGAGCAGTTGTGAACTTTATTAGACTCTCCACCATCTTCGTGGCAGACCACCAACGCTTTACTCCCCAGCGCCAAGTAATCTGCCCTTCTCCTACACTTTGCCTCTTTGTTACATACAAGATGTTAATTAATTCATGTCTTGCAGCAGCCGGCTTTTGCCAGCAAAGGTTAAGATGGGCTGGGTCCATCCCACACGGTGGACTGGGTTGATCCCATTTTTATATAAAAAAATAATTGGACTTTTAATCAGTCCAAGTCGCAGGTCCAACCAGCCCAGCATCTAAATTATGGTTATATTTGATAAATATACCCTTATACATTTTCTTTAGTTTCTTAACCTGTTTTTATTTTAATTTCTAGCTAAAAAGGATTTTAATTTTTTTTAGAAAATTCCTAAAAAAAACTAGGGACCATTTTGAATTTATTTATGGGTCCCTTGCATGTTTTCCAAAAAAATTATTTAATATTGAGTTGTAGACTTATAATGTAAGATACGAACCCAATATTAAAAAAAATAAAAAATCCAAAAACAATATATTCTAAAATTTCATGTTTGATTTCTTATACAAAAAATTAGAAATTGCATTTTCATCATACTTTGAAGAATACAAAAATCATTTAATGGCATTACAACAAGTTTGTGATTATCCATTAGGATTTGGCTAAAATTTCAAACAAAAACTGTTTTATTTCTTGACCTTTAGAATAGTTAGTTTTTAACTCAATAAGATAAGAATCTCCACTGATAAAGACTTTTTTTAAACCTTGGATGTACTATTATGGATTTTAGAACGACTAGGTTTTTACTTGATAAGATATGAATCTCCTTACTGAGGAGGAATTTTCTCGAACTTTAGATAGACTAACGAATAGAAACGTGATTTAGAATAAACAACAAAGCAGCTTACCATAGGTAGGGTATATTGGGGGTATGTCTTCTCCTTGCACAACTTGTCCCTTTACACAGATTCTCACAGACCATTAGGTTTTCTAGTGACTATAATACTAGATAACGACTCTCTTTTCCTTCTTTTTTTTTACTAATAAAGGACATGAATTCTTTGTCCTTTCTACATCTACCTCGATAACCCTAATCTGGAAGGATGATTATCATGACACCGTACATGTGTAACAGAATGATGACTATATATATTTATTACTAACTTAATTTTTAGGTCTTGATGATGTCAATTAAGAGTGAATCATCACCACTGAAAGATAAGAATAATCCTAAATATGGTTATTTGATCATGTAACAATAATTAAAGTTGATGAATACAAGGTTTTTTGAGGTAATAGTGGGATGATTGGTTTGAAAACTAAAGTGGCTAGTCTTTTAGATGGGCTAGATCATAGGGGTTTGGAAAGAAGGTTTGAGAGATGAGCTAATTCACCTATAGAAGAATTTATAGACAAAAATATAGATGAGATGGCCAAGAATTTCGATGTTAACCATAGTGGTAGGTTTCAACCACATAGAAACCAAAAGCCTATATGAGTTCGGCCACTTGAGCATTTTGACCATAAAAAGGTAGATATGGAGGATGGATTTTAAGATTGTTTGGATATAAATTGGGGTAGTATTAAGATGAAAGTTCTGGTTTTTTAAGGCAAAAACGATCTAGAAGCTTATTTGGAATAAAAAAGAAAGTGGAGTTGATTTTTTTACTAACACCATTACTCTAAAGTAAAGAAAGTAAAACTTGATGTTATTGAGTTCATTATTATGATATTATTTGATAGGATCAATTTGTCTTAATAAAGAGGAGGAATGGAAAAAGACCCATAGAGACTGAAGATGATATAACCATCACCACACACACACACACACACACACACACACATGTTCACATTTAAGTGTTTCATATATTATATAATCATACAATGAACATCATCACATTAAGACACTTCTTTTTATTTTAAACGCGTCCTAGTGTTTAATTCTTGAGTTTTGTAGTGATTTAGATCAGACCAATAACGAAATCGTCACAAACATTAAATCATACCCCTCTTAATTGAGTTAGGGGTGTTTGGGTGCTGGTCATGGTTGTTCTTATCCCCATTTTGGGTTATCTTAGAGCTGGTTACCACCCCAAAATTCACACCTAGGATAGGTTGGTTTTCCCTCTCCTATTTTCCACCTAGAGCAAGCCAATTTGTTCTTCTTAATTCTTGCTTAGCTTAGGCCGACCTTTTACTTAAGTTTTTTTTTTTTATTTACAAAGCATTATATGAAATTTAAATTAATTTTGAGGTGGTTTGCTTAGGGCTCTTTAAGAGTTGTGTTTACAAGCTCTGAATTACATCATTTTTTTTAAAATTTTATTCTACTGATATGTTTAAAGATAGTAAAAATCAAAATATTAATTTTTATTACTAGTATGTCGCAGGCACAAAGAAGAAGATTGATGCAAACACTAAAAAAACTTAAGGAACACTAGAAAAATGAGAATTTCATTAAGATATGACATGTTCTTGGATCCTTGCTCTTAGGGGTGATCATTTTCGGTTCGGTTCGGTTTTTATTAAAAAAAAGTAACCAAACCAAAATTATTTAAAAAAAAACCGAAACTGGTTCAAACTGACCGATTTCGGTTTGGTTTTTTAGGACAAAAACCGGTTTGGCTCGGTTTTTTCCCGGTTTGGCTCGGTTTTTTTCGGTTTGGGTTCGATTTGGTTCGGTTTTTCGATTTTAAGCTTATAAAACCAAAACCAAACCGAATCGGCCGGTTTTTTCAAAATTTTAATCGGTTTTTTTTCACGGTTCGGTTTTTTCAGTTATTTTTTTCGGTTTTTTGGTTTTTTTGCTCACCCCTACTTGCTGTAATACCAATTGATGCGAACCTCATGACCATATGGTCACGCAGCCAACAACCAAGATTGAGATTTGATCTTGGAAAGCTGAAAAAATATATGATTGGAGTGTGACACAAAAAAAACTTGTCCTAAGACACCAACACTATTGGAGTGAAATTGAATGACGCCACAAAGCCAGATAATCTTTGATAAATCAAATTCAGTTCGTTCAAAAACCAAAGAATGCAATAATCTCTTTCGCATGTTAAACTGAAAAGTTCAGAAGTGTTATCCATATAAGGTGATAAATTTTAGGCTTTATATGTTTTTAAATAGTTCTAAGAAATTAACCCTAATGGATTTACCATTATGAGTTGAATTGACCCACTTAGAAAAACTAATCCAAAACCTTTACTAGTAAGCCTAAACCTTAATCCAAACAAGCCTTGAATCCTAGTTGAAACAAAGTATTAATTAAGCCCAAACAAGCCTTGGGTTGTAGCTAACAAAATAAAAATAAAGCTTATAAGTCTAAATCTTGTTCTTCCTTGAGAAGAAGAGAAGAAAAGAAGAAGAAAAAACATTGTAGGTCTGATACAAAACTTATTTATAGCCTACATTACTTACTACCCAATAATCCTAGGAACTAAAGGAAAAGTTGTTGCCTTATTGGTTTCCAAGTTAGAATAGGATTCTGAACTTAGCCTTGTATTTATCTTTGTTTTGGAAGGAAAAGTATGCTACATTTAATGCTCTTCTTTTGGCGCCACATGTGTTTTCTAAATCAGCTTGGATTCCTTTATTTTCTTAACTATGTTTTCTCCTCACCTAACAAGGAATTTTTTTTAAAAAAATCCTAATATTTAAATGAACCCATTAATGTTCCTACACATAATAGAAATCTAAAACTAGATAGGAATTCACAAAACACATGGAAACATCATAAAATAAGGCTAGCCGAAACTGAAACAAAATTGGCAGCCTTATTGCCAAAACTTCATTGTCTAAATAAGGGTGGTTGGGTCCTTCTTACACATAGATTAAATGCATTAAGGGCTCCTTTTGATGCTCCAAAAGATCCTCAAGTTCAGTCTTAGCCGAAACTTGCACAATCAATCCATTCAATGCTTCTTTCAATGTCTTCGCTTTGAACATTATGATGGACCCATTTGGAATGTGTAATGGGTCCTTAGTGTTCGTGGACTAATCCATATCAGTAATGCATATTCTCGATATTAAATTAAATGAATTGACAAAAATAAAATGTTATGAATTACTTGTAGACTTTAATATTTAGATGTATGAATTTACACTGTAAAATATATCCCTATGTATTAAAGATACAAAAATAGAAATAAATGCACCATTAAAATTTTTAGACTTTAGAATGGTTAGGTTTTAGCCTGATAAAATAAGGATCTCCTTACTAAGGATGATCTTTTTCGAAACTTAGAAGGACCAACGAATATAAACAAGACTTAGAAAAAACAATAAATCAACAATACAACTTACAATTGGTAGGGTGTACTAGGAGTAATGTGTTTTTTCTATACATGATTAATTCTCTTACCCAAACTCTTGCGGGCTATTAGATTTTTTAGTGACTATAATACTAGGTGACGATTCTTGAACATTTCAAATTATAATTTTATGATTTATCCCAATACATTTAAGAACCCTCTTTATCCAAGAGGCTGATTCGCCATTCAACACTGTCCACACCACAAAAAAAAAAAAGCCAAGTATGTACCAAGAAAAAAAGTTTAAATTCTATAAAAGATAAATAGGCTTGGTGAAGCCCCTAAATGAGTCGGGAGGTGGAGAATTATTGGGTTTCATCCCTCCTCCTTGGAACCTAACCTCTATAAATTATGAAAAAACAATAAATCAACAATACAAATTACAATTGGTAGGGTGTACTAGGAGTAATGTGTTTTTTCTATACATGATTAATTCTCTTACCCAAACTCTTGCGGGCTATTAGATTTTTTAGTGACTATAATACTAGGTGACGATTCTTGAACCTTTCAAATTATAATTTTATGATTTATTCCAATACATTTAAGAATCCTCTTTATCCAAGAAGCTGATTCGCCATTCAACACTGTCCACACCACAAAAAAAAAAAAAAGCCAAGTATGTACCAAGAAAAAAAGTTTAAATTCTATAAAAGATAAATAGGCTTGGTGAAGCCCCTAAATGAGCCGGGAGGTGGAGAATTATTGGGTTTCATCCCTCCTTCTTGGAACCTAACCTCTATAAATTATGAAAAAGGCGGACAGAAGCCTAAAGCATATATATATATATATATATATATATATATATATATATATATATATATATATATATATATATAAAAGGGTAAAAAGAATAGGGAGAGCTTTTTGGCAAAAACAGAAGAGAGAAAGTGAAGAGAAAGTGTGTTCTTCATCTTTATACCTTAATCATTAAAATAGTGATTTATCATCCAATTAAATAGGGATTTCAATATATTATTCATAGAGATGTGCTCTTCAACTTAGACAATGTTGATTGGTGAGGAGTTTCCGTCTTTGAGTATTTTCAAAAGACCTAATTGGTGAGATTTATCAATTTTATTTAATAGAATTCATCCTTGAGATGATGAATTTATTGATTTTATGTATATCCTTAAGCTGAGCTATGAAAGAACTTTCTGATCCCATTAATTTAATAATGGAAGAGTTTGAGTGCACTATCCCATTGTTATATATAAATTATGTTAATATGGCTTCACTGTTAATGTTAATATGAACAATGAAGCAAACCCTTATTCTTTTAGCGATATCAGCAACAGTAATACATAATGCGTAAGTTGGTACATGATAAACTCCAATCAAGGATGAGGAATGATTTTGAAATTTGTTCCGCTGATGTTCTTGCAGATTATCGGTAACAGCTGATGGGATTTAATGATGGCAGAGAATTTGACGGTAAGAGAGCATATAAACTAGCTGGAGAGCTCTTAGACAATGAGATGGTTATGTTATATCTCACATATGAGTGTTTGATTTTCAGTCTTCAATTTTTTTTTACCCATTCCTTAGTGATGTGTTATGGAGTATAGTATTATACCTTAACAATTTTCATCTGATTAAATGTTATATTGCTAATATGCAATAACCATCACCTAAAACTTCATTAATACCAAATTTTAAGGTGCTACATTACGACCACTGGTGAGCACATATTGACACGCAGTTCTTTGTTTTGGTTTGAAGTTCTAAAATGCCAAGCAGTTGGCTCTAATGGAATGAAATTTTACAAAGACACGCGATTTGCAAGTTTATAGTCATATTTCCTCTGTGAACTTCATTGAAGGCTACGCATTTTGCAAATGGGGAGAATTGTTTCACCCGAAAGCAATTTCAAGGAAAAAGAAAAGGCTTTTGCTTCCTGAATTGCTCAGAAATCTGACCACAACGATTGCGGACCTGGTAACCAGAAAAAATGTAAGTTACTCGCAAGAAGCATTTTACAAGAACAGGACCATCTAAAGGAGCATGTTTGAAAAACTAGTCCCCCCTCTTTCCTGTTTGAGGTTCACACCAAACACCCTGTAAAAACTTTGAGAAGTCCGGCTCAACAATTGAACCTATATATATTTCCAGTATGCTATGACAACCGGCTTTTTCAGCAATTGTTTAAATAAAAAGAGAAGGAAAGAACAGCATCTCTATTACATGAAACTGAGGGTCTGAACCCAGATAATAGCTTGTAATAGCGAGGGACTGGCTACTACAAGAATTTCGAACCATCAAGAAACAGATTAGCTGGGGGAAAGGTGAAAGAAGAGCCAGACAACATGGAATGGATGGTTCAAAGGCTTTGAAGTAGTTTCAGGGTTTCATCAATATGCTTTTCAGGTTGGAACTGATTGTTGTAGATCAGCTGGACCATCCCGTTCTTGTCTAGAACATATGTCTGTCTCCCAGGTAATGCTCCGAACAGGTCTGCTGGCACTCCCCACTCTTTCCTTATCTTGTTGCCTTCGTCGCTCAGCAATGTAAATGGAAGTCTGTTGTTTTTGGCAAATGCCTAAGAATCATTGCAGTATTTGTTAGCATCATCTCATCCTAACCGGCATTTGTTCTGCATTACGACGATTTAGCATTTCGTATAATAAATAAAGAACACATAACTAATTCAGATTAATTAATCACTTGCTGCAACTGTGAGTAAAACTACACAGTGGATTTAATTTTGTTGCACGAGTTGCTCAGTAAATATGTCATCCTTATGAGGGTTGAAATGGGACATAGAATTATGATTTTCTATTATTAACCTGCTCTGAGATTTAAAAAAAAAACAAAAAAGAAGCAGCTTGCTTTACCTTGTGCGATGATGGATCATCACCACTAATTCCAACAACCTCAGCCCCTGCTTTCTTGAACTTCTCATAAGAATCCCTGAAAGCACAAGCCTGCAAAAATACTTCATTTTTAGTGTATATATTCACTACCTGAAGATGCCTTTGATTGATGATCATTCCAAGTTTCCAACCTATGTCTCTTCTCATCAATTTTTTAGTAATTAGCTTTTTTTCCTAGTTAAAAATCCTAAACAAAGCCTTTCTAAATTGACTAAGGCCTTCGAAGCAATCGAGGAGCGAGACACACACAATCGCAAATTAATGTCTTTTAAGCTATTAAAACCGATCACCAAACTTCCTGAGCCGTGCCTGCTAAACATGTTTTATATATATTATGGGGAAAACTTGCAGATTCTTGGTCCTAGAAATCAAGCTCTCAATGACATCTTGTGATGATAATCAAATGCAATTATTTTCTCTCTCTTGCCTACATTATCTTATCTATGCTTGGCTGCCTCCCCATGAATAAAAATGAAAGCCTTTGAAGTAACACAGATCTAGTTACCTGTTTCGTGCAGCTAGGGCTTTCATCAGCCGGGTAAAAGTAGACAACCACAGGCTTCCCTTTGAATTTGGAGAGGGACACCGTCTTTCCATCCTGATCTTTCAATGTGAACGACGGTGGCACCTGTCCTTTGTTTACCTTAAAAATAAAGACAACCCCACAACCAATCAATCAACAAAATGAAAGCTTTAAAGCTTGTAGTTTTCATTATAAAGCAAAATGTACCTTGGCAAAAATGGTAGTCTTCACTGAACTAGAAGAAGATGGGATTGACAGAGAACTAGAATGGGAAAACTTGAGGCCATAGAACTGTGATCGTGATGACTTGGCCAGAATTGGGAGGTTTTGAGACGATAGATTTTTGGGTTTATGAGTGGGAAGTAGAGAGGCTAGAGAGTGGTTAGGCAGAGAAATAGAAACCATTTCTACCAGGATAAGGAAACAGCAATAACAAACAATGTTCTTAAGAACTTTTTCTTCAGTTATCTTACATTTGTTCAGTTGTCGGCAGTATTCATTGTTGTCGGCAGTATTCATTGTAATAATATTATTAAATGTGATGGTCACTAAATGATAAAACTTGAGAATAATAGGTATGTATTTTATGGGTTTTTAGGTTTTAGCTATGTGGTTGTTTATATGATGGCTATTGGAGGCTTACATGGTCATTAACTTAAGGGCCCGTAGAATTAGTCGAGGTGCTAGCAAGCTGGCCCGGACATCCACATTAAACTAAAAAAATTAATATTATTAAATCGGTTTGATTTTATGGATCAATCCATAATTTCTTTAATCTAATTTGTAATATAAATTTAAAATTAACTTAATATAACTTGATTGATAGGTAAATCAATTTATAATATCTATAATATAATTAAAATCATAAATTTAATTTTCAAAATAATATTATTTTAATTAAAAAAATAAAATAATTTTATTTTAAATTACCTCATCAAATTTATAATTTAAAGCTTGAGGAAGGTCAATGAATTTAAAACTCTGGCTACGTTTGAGGGTACATGTCTGATTTTCTGTAGAGTTCCAATATTATGGGGTTACACAAGTGTCAATTTCATAGGTGTCACTTAAATAATTGCAATTTATTTTGAGTTGGTGTATTTAGGAACATCATAAAAATGGACACCTAGCAAAATGTTCAAAAATATTAATTCCACATGCAAACTCGCAATCAAAACGATGTTAATTTATTGGAAGGCACTCTTTATAACTGAGAAAGGGTTAATAATTTTCAACATCTATTCAATTGTATTTTAAAAAACAATTATGTTCTATTTTTTATAGTTTATTCCTTGAATGAATGTTTTTATTAAGTTTTTTCTATCAAATTGTAAATTTGATGAAAATTAATTAAAAGATATGATGTACAAGAGTTAAACATAAGTATATTTGTTTAAGAAACAAAAAAAATATATATCATATTTTATAGTCAAAATTTTCTTCTTTGACTTTTAAGCTAAAAACAAAAGGGCCTTTCAAATTTTTTACCTTCAGATTTGATCCATGTTCTTTTTATTACTATTTATTTTATTTTGAATCTTTTTCTTGATTGAATTTGTTTTTCAATTTCATCACTCCACATTTGATTTCATTTTATTTTTATATCAAATTTGATCCTTATTCTTTTAATTTCTATTTTTTTTATTTGAGAAATTTTTTTATATTGAAATGTTTTTTTCAATTTCATCATTCAATAGTAGATTGGTTGGGAATTGAGTTTCTTAGTTGAACCCAGATATAGGTTTTCATGGGTTACGAATTCAGAAAATTATCCTAGGTTTAGGAGATTCGTCGAGGTTTACTTTTTTTAATGTTAATGTTCTTTTTTTCAGTTTCATCATATAACATTGATTTATTTTTAAATTTCATCTTTAATTCTTTAATAACTCTTCAATTTAATTTCAGATTTAATCTGACTCGTATTCAATTAATACCTAGTCAAGGCCTAACTAGAAAGAGAAGAGGAGAAGGAAAAAGAAAGAAAGAAATTATCCAATCAGGTTAACTCATTGCGGTCAAGTCCATTACATGGGTGTAAATTTCGCTTGTTAATCCGAGTTAGTACAATATGTCGCCATATTTTCATTTCACTCCCTAAATCTTTTATACAGTTTAATCAAAGAAAAAAATTTATCCAACCAGGTTAATTCATTGTGGTCGAGTCCATTACTCGGGTGTAAATTTCGCCTGTTAATCCAGGTTAGTACAATGTGTCACCATATTTTCATTTCACTTCCTATATTTTTTTATGATTTAATCATTTAGCAATATGTTGTTTCACATTTAAGTTGGGGCTAGCTAGAGGTTAGAATGATAACAACGTGAATTGTTTTTTAACCAGATTATCATTTGAACAGGGCGATAATTTTGCTATTAACTTATTAGATCGAACAAGCCACACCAATTTATTTTTGCATTTATTAACACATATTAGTGATTGATTAATTTGATCTAATACATTGGTCAAGGTTTTTTTTCCTCGATTTCAAATATTTTATGCTATAAATGGATTTTGATTCGGCTGGCAATGAAGCTTAGGCATCGGGCCTAGTATATATCTATTGTTCATAAGTTTATTTTAATTCTTTAACTAATTTTGACCAAGTTTATAATTTGACATGTATGGATTTAATTAAAAGAAATTTATTCACAAACTAAATATTATTTTCTAAAAAACTTGACGATAAAAAAATTTCAATTAAAGAGTTGTACAAAGAATAAAGTAAGAGAACAAGATAAATACTATAAGAAATTTTAGGGACAAAAATGAACACTAATAAAAAATTTCATGTTTTGAGCGCAGAAACCTTTCAATGTTTAACAATGTTAGAAAACGAAGTGTTGGAAAGATGTACTAATAACAATAGGGTAATGTTGATGTTAAGATAGAAAAATACTTCATATATCTTTTAAACACAAAACTAAGAATATAGGGATGTACGAAAGCATTAAACCACTTGAGAAATGATCGCACATATTATTAGTCCTTGAACAACCCATGAACCAACTAATAAAAAGAAATGTGGATGAGTGAATTAATAAGGTACGAGTTTCCTCGTTGAGTCATCTCTTGTCTTGGATAATATGGAATTTATTTGACCTATAAACATGGAAGTTCTTTCTACAAGTAGGGGGCTTTCGATGGTTAAGTTAGCAGGAAAGGGAGTGTTAAGCTAAAGATTTGTAAAATAGAGGTATAAAAAGAGATAAAGAGTTAAAATCACATATAATATGGCTTAAATATGCATTTATAGCCTCGAAATGAATTGGTTACATATCCCATTTTGAGTGTAAGAAAGTCATTTAATGACACTTATTTGGAGATAAGGACTACTATGATCTAGCTAATAACCTTTTATTAGCAAAGTTACAAGGGATGTTGGTTCCAATCTATGCTCGTGATGACTATGACCTCTATTTTAGTTGGACTTGTGTTATAAGTATATTTGTATATTTAATGTATGCATTATTTTTTTTAAAATTATTGGTGGGGTTAAATGGGATCTAGATAACCTAATTGTTAGTTTAATATGAACCAATCGGTTGGTAACATGTGGTATTATTATATTCATGTAAATATATATTTATTATTAATAAATGCTTAATTTATCCTTAATATTCATATAATATTAGATTAATTAATCTAATATTTGATTTATGAATCTAAAATAAAAATAAAGTCCATGTGAGAAAAATGCTTTACAAAGAAAATTATATAGTTGTTATAATTATAAGATTTCTATTGCATCAAAGCATTGTTCCTCAAATGTTCCTAGTCGATGCTCTCTTAAATACTAGATATTTATTAGAGTTGCAGAGACTCATACATATTATGTTCTTCTTTTTTTTATGAAAAGAAGTAATTGTTTTCATAAGCTAATGTATAAGGGATACATAGAACTAATATGTAGGTGCTTGTCATAAGACATGTACATTGAATTGATTCGCATGAAAATTTCATATGAAAAGATCATTAATATCTATGGAAGGCTTACGTGATGGTTATGTAAGTGATTCTTAGACTTAAGATCACTAATTTATCTTATATAGAGAATGTTATACTTTGATCTTGTTACATATTATCTTAATCGAGGTAATGAAGGGGCAGACATCGGGTATAACATGAACTATATGAAGGTACTTGAGTGATCAAGAAATGATTCATCACCCTGGGTGAATTAGAAAAAATAATATATATGTTCTCAAATAGCATTAATTGAGAAATCCTTAGCCAAGGTAGAATGAGATTTGAAAAGAGTTTCAAATATTATTTGAATAATCAATGACTATTATATGGAGAACAAACATGATTTAACATGGTAGACATACTTCATGCTTTGATGTTAAATCAAAACATTATTAATGAAAGAATATTAATTACACTAAGAAACCGGTCACTAAAAGATTAAGTCAAACCACTAATGATTTTTTTAATATTTAAAGATCATGACTCGTTGTTAAACGATGCATCTGATCTTCAAATATAAATTAATCAATTGTTATATTGATAATAAATTACATTATTTAATTTATCTAATTCTATTTCATTAGAGTTATAATTTATATTCAGACCAACATATTAGGAACCTAATGGGTCACACACATTAGGAACCATTAGTCAAAAATTAAACTATGATGATTTAATTAAGTATGACTTGATTAAAATATATTTTAGAAATTACGAAATATAATATAATCAATACAAAGATTATATTTCTAGACTTAGAAAAATCAAGTAAGGACTTGATTAAGTTAATTTTTAAAATTATCCTGAATTAATATATGGATATTATTCAAGGGGCAAATTAATATTTTGCTAATTTATAGGGTTTTTTATATTTTTCTATAAATAATAAGGTATGCCTCTTATTTTTAGTGGTTGTTTGTTAGAAACAAAAGCTACATAAGTCATAGAATAGAAGAAAAAAATAAAATAAAATAAAAATACATGAGTGAAATGTTTTCAATTTTCAAAAATAAATTATTTTACACACATGTATATGTAAATAGGTAACATCACAGTTTTACCTAATGAAATGAATGTTATTTGAGAAGCAAGTAAAAATAAAATAAAATAAAATAAAATGCACGAGTGAAAAGTTACCGATTTTTAAAATTGAATTTTCTCACACACATGCACATGTAAATAGGCAACATCAGAGTTTTACCTAATAAAATGAACACTATTTTAAATTCAGTAAAATAAAATAAAATCAAATCAAAATAAAAAAAATTACATGAATGAAAAGTTGCTAATTTTTAAAAATAAGATTATACCAATGAAGTGTTGGTCTAGCGGTTAAGGCACCGTTATATTCCTGCAAGGGTGAGAACACAAGTTCGATCTCCAAGAAGCATACTTGTTGAGAGGGATTGCCACGAACCCCGAACAAGACTAGAGTCTCACCCTTTAAAAAGGGTGTGAGGATACTCGGGTTAGCACAAAAAAAAAAAGCAACTTTACTGTTTTACCAAATAAAATCAAAGCTATTGAAAATCCATTAAAAAAATAAAATAAAAAATACATGAGTGAAAAGTTGTTGATTTTGAAAATATATTCTTACACGCTTGTACCTTAGTAAAAATGGGAAAGGAAAGCATCCTCTAAAATTTAAAAATAAAGACATATTTATAAGAGTCCTTTGAGACTTAATCGCAAGAGTCTCATGATGGTAGGGTTTTACTCAAATTTTGCAAGAAAAGTGAGATGATTATATACAAAAGAAATTATGATAACTAGCTAAATGCTATGTAAAGACCTGGAAAACAAAATTATTATAATGAAATTAACAAGGGAAAAATTATCCCAACTAATTAAGGTGAATATTTACCTTATGGGGAAGATAGTAGATAGGGAAAATAAAATAAAAGGTTTGTGCATGTGTTATTAAAAATTGTATTACAAAAATACCTGGAAAAAATAAAAAATATAGAAACCTGAATGAAATTGATGCTTGAGTAAAGAAAAATATTGTAATACAATTCAATGAAATTTAAAATAGCTTAGCTTAAATTTTAATGTAAATGAGTAATAAAAATGGAAAAATTTACCTAGAAAAAAATAAAAGGTGCAAGGTAGGAACATAAAATGAATTAATTATATCGTTGGATATAAATAGGCTAACATGGCCTACCATAAGAGAAATGAAGAGAGATTGAGAGAATTCTAGAATATTTTTAGAGAAAACCTTATGAAACCATTGAAAAAAAAGAATAAAGATAAGAGTGAAAGAAGTGAGGTTTTGTGTGATTAAACACTTAAACAACTTATTTGAGAGAAAATAAATCAATTGAAAAAGAGTAGAAGGAGAGAGAGAGGGACGACAATATTGAAGGATGAAGGGAGGACAACAATCTTGAAGGATGAAAGGAGGTTGGAAGACTTTTGATTTGTGAGTGTTTAAAGCTCAAATTTTAGCTTGCTAAGGTATTTTAAGCACATTTAAGCATGTTTTTAGTAGATTTAGTTGATTTTATTTGAATTGTTAAGAATAGGAGATTATGGTTCTTAGATGAGAATTTGGGAGGTATAGTGTTAGTTGTTAATAGTTGTAATAGGTTTTGGAAAGATGTGAGAAAGTGAGAAATCATGGTGAATTGAAGTAAAAAAAATCGTGTGGAGGGAGAAACATGTGGCTAGCTAAAAGAGGGGAAATTTTTGGAAATGTAGTAATGTGTAAACTAAGAAAGAATGATGTTTCTTTTATGTATTAATTTTGGAGAAATTGTGTCTTTGACAATAAATTTAGTACTTCGTAATTTATTGTACATATTAAAGTATGTAGAAAAGAAAAATTTTATTGAAATTTATGGAAGTGTGAATGATTGGTATATGAAGAAATAATTAAAATGATTTGTTAGAAATATTTGATGATGAATTTAATGATTTATACAAGTTTTACATAAGTTAGGATTATGTGATAAAAATAATGAAGACATAAATGATTAAATTGTTATTAGTGTAGATATAAGATGATGAATTATAGTCTAACTATGACAAAATCATGTTTGTTTAGGAAGCGTAAACATGTTGATGGTGTGTTGTAATTAATTAGAATTTTTAATTGAATTGGAATATATTGATTTATAATGAAATATGCTTTTTTAATATATTGCAACATGATGATTTAAGTTTGAATGGAACTTTTGGTGTAATGGTTCTACTAAAATTTAATGTCTTAAAATGAGGGATGCTAGAATTATAGGCAAGGTTATAACAAAAAGAATATTGTTGTTACATGGGAGGTTGTTAGGGTAGGATCTTTGTTAGGTGGAGCAAGACCATCATGAATAGGAGGTACGTGATCTATATTACACTTGAGTATTTCTTTTCCTATATTTGATGTAATGTTTTATTTGTAATGACTGATTTATATGTTGAGTAAAAATGAATGAAGATAATAAATTAATGAAATGTATAATAATAAGAAGTGATGAAAACAAAAAAAGTTACCAGATTTATTGGCATCCGTGAGGGGATTGCTAGATCAATGACAATCAAAAGGATTTTCGTATTAATTGACAATTGTGAAAGGGATTTTTAATTTAATTAGGCATCCATGAGGGAATTGTTGAGTTTATGATATTCGAAAGAATTGTCGAAGATGGTGGTAATCGTGGAAGGATAATCAGAATAAATTGAAGTAATGTGTTCTTCAATTAAAGATGTTTATAAAGAATTTCCAATAAGATGTATTAAAGCATCAAATATGTAAGATTGTAAAATTATTAAAGAGTGAGAGATATCTTACATGAAGTCCAAGAGTGGTTTTTCAAGGATAAAACTTATTTTGGTCGTTATTCATTAAGAATAAAATAAGAATAGGAAATTTTTCTCTTCCAATGTTCTTCTAAATGTTAAAAACAACTAGATCATTAAATAAGTCATAGATGATTAAAGATCTTTCAGCTAACATTAACTTCTTGGATTTTTAGATTTTTTTTCTTATGTAGATAAGTGTAGAAATTATTTTGGCTAATGGGTTAATCGGGATAACGAGGACGGTTCTTATATTATTGACACTAGTTTCAATCATCTGTTATCATAATAACAAGATCAACTTTACAATATTTTTAGATAAATATCACCCTTATATAACTTTATAATAATAATACACTTTAATAATAATTAATTAAAATCAAATTATGATTATGTGTGTCGATATAAACATAACCAATAGGGGCAATCGAGATAGTGGAGGTAGCTAGAGTAGTAAGTGTGTTAGTATTATTGACTCTAGTTTTAGCCATATGTTATCACAATAACAAGATTAACCTGGCAATATTTTTAGATAAACATCACTTATATAACCTTATAATAATAGTACACTTTAACAATAAGCAAGTTATGGTTGTGTGTGTATACACAAACATATATATACACTCGCACATATGTGTGTGGATGAAATAGAATGACATATGAAGTTGTATTATAGAAATTATGACAATTAGACTTACAACTAAAGTTTCTTAGTTCGATCTTAGGCAACAACAATCATTCATGCACGCGCTCACACACATATATGTACCTGTACAAGAAATCAAATGCGTGTAGGCCTGGTCCTTTCCTTTTTTTCTTTTTTTTTTGCCCCTAGAAAAAAAATTTAACGAGTTCACTTACTTTACGACTGACATGGTTCGTGAATAGTATTATAATGTTTTTTGAATTCTAATAATTTGTTTTCAATTATTATATATCTAATATGAAAATAATAGTTTTAGTAATGAATCTTTCATGAAAACTTGATTCAAATTATTTTTTTATTCCTAAAATTTTTAAATAGATTTTTAACATAATTTTATCACATACATAATTCGTTTTAGCTTTTAATCACGCATAAAATATGAACATATTTTTTTAACTTGCTTCAACAATCACAAATGTTTTTTTAAGAGAATCAATGATTTCATTTAAAATTATTGAGTTCACTGAGATAAATAAGAGTTACTTCAATAGAAAAAAATTTCTTGATGAAAAACGAAATCCAAAGCATCTATATTAGCGAGTTTAATAATAATGTCAAAGATTTCCTAAAACCTGAACACTGTTTTAAGTTTGTAAAAATTTTGATCAATGCACTAGTTAAAAAGAAAGCTAAATGGCGGGGGGATTTCACTGTAACTCTAGACACAGATTACTGTGGATTGTGACAGTGAAATTACCATTTTACCCTTTAGTGAATTAAATTTAAGCCTTTGTTTTAGGGGTGTTTGAGTCTTTTCATCTAGCTTAGTGGTCATTGGAAGATTGTTTGGGGGTGTATGCATCTTTTCAGATTTTTTCGATTTCTATGTACAATAAAATAACACTTTTAGCCTCAGAAAAGACAAAAAAAAAAAAAGCTTGCCTTTAAGGATATTTTGGTATTTTTACATGGATATTTTGTGTAATTAAGAGGACCATGAGAGTGTTTTAGTATTTTTCACGTTTTATTTGTTATTTTTTAATCGAAAAGCTGTTGGTGCGTGTTCTTCACGCCCCAACAAACAGGGGCCATCTGTCATCTAACTAGAAGTGCAGTCGTGCCCTCTAGCACATGGTGTGACGCGTGTAGATAGATAATGATTAGATTGCCACCAATAATTGATTGTTTGTGTTTTTTCTTTCTTTTCTCTCTTATAACAACTAAAGTGCACAATTGTCCTCTTTGTTTGTTGTTTGTCAAATAAGACATGTTTATCATACCCATATATCTTAGGTTTGGCATGGTTGCTAGACCCAAGCGGCTTGGATCTGGCAACCCTATGCAAGTGTACTACGGACCAAGATGCAGTCCACTATAGACTTGCATAGTGGATTTTCCAAGCTCTAAAGGCTTGAGATGGGGCTAATATTGTCTTTTCACATAAAGTTAAATTATTATTTTGCCATTTGGTTGAAAAAATTAACGCCTTAGTTATAGGAGTATTTCAGTATTTTTCATAAGCTGATTGATCATTAAATGTTTGAGTAGGGGTATGGTAGTCTTTTCGTGTTTATTTGCATAGTAAAAAGACTATTCTACCCCTAAGGTTAACAAAATTAAGACATGTTGCCCAAGGGTTTTTGACATTTTATAAATTGTTAAATAGTTAAAATACATGTTTAGCCTTGGAAAAGGCAAAAAAATAAGCTTTACATATGCGGGTATTTTTGTTCTTTCACATTATTATTTTTGTGTAATTTTCTATAACCATGGGAGACATTTTGGTATTTTCAAATTGTTTTATGATTTTTAAATTCAAAAAGTTGCGACGAACCCACATTTACTTTAGTCTGGCAAACACGTCAGACCGAAGTAATGTGGGTCTAACATGTTTGCCAGACCCAATGCGTTTGGGTTTGGCAACCCTGTGCAAGTGTACTACAGACCAAGACATAATCCACTGTAGACTTGCATAGTGAATTTTCCAAGCTCTGAAGGCTTGGGATGAGGCTAATGTTGTTTTTTCACATAAAGTAAAATTATCATTTTGCCCTTTTTTTTGAAAAAATTGAAGCCCTAGTTGTGGGGATATTTTAGTATTTTTCATAGGTTGATTGATCATTAAACGTTTGAGCGAGGGGTAAGGTAGTCTTTTCATGATTTTTTGCATAGTAAAAATATTATTCTACCCCTAAGGTTAATAAAATTAAGACTTGTTGCCCAGGGGGTTTTTGACCTTTCACAAACTATTAAATAGTTAAAATACATCTTTAGCCTAGGAAAAGACAAAAATTAAGCTTTGCATATAAGGGTATTTTTGTTCTTTCACACTATTTTTGGTGCAATTTTCTATAATCATGAAGGATATTTTGGTATTTTTGATCTTTTTTTATTATTTTTAAATTCAAAAAGTTGCACTAGACCCACGTTTAGTTGGGTGTGGCTAACATGCCAAACCCAACTTACTTGGGTATCAGACCTAAGTAACGTGAGTCTAACATAATTGCCAAACCGAAGGCTTTTGTGCTAACATGGTTGTCAGATCCAAGTCGCTTGAGTCTAGTATGGTTGCAAGACCTACAACACTTGAGTCTGGCAAAGAGTTGAGTGGAGGTTTAAAAATTAATTCATTTGGTTAGGTTGAATAACACCATTAAAATATTCTTCACATTCTTAATATTTTTTTATATTTAAAAAAAATGATATTGACCTGCTGCAAAACGCGTGCCAATATACTAGTATAATCTAAAAGAATATGCAAACAAACACCACATTGGTTGTTTTATTTATTTATTTATTTTTCCTTCTAGTGATTGACTGCATTTTAATTTGCATGCAGCTAATCACTCTTCTTAATATTATTAATGGAATTTCTATCTTTAACAAAAACAAAAAAGAAAGAAGACATCAATCAATTGGACAATATTGTAAGATAGCATTCTCTAATACATTACATAATATTACTTGCGCACTTTTGTTTATGTAAAGCATTTATTAAAAAAAATCCCAAATAAATAAATGAAAGAGGAGTTTTGTTTTCTCATATCCCTTTGCTCGTTCGTAGCCCGAAAGGAAAGGGGCATCCAGACAAAAAAAAAACCTTCTGGAGAACAAATAAATAAGAGAAGGAATAAAGAGCCGTTAATCTCCCTTCTTCTAGCCATCCAGTTGCAGTGAGAATTGCCAGCCATATAGTTTTAGAAAAAAGGTAATCTCCTCTAGTGTAAGTGCCAGTTTCCAGCCTTCTTCAGCCATGGATAATGGCAAAAACTGGACAGTATTCGAAGGAGATGAAGAAGATTCTGCCACTCTGCCAGAAATTGGTTTGGATTCTCAGTTCCTACAAGCAAGATCAATTCATCAGGTTTGAAAGCGAGCATTTTGAGATTGAAGTTTGATCGCTTAAGTAAGTGTGAAAAGTAAGTAAATAGACTCATTCGAGAGTATCCCCAAAGAGCTCGACTAGTAAATATTGCCATCGGAAAGAGTGGGAACCTGTAATCCGCGCAGCTGTGTTCTCCCCCGTTAATTAGACGAGAAAGAAAGGATTTCTCAGAGACAGAACTTTCCCGTATGAGCATTCGGTACATGTGTCAGTCCGTGGAAAGTGAAAGGGTCACCACTACTGAGGATCTCCCCCCTAATCTTAGATAGGTCGTCTGAGGGTTCGCCGCGGTTCATTGCTGTGCTTACACACTAGGCTACCCTTCTCCGAAAGCTCCGCGGGACCACCTACCACTAGTCTTCAGCCTGAGGGGTTTATTGCACAAAAACGCCGGGACGCAGGCTCCCGAAGAGGGAAGCCCAACGAATGTCAGATGCAAAGCCCCGCACCTCATTAAGATCATATTGGCATACTCTCCCAAAAAAAAAAGAGCAGACCCCATTGAAGACGAGAGTGAGGTACAACAAGGCCATTTCTGTCCACCGCCCTTCTCATGGCTCCACCCTACCCATTTATTCATCTCTTTTTCAAATGGATATTTAGGGGTCTCTCATGTTCATAGATCTTGAAACCAGATCTCTATCTATATCTATCGATAGATATAGATCTCTATCTCTGGATCTATCTCCATATCTAAATATGGAAGAACCGACAGGTGTAACCAACAGAAGGAAGGTTCTCACCCTGTCCCTGACAAGTGAAAAGTATCTCGAGGTTTCTCCGCTTCTTGTTTCAAAATATCGCAAAAATACAGCGCTTTAAAAAAAAGGCAGGAAGGCCTCAGGACCCTCACCCCACTACCCCTATGCCAAAGCAGTTGAGTGCAAGGAGGTCAAAGCAGAGGAGCTTCCAGGGTAGCAAGCTAGTTAAGAGAGAATCCACCTATGGATTATTAAGTAGATAGGAAAGTTCGGGCGCACCACCAACTGGTTATAGTTACGAAATCACATTGATAGCCTCTACTCATGCTCTAGCTCGTCTGAGAGCTAGATTTTCCTTAATTATTTGTCTCTTGCCTTCCGCTTTCCTCAAGTTAGCTTCTATTATTTCAAGAGTTTGCTGAGCTTCTTGTGGATCAAAGTCACTCCCCTTCTCCGCATCTTTTACGAAAATGGTAACCTCATTATTGCCTATTCTAGCAAAACTGCCCATCAGAGCCATCGTTAACCATTGGTCATTAAGGCGTATTCTCAAAATACCGATATCAACAATTGTGGCAATAGGCGCGTGATTAGGTAATACACCAATTTGCCCACTATTAGTAGATAAAATGATTTCTTTCACTTCTAAATCCCAAACAATTCAATTCGGGGTCAATACACAAAGACTTAAGATCATTTCTTCAAGTTGTTCTCCATTTCTAAGTTCGTAGCCTTCGCAGTAGCTTCATCAATGTTAGCTACCAAATAAAAGGCCTATTCAGGAAGACTATCTAATTCTCCAGAAAGGATCAATTTAAACCCTGTTACAGGAGTTGGAGTGTGATTAGCCTGTTCGTTAGAGCAAGGAGAGGCAGGTTGGCTCTTGTCTTGAGGTCACGTGTTGTATTGGTAGCCAGAGACAGTGCCAGACCAGAAGAGGTTTCACATTCATCTTGGGAGCAGAAAACTAGTAAAGGCACTCGATTAGCCGGGTTTAACGCTACGATACGACCTTTATTCCAAAAGGTTGAAAGGGTTGGTGCTAACTCTGCATCGATTCCGCCCATTGCAAGAAGACAGTTAGCCTTTCTTTCTTTGACTGTCCAGCTAGAATAATGTTAGTAGGTAAGATTTGAGTATACAACTATCAATAGATAGGGGAAACAGCCTAAGAGAGTGTATAAAAAAGGACAGCACCGAAGGAGTCTAGCTTGCATCTCTTTGTAGTGAATTCCTCTTTTGATTCAAGGAGAGCAACATGCTTCAAAGCCCATCTAGAGCAGTCAGAGAACTAGGTCAAGATCTCAACTTTTGCTTAAGAGAACTCGACCAGTTCAAAAAAGACATGAGCCCTATCTATACCATACCCCGGAGGGTTCGATAGAGACTACGAAAAGCTTCCATTTTATTATTCAAATTAAAAAGAAAAGACCTAAGAAAACTGAGATGTTAGGTGGCCTGGACTACTGAACATCAGTTGATCTCGTGGACCCAACATGAAAACAAGAACTGCATTTGGATTTGGAGCAAAGCAAACTATATGAAAGTCACCATCATTACAACTACGAGTAAAAAACATTTTGGTAAAAAAATATAGGTGAAAAAATATTTAGGAATCTAGCATATTTGATGGAGTTATATTTAGCATATGCAAGATCTGAAACTTGATAATTGCATTTTTTTTTATCTACAACTTGAGTAGCAAATGCCAACAACAGCACTCCAGTCGCAAATGTTAACTGCGACCCAACTAAAAGACTCATCCTTGGACAGTTTCTTCTGCCATTAACTCCTTGCCCTAAAAAATCACAATTCGAACAATTCAAATATCCAATTTTTCAACATCAAAACATAATTCACATAAGTAACACATAACATCTTCAATCATGAGTAACAAAATTAGACCAACGATTAACATAATATAACATTTTATTAAAATTAAACTAACTATACATCTATTCATAATTCTCATAACATTTAATAACATGTAACTATATCTAATAATCGCCTCACACATGGAAGAGCACAGAGCACTCATGGACGGGTCTAGAGTATTACCCTAACTCGTTCAAGTCAAAGACAAGAATGTAATAACCATGTACGTGTGAGAAGGACTAAAATCATCCTAACTCATGGATGAACCTAAGACGTTTGTGGATTGACCTAGGAAACTTGTGGATGGGCCTAGGATGCTCATGGATGGACAAACATCCCCAACACTCCTGATGTAACCATATTATTCGATAGTTTCACCCATATCTACCTAATGTTTTGTCCATGTTTTATATATAAAATGCCTAATTTTTTTTTCCATGTTTTATATATAAAATGCCTTAATATTCTTTTTTTTTTTATGTTTTGAAGGCACTTTTGGATGAAAGATGCAAAAATGAGTAAATTGGAGGTAATTGGCAGATTTGACGTTCAATCGATGTTTTGTGCAGAGCGTGAGTTCTAGAGATCGAAATGAAGTGATTCCAATGACACTTAAAAACCTAACATCCATACCTTTCTGGAAATGTAATGCAAGAAAAATAAAAAGAGAAAGAGCATGGAAATCACATCCTGCAAAGTCAAATCTCGCATTCTGCCAGTGTTGACCTTTGGCCATTCAAAATTTAATATCTGGAGCTACAGAAGTCCAATTGATTCAAACTCAATTTGGTTGGATTCCTAACTCAAAGACCTATCAACGCTCCAAATTACAGCCACAAAGATGTCATATGAGGGAGATATGATTTTTTAAAGATGACAACTGAATTCTGCCAGCAAATAGGTTTCGTGAAGAAACGAGTCCAAATTACATTCCGAAGCATCTAAACCGACATCCAAGTTTTTATATCAACAATTTAGCTCCTCTAAGTCAGAGCTTGAAGATTTCATGTTAGGCTATTTCTCCTTTTTAGAGAAAATAGTTATTGAAGTACTTAAATGTAAACTGCCAACTTAAAGAATGACTATTTTGTAAAATAGAGATTAGGGTTTCTTAGCATATAAAAAGAAAGAGAGAAGGGGCTGGCAGACAGCAGAAAAGAGTGAGAGCAGAAGAAGGCAGCAGCCAACAGAGAATAAACACAAATTCTCTCCTCTACAAACCCAAAAATCATGCTCTCTTCAATCTTTAGAAGTAGTTGTTCAATAGTTATGCAAGGCTAAGCTCTTTTCTTGGTTGCAAGGACACAAAAACCTTCGGATTTCAAGAATCGTGAGATTTATTCTTCCTTTTATTTTCAGTTTATGTTATGAATGAGTATGATTGTTTTTCTATACATAGTTTCTATGATTGTTGTTGATGATTGCTAGAGTGAACTCTAAGTTATTGTTGTGAATAATCTATTGCTAAGTTTAATATCAAAATCAGAGTTGTGATATATGAACTTGTGAAGAAACTAAGCTTAATAATTGTGGCGGAACTACGTTATTGAACTTAGGGAGAACATTTGAACAACGTGACACAAGCTGCGGATAGCTTGTATATTAATCTTGATGAAATTATCTAGTTCTTAAAGCTGCCATTAAATTGAATCATTAGCACGAACACTTTGATTGTTTGTTGGTTAGGATTGGTTATACGGCGGATCCGTTAATTAATTAACATTAAGAAAAGATAAAATTTCAGAACATAAACTGTAATTTTCGTTTCAATGATCGGTTCTAATTTTTGTAGGTGGATGTGTGCTTGCGACCAAGATTTGTTTTCTTGATAAGTTTTGATTTTAATTGATTTTGTTTGCTAGTTTAATTGTTGTCATAGTTTAGATAATCACATACCAAATCCCCCCAATTACATAACGTACAACATAAAAATCTGACTTGAAACTTCCTCGTGGGATTGACCCCTTGCTTGCTCTATACTATCTTGTGTGTTATGTTTTAAGCTAGGGTAATTAATTTGTGCGACTGCGACATCGTAACAACTCCCATGATAAGTAATTTCATCTTTCACTAATACCACTTCAAGACGCTTAGCCTCCCTAGCCTCTTAAAGTCCACCACGATATAAATTGAGCATAGTGTTAGCTATATTTTATCTCATTTCATTGATACCTTCATGAATAGCCATTGCTATTGTTTGGGCCTCTCGCTACTACGTAATAAATCTATATACATACATTCAAGACTAATTAGTAGTCATCATTCATCATAACATGAACAATATTTAATAAATGTTGCATGTAAAACAATATTGTATCCTAAATAATTTATCTCATATATCAGGGTGTTTAATGCATTGGATTACATGGACACTTCGGGAATTGTGACCAGGTAAGTGTAATGAAATGACGTATAATGGACAAATACCATCTCATATAGGTATCTACGTCAATCATCGGATGTCACTCTTCAAAAACACATTCTTTCCTAACATCCCAAAGATCTAAGTATGATGCATGAATCACCAACCAATTCCCCTCGCGCTTAACTTAATGACTAATACTATGCAGCTCATCACTAGTATCAATATAATCTGATATATGCTAAGATAGTTTAAATTATTGCATTACCCGATTTGGGCAATACATCTTAACAATGTTGAAGCAGTGCAATAAAACATATATTAACTAAAGGTAAGATCCCTCATGGCATATAAGCGAAGCTAAAAGTATCGATTTCTCTATATATGACATCCATATAACCTATCAGAACATATGAAAGACTTATATTATATAACAAATGGAAACTAAATAATTTATTTTCAAATAACAAAAAATACATTACATTTGTAACATATACATGATGTGACTATTGTGTCCAAGTTATCCTGGTAGAACTCATGGACATGAGCGAGATTTACCATGAAATGTCTAGCCCCACACTATTTGAAAATTTAAAATGCTACAAAGTTAATTCATTTTTTACATGCAATTTATATAAATAACATCTTGATTGGAATCAATTTTATTTTATTATTACCTAGAACAAATGTATAGTCGCCTCTCTGAGTGATATTGTCAAACATATTGTTACCCCAACTCTCTAAACATCCGATATAAATATGCTTTCATGACTAGAGTTATATTAATCAACATTAACAATTTTAAGTTAGTATTTAAAATGTCATTAATTGTAACAATCAAAGAATTTAAAATAATTATACATGAAGAAATAATAGACACTCTACAATTTATCTTCTCTTTTTAGACATGCTTTACATAGTTACCAGTATAGTTATGCAAGCAGTGCCCTCTAGCTGTAATTAGAAATGACCCAAAAATCCCCAAGTAGTGTAAGAAAGAACAGTGGTACTGCATTACCAGTAGTAGTCATGAAATTAAGACCTCCGAACATATATAATATGTATGCTCGAGCATACATAATCAACTAGTCCTTTTTTGTATTTGTTGAGGGGGTCTTAAAATTTATGTTTAACAATGTTAATTTGATACAATCATCCCTATAAGTATTAGTTGAGGCACTCGTCCTAATTGACGATCACATAAAGCATCTCTATTAATCGACCATCCACGTCCTATCATAGAGGCTCCTTCTATTAGAAGAACGGTCAACTTGGTGACATCTTGGAGTGTCGGTGTCATCTCACCAACACATAGATGAAAGGTGTGTGTCCCGCACCTCCATTGCTCAACTAAAGCCATAATCAATATGTGGTCAAGATGTATGTCACGCAACTAAATAATCTTTAAAAGAACCAACATCGATTACTAATTGGCGGACACACTCATGCACCTCCATCAATGTATGCTATCGAGGTGTTACAAGATCATCGCCCTGAAAATCAAGTAATTTAGTTATTTAAACAATTAAAGTTGTTCAAATTTAATAATTTATAATGCTTAATTAAAATAGTTATTTAAAAATGCTACTAATCTAAATATCTAACATCTCCTCTCCAAATATCATCATAGCAATGTTGATCCTGCATATATAGAAATGATCTATCATTAGGATCTGCCTCAACAACCAGGTGGTCCTGTCTGTCAGCACTCTTAGAAACTGTAGAACCTCCTCTAGTTCGAACCATACCTTCATCGAGGTCCTGTATCAACATATTATTAACCTTTGTAATACAATTGAACATCCATGTACCTAAATTAAAAACAATAATTGAATTTTACATAATTTAGAGCAAATATAAAAAAATAACATATGTTATCTAGTTTCACAATTTTTTCTGTTATATCCCCTTTAACCGGACATGCCATATATATTTAATAAGTGTCCCTCTCTAGCGTTCATCTTATTATATTAGAGGAGTAGATTTCCTTTGACCCTTATCTGTATGCCATCTAGTTAGACATCCATATATATTTAGACCAGTATATGCAGACGACAACTATATATTAGGAAAGGGTTGAAAATGAGGACTATATGCATTTTCATACGACAAGTTGGAGATGAAATCATCAATAAATTGCACATAGTCCACATTTTATAAAGAGCAACATACAATTAGGTGTGAACATGGTCGACGATATAGTTGTCATTTGCCACAAGTATAAGTTTCTTCAATGATGTTAATTATTCCCAGCAAGTCTCTTGTAAAATCAACTATTGAATATGTCTTCGACTAAATACATCGGTACCAAGATCAATTAGAGATATCACATGTGATCTAGAAGTTGTCACATCAACAAGTAATCCAGCTAGGACCTTTAGAGGCCACAATACATCGCTACTAAAAAGATCTTCAACTTTTTCTTTATGCTCCACAAAATATTTATTACACTTAAAAAAAATTATTTGCACTATAGCCGATACAAGCAAGCCACGAATAATTTTTAAAATATTATTAAAAACCTTTGACAAATTCATGGTCATATTGCCATAACGACAACCACTATAATCATATGGCAGTACCTATTTTTGTTTAGGTTCAACTTCTAGCCATGCTCTAATCGCATCATCAGTTTCCACCAAATCCTCAGATAAAATATCAAACTCTTGTTTAGAAGGATTTGTGCACATCTTATGCAACATATTATTCAATATAATATTTTTTAACTTAGTGTTAAAGTTACTCACAAAGCATCATGAACAATATCGATGATATCCGCTCAGGAAACATTCATACCATGAAATTCTTAATTGCTGCAAGTCTATCTAATATAATACACAACTCGGTGCGACTACCAATCACATATCAACAAAGCAAATCTAAAAACCAAATCCAATTATTGTTTGTCTCTTCTTTGACAATAGCAAAACATAATAGATAAACTCTATTATTTATATCATAAGCAATTGAAACCAACAACTATACCTTGTACTTAACATAAATATGAGTGTTGTCAATATTAATTAGAGGATGACAATATTAAACCTATCAATTGAAGAACCAAATACCCAAAATGCTCTCTCAAATATTACCTTATTTCCATCAACTATTTTATAATCCCAAATTATAATTGTTCCTAGATTTGAATCTTTAATGGCCAATAGCATTCTAGGTAGGTTTTGAGATCATTATTTTCGTGTTCTAAATAACATGTCTAATATTTTCTATTTAGTCATCCATGTCTTCTAATAAAAGACTTCATGCTCATAATCCATCTTATAGTACCTTGAATCATTGCAACTTTCATACTTAAATCCTTCTTTATAATTGTCAACATCACTTTAGCAATGAGATATAGGTTAATCTGATGATAGGATTGCAAAACAAGAAGGTTCCGGCATGTGTGTGGCCCATTCAACTTTGAAATCTCCTACGAATTAGATATTTGGTGATTTCCCCCACACAAATACTATCTATAAACTGGTTCTTGGACACATTACAACTTTAGTTGAATGATGGACCTTGTACTATAATGAATTCTTTAGATGTCATTGCCAAGGTTGTTAAAATCATGAGTTAAGTCTTAAAATCTTACAATTTTACGAGTCAACATGTACCTAACGTGCTAAATCGAACTAAAAACTCGAAACCAGTAAAATCTGACTTAACTCATGCAAATTCGGTAAACTCGGTAAACTCGATAAACTCGGTCTGATTTTACAAGTTTACTAAATTTGTGATATGAACCAAGTCATGTCCAAATTTGGCTTTAAAATGTCTGCTGACTTGTTTTGCGAGATTGAACATATCTTTCAAACCGTATATTGGATAAAACTGAAATTTTATAGAGAAATATTAGATATATGAAAATATATTGTGGTAAATTTTCAGGTCAAATGAAGATAAGAAACATAATATTTCAAAGAGTCAAAGTTAGTAAACTAATATTGTCAAATATATTAAACAAGACCTTCGTGTACTGTTTGGGACATATTTAGAGCTACTGATAGAATTTTGCTTTAATTAAAGTTGGGATAGAAACTAGACTGATACTTTCCAACTATTTATTGTAAGCCCAATAATTCATCCAAATAAGAGAGAATGACATGTGTGAAATCAGGAGAGAACGACATGTTTGAAATCAGGACTCAAATCTGCAAAGAATATGCAAAAATTGGAGAGTCAACATGGAGAAATTTTAACATAAATTTTTTTTATTATTCTATTTTATTTATTTATTTATTTATAAATAATTATTTTTAATTTGATTTTTTTCTAGCGCATTAGATATTGTTTAGGGGTTTATTTCATTATTGAATTTATGTTAGTTAATTACTAATTTAAACTCATTAGCTTGCAACCCAAAAGGGGTCTATCAAGACTTATTGTGATGGGAACAACTAAGTTGTCACTAGATTTATGTGTGCTTCCTACCTTTCAGTGATTCCCCTGTATTGAAAAATTTTATTCTGAGATTTTTTATTTCTCTATGTCATTAATTTATTGATTCATACTATCTATCTCTCTCATTTTATTTAGATCACTCAATGATTATAATATTGTAGACTCATTTTATCATAATTTAATGTAAATTAATTTCTTGGCTAGAATTATCAATATATAATTAGTTTAAAAAAATTACTTATAATTTTATGATTTTACGATTCGAGTTTATGATCCAAGTTTATATTGTATTTTTCATGTCGTGTAAAAAAAACGTTTTTGACAACCTTGGTCATCGCTTTAATATAGTAATACATTCAAACTTGTCTCTAAATGTTTTCCAACCTCTAATTCATTAACTAATAAGCTTGAATGCCTACGACTATTAGCTCAGTCATTGCATTCATAATGGTCATACACACTCACAACCTTAAATTTAAGAGTAGAAGGAGTCATGTATTGATTAACAGGTTCAACTAACTTAGCATCCCCATCTTCTTCATCTTCTTCCTCGACCTCGACTTTATCAATGTGATAATCATCTTCGTCATCACTTGGTACAAATTCGTCATAGCAATATGGAGCATATGTCATACCCAACTGAGATTCCATATTAACAATTTCATGTACAGATATTTGTCTACTTGCATTACCACCTGACCTAGATGGACCAGTTACTTGTGATGCTTGTGTTGTTCTCTAAGAGATACATGAAACTTGGGTCAACTTCATGCTAGAAGAGCTTCCTCATCTAGGTCTACTATTTAAGTAAAGCTCCAGCATATTAATCTCATTGATCCTCACAAACCAAAACATTGAATTCACACTTCCATCACTACAAATTGGTAAACTGACTTAACAAGCTTGAGTGATCCCGGTTTACAACATCCTCCAAGTAATTTCAACTTTTATTTCAAATATATTATAGCCAAGTCGATCACATAATATTCTAGATAACTCATTAAGGGATGTGTCTAATGTAGCAGTTAGGAACTCGTGGTTTTCTCCATTATAAGTGATATCATTGTCGATATTAACAATGATACCACCATGGAAGCATAATACTCATAAATTACCACACATTCTGTCAAAAAACGCAACAAACACAATTCTAATTTATTAATAACTTGAGGTTAATCAAAGTGCATGATTTATTAACAAAACCATAATGGTAATATAATTGGCTAAAACCTAAATTCATCAAATTAATCGGCGAACACCTACATTTATCAAATTTCGCTACCATAAAAAAATTATCAATCAAATTCATGTATTTCATAGGCAATTATCTTATTTTATACTTAATTTGGTATAATCCATAATTTAACCTAAATCAACATTAATTTTAACAAAATAATTTTTGTTAATTCACAATCAACAACAACCCAAAATCATTGATTATTTAAAAAAAACTAATTATCAACTCAAATTATATCTAATTAACTTACTTACAAAAAACCCTAAATTTTTTTAAAAATCCGTAATTCAAAATCCTAACATTGTATGAAATCAAATTAACACATATTAGCATAAATTGCATCAAATTAATAGAGAGAAAATGTTCAATATACCTCTAAATGTAGAATGTGAGTGATGATGGTGATTGGTGGTGGATGTTTTAGCCGGAAATTGGTAGAGCCACGATGAGGAGAGAGGGGGGGATCTCGAGCTAGAGAGAGATGGGTGATTCCATTGTGTTTTGGGTGTGTTTCGTGGTGGAGAGAGAGAGAGAGAGAGAGAGAGAGGGGTCGTTGATGATGAATAAAGGGGAGAGGTGGGTGGCTGTGAAGAGAGAGAGAGAGAGAGAAAGAGAAAAGAAGAAGAGAAAGGAGAAGAAAGGAGCTACGGATATTAATTTCAAATAAAGTTACTAATATTATCTGAGTCGCAGGCAAATTAAAAATCACAAATAGCAATTGAGGCTCATAAAATTACAAAGTATCACCAAATATTTTCTCATTTGTATTACTTTATCTATTTTTTTACTATGCTAAAATACACAAAGAAAAAAAAAGCCTCTTACAACTACGCAATCTGTATCCAATCCTATTCCTTTCCTTACATTTCCTCCTCTCCACTTTCCTTGCATTGGATTCTACTACAAAACAAAACACTGATTTGTTTCGCAGTTTTGCTTCCCTTTTGTTTTATAGAATCGAAAAAAAGACCGAAGCGAAAGCGGCGGTGCAGCCAAGACAACTTTCCATTCTTGCATTATTAACAAGTATTAAAAGAAATTTAAAACACTGATTCTCAAATATTCGCTTGCTTTGGGATTTTATAGATAAATAAATATAGAATAATAGTACCGTAGATAGATAAAGAGAACAAAATTTCCCATTCCTTTTTCTTCCCTTCTTTTATTTTTCTTTTGGAAATCTCTCTCTCTTTCGCTTTCAGTTTTCTTTCCCAGCTCCTGAAACCTCCAATTATGGCGTTTCTCCTCCCTGTTCGCAGCATTTGATTTCTTGTACAGGTACGTATATACATGCATGCAAACTAATGGGTTTACAAAACCTTGGTATTTGGATCCAAAACTTGATTTATTAATATTAATGGTGCTTTGTTTGTCTTCTGTCTTGAATTTTGAGGGATATTTTTTTATTTGTCTGTATAAATTACTTCACGGGGCTTTAGCTGACGAGGGATATCATATGATGTGAAAGTTGAATTCTTTATCTGAAAGAGACATTTTTTTTTTTGTACTTAGAGATCTTATGCTGATAGTTGTGACAACTGTTGTTGGGAAAAGATTCAGAATTTATATGTTTAATGATGTAAAAGAAAATTGTGTTTTGTTATGTTTTATTTATTAAATTCAATTAGTAGTCAACGATTGCCAGCTAGAATGAATACATGCCATAGTGAACATTTTTATGAATGCCCAGCAATTTATGTAGAGAATTGAAAATTTGATATCCATACCACCAGCAGCATAGATGGGTCCCATTGTTGAGATTATTATGCCTTTGTATGGTGGTTTTGATTTCTGAAATTATTATTTCAATTTCTACCTTTGATAGGGTAAGATCTCAACCTTTTAGATCTATTGGATGATTTTCTTCATGTTCTAGACAAAACTAGATTACCTGTATGATTCTCAGCTGGAGAATGTCACGAAGAGTCAATTAATTGAATTTCTAGATCTAAATATAATACAAGAAATATAATTCTAGTTGATAAAATAAGCTTCATTTTGATTTTAAATGCCAGTACTTGTTTCTTTCTGAAGGATAGACATCAGAGTACTTAAATGAGTCCTGTTTAGTGACATGAACAGATCAGTATGTATGTTTCTCTTATCATGCTATAGTCAGGGCTCTCTCTCCTTCTGTTTTGTTTGTAGAATCGGAAGATAGCTTTATTTTCGCTCTATAGTTCAAAGGAGCGGTTGAAATCCTTGGTAATATTGGTTTGGCCTGCTCTAAAATATTCTCTGGAACTTTTCAGAATAAAGAATCTAACAGATCTTGTACTGTTGACTTGTTGAAGAACATTTCTTGTTTTAAGTAGCTTTTCTTAATAAAAACCGGTTTTTTGCGTTTCCAATCACCCCTGTAGGCTCTGTAATCTATTGCATTAAACTAAGAAGTTGATAGTTTAATTCGGTGTTGTTGCTTTTCAATCAAAGCACTTTTATGCATGGCAGATTTGTATGTTGTTTATTCTGAGTTCATATTCTGTGAGAGTGATACAAAGAAATTGGATCAACTGAGGGAGGTATGAATACTCTGCCTTGTAAATTTGGAGGTATGATGGGAAGCTGTGTTTTGATTATTTCATTTTTGGTTTCCCGTATAAGAGCTTTGGGGCTCTTCTACACTCCAGTTTGGCTCTTGAGAATGTATTGTGCCTAACAGATGACAAACATTTGATTGTGAGCTAATCTGTTAGTTGTAGTTCTGAAACTTGTTGATATTATAACATGGATAGCACTTTCTAAACTAGAAATTGACCTGATCATAAACTTTGATTGCCTAGTTAATTACGAATTTTAGCATTTGATGCGGATAATTCTTTGTTCGTGAGAGGTTGCATGATAATTGAATTATTTAACCTTTTTTTATGGCTTCTTATTAACATTTGCATGCCTATTGCATGGAAATGCAGTGGAAGATCATATGATGTGACTTGTATGTCTGGAATCAAACACTCTGAATTCAATTCTGGGATATTTTTCACTGTTGTGGTAAACATTTAGAAATGGATGACAATAGTGGCAGCAAGTTGACTGGAATTCGCCAGATTGTTAGGCTAAAGGAAATTCTCCAAAAGTGGCAATCTTTAACGGTCGGCTCAAAAGAAACCAGCCTACCCAGCCCTCCCTCGGATCAATCCCCCTGTGGCATTCCACCAGCAATAAATAAGAGGCTGAACAGTGTTACGTGTTGTGATTCTGATGAGGAGAGTTGCCACAGTCCAGAACCGCCAGCTGATGTACCCAAAGGGTATCTGGCGGTTTATGTAGGACCAGAGCTTCGGAGGTTTATCATCCCAACTAGCTACCTTAGCCACTCCCTGTTCAAGGTTTTGCTGGTAAAGGTTGAAGAGGAGTTTGGGTTTGATCATACTGGTGCGCTTACTATCCCTTGTGAAATTGAGACCTTTAAGTTTCTCCTACAGTGCATGGAGAACCATCCAAAAGACCATGAAGATGAAGGCCCTGGTAAGGGTTAATTATTTATTTGTTGAAGATAAAAATGCATCCACTATCACAGTGTGATCCATGAATTGCTTGTCTTTAGTATTGTCACCTCTATCACTGAAGTTTCTTAGGTGATTTTGCAGCTGAAGATGCTTTTACTGTTGAAGAGTAATCGCACTGGTCTCTTTGGTCCAGATTTTAGGACTGATTCGGGGTCTAAAGCAGGTTGTCCTTGTAGGCACGTATAACTCTTCTTTTGTCCCTTTTTATTGACAAAAACAAAATAAATAAATAATAGGAAATTTTAGTTAGATTCGCAGATGTGTTTTCAGGCGGGGATATTTAGATTTTACAGTTCTGTTCTGTGTTTTGGGATGTGATCTTACGTTTTATGTCTAATATAAGACAGACTTGTATGTTAAGCAAAATTGCACAACTAGTATTTGTTTTATATATATATGTATATCTTATGAAGTTGCTAACATTCATTAGAATTTGTCGTCAGCTTGCTTTCATTAGACTTGTGTTCTGCAAATAGTTTCCGAAAGAAATATAAAACTTGGTCCAAGATCCCAATGCGTCTTGCCATTCAGTTAACAATCTGTGTCATGAAGCCTATAAAAAGTTCATCGCATCCCATTTACCATATGCTTTCCAGATATACAGTGCTTAAGATGTTGAAGTTTCAGTTAATTTACTCTTTTGTATTGAAGAACTAAATCTGTAGATATATATAATTAATGTATACGAGCTGTAAATTTATTTATTTTTGGTTAAAGATGGAAGTGCAAAACTGACATTACTAGCTAAGACCCCTTCTTTTTCTTCTTCTTTCAGAACAAGTAAAAATTGCTCTGGATGCCAATTCTGTGCAGACTCAAGATTTTATGTGTACGAAACAATTGCCTCCGATATGTTACTGTAGTATTCTGCACTATATGAACAGTGATGTACCTTTCTCTTTTCTTTTCTTTTTCCTTTTTTTCACTTTCATTTTTTTTTCCTTGGTTTTTTTTATTTTTTCTTTAAGTTTTAAATTGATTTTCATAATTGTTTTTGGTTTTTTATGAAATTTTCGCAATCTCAAGTAATCATCATGATAAATGATTAATGCTAAATCATGTTTATTTCTTGTTATCATATAATTAAATAAAAGAAAACTTAGTTGAGTTCATGACCCAGATCACATGTTTGGCAGGATAATTTGGATTAATTGATCTTTATAGTTGATTTTCATTTATTTCTATAGGGTTACCGTAGTTTCAAATAAACATCTCATTATGAGATTGGTGCTTAATTTTATAAAAGTATTTTTTATCATATAATTAAATGTAATTTTAAAAAATAGTTATTACACCTAGTGAAATTCATGACCTAAACCATGAGTTCGACCAATTAAGCCGTGAAGCCTGGTCGATTCAATTGTAGTAGAAACATAAAAATAAAAAAGAGAGAACCATAATATAAAACACGAAAAAAAATATTAGTCAAATTATTGATATTTTTTTTATTTTGGTTCAAAAGTTTGTTCTTTTTTTTTTATTTGGTCATTGAATTGAGAGAGTGAGAGAAATTCATCGAAAAACATGAGAAGAAAGAGAAACTTGTAAATTATCAAGATTTAAGCAATAAAAAAAAAACAATAATCTTGGTGTTAACAAGTTCTTTCAACAAGAGAAGTTAGATTATGGTAATTTTTTGTCTTTATTTTACAGGAAAAAGCAAATCGATGCTTGGAAAGTTTTGTGATTTCAAGTTATTTTTTCAATTTCTAACTATGCTTTTACTATTTTAGCGATTCTTTCTTTAAAGCAAAAGTGAAAGCACAGATCGAGGCTTGTCGAAGATAAGGGACTCGACTTCCCCTGCCTTATTAAGGACTTCCCAACTTACCTAGCGGAAGAAAAAGAAAGGGGCAAGGACCTATAAAAATATCTAGGTCACTTCCACCAACAACTAAAGCTATTTCTTACTGGTGTGGATTCTCCACATAGAAACGATGGGATCTCTACAACTTGTTCCACAAACTCCAACTACTAGAAAGACTGAAACTGACTCCAATCAGTCAACTACCATCCATGAGCGGATACCATCGAGTAATGGCCTTTGTACATTAAAATATAATGATTCTTCTCTTTCTTTCATTCAAGTAAGATAGCGGGTCGAGAAAGACTAACAGCTAGCTCTCTGGATGGAGACGGGTAACTATCAATGAAAGGTGAGATCCGAATACGTGCCTTCACCTCATCGAAGGTTTAGAATCCTTGGGCAATAGCAGCAGTACAGGAAGCATCCAATTGACACAGATGTGGCACTTCCTTCCTTTCCGATCGGGAGGCACGTATCGAAGGGAAAGAGGTTGGCTATAAAATGGTTTATTGAGGTATATAAGGTGTTTCTTAAGCGTTTTCATATAAAAAATGGTTACAAAAAGGTTTCTTTGATTCAAAAGTCAAAAACCCAACTTTCTAGTGAGTTTTCGACAACCTAAAGTTGTCAGAAACTAGAGATCTAAAAGACGTGTTATTTGTCATCAGACAACGTGTTGGCTGTTATATTTTGTTTTTCAAAAAAAAAAAGGGATGGATGGCCGCCCCTTTAAAAAGAAAAAAAAAAACAAAAACAAGGCCAGATGTGTGAACCAAACCTAGAGACCCTTGTGCACATTTCCTAACTCTTTCTTTCTTTATTTCTTTCTTTCTTTTGTTTTTTTTGTTTTTTTTTTTTTTGCAATCTACAAATTTTGTTTAATATGATAATTCATTTACCCTTTTAATTTTAGCATGGTTCTTAAATAATATTATAAGTTTTCATCAAAATGTTAACAATTTTCTTTCAATAACTATGTGCTTAATATGAAAAAAAATTAATTGTAATAATAAATTGCTCATGAATATTTCTTAAAATAAAATTTTTATTTCTTAAATTTTTAAATAGATTTTTTATATGATTTTATCACATTTATTATTTATTTTAGGCTTCAATCACATATAAAATATGGACAAATTATTTTGATATATTTTTTTAACTTGCTTTGATAATCATAAAATATTTTTTTAAAATAGTATTCCAAGTAAAAAAAAAATTTCACTTAAATAATCAAGAGATACGCTAATAAGAAAATTGAATTTAGAATAGAGAAGTATATGTTTCATACTTATTTCAAATAGGTTAAATTTTTAACAAATCACTCTCTTTTATTATAAAAGTATGCTTCTAATAAATAAACAAATGGCAATTTTAAGAAGGTTAAAACTTTGTTATAATGATATTATCAATTGCTTTTATGGATAATTATATATTTGCATGATATGTGAAAATTTGATAATAATTTATTCATTAATATTCAATGAGAATAAAATATCTATATTTATTCTAATTTTTTTTGGTCGAATTAAGAACCCATGATAAAAAAATATATATATGTTTTTTTGTTGAAAACATATATTATTAAGAAAGGAAGAATTATACTAGATTTTTTTAATTATATTAAATTATTTTTTTCTAACAAAAAAATCAATTTTATTATTCTATAATTAAAAAAAATAAAGAGCTCCTTGTAACATGAGATTGGATATCATAATATGCATCTTTATCTTTGTTTTCCAACTCAATTTTTTATTGGAAACAACCAATTTATTATTATTTATTATGATATATGATTCTCAATTTATTTTATTGAATAAAAGTATCAACTTTTTAATTTATAGTTAAACAACAATTTATGGTAAAAAAATGTTAACACTAACTTCATTTTTTATGTTGAAAAAAAATACTTCATCCTACAACAGGGAATCAAATCGGTATAAAGTCTTGTTTGATATTACGGTCCAATCATGCTTTTAAAAAAAAAATTGAGCTTCAAATTAATTGTTTTTTTAGTGTTTTTGGATTGTATTAATGTACTTATGTTAAAAATAAATTTTATAAAATAAAAAATATATTATATTAATTAATTTTTAAATAAAAAAATTTAAAAAAACAATTTTTATCATACTATCAAATAAAACCTAAATTAAATATTTGATATGGATGCATTTTGTTATTCCTTCCTCTTTACATCAATTCTCGTGGATGAGTTGACCGTGACTTCCTCGTGAACCTAAACTTTTAGTTTAGGTATGTGGAAATAGTAACACCACCCTTCAATATATTATTGAAAGGTATGTGCCTCTCTCTCCCCCTCTCTCTCTAGCTCCCAAGCAAGCCTATGGTTGCATGGTTGTCACTTGACAATGTGGTAGTGATTGTTTTTTAAATAATTTTTTATGCTGAAATGTATGTCAATGATATTTTTTTTATTTTTAAAAAAAAAAATTGACATAAGCACATCAAAATGATCTAAAACGTACAAACCATATTAAATTTTAACAAAAAAAATTAATTTTTTTAGCAACGCGGTTTGCACCGCGTTTCCAAACATGTTAAAAAGCAACAAGAATATTGATCTACCTTTCTGAACCAAGCAATAGATTTTACAGGCAAGCACTTTTTCTAAAAAATAAGCTTTGCCAAGGACCATTATTTTTCTAAAATACTTTTATGGAACCACTTTCTCCATTTTTCAATGTTCGGTAATTTACAAAAAGAAAAATTGGTCAAGAAAATATTTTCCAATCAAAGAAAAACATGTTTTCTTCTTATTTTCTTTGAAAAACACTTTCTTAAACTTAAATAAAATAAGGTGAAATGACCATGAATTTTCTTATTTTTTCTAATTTTTATTTATTTTATTTAAAATAATTTATGAAATTTAATTATTTTTTTTAATTTCATCCTCCTTTAACTTTTTCATACGTTAGATTTTAGTATTATTCTTTTAATAAACTTAAAAAAAATAAAACTATAATAAGTTATTTTCCAAATTGTTTTTCATGGCATAGACAAACAATAAAAATTATTTTTCAACTCATTTTCCATGACACTACCAAATATTAAAAAAATCTACTTTTCAGAAATCCACTTTCTATAAATAAATTACTTTCTCACAAACAAATGGGTCATAAGAACACAACAAAACGACAAAATTAGAATTGATCTTTTAAAAATTAAAAATTTGATGAAGTTAATATTCATTATGTAATGGGTTCGAACCCTTGTATATTTCCTCAGTGTATTAATTGTGAGAGTCGATGTTGGGTGAGATTTAAATTCTCTAAGATTTATTTTTTCATTTGAAATTTTGTAATGAGAAGTATTTCAAAGCTTTCTACAATGTTTTGTATTTGTAATATTTCATAATAAGAAAAAGATGTGAATCACGTGGATATAATGATCTAGAAACCGATGGTTGAATTGACCATTCCCGAGAAAACTAAATTTAGACTTGTAATTGAGCTTGACACAATGATAACATGTACTGAGATACCAAGATTATAGACATTGAACCCTCATCCAGCGCTTATGAAGAGACGCAAATCAGAATTATAAAAGACACCATGAAGTTTGTTTAGTTATTTGATAAGTCATAGTAGTTCAATGAAGAACTAAATTAAAAGAATTACCTCTCACCCACACAATAGATTATTCTAAAATCAATGTTTGCCCCAAAAAAAAAGCTAAATAAAAGCTAAATAATCATATTTATAATAGGTAAAAATAACTTAAACTATGCTGAAAAATAATAAAAAGAGTTTTAAATAAAATAGGAAAAATAATTCTAAATCAACTAGGAAACTAATATAATTCCTGCATAGTAACTTCTAAACCTTATCGCAAGGTCTTTTCTATGTTCAACTGACCTGAAATTTTAACCCGACATAAAAAAAAAAGCCAGTGAAATCTTTTGGTAAAATTTCAGCCTGGTCTAATGATCGGATAAAAACTCATGTTTGTAAGCATGAAAAAACAAGTGCTACTTATTTCAAAATGACGAAGAAAGAAGAGGAAAGATTACCTGGCCTAGGGAGGTACTTATTGGTGGTGATGCTCCAGTCGCTGGTGGCTCGTGATGGTGTTGCTGAGAGGGTGAAGGAAGAAAGGGAAACAATAGGGGTAGTGATGTGTGTTGGTGGTTGCTGGAATAATAATTGGCATAACATGGGTTCAATGGCTTCTTTTCTTTTTTATGTTAGTTTTTTACAAGTAGAGGGTGGTTCTTTTGGTTTTGGTGCAAAAAGGTGGCTAGTTCTTCTTCTTTTTTTTCTCTCTATTTTTCCTAGTTTTCTTCTTTTATTCTCTCCATGTTTTCTCCTCTTTTTCTTTACAAATTTCACCCTTATTTATAGGGGATGAAAAAGGGACATGAGGTCCTTTACAAGCATAAATCTTGGCCCTTGATTTGCTTGGAAAGGATCAAAACCATTGGCTAGAAAACAACAACTTGGTATTGTCAATACCATGTTGTCAAAGCTGGTTGGGTCAATCCTTTTGGGTTAACTTTATAGTGGTTCTTTGAGTGGCAAATCGATGGAATATGGCTAAGGGTTAAGTATGTTTGGCAGTGTGATAACAGTTGTTTTTCAAATAACTTTTTGTGCCGAAATGAATGCCAATGATGTTTTTTCATTTTTAAAAAATTATTTTTAACATCAGCACATCAAAACGATCCAAAACATACAAACCATATTAAATTTTAGCAAAAAATAAATAAATTTTTTGGGAACCGCTTAGTATAGGTTCAAGGCTACCAAAAGTGTGCTTGTTGTCTCATTTGGGGCATAGGTGGTGCATTAAATTTCTATGAAAAGGGTCTTTCAGTCAACTTTTATTTTTTGACTAGGCATTAACCAAAATGACATTATTAAAAACCAAAACATGTCATTTTGATCAAAACATAGCCAAAACACACTGTTTCATTTAGACCAAAAAATAATAATAACATATTAGGAACATGAGAAAATAAATAAATACAAGACATAAACACAAAGAGAAAGTGGGATACATATAAGAGAAACTCTTGTAAAGAAAACCCAAGGAAACAACTAAACAAGACATGAAAACATAAAAAAAAAAAAAAAAAAAAATTATGAACTACCCGTGAATTCTATTAGCATTGCAAACTCCTCATCTCTAATCTCTTAGTACAATAGGAGATGATCAACACCAGATTAAAGAGGAAAAAGTCTTTTATAACTCAAGTTTATTCACTCTTTCCTTTCCCCAGCAGCGCGTGGAACAATTCTTTTAAAGTAAACCTATCATAAAATATCCCAGGAAATTCAACTAACAAAGTCAACTTTTTGGCGTTTGATGTCTCACTTTCGATCAAGGTAACTGACACCTCTAACACCATTAGAAAGAAGAGGTCTTCCATGATGCGGATTGGTTTACTTTTCCCTTTAAGGCACGTGCAAAAACAGCTTTGAAAGTTAGACCTATAAATGTGCTAATTCTGCCAATTTCTCAATACTGTTTCTTCGTGTTTCAGTCTCTTAAGTCCAATTATAACTCACTCTAACAACTCATAAAGGTCAATTTTAATCTCATATATAAATTATTTATGGTTCAAAAAAATTTTATGATTTATTGTGTTAAATTTCAATTTGCATTCTATGTTAATTATTATATCATATATTGCCCCTATAATTAAAAAAAAAAAATAAGGATTAGGCTTCATAGTCAAATCAAAATCCCAAATTACTATCCTAAAAACTTTTATCTCTAATAAACACATGTATTTAGTTTAGTCAAAATATTAGCATATATCAAATAGCAATGCAACCTATTTTAGGTAGGATATTTAAGGGTGATTTTTATCTTTCTTTTAGTATAATTAACCCCTTAACTAAAAATCTTTGAATACCAGTTAAAGTTTCTATTAACCATAAAATTAGGTAACGATTTATTTATTTAATTTTTACCTCTTTCACACATAATCAGATCGCCAAGATATCCCCATGATAATTGTCATAGCCTATTTTTTGGTTATTCTCTAAATTTTACCTTTTTTCCTTTTAAAATAAAAATAAATAAATAATAATAGCAAGAACATTGGCTTTTTGACAAAAACAAGCTGGGAGCATTTCAAATATAAAGAAAGATCAAATTGCAATTTTGAATTTAAGAGTTAATTTGAGTCAAATTAAAATATTTAATTAAGTACAAGGACTTAATTATACTCTAAACGAGTCAAACTAATTTTATTAGGGATTTAATTAGTAAGAAATTATGTTTGGAAGCTCAATTTGGGCTTAATTGAAAAGATTAGAATTTTAAAGGACCAAACTTAATTTTATAAAGTCAAATCAACGGTAAAATTACAAGAAAATTTGGGTTTAGGGTTAATTGTGGACTAAATTGAAAAAATTCACAACCAAAGATTTTTTTTTAAAAGAGGCGTCGAACTCTAGAGACTGAATTGATCGAAATCGGGGTTGAAATTGAAGAGATTTGAAAGTTTAATGGTCAATTGAGGGTCAATTTACATAAATCTGAAACCATAGACCACAATAAAAAAGGCGCTGAAATTCGGGGTTGATGTTGAAATTTAACAGGGGTAAAATTGCATAAAACTAAAAGTTACAGGCCAATTAGGGACGCAATTAAAATAATCAATAGACAAAGGACTAAATTGAACTTTAGTTAAATATCTAAATTAAAACCTTAAAAGCCAAAATGACGTCGTTTTATTTAAATGAAACAGAGCGTTTCGACCAAAATAGCACTGTTTTGACCAAACAGTACCCAAAACATTTTTTTAAAAAAAGGAGATCAAACGATAACGACTTGTTTTTTGGTTACTATTCATCTTCTTCTTTCTTTTTGTCTGAAAAAGCTGTTCGGGTAACTATTTTTCAGAGGCATTTAATGCTTCATCTCTCAACTAAATTTAACAAAACATACACTGCCATGATAGCCTGACATTTGACTACACTCCGGTATGATTCTCTCTTAATGAATGACAACACAGTCGTAACAATACCCAAAAATTTAAAAAAAAAAAAAAGAGATCAAACGATAACAACTTGTCTTTTGGTTACTATTCATCTTCTTCTTTCTTTTTGTCTGAAAAAGTTGTTCGGGTAGCTATTTTTCAGAGGCATTTAATGCTTCATCTCTTAACTAAATTTAACAAAACATACACCGCTATGATAGCCTGACATTTGACTATACTCCGGTATGATTCTCTCTTGATGAATGACAACACAGTCGTCACGACGCCACCCCAAAGTAACTAACCCAACCAGCCTTTTTGCAACAACTTTTTCAGCCCATGATGGCAACTTTGAACTAACAGTTGGGATCATTTCAGCTTGAATCAAAGGTCAAGATTTGTCCCTAATAAAGACAAAGTGTCTCTCTTCCACCCGTTATAACTAGAGATGGATTTCAGGCATCAAGGAGAAAGAAATTGGAAGCCAAAATTTGGGAAGAAAAAAACCAGTCATTTCCCCCTGTTTCTATTTTTTCTCTCCCCGTCAGCTTTCTCCCACTTCCTTCATTACGATAGATAGTTGGGCCAGGTTCATCCCAATTTATATTTAATAATAAAATAATATTAAAAAATAAAAAATATTTTTTAAAAAAAGAAGAAAAATTTCCAAATTTTCCAAGGGAGTTTTAAAAATATTTGTGGGTCATTTGCATGTTTCTCCAACTATTTTGGATAATATCATGTTGTAAGTTTACACGATAAAATACAAACCTGGTATTAAAAAATTCCTGGTTTCCTCCAAAACTTCATAAAAAATTTAAAACAAATTAAAAAATAAATTTTCATTTCAAAAAACAAAAAATATTTTGTTTTCATGTATATGGTCGTATCCTAAAACAATTCGTGCATATTTTCTAAAGAGAGATAAAAATCATTTTTATCATGTTTTAAAAAAAAAAGCAAAATAGATATGTAACCGGTTTATGATTATCAATTAAAATTTGGCTAAAATATAAAAAATATCATTATAATTAGTTTATCATTCAGAATGCTAGAACTTAGCTATATTCAAGAAATAAATAAGTCTAGCTCTTAGAAAAGTTAGGATTTAACCTAATAAGATAAAGACTTTCTCAAGAAAGGAAATTTGTCTTAGATCTTAGACAAAACCAACAAATAGAAACTTGATCTAGAAAAACAATCAAACATCGATATAACTTAACTTGACATAGAAAATCATTGTTTTTAATCTTATCATAAATCAAATAGTGTTTTGAAGAGTGAGACGCAAGTTAAAGGTTTGAATAATGTGCCAAAAAAATGAAAAACAGAGCATACGCTAGGATTTATTTTGTTATAGAATTTACAATTAGTAAATATTAGATGGAACCGCACTATACTACGAGTATGATGATATTTCCTGTAAAATATTTAGTTATTGTAAACATGTTTTTAAAAAAAATCAATAACTCAAGTTATATATATAACGCAATCATGATAATATAAGAAAAAAAGCTTTTATTTAAAAGTGAAAAAAAAATATTATTTAATTTTTATTCAATTAAATATAAAAGAATTGATATGAGTCAACCATATGTGTGTGGGGGGCATTAAAGAACGAGCAAATTTAAATTAACTTGGGAACCCAATCCTAGATCACAAAATTAAAAAAATTCAATAAAAAAAAATTGTTTAAGAAAACCTAAAGGCGATTTTTTTTTCTCACCCATGAAAACTGATACCAGCACTGTCTGGCATCAAAGGTCCTTTTGATTTGATTTGATTTATAACTAATGATTATACCTATCTCTGTTATTAATAAATAATTTACTTTTACACATCTGCCATCAATTTGCTCATAACAATCGTCAAATTCTCAATGGATCTACTCCTATCTTTGCCATGAATTCTTTTTTTTTCCCTTCTCGTGTTGAATCTTTTCAGATTTACATGTGAGAAAGGGGCCAAAAATCCAGTCTTGGTAAAGCATTTAGAAGAGGAGAGCTTGATGATAGCAGAAGATACATAGTTCAAGAAGGTCTGCTAATGGGTTTATTATGCATGTGGGAAGAAGTAGTTCAATTTTATCAGGGTTCCTATTTTGGTCATTAAATTCGATAAGTTTTAAGGATACTATCTACGTCTTTCCCATCCGTGCAAACAAGTTTCTTAAAGTTGGCTGTGTCTCCAAATTGCACAATGGACAGCTCGTCAAGAAAAGTTTCAGCTCCCTTTGAGCTATTGGAAAATTTGTGGAAGACCAGTACAAAGTTAGGCAAACCACTTGCCAAACTTAATTTTATCGCAGCACACTCTTCATTTGCCAATCATAGGAATAGAGGAGATATACAGAAATTGATGTTGGATCAACTCCCACGAATTCCATTGCAAGAATGGATAGAAAGCAGATGATGGATAAACCCAAAAGAACACAATCTTTACTGAAATTCAATGGGCTCAGCAGCCGAAGTGCAAACAATGCCGCAGAATGAAACCAAAGGAAAAGAAAAGGAAAAAAGATACAATGGAAAGCAATAAATAAAAATGAAATCAAGGCCTTTCTTATCACATCACAATTGTGAAATGAACATTATTCTGGTTCTGTCTCCCAACTGAAACCAACCCGTGTTTCCTCCATTTCTTCAGTTACATTTACTCCTTGGTCAAAGGAACAGACTCAGCCTGAAATGTTATGAAAGAATATTCATCAAATAAACTTTTGCGAGAGTGGTGGATGGTAAATCATAAATGCTTTAACACCCTGTATATTGGAGAAGAATGCTTACCAATTTACGATATTTGAGTGCATAGAACATTTCCATATACCGACGGCTCTCAAGACGATCAAGGTTCGAAACGTGCTTCCAGAATCCATAAACTCCTGTGAGCGTCAGGAGCCTTTGAGAGTAAATTTGCCAGGTATACCTGTGAAAGCAAATAATGAAAGACAGTTTAGTCGTTATAACAACTTGGAAGGACAAAGTTTATAGAGAGAAGACAGTGAGCTTACTTCTCTTGGATTCGTTGCAGACCTCCGTGGGAGATTTTGTCCCAGTGAGCGGGATCGACCTTGCACTTCTCAAAGAAGTCAACAAGGAGCTCAGCAGCCTGCTCACCATGATAAGGATCGATATGGAATCCGGATTTTCCATTCACAATGATCTCAGCAGGACCACCATTGCAGGTAGCAAAAGTTGGCAAACCACAAGTCATGGCCTCAACAACTGTCAATCCAAAAGCCTCATACAAAGCAGGCTGCACGAAAGCTCCCTTGGTATCACAAATGTAACGGTAAAGCTCTCCATTCCTCACACGGTTCATCTGGGAAGAAATCCATCTGAACTGGCCATTCAAGTTGTATTTCTCTATATGACTATACATTTTCTTCATCTCAGCTTGCTCTTCTAGATCTTTAGACTCCTTTCTTCTATCTCCACCAACTACAACAAGATTAACTAATTCACGTAGCTTGGTGTTCTTTCCATACCACTCTACAAGACCAGATAAATTCTTAACTCTGTCCAGCCTTGCCATGGTAAATAGAATTGGTTTGTTTCGGTCTTTTAGCACACATCTGTTGAATAGCAAAATACGTTATGAGCAACATACATCTTTTCTTTATCCAGGAATTTATCCAAAAACAACGTAAGAAATTTATGTCGAAGTAAAAGAGATAGAAACTCACAAGTGCTCTTCATTCTCAACAGGGCTGTAAAGAAGCTCGTCAATTTCTTGATGGAAAGAAGTCAACCTACGTTTCTCGTCAGTGTAGGGGAAGTATATGCTCTCATCAGCGCCAGGGGATACAATGTTGAATTTGGGATCAAAGACATCAATACCATGAACAACTCTATAGAGGCCAGGGAGAGTGAAAGCAGTGTGGCTTTCATACTGTCCAACAGTATCCTTGCTGAAATGGTGGAACATTACATGTTAGATGCAATAGAAGAAGCATTCTACTACAAGAATAATAATCAGGGGAGACATAATATCACCTTCCAGCAATCTCTTGGAATGTGCTGGTGATAATGAAATCTGTATGGTTCATTGCAAAAAGATCAGCTGTAAACTGGCATGAGAAGTGGTACTTTTCATCAAACTTCTTCCAGTATATATCTGAGTCTGGATACTTTGTTTTTTCTAGAGCATGCGCAATGGTGCACTGCAACAACATGGAGAATTGTTAGTTTGCTTGTGCAACAGGGTGAAAGAAAAGGACGGTGCAAAGACAAGAAAAGGTCAGGTCAAACCTCTGTAACACCTAATTTGTGTGCTAACAAGGAGGCAACGATGTTTCCATCACTGTAATTTCCAATGATAAGATCAGGCTTGCCCTGCAACTCCTTAGCAATTTCAGCAGCAACGTCCTGAAAAACAAGGTAGTATCTCAGCACATGAAATTAAATGTAGGACTTTGAAAATAAGGATTATTTTGGGAAAACAATAAGGAAATAGACCTCGGTGAAAGTTTCTAGGTATGGCCACACTTCAAAGCGAGAGATCCATTTGCGGACCATACCCTTTCCATCTCTGAAGGGAACTCGAAGAATATCACAATGCTCAGATCCATACACTTTCTCCAAACGTTGACCACAAGTGGTTCCTACTGCATCAGGGAGTAGTCGAGTAATCTGTAAACATGAGAAAGCACATATTAAGAACCAAAGAATGTAATAAAATTATAAAAGAAGAAAAAACTGGTAAAATACTCCTTAAGGCTTGAACTTACAATGAGAATTCGGGGGGTAATATCAAGTCCTTGCTTCTTGATACGCTGAAGCATTTCATTCTCCAAGGCACGGACTTGATCCAAAATGTAAACAACCTAGTATAAAGCAAAATGCTAGCAAGATCAGGGAAGGTTTCAACAGAGTGGGCACGAAGAAAGAGAGAAAAGTAGGATTGTGAATAACCTGGCCTCCAGTATCAGGATACCCCAAAACATTGTCTTGGGCAAAGTATCCATGAGGGGACATAATCACAACATTGAAGACCATAGGAATTCTGCCTAGGAATGTTTCGAGAGTGCAGGGATCTGGTGCCTCAAGAAGATCCAAAAGAAGTCGAATCATCTCAAGAACACGCTCAGCAGTATCACCCCATCCTCTCTCCAAGCCAATCTCCTGGAACTTGTGTTCAAATTCAGAATATGGAGTATCAGGTTTCAGAGTAGACAGAAACTCCTCAGCCTTTCTCAGAACATATTGCAGAGAGTCTAGGTTATGAATTCTGTCATTCAGCATCATATTCTGCACAAGAATATACAATATGCCATCAGGTTTTACAGGATCTAGTTCTGCAATATGCAGTCCTTGGTTAAACTTAAGATTCTAAAATGGTGATTGTAAGAAATTACAAGATTCTAATAAAAACATCAGCTGCTTATATCCTATAGTTCGATGCAAGCAAAATGGGATCCTAGACTTTGAGTTTTCATTTGTGTTGGTTATCCTAGGAGTTGTATCAAGCATACCTTCCCCTTGTGACAGTGCACTTTGAGAAATGCAAGCAGGGGATGCAGGCTTTCCTTGTCATGGAACAACTTAGCGGAAAGGTGGCGATTGAGGAACTCAACACCATTACCAATATACTTTGAAAGAGTTGGGCGAGGGAAAGATGCATTGAATGGTTCGAAGTCCAATTCAAGCACGAAGTTGCCGTTGCAGCTGCATTATTAGATCAACCAACATTGTCAAGATATACAGCTCTTGAAAAGCAAAAGGCACGTACAGAACATTGAAATTGGGAGAAGTAAATTAAAATAATAGCATCAAATCAATACTCTGACTTACCCTCCATCAACAAGCTCCTCCTTGAAATGAAGATACTCAGCAACACGCAACTCCTCAACAACAAGTGCTTGGACATTCAGTCTAATGTACTCCCAGACACCAGGCCTCGGGCGCAGAGCAAGAGCAATCCATGGAGGCACAACAATTGCTTCCTAAAACCAACAGAATCAACCAAAAAAACAGTCAGGAGAAAATTCTGCAGAGCATGAGAAAGATAAGAATGCAAGTGAGATCAAGGTCACCTGTGTGGATCTGAGAACTTCAGCAAAAGCACCGCCTGCCAATGTTTTCCTGGTGTCTTCAGGAATTGCTTCAAACTCAGCAACAATCTGGTGGTGTTGGAGAATTCCTTTTCCCTTACCTTCGATCCTATAACTCAAAAGGTCCAAGATTTTCAGTCACAAATCTACACACCCTAAATAGGCACACGCACAGCGCTCCGCTCCGTAAATCATAAACAAAAAGAAAGAAAGAAAGCAAGAAAGAAAGCAGTGGTTACCTTGTGAGTAACGCAACAATTTCATTGCGATGAGCCTTGAGAGTCTCATCTACACGTTCACGAATGCTATGGACACGAGTAAGAGCACGTTCAGCCATAGCTCCTTAAGAGAAACAGAAAGCAATCAGTGGGAGTAATAACAGATAATGGGAATTAAGACCAGCAACAAGTCAATATTATTTGTAGGGGCGGGGGGGTATGTATAGCTTAGCCAGCCAGAAATGATCTACAAGAAGAAGTCAAGAGCAACAGAGAAACCACATTATTCTAGAAGACTTCAAAACCTACCACCTCACCTCACCAACCATTTTTTCAACAGTGAAAGGTGATTGCACATGTCTAAAATAACGCAAGAGATCGAACAATTAAAGCTAGTTTGAAGCAGAGAAGATTATTGGGCAAGAAACAAATTAAACACAGTACAATTATGAAAAGAAAGAATAGAGAAAACCCTTCTTGTGGAATACCAAAAGCTTGAATGTTCGGTCAGATATAGATAACAACCACGCGGTTTAGACACAACAATAGAATTTCAACCTCTCCCATTTAACGTTGGACGTTGAAAAATAAGCAGAGTTTTGCCATGGCATAAAACAACAGACAGAAACCAAATAATGGGCCCAAGTTTTGACATTTATAATCAGTCGAAATTTCTTTTGGTCATGGCAGCCCTTCTGCTCTTTAGTTCTTCCAGCATTATACATGCTACATGTTAATTCATCAGAACACTAGTTCAGTATTTTGCAGAATCATGATCTGCATACTTTTTTCTCTTTTTTTTTTCTCTAAATACGAGCGTAAAACATGTTAAGTTGAACTAAAAGACCAGACTCTAAGAAGGAAAAATCAATCGAAACCATTAGAGGAAAAATCAATCGAAAAATCAACCGTTAAGAGTACGTTTTAAGTTTAATTATTATAAACTTGCATGATCCTTGCTTATCTTTCAAGATACTATACTAATGTAGTGATTTGTGGGTAAGGATGGTTTCGAAAATGTCTTATTAGATTTATTTATTTTATTTTATTTTTTCAAGCAAACTAGTGATGTTCATTGATTCTATATTGGTGAAAAAGGTATTTTCCTTTTTTTTTAATTTACTAAGTTAAAACTTTAGGATTAATGCAAAGAGAGATTTATTATTAAAAAAAAAAACTAAATGGATGTTGAAAATGCGCTCTTAAAACTACTTTGAAAAAAAAATAATTTTAATTAATATACATACTGATTCAAAGATATTAATATTATTTATACGGCATCGCTATGAATTCTATATATCAATATTATCTATTTATACGGTATTAACAGGTCTATGTAGCCAACAGGGAAATATATATATATATATATATATATATATATATATATATATATATATATATATATATAAAATACAGCAGTTGCCATCCGTGGAGCCCGAGGAGCTCAAGCCGAAAGACATTTTAAGAGTAAAATAATAGGAAAGTAGACAGTGGGTGTTTTTTAATGTAGAGACACTAGTGATGATGTTTTCAATGCCGGCAGTAGGCGGGTTCTATCATAGTAATGACGATGATGATGCTTCAGTGGCCTTGATAGGCAAGCAAAGACCTTGTAAGCATGCTGCTGATCTTTCTTTGGCTATGGAAAAGGATGCTGGGATTTAATTTCATGACATGGTAAAGTATCAGCATGCATGAACTGTAGTGATTTTTAAAATACAACAGATTAAAACTGTATCAGATTTCTTTCGAGCTGTGTTATTATGTGAATATTTTTGATTTGTTGAGCTAATTAAAAAAACAAAAACCATTTTCGTCTGGGGGATCAGATACAAGGTAAGAAGGAGGAGGAAGAATAAATAAAAAGCGCATCCAAGAGGAAGATCCCTCAAGATCACATAAAAACAGAATAAATTGCTTGGGATAGTTGAGGGATCTTTACCTTAAGCTTAATGCCAGAATAAATACAGAAAGCAGTCGGACGGGGGGTCAAGCTAAATGACAAGAAGAAGGAACACAAATCACAACGAACACACAGAACGCAAGAAAGAAAGATTGCAAAGGAGAAGTTTGCAGATGAGAATGGGAAATGAGAAAGAAGAAGGAGACCCTTTTATACACAGAGAAGACGGCCTTGCACTCGTGGTTTAATGTGATTAAAAAAATTGTTGTTCCAGTTATTAGTATTCGTGAAATATATCATTACCGCTTTACCTTCCTGTGGTTTCATTGTTCCTTTCACAAAACCGCTTCTCTCTTTCCCTGTGGTCAATGTTGTCATAAATCCATTTCTTTACCCTCTCTCTCATCATTCTACTTGTCTGTTGACAGAGGGCGCTATGAAAAATAAAACGCCACTTTTTTCTCTTAATTTTGATTTCTTAATTTTTATGATTATTATTATTATTATTTGTGTTTCTATGGTTTCCTCTGGTTTTTGACTCAGAGATCTACTTTGCTTCCTTTTGTTGGTTTTAAGATCTAGCAGGTGTACGTACTTCTATGCATTGACAAGTTTTCTTAGGTTGCTGGGGTTCTATTCTTTAAGTTGTATTGCGTGGTTAGGTAAATTTTAAAAATTATTTTTTATTTAAAATTATTTTTTATATTTCTAAATTGTTTTAATATGATGATATTAAAAATAATTTTTAAAAAATAAAAAATATTATCTTAATATATTTTTAAATAAATATTTTTAAAAATAATAATTATTAAACGTCTCGAAGCTCCCAGTTGCTGCCATGCCTTATCTTAGAGTGACATTATATTCCTCTCCACTAGATGAATATATATAAGATAATAAAAATATTTTATTATTATTAATATGGATGTTCGGGTAAATTTACACTCATCTCAACTAATCTCATGAATCCTGAAGTTAATAATTATATAAATCTCCAATAATTTTAAAATTTATAAAATTTAAATCAGTGATTTCTAAAAAATAAATGCAGTGTTTCATTATCAATACCCTTCCAAATTAAATAATAAAAATATTTTTATTTACAGGGCGGTTGCACTACAGTCGGTCTAGATAAGATGGTGGGCAACTATAGGTATGGTAATTTTACCTGGAAATGGATACGATCCTCAATTTAAGTGGGTGATTTCTTTAATAATTAATGAATAAAATACGAATATTATTAAACTAATTTAAATTTAATACAAGATGTATGTCCTTGTAACATAATACATATATATATTTATAATATTTATTATTTTATGATTTTATATATATGAAATAATAAATAGTATTTAAAATAAAAAATATTTATGTAAATACTAGAGTTTTAATTAATATTATATAAATATCTAAAGATACTCTAAATAAATATTAAGTATAAACCAGCACCCACTGCCATTCTCCTTATCGGGAATGTTTGGTATTGCGTTTTTACCTGTGTTTTGTCAAAATTTGAATTTTGTTTTTGCTAAAATTGAGTGCGGTTTGTATTTTTTGGATCGTTTTGATGTGCTGATGTCAAAAATGATTTTTAAAAAATAAAAAAACATTATTGGCATGCATTTCGGCATGAAAAGCTATTTGAAAAGCACCCGCAACCACACTGCCAAACACGCTCCTCCTCCTGGATGAGAAACAAAAGCGGGGCGGAAAGCTGAGTTAATTTACGGATGTTTTGTGTTTTTTTTTAATTAATTTTAAAAAAATATATTAAAATAATATTTTTTATTTTTTTAAAATTTTATTCTTGATGTAATATATCAAAATAATATAAAAATATAAAAATATAAAGAATTAACAATTTAAATTAAAAAAAAAAAAGATAAATAGTTAAATCGCAGCGCTAAACTTCACCTCGTCCTATGAAAAAGTGCGGGACAGCGAAGTTTGCAACGCCGTTGGATAGGACATGACTGAGGTGGCATCATGCACCGACAAGAATTGCTTAATTTATTAGAAAGCATATCCAATTTGTTCATTTATTTTCGTTTTTCACATTTCTTTTTAGAGAAATTCGTACTGGTATAGGACCATCCATGGTGAGGTGACAGACAGAGCACAGCTGCTTCAAATTTCAGAAAATCCATTGGCTACCACATTTCTGCTTTTGGACCCGTGGTATGGTTTCTAGATTTCTTCTTTTTCTACACAACTCATGTTTAGAATTTATTAGACTTGTCTCTGCACGACGCGGCATATCCATATTATTTTTTAATAAAATATTTATACATTGCAAGTATTTTAAAAAAAAATTCAATAACTTTGACTATAATCTAAATCAATTAAGCTAGCATTATTTAAGTTATATTAAAAAAAATTGATAGCAAATGAAAAAAATATTAAAAAATATGATCACATGGAAAAAATCTTTATTTAAAAGTAAAAAAACATATCAATAAATTAATTTATTAAAATTAATTTGTAATACAAATTGACACACATAAAATTTATAAAATAAATTAAAAGGAAAAAATATTATGCAAGATTGCACGTATTAAAAATATAATAAATATTTAATCTATATAAAATATAAAAAAAATTATAGATAAATCATACTGATCTTTTAATAAATTAAACACACCAAATATAATTAAAAAATACTTTCTATTTAAAAAATACTAGAAAAACAAAAACAAATAACAAAGAAGAGGCATTAATTAAAGCATAAATTTAAAAATAATTTAAAAAATACATATAAAAAATGCATTAATAAAAAATAAAAATTTAAGAAAGAAAAATAACCAAAATAAAAATAAAAATGCACTATCAACTTGGATTAAATGGTGAAATTAAAAATAAAAAAATCACAAGAATAATGATCAAATTAAAAACACTAATATGTGATAAAATATTGAACATGTTGAATCTCTCAACGTGTTGTTTTACGTAAAAATAAGCATAAATATAAATCGAAAAACTTATGCACTTATCTAATTAAATAATTTACAAATTATTGTGTAAATAAATGAAAAAAAAATCATTAATGATAGATAAAAAAAAACATAATTGGAAAAACTAAGAGATAAATATAGATCAAGATATTTAATATCGTAACACGAGTTATTTACTTAGTTGTTTTTAATAAATTTATTTATTAAAATTAATTTGGAATAGAAATCGACAAACATATAAAACTTATTGAATAAAATAAAAGGAAAACATATTAGAGCAAAGTTGCACATAGTAAAAGTATTATAAAAAAAATATTTAATCTATAAAAAATATAAAAAAAAATACAGATGAATCATACTAACCACAAAAAAATTAAACACGCTCAATATAATTAAAAGATAATTGTTATTTAAAAAAGGCTAAAAAATCCAAAACAAATAACTAAAACATAAATCAAAAAAATATTTTTAAAAACATAAAAAATATATTAATTCAAAAATCAAAATTTAAAAAACAAAAAAAAATGAGGTCAAGTGTTACTAGGCTTGGTAAGTCAAGTCAAGCGTCTGGCCCATCAATATCAAGCCCACACGTAGACTTTTTTTTTTTTAATTCAATGAGGTAGACTCTTATTGTAAAAAAAATAAAATTAGACAACGCATTATTTAGAACTTCCAGAATTCAGCTATTGGTATGGCCGAAAAAACAGGGTTCATGATTTTTTCATCAAAAAACAACCATTTTGAACCAATTTTTAACTTAAAACACCTAAAATACATCTTAGGAGCCTTGTTAAACCAATATATGGCCTCCAAAAGCTCAAAAAACCACCCAAAAACCCAAAATTAACCTAAAACTAAAAATATTCCCGAGCTCAAATATATTTTTCTAGTCATTTTCAAGGTAAACAAAAACTTAATATTAACCCCTCTAATCATATGGAACCATTTGACATAAAAACAAACTGTTTTGATGGCAAAAAATCATTGTCAATGATAGTTTTCTTTTCTAAGCTGGAATCTGGCAACCTCCTCTCTCTCCTCCACCAAAAACAAAAACTACAAAATAAAAGAAATAAAGTTTAGTGCCAGAATGTATTTTTAAAAAAATTATAGGGATCATGAGTTTGATGGGTTAATCCGGATCAGATAAAAAAATATTATTCATCCCATTTGTATTTATGACCCGGATCATGAGTTTGACGGGTTGATTCAGATCTATCCAGAACATCGTCATCTCAATATTTATATATTAAGTTAAAATGACGACACCTTGAAAACGTTTTTTAAAAGTCAAACTGGGTTTTGACCAACTCATGTTTAGACCACCAAATCAATCGGGTAATACCGGGTCATCTCATGTCCAACTTAATATAAAACTCGAGTTAGACAAGGGATAATATTAGGGGATTTTCAAGTTGACTCGTCAGCTCAATGTGTTATTCTTATATTTTTTAATACATTAACATAAAAATTATCATAATATTATTATTTTTTTACAATTAAGATTTAATTTTATTATTGTGATAAACTGTTGTCTAAAAATAATTTTTTTGGTAAAACACATTGATGAGATAAAGGGGTTTTGATGGGAGAAATACCTTTTTTATTTTTATTTTAAATCGTCTATTTTTTTATATATATATATTCGTTATTATTGCTTTTGATATTTATTAAACAAAGAACATAGAACCAAAAAGTTATATTTACAAGAAAAGTCATTTTGTTTGAATGAGAATGTTCAATGCATTTGGGACACATGCCTACCTACCATGCAGCACGTATGAATTAAATACGGCGGTCCAAAGTCCGGACCGCTCCACTAGCAAATACTCTATGTTGGCCACCCAAGTTTCAAAACAAGCAAAGAGGTGCCTCTCGTATCCAATAAGGCAGATGTCCCTGTAACTGGGTCGTAAACTTATTCCACCAATCTCGTTGCCAGTGGGCGAACAAATTTCACATGGAGAGGAGAGGAGAGGAGACATCATTTTCCAAACAAAAAGGTTTGGCAGAAAAGAGTAGGACCCCCCTCTATTCCTAATTATAGGTTGTTGTTTGCCTTTGAATTTGAAGGCTCGTAGTTTGGTCCGCCTAACAATCCATTTAACGTAAAGTCCAGGCATGATTGAGCTCCCACTCGCTGTAGAATTGGGATTTTATTTACGGTAATTTCCATGGATGATTGATGTCCACCTCCAGCTGAGTATAAGTAAACTTCAAGTTATTGCAAACCTTTCGAGGGAGACAGAGACGCAAACTACTTCCGTGCACCAGCAACACGGAGTTTCTTGACTGCGTGCATGTGCCGGAGATATATTGATGTCACATCACCAACTCTCCCCGCCGCCCTCGATCGTATCTTCAACTCTAGCTAGCTAGCTAGCTAGCAGATATTTAGTGGCGATATTGCTGACGCCCACCTCTTCTGAAAACTGGAATGGGTTAAAGTAAGTGCAGCACAAGGTCCAATGGATCTGCGGGTGGTGAGTTGGTCTGTTTCTTCAATATGCAGGTTCATAGGAATTTCTTCTTCATCAAGAACAATTGGGAACGTATTTCCACTCTATGAAGCACGTACCCTCCTGCTGCAAGCCAAACTCTCAGGGAACTTTTAATAATTTAAAGAGTTGTGCCATTAATTGTATGTACTAAATAGTTTCACTCTGAGGTAACCCATGAAAGAAAACAAATCCTGTAAATCTAAAGAATCAAGTTTAATAAAAATATGAAAGAAACTTCACCATGACTAACAACTCCTAAATGAAAAGTACCAAAAAAAAAAAAAACATAAGTTTATGAGCCCAAGCTAATAATTAGTTAACACAAATTTAATGTTTAAAACAGCTATAAATTATTAATTTTAGGTCAAAGCAAACCCAAACTAAAACACAAGTCCTAAACTGAATGTAAATATCCAAAGAATGAAAGAAAACATCAAATAAAACCTTTAAACAATTCAGATTAATATAAAAAAATAATTCATCCCAAAAAAATCTGTCATTAAATACTCCAGTCATTAATCTGCCAAATATAATTGCATTATAAGAAAAAAAATTATTTTCAAATAGAAAATTTACAAGTAAAAAAGCAACAAATAACAAAAATCATATTGCATCTGCTAACCTGTATTGCAAGACTTCACCGAACTCTGATTAACTCGAAATTTTAACCCAATATAAAATAATATATTTAGAAATATGCTTGATAGCGTAAATGAAGCTAGACAATAGACATAATGATGTTAAAATATAATCACGCTAAAATCTGAATTGTTTACCGAATAGTTATTTAGTAATACTAATATTATTAACTAACAATTAATTTATATTGTGGTTAGGGTTGTTCATCAATATTAAATTAACAATATAGGCAATATTAATTTTAATTAACCATGTTTTTTTTAATCAGATTCTGTAGTGTTGGTATAAAATAAGATTTTCGAGAGATGAGCATATTATATAATGTATGACATCTCTTGATGACTCATGGGAGCAACCACAAGCATAGAGAAAGAATGAAGGAGGAATAAATTAATTGATACAAAAGGCAGTATTAGCATAGTATATAGTATTTGATGGTTTTTCAGCAGGCAAAAGACATACGGGTTTGAAGAGAAATGGGCCGTTGAGAAATCGTTCCGTCGTTGACCTGAAATTATCATCTAAAACAAAAGTAATTTATTTATTTATTTATTTATTATGGGGGTGGGGGTGGGGGGCACAACCTTATAAATAATGATGATGGGACTTGCAATTTGTTTGTTGTTCCTCATATGACTTCTCTTGTACTCCAAGCGTCCTCAAATCTCCACTTATTTACCTTCTCGCTTTTTGTTGGGTGTTGGATTGTTCATCTTATTATTGTTTTTTCTTTTTTTTAACATTTTAAATTTAGTGTTTAAAGAGTTTGGTTATAGTTGTTTTTCAAAGTATTTTTTATTTAAAAATATATTAAAATATATTTTTTTTTTATTTTTAAAAAATTATTTTTGATATCAGCACATCAAAATGATCTGAAAATAAAAAAAAATCAATTTGAAGCAAAAAAAATAAAAATAAATTTAAATTTTTAAAAAAATATTTTTGAAACTAAAAAACAAACTGACTCATTTACAGTTGTATTCCTGTTTAAAATTATAATAGAGATTATTTTTAAAATGTTTTTTTAGAAATATGTTAAAATCATATATATATATATATATATATATATATATATATATATATATATATATATATATTATAAAATTTATTTTTAATATTAGTATATTAAAATATCTGAAAATTTAAAAAAATAATTTAAAAAAAAATATTTTTTTTTTGCTTACTGTTACCGAGCATAATACCTGGGAAACCTTTTCTTTGATTTGAATACAAAATTAGATTCTCACGGAATAAAATTGTTTAGTTAGTGGCACAATAAACTCCAATATTATTACTTAGTTATTGAATTATAGAAAACTAGCTATATCTTAAACAACGGGATGATTAAATACTAGTTATTTAATTATTATTATTAATATTATATACAATCAATTATTTAATAATTCAATTATATTAGCTTATTTATATAAGATTTGAATTTAGATATCCAATCACTTTTAAATTCTCGACATGTCTATAAAATAGCATGTAATTCTTAGTTCCTTATAGACATCTCGTAATTTTCTTGGAGGCTTTGTAATAAGCAATTCATGGATTATTTTAATATCTACCGAGCATTTTTATTGCAAATCTTATGTCATGCTTAGTACATACCTAATTAGGTATCAAATTGCCAACCAAAGATACATAAAGTAATGTTTTTCGTTTTTTGCTTTTCTAAATATTTTTCAGACATTAACTTAGATTAAATTTATCATCCTTCACTATGAGTGTTGCATTAGCTTTACACCAACTCATCTTGAATTTCTTTAGAACTCTTTCAATATAGGCTTCATGAGACATATATAATGTCCTTTTAAACCTGTCTATGTGAATATTTGATTTACCATTTGAGTCGTATTTGGTCTTATAGATCCATTTATAGCTTATAGCTTTAACTCATTTTGGTAACTCAATTATTTATTATACTTGGTTTTTAGCTATAGAGTCCATCTCTTCTTTTAATATATTGTAGCAAACCTTAGAGTTTTCCCCACTCATAACTTGTGAAAACATAATGAGATCATATTCTAGTCCAATATCAAAGTCAAATTCAACTAGGTATACTAGATAGTCATCTGAAATGATTGTTCTTCTTTCTCTTGATGATCTTCTAACATCTTAATTTTCACTCATAACTTATGGGTGTTGAACTTTGGTTCAATGATGACTTGTTCCTTTTAAGATGATAGTTCTTGAATTAGTTGTTCCTCCAAAATACCAGAGGTTTGATATACTTTGAGAATAACCAAGATATCTTTATTCACGAGAGTATTGTCTCGATCTCGTGTTTTCTCTCATTGTATCTTTCAAGAAATATAACTCCCCCTAGTGTTATTATTTTCTATAAACTTTATATTTCTTACCCTAACAATTCTAAGAGTATTTGAGGGATAATAAAACTTATAACCTTTAGAATTTTCTGCATAGTTGATAAAATATTTGCTTACAATTCTAGGATCCAATTTCTTTAATTGTGGATGATATACTTTAACCTTAATAGAACAACCTTAAATGTGTAAATATCTTAAATTGAGTTTCCATCTTTTTCATAATTCAAATGGTGTTTTAGAAACCACCTTTGATGAAACTTTTTTTAAGATATTCATTGATGTCTTTAAGGTTTCACTCCACAAAAATAAGAGTAGTTCATTGCTTCCTAACATCCTCCTAACCATATCCATAAGGGCATAATTTTATCTTTCAGCAACACCATTTTGATAAGGTGTTTCCAATATGGTATATTGTCCAATGATACCTTCTTCTAAGTAATATACAACCAGACCCTTTATTTGCCCATATTCTATGTATATTGTGCAAAAGGCTCACCTTAGTATGGTTTGTGATGCTAGTATGTGGTGGTTCAAGGCTAGATTTTCGATTGAGAAGTGTTGTTGGTAGTTCCCTCTAGCGGCTACAACTATTCTTTTTGTTAACAATATCTAGTAATAACAAGTGTGGAGAGAATACTATGGAATTGTTGGGGTGGTTTTTAGAGTGAGAATTCCTACCCCCTGTGTATGATGTTGGCCTTTTTTAAATGGAAAAGAAAGGTTACAATTATGAAATTTGATGATGGAAATTAGACTGGATTTTTATCTTGATTGTAGAAAATTAGGGATGGATTTGCTGAGAATTGACTAGGGGTTGATTGTTGGATTTTTGGGATTAAATTTATGTAATCTTGGGATTAAATTGGCTGGGTTTTTGGAAACGCTAAGAATTCAATTGAGTCCTAAAATCTTATTGCCTTTTTCATTGCAGTCCCTTGCTTTTTGGATTTTCAATTAATTAGGGTTTTAATCTTGGAGTTTATTTTTAATTTCATCCTTAATTAAATTAATTAATCCTTTTAATTTGACTGTATTTTTCAATTTAGTTATTGGTTCTTCAAATATTTTAATTAAAGACAAGCTAAACCTTTTTCCTTAATTACTTTTCAATTAAGTCTCCAACTACACCCAAAATTATACTTGATTTTTTTCTTCCTGCACTTAGTTTTAGGCTTGTAAAATTTCAATTATTTGTATAGTTTTATTCCTAATTGCATGTTATTTTTTGCTTTTTATATAGTTGTTTCTTTATTTTTATGATTATTTATAACTTATTCTGACATATAAAATTGGTTTATGAAAATAATAATCTACACAAACCACTAGTGAGAAACCTCCTAAAACTCTTTTTAGGAGAGAGGAGTCACCATTCTTTATATGCTCTTTCTTTTCTTTACTCTACCTATTTGTATAGATGAAATGTGTACAATATTTTTTGTGTAGAAAATATAAGGCATAATATTCTATTTATAGAGAAAACTTAATAACCTTATAAATATCAAAATATCACTTTGTCTCCTGAATAATATTACATATATTATTTTATGATAGTTTTAGAAATTTATGCAACCAAGTCTTTTCTTGATTTTGCTAAGTCTAGAATTGTAATCCTCTATATTAATTACATTCTAATTTTCAGTTTCTAAAACTTATTTACAATCAATCATTCTGGATTAATTATTCTAATTTAATTTCTAACCAATGATTCTTATATGTATGACCCATTAAGTTCTCAAATATGTTAGGCCAAATATAAGTCATGTCCTAAATAAAATATGATTAAATAAATTAAATAATTTAATTTATTATCAATTCACCAATTAATTAATTTATATTTGAATAACAAGGGCACCGTTAAGAAATATATTATGATCTTCTAAATATTAGAAAAATCATAAGTGATTTAACTTAACTTTTAAGTGACAAGTTTCTTAATATAATTATTATCTTTTTATAAAGAAATTTTGATTTAGACATTATAGCATTGAGTGTATATGCTATATCAATTATGTTTGTTTTCAACACTATAATAATTGATTTTTTGAATAAGGTTTGAAACTCTCTTTAAATCTCGTTCTATCATGTGTAAGGATTTCATAATCAACACTATTTGAGAATATGTTAAACATTTTTTTCAATTCACCTAGGGTGATGAATCCTTTCTTGATCATTTAAATACCTTCATATAGTTCATGCAATACCCAATATTTGCATATTTGTTACCATTGATTAAGACAACAAGTAATGAGGATGAAAACATAACATTCTCTATATAAGATAACTTGATGATCTCAAGTCTAATGATCACTTATAAATTGACACGTGAGTCTTTCCATAGACATAAATGATCTCTATATAAAAAATCTTCATGCGGGTCAGTGTATATGTTAATTATTAAGTACCCACATATTAGTTCCATGTATCCCTCATACCTTAACTTATGAGAACAACTACTTTCTTTCATAAATAACATAATATGTAACAGTCTCAATGACTCTAATTAATGTCAAACCTTAATAGAGCATCGACTAGGAACATTTAGGAATAATGCTTTGATACAATAAGAATCTCATAATTATAATCACTTTATAATTTCCTTTTCAAAGAATTTTTATTCCAAGAACTTTATATTTACTCTAGACTCATTAATCAAACATAAATGAATATCAAAGATAAAGAATATATTTATTATTAATAAATATATTTCTTACATAAAAAAAGTTAGTGTCATGTGTAACCAACTAATTGAATCCAAAGAATATACACTAACAAATATAGGTTATAACATATAAATGAGATTACATTAAATGAACATTCAAGATTCTTGATGGGTGAATCAAAACGATGTTGTTTTACATTTAAAAGTGGAAACTTATAAAAAATATCAAGGATTGTTTTGTAGGTTAGGATAAACATTTAAAAAATAACTTATTTTTTTCTAACAAAATAACATTGTTTTTTACTCAAAAGTAGCCAAACAATGTCGTTTTGCACTTAACCAAGTGAAATTGTTCATTTGAACATGAAATTTAATGTCTTTTTTTTTTCTTCATATTTGTACATTTTCTCTTACTAATTTTTTTTTTTCAATATGAGGTGTCTTTGAACTAGTTTACATGTTACTCGAGACCAAATCTCTCTAATGTAGCTATTTTACAGGGGCACTCTTACATCAGCCTAGTGCATTTAGAGGAGTTTAGTTTGAAAATCTATTATGACATTGAATACCAAAGCTGGATACCTAAAATAAGGAAACGAGGACCAATAAGCCTTTAGTCTAGTGGTGGTGAGTTCCTTACAATTTCAAGAGGTCATAAGTTCAACTCCTTCCTCTAGAGTATTAGAGATTAGAAAATGTCCAAGTACTAAAGAAGGCAAGAGCAACCCCTTATTTTTATATTGATGTCCATTTTAGTTCGTTGTAGTAATCCCTTTACCCCGCTAACTACTAACGCTAATTTTGTGACTATATAAGAGGTGTTTGAGAGTATAGTAGCGGTTGCTTTTCAAAGTGTTTTTTTGCTTGTAAATGCATTAAAATAATATTTTTTTTATTTTTTAAAAAATATTTTTGATATCAATACATCAAAAAAAATAATTTAAAACAAAGAAAAAAAATCAAATAATTTTATTTTTTAAAAAAATACTTTTAAAATACAAAAATAAACAGGCTCTTAACCATCTATTGTTGGTTATAGGGTCCTATTTATGAAAAAAAAGAAAAAGAAATAAGAAAGTGTGGTATCTTCTCATGTACATATTTATTAGAGTGTTAACTCCTTATATAGGACTCGAGTTAAAATAATTTAATTTTGGAGTCTTATCGGAAAAATAGACGGTAAGACAAATCACTATGCTTGAGTTAAACTATGATAAAAAAAAGTCATTTAAACTTAGATTTAAAGTTTGATTATTTTTATAATCAAACTTAAATATTATTATAAACAAACTTAAATAGTTTACTTGAAATGTTTGTGAATATAAAATATATTTTTGTATGTTTATTAAAAAAAAAAACTTATTATAAAATAATATTATGTTATTTCATGGATACAAAATAATTATAAAATATATATAAATTGAAGTAAGAGACTAAGACCCCATTTGTTTGCAAAAAAGTAGTTTTCTTTTGAAAAGTGATTTTCTTGGAAAATGAATTCCGGAAAAGTAAATTATTTTTCGATGTTTGGTAGTGTCATGGAAAATAAGTTGGAAAACACTTTCCAGTGTTTGTTTATGTTATAGAAAATGAGCTGGAAAATAACTTATTAATGTTTTTTTTTTCAAGTTTATTAAAATAATAAGGAACAAATCTTACAATTTAAGAAGTTGAATGAGAACGGAATTGAAAAAAATCTAATTTCATAAATTATCTCAAATAAAATAATTAATAATCAGAATAATAAAGATCAAATATAACAGATAAAAAAATTAAAAGATGATGAAATTAAAATAATAATAATTACAATTTCATAAATTATTTTAAATTAAATAAGTAACAATCAAAAGACTGATGATCAAATTTGATAGATAAAAAATTTCAATTAAAAAAATAATAAGAGAAAAGTAAATAACAATCATAAAATAAGAACCAAAGTTAATATAAAAATCAAAATAAATCAAATTTTAAGGGATGAAATTGAAAAACAAAATTCAAACAAAACATACAACAATCAGAGTTTGAGGACCAAATTTGATATAATCAGCAAATAATATGATATTTCTAAATTTTTCACAACTTCTGGAAAGTATTTTCCGTTCAAAATAAAAGGAAAACATTTCCCTGGAAATCAAGCAAAATTTTTCTTTGATAGAAAAGTGTTTTCCGTTGACCAACTTTTCTAATAGCAAGTAAACACAGGAAAGTTTGGAAAGTGGTTTCAAACCACTTTCCGGGAAAAAAACGCATCCTAATATATAACATTGAAATAAAAATTGTTAATTTTCAATTAAAATTTATCTTAAAACTATTATTTTTATTTCAATTTGGGTACTAATGAAGAAGATATAGTTGATTAAAAAAATAGTGAATTAAACTTGAAATAATTTGAAGATAAATATAAAACTCAAGCTCGATTTTATTTTATTTTATTTTATTTAGACAAAACAATGTGAACTAGATTTGATTTTGACAAACCAATCCTAAACAATTATATGAAAATCTAAAAACTATGGGAAAATCATTTTAGCAATCAATAGTAAAAGTCTATTTGCCCTTCTCAAAACAAGAAAAATAACTAAATTACTAGCTATTGGAGGTACTATGGATTTTTTTACAAGGGTTTATTGATCATTACTATATTGATAGGGGATATATTGATCTGTTTTATTTTTTATTTTTTATTCATAGTAAAATGTCTACATTACCCTTGGAATCAAATTTTCTAAAATTGATGCCCATGAGATTTTTTGTATTTTTATGCACAGTAAAATAACTAAATTACTCTTGAAAAGTAAAACCACATTCACTAGTTGTCAGGGGTGTTTTGGTGATTTCACTATGATTTTTTTTGATATAATCAGGTTGATGGAAAAGCAATTTAGTAATTTTAAAAATACAACATTATTTATTAAAAAAACTGTTGACGCAACTACACTCGTCACCATGTGGGTTGCTCCCGCGCCATTTGAGCTACGCGTGGAAAGGTGTTAGATGACCAAACAATAGTTTTCAGGACGATGTTCAAATCGTCTCAGCGATCTCTCGATTCTGGTGTTACGTGTGGTGGAAGGAGCTCCGATTTGGTATTGACAACCTTTTTTTTCTCTCTCTACACCTCGATTTTTGTTCTAACCCTGTAAAATTTCGAAACAACCCTTCAATTTATTTTTCCTTTAGATTTTGTCTTTATTTCTTTGGTTGCTATTTGTTTTATTTGAAGTAGTTTATGAAATTGAGTTTTTAATTTCATTATCCTTTAATTTTTTATGTCAGATTTGATCCTTATTTTTTTTTATTGATATTTGTTTTGTTTGAATTAGTTTTTATGATTGGATTTTGTTTTACGATTTCATCATTCTTCAATTTCTTTTTCTATTAAATTTGATTTTTATTTTTTTATTGTTATTTTTTTAACTTTGGTAATTTTTTAAAATTGATAATTTTTTGGCTTCATCTTTCGACATTAAATTGGTTGAGAATTTAGCTTTTTAATTGAATCAGGATCTAGAATTGCACGAGTTATGGGTTTGAGAGATTAACCCAAGTTTACTTTTTTTTTTCTAAGCTCATGTTTTTTTTTTTAATTTCATCATTCAAAATTTATTTTTTTGGAGATTGAACTCTATTATTTTTTTAAAATTTTCTTCTATATGATTTTTCATTGACTTTGAAAATAACTCCGGTTATATCAGGTCTTTTTATTTGTTGTTTTTTTTTAAAATTTATTTTTAAAGATATTTTATTTTTTAATTAGATTAAATTAATTAATTAAATATAAGTATGTGATACTCATTTTTGATATTTTGAAAAAGAAAATAATTTTTTATTGGGTGAACATCGTTTTATTGGAATGAATAATTGTTTGATTAAATAATTTTTTTTCAAAGAAACAAAATTATTATACACAACTAGGTACATACCCTATATTGCGAGATCAAATATCTTAATTTATATCTAGTTTTTTTAGTTTAGACTTTACTTATCATTAACTTTTTTTTTTCTTACATTTATTAGTATATATAATATTTGATTTATTTAATTAGATGCATATATAAGTTTTTTAGTTTTTTATTAAAATTATTTTTATAGCCAAAAACATATTGAAAGAATCTACATATTTATTTGTTTTTTTGCTAAAAAAATAAAATTATTTTATCTATATATAAATGCGAGTGAGTTAACTAATATTTATTATGGACCGAGCTTGATCACACCCTAAAGAATAAACAAGTACTTGCCTCCTGTATCCAACAATAATAATAATAATAAATAAATAAATAAATAATTGTGGCTCGTAAAAGGAAATAAAAAATAAAAAAGAGGGGGAGGAGGGGGGCATAGAGGTATTTCAAAGAAATTTATTGTTAATGTTTTCTGTACCCTAAAGAAAACCTTCTTCATCATCTGTTCGCAATCCTTCTCGCTCTCTTAAAACCATCTCACAGATTAAAAATTGAATCAGTGATAGATAATAAGTCATAAAAAAATTAAATTCGAAATTAAAAAAAAAGTAAAAGAATGGGTAGGGAAAGAGAGGCTCCTCAGAAACCTCAACAACAACAAGAAGAAGTAGTCTCATACACAGTGGAGCAGCTGGTTGCCGTCAATCCCTACAATCCTGACATCCTCCCCGATCTCGAAAACTACGTTAACGAACAGGTCTCTTTCTCTCTCTATTTTGTTTCTCGTTTCTTCGTTTTTCACTGTTTTTAAGGAGAAAAAAATATTTGACAGGTTTCTTCGCTAACATACAGTCTGGATGCAAATCTTTGCCTTCTTCGCCTCTATCAGGTATTTGTTTATTAAGTGTTGTCTTACTTAAATTTGATTTGATAATATTAATGTTTATGGTTTGTTGTTGTTACTTTTGTTATTTTTTACTCAATTGCAGTTCGAGCCAGAGAGAATGAGCACCCAGATTGTGGCTCGTATTCTCATTAAGGTCTAGACGGTTAAAGCCCTTAAGCTTAAATGATTTTAAATGCTTTATTAGATTGTAATGCTTGCTAACTCCTTTTTGGAACAGGCACTCATGGCAATGCCAGCTCCTGATTTTGGCCTTTGTCTCTTTTTGATTCCAGAACGAGTGGTATGTTCTCTCTTTTTTTGCCCCATGCTCCTGTAAAACTGTGTGACATCATGCATTTTGACATTATTCAAAGTCCGATAAGTACAATAAGGGGAGGCTTTATCGCGGGATTCAGTTTGTTCTCTGGGAACTGTGATGTAATAAATGACATCCAAATGTCCGGTTTTTTAACCTTTTTTTTCCTAGTTAAGTTGAATTGGTCCTTTGAAAACATAGATGGTATGCTGGTTATCTACTTAATTCCTTATTCATTTTATATACTTTTCAGCAAATGGAGGAACAGTTCAAGACACTGATTGTTCTCTCACATTATTTGGAGGTACATCTCTGCTCTGTTACTGGACTTGGACATGTACATTTGTGTGAAATAATGGATAATAAATCATCTACGTCTTCATTTGCAGACAGGAAGGTTCCGTCAATTCTGGGATGAAGCTGCAAAGAATCGCCACATAGTTGATGCCGTCCCAGGTAAGAGTTAGTTTCTGATGGTTGCTTTCTTATCCTTAGCTATACCCTTTTGTTGTCACTGTTGTCTAGTTGTCTAGATAGACATGTAATTAACGTTCAAGTACTAACATTTTAGAAGTCTTAGATCATCTTTACAAATAACAAGAGTACATGCAGTGTTGTCAAGAGGCGCCTTTTGCGCTCGCGAGACCCCAGCACCTTTTATTTTTCCAAGCGAGATGATTTAACTAGGCGCTTGCCTAGAGTGCAAGCACTAGGCGCTAAAGCGAGTGCTGGTCAAAATATATGTTCTTTTCCCTTTTTTAATTGATGTGTTTTGACCTATTTGTCCATATTCTTTCCATTCACCACCAAAAATAATTTAAGGGTACAGACATAGAGTTTGTAAAAGTAAAGAGTAGGGTTTAAAAATAAAAAAGGATCATCAAAATAGAGCTTTAAAATTTAAAAAGGATCATCAAAATAGAGCTGGAGGCACATTTGGCAAGCCATTCTTTTCCAAAGAATCAAGTACATCTTTTTGTTTGTTTCTTCTTCATTTATTTTCTTCGTTTTCTTTCTTCTTCACATGTGATCTCTCTCCCCATCTCATTTCTTCTTCACATGTCAAGGGAGTTTGTTTTCCCATGCTTTTGTTACCAAGTCGGTGATCATATGGCTCCTACTGTTGCCGGTGATGCCTTCTTCTATATCTCTTTTGTATGTTTGTGTATTTTGGCATATAAGAGTTCTAAATTGCTAGAGTTAAACATGTCATGTAAGCGAGCTTATGCATGGATTTGCTTGTGTTGGTAATTATAGGCTGTGGTAGTTTTGATTAGCGTACAATCATGCTCTTCATTCTGCCCTACAAATAAAGAGAGTTTGACTTCCCTTGCTAATGCTATCAAGTTAGTGATTTTATTGTTCCCACTGTTATTGGTGATGCCTTCGTGTACTTTCCTTTGTTTGTTTGTATAGCGTGTCCTTTGGTTTATAAGTGGTCTGAATGCAGGTTTTGAGCAAGCAATCCAAACCTATGCAATTCACCTACTTTCTTTGACTTATCAAAAGGTTCCTAGGTCTATGCTGGCTGAGGTATTCTTCCGTTTCATGCTTTGAAAATTCTTGTTTAATATATATGTTGAACTTTGCTTTATTTTTGTGTCTGTTCTGTGGTTTGTTAGATACATTGAAATCAGTGGTGGAAATCTTGTATCATTTAGAAAAGCTGAAAAACATGTCGCAGACCTGCATTAAATTAGTAACAGTTTTGCTGTACTGACAAGAAAGACATAGTAGATTGTAGGTAAAATGGTGTCTGATTTTGAAAATAGCATGCTTGTCATTAGTTCTTTTAAACATGAAGTATAACGTTCGATGCTTAGCTGAAGGTTTTTTTTTCCCATATACTTTGCGTTTATCTTCTGCATCCATTTCATTTGATGTGATGAGAAAGATTCGTACACTTTTTAACTATATCTATGTCTATATCAACTTTAGTTATATCGTCCATGCCAAAATCTTACTTAACTGGGCATGCATGTGGCAGGCTATCAACATTGAAGGTCTATCCTTGGACAAGTTCCTGGAACAACAGGTGTCCGATTGTGGTTGGACATTAGAGAAGGGTCATGGGCAGGTACAACTCATTGTCCTACCCAGTAATGAATTTAACCATCCTGAGCTAAAGAAGAACACTGCAGATAGCATTCCTTTAGAGCATGTTACCCGCATCTTCCCCATTCTTGGTTGAGGGGCTTGGGATTTTTCAATTTGTTCCTCGGCGAAAGCTCTGGGATTCTGAGTCGTGGTGCTGCTTCTAGTTCCCAGTAAATGTGCTTAGATGCTTTTGATTTTGGTGCTGCTGTAACCTTATTGCTTGTTTGATCTAGTTCCCTTTGAACTTTGGTTTAGATGCTAACAATACATTGCAATTTTGAACCCAATTTCTGTTGATAACAACACAGCAAGTGCGTAACTCAAACTCTGGAATCCCTGTAATGTCTAAAGACAATGATGAGGTAAAAAAATGGTTGAATGGCCCTAGTGAGTGTGCCAGGGATGACAATTAGGCTAGTTTGGAATAGCCTTTTCAAAATCTTGGTTGGTTTACACATAAAAGGTTTTTATGATAGGGTTACTAACGACATCTGTTTGATATTTAAATCCCGTTTATTATTTTTTTTTTTTGTTAAAATTTGATTTTTTTAGGTTAAAATTTGTTTAAATATTTTTGAATTATTTTGATATATTGTATTTAAAATAAATTTTAAAAAATAAAAAAATATTATCTTAATGTATTTTAAAAAAAATACTTTAAAAAATAATTTTTATTAATATTATCTATATTCATCAACTAGAAAAATATACAATGACTCCACCTATGCTGCATAACTATAACTTTAAAGTTATTGTTCTTCCCTTTTTTGTTTTTTTTTAAAAGACTAATTATTAACAAAAAAAAAAAAAGAGCTCAATATTTAACTATAGACACAAAAAAATATTATGAATTGTAATAGTATAATAATGCTTTTGTTATCTTTAATAAAAACTATTGATGGTAATATAGTTAGTTTTTTTTTTCAGGACCCATTAGTTGTCATTGTTGAATTGATAGGGGGTAGATTGATTTTTTAACATTTTTTTAAGTATAATACAATGACTAAATTATTTTTTTTTTTAAAAACTAGCGTTCAATGTTTTTATTTTTTTATTTTCATAATAGTTTTTTAGTTATAATCATGTTAATTAAGAAACAATTTGATATTTTAATAAATATAAAATATAATTTAAAAATCAAAAGTAATTTAACCTTCTCTTCCTAGTGGTTGGGCATGTGTACATGGTGCACAATGGTTAAACACAATGGTTGAACTTTGATTGGTATTTTTTCTTCTCCTCTCTTTTTTATATCTCATCTCCTTAGATTTCGTGTTGGTATGCCAAAATATAAAGGTGTCTTGTCATTTTTTTGTATTCAATTTGATTCTTATTTTTTTTATTGTTATTTGTTTTGTTTTTTATTTATTTTTGATTGATTGTTTTTTCTTCAATTTCATCCCTCATCATTTGGTTTTATTTAATTTTTATATCAAATTTAGTTATCATTATTTTGATTGCTATTTATTTATTTATTTGTTTTTATCTATTCTTGATTGATTTTTTTTCTTCAATTTCCTTCATCATTATTTGGTTTCATTTAATTTTTATATCAAATTTGGTTCTCATTCCTTTGATTAATGTTTTTTTTTTCTCATCCTTTTTTTAATTGAATTTTGTTTTCAACTCCATCCTTTAAAATTTGAAATTTATTTTTGTGTCAAATTTGACTCCCATTCTTTTTATTGCTATTTGTTTTGTTTTTTTTTTTTATCCTCTTTTGATTGTATTTTTTTTTCAATTTCATCCTTTAGTATTTTGTTAATTGAGAATTTATCTTTGTTATTTTTTGAGGTTTGACTTCTATGAGGTTAGTCTCGGACTCATGACCAGAGTCACGGGTTTCGAAGGTTTACACTGGTTGACTTTGGTCTTTTTGTTTGATTTTTTTTTTCAATTTCATCCTTCAACATTTTATTTGGTTGGAATAAGTCTCCATGCCTTTTGTTTTTGCACTTTTCTTTTTATAGGGTTATCCCAATCCTATGTTAGTGGGTTAACCCAGGTTGCATTAGGTATTTTTTCTTTCAAAGTTTTTTTTTTTAAATTGATTTTTGTCTCAATTTTTCCCATAACATTAAGTTTTTTGATAATTGAGATTTATAGTTTTATTCAATTTTATTTTGACGAGGTTGCCCTAATATCATGATCAAATCGCAGATTTTGCATGCTGACCAAGATGGGCTCGAGTTAGGATTTTTCTAACTTTTTTCTAACAGTTTCTTTTTAAATTTCATTCATCAATATTTTATTCGCTGGAAATTGAGCTTTGATTTTTTCTTATTAAGGTTATCACGTTCCCACTTAATTTTTGCTTTGTTATCAAATACAATCCTTCAACATTTGATTTTTTAAAATTGTTTTTTTTTTACATTTCATCCTTCAACATTTGATTGATTGAGAATTGATATTCGTGTCTTTTTCTGTTAGCTTTTTATTTTGTAGGGTTATCCCAATCTTAAATCTATGATTGCGATATTAACAGGTTAACCCAATTTGACTTGTTTTTTTTTTTAAAATTAAAATAGTGTTTTAATTTTTTCCTTGAACATTGGATTGTTGATAATTGAGTTTCATAGTTTTATTCAACTTGCTCTTAAGGAGGTTATCTTGGTATCATGATCATGTCACAAGTTTGACATGCTAACCCAAATGGTTTTGATTTGGATTTTTTTTGTTAATGTTTTTATTTGTATTATTAAATTACTCGAGCTTATTAAACCTAGTCAAGTCAATAACCTGAATCTTGAATTTTTTTTATGAACTACATCGTCTCAACATCCTTTTTTTGTGCTAGAAAAAATTGGTCGTGGGCCACATATCTAGTTCTTATTTAAATAGAGTTTGAGAGCATATATTGGCTGACATGACATTCTTATTTACATATAAGAGTTTTTTTTTGTGTGTGGAATTTAGCACAATAATAAAAAAGAGAAAAATGACACTATCCAAAAATATTTACAAAAACAAAATAGTTTGGTGAGTTGCACGCAACATTTATAACTTGTGAGTCGTATACGTTGCTTACGACTCTTATCAGATTAAAACCCTGTTCTTGTTCCCTTTACCTTCATTTTCTTTCCCTATTTCTCTTTTCCCGCCTTCATTGCACCTTTCTCCTGCAGTGACCAACCCACTCTTCTCTATCTACCCCACCGCAAATCCACACACTAGTAGGTGCTACACCACCTCTCTCTCTCTCTCTATCAACCGCCACAATAGTCTCAATGAAAAGTGCAAATTAATGCATTCATTAGGTGCATTATTTATTATGAGAGGCTCAAATAGTAGCATACCACTACTCGTGAAGGACTTGATGAGATAGGATGTGTTGTAGCCAATAATATACTTAAAATCATATTTAAAGATATTAAAAACTTAAAACAATGATTACCTAAACCAAGATACCGAAGTTATTGAAATGAAGACTCCAACCCAACAATTATAAGGAATCATGAACTATAAGTATAAGAAAAAATATTAGAAAAACAAGTGATCTTTAATAAGTTCAAGACTGTTCAATAAAGAACCATTACATATGAGCAATCCTCACACAAGCACTCAAAAGTTGCGGCAAAATCAATAATAATTCAATCTAAATAATAATCCTTACAAAAAAATATTTATATTATTAAAATAAACTTAACTCTAATGGACCAATGAACTGACATTAAAACTCAAATAAAATAACCCAAAGTTTATAAAATAAATAATAAAAATACAAAACTATAATAAATAACACTGCTGCCACACATGACCCAAAACAAGTTGCTGAAACAAACCTCCCTTGCATAAATATGTGATGTGCTGACTTGGTCCCCTTGAATTGCGGACTTTATTTCCTCGAGAAACACATGGAAAAGCTGATGACTTGGAATCCTTAATCAATATTCAAACTTTGACTTGCAAGATAAAAGAAACCACTTGCTAAATAATTCCTCAAGCTGCTGCCATTCCACACAAGGAATCCGTGCAAAATAAGAAAGCTGTGTTATATAAAATTTATATATAAAAAAAATAATACAATTCTCGCGTAATAATTTTTAATTTTTATCATAAAACCTTTACACACTCTTATTACTATAAAATTTTAATCCTATATAAAACAAAATCTCTAGAATTTTTTGATCATATTATAAAAAAGTTTAACAATTATCAATAGAAAACTATAAATTAAGAAAAATCAAACCCAAAACTATCTTTTTAATATTCTTGGCCCTTGATCATGTAAATGACCCAGTCAAAATATCTGATAGATCATTTCATAGTGCTTGTCGATTCTCATCCCCCTCTACGAGCGCTACAAGTCTATCATCGAGTTGAACAAGTAGAGGTTTTGTAGACTTGTCCATGAGTTAGGATATTTTTTAGATGTATTTAGATCATATGCTTTAGTTTTATAAAAAAAATAATAATTTAGTTTAAATTTAATTAAATGTTATGGGAATTTTTATTGTGTTTAAGTATAAAGATTATGAATAGTTAATTTTAATAAATTGTGAAGCGTTTTAGTTGACAGTTGACGAACATTCAATTATTACATGATCGTGTTCAAATGATTTGAATCAGCAGCATTTAACATTTTAAGAATTGTGAGTTTTAGTGAGATTGACTCAACTAGAGACCAGCCAAAAAGAAATAGAGAGACTGTCCCTTGGGAGAAAGAAACTACTTAATTTAGTGGTCGGTCTGTGTACCCATTCAGTGCAATGCTTGGATCCGATGGTCTCTTATTTATTATTATAAAGCTCCTACAAGATGTGAAAGGATGCTCTTGCCTAGATTAATAGTATTGCGAGGAGAAGAAGAAGAAGAAGAAAAAAAACTCGAAATGGATCGGATGGTCTCTTATTTATTAAATAATGATGAGCAACACATCAGTTAAACTTGGGATTTCCAAATCAAATAATTCTTAAATACGACTAGAATTTATTTCCTGCTCCTGCAAATTGATTTTGAGGTAAGAAAATGTCATTTTCGGCTATTGTTTTTATTTTCAAATAAAAATAATATCTCTCACGGTTCCGTTTTAAACCCTTTTTATTTCTTTATTTATTATAATCCAACACTTGGATCACTTTTCACACCAACACAAAAGTGTATTTGAAATGCTATAATAAAAGTGGTAGTTTTCCTTTAATAAATTCAGTTCTCTTCCAAAAAACATAGTAATCACGATACCAAGTTATTTATATCTCAAGTTCTTCTTTGATTGTCTAAATTTGCAAAGCGCGTGGATAAAACTCGAAAGATTACCTTGTTAAAAGTTATTTGTATTGAAAAATGTGGGAAAAAAAGAACTTAAAAATAAATAAATTGATGTGTCATGCTTACATAAGGTATTGCCCACGAAATAAACTCGTCACTAATATCTATCAATAATATTTAAGTTATGACCTGGTGGGTGAACCTCCCTCTTCCCCTCCCCCATTTCTTCTTCTCCCTTCATCCCCCCTGTAAATAACAACAAAACCCCTCATTTTATCACAAATCAAATTCTTATCACCACAAATCCAGTCACCCCAACACACTATGTTAGCATCCTTGTTCTAGTTTATTTTTTTTTAGGATTCCCCCCATCAAGTAAGCAAAACTACCAATTTTTTGTTCGAACTCAATTTGAAAATGCTAATTTTTATAGCATTTTGATGTAGTACATGTAATTTTTTGTGTGTTTACTTGTTTTATAGCTTTGTCCCATATAAATTTGCTATAAAAATGCATGATTTGTACATGTTAGGGTTTGTTTGAGATTTTAAGAAGTTGTATTTGTTTGTAATTCGATGAAATTGATTTTGACTTTATGACTTAGATGTTTTTTAATGAAATAAATAATGGCTTTTTTAATGAGTGCGTTTCATATTTTGTCAATTGTTGTTGAGTTGAAAATTTTGTTAAATGTGGAGGAATTTAAATTTTTATAGAAAATTGATAATGATTTAAGAGTATTATTAAAATAGATTGAAGAAGTTTGAGTTAAACCAATATTAGCTAGTTTATTTAGATCACATAATTAATACATGTTGTCATCAATATTCTATATGGGTTTGATATAAGTAATGGATGATCGTTCTTGATGTATCGAGTTTCACCTGAAGGGATACGCAGGATGAATTATTGTGATGGAGTTGAGGGTTTTATTAATTACGCACTATATAATCCAAGAAATATTAGTGAAGGCGGTATTAGATGTTTGTGTAAGAGGTGTAAAAATAAAAAGTTTCTCGATCCGATGTTATAATGATGCATCTTTTACAAAAAAGATTCAAGGAAAAATACTTGTGTTGGTTTACACATGGAGAACCATATGTTCCTTACGAGACCATGATAAAAAGTATGGTTGGGTCAACTTCTAGTTCTAACAATGTGCATGGAGTTATAGATGACAATAGTAGTCTGTATAGGAAAATTGTTATTGATGTGATGTGAATGAATCAGGGTTATGTAAGTGAATGTTCAATCATAGATGAAAAACCAAATGCAGACGCGACCATGTTTTTTGATCTTTTGAAAGACTTTAACGAACCATTATGGGATGGGTGCACAAATCATAGTAAATTATTGGTCATTAGACATGTGTTCACCATTAAGTCAGAGCATGAGCTAAGTGAGACCGATTACGATAGAATTGTCGAATGAGTGAGAAACATTTTATCTGAAAGGAATAGGCTAGAACTTTTATGCTGCTAAATCTATGATAAAACCTCTTGGCCTAAGAAAACAAAAAATTGACATGTGTCCAAACTTCTGTATATTGTGCTACCTTGAAAATACAGATTTGACCGAGTGCAAAACTTGTGGCCATGCTCATTATAAACTCAGAACTAGCAGGAGAAGAACTTTTGTCGCATATAAAAAACTTAAATACTTTCCTTTCCAACCACACCTAGGCTGCAAATGTTATTTATGTTACCAAAGACCGCTGAGCACATGACATGGCATCATTTACATGATATGGTGGATAGAGAGATGATGCACCCTTCCGATGGTGAAACCTGGAAACATTTTAATAGTGTGAATCCTCAGTTTTCAGTGGAATCAAGGAACACGTGTCTTGGTTTATGTATAGTTAGATTCAATCCATTCAGGTCATTTGATGCTTCTTATTCTTGTTGGTTGATGATACTCACAGTTTACACTGCCACCGGGGATGTGTATGAGGCCGGTGTTCATATTTTTATCTGTGGTTATAACCGATCCTAATAGTCTATGTTAGAATATAGATGTTTGTTTTCGACCATTGATTGACGATTTGAAGCAGTTATGGTCATCTATGACTTTGACTTATAATATCTCGAGGAAACAAAATTCTTAGATGAAAGCAACTTTGATGTGGACTATCAATGATTTTTCTGTGTATGGAATGGTTTCTGGTTGGAGCATGCATGGAAAGTTAGCATGTCCATACTGTTCGGAAAAAAAACAAGGCCTTCACCTTAACAAATAATGGTAAAAGCTTTTTTTTTCTATTGCCACTAATTGTTCTTTCCAACCAATCACAAGTATAGAAAGAACAAAAATGACTTCTTTGTTGGTAAAGTTGAAAGAGATGTTGCACCGCTGGTACCGTTGAGTGAAGAATTATATGGCATGGTGTCATAATACAATGACATTGTATTTGGTTTTCAATCCGATAGACATAAGTTTCTTAGCTTTGGTGTGACCCATAATTAAGTAAAGTAAAGTATTTTTTGGGGGCTTTTTTATTGGAAGATTATCTCATTTGCCATAATTTTAATGTCATGTATATTAAAAAGAACATCTTTGAAAATATTTTTAACACGATTATGAACATGAAAAGAAAGGCAAATGACAATATGAAGACTATAATGGATATACCTTTGTTTTGTTACCGTAAGAATATGAAGTTGGTTTATGATGGGTCACAGGTCGCAATGTCCAAATTAAGCCCGCTTCGCCTTAGACAAGAATGCATAATTACTTTGTTTACCAATGACTTAAGAGTCCATGTTTTCCTGATGGATATGCTTCAAACATATCTAGATTGATGAATTTAGAGGATTGCAGATTGTATAGAATAAAGAGTCATGACTGTCAAGTGTTTATGCAAGAACTCATTTCACTTGCTTGTTGAGATTTATTACTAAAAGGAATATGAGATGCACTCACGAAGACCAGTCATCTTTTTTAAAGATATATATGCTCCAACAAATTGCATACCCAACACATGGAGAGGCTTGAAACGAATATCATCCAGACAATCTGCAAACTTGAGATGATATTCCCTCCATCTTCTTCAATTCAATGTAGCATCTACCTATGCATTTATCGTTGAGAAAAAAGTTGGAGGCCCTGTCCAATATAGATGGATGTATCCATTCAAGAGGTTAGGGATTACATATGCATCCTAAATAAATTTATATGTCTTTTTTAAAAAAAAATTAAAACATTCATTTAATTCCAAGCAGATACTTGTTTAACCTTAACAGAGAAGTAAAAATCAAGGTACATGTTGAGGCTTTGATATACGATGCTTATATTATTGAAGAGATCTCAATATTTATCTCGTGCTACTTCGAGCTTCACTTGAGAACAAGAATCAAACGCGTTTCAAGACATGATGACAGTGGGGAAATGTTTTTGAGTGGAAATTATGAATATTGTCCCATCTTGGATGACCTATACCAAAACATATAGTGAGGAGAAGATACTTGACAGAAATCAAATTTAAATATGCACACAATTATATGCTATTTAGACCTTTTATTCAGCATGTACAGTAATTAACATGTCATTATTTTTGAATAATTTTTCTCTTATACTCTTATAAAATGATATATTGAATAATTCCTTGTAGGCAACATCGTCAATTTTTACTATTTCAAAACTCACACTTGATTGAATCTCATATTTTTTTAATTACAAGATGAATAATTTATTGATATTAATGCTTAATTATTCTTATCTCATAGAACTTAATTTCATTATACCTTTCTATTTAAATGTTAACGATTGTAATCCTTAATCACATTTATCAATTGAGAGGGAATGCTATTGGTATTTTGAAATTACTATGTTTGGGTCCTGAAAGAAAAGTGAAATGCTATAATGAGTATTTCATCAATGGATAAATCTTTCATACTAAAGAGTATGGTCAGGGTAGAAAGACATATAACCATGGAGTTTGCGTTAAGGGATCAATTTCTAATGAGTTTGAAGTTGATTATTATGAGAAGTTAGAAGAGGTGATTAAATTGCAATATCATAGCAAGCAAAATAATCTTTTTATTCAAATATTATTGGTTTGATACCACCGATAAAAGAATTAGAGTAGATTTCCATCATGGTTTGGTTAAAATTAATACAAAGGCTAGACTTTGTAATATCGATGTTGTTTTTGTTTTCACCAAGCAATGCCAACAAGTTTATTACATAAACACTCATTCTTTTAGAAAGCATCATTCTAGGGTTGATTGATTGTTTGTAATGAAAACCAAACCTAGGAATCATGTTCAAGTTGTTCAGGATGGTAGTGATGAAGTCAATGCGAGAGATAATATTTTTCAACTTGATGAGTTAGTTAATCCATACTGAGTTGCTTCATCTACCTACTTCCAAGAAAATTCAAATTTGCTGAAAATACTTTTATTGATGTTGATGATGAGGAGTTGAATGATATATTGACAATTAGTGGATTTACAAAATTGATGAATATGATGATATCGACGAGCAACAACTCAATGTAGAAGATTATGATGGACATGAGGATGACAAAATTAAAGAAGAGGAAAGCAAATCAGATAAATTTGTAAGACATCAATGCCTTTTAAACAAACTTTAATGTAATATTTCTTGGTTGTTCCTTTACAATAGCATGAATTTATTATTACATAATAATAAAATATTTATTTTTGTGATTTTATTATTATGAACATAAATGGTGTTACTATGTGTGATTTTACTGTATTTGTAGAATGGATAGATATGGAATACATTGTTTTGTATCGATGAAATCATCAACGATTTTCATTACAAATGAAATTACCGAAGAATTAACTCCATCGAAAAGTTTTAGAGAGCTGGAAAAAAATTACACCGTATGCCATTAACCATTATAGATGGAATCAACGATGTATTAACTAAGTTGGAAAGTTCCAGAGAGTAAGAAAAAAATTTACACCCCTATGCCACTGACAATTACTGAACGAACCACTAACGGACTGAAAATTCATCGGTGAATTTTTTTTTGGGGGGTTTGGAAAATCTCAGGTTAAATTGAAAGTTAAATTCTTAATTACAAATAGAATTATTGATGGAAATTAAGAAATAATAATTTTTTAATGTCTATCGGTAAATCCGTTGGAAGCCCCAATTAAAAAACCAGAATCCCTTACTTTAGAACACCTACCCATCTTCTCTCTTCCTCTCAAACTCTCTCTATAACCTCTCCCTTTCTACTCTCCCTGTCACCATTCTCATGCTCTTTTTATTCCCTCTCATTCTGTTCTTTTCTCACTCCATCCTCACACGAGAACACTCATACCAGGTAAATTTTCTTCTTCTTCCTTTTTTTTTGTTTGCCAAGGTTTATGGGTTAATTAATTATTTTTTTTCACTCTCAATCTCTTCCTCTCTCACTCCATCAATGTTCTCCACACTAGCAAGGAGAAAAGATCTAGGTCAAACTCCTTCTTCTTCCTTTTTTTTTTATAAAAAAATTGTCATTGTGTTTTTATGAAATATAAATTGTCATTACGGGAGGGAAATGCATTTTGGGTAAAAGATAAATTGATTTTAAATTATGTAAAATTTTATTTGAGGTTATATATATTTTATTTGTTATAGTGAGTAATTTAGGTTAATTTTGTTTCATTAATGTAAATTTTTAATTAAATATGTTATTTTGTAAATTGAATTTAAGTTAGTTGTGTAATTTATTTTTGGTTAAAATGGTAATTTATATTGTTGTGAAATTAATTAATTATACAAATAACTTGTTGGTAGAAAACATGTTAATTTTAAAAGTAATTTAAAATTACTCATATAAAATTAATTTTATTTTAAAATTGTAATGAAATTCAATAGAAATTATCGTAGGTTGCTTGTAATGTAACATGTGTGTGGAAAATATTAATATACAAAATATAACTTTTGTGATGGAGATATGAAATGTTTTTAAAATTTTGTTAAAAATTGGCCAAATTGTTAGTTTATATAATTTTAGGAAATTCTAGAAATTAGCCAAATTGTTAGAAAAAATAATACCTTGGTTGATTCCTTATATTTTTATTCGGCTCTTTTTATTTTTTATTTAGAATTTAATTGGAACAAGGACTTGTTTTAAATAAAATTAACTGGTTTATGACCAGATATTATTGAGGCGTATTTGCAGGTTGTTAAATTGTAGGTGGTCTATCATATAGGAATATTATTACTTTTTTTTAGTCCTTTAATTTGTATAGATCAAGGAAAAAGTTATTTATGTATCATACGAATAAGAGCACTACTAGTTTTTTATAACAACTATTCTAATGACCATGAGTCGTTAGGTGTCGACCATGAATAGACACCTAAGGCACAAATAGCCTCTATCGATGTAGGCTCATCGAGTGCGACACGCTTTATCAAGGGGGGTCTGTTCAGAGCGAGATGTATATACTAGGAAGTACATTGCCCAATGGAAGCCCGACCACTCAATGTAAGTTTATTTTCCTTTCCTGCACGATTAAAAAATAAAGAACAATTAATAATTTTTGAAAAATTAATTTCAATTAACAAATTGAATTTTAGGTTTAAAAATATCGAGGGTGCCTGCACGATAACATCGTTGATGAAATCATTGATGGAAGTGCCATTGTTTCAATGAAGTTAGGTTCCCAAAAACCTTGAATGAAAGCCCATGATTGGTGCAAGGTTTGAAAATTTCAAGGTTAATATATACTTAAATGTTTTTTTTTTATTATATTAATTCAATTAGTTTATTAATTTTAGTGAACTAATTCTTTTACAAATTTGACGTGCAAGGAAAGTTTTTGCAAGGATAGGGTTGACAACGCTGTTGCTAGGAGGGTTTGAAAGAATCATAACGCAATTAGATAAGATTGAATTTAATTTTTAAAATTTTTTATTTAAATACTAAAATTTTATTTTTAATTATCTTAACTGATAATTCATTTCTACCATATAAGTTGCGTGATTTTTTTGTATGATATGAAAAAAAGCAAAAAAATATGCTAAAGTGTCTTTCCAGCTATAAAGACTTGGCAGTTTGGAGAGATTTCAGACCATTGCATGTCTTGGAGGCTATATGGGCAAATTACATCTAGTACGTGATGTCCAAGTGTTTTATGTGGCGGTTGCATTTTGGTGCGGATAACCAAAACATGGACGTTCACGGTTTAATTACCACGCACACCAGCGGATCCATTCTATTAATTTTACATTCGAAGCGGATAGTAAGACTCTTTTTTTATTACATCTATTTTTTTATATTGTTGTTTTATATGAAAATATTTAACTAATAGTAGTTTCCTTTTGCAGGCTACAACTCTTGAACACGAACCAAGGCCGATGAAGTTTTTTTTTTTGTGTAGAAACTCATATGTGAAACTTGTGGATAACCGAGTTTAGAAGTTTGTGGTAAGTTGGATTTTAACAATTTTTTTTCTTAAGTTATTATTTTTTTAAAATTTGTTGACTTGTTTTTTTTTCTTTTTTATTTTCAGGAAACATATAACACTCGGTTGTAGGAGAGAGATGGGGACGATCCCTCGACCCATCCAAAACTCAATTTGAATTTGTAGTTAGAGGCAGGATCATCCGGCGGACCTAATAGAATTCAAGTTTACAGTATCTCAAACACTACAGTTGAGGATTTGCAGATAACTCATAGTGTTTCAATCATTGGATGCTCGCAATCGGTTCTATGCGATTTTTAACCAACAAGTTTTAGACAACCCATCTTGATGTTGAGACAAAATGACTTAGTGTTGTGACAACCGAACTCTAGCAATTGTACATGGAACTAAAATCATACATGGGTGGTATATGTGGTCCACCTCATTACCCCCTCTGATCTCGATAAAGACCCGCCGCCTCCTCCTCTTTCAACCCATCTCTTTTAGTCGAATTGTATTTAAAATGATGGATTTAAAAATCTCTAATAAATATTGTCATTGCCCCCTCCGATCTCGATAAAGACCCACCACCTCCTCCTCTTTCAACCCCTCTCTTTTAGTTGAATTGTATTTAAAATGATGGATTTTAAGATCTCTAATAAATATTTGGTTTTTTATTTTATTTTAATTTTTTCTACTTTGTTTTATTATATTTTTTAAAGAAATTTAAACAGATTATTGATGGACTTACCGATTAACTAATTCTATCGAAAAGTTTCAGAGAGTTGAAAAAACTTTACATGGAATATGATAGATAAAATCACCAATGAAATAAATCCCTCGGAGAATTCCAAAGAGTTGGAAAAAAATTATAGCAAATACCATTGCAACATGTACTCACTGATGAAATTAAAAATAATATTTTCTGTCGGTGATATGACATGTTCACCGATGATATTATGGACAGATTGATGCCAACAACTGTAATTTTATCATTGATAATATTACCAATAGAATGGCTGACATAATAGAAATCACCGACGATAAGTTTTTCGACAAACAATAATCTTATGTGATTCCATCATTAAAAGTACTTATGACAGAATCAATATCTAAATACCGACATATTATTCCGTTGATAAAATGCGAAATTCTGGTAATAGATGTATCTTTCAAAATATCAAGAAAATTTATATGGAGCCAAGAAGCTTTCATCAAACTTCTAATTTATGTATGATTGTTACAACTAAGGGCATATGATAATAACTTAATAAACTTATTTAATTTTAAGAATATTCTATAAGAGATTGCCCTGTCAAGATGATAATTTTCTTTTTAAAATACTCTACATATAATCTCTTTGTCGAGATAGCGACTCCTTTCCTTTAGTATCATAGATAATCAATCACCCTATGAAGCTGACGGTCTTACAGGCAATCATACTATTTAGATGATCATTCTCCATCTTAATTAAACTTTGCAGAGTTGAGATGACATTAGTTTCGCAAGTAGTTTACATGTGGAGATGGCCATTTCCCTGGTTGATTTTTGTTGGCATTTCCCGAGTGGTAATGGCTATTTCTTTTTTTTTTTGGGTGGTGACCCTATCATGAGACCATTCATTTCCTTTAGTTTAGCAGTTGTTCACCATGGTGAGAGATGACCCTTTCATGTTTTTTTTTTTAAGTTTTGCCGGCAATAATTACTATTGAAATAATTGTTAGATTGTTGTGTTATGATATAGTAAGATTATCCATATGATATTATTGTGTTATGGAATAGTAAGATTTTGATTAGAATATTGATTTATGGGGTTTGATTAGAGAGATTCTAGGGTTAGATTTCATAAAGTTAAATATTTAGGATGATCCATTGGATCGAATTTTTTATTTCTTTTTTTTTATTATTATTGATTCTTGCACAGAATGAATTCACAAGCCCAAAAAACTTTTATATTCAATTTTATTACGATTTCAAAATGGACCCTTGCCGGAAAGGAGTGAGAACCGCCTCTTGAACCCATCGAAACCATCTTTAGAATCTTTCGTCGTCCAAGGCTCGATCCTTGATTGTGATAATGATGCGTCGTATTTAAAAGGAAAGAATGTGACCTCAAGTCTCACATCGACGGGTTATAATGAATTTAAAAAAGATTTAAAAAATGATTTACATGTCTATGAACAAAGGAACCTTTTTAAGCACTGAAAACAATGTTAAGATGATTATTTCCTCCCCTTTTTTTTGTTTTGTTTTGTTTTATAGGCGTCATCTATAGAAATGACCATTCCTTTCGTTTGAAGTATGGTCAACCTATTGATATGATAAAATAGTTTTGCATAATATAATAAAAATAGATTTATTAGTGATTATTTTAATAAACTAATTGAATTTATCGATTTCATGTGTAATTTTACTTTAATTAATTGAGAAAAGAGTTTAAATTCTTCCCATGTGGTCTCAAGTTCGTGCCCTATAGTTGCTAATATGATGATCACTGGATGCTTACATGGTCGTTAACTTCTAAGCCCGTGAGATTAGTCGAGGTGCGTACAAGCTGACCCGGACACCCACGTTAATAATAATAAAAAAATACGCTTTGGCTAAAATTAAATATTCTCTCACACTAAATTTAAGAGATTATTAAAATCATTGCACTTATTGAGAAGATAGTTCATAAAAGTAATGTCAGCGCTCAATTTTTCTTAAGTGAAAATTAAGAAAAACCTAATATTTTTTTTTTATTAACGTGGATGTCCGGGTCAGCTTGTGGGGACACCTTGACTAATCCCTCGAGCCCTGAAGTTAACGACCATATAAAACTCTAGTGACTCTAAGATTTGTAAGACTCGAACTGATGACCTTTAGGGAGTAAATCCAGGACTTGATCAGTTGAGTTATACTCTTCAAAGTTAAAAAAACCTAACATTAGTGGTAAGAGTTCTGGCCATGGGTTGATTGTACAATTAGAAAAAAGGCCACATTCACTCTAACATACTTTCATAATGAAGTTACCGCTTATTTTTAACTCTAGAAAATTTATTATGGTGTCCAATTGTCTATCCTAGTTTGTATCCTGATTGCCAGGCCTTTTCTACTAATTCTAGGTATAATGATTTGGATATTGAAGAAATCTCAATCTCTAATTTAAAACCCAATTGAGAAGGAAGACGCTTAGACTTGAAACCCATTATCAAATTAATGACTCATGTCCAAGAAAACAAAAGTGAATTTCAACTTGGAATTTTAGGCCCAAACCACTGAAAAAAATACAAAATTAAAAATACATAACCTAAAATCCAAGAAAAGAAATATATTGGCCCTTAAGTCTATACCCACCTATCACACCATAAAATAAAATGCAAGTGTAAAAACTTTCAACATAAAATCCAAAAATAAATAAAAACAAGGACCTTAAGCCCATATCCACCTGTCATACCATGCAATTCAAAAATAAAATAGAGCTTTTACAATTTAATTCATACAATTTAGTTCTTGATTATTCAATTCTCATCCAATAAATTCAAAGACAAATGTAATTAGGCACGAGCATAATTATTTACCTCATAGATCTAATTCAAATCCATCAATTACCTTAATTAAAAGAAGAAGGATGTGTCATAACCAGATTTTTAACTCTCATCAAATATCTAAAATAAAAGACAAAAAAAATATATATATATATTTCAATCAACATAAAAATGAAAAAAAAAATATTTCAAAGAATAAAAGATTAAAAAAGAAGAAGCAATTATGGGTGAAATTGAGAAGAAAATTGTTGAAATTGGCTGAATAATTAAAAATTAAAAAGCTAATGATCAAATTGAAAAAGGTGACAACATGTAAGGACAAGCAAGATGCAATTAAGGATGAAATTGAGAAAAAAAGTTGAGATTTGTTGAATAATTAAAAATTGGCCAAGGACCAAATTGAAAAAGGTGGCAACATGTAAGGATAAGAAAAATGCAATCAAGGATGAAATTGTGAAGAAATATGGAGAAAGGGTTGAAATTAGCTAAACAATTAAAAATTGGAAAACCAAGGACCAAATTAGAAAAAATAGAGAAATTAAAAGACTATTTTAATGCAATGAGGGATGAAATTGAGAAGAAATAGATTGAAATTGCCAAAAACTAAAAACTAAAAATACAAGGACTAAGTTAAAAAAGCAATAAAGTTAGGGGGACCTATTTTGAAACATGAAGATGCTTTTAAATGAAATGATGATTTTTGGACAAAATGAAGCCATTTCATATAAAAAAAAATCTAACCACCTAAACAATATAGTTTTGGTGTATGGCCAAATAAATACATCTTCTTCCCCGGCACGACAAATCTACAACCCTTTGTTTTTATTTATTTATTGTGTTGGCCTGATTTTGGCCACATTTTGTCTTTCCCAAATGTTCTAAAAATATCAAATAACACACAATTCCCCTTTCTTGCATGTGTACTACATTCTCATCCGAAAAACACTTGCCCTAACCCTTTAAAACCGCTACAAAACTGGTGTAAAAAGACCAACCTAAACATGCTTGGCCAAAGCGTAAAACCAAAATGGATGGTTGAGATTGACCTAAAAGAAATAACAGGCATGATGATTCCACTAACAAAGGTTCTAGGAGCTTTCATCATTGCTTATAAATAGAGGGGTAAAGCAAGAAACAATGAGAGCCAAACTTCACACACACACACACACACACACACACACACAGATAAGTAATAGAAAGTTTAAGATGAAAGAAGTTAAACTAGTCTAAATCATAAGGTAGTGGAAGAGAAAAAATAAGAGAAAAACAGAGAGAAAAAACCATCTTAAACCCAAAAAACATAAAAAAAGAAGAAGTTTTGGTTTGAAATTGAAGGTGTTATGAACCATTCAATAGCTGAGGGGAAATAAGAAAAAGAAAGAAAGGAAAAGAAGAGAAAAAAAAGGGCAAAAACCAAAGAGACAGAGAAGCCTGAAATACAGAGAGAAAACCACCTGAAAACAATACCATTGCTAGCATGACTTCGTCTATACCACCACAACAACTTTTCATTTGCTTGGAAGTAGCTCAAGAGTGAGCCAAATCCTTCCTCGTTCTCTATTTGTTTTTACAATAGGTTATGTAAATGTTACACAAAAATTGAAAATATTGCATATTACACTATTTATGTACAATTACTAATAATCCATGTATTTTTTTTTTCACTTTGCAATCATGTTAGGTTTGTTTTGTAAACTGTGTTCTTGCTTTTTTACGTATGTATAGACGTGTAAAAATCCATTTTCAAAAGTAGTTTACTATTCACTTATGCATTTTTTCTTCTTCATGTTAACATTATTTACATTTTATAAAACTAAGTTTTTGCCTTTTTATATATGTATGTGTGTATGTGTAAATATTTATTTTAAGAAAAAGAACAAAAACATTGTCGATGAGTTTTCATCAAGTTAGTGTCTTTTTTTAAGTTTAGGTTTTAACAGCTAGGTTGACATGTATTTTAGTTTTTAAGAACCGACATAAACTTAGCACAACATTTTTAATCTTAAGATGAGTTTAATAATGAGTGTCATAATTTAATTTTTGACTCCCCTATTGTTCTAAATATTTTCAAAATACAAAAAAAAAAATCAAAATAAAAAAAATATATTCTTGATGTATTTGTGTTATTTTCAGCATTTTCAGCGTCTTTTTAAAAGGATTCAGAATTTAAAAAATTATTTTCAATGCATTCAGCAATTAATACACACATTTTAACCCTCAAATATCAGATAGTGCGCTTTCTAACCTTATCTCTTTTGAGTGAGCTTTTTAGTCCTCACGTACCGGATAATGCACTTTTTAGTCATATCCATTTTCTTTTGAGTGTGCTTTCTAGCACTCACCCATCAGATATTGCTCTTTTTAGCCATATCTCTCTCTTTTTGAGTGCGCTTTCTAGCTCTCGTTACCAGATAATGTGCTTTCTAGCCATATCTTTTCCTTTTAAGTGTGCTTTCTAGCCCTCACATACTAGATAATGCGGTTTCTATCCCTATCTTTTCCTTTCTAAATGCGTTTTCTAGCCCTTACATATCAGATAATGCACTTTCTAGTCCTCACATATAAGATATTATGCTTTCTAGCCATATCTCCTTTCTTCCAAGTGCTCTTTTTAGCTCTCACATGTCGGACAATATGCTTTCTAGCCCTATCCATTTTCTTTTGAATACGTTTTCTAGCCCTCACCCATTAGATAATGTGCATTCTAACCCTATCTCTTTCCTTTCAAGTGCGCTTTATAGCCCTATCTTTTTCATTTTGAGTGCACTTTCCAGCCCTCACATACCAGATAATGCGCTTTCTAACCCTATCTTTTCCTTCCTGAGTGCACCTTCCAACCTTCACATAACAGATAATGTGTTTTCTAACTCTATCTCTTTCTTCTTGTGTTCATTTTTAAACCCTCACTTATGACGCTTTTGGAAGGATTGACCATTTCTTGATTTAGTAAATTCATAATCTCTCATCTTTTATTCTTAACAAGCTTACTATCTAAAGTCTTTTATAACTTTCTATCGTAAGCATTATAAAGAGAGAGGCAACTGTCATAATACAATTTTTGACCCGCTTGTTTTTCTAAATATTTTAAAAATACAAAAAATATGTTCTTAATGTATTTTTGTTATTTTCAACATTCTCAATATCTTTTCAAAAGAATTTAGAATTTTATTTTCAATGCGTTCAACTATTAATGCGTACATTTCAAAATCACTTATTAATTCTTCTCGTTGAGTCGACATTGATGTTACTTATTTCAAAAAATCAAAATAAAAAAAGAAGAAAGATAATATATATATATATAATAAATAGGCAAAGGGGCCAAAAGTGAAAAGGTAAAATATGAGGGATCAAAAAAATTTAGGTTGTTTTGTGACCCAACACCATTTTATTCCTCTCTCCATATTGTCCATCAACTCCTCAACCACTACAACAATAGCACAACCTCCACCGACACCACCATTAGCGACTAGGGAGGAAAACCATTAACCCATCATCCTTCTCACAATTACCAACCACCAAATTGACCACAATGGATTGGCCCCTTGACCAACTAACCAAGAGGAAGAGAGAAACAAATCTCAAAGAAAAATATAATTAGTTTTTCTTATTTTGTTTGTTTTGTAGGTGACAATGAGATGCACCACCAACATAGGAAGAAAAAGGAGGAAACGTCACTCCAGATCCACTAGGTTTTAGTCTTTCATGAGCAGCGGCGCTTGAGACCTACGCACTGCCACTGTTCTTACCGTCCTAGAAGCTTACCAACACTATTCTTGAGTTTCCAGTAACTTCTCCATATTATTTTGTGAATTTTGGGAGGCCTATTTTGCAAATCTTAGACGTTTGATGTATGTTTTATTTATTTTTAAATTTTAAATTTTTATTGTTTGTAAACATGTAATTGTGGGGTATGTGAGTAAAAATTTATTAAAACAAAATGTGTGTGTTGCATTTTTTTTTACTTTTGTATTTTGCATTAAATAGATCGTAAAAATGGGAAAAAAAGATAAAAAAAATTTAATTAACCAAATGTTTTAATTGCATATGGCAACTTCTAAAAGTTTTTCATGCATATCTTCTAAAAAGACAAGATCACATTTTTATCATGTTTTAAAAATACAAAATGGATATCGTAACCAGTTTATGATTATCCATTATTGTTTGACCAAAATGTCAAAAATCCCACAACAATTAATTTTTTTAATTAAAATCTAGAGTGTTAAGATTTAGCTACAGACTTTAATATTTTGAGGTATAAAATTACACTGTAAAGTATGCCTTCAGATATTAAAGATACAAAATTAGAAATAAATACGATGCTAGAGTTTGGGCATGAGAATAGTTAGGATTTAACCTGATAAGGGTAAAGTTTCCTCATGAAAGGAGATTTTCCTTAAACCATTAGATGAGATCAACAAATAGAAAAAAAAAACTTAAAATAACAATCAATCAACAATGCAGCTTACCATGGGTAGGGTACACTGGAGGTAATGCGTCTTTTCCTTGCACAACTAGTCCCCTTATCCATGCTCTCGCAGATCATAGATTTTCTAGTAATCATTATAATAGGTGGATACTCCCTCATATCATAACTTTATGATTAAAATCAAACACCTTTCAAACCAGGAGGCAGCTATGTCATTTGATGTCGTGCAAGTCATAATAATGAGTTGATGCATTTTTTTAAAGTTAGTGTCATGTTTTGAAAACTTGGATTTTAATAATTAGGTCGACATGTTTTCTAATTTTAGGAACCAATATAGACCTTGCATAACATTTTAAAATAAAAAATAAGATAAATAATAAGTCTATCAGTCTTTTCCGAGTAGGGACCAATGTGGAACAAACATAATATTCTTTTCAACTTTTTTTTTTATAAAAAATAGTAATGATAACAAATTAAGAAATATTTATAAAAAAATAAATAAACTAAAAAAACCATCAATTTGTTACTCCTGATTCAAGGCCCCACACTAATTGGATGAACAATCCATTAACAATAAATGACTAGCAAATAAGTTTGGAAAACTATTAGGACAATTAAAGGCATGTATAAAAATAAATTTAGAAGAAACACATATAGCTAAGATAACCTTGTAAAGGATTTAATAAGGGTGATTTTTATCATCTCTTAAGCATACTCAACCCCTTACTTAGATCTCTAAAACTATTGCATATTTTAGAATTTTTAGTCTCTTTATAGAATTACGTGATGAGTACATATTTCATATTTTCCTTTAATTTTTAGAGATCCCATTTTCATGTCGGGTACAATAGCATAATGACTTTACTAAGGATACTAGGGTTAAGCCTATATACATGTGCTTTCTCATCAATTTAGTTCGTTTACTACCCTTGTTGTCCTTTATATTTAAGCATTTATTTTATTTATGTTCTTTAATTTTATTTATTATTTACTACATTAATTTTTAATTTGCTGAATTGAATATGCATGCAAATTATTTTTTGAGTTTTCATATACTTCACAAAAACGAACAAAAGCTTTGGACTTGATCTCGTCCCTTGTTAGGATTTGATAAGGATATTCAGGTGCTGAGTATGAGTTATATCCATTAATGCTCACTTAGACTTCCGTTTAAATTGGAACTCACTCTATACATGGATTATCACGAAGTTACTTCCTTACCCATATTGTATAAGGTTAAGAAACTGGATTATCCCATTGACAATTTGGATAATCTAGGAACTTGAGAAATCCTTAGGGATACACCATTTAAGTCATTCTTTACATGAGCTAGATCTTATCCATTAAGGTCGAACCTCGATAGGATATGAATCATATCATGACATCTCATATTCCCTTATGTTTATACACTAATATTTCTATATTGATGTTTACAGGAAATATGAGATGCCAAGATATACTAAGATTACTGAGGACATGAGGACTAGGTTTAGAAAAGGCCAATATGATGAGGGAGATTTTCTCAAATTAGATAAAATCCTTAAGGGTTTGGTGTCCTTATTGAGAAGTTTTCAAAAAAAAATAAAAATTCGACCTAGTCTATTCTCATAGTCTCGAAATAATAGGAAACTTGAATAATACCAAATATGCATACTTAATCCAACATGTTTTATTCATTTATAAATTCATTTATTATTTTTTATACATATGTATACCAAATAAACATGGGAAGAAATATAAGCCATTCTATTAAAGGTCAACTTGCCCCTAGATTCCACATTACTAGATCTAGACAAAGACAAATAAAAAAAAACAAAGTTAAATAAAAACTAGAATAAAGCAACAAAAAGATGATAAAGAGTCTAAAAAAAAAAGGTTACTAGGCTCACTAGCTTACTTGAGGGAGCTTTAAAAGCTATACCATAAGAAGAAAAAAGACCTCTAATCATAGGCAAACTCATACAAAAATGATGCTTCAACTTAATATCCAGTCAATGTCACAAATGCCATCAGGGCCATCTATTTTTACATCACCAAATCAAGGGGCATCATATACTTCTCTTGAATCCCAATACATAACATATATCTCATTCATGAGTTTATGATCAACACCGTAAGCCTAGGTTGCTTCACTTATTAATCTTATCACTAAAAAAACCCATAGGTTTAATGTGGTAAAAGAACTTAACTTTGAGAGGTTATTATATGTAATAGAAGAGAAACTTTTAATGATAGAAGGCCTATGCCTAAAAAGCTTATGATCTAGTAAAAACAATTGAAATGTGTCTTATACCAGATGATATAATACCTAAAAAGTTTTAGGTGAATGAGTTTATCAAGTATAATGACACACAATTTCCTATGATATGCCTACATGTACATTGCAATAAAATAGCTGAAGTAGTCTATGAAAAAAAGCTTCTAATATGCTTTTTCCATTTGAGCTTAAATGGTGTGTTGAGCTAGTACATGTGTCTAGATAATACCAAGATCTGTAGGTGGAGGGATTTGGTAAATACCTTTATAAAACAGTATAAGTGCACTATAGATGTGGCTTTAGACCTTTCTAGTTTATAAAACATGAAAAAAGGACCCAAAAAATCCATTAGAAAGTACATCCAAAATTGGTACGAAGTGGTTGCATAGGTCCATCCTCCTCTAATGAAAAAAAGATCATACTCTTCTCAAATACATTCAAAGTTCTATACTTTGAAGATTTGGTTGATAATTTGGTGCAACATTTTATAGATATTGTTGTTGTGATCGAAAGAATTAAGTAAACAATAAGGGTATGAATCTCAAACCTTCTGAAACTAACCAAAGGAAAGGAGGGCTTATAGACAAGATAAAGGACTACAATGTGAACCAGGCGGAAACCAATTATTTTCAACCTAAAGGTCATTGGAATAATCAATGGAGGTCCAATAAGTTAATCAATACCAATAGTACCAATCCTCAACCATTCACTTCGACACCATCCAATAACCTATATAATTGGTCGTTCTTCAACAAAATAACACCAAATAACCAGGTCAACTCTAGCAATACGCCGTATAAAATCTTTGAAAATTTACCACCTCTTATGCTACCATTGTTAACATTGGACAAATCGCTCCTACACCATAAAGACCCCTTAAACCACCCTACTCCTCAATATGAACACCATATTAATGCCATTAGACATGGAATTGATAGTTATGATGCCTTTATAGGCAAACTCCTTCACCTCATCAAGGTGAGATAGATGATGAGAGTAAAAATGCCCTATATGTGAATACAAACCCCTTGCCAAATCACATCACTATGAAGGAAAAAGGTGTAAACATAACTTCTAATGACATTGGGTATAAAAGGAAAGGAGAGCACTTTAAAAATAATGACGAGCAATTTATTTGACATATTATTTTAGGAAAATTACCTTAAGACACTCTTTAAAACATAGACCGTTGAGAATCTCGATGAGTATTGTAAGTTCTATAACGAGTCATGGCATGATATCGATAGCTATAATAAATTCCATTTTAAAGTTAAGACCATGATGATTATGAGTATGCTATGATTTAAGAAAGATACGGTTGAGAATGAGGTGTTTATTGATCTCATCATCCATAACTTAGAGGAGAAAAGGCTGAAGACTGTCATTTATTTCGAGTCAAGGTAAAATGGTTCTCAGATTGTGATCTTGCTCTAGTTTAGTATCAATACCTTAGAAGAGGCATTATCCATCGAACAACTAGTTAGAAGATTTTCTAGGGAGGAAAATCATGATACTTAGAAGGAAAAGGAATTTTAGATGTTGTTCAAATTCAAGTGATTTTGCTATTATATTATCCTTACCTTCTTCTCAGTAATCATAGCTCAAGATATTAGAAAAGGAATGTAAATTTGTGTTGAGCTTAATTAGTTTTCATATTAATGAGATCATGTAGTTTTTATCCAAACATTATACCTTCTTATGCTATTTATTTATGCTTGTCATTTCTTTCTTTTTATTTACCATTCACTTATTCCCTATAATTTTTGCTTTTAGAAATCCTAAAAGTAATCAATCCTTAAACTTCCAATATCTCTTTGCATGCACCTTGTTCTTGTTTCTTTTATATGCCTATTTTCCATGCTTATTCTAAAAAAACTACAAATATCTTGTTAACATGATTAATAAGCTAATAGGCTTTACTAGAATAACTTTATAGCAAACTTGCTAGGATTTATGAGAAAATCTCTTTGCTGAATGCATGTATCATTTCTTTAACAGAATTAAGTTGCATTTTGATTTTAGGAAATGACTCAATATTTGTTTAAAACCAATATTTGATATCTCATTCCACCTCATTAGAGAATGGGATGGAAAATTTGTTAAATAAATTCTTAGGTGGGCAATTATGACTCAAAACATGTTGTTTGAAGGTAACATATCCCATCAATGGCCATGACAAAAACCAAACAAAAAAAAGTGAGAAACTCTTTAGTTTTTTTAAACCCATCCTTGCCCTCTATATCATATATTTTGCTTTGACATTATGAATAATAATAGATATTAGGTTCAAAAAATAATGAACTCAAATAAAAATTTCCCTACTAATCCAAACAAACTATATTGAATGAGGTCAATACTTATCAACTCAAGCACTTCATGTTTGAAATGAGGAAATACCTTTTTTGGTTCCTAGAAAAAAACACATATATCATTTGTTATCCCACTTTGAGCCTAAATAAACTATTTGCAACAAACCCTAACTAAGATCACCCCCACATTAGGGGCAGATAAAAATAGTAAAAGGATTAACACAACTTCAATTAAAATTAACTTTATGATTTTATTGACATTCTATATGCTAAAACAAATTAAACACTTAAGGCAAGTACATTTATAGCAAACCCTATGCATATATACCTAAAGATGAGGCAATATTTTTTAAAAATGACAATGAAAGTTGTGCATAAAGGAGCATGCATAAAAAACAAGAGTCCATACGACATGATGGACAATATGCTAAAAACATTGTATGATCATCCGGAAATGATCCCAAGTCTTGTGAACCCTTTAAACACGTTTTGAGCCTATGAATTCCTTTCTTTTATAAACCTACATCTTAGACTACATTACGTGCATTTGAAAGCTCTTTTTAATCAAAATGTGAGCTATCAGGATTAATAAGTTGCAACCTCAAACAACATGAGAAATTTGCTTCAAAAACTTTATGATTTTATTGACATTCTATATGCTAAAAAAAATTAAACACTTAAAGCAAGTACATTTATAGCAAACCCTATGCATATATACCTTTTCTTTCTAAACCAATCATAGATTTAAAACCATTTCAAAGAACATTTCAATCTTGTTTGTTAAAAAACGAAAAAACCACTTTATCATGGGGACACTATTTTGTTTGCATAAAATGCTCGAACTTTCACTCTTGAAAATATTTTAGAGAGGTTACAAGGCTTGTTTTGGTTTGCGACTACATCTAATTATGAATTTTTAAAAAGTATGATGCTTTTAAAAGATCATATCAAAATAGTTTTTTTTATTCAAAATACAAATGAATCAATGTTTAGTATATGTCAATAAGATATGTGAAGCAATGATTTATCATAAAATCATGACAATTATAATTAAAAGAGTCTTATCACAATAAAAAAAGAAGACCGACACTTAGAGGAAGATCATAGATTGGGAATAATTCATCATTATCTAAACAACAAATGGTGTAATGTTGCTCAAAATAGCAAACATAGGTAGTTATTAAGAATAGATAATGAAGCTATTGTATAAGGTTTGAATGCCATACTTTTATAAAGCTACCATAATAACACAAGCATCTAAATATATATTATACCTAAGCAAACTTAAGAAGGCTAGATAATTAAAGGTTATAATGTTATTAAAGGTGAGAGAAATTGATCTCAATTATCAATAGGGAAGTTAAACCTCAAAAGAAAGACATATGTTTCTTACAAATAAGCATCTAACTAGATACCTTGATTCTTTTTATATATAATCATCGTACTTTTCTTACAATTTTTTCTCAACTTTTCAGTCTCTAAGGACTCTTACAATTTGTTTTATGATTTGGAGTCTAAGCAGACCCTCGTAGGTTTTTCTTTACTTTTTAAGTCTCAGATGACTGTTATTAAGTCGTACCCTACCATTAGAAGGATCTTGCGATTAATTATCAGAGGACTCTCATAAATCTTTTTTTTACTTTTAAGTCTTATAGGACTCTTGCAAATTGTTATGCGATGTGGAATCTTAAAAAACCCTCATAGGTTTTACTTTAGTTTTAGATTTTAAGAGGACTCTTGTGAACTTGAGCCAAACCCCTCCATCAAGAGGCTCTTTTGATTGAGTGTCAGAGGACTCTCATAAGTCTTTCTTTACCTTTGAGTCTTAGATGGATCTTACAAATCTTTCTTACAATTGAGTCTTAGATGATTTTCACAAATCTTTCTTTACTTTTTGAGTCTCAGAGGACTCTTATGAATTTGAGTCAAACTTTACCATCAAGAGGCTCTTGTGATGGAATCTCAAAGGATTATTGTAAATATTTCTATGCTTTTAAGTTTTAAAAGATTCTTGTAAATCGTTCTTATGATCAAGTCTCAAAGGAATCTCGCAAATCTTTCATTACTTTTTAATTCTTAGAGGACTCTTATAAATTTAGATCAAACCCTTCCATCAGTACACTCTTGCAATTGAGTTCGAGAGGACTCTCGTAAGTGTTATTTTACTTTTAAATCTTAGTGGAATCTTGTAATTTGTTTTGCGATTTAAAGTCTCAAAGGACCTTCACAAGTTTTTCCTTACTTTTTTTAGTCTTAAATAACTCTAAAGAATTTAAGCTGAACCTTTCCATCAAGAGGCTCTTGGGAATGAGTCTTAGAGGACTCACACAAATCTTTCTTTACTTTTAAGTCTTAGAGGACTATTGCAAATATTTCTGGAGATCAACTTATAGAAGACTGATGCAACTATAATATTCGATAGTTTTACTCATATTTACCTAGTATTTTGCCCATGTTTATATATAAAATGCCTTGATATTCTTTTCTTTTTATGTTTCAAAGGTAAGATTCGAAAATGACTAATTTAAAGATAAAATTCAAACCATGTTCTAGCCTGTGTTGAATATTGGTAGATTTAACCTTCGATTGATGTTTTACATAGACAATGAGCTATAGAGGTCAAAATTAAGTGATTCTAGTGGACATTAAAAAGATAAAATCGATAACTTTCTATCCATATATGGCAAGAAAAAAAAAGAGCATGGAAATTACAACTTTAAAAGACAAGTCTCGTATTCTGTCAGTTTTGGCCTTTGGCCATTTCGACTTGAATATCTTGAGCTAGAGAAGTCTGTTTGTTGAAAACTTAGGTTTGTTGGATTCATGACTCAAAAACCTATCAACCTACCAAATTTCAGTAGCAAGGGAGCTCATATGAGAGATATATTATTTTTCTAAGACAACTCATAAATTCTACCAACAGATAAGTTTTGTGAGGAAACAAGTCCAACTTACTTCCCAAGCATCAAAACCAACATGAAAATTATCTCTTCATATGGAAAAAAGTCTTTACATTAGCAAATTAACTTCTCTAAGTCCAAAGTTAGAGCTTGAAAATTTCATGCAAGACTATTTTTCCTTCTTTATAGGAAAATAGTTATTGTACTACTTAGATATAAATTGTCTACTTTGGAAAGAACTCTTTTTTTTTTCTTTCCTGATAAAAATACACTAGTAGAAGGTGGGTATTAGTTTTTTTTAACTGATAAAAAGGAAAGAGAGAGGTGAAAAAGGTGGCAATCAAAAAGAAGAAAAAAAAGCTCTCACATTTTTTTTTCTACACTGGAAATTATGTTTTCATGTTTTCCCTTCCTTTGTTTTTTTATTGTCATGAAAGATGAAGTTATTTTTCTTGGTTGAAATGATACAGAAGCCTTCATATTTAAAAAACTATGAGATATATTTTATCTTCTTTTTTTAGTTTATATGATGAGTATATGTTTTCCTATGCTTATTTCTTCTGATTGTTTAATTTGATTGTTAGAGCGGACTCTAAGTCATTATTCTAACCAATCTATTGCTAAGTTTGCTATCAAAACCAGAGTTATGATATTTAACTTGTGAAATGACTAAGTTTAATAATTATGGCAGATCTATATTGTTAATCTTAGGAAAAATATTCAATTAAATCGAACATAGACTCTAGACAATTGTGTTGCCTTGATTTATCAACTTTTCTAGTTCTTAAGGCTGCCATTAAATTAAATTACTAGCATTGACGTTATAGTTGTTTAATGGTTAAGGGCTAACTATATTGTGGATTGGTTGACTGACTAATATTAAGAAAAGATAAATATTCAAAATATAAATTGACATATTATTTCAATTATTAGTTTTGATTTTCATTGGTGAATGTTTACCTGAGACCAAGGTTTTTCTCCTAATAATTTCAATTTATTTAATTTAGTTTGATTACTTTATTTTGTTTACCCTAGCATAACTTAAATAATCTCAAAATCCCCCATCTTTGAATCATTTAGCATAATGACAAGAACTAGATCTTCCTCGTGAGATCAACCATTTGTTTGCTCTATATTATCTTAGTTGTTTAAGCTAGGGTAGTTAATTTGTGTGAGCACGACATCACAACAAATTTTAGCGTCGTTATCGGGGAAGTGATTCTTGTTGATTCTTATATTATGATTGTTATTTATTTCATTCTAAAAAAAAAGAATTACTATTCGCACTATTTAAAATGAAATTTTTGGTAGAATTAGGCTTTGGAATTTAGTTTCCTGAAGGAAAACAATGTTATGAAAAAGGCTAGTCGCTTTTAACCGCACCCTCCTGAGGCTGAATTCCATTGTTTTCTAGGTTTTTTAGGTATTTTTATGTTTTAGAGTTAGATTTTCATTTACTTTCACTATTTAAAATCTCTTTTGATTGATTTATTTTTAGGTTATTAGAGTTTTCTTGACTATTTATACCTGCAACCTGATCTACTGACCAAGAAAAAGTGCAGGTAGATCTTGAAATAGAAAACAGTTTATGCAGGTTATGAAAGGAAGCTTGCATCAACACCATGGTTGTTGCACGACAACAAACACTCAAAGAGCTTGCTACTCCTAACATGGAGAATCAACCATTGTGCATAAACATCGACAACAATGCCAACTTTGAGCTCAAGTTTGGGTTTATACACCTACTGCCAATATTTAATGGACTTGCCGAAGAAGACCCTCATACTTATCTTAGGAATTCTACATGGTTTACGTTGGAATGAAACTGCATGGAGTTGATGAAGAACATGTTAAGTTGAACGTTTTCCATTTCTCTTTAAAAGGAGTAATAAAAGCATGGTTTTTCTCCATCCTCCCTGGTTCCATTGGAACTTGGAATGTCATGAAAAAGATTTTACTTGAGAAGTATTTCCCAGCCTCTTGAGTTGCCAACATAAGGAAGGAAATATGTGGGATTTGGCAATCTCATGAGGAAACACTCTTCGAATATTGGTAAAGATTTGAGCAGTTGTGCATTTAATGTCCTCATCATTAAATACCCGATTAACTACTCATTTAATACTTCTATGAAGAACTAATGCCTACTGACCGAAGTATCATTGATGCAGCAAGTGGAGGAGCGTTGGCAGATAAAACACCTGAGGCTACATGCCAATTGATCTCAAATATGGTAAATAACTCGAAATAATTTGGCACATGTGGAGACTTCCCAAGAAAATGAGTAAACGAGGTAAGTATTGCTAACCTTAAGAATAAAGTTAATGATCTTACTTCTCTTGTGTGTTCTTTGGCTTGTGGAAATGTACAACAACTGAAAGTTTGTAGTATATATGCTTGTTACAAGGCCATGCTTTTGATATGTGCCTAACAATGCAACAAGACTATATTGAACAAACTAATACAGTTAATGGAGCATTCAATGGCCACCTCTAGTGTAAATATGATCCTTTTTATAACACATGCAATCCCGGATGGAGAGATCACCTGAACTTACGCTATGGGAACCTATCATAACAAGGCAATCAATACCGACAGTTTCACCCCCATGGATTTCAGCCCCAACAGAATTATCAAGCGAGATAGCCCCCTGCATTTACAAATTCCAATGTTATGGGGTCATCGAGTGATGATCTTCATGAGATGATGAAAACCTCAGCTTCTAACACAATGACTTTACAACAAAATTTTATGTCTTTTCAACAGAAAACAAGGCCAGGCATTAATAATTTAGAAAATAAAATAGGGCAATTAGCTTCAAGTATAGGAAAATTAGAAGCACAGGTCAGCAGAAAATTATCCTTTCAAGCATTAAATCCAAAAGAGAATGTTAGTGCGATCACGTTGCAAAGTGGGGAAAAACTTAAAGGGCAAAGGTCCAAGAAAATTAAGATGGAGGAAGAAGAGGAGATAGAAACCAAAATGAGCATAAATAAGAAACAACCATCAATACTTCAAAGGTAAGTTTTATCTCAATGAATTCTAGTTTCAAGAAAATCTCTTCTTTTCCTTTGAATTCTTTTAGGTCTAAGAAAGAGAACAAAGAAAAAGAGGTTTTAGAGGTTTTTTATAAAGTGGAACTCAACATTCATTTGATTAATGCTATTAAGAAAATTCTCAAATATGCAAAATTCTTGAAGGAGCTGTGTACTACCAAAAGAGCTTACAAGCTAAAAGGCTATGAAAAAGTAATTGAGGTTTTCATGAATGATTTCATGGTGTATGGTGATTATTTTAATAAGTATTTAGAAAATTTATTTTTAGTCTTGAAAAGATGCATTGAAACTAACCTTGTCTATGAAATGTGTTATTTTAAATGTGTTATTTTATGCTAGAACAAGGAATAGGTCTTTGGCATATTGTGTCTTCACGTGATTTAGAGGTTGATAAAGCTAGAATAAATGTTATTTCATCATTGTCTTACCCCTCGTGTGTAAGGGAGGTTCGTTCTTTTCTTGACTATATAGGTTTCTATCAACGTTTTATTAAAGATTTCTCAAAGATTACATCACCCTTGTGCAAATTATTAGCCAAAAAAGTGGATTTAGTGTTTGATCAAGCATGTAAAGATACCCATAATGAGTTTAAAAAGCATGTTACATCTGCCCACATCATGCAACCACCGAATTAGGATGAACCTTTCGAGATAATGTGTGATGCGAGTGACTATATGGTAGGGGTTGTACTTGGGCAAAGAATCGGGAAGAACTTTCATGTTATTGCCTATGCTTCTTACATGTTAAACGAAGCACAATAAAATTACTATACAACTGAAAAGGAACTTTTTGTAGTGATGTTTGCTCTAAAAAAATTCAGGTGCTATTTACTTGGTACAAAAGTTGTTTTTACTGACCATGCAACTTTGAGATATCTTTTAAAGAAAAAAGAAATCCAAACCAAGTTTGATTAGGTGGATCTTGCTTTTACAAGAATTTGATCTTGAAATCAAAGACAAAAAAGGTGCTAAAAACCATGTAGCTGATCACTTGAGCTGACTACGAACTAAGGAAATACAAACCAAAATAGTAAGAGAGAGATTCCTTGACAAGCAATTATATATGTTACATTCCTCTACAAGACCATGGTATGCTGATTTGGTGAACTATTTATTCATCAAAAATTCCTTTCAGGTTTGTCTAAATAAAAAAAAAGATAAGTTACGAGTTGATGCTAGATATTATTTTTGGGACACTCCTTATTTATGGAAACTTTGTGCAGATCAAGTAGTTAGAAGATTTGTGCGACATGATGGATTTCATTTCATTCTCACCTTTTGTCATTCTCATTCTTGTGGTGGGTATTTTAGAGCAAAAAAACAACCCACAAGGTACTTGAAAGTGGTCTCTATTGGCCTTTTATTTTTAAAAATGCATATCACTTTTTCAAATCATGTGAAAAATGTCAAAGAACGAGAAATATCACTCATAAGAATCAAATGCCTTTAACTAATGATCTTGTAAGTGAAATTTTCAATGTTTGGGGTATTGATTTTATGGGTTAATTTCTTTCTTATTTTGGTAATCTTTATATCCTTCTTGTTGTTGAATATGTGTTCAAATAGATTAAAGCGAAAGCCACACGAACTAACAAAGTTAAGTTTGTTTTAGATTTTATCAAGACTCGTATATTTAATAGGTTTGGAATCCCGAAAGCTATCATTAGTGATCGTGACACTCATTTTTACAATTGTTTAAAAGAGGAATTATTACGCAAGTACCATGACTCATCGGACTTCCATAGCTTATCACCTTCAAATGAATAGCCAAGTTGAAATTTCAAATTGAGAAATCAAGTCCATTTTAGAGAACATAGTGCAACCTAACCAGTGAGATTGAAGTTTGCGACTTGGTGATGCACTTTGGGCTTATTGGACTGCTTATAAATGCCTATAGGAATGTCACCTTATAAGATTATTTACGGGAAAGCTTGTCATCTACAAGTGGAGCTTGAACACAAAGCTTTTTAGGCTATTAAGCAATACACCTTTGATTATGAGGCTACTAGGATTGTAAGGAAGTTGCAATTGCAAGAGTTGGAAGAGATACAGAATGATGCCTACGAGAATGCAAGGATTTACAAAGAAAAGACCAAGAGTCTTCATGACCGAATGATTACAAAAAAGGAGTTTCATGTTGGAGACAAAGTCCTTCTTTATCATTCACGTTTGAAACTTTTTCCTGGTAAGTTATGCTCTCGTTGAATTGGACCCTTTATTATTTCTAATGTTTTTTCTTATGGTGCAGTTGAGATTACAAGTGTAGAAACAAACAAAGTGCTCAAGGTTAATGAGCATCGATTGAAAACTTTTTATGAAGGCTGGATGACAAAGCTCACCGCTTCTGTAGAGTTAGCTGAACATATATGAGGCATGAGCATGTGATGTGTCAAGCCAATGACATAAAACAAAAGTGTTTATTATGAGGCAACCCAACTTATAAAAAAAATTTCAGAAGTGCTTTCTTTTTCCTTTATCTTTTATTTTCACATTTTAATTTATGTTTGTCATTCTCTTCTACTCCTTTTCTTTTATTTCAACATTGAGGACAATGTTGTGTTTAAGTGTGGTGGTGAGAATTTTAGTTTTCTTTGTTGTTTTTTTATGTTTTATTTGGAATAAACCCATTAACATATGAAAACAAATGTTTTCAAACCTTAAGTATTAAGTTTTATCTATTGAACTCTAATTGATAATGAGAATATAAATATTATATTGAGAATTTGTGTTAGATAGATGAAAATATAAATTGAATGAATAAGTGTGCATGCAAGTTTTAAAGTTTAATTAGTTTAGAGATTTAGTTTGAAAATATATCATGTCGACTTAATAGTGTTGTGTCAATATAAGCTTTTAAGCCTTCAGCAATATAATCTTTGATGTGTGCATTCTTTCAATGATATGTATCTCTAGAACTTGTTTTATGTCTTGTTGAGATTATATTCATATTACATATGTGCATGAAGATGGTAAAGGCATAGGAATTTTAACCATTTGAGTAAAAAATCCAACTTGAAGCATGTTATCCTTGATAAGCCTTTTTGAGCTTGTTTATTTTTTCTTTGCTTTACCCATGTTACAAGCCTTAACTTCTTATATGTTTTCCTTTTCTCTTGGCCAAGGATTGGTAAAGCATATACTTGTTGATATTTCATGTGATTATAGTTGGAAATTATATGAAAAAAAAGAAGTTATACTTGATCAAAAGAATGGAAAAAGTTTCCACATGTAGACTATTTTAAATATATAAAAAAAGTTATTCCATTGTGTTCTCAAAGTTTTATGTTGATGGAGTTTGAAACCAAAAGAAGTATCAATGCTTTAAGATGGTGAATTTGTGTGATTTGATGATATATCTTGTTTCAAAATTTATTTTTATAGAATGCTCTACATCTTTTGGTTTTAGCCTTTTTTTTTCTTTTTTTACCTCACCTTAACCTCAGCCCCATTACAATTAAAAAGTAAGACCTTTTAATTCATGTGTTGCTTGTAATATTTTAGCAATGGAGATGAGATTGAAGAACAAGCTTATAGGTAGAACATATTCATTGATTGAATTTGAGAAATTTAAACATATGAGCCCTAAACACATGAATGCTGGAGTGTATATCAATGAGATGACCTATCATTTTGGCATGGTTCACTTAAATCTCAATGATTAATCGAGTTTTGAAATTCGCATGTGAATAAATTCATGAAAATTCATGTTTTTATCCTTCTTGATTGTATTCTTGTTTATAATGCATGTCCTTTTAGACATTGATGAAAAATTAAGAGATTAGTTATAGTTATTGTGTTAAGTATTTTAATCTTTTTTTACTTTGGACTTTTTTAAGTTTGATTTTATCTCTCATTTCTCGAGGATAAAGAGTTAAGTGTGGTGGTATTTGATGCAACCATATTATTTTATAGTTTTACCTATATTTACCTAGTATTTTCCTCATGTTTTATATAGAAAATGTCTTGATATTTTTTTGTTTTATTTTTAAAAAATACTTTTGGATATAAGACTTGAAAAGGAGTAATTTGAAGATAAAATTCAAACCATGTTTCGGCATTGATAAATTTAACTTTTGATTGATATTTTATATATTCTAATAGAATTAAAAAGCTAACATCACCTTTATGACAAGAATAATTAAATTGTGCAAGGTAAAACCCAATGGGCAGCGAAAACTATCCTCAATGAAATGCGAGGCAAGCAGTTACATATAATAGTAGTTTATTTCTGCTGGATTCCGTGAACAACAAATCACTATAGCTTGGTGAGGTAACGACTGACATGTCCTCGTAGCATGTGCAGGAAAAAATAAATTGAGGATAGCTTTCTTCTGTGCTGGGTTGTCTATACATTGCTGTTTTTTTTTGTTTTTTTTCTCACTCTACAATCCACTTGTTTTCAAATACGAGGTTGGATCGAGTGAATTACATCAAACGTAAAACAATATGCCAAAACCCTAATTCTTCAACGGATAAACACGAAGGGTAATAAAGAATCAATTATCTTCAATTCTTCTAAACACGGAGGAGCTCTCAACGAGCACAGTTAAGATATTTACAAGATTGAAACCTACCAAGTCCAGCTAGTAAGGAGTTAAGAAAAGGAAAAGCTCCAAAAAGAATATTCTTTCAAGTCTCAACTGTTGGCTATTTACTCTTTTGTACTTTGGTATCAAGTTCCACCGAGGTTCCCACGATGCCACGAGTCACCAGAGAACTTGTGCGTATATTTTACAGAAGAAAGCCGATGCAAGCCCTTCCATTTCTCTCTCAGCAACCTCTCTACATCATTTTAAATGCATCTTAAGAGCAGGATGAACCCGATGAGGTTGAGATATATATGATAATTTAGAGGAAAACGAGCTCAACTTCAATTGCACAGTGCCTCCCCATGGTTTACCCAGTTCACAAAGCTATCTGAAAACTCCTCAAGCAAGTTGGAATTTGCTGGATTACTATACGATAGCTCTGTTCCTGTTCGCAGAATTTCCTAGAAAGTAGAAAACATGAAAGCAGGGTTAAATTAACATGTAGAGTGGGTTGAATTTTTCTGGAATTCAGAAAAACTGACAGAAGCAGTTAGGTTCCTTCAAATATTCTAATCATATCATTGTGAACTTCTGTAAATTAAGTCATCAACCTTCTACAATTTTAATTATTAATGGCCATATAGACCCTGAGGGGAGGGGGGGGGGGGGGGGGGGGGGGGGAACCACAAAATGGGTCTTTGTAAGCAAGCTTCCTGATCATCAGGAGCCATTTACTCAGACATGTTAGTAAAAATTATGGAAATTCAACAACATAATATGTGCCATGAGAGACCTCATTTAGCTTTTCCAACTCAACTTTTAATAAAGGTGATGCTAAGAGAAATACTGTTAATTACTTTTTTTTGGCAACTCGGTACTTTCTGTTGACTAAAAAAAGATAACATGTTTTTCACTGTAGCAAGGGCCTATGAATCAACCCTTTGTTTAAATGGTGACATCAACTAGTTGATTCAACCCTGTTGTCTTTTTCTTTGTTGAACTGAAATTAATGGCCACATCTTCCCCAATCGACCAAATTTAGTAAGAGACCACTAAGATGTGCTCTCATTTGAGCTGTAGCATATTTTGCTAAACAATATGGTAATGTAGGCATGTAGCAGATACCAGGCAACAAGACACGATGGCATGCGAAATTGCGAATTGAGACCCACTTATTACGAAATGATGACAAGACAATGCACCCTCCATAAACCTTATGCACAAAAATAAAAGGGCAGCTCCAAATAGAAAAGGATGGGATAAAAAAATCATCTTCACCATCACAATTTCAAACACTTAATGAACATTTAATCCTCTGTCTCCACTATCCATGTTCAAGTAGGACATGATTACTTCTACAATCCCAATTGTTATAATTGATGACAATTGCTTTGCAAAGAACCCTTAAAGGCTTAAAATCCACATAAAGCTTGGTGTTTTGAAGGAGAAATCAATTTTGAGACTGTAAGGGTTCATTTAAGGAATTACTCTTTCTGTTGATGCTTGGATGTTTATTGATGAATGTGACAATATCTTGGTTTGTTGTATGAATAGAGGAATTGAATAGCTGGTTGTGAAGATGATTGTAGTTCTAAGAGGCAAGACAGCGTTGGTTTTATCAACCACTTACAAGCTCCAGAATAAGGTTGGATGGGGTTTGAGAATGTGTTGCATTCCAGAAAATTGGTGGTACAGCCAGTGAAGGAAGAACACTGTTAGTTACACATGGATGGTAAAATGCGATTATGACATTGTGAGAGAATTGGTTTGAGAATCAATTTAGGAGTGTAAAAATAAAAAAAAGAGAGAGAACAAGAAAATATGAACATTTTGACAATGAGGAGGATATGTAATTTAGTTAAAGAGAGTTGAAAATGGGAGTGACATTGGTAGAAGCCACATCCAAATGTATCTCAATAATTTATGCAATTGATACATGTCAATAAAAAAATAACAGGGCAGCCTGAAAAACAGTCTTAGTGGTATAGTTTAACAGCAGTTAATTATTGTGATTGTGAGTAACATGAGGCAAAGCTCGTAATTTGACTGGAAAAACATGGCAGCTAAGTCAATCAATTGTGGCACACATATTGGTTAATTTATGGGTTTGGCCTTTTCCATTTTTTCAGAGTTTGATGCCACTTAATATCTAGCTATCATTGAATTACTAAGAAAATGTGCAATAAGTACCAACAGAATGGTGGAGAGGACTGACCTTCGTGCTGGATCCACCATATTCACTTGTGGATGGGGTTGTTTCACCCATTATTCCATTGGCAACATCTTCTGATGACAGACCACAAATTGGAGAGTTTGTGAGCAACGATGACCTGCACAAATATCAAAAAATAATGAAGCGAACTACAATTACCGGTTCCAGCATAAGGCATGATGTGACAGAAGCGCGCACACATACATAGCACTTTTTTGCTATACCAAGCCCTATTTTTTTGGCATTTTCCGATAATAAAATATTCCTACTTTCACGCCCAGTAGTTTCTTACTTCTGTTCCATCAAATTTTTCATCCTCGTGATTGATAAAAAAAAAAAAAAATACCTCTCAAATGGCTCTTCTTCGCATGAGTTTCCAGAGGATGACAGCCAGTCTATATCAACAAAGTTTGAGCAATTAAATGTATCTCCATGCTCAGAGAAGCAAACTTGATCACTTTCCAGATAGCGATCTCTTTGCAGATCTCCAAAAAGCTGCCTACGAGGCATTAAGGGAGTGTACCTGCATGCAGCAATGAACAGCCAGTAAGTGAAATAGGGAACATGCGGTAGCATAATAGCAAGACTAATGTTGTCCATGAGGGATTCTACAAGTGATACTATAAACCATACAGATCAATAGGAAATGAGACAGGAAAAAAAAAGCAGAAGAGCTAGAGAATAGAGAGACCACTGCAACTTTTTACAAGGAAAACTTCGCATCACTTTCAGGAAGCAAACATGCATCATAATCACTTTAATTGCTGCAGATATTAAGAACAGCTTTAAGAACAATGTTTATAAGAAGAGCAGAAGACTCCATCTGACAGAAGCACAGGCAAAAACTTCAACTTCTACTATAAGTGATAGATTTCCTTCTTTTTTTCAATAGAGTGCCATCACTAGGGGGAAAATAATGGATCCTCCAAGAAACAATCAGTTTATTCCAAATTCCAATACAGACAAAAAGGTGAAGCAATCAGACCTTGAAAATGCTATATCACTTTCACAAGTAGATATTTCAGGTGATGATTCTGAAAGAACATTGTTTTCCTCTTGAAATTGATCTGGAAAAGCTGATCTGCAAAAGTTCTGCTGCTTGACATTCATAGCTGACAAAGGTGAGTGATTTTCCCGAAGAATATTTCCATCAGATAAGGACCTTTTGAAAATAGACCTGAATAATAAAAATTTGACAGTCAAAGGATAAGCCAGAGCTACAAATTTAGTCAACTTGCACTACTGTAACAAAGAAAGCAAAGTTAATAGAAAAGATCATAGGACCAATGAGCTCATGACAATAAGTGTACCTCCAGACAACAACCAACCTACCCCCAGCCCCCGAAAGAGAGAAGAATATGGAAATGATTAATAGAGAGTCCGAAAGATGTACACAAGAAAGTAATGCATCAATGCATTTTCACACTCTAAAGAACAAAAGATAACAGAAATCTGTTAAACACTAAGCCTGGGCATTACACTTAGCTTAAACATTGGCCATTCAAAATGAAGCATCGGAGAAGACTAAGATACAATCAGATTGACCACAAATAGGAAAGTGATGAGTGGAGAAACACATTTAAGTGTACAATCTGTAATATGTAATTTATAAAATTTGGCCTTGTCTGGCAATCTAAATACCTTGCATCTTCATCCACGTTTGTTTGCCCATTCCTTCCAACATTGTGATGCTGGTCAGAATCCAATTCCCAGAGTGCAGGTTTACCCTGTTGTGGTTGGAAGTGCCCCAAGAATCTGCTCAAGTTTTAGTTGTTAAAGTCATTATTGATAGAACAATTGCAGCAAATTACTCAAGGATGATCAAGCTGAGCAAATAAAGGCAATGGCATAATCCAATTATCTCAATGCCCACCAAACTTTGCTCTTGAACTCAGCACAAGCCACAATATTTCAGAGGTCTCTGAACAAATTGGCCTTTTCAATACATAAAAGTCCTAAATTAGATTGATTAGCTTGAAGAATCACCGAGTATCTGTCCAACTTAGGCAGTATAAGCTCTTATCAAAGACAGCCTGTGTTTTTATCAAGTAGTACGAGAATAAGACAGAATGTACAACTTACACATTAATTGCATCCTGTTTCTCAGCATCCATGTATGCATTGCTGTAATACCGTTGAAGGGTTCTGAAGAACTCCTGCGACTGAGTTGCAGCCTTCCACTGACCCCTTCTCTCAGAGAATATCTAACACCATCAACAGTTCAAAATTTAAGAAATAATGTATCTCATTAATAACCAAAATAGCAGCTTCAATTAAAACTATGGAGACCAGCAAGGGTATTTATCAGTGGGAGAGGATTCACAAGTAGATGCTATCAACAAAGTCAACAGAATGCACTAAGCCCACTACAAAACCCACAGCATAACTTACAGCAAAATATAAGAGACATTGCTCTGTTACAGTTGACAACTCCACCCCCCTCCTCTCTTCCCATCTTCCATGAGAACACACAATTCTTATATATAGATTTTACATCAACCATTAGACACCTATAACCAGATCTGTTAATAGAAAATCCTCTTACCAAAGTGAACTGTATGATAACATTATTTTTTCATGTGATAAATCTACTAGTTTGATAGGCTCGAGCTTCTAAAATTATTATATAAACACCTTCCTCATCTTTTTTCTTCTTTTGATAAGAAAAATATGAAGGCACCAACAGGGTGTCATTCATATGCAAGGAATATAAACTACATACAAGATAAAAGATCTGTCAACTCCTTTGCATCGTCAACACATTCAAACAAAAATTCCCTGTATGCCAAGGCAATGAAGTCTTAATTTGATATTGTATTAAAGAAAAGTCATGGAGGACTCTTCCACCTTGAATGCTCTTCTATTGCCTTCCTCAAACTCCAACACAGCCAAAACATAGCTCACGGATTAAATGTCAAGATATAAAGTCTCCTTACTTCGTAACCACAAAATTAAATTCTAGAAAAAAAAATTCCACTGACCAGTCTACATTGAAGGTTTCAAGAGAAAAAAACAAAAAGCAAACCAAAACCTACAGGAAGACACTTGTTGTAATTAAAGAACTAATAACATCTGCAATACAAGCTAGAATCACCTTATTATGAGCAGCGGAGCCACCATACTGATGCGCAAGTGTGTCACCCATTCTCTCATAAAACCCCATCAAATCATCAGCCAAAGGCACACCAAGGTCTATTTTAGGGTTATCTATAACACCCAAGGCATTAAGCTGGTGTCCAAGAGCAGCCAGCCCATATGCATACTGTGCAACATTTGTGCGATCAAGACAATCTATGCAATTGGTCCTGAGCACACCCATCTGGAACATTGGGCGCTTGATAGAATGGTTTCCATTAACAGCATTGTTACCTCCACTAGATTTCTCCTCTAAGTTGTTGCCATCCTCATTATAGCTGTTACTGTTATACTGAGATGTTAAGTTGCCATTCTCAGCATGCCTGCATCACACGGGCAATGCCAACCTTGCCATCATTAAAACATGAGAAGTAGCTTACTACATAAATGCAAATATTTTATCATGTCTGTCACTTATCAAATAAGATCAATCGAGCACCCACTATACTTGGCTTTCAAGATCCAAGCACTAATGTAAAAAGTAAATTGATTAGGAAAGATTAGAAGTCCATTTGGCATCAAAGCATAGAACCTGGGGTCAAAACTATGGTTTGCTTGCGTCATTGGTCTAGTCATAGAATTTTGTTTCAAGTTCTTTTTAATGTCATTGGTCCCTGCAGCACCAAACATTTCCAGGATTTTCATTGCACTTTATAGCTTACACTCAATAAGCAGAATGCAGCATAATCAACAGAAAGAACGAAAGAAAGAAGATTGAAATTAGATCCCCTCATAACTGAAGTTAATGCTAATAACAGAAATACTGCATTTTAGATCCAGTGGCATGTGCTCATCGTTTAAGTTATTGCTATGTCCACAAATTCAAGGTACAGGTCATGTTGTTCAAAATATCACGAATGACTGGGGAAGCTACAGAAAAGTGATTGACCAACTTACTCAGTGAAAGGTGAATCCATACAACCCTCAAGTTTCAAGTCCGATGTTGCTTGACAATAAAAGAAACCTGTTAGCGTCAAAGCATATGCAGCCACTTTTCCCAGAAGTAATAAAACATTCGTTGCTTTGCTGAGAGTTGACAATAAAGGCAAGTTCGTTGAAGTAAGAATACATTTTTGTCAAAATACCAGTACAAAATTAAGATGATTAAGCTAAAAAGAGATACCTTCTAGAATGTTTGTGTAGATCCCAGTGAAGGAACCTTAGACGATTCTCCTCAGATAAATTTTTATTAATATGATCAATAGCATTAGCAAACTCTGCACGAAGAATTGACTCTCGAGGTTTCTTCTCTTGTGTCTATGATTGTGAAACAATGAACAATAGATAAAATAAAATAAATAAATAAATAAATAAACAACAATAATAATAATAATAATTTAAAATATGAATTGAGACATGATACTAACAGAAGCAACTAAAACAGCCAACTTTTTGTAATAAAAAAACAGAACTGTTTAAAGATCTTTCATATCGGAAGACTAATTCAAGACATTTGCAGCTGCAGCGGAAGAAAAAAAACATGTGAACCACTGAATAAGTAAGAAACTTACCTTAATCAAGTTCAAAATAATAATGGGATTTCCATATCTCTTTGCAAGATTTTCAAAATGAAGTCTTGTTGCTTCATAATTTTGGTCCTTCTTTGACACTATAAAAGACAAGAAATCATGTGAAAATCAAAAAATGCAAAGCACCCCCATGAATGCCACAAGATCAAGGACATACATATAATATCAGGTTTAATATTCAAACGTGAGGTTTCCTGTGACCAAAAGAGTGGGATGGAACCACGGTTCTGGACAACTGAACTTATTTGCATGGGAAATCCTTCGGGAACATCCTCAAAAACAATCTGCTCCGTCTCAACATCATTAGCCACTCTGCCCTTCTCATTTACCCCACGTTTCAAATACCTAAATAGAGAAGCATCAGTGAAAGGCGTACCGATGTGAAAATTAATAAAGCAAAACAACGTAAAAGACATCATCAACTCAAGCAGCAGATGGTCAAACAATATCCAATATTATCATTTTTATGGAGAAACATCGCAATCGACCCCAACTAGTTTAAGATTGACTTCTTGTTTTTCCTGCTGTTGTGTCATACATTCAGAGAAACACCATAGCCACATAAGCCAGGTTGAGCTTAACATTTTACTGAAAATTAGGGTTTAAGAATTTGAAATGCATTTAAAATACATGGTGGCTGAGAACAATGGTTTCTTGGTAACCACTGAAACAGAAACGCCCATAATCTTCAAATAATAGTCAAAATATATATTTCAAAAATGCTGACAAAAAAAAGTGACAACTAGCTTAATTTATTGTTAAAGAAGATATTCTATTAAAAAATCAAAACCAAGCTAGTAGATTCTTCATCAACAAAGAGGTGTTTTGTTCTAGGAATAAATGTCTATGATATATTCTTATTTAAGAATTTCAATTTGGAGTTACTGGTAAAATTCTGTAAGTAGAGGCAGAGTAGTGGTTTTGGCAATATCCTGCATCATGGATTGTTTCATTTAGTAATTATATCATGTATAGTTACTTTTCTAATTAGAGGTCATTGGTCCATTTGGAATTTCAAGTTTATTAAGGATGCGCAATATTATTTAGGAATCCTGGTCTTTTTAGGAATTATAGTGTAGTTATAAGCTTTTCCATTTTGAGATCTTTAGCTTATTTTGCATATTACTACAAGGAAAAAAGCTTACTTTGCAACATAAGGTAATCAATTTCATTAGTTATCAGTTATGGAACAAAATAGACATTTCTAAAGTCATGTTCTAGGCTTGGTGTTTAGGGTTTTCCTCTCTCTCGTTCTTCTCTCTTTCTTATTCTTCTTATTCTTGTTCTTTTAGCAAGGGTCATCATATAGGAAGCCATTAGAATATTTAGCAGGTACCTTAAGATTCCCATGCTAAGCACAAAGAAACTTGGGAGGAAAAATAAAAACACAGGCATGCTACTTTACCTAGTACCAGCATAATGACGTGAACGTCTTGCAATTAGGGTAAGTTTGAACTCCCGCCCGGATACAGAAAGTTTGGCCTACATTTATATAGCATGAAGCCAACAGTGAAATAAACATCATAATTCAAGTACACCTACTCACAAAATAAGCATTGCTTGGACAGCTATACATCTGAAAGAGGAAAAATAATTCACATTCTAAGCAACTTGTCTACCATTCATTATTCACCTGTTTAAAGAATCCATACACTAAAGCAACTGTCCAGAGAGTATTTTGAAGGTGATTTCGGATGCCACGAGTCAAGAACTCATTCCAGACAAACATTGTTTCATATGGGACCTGGCCTGTCCTGGTATCACACAAGTTCTTTTGAAGACTACGCATAACATGGTATGAGTAGCTAAAAAAGAAGTCCTTTGTTAGGTCCACTGTGCATAGAAGCTTCTTGTACCTATGTCATCAATGAAATAAAGACAATCAAACTTTACAAAAAAACCCTCAGAAAATTTAGTGCTCAAACTCTTGCTACAAAAGGAAAGACCACATGGGAAAGAAAGTGAGCTATGGAAAGAATACAGAACGTCATTTTCCAATAAACCTGTAGTTGATTATTTCACTATGAATAACTAAAAGGTTAGAGTAAAAGAATGAGAAGCAAGGGCATAAGTTTCTCACCCTAAAGAACTCCACTTGCACAGCACCAATAAATACAGAAAAAGAAGAAAAGACAAACAATTAATGTACGATAAGGACAGGTGAAATTTCTATTCTTGCAAGCCAAATAGTGTTGATCAGAGACAAGTGCTAATTATTCTTTTGAATTCATGAAAATGACACAGAAAAATTTGCAAGCACATTTTTTTCCTAAAAAATGGAATTTTATTAGATTATGAAAGAGGTAAGTAACAGCATGAAAAGATGAGAATCTCTCCCAACAGAAACAGGCAAGAAAAAAGGCTAAAACACCAAATTTCTCCAGTCTCTCTGCATATTCCCTTGGGAAAAACCTCCAAAAACTTATGTGGCAAAGCACCGCAGGAAAGTGAAGACTTGGTCCAAACCATCACAAAAGAGCACACTTATACAACACTCTGCCTCCATTTCCTTTTAGAACTGAACATTTTTCCTCCTTTTGATTCACCAAGACACACAAATCAGCTAGGAGCAGCTCTCCTAAAGTATTCCAGCAAACCCCAAAACTTACTGGAGATAGAGAAAATCCTAGCAAAGATTCCAAGAAACTGAACAGTGAAAGAAGAGGTGGTCTATGATTCACTATTATTGCCACACTTAGTGCATCATGTATCAGGGGATGAGCTCGTAGTCATAAAGTGCAAAAGAACTGTCTGAAAATGAGTAGGATACAACAACTAATACAGCTTTTGGTTTATCATTCATGATTTCTCTAACATTTAAAATAAATGAGTAACGACATCTCATGAAGAATGGGCTAAAGACCTGTTCTCCTCCTTAGAATTGCTGATACTAGACTGTACAGTGGAATTTGGAAGTGGAATCATCTCACTCTTACAGACTGCATATATGTTGTGACCACAGATTGCACCAATTTGTCTTCTTTTTGTTATAAGTAGCATGTAGTATGGTCCAAGAAATTTGATGAACCCTAAAACGAGAAGAACACTATGAGCATAGTAATATTGTAAACAATCTCAAAGAGAGAGAAACAATGCAACTAAAATGAACATACCAACAATTCCATAACAAGTAGTGACAAATTTAAGCCCACCGGTAGCATTGTTTCCTTCATGTACCCGACTCAACAGATCATAACATTCACTCTCCGTATACATTGTAGAATCTTCACGAATATTTAACTCGCAAGGATCAAGTCGGTCAATCTTTAGCACTCTCCAAAACATCCTAGTCTTGTCCCTTCCTACCATGTAAAATTTCTGCAGAAACAGGTAAAGAACAAATAACCAAATGGGTGCAAAAGACAACATAAAATCAATCAGTACATTTGCTGAATAAATCAAGCCATGCTGCATCTACAATAGGGAAGAGGCTTTGACTTGGTTGCAATTTCAAATGCATAAACTCAAGCAGACATCCGAAAATAGTAACAAAAATAAGAGATTTAACACTTTGTATAGCGTCTTAAACTGACAGCATATGATCATTCAATTCAATTCCAAAAAGAACAAAAACAGAAGGGTGTTAAAGTCAAATGCAGTCTACTTATAAGCGATCCAAAACAACCTAATTCGGCAATGAATTTGTGAATGTAAATTAAAGAGATCGCAAAAAAATACATAAGAGAAAGAGTACCGATTGAGTCTTATAAAGCTTGAATTTCTGCATAGAAACCTGGTCAGGCCACGGCAGCAACTCTTCTTGCTCCTCAGTTCTACTATTACTACTTATTGTCGGGGAGTAAGACGTTCCCTCATTCCCCGTCGACGACGCCATCACTCTCTCTCACACACACTCTAATTTCTCGAATTATTTTCTAGATCTATCTGTGTCTCCCTCCCCCGAGCCCCGGGCTCAGGGAGATTATCACAATAACATGCAACCCAACATCAAATAAATTATTTAGTTATCAAAAGAAAGAATCGCAACATTTGCATACAATGGAGCTTGGTTGCTTCAAATACAACATCTCTTTCTAATTATAAATTATCGTACCTCTGCCCTTCTCTTTTTTTTCCTCTCTCTCCCCCTCCATTCACACATACAAAGATATACAGCTTGATTCTTGTGATCTTCGAATCAAGAATAACCGCGCAATTGCAGAGATCGAAGCATTAATTAATTAACAGCTATAATTAGGCGGATATGGTTAACAAAAGGAAGCAGCTTTATATTTATACATACTAGGAAAGAAAAGGAGAAGATCAAGCTCAGAGACCGAAAAAACAACGAAGAAACCTGGGAGGTTTCGAGACCAAAAATAAATAAATAAATAAATAAAGTAAAAGGAAGGGGGGGAATTCTTGGCTTTTTTTTCTTTTTCTTTTTTTTTGTGTGTGTGTGTGTGCGCCGTTCTTACAAACAAAGCTGCTAATTATTGATGACGGTAAAAATTTAAAAGGTTTGTTGTTGTTGTTAGAGATTTTAAGATATCTTTTTTGTTATTTTTGGAAAAGAAATTCTTTTTTTTATTTTTAAATTGATTTGATAAGAAATAAATTTTAAAAAATAATAAAAATATAATTTTAGTATGTCTTCAGATAAAAACCAACCACAACTGTGAATGGCTGCTACAACCACACGTTTTTAATTTTTTCTTTTTCTTTTTTTTTTAATTGGTTTATATGATGTGAACTTATCGAAGAAAGAAAGGGAGGCGCCGGGAGAGGGCGGTTGCAGCCACGAGGAATGCCTGGATGCCATGCCAGGCTGCTCCTCATAATTGATTAGGTCATTCAGTTTCTTCACGGTCCTCCCTCGAGGATCAAACTGACCAATACACGCAAATCAAGTACTTCTTTCCTTTTTATTTTTTATTATTTATTTATTTTTGGTTTGTATGGCCTCCTTATGATGCATGATTGGGAAGAGGGTATCATTTTCTCAATCAAGAGTGTTGCACGTGATCCCATGTGAACTTTAGAATAGGGGTCATGTGACCATTTATTGCTTGTGTCAATAAATCCCACGCCGTTTCGGGAGGCGAAACGTTTCGGGCGCGTAGATCATGGTCTCCAACAACAACAAGAAAGCAGCAATCATGTGAAGTAAAAGTAAAGTAAGTGCTGCGCACAAATCCAAAGCCAGTGTTAATGAGAATGACGCCCGATGCAAGAACTACACACTATGCACAAAATGATGCCCAGGGAAATAATTAGATTTAATTAGATTTGCTCAAAAATTATATGATTATACTATACTTTTCAAATAACATCAGATATTTTTTATTTTTTATGGAAATGATAGAGGTTTTAAATAGTAATGTTAACTATTATTTATAAATAATTATATATAAAAATGATGTTTTTCTTTTAATTCCTTGTGGATACTCAATGAGAATGGAATGCCTAATTTTTTTATATTGTGAAGCTTTTATATAACTTTCTCAATTTATTTATTCTCATATTTTTGCATACAATAGCATCAAAATTATCAAAGCATAATATTTTTTTTTATTTGAACTTGATTTTCAAGTCATGATAAGTCTTTATTAAAAATGCTATTAATAAAAATATATATTTTTATATTTTAAAGAAAATAATACATAAACAAAAAAATAATTTTTAGATTGAGAAATATTTTGAAGCGATTCATAAAAAATAAAAATAAAAAACAAAGACAAACAATTTTCTTTACATGGTTGTGTCTTGACAATTCATTAAAAGAAAAAAATAAAAATAAAATCTTTTTTTTTTCATTGTACAGACTTATTGTTCTCTATTTTTGTTATGAAAATAATTTTATGAAAATAATTTATCACTCATTTATTGTTATAAACTTTCTATATAAAATAAACAAACTTGCTTATGTGCATTGGCTACAGGCTTAGGTGTGCCTAAATTTTTTTTAATAGACAAGTGTGTGGTCCTGACTTTCTAAGCCTAAGGAGTGCTTGATCTTTATTTTTTATTTATTTATTTTATACTTTATGATGAAATTATCTTTCAATAAAATTATTAAAATGATATTTAAAAACCATCCAATTATGCCATGATTTTTAAATAAAATTATATTCTTATTATATATGAACATTTTAAAAACAATTGTTCATGAATATTCATTGAGAAGAGAATATATATTTTATTTTATTTCATTTCAAATTATCTATTCATTTGTTTTTTTAATACAATCAAGTAAAACTTAAAGACAATTAAAAAATCAATCTTCAAATAAAGAACAAGTTTTTTCTTCCATGTATATATAAGGAATGGTTGTTTTGATTAGAAGGAATATGTTTTTTTCTCATTAATTCTTATAAATATTTATTTTAATTGCCTTAAGCCTTAACTCAAAAGACCATATAAGAAAAAGGGTATTTTTCATCAAAACAAAAGAAAGGTGTGAACAAAAAAGAAAAATCATGATTAAAGAAATGCATTTTTCTCCTTAATTTAAATGATTGGATTTCTTCTAAATATTTATTTTAATCACCATATAATTCAATAAAAATAAATTCTAAAAAGGACATTATAGCAGCATGCGAGTAAATTGACTAGTTTTTAGCTAAACATCATTTAACCCTTGAAAAAAATATTCAAATCTCGAGATTAAAAATTCCAAAAAATTCAAGATCTATGAATAAATTTTGGTTTGTGCTCAAAACTTCAATTTAAATAGTAATTTTGATAATGTGTATCCATATCAGCACATGGTAGGCAACTAAAATCCTCTTATGGATTTTTTTTTCTAATTTAAAAAGGTATTATCTCACTAGTATCACATGGTGAATTTTGTCCTTTTTAAAAGACACATCTTAGGAGAAAGGTGTCTTTGTGCTTATAAGCAACTAAAATCATCATCTCCTAACCTGTCATGACGTGCATAACATCGAATGACAGGTTTTCCTCCTAGATCGAAAGATTTTGGTATTAATCATAAAATTATAATTTTAAAGGAGTCATCACCTAGTATCATGGTCACTAGAAAACATAATGGTCTGCGAGAGTCTAAGTAAGAGTACTAGTTGTGAAAGGGAAAAACGCATCACCCCTAATGCACCCAACCTATGGTAAGTTGCATTGTTAATTGATTGTTTTTCTAAACCATGTTAACATTTGTTGGTTTATCTAAGGTTCAAAGCAGATCTTTCTTCGTAAAGAAGTCTTTATCTTATTGGGTGAACTAAAAACATATCGTTTTAAGGCCTAAGTCTTAACATCGCACTTATTCCTACTTTGTGTCTTTAATATCCAAGGGTATACTTTATAGTGTAATTTTATACTCGTAAATAATAAAGTCCTTAACTAATCCATAATAGTTATTATTATTAATTCATTTAATTTAATACTGGGAGCATGCATTACATTGTAAAATTTATACTCCAAATATTAATTAAGCAAATTAGTTTTGTGGTATTTATGAAATTTTGCCCAAATCCTGATGGGTGATTATAAACTGATTACAATATCTATTTTTGTATTTTAAAAAACATGATAAAAATGTAATTTTTATGTTTATAAAATATGCATGGAAAACTTTTAAAATTTGGTTGTATACACACAAACAAAAACATATTTTTGTATTTTTGAAATAAGGAAATTTTTGGATATTTGGATTTTTTTTTTTTGAAATTTTAGAGAAAACAGGTGTTTTTAATATTGTGTTAGTATCTTACAATGTTAGTCTACAACTCGATATTAAGCAAAATTATTGAAAAAACACGTGAAAGACCCACAAATATTTTTAAAATGGTCCCTGAGTTTTTAATAATTTTTTGGAAATTATTTGGATTTGTTTGGCAAAAGCATAAAAAAAAAAAGAAAATAAACATTGCTGAAAAATCAGTAGGGTGTGTATTCCAAATATGCTCTTAATTAAAAATCAGAGGCTTAAAAATTGTCTAATGCCTTGTTTGGTAAACACGCCTTAAGAACACAAAAGGCATTTTTCTTTTTGATAAAATTTTTATTAGCCAAACATGCCCTTATTTTAGAAATGGGCTTATCCCAACCACATGAGTTTTGCTTCTTAGCCCTAGACCCAAGCCCTAGACCCAAGCCCAGAAACATAGCCTAGAAAAAAAACAAAGCAAATGAAAATCGAACAAGGGCTTTTCGCCGTAAATTCATGAAGAACACGTTTAAGAAACCCGGAAAACATGATTCAATTTTAGACCATATTTCATAAAACTAAAGGCACATTAACATGCACAAACATCATTCAAACAAGATTTTGAGGTTGGATTAACACAACAAACACCCAATCATCATGATTAACTCAATTATGTAAAAAATGATAGAACCAAAGATTCAAAACCATAATTTAGTGTTTTTAAAACCATTAAAACCTTTAATTAGTGATCCAAAAGATTGTACGCATGTGTAAGAACCATCAATCGACCAAAGAGACATGGAAAATAGGGACCCAAGGTAATGTTCAACAGATGAACACCAACCGAGAAACCTAGAAATGCCTTAAAATAATAATAAAAAATGTGTAAAGAGTCCAAAAAATAATCTAAACTTAGCAACCAAAGCTTGAGCATGCTCAACATAATTTGCTTAAACCGTCAAAACAACAACAAACAAAAAACCAATGGTAAAATAACAAGCAAAACCATATACTAACAACAAGCTAAAAATGCATTTCCTTATGTATATACAATGTTCAATTGATTAGTTCCATTGTCCCGAGGCTTAAACAACATGCTTACAGCTAGTACAAACCCATCAAACTACCTTAAAATAGCCTAATCCATATAAACATCAATACTTAACATACATTGCAATGACTTCAAAATTAATTAACTAAACATTCAAGCATGCAAAACAACATTGAACATTATCATATATTGATTAGTATTTAAAAGTGTATTTTTATCAATGTTTTATATCATTATTTTGTACTTGAAGTGTCAATAACTCCTTAACTAAAGCATGTTTTATAATAAAAAGTCTAATACCATAAGATACCTTTAATTTATGGTAAATGTTCATCTTAAATACAGGCATATTACATAAATCAAAGGATTGATTGATGAATTTAACTACTGAAATTGAGAAGACATTAACTTTTTAGTCGTGTCAAGTTTTTGGCGCCGTTGCCGGAGAGGTAAATTCTTGTATAAATGATAATATTTATTTTATTTTCTCTTTTCACTTTTCATTTTATCTAACTTTTGTTTCTTTTATTTTTTTTCCTTTTTCTTTTCTTCTTTATATTCTTTTCCTACACGTGCATGAGAGTTTGGTCACGTACATTAAGTGGTAGACTTTGTACGGTATCCTCATTATTTTCAGAAAATATGGTCGAAAAAGATAACCAGTCGCTTCATAATGAGAATAAATAAGAATAACCGTGTTAGAACACTTAGAGACCATGTGAATCCCACAAGAACAAATGCATACTCATGCATAGTTTCCCCCCTGATGCATCTCATTTTAATTTTAAGCCAGACATTATTCACCTTTTACCTTCTTTTCATTGTTTAGATCTAGAAAATCCATACTTGCATTTGAGAGAATTTGAGGAGGTCTGTAACACCTATGATGACTTAAATTGTAGCATGAACACCATCAGATTAAAGCTTTTTCCTTTTTCATTAAAAGATAAAGCTAAAACATGGCTATAAAATTTGAGACCAGGATCCATTCATGCTCGGGATGAAATGCAACAATAATTTTTAAAGAAGTTTTTTCCATCTCACAAAACAAACTCTTTCAAAAGACAAATCATCACTTTCACTCAAAAATCAAGAGAAACATTTTATCAATGTTAGGATAGGTATCGAGACTTGCTTAATACTTGCCTTCATCATGGTTTTGAAACATGAAGATTGATCTCACATTTTTATGAAGGGTTAACACCTAGAAATAGGCAAATGGTGGAATTGATGTGCAATGGAACTTTTGAAGATAAAGACCCTAATGAAGCAATGGAGTACCTAGACTTGCTATCTGAAAATGCTTAAAATTGAGACATTACAGGCACTGATGAGGCACCAAGTAAAACTCAACCTCATACATCTAGTGGAGGAATGCACAACCTTAGTGAAGATCATAACCTCCAAGCCAAATTTGCATCTTTAGCTAGAAAAGTTGAGGCACTAGAATTGAAAAGGAGTGGTCAATTAAAATCTGTTCAAGACATTGTGTGTCAAATCTATGAAACCAATGAACACGAAACCAATGACTGTCCAACTTTGCCTTCTTTCAAGGAATGCCTCCATGAACAAACTCATGTTTTAAACAGTTTCTAAAGGCCTAATTAGAACCCATACTCGCAAACATACAACCCTGGTTGGAGAAATTACCCAAATTTCAATTGGAAGAGTGATAACAATAATGCACAAACTTCACAGCCACCATTTCAAGCACACCATAATTTCTAAAATTCTCATGGATATGCACCTCCTTATGCTCCACCTCTTAGAAGAAATCTTGAGGAAACATTGCATGCATTCATTGAAAAGCAAGAGACAATCAACACTCAACTTGCTCAAACCATGACAGATTTTAAAGATACTCTTACAAAATTCACATCTGCTCTCAGTTTTCAGGAGAAAGGTAAGTTTTCATCTCAACCACAGCAAAATCCCAAGGGGCAATACAATGCGAATGCAAGTAGTTTAGGAAGCCAACACATGGATCAAGTCAAATCAGTCATCACTCTCCGTAATGGTAAGGTTATTAAAAAACCCACTTTTGAACCTTGTGAGAAAGATGATAAGTCAATCTCTGAGGGTAAGGAAGGGGTTGAATCTGAACATTGCAACGAAAATACTGATTACCCGCCAACACTTCCATTTCCTCATGCCATGACCAAACAAAGGAAAGTCAATCACAACTCTGAAATCTTTGAAACTTTCAAACAGGTAAGGATCAATATATCTTTATTGGATGCTATTAAACAGGTACCTTCTTATACTAAATTTTTGAAAGAACTGTGCACTGTGAAGACAAAACTGAATGTGAAAAAGAAAGCATTTTTAGCCAAACAAGTAAGTGCTATTCTTCAAAACAATAATGCTTTGAAATATAAAGACCCTGGTTGTCCTATAATCCCATGCTTTATTGGAGAACATAAAATTAAAAAAGCTTTACTTGATCTTAGAGCTATTGTGAATTTACTTCCATATTCAGTTTTTCAAAGTCTCAATCTAGGTGAGTTAAAACCAACTTTTGTAACTCTCTTACTTGCTGATAGATATGTAAAAGTGCCTAGATGAATAGTTTAGGATGTGTTAGTACAAGTTGATAAATTCATTTATCCTGTGGATTTTATTCTTTTGGACACACAACCTATTGAAGCATGCAATTCATTTCCTATTATTTTAGGATGTCTATTTCTTGTAACTTATAATGCATTGATTAATTATAGGAATGGACTGATGAAGCTATCATTTGGAAACATGACATTAGAGATGAATATTTTTAACATTTGCAAGCAACTTGGAGATGATAATGATTTATAGGAAGTAGATCTTATTGAAGAATTAGTTTATGATCAATTTGAATCAACCTTGAGTAAAACTGAGTTTGATGAATCTGAAGAATTGCAAATGATTTATTCTCAGGAAGAAATAAAGTACAAGAAAGGCACCGAAAATGTTGTCACGGATCATTTGTCAAGATTGACAACAGATTCGAGATTTGACATTATACCAATGGATGATTACTTTCCTGACGAATCCTTACTTTCTCTTAGTCCAATGCCTTGGTTTGGTAATTTTGACAATTTTCTTGCTTCAGGATATTTGCCAGCTCACTGGAGTATTGAAGATAAAGGAACATTTTTGAACGAAGTGAAGAACTTTTATTGGGATGACCCTTATTCAAATATTGTCCTGATCAAATATTTTAAAGATGCATTCCTGACAATGAGGTAAGTAGTGTCATTAAATTTTGTTATTCTGAGGCATGTGGGGGTCATTTCTCATCAAGAAAAACAATTGCAAAAATCTTACAAAGTGGATTTTACTTGATCACCATGTTCAAGGACACACATGCATTCTGTAAAACTTGTGAAAATTGTCAAAAAGTTGATACTAGTAAAAAAGTTTTGCTTTATAATTCTCGACTCCATTTATTTCTTGGAAAGCTAAGATCAAGATGGAGCGGTCCATTTATTGTGAAACATGTGTATCCTTATGGGGCCTTTGATATTGAGAATCCAGATAATGACAATGTTTTTAAGGTAAATGGACATCGTTTGAAAGCTTACTTTGATAATTTTCTTAGTGAAAATGAATCCATTGGTTTGAATGATCTTGTATATAAGGGTTGATTATTTTGTTTTTCTCACATTGTTTTTGCGTTTCTTTTTTTGTGTGACTTTTGTTTTGCTAGTCTCTCTCACCCTAGTCACATGACAGATAACGGTACTCCGTGACTCTTAAGTCGGTTCTTTCAGTTTCCTATAATAACTGATATTTGTGTATATAGTTGTGCAATTCTTTGCTCTTTCTCCTTTCTTTGCATCTTTTTTCCACTTCTCATCTAAAAAATAGACACCACTCTCGAAAAATTAAAAAAGTATTTTCCTGCTTTGCCTCAAAATACGATTGCAAAAATTTACCATGCTAGGTGTGCAAGATTGAGGTTGTTAATGAATCATGGAATTCCTGAAGATATTCATTGGTGAATTGAAGCAAAGGTTTGATTATCAGGTGAGTCCTCTAATTCTTTCATTTCATACATGCCTGGAACAAGTAAAAGCATTTTTGCAAAGAAATGTCGTGTAAAACGACTGAAAGTCTGTAACAGATGTGCCAGATGGACTTGTAATGCAACATGTCGTTCTTTAGGAATTGTATCTGTAAACCATGAAGATAAAATACAATTCATTAAGGATGGCCTAAGTAAGGGGTCTTTAGATAATCTTCTATTGACTTTTGAGACGCATCCTAGTGGAGATGTGCATCGTGCAATTCATGATTTATGGCCACAATTCCATAAAGAACATGCTCAACATAGTCTTAGAAATCTGACTAAAAAAGACCATGTTTGCCAGTTTTTAAGAAAACTGGATGGGAAGCCTATCCATAACCTATAAAGGGCGTTTAAGCCGTTCTTGGATGTAAAACCAAGGGAAGATGTGAGCCACAATCACAACTACCTGTACATACACATGCCTTTCAAAATAAATAAATAAATAAAGAGAGTGAGACTTCAGCTGACCTACATATAAGTGGTATGATTGTATTTTTAATTTCTCATCTATAAAATCTTCTCTTCCTTCCATTCATTTCTACTCAACCCATACATTCAACAGATATAAAAGTGTGTAGAAATGACAGGTTCCTCAAGTCATCACATAAGAAATATTTGTGTTTTAGTGGATCCAATCCTGGGAAAGAAAAGGAGTTTTTAGAATCAGCAAATTATCTTAGTCAGGTAGCTGAGAGAAAGATTCATTTAGTGTATTGAAGAGGCAGCCTTGGGTTAATAGGGGGTGTGTCAATAGTTGCATTTTTAGGAGGTAGTTAAGTTTTGAGGGTCGTCCCCAAAGTTTTAGCAAAATGGGACATCATTGGAAAAACAATTGGAAAGGAACTACAGGTCTCCACAATGTCTGATCGAATGAATGCGATGTTTAATCATGTTGATGCCTTCATTGCTTTACTAGGTGGTCTGGGAACATTGGAAGAGATCTTTCATATTTCCTTTTAGGCCCAATTGCACATTCACCATAAACCTATAGGTTTGTTAAATGTTAATGGTTTTTATGATAATTTGTTGTCTTTTCTTGATCAAGTTGTGGAACAGAAATTTCTAACATTTTCGGCATGACAAATCATAATCTCTGCTGCTACTACTGAACAATTGATTAACCAAATATAATCTTTCATCCCTGTACTTGATCCCTCCATGAGTTACATAAATTGGTCAACTATGGAAAGCCATGAAAAAAACTTAGATTGGATTTGAGCCTTCATTTGTGAAACCTTGTGTCCTTTGGTTTAATTAATGGCATTTTATTTTGTTTTGTTATTTCTTATATTTGTTTAAGTGTGTTTCAGGTTTGTCAGTGTTCGTTGTTTCAGGTGATGTTTTCTACACTCTATCTTTCTACCTTAGGACATTGAGGACAATGTCTCGTTTTGGTTGGGGGGAGAGGGTAGTAGTTAACATAAAAAAAAACTAACTAACTAACTGCTTTTGTTTTTAATAAAACCATTTGACAAAACTGTTATTACTAGGATGACAGAGTAGGGGAGAATTTTATTGACTCTTGAGACGCATTTTAGTAAACATTTTCCAATGATTATTTGCAATATTCATAACAAGGTCTATCACATACTTCTTGAAATATTCAGGTTTACAAACTCTCGCATTGTTATCACTTGATTCTGCTCATATACTCATTTGACAAGTATTCTTAAACTTTCATTTTCACACACACTTTAACATATGATTGTGGGTTGCACATTGAATTATTACATTATTTATGTTCTTTTGTTAAAGGTAACAACTAAGAGAAAGAGATAGTATATAATTTGTTTTTTTTATAAAAAAAACAAATTGATAATATTGATGATAATAAAAACATAGATAAGTTTGGTTTCGTAGCCTCCCTAACCTAAGCAATTAAGCCCGAATGGGTGTTTTAACACTTAATACCCTAAAGTCAATTAACTTGGGAGCTATTGGCCCAAAGCTTGTTACATGGGTTAAGGAGAAAAGCTTAAGAGAATCAAACATTGCACTATCTACGTATCAATATATACAACCCGAGTTACTAAGTTCGTAGGGGTGTCTAAACATCTAATGCCCCAAGACCAACTGGTCTGGGAGTCATTAGTCGAAAGCTCATTACATGGGTTAAAGATGCATTGTGTTTTAAGTTATATGTATATATATTAAAAAAAAGAGAAAAAAAAGATAATAATCCCAACCCAAGGAAGTTAATCTTAAACATTAGAACAAAATATTGTTTTCTTCCAATAAAAGCATCATCATCTATGTTTTCATACATTGAGCACATAAACAGGAAGATTAATTAATATTTTGTTTAAGAGGTATTGAGCAGATTTATAAATTTAATGAGAGTTTGTTTATTTGAATATATTAATGGAAGTTGAATGATGAATGCCTTGCTTTGTGAATATACATGACTTCAAATAAGGCTTAAACAAATATTTGAACAATAATTTAAAAGACAAAATAGGGGGGTTTGCTCATTGAGCTACACCTCCTTATTAAAGTTTGAGGAATAGCTTGTCCTACAAATTTGTTTCTTGGCTAGGGATTTCTGAACCAACTTTGAACTTGTAAGCGTGACTTACTAAAGGTTTCATGTCGTTTTTCTTGGCTGGTTAATGGTTTGGTTAAGGTTTTTCAGGTTTTGTAGTGTAATAGTGTGTAGTTTCCAAGTTTTCCCCCCTCTTTCATGACCTTTAGCTTGGGTTTTTAAAAAGCAATGAGGATCATCCAAAGGCCATAAGCTGGACAATCCTCACCCTTTAATGTCAAAGACTGAATCTCAATCATCTATTGAGCCTTTGTTTTATTTGGGTAGGAGTACATTGTTAGGGCATGAGAGAGGTGTGTTTCTTGTCTAGTGTAGGGGAGAGATGAGGGAGATTTTAGGCTTGGAAGATGGCAAAAGAACCATGTCCTCTCAAGGTGTTTTGGGAGAAAAAGATTAACAGTGGTGACACGACGAGTTGTCTAGCCCTATTATTATTATTATTTGTTCTAGACTAAATAAAACGATGTCATTTTGACCAAAACAAACCGTTTTCGTCAAAATACACCGTTTTATTTAAATGAAACGGTGTTGTTCTAATAACCCTAGATTAATTAGGGTTTTAATTTTTCTTTTTAATTTTAGCTCTTAATCTTTTGAATTTGTTCAATTAAACCATCAATTGAGTTTGATTTTAGGAATCAATTCAATTTTACCCCTGTGAAGTTTCAATAGGACACTTAGATTTTAGCGTGTTTTTGAACTTGATCATTGGTCTTGGATATTTTCAATTTTTTCCTTGATCAACCTTTAAAATTCTAATTTTTTCAATCACACCCCTATTGTTAACTGAATTTGGTCCCTAAATATGCATGCCTTTTGCAGATGTCCTTGGTCTTGAATTTCTTTAATTTGACCCTTAAATAACCCCAAAACTTTGATTTTCTTGCAATTTTACCTCTAATTTCATCTGATTAAGTTTGTAAAAATTAAATATGGTCCTTCAAAATTTTAATCTTCTCGATTAAGCCCGAATTAGGCTTCTAAATTTAATTTTCACCAATTAAGTCCTTAATAAAATTAATTTTACCTATTAAAAGTCTAATTAAGTCTTTGCACTCAATTAATTCTTTTAATTTTGGCATAAATTAATTTTTAAACTTAATTAAATATTTAATTGGGCCTATAATTAAATCAAATTAACCTATTAAAAGTTTAATTAAGTTCTCTGACTTAATTTTTATGTAACTTCATCTGATATTCACTTAAGTTAACATTGAATTTGCATTATTCTTCATATTCGGGTCCTTTAATGGTGAAATTAAGCCTTTAATCCTCTTTAACCTGTCTTTTCCAATCAAGTTGCTAGTCCTTTTTCATTTTTTCATTATATATTAAAGAAAAAAAGATGATTTTAGGGAGAAACCCAAAATTAGGTTATGAGACGAGGGGCTTGGGTGGTAACACATAACTGACGTTTCTATAAATAACTCCAATGATGATGTGTGCCCACACTCGCACATGGTAGCCCTCCAAATGGTATTGTCTTATTAGAACCACATAATGAGTTTTGTTCTTTTTAAAATACACCTCTTGGGGAGAGAGGCTCCTTTTGTGCTTATAAGCGACTAAGGCCCTCGTCTCCTAGCTAATGTGGGATAGTGGCATCATCATAGCTCCTAAGGTGAGGAGTTCGGCTAGTCACACATTGCTGACGTTCTTATAGACAACACCTATGATGATGTGTGCCCATAACCATACAAGGTAGCCCCTAAAGAGGTATTGTCCCACTGGAACTACAAAACCCTAGATAAATTCTATAAAATTACTAAGTGAAATATTATGTTGAGTGAGTAAATTGAGTATTGTAATTAAAAAGTTGACTTTAGGTTTTGGGAATTTGAAATATAATGCCCATATGTTGATTTAAAAGTAAAAGTATGAAAATGCAGGGAAAATAAAAAAAAAAGCAAAGAAATGCAGATAAATATCAAATGGAAGAGATAAAAAGGGAAAGTGGTGTTCTGGGATATAATTTAAGGAAATTTGATGTAGTTTGTTTAAATTCGGTATTGAAAATGCGTTTGAATCTGGAAAATATGACCTAGAGAACATATAAGGTACAAAGTAGACCTATAGCTTAAAAATTGATAAATTAGTGGTATATATAAAGAACATTCATGAATTTGGGGTGAAAATATTTAGAAAAATATTTTAGAATTTTCAAATGAATTAGTGTAAGGTTTCACTTGCAAATGATCTTGACCACTAGTATAAGCCCAGTGTATTTGCATAATTTTTAACCCGAAAGAAAACGAAATTTAAGGAAAATTTGTATTATAAATAGGGATGGAAGTTACCAATGAATTAGTTAAAAATATGGATGAATTAAGTATATGAAATAGTACAAAAATTCAGATTTTGGCGTAGAAAATTACTTGTCTATTTTTATACTATCAGGTATAACTTTTAATTCAATCGTTGTATCGGATTGAAATTTTATAAGTAACCTTATGATATGTTGTTCTACCTTGGGTAAAGTTTTAGGTCAATTAAAGTTTGGAAAGACCATTCAAAATTATTAATGGCCAGGGGGTACCTGAAAAATATTAAGAACTATAATTTGAGAAAAATTATAAAAAATAATATAAGTCAACATTATAAGTGAAAGGCTAACAATAGTTAAAGGAAAAAAACAAAAAAAAATGAGTTATTTTATTTCCTCCTCCTATTTTTTTTTTTAAAAACCGTAGCTACCATTTCAAATTGGAAGATTAAAGAGCGATTGGGTGATTGTGTGAGAGAAACAAGTATAGAAGGATAAAGGGCTGGCAACAAGGAGAAGTTAGGGGGAGAAAGAGACTATGAGTTGAGAAGAAAGAAGAAGATGTTGATGAAGAGATTTTCAAAGGAATTTGCCATCACTTATCCATATTTAGTGGGCGAGTTACTCTTTTATAAACTAGTATCATTAGCTAGTGTTTAATTATGAAAATTGAAGAAATCTTTAATTATTCAAGTTAGGGTTTATGGATGAAATTTGAGGGAAATGAAAATTAAATATAGAATTATGAAATAAGAGTTTAATGACAACTAAATAAATGGAAATTTTTGAAAATTGATAAAAGAATTTGGCTTATGAGAGACCCTTAACTTTTGGCCAAATAGGAAAGTGTAGGAGGGAGTTCTTTCAATTTAGATTTCTAATGTATATTATATGTATTGTAAGAGCATGTTGATGGTGTGATCTCTTAAATCTAAGTACAAGGTTGGGAAGTAAATCATGATATTTGTTAGGTTCATTGTGTTTGGGTGAGTTGAATGTCACTAAATGTGTATTTGAGATTTTGAATGTAACTATTATGGAATGTAGTACTTACTTGAAAACATGTTAAGATAAAAAGAACATTAAATAAATGGGAACCAAAGCTTCGACCAAGTAAGGGAATATGAGGAAGAAGTCTTGTATAATCTACTAAATACATGGATATGCATGTTTTGGGGAATAAAAACATTATTGCATGGATTTAAAGTCATTTTGTTAATGGTGAACATAACAAATGATGTTTGGGATGTAATAAATGCAAATGGGTATGGATTGTTGTGTTATTAACATGCAAGATGATTTCAAGAAAATATATTAAAGGAATTAGAAACCTTAATGTTCAATCATGAAGAAAATAATAAAGGGAAATGTCTTTTAACTAAGATGTATATCATGTTTATGGATGAAAATGCTTTTACGAAGTAAATTATAACTTAAGTGTAATTGAATATAATTTTCAATTTAGAAATGGGAAGACATTTGGGTACATAAGATGTAAGTAAATGTAAGAGGTAATTGGGAAATGTTATGAAGACTTGAAATTTTATAAATTTACTAAGAAATTTTGAAAAGGATGCCAAATAAAACAGGTGTTGTTCTAGATTAAAACAATAATAACACCTAAGAGGGGTGAATTAGGTGTTTTACTTATAATAATAAATATTACAAATAACTCAATTAAATACAATTAACCAACAATATAATTAAAGTGTTTAAAGTAAAGATTACAGGGATATAAATTGCAAACTTGGTTTATAACGTGGTTTTCAGCAAGGCTACATCCATACTCCAAACACCAAATTGGTCTTAAGTATTGTATTCTTTACTAATCCAACCCAAAGATATCAATGTCCTTGATAAATCCTCACCAAGCTCTTTTTCACCACTTGAAGAAATACTCTCTTTAAGATTTTTCACATTGATGATGTACCTCACTAATGACCAAGAGTTTTTAACTTAAACTCTTAAAGGATTATAATTTGTTTGAAATATAACAACACTATCTCAAAAAGTAGACAATACAATTAAAGCTTGTATCTCTATAGCTCACTCAATAACATTTAGAATGTATGAAGGTGTTTAAGTTAGTGATTGTGAGAATTTATACTCTTGTGCAAGAATATAAATGTTTTAATGCACAAATATGAGTATGATTTAGGATTGATTATTTGAAGTTGTTTTTACTCTTAAAATAGCTTTGATATGATATATATTAAATTTTGTATTTAATTCTGCAATTAGATAAGTTATATATATGTTTCTAGAAAAAAAAAAAAAAACTAGTTGATTTTATAGCTATTAGTGTTCCTCTAACAAATGACATAGTAAATCGATTCATATTTGTCAAGCCAATCGATCAACCAGTTCCTGCAGATTCCCAGGTGTTAATCCTAGATGAACAAACGATTGACCGATTCTTTTAGTATGGCCAAGTGGTTGACCAATTCAACTTAAAATCCAGTTCTAGCAGTTTTAAGCCCGATGAATCTTGAACCAACTAAATGCATATCAATCATATGATGCATGCAATGTGAAGTGTGTGAATTCATTTTAATTTATTCTATCAAGCTAGATATAAAGATTTACATAATTTGCACTAAAATGAATCTTTAAGAACTAAGTCATCACTTGTTTTGCACCGTGAATTTGTTGATTGATTTCTTCATTTAATTCTTCATACTTGTTAATGATCTTTATATAAACTTATTCTTAAACAAGCATATTATTAGTCCAATTTCATTTAATTATTATCATCAAAATACATAAAATATTAATATTTGACCCAAAGATCAACAATCTTCCCATTTTTTATGAAGAAAATTAATCTATAAATATAAATATAAATATAAAAATATTAATCTCCCTTATATTTTGCAATATAGTCCCTTGGAGACTTCGATAAAAAAAATATATATAAATATAAGTTTCTCTCCCCCGTAATCATGTTTTACATTTATTTTTCAATTATCTCCCCTTTTGTCATCAATGAAAAGCATATAGGGAAAATACAATAATCATAGAGAAATAGGACATAATATCATTACATAATATTCAAACAATAATATTCATTACAATAAGGGAAGAACAATACTAAAAACATAAAAAAATTAAAAATACAAAAACATTAAATGATTATGGTGCAATCGTTTACGGTGGTGGATAGCTAGAGAGCAAACTAACCATCATATCCTTGATATCACACACATCCTCTCAAATGTGATGCATCTCACCCTCAATATGCTCTAATTGACCTTCCATCGTTGATTGCCAAGAGCTTGTACCAAAATATTTAAAGGAGGAAGTTGTTGGCAATGTCGCAAATACATCAACAAACTCATCATCACCACCGATATGTTTTTCTTCTTTCTTATCATACTTTTCCTCAGCATAAGCTTTAACTTGGTATTTGGGAACCCAAACACCTTCCTTATTTAATACAAATTTCATCTTAGTGAGGGTTCGACGATCTATCTCCAAATGTTTACAATATGGTATTCTATCCATATTCGTTAACTCAATATCAAAGTGTTCAAAGATTATAGATAGACATTGACCATGACTTTTATTTTTGGTTGTTTTCCATAATCAAGTTTTTCATCATTATATATGACAAATTAATAGGCCTTCTCTTCATCAAACAATCAATAAGGCACAAGTCCATAAAGGTCACCTTGTCAAAATGCCTCTTTTTGGGCTAGATATTGTGTTATGATTTTATGAAGCAATCTAGGTTTTAGCATCAAGTCTTGACTTTTAATTTTTTTAATTATCATTTTTAACAAGTAAACATGCATGGTTTTTTTTTTTTTTCCAATAAGCTATACTTGGAATCTAACTTCTTATATTCATCATACAATGTCTAAAATGCATTATACAATTCATTATAAGAGAGATCAGATTCATCATCCAAAGAGATTACCTCATTATCACTTTCAATTGCCATGAAACACATGTTTAGAACATGCTCTTCATTATCACTTGAGTTAGAGTCTGAGTCATCACACCATTTTCTTTTATTACTTGTTTGTGATGATGGTTCTTCTTCTTATTTTGAAAAAGAGGGCAATCAACCTTTATATGTCATGTCTTGTGCACTTGTAACACTAAGTGCTTCCTTGCTAGATTCTTTTTTATTTTCATCATTCTTGAAGTTTAAGAACTTTTTATTTCCTTGCTTCTTTCTTAGGAAATTTTAAAATTGTCTTATGATAAATGCAATGTCCTCCTTTACTTCATCATCATCATCATCATCATCACTATCAATATGGTGTATGGTTTTGAATTTCAAATTCTTATTTGGCTTCTCTTCTAGTTATTGCTTTTCCATAGTGATTTCATGAGTTATAAATGATCTGATGAGTTCTTTTAATGAAAGTTTGATGAAATCCTTAGCTTCTCGGATTGCATTTTTCTTTGCTTTCCAATATTTAAGCAAGGACATAAGAATTTTGCTCACAGGATAGGTATTAGTATAAGTCTACCAAGAGCATTTAAATTATTATTGATAGTTGTCATTCTAGTAAATATACTAGTTATTGATTCATTTGGAAGCATTTTAAATAACTCATATTGATGCACTAACATGTCAATTTTTTATTTGTTTACTTGATTTGTTCCTTTATGTGTTATCTCTAATGCATGCCATATATTTCTAGCATTTTTGCATTTGTGATCCTATTGAATTCACTTCTACTTAATGCATAATACAAAATATCCATAGCTTTAGCATCCATAAATAACAACTTTTTATCATCATCGGTATATTCTTTCTAGGTTTAGGAACCATTATATCATTTTCAATCTTAGTACGTTTGTTTGGTCCATTTTCAATAGATAACCAAAAATCATAATCAACAGATTAAAGATATATAATCATCATAGCTTTCTAATAGGCATAGTCATTACCATCAAAGAAAGGTGGCCTAGAGGTTGATGATCCTTCATTTTGAACATTAAAACTAGTGGTTGTCATTCTATTCAAAGTTTAAGCAAACTTATATGAAGGGAACTAGGCTCTTATATCAATTGTTGTTCTAGGATTAAGATAGTAATAACACCTAAAAGGGGGTGAATTAGGTGTTTTACTAATAATAATAAATATTATAAGTAACTTAATTAAACACAATTAATCAACAATATAATTAGAGTGCTTAAAGTAAAGAGTATATAGATAGAAATTACAAACTTGGTTTTTAACGTGGTTCGGCATGCCTACATTCATACCTTAAGCACCAAACCGGTCTTAAGTATTGTATTCTTTGCTAATCCAAGCCAAAGATTATAATGTCTTTAATGAATCCTCACCAAGCCTTTTCATCACTTGAAGGAATACTTTCTTTAAGATTTTTCACCTTGGTGATGTACCTCACCAATGACTAATAGTTTTTCACATAAACTCTTGAAGGGTTACAATTTGTTTGAAATATGTAAAACTCTTTTCAAAGAGTAGATAATATAATTGGAGCTTATATCTCTATAGCTCGCTCAAAAGTACTTAGAATGCATGAAGGTGTTTACTCTTGTGTAAGAATATGAATGTTTTAATGCACAAATATAAGTATAATTTAGGATTGATGATTTAAAGTTGTTTTTGCTCATAAAATAGCTTGTATATAATATATATTAAATTTCAATGTTTAAGTTTGCAATTAGATAAGCTATATATATGTTTCTAAAAAAACTAGTTGTTTTTATAGCTGTTAGTGCTCCTTTCATGATGTATTAATTTATTTACACGTATATAATTGGGGATATTATGAAATTGTGGTAGATTGAGGTAATTGAGATGGAATGTAATAGAAATAACTTAAGATAATGAAAAATAAATAAGAAATAATTAGAGGCATCACTATATTTGATGACCAGGATGAATTAATTAACTAGCTGACCAAGAAAAAGGGCTAAAGGCATCAGTGTATCTGATGACTAGGATGAATTATTTGACTAGATAACCGAAAAGAGGCTAGAAGCATTAGCATGACTGATTACCGAAAAATGTATTAATGGGGTAAAGTTTTAGAAGAAGATTAAAATTAATTGTATACAACAATGAAATGTACATTTGAAATTTGATTTCTTAGCCCCAATAATGAATCTGGATCGGGAAATATTTGAAAAGGAAAAGATAATTGGTAGTATAAAAAATGAGCCAAATGATGTAATTATGAATAAAGAATACATACATACGAAGTTTAAAGGAACTAAGTAGGCACAAGTTAGATAGGAATGAAGGATTTACCTAAATAAGCTAAAGTACATAATTGATTTGAAGGGTATTAAGTATATGTGAATGAAAGAATTATGAGTAAGATGGAAATGAATTAGAAGACATGTTAAGAATATAGTTTGATGGAATCAACCACAGGGACAAGCACCATTATTAACAATAAAAATATAACTTTCCACTTCAATGAAGATATTTCTGATGGTGCATCTACTAGATATACAAGTTGAACGTCTTAGGTATGAGAATTATAGGTTACATGTATTGAGTTGTTTTTATGTAAAGGAACTAATGTACATAAATATCATAATATGATTTTAAATTTTGTGATTGGAAATTAAACTTATAAAGTTGGATAAATAGAGACATTCAGGCTAAGAATTTATGATGTTGATAAATTAAAGAGGAGATATTTTGGTAAAATTCTAAGATAATGGCTTATTACTTTCCTCATTGAAAAAAAAACTATTATCAATGGGATGTTAATAGTTGCTAATGAATTAACTATATTTCTTTTCTTTAATATTTACCAATACATGTTTCTACCTTAAAGGTTCATTTCATACATAACAGGATTAGTGATTATTTGGTTGCCATCTAGCCTAGGATTTAACCTTATGATTTGTTAACTTATTCATTTAGGTTTATAATAAGTATTTAAATTAAGAACATTTATTCCTTTTTTATATATATATAATCGATGTGATTGAACATAAACGCACGTGAAAGTGTGAGGTGTTACATGTATGATGAATGGACTTAAGTATAAACACACAAAATAGTGTGGGTGTTACAGGAACCACATAGTGAGTTTTGTCCTTTTTAGAATGCGCCTCTTAGGAAGAGATATGCTTTTTGTGCTTATAAGTGACTAACGCCTTTGTCTCCTAATCGATGTGAGATAGTGACATCATCATATATGCCCATACTCACACATGGTAGCCTCCCAAGAGATTTTGTCTCACTGAACCATATAATAAGTTTTGTCCTTTTTAAAAGGCGTCAATTGGGGAGAGAGGTGCCTTTTGTGTTTATACGCGACTAAAGTCTTCGTCTCCTAGTCAACGTGGGATAGTGATATCATCATAGCCCTCCAGACAAGGGGCTTGGGTAGTTGCACATGGCTGACATTCCCACAGACGGTGCCAATAATGATGTGTGTCCACACCTATACATGGCAGGCCCTCCAAAAAGTATTGTCTTACTGGAATCACATAGTGAGTTTTATTCTTTTTAAAAGGCGCCTCTTAAGTAGAGAGGTGTGTTTTGTGTTTATAAGTGATTAAGAATCTCGTCTCCTAGCTGATGTGAGATAGTGGCATTATCATAGCCCCCTAGGCGAGGGGCTTGGGTAGTCGTCTATTGCTAACATTCCTATAGACAACGTCAATGATGATGTATGCTCACACCCGTTATGGTAGGCATCTTAAGAGGTATAGTCTCGCTAGAATTACATATAGAGTTTTGTCCTTTTTTAAAGGCGCCTTTTAGGGAGAGAAGTGTTTTTTTGTGCTTATAAACGACTAAAGCTCTCGTCTCCTAACAAATGTGAGGTAATGACATCATCAGAGATAAGTAAATATAATTTTAAATGGTGATTTTAGATATACTTTTGTTAAAATGTTTTATTAAACATTTGATTGAAGCCTAACCAAAAAGGTAATTAGAGAATTTTGAAATTCTCAAGGTAAGTAAACAATAGAATTCTCAAGTAGATGAATTATTTTAGCATGGATCAATAATTAAGGGTCATCAACGATTTTATAATTAGCTGGACAATTTCTCATTGCAAGAGCTTATATTTGATGGATTAGATTTCTTACAAAAAATTATTTACAAGAAATTAAATACAAAACATTCTAAATGATTATATTTTTTTTAAAAAATAAATTAGTAATGTTTTGCTCTTCTTATTTTGATTTATGATTTCCTTTATAAAAAAATCCACGCAATACATGCAGGCATTGACTTTTCAAATTAACCTAATTTAATTAGGTTTGATACGGTAAAGTTATATATGATATGATTTTTATGAGTTGGTTTTTAACTTTAATTTATAAAATAATTATAAATATGTTTGATTAGAAATGATTTAAATCAAGAATTAATAATTTTTTAACTTTTAATGTATGGAGTCTACTTATACTAAGTTCTTTTTTTAGATTTATTTATGAAAAAAGAATTTCTAAATTATGATTCATAGTTAAAAATCAATTTTCATGAACCATACCAAATACACTCCTAATTTTGTCATTGTCGACTAACGAAGACATAATCAGACAGTAAAGGTCCGAATCACCTGGCTTAACCGGCAGGGAGGGCAGCCAATGCTCCTAATTTGTCATTGCTTGATTCTTGGCATTTTACACTTGTTCCTCGTTGAACGTGTGCAAAATTCTTATTGGTGAGAGAGAGCTAGCGAAGCAGACCTGATGTTGCCATTGTATAAATCGATCGAAGTCCTGGGATGGGGGAGCTAATCATCACCAAAAATTCGTTCTCGGGTTTTAGAGCTTTTTTAACCCAACAAGAAAGTTAATTTTAGGGCTTTTTTGCAAGAATCCTATTCTGAGGTTCTGAAGAAACATGAACACTAGGACAAGTTGACAAGGAAGATATTTCGTCCACCCTTGTATGGAAAAGAAGCCAATTCAAGCGATGAAAAACATTTTCTCAGATGGCCAAACAAGGATAGCTACGTGGGATTCAATGTTAGGCAAGTCCTTGTAGCTGCTTTATTTACGCCAATAAACATGCCGTTTTCCATTTTTTCATACAACATGGCAGTTTGGTATGCGGTAAAATGACTCTAGCAATGATGAAAGCCACTCTCAGACACCCTCTGAGTAATGGACATGCATTCCTTTATACCCACACGGCGTTGAGAAGTTGATTGGACTATAAAGGCAGGCAGAACTTCAGTATTGGAAGTGTTCTTCATCAGGGGCATCCAATATATCAGCTATTGTGAGCTTTTCCTTGTCGAAAAAGAGGTCTTCTAGCTTGTATGGCCCTACTGAAGGTCCATCTTTCCATAAAGTCTTGGCGATTTGCTCATGGATCCTCTCTGTTGGATGGCCAGAATCCCACCAAATATAATCATCAGCGTTATCGCATAACTGGAACTCCACGGGCTTCCTTTTGCCTCCACAGCTGAAGACACCACCATACGGTCCAGTTCCACAGCAAGCATTCACCCCCTCTTTGAAACCTTGATTTTGGGTCAATAGCAGTTACTTTGCTTGTAAGTAATTGAAATTAGCTTATCCCAACAACATACTATAACATTATATTGCAATAGAGCCTACATTACTCTTCTGAAATAAGTTCTGCAGCACACTACTTTAATCAAGGAGAGCACACATACCATAGCTTGCGGGATTAATAATTCTGTCATAAAGCCAGGTATAGAATTCAGGATTGCAATACTTGAAACCTTTCAGCAGTTGCTCGAGGCTTGTGAGTACAGCATTCAAAGCATTATTGTGTGCCAATGCAAGACCAGAAGCTGCTTCAAAGCAACCGCCTTCACTGGACTTGGGGTTCCTAGCTCTCATGAGTGGCATGCAACCTAGAGGACACAAGCTGAGAAATCCAAATTTTCTGGCTCCTTTCTCATACAACACCTAAATAAAAAGGACAGACACAGTTAACATTAATCAATTCAACCTCTGGTTAATTACCATATAGATGAAGTATTAAATGTAGTTAATTAGAAGGTTCACCTGAATTGCATTTGTCAAGTTTCCAATGACCATCTCAACATACACTTCAGGCACAAAATATTCTTGCATTTTCGGATTACCTAGATAACCTGCCACGTAATCGTTGCTTCCAACACTGATGAAATAGACTGCCTCTGATAAAAGAGCTTTTGCCTCTGCTTCTCCTAGGTTTTCTGTCAATAACTTTTGCACCTCTTCAAAAGATCTTAACTGTGTCTGGAGGTCAACCACCTAATAGTGAAAGCAACAAGTTAAGAAACCCTTTCACTTTGAATTGGTGCAAACCCTGATTCCATCTCCAGCCCAATGATTGGATAGGTAATTGATGAGTTAGCTTTATTTATTTATTTTTAAAAATGTATGGGTCTGGTAAGTAGATCTGATATGCTTAGACTTCACAGTTAGCCAAATTCAAGGTGTTTGGACTTGGCATACTAACACTGGTCTGGCACGCATGCCAGACTCAATACACTTGGACTTGGCAATGCACCAAGTCCAAGGTAGCGTGGGTCTGGCACGCATGCTAGACTCAATACACTTGGGTTTGATAATCAGCTAAGTCCAAGTAAAGTCCAAAGTAAATGGGTCTGACACACATGCCAAACTCAATACGCTTGGACTTGGCGGTCTGCCAAGTCCAAGGTTCAAGGTACTTGGACTTGACAGTTAGCCAAATTCAAGATGGCATGGGTCTGGCACGCATGCTAGATATAATACGCTTGTGCTTGGCAGTCAGCCAAGTTCAAGGCGTTTGAACTTGGTAGTCAGCCAATTCCAAGCAAAGTCCAAGGTAATATGGATCTGGCACGCATGTCAAACCCAATACGCTTAAACTTGACGGTTAGCTAAATCCAATGTACTTGGACCAAATCCAATGTGGCATGGGTCTGGCACGGATGCCAGACCCAATATGCTTGGACTTCGCAATTAGCCAAGTCCAAGGTGTTTGGACTTGGCAGTACGTCAAGTCCAAGGTAGTGTAGGCCTAGCACGCATGTCAGATCCAATACACTTGGACTTAGCAGTTAACCAACTCCAAGATGTCTGGACTTAGTAGTCAACCAAGTCCAAGGTGGCGTGAGTCTGGCACGGATGCTAGACCCAATACATTTGGGCTTGGTAGCGAGCCAAATCCACGGTGCTTGGACTTGGCAGTGTGCTATGTTCAAAATAGCATGAGTCTAGCACGCATGTCAAACCCAAGATATTTGAACTTGGTAATTAGCCAAGTCCAAGATAATTATCATCTGTTAAATAATATATTTATCTTGTTTTATTTATTAAGGGTAAAACAGTATTTTTAATTTAACATAAATATAATCTCTTTGTATTTACGTTAAAACGAGCACTTTAGAATAAACAGATTAATGAGAACTCTAGCCTCTTTCTCTTTTATGTTCGTATTTCTTTTATATTAATTTGAATTGCTTTAACAGAGTATCAGAATATTTTTTTATGGAGTGATATTGTTTCTTTTTCTGCGAATCTGGTATTTTATCTTTCCTTTAGCTTCTGTAGTTTTGTATTTACGTTATGTTTCTACAATTGTTTTTGTATTTTATCTTCCCTTCAATTTCTGCAATTCGGTATTTGCGTTCAGGTTCTGTAATTTTTTTGTGTTTTGGAGTAATTGTATAGCTTCGAGAAGATATTTGTTCAGTTTCTGCAATCTGGTACTTTGTCTTTCATTGCTTTTGCGTTTTGATTTTCTTTGTTTGTTGATTATGGCTACTGAAAAGGATAATTCACTTCAGCCTGTGAGTGTGAGGTTGGATGGAAAGAATTATTTATACTGGAGTTATGTAACTAGAAATTTCATTAAGGGTAAAAAGATGTGGGGATATGTTAGTGAAGCTTATGTGATACCCAAAAATACTAAAGAAGGGGATGCTGCTTTGATAGATAGATGGAAAGCAAACAAAGCAAAGATTATTACTTGGATCAACAATTTTGTTGAGCATTTCATAGGTATGTAATTGGCAAAGTATGAGACAGCAAAGGAGGTTTGGGATCATCTACAAAGGTTATTCACACAATCAAATTTTACAAAGCAGTATCAATAAGAGAATGACATGCGAACTCTTCATTAGAAGAATATGAGTATTCAGGAGTTTGATTTTGCTATGACAGATCTTTGGGATCAATGGCTCTTACAAAATCAGCAAAATTAAAGGCATATGGTGCCTATATTGATCATAGGGAGCAGCAACGATTGATACAATTTTTAACAGCGCTTCACAGTGATTTTGAAGGACTTAGAGGTTCAATTCTGCATCGTTCTCCACTGCTTTCTGTTGATCAATTTGCTATGACAGATCTTTGGGATCAATTAGCTCTTATAGAATCGACAAAATTAAAGCATGTGGTGCCTATATTGATCGTAGAGAGCATCAACGATTAATACAATTTTTAACAATACTTCGCCGTGATTTTGAAGGACTTAGAGGTTCAATTCTGCATCGTTCTCCACTGTCTTCTATTGACTCTATTATTAGTGAGCTATTGGCTTAAGAAATACATCTTTAGTCTTATTTTGAAAAGGGAATTCTATCTGCTTTGAATCCTTTTGTACTAGCAGTATCATCTAAGTCATTCTTTAATCATCAGAATAAGCCTTACACAAGGGTTGCCTTAAACGAGTGCAGTTTTTGTAAGCATAAAGGTTATTGGAAGGCTTAATATCCTAAGTTAAGACAACAGAATTAAGCTTGAAAGTCTGCAGTCAGTCACAATCTCAAGGTTATAAACCATCACACCACAATATTGTAGCAGTAGCTTCATGAGGCTCTATCACCGCTCCTAGTACTTTGGCTGAGCAATTTCAGAAGTTTCTCTCCTTACAACCACAAGCAATGTCCATTTCTCCTTCTGTAGGTCAGTTGTCTCATATTTTCTTAGGTATGTCATATTGTGAATGAGTTTTGGATTCTGGTGCTTCACATCATATGTATTCAAATTCTTCATCTTTTACCTCTATGTCCTATTTGCCTTCCATTCCTTTTATGACTGCTAATGGCACTCTCATGCCCTTAGCAGGTGTTGGTTCTGTTGTCACACCTCACTTGTCTCTCCCTAATGTTATTTTATTTCAAAACTTAGATTGAATCTTGCTTTTGTTGGTCAATTATGTGATTCTGATGATTATTTAGTCATTTCTTCTTCTTCTTTTTATTGTGTATAAGATCTGCAGTCTCAGAAGCTGATTGGGATAGTCTGTAAAGAGAATAAACTATATATTTTGGATGAGTTAAAAGTGTTAGTTGTCACCGCTGCTACTAGTATTGTTGATTTGTCTTCTTTTCATTTAAGTCCTTCATATTCTATTTTTTATTTATGACATTCTTGTTTAGGTCATGTTTCATCTTCTTGTTTGAGATTTTTGGCATTCACAAGAGTTTTAAGAAATTTGTAAACTTGTGATATTTCTGATTGTAGTGAATGTAAAGTAGCAAAATTTTCCTCTTTACCTTTTAATCGAAGTATTTATGTTTCTTTTTCACCATTTGACTTGATTCATTTTTATGTATGATGACCTTCTCTTATTGCCACAAAAGGAGGGTCTTGATATTATGTATTATTTATTGATGATCATACTCGTTATTGCTGGGTTTATTTAATGAAATATCATTTTGAATTCTTTAAGATATATACAGCCTTTCAAGCTCTTATCAAAACTTCACATTCTACTGTAATCAAATGCTTTAGGTGTGATTTGGGTGGAGAATATACCTCTAATAAATTTTGTCAGTTGCTTGCCATAGATGGAACCATTCACCAAACTTCATGTACAGATACTCATGAGTAAAATGGAGTTGCTAAGAGAAAACATAGGCATATTATCGAAACTGCTCATTCTTTCATATTGTTTGCTTCTGTTCCTAGTGAGTTTTGGGGAAAAGTTGTCCTTACTACTGTAAATTTGATTAATACAATTCTATTTTCTCATAATTCGAGTTTATCTCCTTTTGAAAAGTTATATAAGTATATCCTTGATTATTCATTCTTTAGAGTTTTTAGTTGTACTTGTTTCGTTCTTTATCCTCATGTAGAACGCAGTAAGTTGTCCTCTCGATCTACTATTTGTGTCTTTTTGGGTTATGATGAAGATAAAAAGAGGTATCGTTGTTTTGATCCAATAACTTATAAACTTTATATGTCTCATCATGTTGTCTTTCTCGAGTATATACCTTTCTTTTCTATTTCATCCACTACTCATAGCCTTACTACATCTGATCTTATTCGTATAAATCCTTTTTTTGAGGATTCTGATAGTTTATCATCTTACGTTCCTAGTACCTCAAATACCCCTCCCCATGTTCGACCAATTTATACTCATCAATCTACAGGTATTGACATTTTACTCTCTAGCATACCTGAAGCTTCATTTTCATCTACAACCCCTTAAACTTCATATGAGATTGTGGATACACCTCTACATCAATCCATACGTATTCATAAGTCCACAAACTACTAGATTTTGCTTATTCTTCATCATTTACTTCCTTTTTAGCTTATATTCATTATCTATCTGAGCCCTCTTCCTATAAAAAGGAAATTTTTTATCCTCTTTGGCAGCAAGTTATGGATGAGGAACTTTCTGTTTTGTATATGACAGATATTTAGGATTTGGTTTCTCTACCTCCTAGTAAGAGTATTGTTGGTTGTTGTTGGGTGTATAAGATCAAGACTAATTTTGATGGGTCTATTGAACGATATAAAGTTAGGTTAGTTGCAAAAGGATATTCTCAACAGTATGGTATGGATTATAAGGAGACATTTGCCCCTGCTGCAAAAATGACTATTATTCGTACTCTTATTATTATAGCTTCAGTTCATCAATGACATATCTCTCAGCTTGATGTTAAAAATGTCTTCTTGAATGGAGATCTTTAAGTAGAAGTTTATATGACGCTTCCTCGTAGTGTTTCACATGACTCTGGATATGTTTGTAGCTCAAGAAAGCATTATATGGTCTCAAATAAGCACCCCGTGCTTAGTTTGAGAAATTTTCTGTTGTGATCTAGTCTCTTGGATTTGTTTCTAGTAGTCATGATTTTGTTCTTTTAATTAAGTGTACTGATGTAGGTCGTATCATTTTGTCCTTATATGTTGATGACATGATTATTACTGGTGATGACATTGATGATATCTCAATTTTGAAGACAAAGTTAGCTAGACAATTTGAAATGAAGGATTTTGGTTATCTTTGATATTTTCTGGGTATTGAGGTAGATTACTCACCCAGAGGTTACTTTCTTTCTCAGTCAAAATATGTTGCAGATATTCTTGAACTGGCTAGACTTACTGATAATAAGAGTGTAGATACTCTAATTGAAGTTAACGCAAGGTATTCTTCTTCTAATGGTTTACCTTTGACAGATCCTACTTTATATCATACTATTGTTGGGAGCTTATTATATCTCACCATTACTCGTCCAAATATTGTATATGTTGTTTATGTTGTTAGTCAGTTTGTTAATTCTCTTACTATTGTTCACTGAGCAACTATTTTTCGTATTTTGCGATATCTTCAGGGTACAATCTTTTAGAGTCTTTTACTTCCATCCACTTCTTCCTTTGAGTTGCGTGCATACTCTGATGTTGATCATGACAGTGATCCCACAGATCACAAGTCTGTTATAGGTATTTGTATCACTTAAGGTGATTCTCTTATTTCTCGGAAGAGCAAGAAACAATCTATTGTTTCTCAATCCTCAACCGAAGCAGAATATCATGTTATGACATCTACTACCAAAGAGATTGTTTGGTTACGTTGGTTACTTGCAGATATGAGAGTTTCACTTTCTCATCCTACTCATAAGTATTGTAACAACCAGAGTTATATTCAGATTGCTTACAACTTGGTTTTTCATGAACGAACTAAGCATATTGAGATCGATTGTCATCTTACTCATCATCATCTCAAGTGATGTAACCATATTATTCGATAGTTGCACCCACATTTAACTAGTGTTTCCTATGTTTTATATATATAATGCCTTGATATTCTTTGTTTTATGTTTTGAAGGCACTTTTGGATGAAAGATGCAAAAAGGAGTAAATTGGAGGTAATTGGCAGATTTGACCTTCAGTCGATATTTTGTGCAGAGCGTGAGCTCTAGAGGTCGAAATGAAGTGATTCCAATGACATTAAAAAGCTAACATCCATACCTTTCTGGAAATCTAAGGCAAGAAAATAAAATAAGGAAGAGCATGAAAATCGCAGCCTTCAAAGTCAAATCTCACAATCTATCAGTGTTGACCTTCGTCCATTCCAACTTGAATATCTGGAGCTACAGAAGTCCAATTGATGCAAACTCAATTTTTTTGGATTCCTGACTCAAAGTCCTATCAACGCTCCAACTTTTAGAAAACAACGATGTCATATGAGGGAGATGATTTTTCAAAAATAACAACTGAATTCTGCTAGCAAACAGGTTTCGTGAAGAAACGAGTTCAAATTACTTTCCAAAACATCTAAACCGATATCTAAGTTTTTATTTCAACAATTTAGCTCCTCTAAGTAAAAAATGGAAGATTTCATGCAAGGCTAATTCTCCTTTTTTAGGAAAATAGTTATTGAAGCACTTAAATGTAAACTATCTACTTAAAGGAGGACTATTTTGTAAAATAGAGACGAGGGTTTCCTAGGATATAAAAAGAATGAAAGAAGAGAAGGGGGCAGCTAGCCAATAGGAGAAAAACACCTGCTTCCTCTAAGAAACCCTAAATCATGCATTCTTCCTTCTTTTTGATTAGTTGTTCAACAAACATGCAAGGATAAACTCGTTTTCTTGGTTACAAGGACACAGAAACCTTTGGATTTCAAGAACTATGAGATTTATTTAACCTTTTGTTTTCAGTTTATATGATGAATATGTTTGTTCTCCTATGCTTATTTTTCCTATGATTGTTTATTTTAATTGCTAGAGCGGACTCTAAGTTATTACTGTAGACAATCTATTGCTAAGTTTGATATCAAAACCGAAGTTGTGGTATATGAACTTGTGAAGCAACTGAGTTTAATAATTGTGGTGAATCTACATTATTAATCTTAGGGAGAACATTCAATCAAATCAAACATAGACTGCGGACAATTATGTTTTATTGATTAATCAACTTATCTAGTTCTTAAGGCTGCCATTGAATTAAATTACTAGTGCAGACACTGTGGTTGTTTGATGGTTAGGGTTAGTTATACGGCGGATCCGTTAACTAATCAATGCTAAGAAGAGATAAATATTCAGAATATAAATTGATATTTCGTTTCCATGATCAGTTTTGATTTCCGTAGGTGGATGTTTACTTGCAACCAAGGTTTGTTCTCTTGATAATTTTCTGGTTTTATTAAATTTCATTTGATAGTTTTCTATTTTTATTTTTTTTTGCTTTAGCCTAGATAACATCTAAACCCCCCTAAATTGCATATCATCTAACATAAAAATCTGACTTGAATCTTCCTCGTGGGATCGACCCCTTACTTGCTCTATACTATCTTGTGTGTTGTGTTTTAAGCTAGGGTAATTAATTTGTGCGACCGCGACATCGTAACATCAAGCATGGCATCATTACTTTGCCGACATCGTAACATCAAGCATGACATCATTACTTTGCCTTTTGTTTCTTCTTTCTTGCAAATTATAGATTTTTTTACCAATTCGCATTCCGTTTCTTGTTTTTGTTTTCTAGTTGGCAAACTCTCGATACTTGTAGCTACCGCATCGTGAATTTGAGGGGAGATGTTAAATAATACATTTATCTTGTTTTATTTATTAAGGGTAAAATAACATTTTTAGTTTAACTTATATATAATCTCTTTGTATTTAGGTTAAAACAAGTACTTTAGAATAAACATATTAATGAGATCTATAGACTCCTTCTCTCTTATATTTGTATTCCTTTTGTGTTAATTTGAATTGTTTTAACATCATCCTTCTATTGGCATATCTAGAGGAATGATTGATCTCCTTTTGGGCAAACCTCATAAAAGAACTCTAGTCTTCTCTACTAATTGACCTCTTAAACTCTAGTCTTTTTAAATCTTTTTAGATGTATCAAAGTCCTTCATGGACCCACTATATTTTTATCAGGTAAGAGATATTTATCTCTCATTCAAAGTTATTAGGGAATGACCCTACAGGCCCTCTATGAGAGTTTCAAGAAAAAGGATCGCGATCTGAAAAAACTCTCTATTACCTTGATTATTTTAGAAGATACTGACTTTACAATCAAAGAATCTAAAAGTTTCCCAAATTTGAATTGTTTTTTTTATGGGTATTCAAGATCATCTTAGTAGATTTAGAAATAGTTAACATATACCTTAGCTACTATCTCAAACACCAAATAACCTTTTATTTATATGCTCCTAATTTTTGAACATAACCAGACTGTAGATCAATAGATTGCTTATTAATTTTCATACCAGCCCTTGATTGGTCTGAGGAAGAACTCCAGCCCCTCCCGAGGCGAAGTTAACACCATTTGTGAGATCAGCAGACGGTTGATAAAATGGAGGAATTATCGGCAATTTTGCATACTCAGCTGTCCAGTTCACACAAATACTTGGTTACGTACTGAATAGAAATAACCACTCAAAGGAAATAGGTATTATGACAAAACAATCAGCTTCGCAGATAATTTACTGCTCTACTGGCTAGTTATTTATCACACTTTGACCATATAAAAAAGAGAGTCGAGAGATATGCGTGGAGCACATAGGTACCAATAAAATCAACAAAGACACGGCCATCGGAGAAGCGTCCTGTAGGGGCTTCAAAAAAACCATTCTGGCCATAAGGTTTCCAATCCGCTCGCATGCCGGCGGTGGTGTTGATGTAGTTATTGTTGCCAGGGTCAGCAGTGGAGTCCCCAAAGATGAACAAAGCACTTGTCGTCTTCTCCGGCAGACCATAACATGGCCTCAAACTAATTGATAATAACAGTGTCACAAATGGATAAAATAAGTTGAGCCTCGCCATCGATCCGGAAGGAGTAGAGGTACAGTTACAAGCTCCTCACTTGAATCTCCTTGATAATTATAAAGACTTGAAAAAAGAAGATAGGGTTCAGTTAAACAGTCGAAGTCTTCCTATGCTCCTAGATATTATTATCACTTCGTTATCACCAGAGCTCCAAGATAAGAAACCTATCAGTCTCGTACACCTAACCTGTTTACTTAATGCATTTTTTAAACTAAAAAAAAAAATATTCCTTTGTTATTTAAAGATTTTTTTATTATTTAACTTAAAAAATAAATCTCTTTGTTATTTAACTTTTAAAAAATTAATCTTACTTTTTTTATTTTAGTCTAACTTACCTATCTTGTTTTTCCTCTTTTTTTTCTAAAAAAAATTATTATATCATATACAAAAAAAAATTTCATTGGATTAGCAGTGTAACTCAAATTTGCTTGAATATTTTATATTTTTATAAAGTTATCATGGTCTCATAAACTTGATCACTAGTTTAACTGACTAACCTGAATTAATCCAAGTCAATTTATTATATTGTTATCTTAATATTTTTTTAAATCATTCAATAATCTAATTTAATTATATAATTATAAATTTTAAAAAAAAAAACAAGATCCGATTTTTTTATTTTAAAAAAAGGTAAAGATAGGGGTATGAATAATAGCATAGACCATTAGCCTAAATTTGAATTGACAAAAAAAAAAATCAGTCACAAAACATCAGAGCCTAAAAGCAATAGAGACACGTAAATTAATTAACATCAGAGAATAGAAAGTTAACAAAATGGGTGTGCTCTGTCAGTAATTATGACAAGCAAACAGAGCCGTACAAATCATCTCATAGTGGAAAATAACACGGACAGCACCGACAACTCAATTCTCTGGTTTGACCGTACAGATTGAAATTCCATGTATAAAATCTTTTTTGTGTTTTAGAGAGACTTCTTGGAAATACAGGGAGAAGGACAAAGTTTGGTTTGACCGAAACCGTGGTTAGGGATTACGATGGATATTTATGAACCATGTTTGACACCTTCCATACCTAAACCCGATTCCAGAATTACATGTCATACCCGACTTGATGGGTATGTTTTTTTTAAATCAAACTGAAACTTATAAGGTTTCGAGTACCTATCTGATCCTGAACCCAAATACTATAATTTCACGCCTAATTAGTATAGAATTAAGCAAATAATAGGATATGAAATTTAATTATTAGTTGGTTTTTTATAATAATTTTATAGATATAAAACAAAAATAAAGAAGACATAGAACATAAACTAACGATGATTGGGATTGTACTGAATTGGTATGTAAATATTACCATGTAAACTACAAGATTTAGGATTTCACTAGAGTGTTTTTTACTGTTTATCAAGACTTATTGAATCACAGACCGCATTGTTCATATCCATAATGTTTTCTTTTTTTTCCAGTCACTCAGCTTTTATTCTTTACAATTGCATCATTTAAAGTCCCATTAGCATTTTTCTTCATTTACACTGTTTTTAATTTGCATTATCTCTCATATAACTTATTTTTACTAGTTTCTATTTTTGATATTTTAACAACTCTATTTTTCCCACGTATTATACACTTTTTATTCTTAAACTTTAGACCATCTAAGCTATGATATGGGCGAAGACATGTTGATAATATGGCTATAAAATCAACAAAAAAACATGGTCAATATGTGCTCTTGTTATGATGGCAGTGTGGTTTGGATTCTGTAATTATAGTTTATTGGCACTATGTGTGTGATTCTTGACAATGTTGAAATGGATAAATCATGGTCGTTATGTGTGTGCGTGTGCTTATTGGTAATTTTTGTGTGCTTGTTGGCGGTGTAGAAATGGATAAATCATGTTGTGTGTGTGTGTGTACGTGCATGCGCTTGTTAGTTGTGTTTATAAGCGGGAAAAGCAGTGGCAGTGTGTATGTATATATGCAAATTATGGTGGTCGCGTGCATGTGCTGAAATTCTTGTAGTGGAAAAGAGGGAGAATATGGTGGTGAGTAATTGTTTTTTAATGGTATGGTGACTGGAAATGGTGGCCAGAGTGAGAGAAGATTGATGGCTGGAAATGGTTGCTAGAGTGATAGAATTATGCGTAAAAGATAGAGGAACTTGATGGTGATTGTGGCTGAAAAGGTTAAGTGAATATTTGACGAATTTGCATAAAAATTAAGTTTGAGAACTTAATTAAATTTTGATAGGCTTATATGATTTAATCATGGGTTTAATTAAAGACTTAGTTAAGTTTAAAAATTAATTTAGGCCAAAGTTAAAAGAATTAATTATGTGTAGGGACTTAATTATATTTTTAATTGGTCAAATGAATTTTATTAAGGACTTAATTGGTGAATAAATAAGTTTGAAAGCCTAATTTGGGTTTAATTAAAAAGATTGGAATTTTAGATGACCAAATTTAATTTTTACATGCTTAACCGGATGAAATCAATGGTGAAATTGCAAGAAGATCAAAGTTTAAGAGTCAATTAAATACCAAATTAAAGAACCCTAAAACCAAGGATCAAAGTGCATAAGGTGTGTAAGTTCAAGGATTGAAATTAATCAAATCAGGGGTATACTTAAAAAAGTTTGATGGTTAATAAGGGTCGAATTGCATAATCTATAAACCAAGGACCAAAGTGTATAATGCGCTCAACTTAAAGGATTTAAATATAGGTTTTCAAGGGTGCAATTGCAATAATTGATAAGTTTTAGGGTCAATTAGGGGTGTGTTGAAATTGAAAAAATAAGGAACAAATTGAAATTTACAAAATTCCTATTAAAAAACTTAATTTTTAAAGTTTAAGTAGATAACATGTCACTTATTTTTAATGAAGAAACTGGATGACTCGTCGTCTAGGTAAGGGAACTTGTTTTATCAATAAGTGAGACAAATTAAATTAAAATTTAATTTAGACAAGTTACAGTGAGCATGTTAAAGCTATAGTTACAAGGCTTAGGTTGCTTTTCCTAGGTTTTTAGGCTTTTCTCTGGGTTTGGGCTTATTGTTGCATTTTTTTGGGTTTTTTAAGTTGAATTTCTAGGTTAGATCTTCAATGTTCTTCAGTAGAAATTTATGTTTCCTTATAATTTGATGTTTTAGCTTATCTTGTAAGTTTCAATTGAAGCTTAAATGCATATAAGATTTTTTTATACTATTATTTTATCCCTTTTATAGTTTGCTTTAGATCAATCGATCTTTAAATTTTTTGAAAAATACAAAAAAAATACCTTGTTCAAAAAATACATAAAAGTGTTATTATATGTGTGCATACAGTCAAATCCTAAAAGTTTTCATGCTTATTTTATATAAAAAAATTATAATAATTACATTTTTATTAGACTTTGAAAAATACAAAAATAAATTAATGGGTATCATAATAAGTTTTTTATTATCAATTAGGATTTGACTAAAATTCCAAAAACATCATAAACATTAACTTGTTTAATTAATATTCGAGGTATGAATTTTACAATGTAATGCATATTCCCTGTATTGAATTAAATGAATCGACAAAAATAAAATGTTAGGAATTAATTGTAGACTTTAATATTTAAGGGTATAAAATTACACTGTAAAGTATATCCCAAGTATTAAAGATACAAAATAGAAATAAATACACCATTAAAATTTGAACTTTAAAATGATTAAGTTTTAACCTAATAAAACAGAGATTTCCTTGCTAGGGAGGATCTGTCTTGAACTCCCAAAGATAGAGACCCCTATACTAAGGGAGATCTACCTCAAGTCTATAAGATATGAACCTCCTTACTAAAGAGAGTCTTTCTTGAACCTTAGACGGATCAATGAACAGAAACACAAGTTAGGATAAAACAATCAATCAATAATGTAGTTTACCATAGGTAAGGTGCTCTAGGGATGATGCATCTTCCTTGTACACAACTAGTTCTCTTACCTAGACTCTTACAAACAAATAGGTTTTCTAGTGACCATAATTTTATGTGATGACTCCCCAACCTTTCAAATCATAGTTTTATGATTAATCCTAACACATCCAAAACCCCTTTCGATCCAGGATGATAACTCGTCATTCCATGCCATGCATGCCATGACAATGACAATCTTGTAATTATTTCAAACTATTTTATGACCTTTTTTTGGCATAATTTAGTGAGAATATAAGGTGTTATAAAAAAAACCTATGGAATGTAAACTGTAATTTATGAAAATATGAAGATAAATCTTGGGAGGGTTATAATAATTTTTCCGTTTAAAGTCTATTTGGTGAAATCAATCTCTAGTTGAAGTTAGAAATAGAAATTAAAAGACAGGAACCAATGTTGACAAAGAATAACAAAACATATCCCATTTGAATTTTGACATGGAAAACTTTAATTTGATCCTTAAAGTTCCAGCTTTCTAATCATACAATCCCTATTGTTTTAGCAATTCAAGTTTCAACATCAAACTTCATTTTCATCGTGTTTCAGTCCTTAGATGTTGAAAGATGAGAGAAAAAGTTGCTACAAATTTTGAGTAGAGAGTAAATACTTAAATAGTCACATTATAGCCACAAAAAATATCGATCTTTATGTCAGTGAGTTCATCTTTTGGAGAGGAGTTCAATGAAGACGATATTTGCTATAACCATGTTGGAAAAATTAAATTGAGATACGTTTAGTTTTTTGATTATTCATTTGATTTTCAGTTATTGGAATGATTCCATGATGTTTTAGTGTTGGAAATGAGTTTATTGAGGTTCTTATAGAGTTTTTTAGATATTTTCAAATGAAAAATAGATAGAAAAATAGGTATTTGGGGTTCAAAAACTTAGACCATGGTTTTTCGGTCATCTCTAGTGATCGAAAAACTATCCAACAAACATGTTATTTGTTTATAAAAACAAACAAACAGAATGACCTAAAAAACTACTAGGGACGTGGTCATAGTGTTCAAGCCCGGACACAGTTGGGCTTTTTTTTTTATAGGCCAGACACGTAGGCCTGACCTCTTTTTTTATTTAAATTAATTTTTTTATATTTAAATATTGATTAATGCCCTCTCTCTTATTTTTTTTAAAATTGTTTGGTATAACTTTGTTATTAAATAGTTAGTGATCTTTTTACATGTTTTCTTTAGTTTCTTGATGTTTCAAAAAGATTAGTATAATTTGTCTTCATTTTATCTTAAATGCCCTCTTTTTATCTTATGATGTATCAATAACTCCTTAACTAAAGCATGTTTTATAATAACATATCTAATTATATAAGATACCTTTAATTTATGGTAAATGTTCATCTTAAATGCAGGCCTATCACATAAATGAAAGAATTGATTGATGAGTTGAAGTACTGAAATTGAAAGGACAAAGAGATGGCCAAACTTAGAAAAGAGATGCTGGTGCAGTCCAAACTAGAACACTGTTCGGTAATTGGGTCATATCTGGAGCTGTAGATCTTGGATTTAGGTCCATTTTATATGGATGGAAAGATAAGACATAGGCCTACAACTTTCATGTGGAGCCCAAGATTTAACAAGGCCGTTTTCAAGTCCAAATTGTAGCAACAAAGAAGACGTCCGAATCTGTCCTGCAGCCCAGACACTGTTAAGTGTTCAGCCCATATCTCGAGTTCTAGAAGTCCAAATGATCTCAAATGTTTACCCTGGAAAGATGAGACAATTTCCTAGAACTTTCATGATTGAAGTCTGTTCAAATTATGACGTTATCAATGATGTTTTTGGCAGACAAGAAGATAAGATTTGTCACAAAGTCAAGATGTGGCCACCCACTCATCAATTAGTCAACAAATCAATAGTTCCAAATTTTAGCCTTTAAAAGGAGGCATTTGCCATGTATTTAGGCATCTTGGTGTTCAGATCAAGATCATGCTCATGCTTTCTCTCTTTATATTGCTTATGCTTTGCTTTTATTAATATCAAGTTTATGCCTTTCATTTCTTTTCCTTTACTTAGTTAACTTTTATCTTACTTATGTTCTTCTCTTGTTTATTTATGTTTCTTTCTTTCATTATGTCTAGCTAAGTTAATTATGTCAAGGTGAAAAGGTTACACTAATGGTGTAAGGATAAGTATAATATAAACTCAACATGGACTTTAATGTTGGATACTAACATGCTTTATATTTGTTATCTTGTTCACTTTTAATACTTTGCTTGTTATATGGTTAATCTAGATTTATGTTGTATAACACTTGGTACAACAAATACTTGGCACTTTCATAGCCCATACTGTATGGTATAACTGACACCTGAGCTATGAAAGGAACTTGATTTGTTGTTAACATAAGTTATAATCATGAATGCCTGAAAACATTTACAAGTATTAGCATTATTCGAATAAGATAGCTAATGTAATCATGTTAACAATTTATAATCTGATTGGAACCTCCTTGTGTGTGGTTTCCAATTGAATAATAAGAGTTTATAATATACTTGTTTGCAATACCATTAGTGGATCCTCTAACCTTGACATTTGTTGTTATCATTGTTTAATCCTTACGTTAATCTTCCATCTCAAAGTTCTCATCAACTTCTTCTTCTTCTTCTTCCTTATTATTATTATTATTAGTATTATTGGTGTTATTACTACTACTACTACTACTACTACTATTACTATTACTATTATTATTGTTGTTGTTGTTATTGTTGTTACTATTGTTGTTGTATTATTGTTGCTTATAATTTATACAAGTAACCTCCCTGTGGTTCGACCCCGGTCTTGCCGGGTTATTTATTACTTCGACACTCCTGCACTTGGGAAAAGACATCAATCTTTTGGTCGTGTCAAGTTTTTGGCGCCGTTACCGGGGAGGTAAATTCTTGTTCAAATTATAGTATTTATTCTATTTTCTTTTTTCTTTTATCTAATTTTGTTTATTTTTATTGTTGTTTTGTTTCCTTTTTTGTTTTCTTTTTTTTATTCTCTTTTTACACGTGCATGAGAGTGTGGTCACGTACATTAAGTGGTAGACTTTGTAGGGTATCCTCATCATTTTCAGAAAATATGGCCGAAGAAGATAACCAATCACTTCATAATGAGAATAATGAGAATATTCGGGTTAGAACACTTAGAGACCACATAAATCCCACAAGAACAAGTGCACCCTCATGCATAGTTTTTCCACCTGATGCATCTCATTTTAATTTTAAGACAGGCATTATTCAACTTTTACCATCTTTTCATGGCTTAGATTTAGAAAATCCATACTTGCATTTAAGGGAATTTGAGGAGGTTTGCAACACGTATAATGACTCAAATTGTAGCATGAACACCATTAGATTGAAGCTTTTTCCTTTTTCATTAAAAGATAAAGCTAAAACATGGCTATAAAATTTGAGACCTGGATCCATTCGTGCTTGGGATGAAATGCAACAACAATTTTTAAAGAAGTTTTTTCCGTCCCACAGAACAAACTCTTTCAAAAGACAAATCATTACTTTCTCTCAAAAACCAGGAGAAACATTTTATCAATGTTGGGATAGGTATCGAGACTTGCTTAATACTTGCCCACATCATGGTTTTGAAACATGGAGATTAGTTTCACATTTTTATGAAGGATTAACACCTAGAGATAGGCAAATGGTTGAATTGATATGCAATGGAACTTTTGAAGATAAAGACCCTAATGAAGCAATGGAGTACTTAGATTTGCTAGCTGAAAATGCACAAAATTGGGACACCACAGGTACTTATGAGACACCAAGTAAAACCCAACCTCATACATCTAGTGGGGGTATGTACAACCTTAGGGAAGATCATGACCTCCAAGCCAAGTTCGCATCTTTAGCTAGAAAAGTTGAGGCACTAGAATTAAAAAAGAGTGGTCAATTAAAATCTGTTCAAGACATTGCGTGTCAAATTTGTGAAACCAACGAACATTCAACCAATGATTGTCCAACCTTGCCTTCTTTTAAAGAATGTCTCCAAGAACAAGCCCATGCATTAAACAGTTTTCAAAGGCCCAACCATAACCCATATTCGCAAACATACAACCCTGGTTGGAGAAATCACCCAAATTTCAATTGGAAGAGTGATAATAATAATGCACAAACTTCACAGCCACCATTTCAAGCACACCATAATTTCCAAAATTCTCATGGATATGCACCTCCTTATGCTCCCCCTCCTAGAAGAAATCTTGAGGAAACATTGCATGCATTTATGGAAAAGCAAGAGGCAATTAACACTCAACTTGCTCAAAGCATGACAGATTTTAAAGATACTCTTGCAAAGTTCACATCTGCTCTCAGTTTCCAAGAGAAAGGTAAGTTTCCATCTCAACCGCAACAAAATCCAAAGGGGCAATACAACACGAGTGCAAGTAGTTCGGGAAGCCAACACATGGATCACGTAAAATCAGTCATCACTCTTCGTAGTGGTAAGGTTATTGAAAAACCCATTCTTGAACCTTGTGAGAATGATGATGAGTCAATCTCTGAGGGTAAGGAAATGATTGAATCTGATCATTGTGAAGAAAAGACTGATTCCCCGCCAGCACTTCCATTTCCTCATGCCATGACCAAACAAAGGAAAGTCAATCACAACTCTGAAATCTTTGAAACTTTCAAACAGGTAAGGATCAATATACCTTTGTTGGATGCTATTAAACAGGTTCCTTCTTATGATAAATTTTTGAAAGATCTATGCACTATGAAGAGAAAACTGAATGTGAAAAAGAAAGCCTTTTTAGCCGAACAAGTAAGTGTCATTCTTCAGAACAATAATGCATTGAAATATAAAGACCCTGATTGTCCTACAATTTCTTGCTTTATTGGAGAACATAAAATTGAAAGAGCCTTACTTGATCTTGGAGCTAGTGTGAATTTACTTCCATATTCAGTTTTTCAAAGTCTCAATCTAGGTGAGTTACAACCAACTTCTGTGACTCTTTTACTTGCCGATAGATCTGTAAAAGTGCCTAGAGGAATAGTTGAAGATGTGTTAGTACAAGTCGATAAATTCATTTATCCTGTGGATTTTATTGTCTTGGACACACAACCTGTTGAAGCATGTAATTCATTTCCTGTTATTTTAGGACGTCCGTTTCTTGCAACTTCTAATGCATTGATTAATTGTAGGAATGGACTGATGAAGCTATCTTTTGGAAACATGACATTGGAGATGAATATTTTCAACATTTGCAAGCAACCTGGAGATGATAATGATTTACAAGAAGTAGATTTTATTAAAGAATTGGTTTATGATCAATTTGAATCTACTTTGAGTAATAATGAGTTTGATGAATTTGAAGATTTGCAAATGACTTATTCTCAGGAAGAAATCACGGATGAAAAAGGCATTGAAAATGTTGATGCGAATCTTTTGTCAAGAGTGACAACAGATTCGATATCTGACATCACACCAACCGATGATTACTTTCCTAACAAATCCTTACTTTCTCTTAGTTCAATGCCTTGGTTTGCTAAAAATATCAATTTCCTTGCCTCAGGGGATTTGCCAACTCATTGGAGTACCGAAGATAAAGGAAAGTTTTTGAACGAAGTGAGAAACTTTTATTGGGATGACCCTAACTTATTCAAACGTTGTCCTGATCAAATATTTCAAAGATGCATTGCGGACAATGAGGTAAGTAGTGTCATTAAATTTTGTCATTCTGAAGCATGTGGGAGTCATTTCTCGTCAAAAAAGACCATTGTGAAAATCTTTCAAAATGGATTTTATTGGCCCACCATGTTCAAGGACACGCATGCATTCTGCAAAGCTTGTGAAAATTGTCAAAAGTCAGGATTTATTTCAAAACATAAGGAATCTTTAGATAATCTTCTATTGACTTTGGAGACATATCCTGGTGGAGATGTGCATTGTGCATTTCAAGACTTATGACCCCATTTCCATAAAGAACGTGATCGACTTAGTCTTGGGAATCTGACTATAAAAGACCCTGTTTGCCAGTTTTTAAGAAAACTGGATGGGAAGCCTATCCCCGACCCATAGAGGGCGTTTAAGCCGTTCTTGGACGTAAAACCAAGGGAAGATGTGAGCCACAATCACAACTACCTGTCCATACACATGCTTTTTCAAAATAAATAAATAAATAGAGAGAGAGAGAGTGTATGCGTGTGTGAGAGACTCCAACTGGCCTACATATAGGTGATATGATTGCATTTTCAATTTCTCATCTATAAAATCTTCTCTTCCTTCCCCTCATTTCTACTCAACCCTTACATTAGATAGATATAGAAGTGTGTAGAAATGGCAGGTCCCTCAAGTTATCACATAAAAAATATTTGTGTTTTCGGTGGATTCAGTCCTGGAAAGGAAATAGTTTTTTTAGAAGCAGCAAATCATCTTGGTCAGGTACTAGCTGAGAGAAAGATTCATTTAGTGTATGGGGGAGGCAGCCTTGGGTTAATGGGGGGTGTGGCAATAGCTGCATTTTTAGGAGGTAGTCAAGTTTTGGGGGTCGTCCCCGAAGCTTTAACAAAAGGGAACATCATTGGAAAAATAATTGGAGAGGAACTACAGGTCTCCACAATGTTTGATCGAATGAATACAATGTTTAACCATGCTGATGCCTTCATTGCCTTACCAGGTGGTCTGGGCACATCAGAAGAGATCTTTCATATTTCCTCTTGGGCCCAACTTCACATTCACCATAAACCTATAGGTTTGTTAAATGTTAATGGTTTTTATGATAATTTGTTGTCTTTTCTTGATCAAGCTATGGAACAGGAATTTCTAACATCTTCGGCATGAGAAATCATAATCTCTGCTGCTACTGCTGAAGAGTTGATCGACAAACTACATTCTTTCACCCCTGTAATTGATCCTTCCATGAGTCGTATAAATTGGTCAACTACAGAAAGCCGTAAAAATCTTAGATTGGATTTGAGCCTTAGTTTGTGAATCCTTGTGTCTTTTGGTTTTATTTCTAGCATAATATTTTGTTCTGTTATTTCTTATATTTGTTTAAGTGTGTTTCAGGTTTGTTAGTGTTCGTTGTTTCAGGTAATGTCTTCTATACTCTATCTTTCTACCTTAGGACATTGAGGACAATGTCTCGTTTTGGTTGGGGGGAGAGGGTAGTAGTATTTAAAAAAAAAAACTAACCAACTAACTGTTTTTGTTTTAAAAACCATTTGGCAAAACTGTTATTACTAGGATGGCAGAGTAAGGGGGAATTTTATTGACTCTTGAGACGCATCTTAGTAAACATTTTCTAATGGTTATTTGCAATATTCATAACAAGGCCTATTAGAATACTTCTTGAAATATTCAGGTTTACAAACTCTCGCATTGTTATCACTTGGTTCTGCTCATATACTCATTTAACAAATATTCTTAAACCTTCATTTTCATACACACACTTTAACATATGATTGTGGGTTGCACATTGGATTATTACATTATTTATGTTCTTTTGTTAAAGGTAACAACTAAGGGATAGGGATAGTCTATAATTTGCAAAAAAAAAAAAATGATGATAATAAAAACGTAAATAAGTTTGATTTCGTAGCCTCCCTAACCTAAGCAATTAAGCCCGAAGGGGTGTTTTAACACCTAATACCTTAAAGTCAACTGACTTGGGAGCTATTGGCCCAAAGCTTGTTACATGGGTTAAGGAGAAAAGCTTAAGGGAATCAAACATTGCACTATCTACGTATCAGTATCTGCAACCCGAGTTACTAAGCTCGTAGGGGTGTTTCAACACCTAATGCCCTAAGACCAACTGGTCTGGGAGTCATTAGCCGAAAGCTCGTTACATGGGTTAAAGATGTATTATGTTTTAAGTTATATGTATATATATTAAAAAAAAAGAAAAAAAAAAAGAAGAAGATAATAATCCCAACCCAAGGAAGTTAACCTTAAACATTAGAACAAAATATTGTTTTTCTTCCAATAAAAGCCCCATCATCTATGTTTTCATACATTGAGCACATAAAAAGGAAGGTTTATTAATATTTGTTTAAAAGGTATTGAGCAAATATATAAATTTAATGAGAGTTTGTTTATCTGGATAGATTAATGGAAGTTGAATGATGAATGCCTTGCTTTGTGGAATTTGCAAATTGTTTTTCTATTTTAACGCTTTAATTACTAGGTACTAGTAATAAGCTGGTTGGGGGGTGTGATTAGTACTTAAAAGTGCATTTTTATCAAGGTTTTATATCATCATTTTGCACTTGAAGTATCAATAACTCCTTAACTAAAGCATGTTTTATAATAACATATCTAATTATATAAGATACCTTTAATTTATGGTAAATGTTCATCTTAAATGCAGGCCTATCACATAAATGAAAGAATTGATTGATGAGTTGAAGTACTGAAATTGAAAGGACAAAGAGATGGCCAAACTTAGAAAAGAGATGCTGGTGCAGTCCAAACTGGAACACTGTTTGGTAATTGGGTCATATCTGGAGCTGTAGATCTTGGATTTAGGTTCATTTTATATGGATGGAAAGATAAGACATAGGCCTACACCTTTTATGTGGAGCCCAAGATTTAACAAGGCCGTTTTCAAGTCCAAATTGTAGCAACAAAGAAGAAGTCTGAATCTGTCCTGCAGCCCAGACACTGTTCAGTGTTCAGCCCATATCTCGAGTTCTAGAAGTCCAAATGATCTCAAATTTTTACCCTGGAAAGATGAGACAATTTTCTAGAACTTTCTTGGTTGAAGTCTGTTCAAATTATGACGTTATCAATGACGTTTTTGGCAGACAAGAAGATAAGAATTGTCACAAAGTCAAGATGTGGCCACCCATTCATCAATTAGTCAACAAATCAATAGTTTCAAATTTTGGCCTTTAAAAGGAGGCATTTGCCATGTATTTAGGCATCTTGGTGTTTAGATCAAGATCATGCTCATGCTTTCTCTCTTTGTATTGCTTATGCTTTGCTTTCATTAATATCAAGTTTATGCCTTTCATTTCCTTTCCTTTACTTAGTTAACTTTTATCTTACTTATGTTCTTATCTTGTTTATTTATGTTTCTTTCTTTCATTATGTCTAGCTAAGTTAATTATGTCAAGGTGAAAAGGTTACACTAATGGTGTAAGGATAAGTATAATATAAACTCAACATGGACTTTAATGTTGGATACTAACATGCTTTATATTTGTTATTTTGTTCACTTTTAATATCTTGCTTGTTAAATGGTTAATCTAGATTTATGTTGTATAACACTTGGTACAACAAATACTTGGCACTTTCATAGCTCATACTGTATGCTATAACTGACACCTAAGCTATGAAAGGAACTTGATTTGTTGTTAACATAAGTTATAATCATGAATGCTTGAAAACATTTACAAGTATTAGCATTATTCGAATAAGATAGCTAATGTAATCATGTTAACAATTGAATAATAAGAGTTTATACTATACTTGTTTGAAATACCATTAGTGGATCCTCTAACCTTGACATTTGTTGTTATCATTGTTTAATCCTTACGTTAATCTTCCATCTCAAAGTTCTCATCAACTTCTTCTTCTTCATCATCTTTATTATTATCATTATTAATAGTATTATTGGTATTATTATCATTATTACTACTATTACTATTATTAGTATTACTACTACTACTAGTAGTATTATTATTGTCATTGTTATTGTTATTGTTATTGTTGTTACTATTGTTGTTGTATTATTGTTGTTTATAATTTATACAATTAACCTCCCTGTGGTTCGACCCCGGTCTTGCCGGGTTATTTATTACTTCGACACTCCTGCACTTGGGAAAAGACATCAATCTTTTGGTCGTGTCACTACCCTAGTGTAATGCGAGTAGAGTGCTAGTATAAACTAGACATGCAAACCGTACATTCACGTGATTGTACCTAAAACTTGTGTCATTAACCTCCAAGAGTTGATTTGGTGGTTAAAAATTAAAATAGTATGCTTTATTTATTTATTTTTATTTCAAACACTAGAACCAACACATACTAAAATTTATTAAATTGTTTTAAATGCACCAGACTGGTATGGAGGGTGTGTCTTTAAGATCATCTTAAGAAAGGGATTTAGTTTTAGTTGAAGTATATGCTAGCCCAAGGATTCCTTTTACTATTGAAAAAAATACTTATATCATTAACAATTAATAAATATGCACTGTATGGATGGTAAAACTTTGGATTTGACCCCTACTCTTTTGAATATGTTTATTTACAAATAAAGATGACAAAAAGAGCATGTTATTTTTTTTTTAATTTTTAAATTATATGTTGTCATGTTTGTCCCTAAATATAGGAGACTCATCAAATAGGTCATTCAAAGAGTTTGATGTTCGCACCTAAAATTAAGATACTCATTGATTAGTCCATTAGCATAAATTTAACACTCATCTCTTAAATTAGAAGACTTGTCAAATTGGTTGTTTCTAAAAAAGGTGTTGGACCTGTATAGATGATAGGAATTTGGCTTTAACCACATTTTTTTTAATATGTATATTTACAAATAAAGATGAAAAAAGATGATAGATTTTTATTTTATTTTTAAATCATATTTTTTCATGTTTATCCATAAGCTTCAGTACTTCTTATGAAGAAAGATCGAAACCCTTAAAGTTTTGGTCTTCTTTATCTCTCTCTTTTCCCTTTTTTTTTCTTCTATTATTCTTCTTTTTAAGTGGTTGTTACTATTGTTACTGCTTGTTGTGTGAGGTTGTAAGTTGTAGTGGTTGTGTTGTCATCAATGGCTATGGAGGAGCTTGGTGCGGGTTATTAATCATTGCTATCTTTTCTCGGATGAAATGATGGTAACAACAATGAGAGTTGTTAGGAGACAAAATGAAGTTTGGGAAGAAACTAGACTAATGACTTTCTATTGTAGTGGTTAATGATGGCTAAAAAGGGGTCCGTTGCTGGTGATGGTGAGAGAAATACGCTAGTGGTAACTATTTGGTAACTAGGGTTTTTTTAGGAGAGGAAGAAGATGATCTAGGGTTTTTTATTTTTCCTTTTTTCTATCTTACTATCTTTATTTTCTGTATAATTTTTCTTTCTCTTCTTTTCTTTTCTCTCATTCACTCTATTTTTTCTCCATATTTTTCTCCTATTTTCTACACCTACCTTCTCTCCCTCTTGATTTTTTATTCTCCTTCAATGGTGGCTATGGGTTTTTACACATATCATTGTCTCTCTCAAAATTCTTTCTCTATTTATAGTTAATTTTTTTTTGTCATTTCCCCCCAATTACTTAAGGAGTAGGTAACCAAATTTCACTTTGGTCCCTCATATTTTTGTTTTATGTTTCACTCATTGGTCTTATTTTTAAATTTAAAATTTTAATTTTTTTTATGTTTTGAATTTTTCAAAAAGATGTAAACAAGAGAGAAATAGTCGAAAATCATATAATGGGCAAGTGAATGGATGAAATGCATCAAGAATATTTTTTTGAATTTTTACTTTTTTTATTGTTGGAAAATATTTTGAAAATAAAGGTCAAAATAGAATATGATAGTATGCATATTAGGATTGTGTTTTAATTTTTTATGCAAATATTTATGTACACACACACTTGTTTAGTAAGCATGTTAGCTTTTATATAATTGCAAGTTTACTATGTTCTTATTATATTGCATGATTATAAACTAAACAAATATGCTCACTTGTCTAATTATTTGTGAATTTTGGACACCAAACTTAAGGCTTTATTTACTACATACATGTTTTATGTTTAGTTTATATATATTATTGCAATCTTGTGATTATGCCTTGTGTTTAATTTGATTAAACAAGTTTATAATGACATGATTCATGTGTATGTTATGTTACTTTGTTGATAAATATATTTGTTTAATTTATATAATGTTATAATTTTTTATTAAACTTTGTTTGTTAAAATTTTGGTATTATTATATTTATTTTTCTTATTTATTAAGTGGCCAAATCTATTATATAAAATTTGGCTACTATTTATAAATATATATCATGACATCAACTCAATAATTAATTGTTTCAACCAATGTTGTTTTAGCAACTACTTCAGTAGTGAGAATTCTACCATCAACTTTTATGGTGCATGATGAGAAACATAAGAAGTTCAATAGATTGAACTTTAAGAGGTGATAAAATAAAATGTTATTTTATCTGACCACCTTGAACTTGGAAAACGTTTTGAAGGAAAAAAATGCTAAAACTATGAAATAATGAATTGATTTCATTATTGTGTAAGCTTTGGACAAATGAAATCATAGTGATTTCTTATGCAAGAAATACATCTTGAATAGATTGGACAATGCACAATATGATATGTATAGTTTAATCAAGAGTGCAAATGTATTTTTGAAAGTTTTGGATAAAAGGTTCAAGGTTGAAGTTTCTAGTATGAAAAGGTTCATAATTAACAAATTTATAAAATCCAAGATGGTTGATTCAAAGATCATAATGAGTCACGTTCAAGAGTTTCAACTCACCCTGTATGATACTTATGGTAAAGATATAGCTACAAGTAAATTCTTCTAGGTGATTGTGATTATGGGAAATTTTTCACCATATTGCAAAAGAATTCAAGAATTACCTTAAGTATAAGAATAAGAAAATAGAATATCTCACCTTAAGGCTAAAGGTAGAGGAGGAAAATAAGTTATCTAAAAAAATAGATTGCTCTTCTGGTATAGTCCCTGTTGTTACCCATTTTTCCAGGTCCCACATAAACAAAAAAAATCAGAAAAAAAGGAAAGAGAAAATACAAAAAAATTAAAAAATGTTAGAAGAAAATACAAAATATATAAAAGTGAGAAAAGTATACCTAAAAGCCTAGAAAATCATCAAAGATTGGTTGGAGGGGATTAAATATATAAAATTAAAAATTTTGACAGTGCATTTTTTACTAATGAAGGCTTTATTTGCAAAGAAAATTCAATTTCAGGAGAGAAGATCAAAATTGGATGTTTAAGGACTAAATTAGATTTTTTTTCAAGGTTTAATTGAATTTATTGAAGGCTTAATTAAAAGAAAAAATTGATTTTTGAAGTCAATTTAAGCTTTAATTGAAAGAAATTTTCTAGGGATTGGATTGCAATTTTTAAGAGTTAATTTGGTCAACTCAAGGGCTTAATTGCATAAATATTAAAGTTTGATGGGTAATTAGGAACTTGATTGAAGAAATCCAAAACCAAGAACCAAACTGGAAAAAACACGTGAATGTAAGGGCTGAAATTGACCAAATCAGGGGCCAAATTGAAAAAATTAGAAGTTTGTTGGTCAATTAAGGGTCAAAATGCACAAATTCAGAATCAATGACCAAAATGAAAAAGGTAGCCAACTTAAAGGCTAACAAATCAGTTTGGCGAGGGTGAAATTGCAAGAAATTAAAAATTTAGAGGCAATTAAAGGTACATGTGCCACAATTAGAAGAACATGGACTCAATTGAACTTTGCCAAATCCTAAATTAAAAACCTTAATCTTACACAGGCAACACATCATTCGGACTTAAAGAAGAGAAGGTAAGTGACACGTCGTTCGGTCGATTTGGCCTCTGTTTTCGATAGTTTTGGATGATCAAGTTGGCAACTTCAAATGAATCTACAAACCTCTAAATTAAGCTATGTTGGATTCAAATGAGATATGTGCATCCCTTCTATCAACTTTAGGTGGTCTCAGGTGACGTTGATGTTAAAGTTACTCCGACGAGTCCTTGAAAATAAGTAAACTAGTCAACTCTGACAGTTTTGACTAATTGAGTTGGTAACTTCAAATGAATAAATGTGGAGCTACAAACCTTCAAATTAAGCAATGTTGAATTTAAATGAAAGGTGTGCTCCCCCTTCATGAACTTCAGGTGGTCTCAAGTGATAATGACATAAAAATTGCTTCGATGAAGCCTTGAAAGCGGGCAACTCAGTTAGCCAAAGCTCAAACATAATTGTGTAAAAAAATCAACTTTCTTTTCATGTGTTCACACTCGAAGGCTTCTCATGGGTTCTTATCAAGGGTTCACAATCCTTCCCTTAAGATCAAAAGGTCAAGAATATATTGAAAATTCACCAAAAACCCTACAAATGCCCTCTAGGATCAAAGGGAAGAAGCTGGAAAAAAAAGAGGGGAGTAGAAAAGGATAGGAGAGAGAAAATATTAATTTATTAGCATAAGAAAAGAGGGCCTATAAACCTATGAAAATGTTTTTTCTAAGTTTAGAAAGGATAACAAGTTTGAGAGTGGCAAAAGTTTCCAAAAGAAAACAAAAAGAAAGAGTAGTTGTTTTAGGTATTCTTCTAATTCAAAAGCAGGTCCTTGTGGCCTGCTTTAGTTGGTTTTTATTTGTTTTTGTTCTATGTTTATTTTTACAAGTATAGAAAAGAGGTTTGGAATGCTTAATAAATGGTGTTGCATTCACCTCTATGTTACTATATTTTTCATTTAATGATGTTATTTTTGAAGTTATATATATATAAGTTGTTGTTTTAAGTTTGTTTTTGACATATAATGTTGTTTTATTTGTGTTTTTTACTTAACTTATGCATGTTAATGCAAGGGTGTTTACTCTGGCTTTGTTGTGCATATTCATACACAAAATAGGTTCAAAAGGTCAATTTTGAATTCATGTTGCATGAACATATAAGCTGTGTTAAGTTGTTGTTTTTTGGATTTGTTACCTCAAGATTGATTTTGGTGTTTTAATGTTTTTTCTATTGATTTTTTAGATTTAAATATGTTCGTGTATATCAATGTGACTTGTTGGGATAAAAAAAACATGTTTTAGAAGCCAAAAGTGCCCATTTATGGGCTGGAAGGTGGCTGCTCTTGCTGGGTTTTTTTATGGATTTATGTGTACTGTTCTTCGTGTTCTTAGGAAGAGCATTGTCGTAGACCTTTAATTTAGACTTTTTTTCGTCCATTTCTTTGCCCAAAACACTTCTTTGAACATGATTAACAAATAATCTAGTGTTTATTTGCATTAATAACATGTTTATAATAGATTTTAATCCTTGGGTTTCAATTTTGATCTGAAATTTATTTTGACAAAATTATATATTTTAAGTGAAAACTAAAGTGAGTGGATGCTAGATTATTGTTCCTTGTATGATTTCCAACATGTATGTGCTTTTCTTTTAACTAAATCTGGTTTGTGTTGGGTTAGATGTTGCTAGGTTTCATTTTGATTTCTAGGGAGTTCTTTGTGTTATTCCCAAGACCATTACCTTAGCTACATGATTTGGACCAATTTTGGTCCATTTCTTTGCCCAAAACACTTTTTTGGACATGATTAACAAGTGAACTAGTGTTTATTTGCATCAATAATATATTTACAATAGATTTTAATCCTTAGGTTTCGGTTTTGAATCGAAACCCATTTTGACAAAATAGTGAATTTTATGTGAAAATTAAAGTGAATGGATGCTAAATTATTGTTCCTTGCATGATTTCCAACATGTATGTGCTTTTGTTTTGACTAAATCTGGTCTGTGTTGGGTTCCATTTCGGTTTCTAGGGTGTTCTTTATTTTTATTTTTGTGATTGATCTGTTTTTGTTTAAGTTTTTGTATTTTTTGGCAAGTTTAATCTAGTTTTTAGCTTTGGTTTTGTATTTGAGTTATTTTCGGGTCAAACACGTGCGACAGTCCCTAAAGAAAAACTTGTTGTGAATGAGAAAAGTATTTCTAAAAAACTTTAATGATAAATATGTTATCTATAACAAGACAAGACACCTAACCAAGGGTTGTAGAAATAGGGCTCAACAAAGTAACTTAAAATAGGGAAATGATTGTTGAAGCCAATATCAACGAGATTGATCACTTATTGATTAAGTTTCAAAAAATAAACATGTTTGTTGTTGTTTTTGAAGTCAATCTAATAAAAAATCCCGAGTGGTGATGGATTAACACTGGTGCAGCAATACATATATGTACCTAAAAGAAGATATTATCCACTTACAAAGAATTGAATGGTGAGCACTTGTATAGAAATTCATTAACCTTTAAAGTACTAGGTGTGGAAAGGTCATATCAAAGATGACTTTTTTAAAAAGGAATTGACCCTTAATAATGTGTTTCATGTTACTGACATTAAGATGAACTAATATCTAGTTCATTATTGAGCAAAAATAGTTTTAAGTTGGTTTTTGAGAGTAATAAATTTGTACTCTCAAAAAACTAAATGTTCATATAATAGAGGTATCTTAGAAGTGACTTCTTCAAAATGAATGTAAGGATCACTGTAACTATGGATAATAATAATAATAATAATAATAATAATAATAGTGATGTCAATTCTTCTTACTTGCTTGAGTCTTGTGACTTGTGGCACAATAAGTTAGGTATTGTGAATTATAATTGTATATAAAAGTTAATAAATATTGATTTATTACGAAGTATAATTTTTTAGAAAAATCATAAGCGTGAGGTTTGTGTAGAATCTAAATTCACAAAAACTTCTTTTCATTCAATTAAAACAAGTAGTGAACCTCTAGGTTTAATTCACTCGGATATTAGTGATTTAAAGTTTATGCAAACTAGAGGTGAGGAAAAATATTGCATTATTTTTATAGATGACTGCACGAGGTATTGTTATATCTATTTGCTTAGAAATAATGATGAGTCTCTTGAAATATTTAAACATTACAAGAATAAAATTGAAAATCAACTTGATAAGAAAATAAAGATAATAAGAAATGATGAAAGTAGAGAATATGAAGCACCATTTGGTGAATTCTATCCCCAAAATGATATTATCTACCTAACTACCACTCCTTATTCACCTAAACAAAATAACATTGCGGAATATAAGAATCGAACTTTAAGAAATAATGAATGCCATATTGATAAGTTCATAAGCACCTTAGAACTTGTGAAGGGAGACAATTCTGATTGCCAATTATATATTTAACAAGGTACCCCACAAGAAGCTAGAGAAAACACCATAAGAATTATGAAAATATAGAATACCTTCATATAATTACCTCAAAATATAGGGTTGTCTTGCAAATATGACAATATCTGATCAAAAAAAAAAAATCAAGATAGGACCTAGAACTATAAATTGTGTATTATGGAATATGCTTACAATAGTAGTGCATATTAATTTATTATACACAAATCAATTAGTGAGAATATTTATCATAATACTATTATGGAATCAATGAATCAAGGTTGTCAATTTTGTTTCGGTAGGCGTTTTGTTTTTTTAATTGAAATGGAATGTTTCAGTTTTGGAGTGTTTTGACGTGCCGTTTCGGAGTTATATTGTTCATATATATATATATATATATATATATATATATATATATATATATATATATATATATTCAACAAACATAATTCAAATTCAAAATAAATTAATTATAAATTATGCAATACAAACACAATACCAAACAAATATAATTTCAAAATTTAAAATATTTCTAAATAGTCAAGATTAAATAGATCTTTAACTTAAAGTAATTCAACTTAAACAAAATATCAAAATATTATGAAAGTAAAATGTTTTAACACAAATATTTTAAATATAAAGTTAGGTTAATGTTATCAAGGCTAATGGAATCTAAAGCATCCCTTATTTTGCTCAAATTCCTACAAAGTATAAACATGAAAAAAAAAACAACATGAATATAAACCATATATATTAGCGATAAATCTAATTTTAAAAAATTAATATCATTGTTAATGAAAATAGTAATAATAATTTTCAATATTATTATTAATATCATTGTTATTGAAAATAGTAATGAAAAAGAGCTTTTTATACTTGGGTGGTTTAATTAATTAAATTGAACAAGGTTCAATTTGATTCAATGGCTTTTCAAGAGCGGAATGGAACATGTGGAATGAAACCGGAACGTTCCGATCAAAATTTAGCCAAAAAATCCGGAACGGACCGAGATTTAAAATGAGATGAAAATTGTTCCGTTTTGTTCCATTTTTTGAATTGGTATGGAATGTTTCGGCCATTCCGGGCGAAACAGAACATAATTGACAACCTTGCAATGAATGATACATTCTTTAAAGATGTGTTTCCGTTTAAGGAAGCACAAAAAAAGTTATTCACTTAAGAGAACAATTGATGCTAGCTCAAGTAATAATTATCAATTATAAGATGATAAAGTTAAGCATAGAAGGAGTAAAAAGGAAATAACAACCAAAATGTTTGGTTTGAATTTTATAACATACCTGTTAGAAAATAAACCTAAAAAATACCTCTTGAGGAAATTTCTTGTCTTAAAGCTTCCTATTAGAAAGTGACAGTCAATAGTGGAGTTGAATCAATTATGAATAATCATACATGAAAACTAATGAATCTTTCTCTTGGAACTAAACCATTATGTCACTAATGGATCTTCAAAAGGAGGATAAAATCTGATGGAATTATTGATAAATATAAAGCTAGACTTGTTGTTAAAGGTTTTAGACAACAAAAAGATGTGAACTATTTTGACACATATTCATAGGTGTCAATAATAGCTTCCATACGAATGTTAATAGCCATCACAGTTATTAATAAACTTGAAATACATCAAATTGATGTAAAAACTGCTTTTTTAAATGATGACCTTAATGAAAAGGTTTACACAGAACAACACGAAGGGTTTGTTATCAATAAACAAAAAAACAAAGTTTATAAGCTTGTCAGATAATTATATGGTTTGAAACAAACACCTAAATAATTGCACGATAAAATTGACAAGGTTATATTGTTAAATGAGTTCAATATCAAAAAAGTTGATAAATGTGTTTATGTGAAAAACATAGATAAATATTATGTCATTTTATGTCTTTATATGGATGATATGTTTATTTTGGACAACAATAATTATATGATCAAGTATACCAAGAAAATAATAACTAATAAGTTTGATATGAAAGACTTGGGTGTTGTAGGTATAATACTATGAATAAAAATATTTAAAACATCTGATGGATTGATATTGTCCCAATCTATCTAGTTGACTAAATATCTCAAGATCTAGGTTCAAATGGAAAATTAAGTCATAGAACATTTTTGGTAAAACCATGAAAATCGAAAGACATGATTTAAATAAAAAAAATGTTCAGGTGTAATTTTTGTTTTTAAAAGGGTAATCAAATCTAACAATGGATGGATTGTATCAATTTTTTGGCTCCTAAAATCAATGATAAAAGGAGGGTGAATAATAGTGTTTTAGGGTTGGTTTATTCGTAGAACTTATTGTGCGCTTCTTCACCTATTTTCAGCTTTGCTATTTTTGATTTAAAGCTCTATTTCCTCTTATTATTATTTTTTTCTAATCTAAAGCTTAGATTTAGTCATTGTAGAGATATTATTAAGTACAATTTTCTTGGTTTGTTGAACCTCATTTAGGAACAACGTGGTGTTATTAGAATTTTGCGCTTTTCTTGCACTATTCTTCATCTATTTTCATCTTTACTCTTCTGGATTTAAATCTCTGTTTCCTCTCATTATTTTCTTTTTCTAATCTAGAGCTTAGGTTTAGTCATTATAGAGATATTATTAAGTACAATTCCCTTGGTTTGTTGAACCTCATTTAGAAGTGCACCTAAACAAAGTGGTGTTGTTAGAATCTTGCGCTATTCTTCACATATTTTCATCTTTGCTCTTTTAGATTTAAAGCTTTGTTTCCTCTCATTATTATTTTTTCTACTCTAGAGCTTAGGTTTAGTCATTGTAGAGAGATTATTAATTACAATTCCCTTGGTTTGTTGAACCTCGGAGTGCATCTAAATAAAGTGGTGTTCTTAGAATCTTGTGCTTTTCTTACAGTATTCTTCACCTATTTTCATCTTTGCTCTTCTGGATTTTGAAGCTCTATTTCCTCTCATTATTTTTTTCACAATCTAAAGCTTAGTTTTAGTCATTGTAGAGAGATTATTAATTACAATTCTCTTGGTTTGTTGAACCTTATTTAGGAGTGCACGTAAATAAAGTGGTGTTTCTAGAATTTTGAAAAAATTTATTGAAGAAAATCATTTTGCACTAAATGTCTTAAGGACAAACAATTAATTATTAAAAACAATAAGAATTTTAGTTTTGTTATATTATAAGAGTTTTGATAAATAAGTATTATAAATTAGTTTTATTTTAAATATAAATTCTATACTTATTTAGTATGATTTATTATGCTTTTATTATATTACATGACCATAAATGAGTGCATAGGGTCACGAAATCAAGGCATATGTCTTCTATGATGGATTTTTATAGTTTATTAAAGCAAGAGATGGTTATAATAGTATATTTATAACCTGTTTACTATTGTTGATTATTTTTTATAGTATTTTTTTTATTCAAAATATATAAAAATAATATTTTTAATATTAAAAACATAAAGAAACATAAAAAAAAAGTTATTTTTTGAAAAAAACTTTACACAAAACGGTGCGGATAACATTTTAAGTCGTACAATTTTCCAATCCGTTTCGTTATCAGCTCTCTCGCCCTCCCCAAAATTCCATTTTCAAGAACCCTAATTTTTTTAGTAGCACCAAAATTATCAGCAATGACCTCTTCGAAAAAGCACTACAAGGAGAAAATTGCACGTCGCAAGTAATTATACGTAGCAGTTTCTTTCTTTCTTTGTTTTGTTTTGAAAACTGATGTTTTAATGCAATCTGATTTAATAAAATGGAAATTGTTGCATGCAGAGAGGAGAAGCCAGAGGAATCAGAAACACCGAAATATAGGGACCGAGCTAAGGAGAGAAGAGAAGATCAGAATCCCGATTATGAACCGACTGAATTAGGGTCATTTCACGCGGTTGCTCCACCGGGGACTGTTGATATCCGGTCAGTAGCTGATTCAAATCAGATTTCTATCGAAAAGAGCAAGTACCTTGGAGGTTGGTATCTTCGGTAAAGGGTGGTTTAATATTGATTTATTATTTTTGATTTTTCTTTTAATTGATGGGGGAATAAATGGTGATGTTTTAGGTGATGTGGAGCATACGCATTTGGTGAAAGGACTCGATTATGCTTTGCTTAATAAGGTGAGAAGTGAGATCGATAAGAAGCCGGATTCTGCAGAGGATGTTGATGGGAAGTCTAGGTATGTTTGTTCTTTTTCTTTTCAGGGTTGTAAATTTGGTGGTGTTTATTCTGATTTTAATGATGAACATGAAAATTTTAGTTAGAAAAATAAGAAGGGTTGATAAGTATATTGAAAGATGAGATTGCATGTAAATACACTTTTTAAAGAAAAGTTGAGGGTGTGAAGGTATCTTTGAAGAAACAAAGTTTGACTGTGAGGAATCAATATTCTTTGTGCTCCCCATCCAATATGATGTGGGAATAACTTGCTGTAATGTAGCGTTATTTGAGCCCATGGTTGATCAAGCATGATACGTTCAAACTGATAGAACATCCACTGAGATAGAACATCCACTGAGTGTTGGGGGTGGGGGGTTGATTCTGAGACCACAACTTTGGGAGTAGTTGCATTGTCAAATTTGATCATGTTCCCCAATGAATTCTCTTCCCTCGCCTTAATTATTATCAAACTATAAAAATATGAATATTCTACTTTTAGTGTTTCTGAATTTATTTCAAGAGTTACATTTTTTTTGCATGTTTTGGAGAAATATAATGCTAACAATTTGGTTTCTGTTACTATTCCACTTTTTATTTCTGAGTGCTTTGGCTATTCAGCATGTAATAGTCTTGTTTTGAATTAATGCACTCCTGTATTGTTTGACAGAGCATCCAAGGAAGACCAAAAAATATTGTTTCGCACTGCAACTGCGAAGGTGTGTTGAATTCTTGAGAATATGCAGAACTACAGAATTGGATTCCAAAGTTAATTTTATCAATTAGAAGTTAGTTTTCTGCTTTGTCTAAATTTTTTATTCTCCTGTTTCAGTCAGTCTACCAATGGATAGTCAAACCTCAAACCATTATCAAGACAAATGAGATGTTTCTTCCTGGTCGAATGTCATTTATTTTTAACATGGTAAGGATTTTACTTTTTCTATGCTAATTTTTAACCTACCTCAGTATGACGAGAAAGAAAGGATTTTCAGAGAAACCCCCAGAACTTTCCCGTGTGAGCTTGGCTTATCTGCTTTCTGTCTTTGTTAACCAAGAGTCTATTTTGGGAAGCTTCAAACTTTCTCCTCATATTAGTGTCGTTGATTTTAACTAGTCAGATGAATTTTTTTACCTCTAATTGTACTTGTGGCAATATAGAAGCTTAACTTTAATGGAAAAATTCCATGGAAATTCCTATTGAGTTTTTTCTTTTCTTTTCTTTTAATTGTTCTCCTGCTTCGACAGCTCTCAATATTGCAGATTGTAAAATGCCCGAGCTGAATTGACTTGTAGCAGTGAGCAAAGTGATTTCTTTGTTTACAGTCTTTAGGGCTTTGAGGTCACTTGGAGGTTAGAGAAAGCTATAAGTTTGGGGCATCCAATTCAGGCCTTTCTGTATGATGGTTCATCTTTGGATAAACGTGAAAGTGCAAGATTGTTAAGTAATATACTTTGATAGTATAAGATGACAAAGGGCCAAAAACTGGACTTAAAATATACGAAGTAAACCTAGAAGTGCTGGGAAGTTTTAATATGATGCAATTATATGTTTGGATCAGGAGCAGAGGAGTGCTTTACTTGTCTTGCTCTTTTTTATCCAGTTTTGAATGCATCCTTACAAGTAGAATGTCTTGATTTTTCTCTTAATTGGGTGTTCTAGGAGGGTGGATACTCTCACGATATTCCAACCACATTGCACAGAAGCAAAGCTGATTGTCCAGTGCCAGAGGTTTATATTTTCTTGATCCATTGAAGCAATCTAGTTTACTTCTTACAAATATCTGAAAGCATATCTGACTTTGGGTTGTATTATGTTATGTAGGAAATGGTTACCGTCAGTGTCGATGGATCTGTGCTTGATCGAATTGCTAAAATTATGTCATATCTTCGCCTTGGATCTTCTGGGAAGGTTCTCAAGAAGAAAAAGAAGGATAAAGACGCAAAAGGTTATTCTGTGCACAGCACATTCTAGTTAGTAACAAGGCATCACTGTGGAATCTATCTTTTGTTTCCTTAATTGGATTAAATGCATCATAGCATGGGCCTTTTCCTTTCTAACTGCAAGCTATGGGATATCTTTTTCAGCAGTTCAGTGCGTTTGAAATGGATATGCTTAATGTAACATCATTTTGATCATTGTCTGATACAGTATGGTTCTGTGAAGGTTGCTTGCAATTAATAGCTAAGTGACATAAGTTTGCTATCTTGCTGAAATGAATGAATGTTTTTTATTCAATTCATTAGAGGTTAATTCAAAAGTTTGAAATGTGCGTACGAGTAAGTAATATTTTGTTGCGTACTATTGGTTTTGAATGGTGAAATAGGCCCAACTTTGCCATTCATATTGATTTCTCATTGGTTATTGACATTGTTCATTATATGCATCCTTCAGTTTGGTCATTTTTCCTGTTTATTACTTGAGTGACAATGTCTTTCCCCCTTCTTATTTTGGTTTTATCTTACAGGAAAGATTTCAGTTGTTGGCAATGAATATGATGAGCATGATAAGCCTTCAAAACCTAGCGGTGGCATGTTGAACAATAAAACTGAAAGGGAGATTTTGCCACCACCTCCACCACCTCCAAAAAACAATCTGGCTGATTCCTTTGAGAAGCAGCAACCTGCTGTTGCTAGGGAAGACGAGAATGACATATTTGTTGGGCATGGCATTGACTATGAAGTTCCTGGAAAAGACATGAGCCAAAGCCCTCTTTCAGAGGACATGGAAGAATCTCCTCGAAACAAGGAAAGATTATCCTATTTCAGTGAACCAGTTTATGGTCCAGTGCCTCCCTCTGAGCTATCTCATGAATGGCAAGACCCGGTAAGTTGATCATATTTGATATGACATTTGCAATACTTATTAAGTTGTAGGAAGAAATACTCGCAGTTCATTTTGCAATTGCTCTACCTCTTGGCACATGTTATTAAAAGTCAGTTGTCTACCAATGTAGATCAACTTTAATCTTCTCTGTTGATTGTTTGTTTTAGAATGGATATGATGCTGTCCATGCTCAAGCATTATCTGCTGACTACCAAGGAGAGTGGCAGAACTATCAATATGCTGAGCAATTCGCATATCCTGAACAGTACACCCAGCAAACAATGCAGGCTTATGACATGCAAGCTGCTTCTAGTATTCAACCAGATCCACGCTTCATGACCCAGGAAGAGAAGGATCGGGGTTTAGGTTCTGTGTTTAAGCGGGATGATCAGAGGCTTCAACAGCTGAGGGAGAAAGATGCCAGAGAAAAAGATCCCAACTTCATTTCTGATAGTTATTCTGAATGTTATCCTGCATATCAACATTTTACTCGTGAGGTTGTTGATAGTGATGATGAAGATGACTTGTCAAAAATGGACATGGGTGGTCGGGTAAGTGGTTGGTCTTAATGAGCAACTTCCCTTTTCTTTTGACACAAAAAAATAGAGCATGTACACAGCATTTGATTTGAAATTGTTATTTCCGTGTACTCTACTTTTTTTATGGCAACATGGATTTGATATTTCTCAATCGAAAGAAGAAGAACCTGTAGTAGGAAGTTCATGTACTTAATGAACCTTAAAATGTTGTCTTAATGATGTCCTAGTTGTGGGTTGGTGAGAAGGAAAATCATTGTAGAACCTTGGCCCCGACGGTCGTTCCTAGGCCCAGTCAACCACTTATGATGAGGGGGTTGTAATGCAAAATATTTAATTAATCTGCTGAAATTTATAATCTGTGCTGATTATACTTTTGTATTCTCTCTTAACAGGCAAAAGGTCGACTTCATCGATGGGACTTTGATACAGAAGACGAGTGGGCAAAATACAATGAGCAGAAGGAAGCAATGCCAAAGGCTGCATTCCAGTTTGGTGTCAAGATGCAAGATGGTCGGAAGACGAGAAAGCAAAACAAGGACCAGAAGCTTAATAATGAGTTGCACCAGATAAATAAGATACTGGCCAAAAAGAAAATAGATAAGGAGAATGGTGACGGCGGCCATTATGATGATGACACACCACCTGGGAAGAAGCAACGACTATGAAGTCGGTTGCCTAGTGGCCCTACATTCTTTGTGAAGAAAGTTTTACTTGTGTGGATGATGCACTTAATTGTTCTAAATGAAAAGGATCATCGCTTCTGTTCTAGGGCCCTACCACCATCTTCTTGCTCATGTAAAATGAATCTAAGCGCAACAGGTTGAAAATGTTTTACAATGATATTTATCACGTTATAAGAAGACAAATTTTTTCTACTTAGATGGACAATGATAATATTTCGCCATGAAAACGCATTGAATCTCCATTATTATATCAATAGATGAGAATCAACTGAAAGATTAATATAGCAGTTTTGGTTAGAAATTAGGATTTGTGATGTTTTTTTGCTTTTCATCTACGAGGATTTTCTGGTTTTATGATATAGGTTCTGGTCTTATAATTTGTTAGGTTGGATTGATTTTGATATTTTTAGGGTTATGTTTGTAAAATTGAATATTTTTTTAGTTTTATCTTTAAATATTTAGTTATTTAGTTGGTTTAAAAATTGAATTTTATAATTTTTTTTGTTTTGATTTTTATTCAGATTTTTTGTTTGCATGATTTGGCTGACAGATCTTATAGATTTACTTGAGTTAATTTTTTTTATGTATTTAGATGATTGATAATTAAGTATTGTAATTTTATTTTTTATAAGGCCTCACGATTTAGATCACGGGTGTAGTTTTTGTTTTTTTTTCAAGGGGCAAAAAATCTTTTCATGTGCATGTCATTATAATATTTTTTTAGTTTTTAATTTGTCTCACTTATTGTTGTTTTTCTTATAACCAGTTTAAGTAATGAATTTTTTTATATATATAACAGAACGTCCTTTTTTAATATTAAAAACCCATGTCATAGCGTTTAACCACCCTTCTAAGTTAGAAAAGCCGACTATTATATGTTGGTGGTAAGCATTATTTTTTTAAAAATTCATTTTTGTAATAATTTCAGGTATTGAATTACAAGATTCGCCTTTAAAATTCTTTCCTTGAATGAATAAGATTTCTCAGCAAGTAAAATCTTGAAGAATATTCCTCCATACTATTCCGAACAATATTTTATTAAATTTTAATTTTTTATTTAAAATTATTTTTTAATATTTTAAAATTATTTTGATATAATGATATAAAAAATAGTTTTTTAAAAAATAAAAAATATTTTAAAAAGTAAAACTTAAGGAAAGAAGCTTTCACTGACTTTCTAATCTTTCTTTTTCCTTTTGATTGTGGTCGAGTCGTCGTCCGTCTTCCATCGAAATAAGAAGCCCTGCATTTCAAAGCAAACCCTAATTTCTATCAGGCTTCTTGCAAGGTACGCTGCCGTTTCAATCCTCTCCAATTTGAACTTCGAAGAAAGGTAACCAATCATTCCTTTGGAAAAAACCCTAATCAGAAGCAAGCCTCAATTATTTGTCATGCTTGTCGATTCCACGAGACCAAATTATTGTCCATCGATTCTCTGTTTCGGTTTCTTTGAATTATTAAATATTGAATTGCAGTGAAATATCTTTAGTTATCTGTTATAGCAAATGGAGAGTCTTGAAGGAAAAGTACAATTTACATCCCTTTCGAAAGAGAAGAATACGTACCTCAATGTTAATGAGGACTGTAACGATCCCTTTTTATGGCCTGTGCCCAAGGGTGTGAACAACAACAACAACAATAACCAGATAGTTGCTAAATCCTCCTCGATTGGAGATTATGTCGCTTTCGAGTTTCCCCAAGATTACATGGGTGATTCTAGTTATGATCGTTGTGTTTCCGCCAACTTCAATGCTCCTCCGGAGGTGGAGGTCAACTTGAAAAACGTGTTAGGTGGGATCGTTGCGATTTTAACTGGGCGGAATAAAGACTCTAGTAGCAGTAGTGTTTCTGTAAATAAACAGCAGCCCGGTTCAGATGTTTCGTTTCTGGGCTCGGAGAAGAATGGGGACACATATTTGCACTCTTCGGTTTATATTCCGAGTGCGCCGCCACTTCTGGAGCCGAATGGGTTCAATTATGCTGTGTATAAAGCGGTGTTGGAAGCTGAACCACCTGAGTGGTTGCCGGATAGTTCTACTACAGTTTGTATGCAGTGTACTTCTCCCTTTACAGTGGTTACTCGTGGAAGGCATCATTGTCGTTTTTGTGGTGGAGTTTTTTGCAGAACATGTACTAAAGGACGGTGTTTGTTACCGGCTAAGTTTAGGGAGAGGAACCCTCAGAGGGTTTGTGATGCCTGCTATGACAGGCTCGATCCTATACAAGGAGTTCTTATTTGTACCGTTAGCAATGCTATGCAAGTGGCGAAACATGATGTCATGGATTGGACATGCATGAGAGGATGGTTGAACCTGCCAGTTGGTTTGTCAATGGAACATGAGATATATAAAGCATCCAATACATTGAGAAGCTATTGGCAGGTGTGTTTTTTCGTTTGTTTCCAAAGTTCTTTATATTTGGCAGATGTTCAGTTTCCTGATTCTTGGTCTCATGAGTTACATTTTACTCACTAATTGCATGTCAACCCTAGATATGGCGGTAGGGTTACAGTTATCTGGTGACAGTGTCTTATTATGCAATTCTCAACTAGCTGAGGAAGATTCAGTGTTGTATTCATGTTGACATTATCTTATCATGTTAATGTCAAATAGCCAAAATAGTTGGTTATTCAATTATATTTGTTACTTCTTCTTCTTCTTCTTCATTCAGGGACCAGTTCTGCCAATGTGTCTTTAACCTGATCATAGTTTTGTGTATTGGCTTTCTGAAATGGGCAGGTATCTATGTTGAATCCTGAGAAGTCCATACCCCTAGCAGTTATGAAAGGAGCCAAAGGCTTGGCAATCTTAACAGTTGTCAAAGCTGGTGCAGTAGTTGCTTACAAACTTGGAACTGGTTTAGTCATTGCTCGGAGATCAGATGGATCATGGTCTGCCCCTTCAGCAATATGCTCAATTGGTTTAGGATGGGGCGCTCAGGTAAATTCTTATGGCCTTATTTTTCTTCTTATTTGAACTTTGGATTCTTAATTTTGCTCGTTTGTGTGCTTTTCAACAAATTAGTGTTAATATGTGAAAATGCAAATTGAGCAGAAAATTTTCCAAGTTTTGCTTTGTGTATGGAGCATGAAAAGTGTCTTTTACCTTTTCTATGATAAAGTGATTGTTAGTATACTTTTCTAAGATAGATCAATCAATTAAATCTAAATGATGCTGAAATCTTTTTCTGGTCACTATTTGTGCTCTCTCAATGATGCTGTATCTGTCTTCTCTCCTTGTTTCCTAGATTGGAGGTGAGCTAATGGACTACATAATTGTGCTCCATGATTTCAAAGCTGTGAAAACATTTTGTAGTCGCATGCATTTTTCTCTTGGAGTTGGTTGCAGTGCTGCAGCAGGCCCTGTTGGGAGGGTGCTGGAAGCAGATCTTCGTGCTGGGGATAGAGGATCTGGCATGTGCTATACTTATAGCTGTAGCAAAGGTATTTTATTTTGAGATAGGTTTTTTACATTTTCTGTTCTGACCTTGAGATTATTAGAAGCATGAACTTCTATCTTATAACAAGAAGCCTTTTGGTTGGCACTAAAACGAAGATTTGAAGCTAGATATTATATAGTTTTACAGCTCTCGTGCTTTTGAGAGAAGATCTTTAGCTTTTGACATACTTTTTGGCCACAGCTTATTAATATTTGAAATGTCGATAAATCTAATGAAATTTCCAGTTTGCATTTTCAAATCAATGAAAGTTGTTTTGGATGTGACAGTGATCCTAGGGTGGATCTCAGGTTGAAGTTCCAAGGGGACTGAATTCATTTTTTAGGATGAAGCTAAATATATTAAATACTCTTCGTGTGGGGAATTGGCCAAATTTACTTCTAATGCTCCTGGCCTCCCTGTATGTATAGCTACTTATAAATATGCTATATCCGTTGTTGCCCATTTGTTTTACATAAAACCTGAGTCAGTGAATACATTACGGAAATTATGTGCTATGTTCAGATACCATTGAAATGTTTTTGGCAGATGTCTAGCTGTTGGCGTGCTCTCCTATTCTGCATGTTGTCAATTATTTTGGCCTTCTCTCTAAAGCCTATGCTGTGTTTGAAAATTTATGACATTTGATCCTCTAAAGTGTTTGACATGTATCAGGGGCATTTGTGGGAGTTTCGCTAGAAGGAAACATTGTAGCAACGAGGATGGATACCAATCTAAAGTTTTATGGTGATCCTTACCTCACAACTGCTGACATTCTTCTTGGGACTGTGGACAGACCTAAAGCTGCAGAACCCCTATACGCTGCTCTCAGAGAACTGTACTCAAGTCTACTGCATTAGTACTTGTGCCAGCCCGCCTTTCATGTGGCATCCAGGCTATAAAGCCTTGTCGCATCGTGATAGAATTCTCTGATGAGAGATGTGCGCTTGCCCCGAAGCTTAATTCACCAGCCTCGAATCGTAAAATTGTTTAGTGTACAGGACCATTTCATGTGACAAACGACAACCCTTAATGTCATACTTCTGATATTTCATTCAAATGTCTCCGAAACTGCCTGATGGTTGCTTGTATAGACACTTGTATATATACAGTTCCATAGTGATTGTTTGTGTATAGACATTTTAAAATCCTTTAGGATGATTACTCTGAGGAATGGCAAAATGTTGAATCTGCATCCGTAGTGATGCTACATTAGAATTGAGCACTCGCCTGTGGTAAATTTCAGCTTCCCTTTTTCACGCGGCAAACTGGTAATGACATAAGAAGAAGCACGCGGAGAGCTAAATCAATTACTTTTCACAGAAAAAAAATAAATTCCGCGTTACAGAACTCAAGGTGAGAAGTAGCATTGGCCATATTATAAAAGTTAACAAGTGGTCTGTCTACTCAACAAAAATACATTCAGAGGAGGGTGGAGGGTTTAGTGGAAGAAGAGAGAAGAGGTCTGATAAGTTGGAAAGCTTTCCTCAAAAAGTTTCGAATTCGTGGAAGGGAGAACGGAAACCACCACAGCTTTGGAAAAAGGTCGATTCTCCTACTTTCCATATTGTTTTTTCTTCATCGATCTATGCCATGTGTTTTTGTTTTTGTTTGACGGCCAGGATGGATTCTAGTGCCCAAAATAAATACCCTGATTTCAGGTTATTAGTAGCCAAAGAGGGGACTCAAAAAACTAAACCAAAAGAAAAGGGATTAGTTGCTTCGCTTAAACCTCGATACCAAGTTACCAAGATTGTTTGTTACGGCTTCTACTGGTTAGCAGATCACTATGCTGCCCACAGACTTTTACTTGATATCAAAAAAATCTCCAATTACATCGTCATAAACAACACAATATTTTTATCAATGATACTATTATTCATATCAGGAACAATAATAATATTATAATGACACAATATAAAGGAGTTGAAAGATATATTCAGAAACATAAGAATACTCATTTCATTAAAAATAATTTATTTCATAATTCAATACAAACCCTAACTACAATTACTTTTACCTTATTGATATTAATCAAGACATATCTAATTGCATCAATTAAAACCTAAATTATCTCAATTGAAACAAAATCACTAATTACATTGTTTTTTACAAAAATTCAACGCAAACTCTAGTTGTTATGATTTCGACCATAGCTTTATTATTAATATCAATTGATTGAAAAACTACACAATTGTATTAATTAAAACAATATTTATATTAGTTGAAACAATATTCTCAAATATAAGTAACCCTAAAACTCAATTTAAACCATAATTTCTCTAATTCAAATATAATTGGTTTCATAAATAACATCAATTACATAAAAAAACACACATAATTGGTTCACTTAAACCCAAAATTATCTCAACATCAATAAAATACCCAATTATCAAATATAACATAAATAATCATAAATCAAAACTTAAAATTTCTCAATTCAACAATGAGACCATAAAACTAAGAGAAAATACAATTATTTTACCTTAATTTTTGATGGCGAGGTGGTGGTTCTACTGGTTAGTATGACAAAGAGGTTGTAAATGGAAAGATTCGCAGAGATGAGGGGAGGATGGTTATGGTGTTTTGGTGATTGGAAACTATATTGATGGTGGTTTTTCGAGTTTTTTTTTAAGAAACGGCAACCATGGGGGGCTAATGGAGTTTAAATGTTTATTATATAACCGAGATTCTGAATTACAATTTTGTTTAAAATTATAATTCTAAATAATAGTTGTGTCAAACTATATTATTTTTCAAATATTATTTTAAACTTAAGTTATTTTTTCTAAAATTTTATTCTAACTACATCTTTTAAGAAAAAGAATCAACATTCAGAGAGCAATGGAATTCTGACGAAGTCAGCTAGATGGTTTTCTCATTAATTGAAGACCTAAACACTCTTACTTTTGTTTCTATCCCACCATTTGAACTTCCGGTTCCTCTGTTTATTTATTTAAAATATTGTCAATATCAAGGAATGACTTGATAAATCCTTCAGGAAAGGAAAGGTGGAAAATATCCCCTTTACTAATTATCACCATGAATTAAATTAATAGGAATTATATACACAGAAAGAAAAAGACTTTTAATATATTGTTGGTGAGAGAAATACTAAACGAAAAGTCGGAAATTACATTAATAGTAATAACTAACTTAGAATTCGAAAGCCACTACTATCAGGATCTACTCTCTACTGTACTGATAGTCTATAAAAATAAAAAATAATGGCTGGCTACAAACAGGAAGCTCTCAATCGTTGTTGATGACCATCGAATTGATGCAGCGCAGCTCCCGAAATCAATAAAATATCCAAGAAAGATAGCGACAGACATAACCCTAAAACCCCACAACACAACACACAACAACAACAATAAGAACAAAAGAGAAGATCAAGAATGAAGCCAAAAGTTTTGGAAATACCAGAGTCGAAGCCAAAAGTGGAGATGCCCCAAATCGTAATCGTGGATGATCATTATCACGACCAGTTTCTTTCCACACCCTTATCAAACAAAGGCACCACAGAGGACGATGCAATCTCTGTTGAACAGTACAGTGAAGATCGTGACCTTAATGTTGCCGTCATGTCTTCTCTCAATTCCAGCAAAGAAGCAAACTTTTCGGGGTCCAAACCAGAGGTGGTTCAGATTGTAAACCTTGATAATTATCATGATAGGTTTCTTGGCATGCCCGTATCAAACAAAGGCACCGGAGAGAATAATGCGATCTCTGTTGAAGAGTACGGTGAAGATAGAGACCTCAATATTGCTATCATGGCTTCTCTCAAGTCCAATAAAGAAGCAAACTTTATTGATCCCTCTCAAGATTATTTCTACTACTATAATGATGAGGATGATGATATAAAGGTACTCGATTTCTTGCCTGACATTCCTTCTAGGAAACAAAAAGAACCCACTTTTATAGAATCAGTGGCTGAAAAGGGTCAGTCTTCAAATTCTCAAAATGACCCAGATTTTGTTTGTCAAATCTGTGTCGAACCCACGATTTTAAAGAATTCATTTTTAATCAAGGGTTGCACTCATGCTTACTGTACCGAATGCATGGTCAAGTATGTGTCCTCGAAATTACAGGAAAACATAACCAAAATCTGCTGTCCTGTTCCAGATTGTAAAGGCGCATTAGAGCCTGAGGATTGCCGTTCAGTTTTACCTGAAAATGTGTTTGATAGGTGGGGTAATGCTCTGTGTGAGGCTGTGATTCTTGGCTCTCAAAAGTTTTATTGTCCTTTTAAAGATTGTTCTGCAATGTTGATTGATGATGGAGAGGAGGTTGTCAGGGAATCTGAATGCCCTAATTGTTGGAGAATGTTCTGTGCACAATGTAAGGTTCCTTGGCATTCACAGATTAGCTGCGAAGAGTATAAAATGCTGCACAAGGATGAAAGAGAGAGGGATGATATACTGTTGATGAATCTAGCAAAGAACAAGAACTGGAGGAGGTGCCCAAAATGCAGGATATTTGTCGAGAAGATAGAAGGTTGTAGATATATGAAATGCAGGTATGTTTTGTTTGTTGTTTCTTTGCGTAGTATCCGAAAGGGTTTATGATTTTTGGTGATTTCTGATTGATTATTTGGCTGACATAATTTTATTGTTAAATGCTTCTTTATATTGTACATGTAGTCGCGATTACTTAATTATGAGGGATGGAATTGATAAATGTTTTTGCTGATTGTTTTAGTAGCACGCTTTCATTAATGTTCTGTTAGTGAGACATTCTTACCAGGAGGTTTCGCCCAAAATTTACTTTGTAGATGTGGATAGGATCCTTTAAACGTATCTGAGTTAATTGTCAAATTACAGATGGAGTGATCTCAAAAAGGAAGAACATGAAAACGATTAGTGGTTTATTTATTACATAAAGCAGTTTCCCCATTCTGTTGTTGTTGAGTGAAGCATATGTTTCATATTGCATTGCTATGCAGCTCTTGGCACCTCCAAAATTGCAACATTATTGGGTAACAGCTTCCAGGTTTATGTGTTCTGCTCTTTTGTTTGACGTAATAAATTCAACACTTAAAGCCCTGCGAGAGATTAAGATCTTGTTTGGGAATGCGTTTGAAAGCATATTTTCTAAAAAAATATTTTTTTTGATCATTTTGATATTTTGATATCAAAATTGATTTTTAAGAAAATAAAAAAATATTATTTTGATGTATTTCCTAGCGAAAAACATTTTAAAAAGCAATCGCTACTACACTTCCAAACGAGCTTTAAGATATGACTTGTCCCAAATGTTTAGCCCCGTGCCAGACTCAACCTTTCCTCTTTCTATCTACTTGTGTTTGCCTAATAATTAAGTGTTTTCCTTTACCTAGAGGCTCCCCCACACTTTCTCCTGTTACGAGATAAGCGGAACACACAAGTAGAAAAGATTAAACTTATATAAACACAAATTATTATAGAAATCAATTCCAACCTTTATTAATCTCAACAACAAAGAAAATACACAAATCTGTGTGTTATGCACAAAACTTGCATTATACACCAAACTAGCATCTTGGAAACACTTAGTTGCGGCAAACACGAGTTGATCGACACAGGAAAGGCTGAGTCTGGTAGGGGGCTAAATTGCTGCATAGGAGCTGGAAAATTCTGATGAGAAATTAACCCTGTGACACTGCCTGTAAATGTTGGAGATAATGAAGCAATGTTTCACATTGCATTTCCGTTGGTTTTAGGTCACTGACTTTTCTCACTTTTGAATTAATGATAGGTGTGGAACTCAATTCTGTTACAGCTGCGGATCTACTGATTTAAATCCAGTAACACATTACTGTTATAAATGTAAGGGAATTTGGTAGGGAGACTAGGAGAAAGAAGATACAGAATGCAGTGTGAGGACAAATCGGGAAACAACAGAAGTTGTGGGACTGAATTTCAAGATTGTGAACTCTAGGAACTGGTTCATGTTGTAGTGAATCCAAATTCAATTATGAAGGCTGTATCATATTTTGTTATTTGTATTTCTAGAATGATCAAGCCAGTTGTATGATCATAACGTGCCTTGGAATGAATTATATTTGCAACTTTTATTGTATCTGTGTCCTCAACTCTGTGTGTTTGTCTTTTTCTTGAATTGCACCATTATCACCCAAATGTAGCTCAGGAGTGTTTTTTTAATGTAGGGCTCTGAACTTTATGAAGTAGGATTGGCCTTTTAATCCTCCTGGCAAGCTCTTAAAAGTCTAGAGAGATAGTTTTACTTTGCTAAATCCTACAACCTATCACAGTGATGATGAATATTCCCAAGGATTAGGGACATTTGTATTCTTTCTGTTTGTTCAAAGTGATTGGAATGGTTCTTCACTTGGTTTAGTTCTCTGACATTTTTTTCCCTCGTTTTTAAATTGATAATAGGTGTGGAACTCCTTTCTGTTACCGCTGTGGATCTACTGAAATATGTACGGGAACACATTATTGTAATAGGTGTAAGGCATAATGTATTTGCGTTTCTCAAAACATATATATATATATATATATATATATATATATATATATATATGCAACGGAAATTATAATTTAAATATTATAATATAAAATATATTTACTTCGTTAATTTATTTTAGTTTTCGATCTTATAGAGATATTTTTTTTTATTATCTACAGTGATGAATTATCTCTCGATTACATAAATATCTTCATATAATTTATATTATGTTCAATATCTGTCTATTTGTTATCCTTGATGAGAATGTGGAGTTAAGATCAAAACATAATACAATTTAATTTATTATTAATTCAATAATTGATTGATTTATATTTCAAGATTAGATAAAATATCTAGTAACTTGTTATGATCCCTTAAATATAAGGAAGATCATAAGTGGTTTGATTTAACCATCCAGTGATCAGTTTCTTAGCATAATTATTATCAATTTATCATGAATGTTCTGGTTTAGATATTATTTCATATAATATGTCTGCTTTGTAATTTTATTTTAGTTCTCAATATTATATTAATTAAATCTTGGAATAAGAATAATAAACAATTTAATTTATTATCAATTTAACAATTGATTGATATATATTTTAAAATCAAATACAATGTCTAACAAATTATCACGATCTCTTAAATATTAGAAAAGTCATAAATGGTTTGACTTAACTTTTCAATGATCAGTTTTTTAATGTAATTATTAATTTTTTTTATCAATAATATTTTAATTTAGATATTATAGCGTGAAACATGTCTGTCTTTTCAATTCATTTAAATGAAATAGCGTCGTTTTGGCGTTTGGGGTTAATTTAGGTTTAAAAACTTTTATTTCAATTTCAGCCCTTAATCTTTTGATTTATTCAATCAAGTCTTTAATTGAATTTTTTATTCTAAGAATTGATTCAATTTCACCCCTACCAAATCTTAAAATGACCTTATGAGTTTAGTGTTTTTTTTTTAAATTTGGTCTTTGATTTTGGATATTTTCGATTTCATCCATGTTTGACTTTCAACCTTCTAATTTTTTCAATTTCATCCTTAATTCCACTCAATTGAGTCCTCAAATTCACATTCTTTTTGGAAAAAGGTCTTTAGTCTTAAATTTCTTCAATTTGGATCTTAATTGACCCTTAAACTTTGATTTTCTTGCAATTTTTACCATGATTTCACCTAATTGAGTTTGAAAAATTAAATTTGATCCTTTAAAATTTCAATCTTCTTAATTAAGCTTTCAAACTTAACTGTTCTGCCAATTAAGTCCCTAATAAAATTAATTTTACCCATTAAAAGTCTAATTAAGTCCTTACACTTAATTATTTTTTTTTTAATTTGACCCAAGTTAATTCTAAAATTTAATTAAACCTTTAATTGGACATATGATTAAATTTTTTTTCTAAATTACATAAAATTCACATAATTAATTAAGAAATCTCGAGCTAAATTCATTATAACCTTATAAGAGAAAAAAAAAAGGACACCCAAACCCAATTTAATATTACAATCATTCAACTATAAAAATACAATCATATTGGTCCTTAATATCCATAATCATTCATCATGCATAAAAACATATTAATATGCATAATAAAAATATTGCATGTTTCAACTCTAATTAATGGCTTTTACTTTAGAAAAACCATTTCTATATACATTATTTAATTAAATATTTTAATTAAATCCTAATCATATTAGTATAATATAAAACTTAAAAATTTTGAATTAAACATTTTACTGCAATCATAATCTTATTGAAAAAATCAGTTCTACATCAATTTTACAATTAATTTAATTTAGGGTTTTATTTTAAATATGAAATCATTATCTTATATATGGAGAGGTAAAATTATAATTTAAGCCCTAAATATACTAGATGTAACTAGATATAAGTTACAATTCCACCTCTAACAAAGCCTTAGGGAAGAATTATAATTCTACAATTCTATCTCTAACAAAGCTACAACCGGCGTGGGCAGCCTATACTGGCGACAACCTTCAGCAATGCTGCCACTACACTTGGTGGCAGTGTAGGGTAGCAAGTAGCATCCCTGATGCTGCACCAGCAGGCACTACGTGCAACAACGCTTGGCACTCCTATGCATGGTTATGACACCTAGTATAGTCCGGCGATTGACCCGAGATCCGGCTGATCCGAGATTGAAATTGAACCGGATTGAAGAAAAAATAGAAAAAATCATGATCCGGTGTGACCCGGCCTACCTACGGGTTGACCCGGTGACCCGGCAAAACCTGGTTGCAATCCGTTAACTTTTGTTTTTTTACTAAAACGACACCGTTTTGAATTTTTTTTTTAAATAGAGATTAACCCTACTAACCCAGTAACCCGATCAAAACCTAAAATCTGAGCCTTGAACTGGGCCGGCCACCAAGTCAGGTTTAAAAATTATGCTCCTATGGATGCTGCCAGTAGAGACTGACTATGTGCGTAGCCCAGCCAGACATGCCAGCAATGCTTGTTACTATTGCAGCCACCTAAAAGCAATCTTTAATTTCAGTGGTGGATTCGGGCTAAATCTAAAATATCCAACAAGATGTGGTCAGAATATTAATTTAATCTTTTAAAAAAAAAATCATGAGAGAAAAAATAACTTTTAGAAAAAAAAAACTTTTTCACATAAAATTAATTTATAATTAACATCAATGTTAATTAAAACGTACATTCGATAACTTTAATTGTCTAACGAAGATTTTGTTACCAATATTGAGTTTCTCAAAACGCATACACACGACAAAAATTGTTAATATAAAATTTTTCAAGTGTCTTAAGAATCCTGTTGAACAGATCTAGAGTCACACATGGGCGTGCAACGTGAAGGTTAAGGAATTTCCACCTAATTGTTTGGTTTAGGGTCATTAAGAGACTCGGGTGTATTAATCTTATTAGAAATTCTAAGGTAGGAGACTAGTTGTGGTTATGGAAAGTATTAGCACTCCTAGTGCAGCTTACCTTAGGTAAGATGCATTGTGTGATTTAAAGGTTTTGATAGATTTCTAACTGATAATCAATTTATGGCTCAAAAAAATTTACTCTTATGAATAAATATGACATTTCAAATTTATTATGGGTTCGTACTGTTAGATAAATTCTTATAGAAATGGTCTATGTAGGTGCCCTTACAAGATTTAACTATTATGAAAGACAAAAAGGTTTTTCACAACTCATGTATTGTTGTGAAAAAAATACTCTCAATTAGAATTGGTGAACATTTAGATTAATTCTGAAAATTTTATGATCAACTTCTAGTATGTAAATACCAGCCTACTTATAAGTCTAGTATTTATATCAGAATGTTGACCGTTAATTCTCATGAATTCAAATTGTTAAGGGGGTTATTGAAATATTAGTTAAGTCCTCATGAATTTAATAAATTGATTATTAAATCCAAAAAATACATGTAAATATATTTTTTTATATAAAAAAAATGCTAAAACTCACCATATATTTTTATTTTTTAAAATATGATTTTATTTTTCATTTGTTTTGAGAGACTTGGCCATATACACATTAAATAAAACACTGTTATATTTTTTAAATGAGAAGATTTTGTTTCTTGAAATTTCAGTGGAAAGCAGGTATTTTAATACCAAACCCGCATCTTATAATATAAGTATTTTCTTGGAATTTATTTGGGATTTGTTTGGCAAAACCTATTTTTATTAAAAAACCAAAGCATGCAAAATAAGTCTAAGGGTGAGTTTTCCAAACAACCCCTTAGGCCTAAAACTCTTTCACAAAAATATTAGCAAATCAAACAGACCTTTACCAAGTGACTTGATTTTGACCTGACCGGGTCGACTCAAAAGTATCGATTCAACAATGGACCAAATTAAAAACTAAGGTTCAACCCAAAACTAAACCAAAATGGAGATTTGAACCAAAATAAAATCAAATTTACAAAAAAAAAAAACATGAAAATCATAAAAAATTTCTTACGAAAACATATGAAATATCAAGAAAAACAAACACGAAGAACAATGAAGAACATTCAAGTTCAAACCCAGCAACATGAACATCAAACTAAACTTGATTTCAAGCAATAAAATACAAGATGTTGTTTGCAATCAAGCATAGATCAAGAATCAATGGTCTATTTTCTTCGATTATCATTAAATCAACAAGATTTTGTCAAAAGAGAGTTTTGGTTTGAAACCAAACCCTAAGATTAAAACACTTAGAAACATGTTATTGATGCAAGAACGACCTAGATTATTGACTAATGATGATGTATGAACATGTAGAGACTAACATAAACTTAAAAGGAAATCTAAATCTAGTACTCAAGATAATGTTCTTCGGATGAATATGAAGAATATGTACCCAAGCTACCTAGAAAACAGAGATTACTTCCAAACCTAAAAATTGACCTTCTAGGTTTCTAAACTTCTATTTTTTGGTCCATATAAACCACATTGTTCATAACAAACATGTTTGAATCATAAACAACGACAAATAACATCAAATAATTGAAAACATGTTTAGGATTTCAACTTCAAAACTGCAGCCCCATTAACAACCAACCTAACATCAAACTTTAATCCAAAACTAACTTTTTAGAACAAAAACCAAATCCAGAAACCCAGGACATAAATTAACAACCCAGAAATATGCATCAAATACATGTTACCATATTTGAAAGATTCCAAAAAAACACTCATTTAAGCAAGAACAACATTCAAACACTATTCTAAACATCTAGCAAATATTAACAACTAACTCAAAGCAACATAAACAAAGAAAACAACATTTTCATTCATCAATCCATCTAAGTATTAAAACACAAAATAATGCTAAAAAGATTCAAAAATATTATTAAATATTAAAAAAAAAAACATAAATGGACAGGTCACATGGACTCCACTCATGAGTTTTCATAATATATAGTATATCTTCTATAGGTTGCTACTTCTCTTTTCTTTTCCTTCTTCCTTTTCCTTTTATTTTCTATTATTTTTAAATATTGCTTGACTTTCTATGTTAGACTCTTGAATTTTTACAATAGTGTTTTTTTATAGGGTATTTACTCACTTTTTTCTTTATGTTTTTCTTCCCTTGATTTCTATAAATATTTATAATATTTTTTTTTTGATAGATTGAGTCTATCAAAACTCAACCTTTTAATCAAAATAAAAAAGTTTTAAACAAAAGCTAACACTGAAAGCTATTTTACTAGGCTGCTTCATCCTCAGTACCTAACTTCGGCAGATTATCATTCGAACTGAACAATGTGCGAAAATAGTTTAGAGCCTCTATCATCTGTGCACCACACCCTATCGGTAAGGAAAAGACCATTAACCCCGTTCCGCTTTTACGAACTGCTGTTAAAGTGTGAAAATATTTTGTATTTTTATCACCACAGTGAACCCATTTCTCTCTAGATTTTTTAAACCAAAGGAGTTCTTCCTGGGAAAAAACCACATTATACTCCTTTCTTAACTGTCTTTCCTGTCAAACCAAAGCATCTGAAGGACCAGTATCCATGCAACGCTGAACACCATTGATACGTACGGCCTTCCGACTTCCTCTTCCTCCTATAGATGTTTCCAAAAGTTATCCTATTTAACTTAATAGATTCCTTCCGAACTGCCTCAAGGCCCCGAAGAACATCATTAGTACTTCTATTCCAGGCTCCCGCGCGCCACAACCTCATGGAACTCAGGATGAGTTGACCACATGACCTCAAATCTGAAAGGTCTTTCCCTACAGGCAAGAGGCAATCCACCACACCTCACAGTCAACTATAGCTCTGTCCAGTCTCTTAGCTATATGGCACACTCCATGAACATGCCTATGCCAAGTGAATTTGTGACCTACAGCACCCACATCCATCAAGCTGCAATCTGCCATAACCTCTCTAAATCTTCCAGCTCTGGTCTTAGAGAAAGCACCTCCAAGAGTTTCGGAAGGAATAATAACCTCATTGGAATCCCCAATAAGAATCCACGGACCATTAGCTAGAGATCTGACAGTAATCAACTGATCCCAGAAGTGAGTCCATAGACTTGAAATACGAGAAGCGTAAACCGCAGAGAAAAACCAGTTGAAGCTGCCAGCGGTAATCTTAACAGTAACACATTGAGTCATGGCATCAATTATAGAAATCAGACAGTTACCCCCATTAGTCAAAATCCATATCCCACTTGCATGTCCATTGGCTTCAACTACTATCGCTAGTACTGCTGTAAACCCTTGCTTCTTCCAGAAAACAACCACCCTGTCAAATCGAACATGAGTTTCCAGAAGCACTGTAATGCTTGGATGGTACTTGCGGATCAGCTCTTTACAATGCCTCTTGTTAATCTGGTTTGCAGCACCGCGGTTTTCTGTTACGATTCACTGCCAGCCAATCTCCTGAATCCCGCAATTAGTAGCCTGAAGGGCTGGAGTTATGGGATTGCATGTGCCGACCATAAAAGTAGGGATTGTTGCTAGGGTTCATTTCCGGTGTCCACCGCCATACGACCTGCAGAAACACGATCAGGCTGGCGAGGTCTCCTGACCAGTGGTTGTTGAAAGCCAGTCCCTTCCATGATGACCATAGCACCCATATTCTTCACATATAATATGTAGAACTTCATATTCCACTTTATACCAGTGATCCCGAATCCACACCCTATCTACTACTGGTTGATTGAGAGAAATTTCGATGCAGATTCTCGTAAACCTTCCTCTTAACACATTCAACGAGTTCATGTCAATCTTAATAGGTGTCCCTAGTGTAGATGCCACAGACAAATGAAAGCTTTCACCATTGAACATAACATTCAGGTCCATTATGCGCACCCACACTGTTGTACGATCAATTTTGGCTGCTGAGGAAACAAAATCAGAGGACCAGGTTCGCACCATTAAATAATGATAGAAGATCATCCAAGGACCTCCATTCACTACCTTCAGCCTGTTGCTTTCCTGATCAAATTTCACCATGAAGTATCCATGAGTTCAAAACCACCAGCCGGCTTCTACACGTTCCTGATCAACCGAACATTCATTTGAGTATAGCCAACATGTTTATCTAATAGCTTCACTGTGAGTCACTCCAAGGGTAACATGGATCGATGAAAGTTTCATCATCTAGGAAAATCTTTGGAAGTAATCGATTTCTGTTTTCATATTCAATACGCGAATCAGTTGATTCGCCACCAGATCCACTATTTCCCGTGGTGGTGGAGGAGCTTTCATTCCTAGCTCCTTGTCACGTACGGTATGACATCTACACTTCTTGGTATTTCTCATGCTTCCTATACCCGTTGGCACCACCTATGATGTCAGGTGGCTCTCCTGAACAAGTATCCTTCGAAGTTTTTGTCGTCGTAAACTTAACCTCCATGCAGAGAGACACTCGTTTAGTTCTTTATTTAATTATATTATATGATAATGAAGATAAATGCTTTACATGTGTGTGGGGGTACATGAAGAGAATTTGCTAAAATTTAAATAAAAAAATAACTATAATTTTATTGGAAAATAAACTAAAATTCTAATGGTATTTAAAAAAATAATAAACTAAATATATTTTTAATTAATTAAAGAAATTAATAAAGTAATAAATAAAATATATATTTAGTTATTTAATTTCAAATTAAAAAAAAATTAAACTAGAAAAATAAAAAGCAAAAAAATATCAAGCATGTGAGTACCCAACATGCCAAACCCAATGAAATTTAGACATATGGCTAATGGGCTTTATATATATACAAACACAATATTAACTAATATCTAAAAGGTGGGGGAATCACTATTCCTCCACACCCAAAAGTATTGTGGATTAACACAGTAATCCATGGTGCTTTCCTCTTCTTTTTTTCTAATTTTTTCATTTTTTGTTTTCAAAATTACTTTTGTTTTTCAACTTTTTTATTTTTCTTTTTTTTCATTTATTTATTTTTTCAAAATTATTTTTGTTGATTTTACTTTTTAAATATTGACCTAGTTAAAATATTTACTTTGTAATTTTTTTCTTTAAAATACTGTGGATTGCTGCGATGTTTTTCCACATAGTTTTCTATTTTATTTCTTTATTTTTCAAAATTATATTTGTCGATTTTTTTTAATATTGAGCTGATTGAGAATTTAGTTTTGTAATTTTTTTTCTTTAAAACATTGTTGATTGCTACAGTGTTTCTCCGCATGGTTTTTTTTAATGATTTTCTCCGAAATTATCTTTTTTTATTTTATTTTTTAATATTGAGCTGATTAAAAATTACAGTTACAATATGTGAGGAAAGCACTGTAACTTTCCTCGAAAATTACTGTTAATTGCTAGAGTGTTTTTTCCCACATGGTTTTTTTCTGTTTTTGTTATGTTTTTTCCTAAAATTATCTTTGTCAATTTTATTTTTTAAATATTAAGCTGGTTAAGAATTGCAATTACAAGTAAATACAAGTTTTTCCTCAAAAAACACTATGAATTGATACAGTTTTTCCTCATATGGTTTTTTTCCAGTTTCTTTTGTGTGATTTTTTTTCAAAATTATCTTCGTCGATTTTTTTTTAAATATTGAGTTGGTTAGAATTAAACTTTGTAATAAATCTTAATCATGTGGGGAAAGCATTGTAGCTTTGCTCATAAAACATTGTGGATTGCTACAGTGTCTCTCCGCATGGTTTTTTTTATAATTTTTTTCAAATTATCTTTTTCAATTTTATTTTTTTTAATATTGAGTTGTTTGTGAATTACAATTGCAAGTCATTACAAATAAGGTTAAATCATTTGGGGAAGCACTGTAGCTTTCATCACAAAACACTGTGAATTGCTACAGTGTTTCCAACATGATTTTTTTTCCTTTTTTTGGTGTTTGTTTTTTAAAATTATCTCTATCGATTTTTTTTAATATTGAGCTAATTAAGAATTTAGCTTTGTAATTTTTTTCTTTAAAACACTGTGAATTGTTGCAGTGTTTTCCCAAGTGATTTTTTATGATTTTTTCTAAAATTATCTTTGTCGATTTTTTTTTTAATATTGAGTTGGTTAAGAATTATAATTACAAAAAAGCTAAATCATATGAGGAAACCGTTGTAGTTTTTCTCACAAAATACTATGGATTGCTACAATATTTCTCTAAATGGTTTTTTATTTTATTTTATTGGGAAAAGCGCTATAGTTTTCCTCACAAAACATTGTCAATTGCTACAACGTTTTTTCTCATGAGTTTTTTTCCTTCCAAAATTATCTTTGTTGGTTTTTTTTTTAATATTAAGTTGGTAGAGAATTTAGCTTTGTAATTTTTTTCTTTTTATTAACTAAAAAGCTAAATCATGTGGCGAAAGCACTATATTTTTCTCACAAAACACTGTAGATTGCTACAAATCATTTTGTTCAGTCTCTAAGGTTTTTGATCACCAACACAACTTTTTTTTTCGTCATGAAATATTTGCTTTATCATACCTTTAATTTCTATTACTTATTTAGCGCTGATTCACAATTATAACACTATCAAGTGCATTTTTTTATAACCCCGCGGCAGCGCGCGGGCATGTCACCTCGTGTTATCTATAAATAAAAAGGTGACTTGAAAATTAAGATGCATATTTTTTATTCAAAAACTTAATATCTAATTTATTTTCTTGTAGAGCACTAGAAAAACACTTTTATAACCTTAAAAAAATGATTTCTCAACTAAAAAATTCCAAAAATTGGTTAAAAACACAATTAAATAGCAAAAAAATATTTATCAACTATGATATACTTCTTCCAACAACTTCAAAACTTAAAATCTCCTCAATGAAACTCCTTTTATCAAAATAAGCATTTTGACACCAAATTTAAACATTTTTGTCATTGAATTATGATCAACCTACCTTTTTCTTTCTTATCTATTGTTTTTTAGCATCTCTCTCTATTTTTAAGAATTTAGTAGGGACTAAGGGGTTTGCTCCCTCTGTGGTCTCAGGTTCGAGCCATGTGGTTGCTCATATGATGGCCACTGGAGGCTTACATGGTCGTTAACTTCAGGGCTCGTGGGATTAGTCGAGGTGTGCGCAAACTGACCCGGACACCCACATTAATCTAAAAAAAAAAGAATTGAGTAGGGATGAGCATTTTATGTTCGGTCCAGTTTTGGGTCAAAATAAATAACCAAACCTTCGAACCGACCATATTTGGTTCGGTTTTTTCCCTACAAAACCAGTTTAAACCAAAATTATTTCAATTGAGCTTTTTTTTGGGTTTTTTCACTGGCCATATTTTTAAGAAATTCTATTTTCATCATGTTTTTATTTTCATAGCTTTATGCCTATTTTTTGAGAAATCCTGGTTTTCTCAATGAGCATGACTCTTTCTTAAACCGGTTAGGCATGCATGATATCCATAAATTCAAATCCCAATTTTCTTTTTGTTAGATCCCTGCTCAAAAATTAAACTTTGCAAAAAAAAAAATACATAAAACAAAAGGAAAGAAAAGAAGTCATTTGACTGGGAAAAAACAACATACAAAGGGAAGATCAAAAGATATATATTATTGAATTGTAAAACCGTCAAAACATTATTATTTGAACGAGAGGAAACCAATTACAAATAGTTTACATAGATTCTCACCATTCATTGAGTGCCTGGTGTTTTTATACTCAGTCTCTTCAATAAATAACCAAAGCTAATTCTCAATTGTAGTCATCACAAGACCTACATCAAGGAGAGCACAAAAAAGCCTTTCACTAGTTCAACATAATAATCTTTTTCAGTTAATATGCATAAAAAAATTATATAACAATTCCAAGATTATGTGAAAAATAGAAAGAATGATAAAAAAAAATTAAAAGCAAAAGTAAAGAGGAGTGTGCCTTTGATAGGAAGACTAAAAAAATTAAAAGTAAAAGTAAAAGTAAAGAGGGGTATACTTTCGATACGAGGACTGAGGAGCATAGAGCAGAAGCTTAATAATTGGGACAATAAAGCATAGAGGAAAATTAGAGAGAAGAGAGACGCAAAGAGCAAAGAGAGGGGGGCGACTAATTTTGTCTTCAAGGAATGCTATTTTTCTTTGTTTCAATTTTAGTCCCTTATTTTCAATTTTTATTAAATAATAAAATCAAATTTTTTTTTCATGAAATGAAGCATCAACCCATTGTCAGGAATATTTTTTAGATTAAGAAAACACACGTAGAAAGTATATTGAAACAAGTTATCAATTTCAAATCTCAATCAACATAATATTAAAAAAGAAAAAAAGAAAAAAAAATAATAACCAAGAAAAAAAAAAGAATCAGAGTTGCCACCCCATTTTCTTAAAAAAAGAAGAAGATAATTTCTCTTTTTTTTTCAATTTTGATTTTTCAATTTTGATCCCTTCTTTTTCAATCTCTCGCTAATAATAAAATCCCTTCTTTTTCTTTTTCATGAAATCAAATACCAACTCAAGATAACCACATAAAAATAAATCAAAATAAATTATCAACCCTAAATCCCAACTAACTTAGTAGTAAAGATAAAATTTAAAAAAAAAATATATCAATAACCAAAAAACCAAAAAAGAATCAAATCAAAAAAATAAAGGGGAAAACATTGAATCAATAGTGTTCCCCCAAACGTGTAGGGAAACACGCGTCCCTTAACAATCCTTTCGTTGAGGGCAAGGTTGTTAAAAACACTTTTTTGACACGACACGAAATATACAATATAAACTCGAATCGTAAGCTCGGATCGTAAAATCATAAAATCTCAAGAAAAATATTTTAACTGATTATATATTGACAATTTCAGTCAAGTAGTAAATAATAATATACCACAATTAAAATAAAAGTGAAATAAACAATACAAATGTCCAAACACCTTAAAATACATAATTCAAATAAAAATTCATACATGGTTTAAATAACTTAAAAATACGAAAAGAAAAAAATAAGATTGAACAACTATGTTTTATTGATAGAGTTTCAGAACATTTGCTAGAGGACAGGTCTTAAAACACACTGCAGACAACTAGTGAGATGATACAACATTCTAAGGTATATCACCAACTTCAAAAAATAATTAACAAAGACCAATACAGTGAACCCGTGACAATGAGAATAAAAACGTCTAAAATGACATCAATTTAATCCCATGCCACCTCACCTTCCATCTTTTTTATGTTAGTAACAAGTCCTAGAAATAATGTCCAAATATCCCACCAAGCAAGACATGCATTTTAAGTTCTCTCTGAGTCTTTGTCGTTTCTCTTTGTAGTTAACAAATGGTTAGTCTAAAACATATTATTTCTCTCTATATAAGTATTCCTATCTCTTATTTTACTCTTTTGATTCCTCACTGTCTACCTCTGCCTTTCCATGATTTCAATCATGTCTTCCCGGTCTAAAATACAGTATAAAGCTTTCTCATACCTAGGGGTGAGCAAAAAAACCGAAAAACCGATTAAACCGAGAAAACTGGAAAAAAAAATAACCGAAAAAACCGAATCGAAAAAAAAAACCGATTAAAAAAAACCGGCAGGTTCAGTTCGGTTTTGGTTTTATAAGCAAAAAACCGAATAAACCGAACCGAACCGGTTCAATTTAAAAAAAAATACTATAAAAGCCCTCTTTTTTTAACCCTAGCATTCCCCATCCTTCTCTTCTGCATCCACGCAGCCGCCCCCCCTCCCTTTCCCCAAAGCCCTCACAAGCCACAACCTCTCAAATCTCGATCTCTCACACTCTCAGCTTGATAAAAATTGAATTCTCCGTCACTTTATAAAACTTCATGGCCAGATCTAGACTTCTAGTCGTCTAACAAAACTTCAACAAGGTTTCAATATTCATCTTCAAATCTAACAACCCAGGGACACCAGGTATGATTTCTTCATCTTCAATCTTCATGTTCGTGCTGTTTTGTTGGATAAGAAGCCTGAAGAAGTTCCAACAGTAAGAATATATGCACCCACTGCTACTGGTTATTTTCTCGGGAATTATTAGAAGTAAATTTTCATTTGCATTATATTAATGTTCTGTGAAATCCATGCTCAGATTCTGAGGCTGCCAAGCTTCCCCAGTATTTCATTACAAGGAGCTCTCTGTCTACAGTGTTTTTGTTGCTAAAGTTCAAATCTTCTTTCAGCTTTCCTGATCTTTCAAGCTAAGTACTTTCTTCCACTACTCATCTCTCATTTTCTTTAATGGGTTTTTCATTTATTGTTTTTGCTCTTTTTTTCATCTGGGTTTCCGCTGTTGGCTTGGATCTATTGTGGGGTTTGGCTAAAAGCAGTGATTTTGTGATCAAGATCTGAACTTTGCTTAAATAACATTTGATCATGCTGTTTTACTGGGTTTGTTTGAGAATGCATTATGTTAGTTGCTGACTTGATTGGTTTATTCTTTACTCTCTTTTTTTGCGGTCCTTGAATCCTTTATGATTCTTTAATGGGGTTTTCATTTCGATTGAGGAGGAAGAAACTATCGAGTCTGTAACCTAGTTTAGTTGACCTGCATATCGTGATTGTGATCTTGTTTTATATTGCATAGGTCTCTTATTAGTCTCTAATTAATACTGCTCTTGTTCATCAATTTTTTTAGCCGTTTGATAGCCTAGAATTTATTCTTTACTGATTTGAGAATGCATTATGTCAGTTGCTGACTTGATTGGTTTATTCTTTACTCTCTTTTTTTGCGGTCCTTGAATCCTTTATGCTTGTTTTTCATTTTTGTCTTTTTAATGGTCCTGGTTTTGCTAGCTTTGAAGTTTTGTTCTTGTTCAATTTTTTCGTCAGTGTCATCTAATCAATTTTTTCTTCAGTTTTGATCTTGAATTCCAGGTTTTGATGTCAATGGTATTAAGGAATCAAAGTGCAATTATCTTGTCATCTTCGTGAGCTTTTTGATTGGGATGATGTGCACAATGAAGATTTATATTTTTTTGCATTAAATGTTTTATTTTTTATGCAAGGTGTTTTATTGTATTTTTTTTAAGCCCTTTTGAAGGCAATGCTTTGTAATTTAGATTTTAACTTGGTGTGTGTGGATTATTTAAACTTTGATGCAGGATAAGTCCAAAACACAAATATTAAAAAGACTTGAACAAAATATTAGCACTAATAATTTAATATAATGAATATTGAGTGATAAAAAAATTAAATATATTACAGAATCTTCTAATAAAATTTATAATATTAACATCAATTATAAGCCCATAAAAAAGCTTATCAGAAAACCCATTAGAAAGCCTTAAAAAAAAGCCCAAACAACAAATATAGGTTTTTCCGGTTTTTTTAACAAAAAAACCGAACCGGACCGAACCGAAACTGGTCGGTTTGAACCGGTTCCGGTTCGGTTCCGGTTTGAATTTTTAAGTTTTTCAAAATTTGATTTTGGTTAGTTTTTAGGTAAAAACCGAACCGAACCGGATTTGCTCACCCCTACTCATACCCATGATCCTCTAATGTTGGTGTTAGTCTACTAAAATTGAAAATTTAAGATTTGAACAACGAGGAAAGAGGAAACTGAGTAGTAGGGACTATGTAATGGAGTGTCAGGGGACTGGACAGAAAGACAGTAAATTTTTTAACTTTTACGAGTTAAAACTCGAAATCAATCAAACTCAATCAAAATCAATCAAACTCATAAAATCAATCCGATTTTACCGAAATTTAACACGTTATATACATGTTAACTTGTAAAATCATAAGATTTTAAAAGTCAACTCGTGATTTTAACAACCTTGGTTGAGGGGATGTTTCATCCATCCAAAGCAGAAATAAAAGGGAATTTTAGGGCATTAAGAATATTTAGTATCTTATTAACAAGATACATCAAATCTAAAATTAGGTAATCATTATCCAAATCCCAATAAAATACCTCGTAAAAAAAAAGAATACTAATATTAAACAATGCCTAGAGGCTGCAAGATTAAAACATAGACGCATTACCCTAATAAACAAAAAGGCTAAGTATGAAGTCAGGCGACGATCGGGATTCCATGCGGAGCGCTTTAGGACTCTGCAGGATGATTGATAGTAGGGCGGATCCCCATTACGGTTCGCAAAGTTTAAAAGGAACGGCCCAAAGAGAAGGTCTCTGTAGTGTTTAAATTTAAATATTCGACAGAACTACCTGATCAAATTAAATTTCAGGAAAAAAAAAAAAAAGAATTATACTCTGCAACTAGTTTATTGGCCTTTCCAGAGCACGTGACAGGTGTGGGGGGAAATTGGGTTGGCTTCTTGATGGCTTAATCTTGTATGGAAACAACAATGGGCTAGATAACACTACTATAATTACATTCCTCCTACTCTTTTTATCTTATGCATTTATGTCGAGGGAGAAGAAACCACAAATAAAGAAGAAAGAGAGAGATATTGGGAATTCAGGCCAGCTTGCTAATATCCATTTGCATTTTTCTGGGATTTTTTCTTGAAATTTGCGATGCTGCAGTGAGGACAAATATACTCCAGCCCGTCTGTCTTAGCATAGTCCTGCCATTCACCACCAAAAAACATCGAGTAAAATTTAAGATCCGTTTGACAATTTGCATTTCATGCGAACAAAAACAAATAAAAATAACAGTCCTGAAGACTTTTCACCGATGATGACCCCTATGTTACATAAGTGAAAGATATATATCTTTTACAACAGACCAGGTCCCAAGTTCAATCATAGCCCTAGTTTTTAATCAACAACTTTTATCTGCTTCAAGTAATATATTTGAAACAATTAATTTCAAGCACAATTCTAATCATCAAATAGATTTGAAACACTTCATTTCAAGCAACAATTCTAATCATCAAAGAAGCTTGATCAATTGCATACCTTAAAGGCACCGAGTCCCTGCCTCCTATCACAGCCGAAGTGAGCCCACTCGCCACATATTCCACAGTTAACCCAATCACCAGCTGCACTACTGTGAATATGATAACTCTAGTGTCAGTACATTGTATTTTCAAGTGCAAATGCACACACGCATGCAGGGAGAGGGAGAGTGAGAGAGAGAGAGACCTGTGACACAACAAGCAACATTCTCCATCTACATCATCATGGGCCAATTCATATTCCAAAAGGTAAGTTTCATAGTGCCTTTTCAGTGTATTGCCAACACCCTATTAAGCATGGAGCAAAAACAGGAAGTTACTCCAGCTTGTACACAATACGCAGTTCAATATTGTACAAAGCAGAAATCATGAGACATAGAAAGCAAGAAATGATCACGCACAGAATAAATTTATGGAACCACCAGAAGAACTTTCAGCTGAAGTCTATCATTTACTATAAATAATGTGGTGAAAGCCCATTCCCATCAGTATTACAGGCATTCTGATTTGGTCATCCACAAAAGGAAATATGATGTGAAGGATGTATATGTTACTTTCATAGCTATAAACTATACACACATAGAGATTTTATAATAAAAGCTGACTCAGCAGGTACCAAAATAATAAAGTCTATGTAGCCCAGCATTGTTGACCCTCTGCTTCATAAACTCAGCTTTGCTTACTAGTCATCTAAATCTAAGTACCATTTTGACTAGCATACCAGTTATAATGAATATATTCAGTTTATTGGAGCAAAAGGCTAAAACAAATATGGGCAAGGCAAAGTTTTACAATTGGAGAAGCAAACGATAATGAACAAGGGAGCTAATAAGATCACATCAGACAAGAATGTCCAGCAAAAATTTAAAACACTGGAAAAAAGAAACTAGTGCAGAAAATGCACGTAAATAGAAGGGAGCAGAAATGCTTTTACTTATTTATTGAGAATGAAATACTTCTACTTAAAAAATGGAATAATATCAGACAGACTCACTGCTCCTGATCTTTTAGTACAATGGCATGTAAATGTAGTTATTGAAGAAAATAAATTACAAGGCAGCGGGAAGAAAGCTTGGAGGCAAAGCAACAGAGCATGTTACCAGAATCAAGATGTTAGCTAAACAAACAAGAAAATGTGACAAAATTGAAATATCAAACAGAAAACATTTAACAAACAATTAAATTATGTTAAAATCTACAGAAAATAACACCAAAAGGCACCATATATTTGAGTTGGATGCATACATCCCAAAGGTTCCAAAGTTCAACAGAAAAGGAATGTGGTTCTGCACTGCTTAGCTGTAACTTTAGCATAGTCACAGTATACACAATTCAGGTCCACCTCACCAATATTGTGGCCAACTTTAAAGCACTCAACCAACATAAGACATCTCAAAAACCCAGTGTTGTCAAAGGCGAAAGGGGCTAAAAAGAGCCAAGCTTGTAAAATGCCTGAGGCACTAGGCACATGCCCGAATGAACCAAGGCAATGTGCTATAAATTAAAAAAAAAAATGTAATATTTAATATATATATATATATATATATATATATATATATATATATATCTTCCTAATTAAGATTAGATCATTAGAAAATATAAAATACCATAACATGGTCATATAAAGTTATATTTTTCACCCTTAAAAACAAATAAGATAATTTAAAGTAGTAAGTAGCCATATAGATTAAAAAGAAAAATTAAATATCAATTAAAAAAAAATGACAAATAGGTCAAAACATAAATCAGTTAAAAAAAAATCCATCACAAAAAGAACTTCAAGCAAGCGCTAGCCTTAATGCCTTGCACCCACTCACAAGGCGCTCGCCTAGGTGGCGCTTCATTGAAATCCAATGCCTGAGGCTAATAAAGGTACTGGGGCCTCGCCTTGCCTGGAGCGCCTAGGCGAATGCCTCAGCGCCTCTTGACAACACTGTAAAACCACGAACAAAAATAAGAAGAATTAGAAGTTGGAAAACTTACAGTCATTCTATTAGTCAATGTATGATTGCGCATCTTTGAGAAAACTTGTCCTTTCCAGTTGATTCCATTCCCAACATGAAAACCTCCTCTTGAAACCACCTGAGAACCCAGTATTTCTCAGCTTTCAGCACTACAACCTCTGCAGATTTGAATCATAATGTAGCATATAAAAAGGCTCACCTCTCTATACAAGTTAAAAAGGTCGAGGCGTTTTGCATTGAGAATGGCATCAGGAAATTCAGCCAGTCCACCTTGAGGAACAAGACGAGAATGACCACGAAGAATCAAGAACTGCATTACATCCCTCAAGAATTCCTCCTGCCAGAAAATAAAACAAAGCAGACAGATGTTTAAAGAATGATAATGATATCAAAAATCTGCATATAAACCACAAGATATAATAGGATTATAGGAAATCTAACTCTCAGATCCAAGATGATAAATGTGTTGCATTGGATTATCAGAATAGTTTGTACATATGAAGCAGAAACTTTCAAGTATCGTAACAAACTTGTTTAATGGAGTAAATTTAATAGCACAGAGACTGCTTGGTTGGTCACCAAACATAATAGAAGTTCTGTTAAAAGAAAAGAAATTACACACCAGGCTATTGACAGTACTTAAACTAGCCAAGCATCAAAATCCCAGGACCATCCGTGTCTCTGAGGTACAACACTTAGAAACAAATAACCTCAAACATATTACACATCAAATCCTGCATGGATGTCTAAGTTATAAACTCAAGAAACAAATGACTGGATAAGCAATCTACAAATTAAGATAAAAATGAAACCATTCCTAAGCATATAAAATTCATAAAAGCATTGTAAGCCAAAAAAAAAAAAAAAAACAGAATTTGTGAATTTAAAAATGACATCTACCTCAGAGCAAGCTTGTATTGGAGATCTGCCACAACCATGTTTCTTCAAAGGCAGTGGATTTAGAGAAATAATCTGCTGAGCCTGATAAGAGTTTGACAATGATTTTCGATGCGTGACAGGTGCAGGCCCAACAACACTATACTTCGGTGGAGGTGGCAAGCTAGGTTTTGTTTGTTCTCCATCATATCTTTCTGCCTCCAAAAATCCAGAAAATGGTAGCATTTTATGACGACGAGTGTGAGGTATTGGCCTCATTGCAGCAACATGCAACTTCTGTTTAAAATTTCCTCCATTTTCACCTCCACGGCCAAAAGTCAAGGGTTTAGTTTCTCGGGTAGGCTCAGATCTTTTTCGACAAGGGGCAGGAGGAACCAACCAGCTAGGATGCCTAGTGAGAACAGGGTTGCGTGGATGGGGATCTTTGCTCTGCTTTGTACAGAAGAAAAGGAGGCGATCAGCATCATCTTTTTCAAAAGAAGCAACTGACAGTCCTTGAATGCTAGCAATTCCTAGCATGACTAAGCTGCGGTAGGTTACATCTGGGGCCAGCTGCCGCAAAACCTGCAATGGCATTCCATAAGACAAGGCTATAAGAACTCATATTGCTTGATCAGTGTACCTAAGCAAAAGACTTAAACAAAAATGTGTGTGTAACTAACTGTAACCAAACAGCTATCCATCAGTTACTCTAAGCAACAGCTTATTGTTGCAAAACTATATGATACTTTATTGGTATTATTTAATCACTCATCCAAGGAATGTATTCATGCAACTTCTTTTCTTCATCCATCAAATGAATTATCTACATCAGAAATTTGACTCTTTTTTCATGGATAGGAACAGATAGGAAGGCTGTGAGACAATGTTACCTGTGATGCCCAAGTGGGAACCTTCATGGAAACTTCAAAAACACTTGCCCCACAGGCTATGGATGCAGACTTTCGTGGCTCAGATGAAGGTGATTTGCTTTCATCAGAACTCGTCGATGCATGGACTAGCTGACTGTTCTCGATAAGCTCACTTTTAATATGATTCTCTAAAAGCTGAGGCAACAGCCCCCAACCAAAAAAGAAAGGACCAGAAGTTATCGGGCAAGTATAAGAACTTCTGAGAGGCCATACAAGCAAGCACACTATCAACCCTTGCAGAGAAATTTTATCTTTACCTGATCATTAAAACAATTTTGTGCACTGCCGGACACTAGTAGTGATATGTGAGCAGAACTACAGGTTGATAAATCACATCGCATTGTCACTACACCACGAGAAAATGTCCCTGCCTGAAGAGGGGGAGGAGGAGCACTGCAAATGACAGTGAGATTTGTGAGCTAATAGAAACAGAAAGCAGTGAGACTAAAAGACATTTAATAACATAGAAGGAGCATTATGTTGATCGCAACAATAATTTAGAATAAGTCACAACTAATGTCACATTAAGCTTAAAATGGTGCATGTGTCCACATGTATATGCATGTATATGTACATTCATAAGTCTAGTATGTCAGTAGCAATATAAAATAAAAGGGCAAAGAAACAAGCAACTAGGAAAAATTCATTCAGTACCTTGTGCGATTATGAAGTTTACTCCCACGAATCTGAATGCACACCGTTGCAAAATAATAAATAAATAAGAAGTTGCTTAATACAAAATAGAAGAAATAACTCAAATGAAGAAATATAAATTAGTGATAGCATTCAAGTATGAATAGAAAATATAAAAGCATATTTCCAGTATAACAACTGCTGGAACATAGATTACAATGGACTTGTTACACTTTCATACTCAACAATAGAATGGCTAACCAACCAATATACTTGCACTCATAAAGGTGACATAAATCTCAGCTAAAGCCTAAAACATTTAATACTTCTAATTTAGTGATTTTGACATTTCAATTCTATGTGGACTGAGTGAAGAAGTATGGTATTTATCATGTCTCATAAATTTAGATATGAAAATTCCATGAATAACTCAGATTGTTCTGATGACAAGTAAAAGGTGCATTTATCTGGAGAGAGAAAAGGATGGGAATAATGATATCACAGGTAATATCCTTGGCATCTTCGTGGTTTAATAATCTAGACCCAAGAGATGCTTACTGACTAGAAATTGAGGAACTCGAGAAATAAATACAAAAGCCAGCAATGAACTCACTTCAATGTTCAGGAGAGCATTGAGCCCATCCTCCAAAGATCCCAGCGCACATGCATCCTGAAGAGAGTGAAGATTGTAACCAGTGAATGCTACCATGATATATTCAACCAAGCAACAAGTGAATAAATACTCAGAATTATGTAAATCAAAACATACCAATGTGCCTGTCAGTCCACAAACAAGAAACCTCATGGTCACATCATCATCATATATTTTTATAGCAGGAAGAGCCCCAGAAGAGCCTTCTTCACCCTGATCATCTGCCTCAGGGAGAGAAATATCAAACTTCGGAGGATCCCCAAGTAACCGCGGTCCGGGTTTACCGCCAACTTTTTGGCTATTGGAAGCTGGGGTATTGTTGTTCTGTACACAGTAGAGCCTAAAAGATGCATGAGCAAGTTGGAATGCATCACATGTATGGCTGCAAGAACTGCAATGCACAAGAGAACACAAAAGAGGATATGAAATATTCATTTATTTACTTATTTTCACAAAATTAAGAACAGCACGTTCCACTACTCTGTCAGGGATAATTAGTCCAGCCAAACAAATTGTCAAAATATGTAAAGCTCAACATCTGGTCAACACCAGCCAAACATGTTTTCAACATGTAAAGCTCAACATCTGGTCCACAATCTCATCATGGGAAAATAATTTGCACCCAAACAAATACTTCCACAATTACCAATTTGTCACTGCTTCAAAACATGGATCCATGAGCAATAACTACTAGACCACATATTAGATACAGCCATCAAAACAATTAAGGATAAAGATGGAACTAAAAGAACAACACATGTTAGAAAAGGTGACTGTACAATCATAATCTTGATGTAAAAGTAGAAAAGCATACCTTTGAACCACTGACAACAATGCTTGACGAAAGTGAGAAGCAGCATAAAATGAAAAGGCACTTTTCCAATATATAACATATGGAACTCCCTGCCACATGAAAACACTGGTTCAACAATGATTCATGAGAAGAAATCAGACAAACAATAGATACATACATACATATACATATATACAGGTCTTCAAATTCCATGCACCATCTCTTTAAATATTTATAATTAGCTTAACCAGTAACTCCATCAAAAAAAAAAAAATCAGCATACATCCTTCCCCAAAGTAACAATAATATCAATAACTTAAAACAAGAAAAAGAAATACAGAACTATTGACGATTAATATAACCTTGGAGTGAAGTGCCTCGGCCAACTTTTCACCATTGGGGATCTCTAAATAAACCTGTACATACGTTTGAAGGTAGATTCAGTGAAATGCTATGATTAATGTTGCAAGCTGCACAATTATATCTGACAGGACTGGAAGATCGACAATGGAGTTCATGTCACTGACATTATAAACAAGAAGCAAGAAGTATAATAACATCTTGATGACCATCACTCACCGTGGGAGGCAACGTAGAACCAAATAATCCACATAAGGATTCTGGAGTGGACAAATCAACATCTGTCCATCTTAGAGATCCAATTTCTTCTCTATCTTCAACCTGCTCACCTTGAAAATACACAATGCTGGGCTCCAGAGACTGCAGCACTTGCCGAAACTCATCAGTGCTCGGATTATTCAGTATCTGAACCTGCATTCAAACAAAAACAGTAACAAACATCAAAGCTTCACACATAAAATTTAACTAAAACTCAGAAAACCCATAACCAGAAACGCTGATTTATAGCCCAAAAATTTTTAAACATACCTCAAGCCGCCCAGTAGATTCAAGTTCCGGTAAAGGGTATCTGGGTTTATCATCAGAGAGAGGCAGTTTCTGCTCACCACTTTTACCACAAAGAACAGCAAGGAGAGTACAATGATTCCTTAAAGGACCTTGAGCATGAAACATCATGCATACATGCCAAGACCCCTAAATATATGTTTGAAAAAATCGACAACTAAATCGCTTTCCCCAAGAGCAGGAGCAATTACGCAATGCTTCCTTAAACCTAGAAACCTCTACACAATCAAATCAAAGAGCAAAACCCTAAACTTTGCTACAAATCTATGGATCCCAACTTAGCAAATCACCAAAAAGCCCAAATTCTCGTGTGAAACGCTCAAAACCAAACCTAAAAACACTCCAAATTGAAACTCAGCAACCCAGATGAGAAAGACAAGAAACCGAGCAAACCAGATAGCAAAACTGAGGAATTAGAAGGAAAAAAGAGAGAACCCAGCAGAGGAAGATAATCGAACAACAAAAAGGAACCCTAGATAGGAGTTGTGATACTATATTAGAGAAATAATCTCCTACGAAAGGACATCTTTTTTTTCCTTTCTATAATTAAAAATCTCTTCTTTGGCCGCCTCACGCACCGAACCAACGAAGAATAAATAAATAAATAAAAATCAATCCCAATAAATGAGTTAGAATAGGAAATAGGAAATGTTTTCATTAAAATTCAATCAAAATCTTTTTATTTACCTTTTTATTTTTTCGTTTTTCAAAACCAAAGTGTGAGTTTTAAAACTAGTGTTTTCCTTTAAGCAAATCAAGTCAAAACAAAAACTAGCAAGAAGAAAATGTCTAATAAAAAGAAATAAATGGGGGGTTTGCTCATTTTGTTTCACATTTGATTGGATAACTTTTCTAAATCATTAAAAAAAACAATGTGTGTGTTGTGTATATGACTTTTTGCCCACAAGATCCTCGTATATTAAAAGAACCAACAAACATTTAACTTGTTTACGTGTTCTGAAAGACACACTCCAGGGAACAAACATTAAACATTTATGTATCCACTTCTTCTTTTTTTCCCCCTTGTGCATGTAGGGAGGTAGTGTTGCTTTTGCTTCTGTGCTCCTTTAAGATCAGTTCTTGTCTTGGGTCTCCAGGGAACAAAAGATTAGTTCTAACGTGTTAATGTAATTGCTTTTGTTTATGTTGTGTTGGGTTTCCTTTCTTTTTCTCCTTGTCTTGGATTTGGAGTTGATCACATAAACCCTTGCTATCTTCATCATTAATCATGACCATGATGATTTATAATGTTTGTTGGTGTGAAAAATGAGTAATCCATACAGATAGATGGTTAAAAGGATGGATCATGTCATTGATTGGAGGGCTAAATATAGAACTTGGCCTTGAAGGGAAGGGAATGTCTCAACAATGGAGGGGGGAAATTTATTACAAGACAATTGTATTTATTTAAAATGATATAAAATATAGATATTTTAAATAATATATAAATAGACTTGTCTCATATTAACTTTTTATTAAATAAGTTTTGAAAAAAAATCCAAAAAATATATACTTGTTGAAATAAATTATTTGTTCAAATTAATCTTTTCATTGGAATGTCAAGAAAAAGAATTCTAGAAATATTCCAATGAAAATTCTAACATTTTACTCAAATCAAATTTAAAGAAAATAAATATAAAGTAGACAAGTCAATGCATAACATGATTTTTTTGATTTTTTTAAATTAATGTGAGTGTTCGGGCTAGCTTGCGCGTACCTCAACTAATTCCACGAGCCTTGAAGTTAACGACCATATAAGCCTAACATGATTTTGACAATATTAATAATTCATAAAGATACTATAATTCTTAGTTCTAATGATTCAAAATATATCATCATACAAATCATGCAATAATAAATTTTAACTTCAAAATAAGTTTTTGATAATTTCATAAATAAGTTTGTGGATATTCACAAATACAGGGAAAGGCACAATAATAATTGAGTTACTCTTGAATCAATTTATATAATATTGTTATTAATTTTTTGCTCTTAAATGCTCAAATTTATGTTTTATTGATTTTGCAGCCAAAGTTGTTAAATAAAAAAAAAAACACTACTATAAACAAAAGATCTTCTAGATTTAGTTTAAGTGAAATTAATCAAAAATTTCCTACCATGCCATTCACTACAGGGTTTATATGTTCTTATATTGTAACTTGACTATTTCAAAGCCTTTTTTCCCTTTAATTTAGATTATTGTTTAAATTTTCTTTATGATAAAGCCTTTAAAAGTAAAGGTCTTAATTGAAATTAGTTTAATGTGTGAATCATAATCTTCTGCAACCCTATCATGTTCTTTATGAGAAGCCTGGTAAAAGGTATCTTATATCTAATTTGTTTTATTGCATTCTTTGTATTTTTATAAGTATTTTTTTATTACTATAATACTTATTTGAGACTCTAGTTGGTAATATTAAAGGTGATTATGTTGCTCATATCATGTTTACAATATTGCTAATGCCAAATGGATTAGATCAGATCACATTACATTCTTTACAAGAACCTACCAAGATGATATATGATCTTGAAATTAAGGTCTGGCTAGCTTTAGGTACAAAGAAAAAGAAGAGAGTGGGAGGTTTTGCCAGAGAATGAGAAGTTATTTTTGTAAGGTTTTTAGAATAAAAGAAAGATGAGGCATTTTTGAAAAATAATTTTCAATGTTAGTTGAAATTGAATTCTTGTAGCAAATTAGAGGGTTTCCCATCTGATTTGTTTTTGGTTTTTTTTTTATGAATTGAATTCCATTTGGAATTCAAATCAATACCTTTAAACAGATTCCAAACATAAAAATTAATTTATCTCTGTGAATTCAATTCGACTCAAAGAGTTCTGAAAGAGCTTGAAAGTTCTTGCTTCTTATAATCTATTACTTGAACCAAGATGACTTTTATCAAGAAGCCTAATTATTTGAAAAGGTTTAACCTACAACCCAACAATTTAACCCAATCGTTCATAAGTTGGCTCTTTGCTTCATAAATCATGTTCTTATGATTCGATCACTGGATCAAAAATGCCAAAGAACTAGGAAAAGGTCTCATAATAAGTTTATGGTCAGCTAAAGACTCTAGCAACTACATTTTCAAAACATCTTTTACCATAACTTCCCTTGATTATTGTTGTTTAACAAGTGTCAACCAATAAGACTTTGGTTTAATGGTTGTACTCTCTTAGTTTTTATATAAAAAAAAATATTCTGAGTATAATGTCAAAAAAATTTTATAAAAAATATTTGGTTTGCAATACTTTCCAACGACTTTGAACTTTTTTTAACTTTATAATAAAAAAATTAAAAGATTTCAATCAATTTTTGGAACTATGAGAAGATAGAATAAACATTAAGATTTATTTATCAAAGAATAAAACCATATATATTTAAAATAATGCAAAGAAAAAAAAGAGAATATATAAAGGAATAAAAGAAAAGGAAAATAAATAAAGCAAAAAGGTAAAAGAATGCTTCTAAAATAAAATAAAATAAAATAAATAATGAAAAAGATAGATTAAATAAAATTAAATTAAAACAATTGCATATGTGAGGCTAACCATCTTTTTCAGCTACTAGATAGCCTATTTGGTGCAATATTTGAGTTTTATATAAACATTTAATTCTAAACCTATATATATTGTTTATATTAAAGAGCTTCCAAATTGAATCTTAATACAATGTAAACTTCTCCTTACTAATAATTATATGAATCCTAACCAATCTGCAACTCTGACTAGTTTAATCTATTAAGAACTCTTGTTCTAAGTAGGATTGAATCTTTTCATTGATTGTGCAAACTCAAACTCATATGATTGATTAAATCATGACTCCTAGTTACTTAAGACTTTTCTAAGCCTAGTCAATTTTACTATTCATGGTCGATTTCATCTTTTCTCTTGTGTTTGATTATGGACAATTAATTTACACACTCGACATGTCAATATTTATTTTTGGAGTAAACAATACCTTCCATATTTATTTGTTTCTAGAATAAATGAATATTCACTCGTCATATTTGTATTGAAATTGATCGATCGAATTGACCATCAATGACATGGTTAATGACATTATATGCCCAAAACTGTCAACCATGTTTTTAAATGTATCTGACATGTCAACCACTTATTGTTTTCCAAAAATTACAAATGTTTTGGCCTTTAGGCATGACATCTAGGATTTTATTAATTACACTTAATTAGTCATCTTTCATACAAAATAACCCCAATTCTTCTTTAAACAAGTTTAGATTATTTTTTTTGTAAAGAAAAGAGTCAATAACCCTAAACCTTTTTTTCTTCTTCCTAAAAAATACTAAAATGTCAACATCAACATCCGTTATTTTAAAATCTACACCCATCACCCATTTTTTAAATAGTATAAATTGTTTACCCCATGTCAATTGATCCACAATCAATATTATATGAAACACAAAGGGAGAATGCCTTAACCCATTTCTATAAAAATATGCTTTAGAAAAAAAAAAGAAAAAAAGAACACCACTTTGTATTAGACATTGAAAGAACAAGGTTTTCATTATAGGACAACCTTATAAACCTAAATATTTGGAAAACAATTGATTCCAATGTGGACCTAATGCTATTCTTGTAAATTACATCAAATGGATGAACATAACTAAACAACATTTTGGTGAATAATGGAAGGGTTAAAAGATTTTTGATGTCATTTTGCTATCTAAATTCACCACCAAGCCTAATAAGGAATTGTTAACTACATTTTTTTTCTTTTGTTTTGGTCAAAGTCCAATAACGCTTCCTTTTCAGGTATAACATGCAAATCATTAATTTTCATAACTTGGATATAATGACAGGCTTATAACAAAATGGTAAGCAACTTTGTACTTCTATACAAATCTTGACAAGTCCATTTAAGGACTTTGTAAGAAAAAAATAGACCAACCCTAACTCAAAAGACAAATCGATATATATATATATATATATATATATATAAGCATTCGATCTATTCTAAGTGTCATAAGTCGATTTTTTACTCTATTTTTTTATATTTTTTTAAATCCAAAAAGTAGAAAACAATAATAAAAAATCCAAAAAATATAGTTTTGATGTATTTGCGTTGTTTTTGGCATTTTTAGAGTCTTTTGTCTCCCTCTTTTTTTTTAACCAAAGGCAATCTCTCCTTCATTTTTTTTCTCAACAACATCACCACAGTCACCCATTTTACCTCCCTTAATTTTTATTTTTTGAACATTAGCAACCCTTACCCACAACGCCATTTCCTTTCTTCTTCTCCATTATAGGAAACCCACCAAAGCTAGTAGCTTTGCTCCCTTCACCAACTATAAACCAAAACCCATCTTCTTTCTTCTCATTTTCAACCAAACCCATTACAAAACCCACCTCAATAGTACCGGCTGTGACCCTCCATACCAATAGCTCGTGACCAACCGAAGCACTCTCAGTAGCACTTGAACAACGATGGCTTGTAAAGAAGAAAAAGAAACAATATAAGAAATTAATTAACTGGGAAGAACAGATCTAAACAAATAATTCAATCAACTGGTTATGTGATTTTCTTTTATTGTAGGCCATAGTGAAAGTCATCATTAGTGTAGGAAGAAGAAGAAGAAGTTTTAGATCTACCGATTAATAGTCTTCACCGACAACACGTGGAGACCACATGCCACCACTGTTCCTACACTTCCATCCTTGATTTCAATAGTTCTTTGACACAGAAAACACTTTAAAAGGTCAATTATAACCTCAAATCTTTTTTTTGGCAAACTATAAATTTTAGGACAATGTTTATTATTATTATGTATAATGTTTTGAATTAACTGGACATTGTTTATTGGATTTGTTGTGTTCTTGAGTTGAGATGGTTTGATAATTTATGCAGGATTGTTGGTATTTTTTAAAAAAATTGGTTGCTATTTGAACATTAAATGTTTGATTTGGGGATTATGTTTGAATTTATGTTGATTTGAGTTTTGATTTTTGATTCATGGATTATGTTTAGGTTTGGTGTTTACTTGTTATTTAGTTGAGTTTGATTGATGAATAATTTGTTTTTTAAGTTGGTATCTTGTTTGATTTAAAACACATTATTGTGTTTTGCTAAACGTGGATTTAGTCAAATTTTCAAATTTCTGGAAGATAATTTTGCAATCAATTTTGGGTTCCTTTTATTTTTTACCCTTACATATCTAGTATTTAGAATTATGACCTACACGCGAACGCGAGATGTTTTTTTGGTATTAAAAAAATTAATTCCCTTCCATAGCAACGACAACAAAATCTTTCTTTCAAAAATACAATTTTTATTTTAATTTGCATATGGTCAAGTCTCTCAAAAATAAATTATATTTGCATATTAAAAAATCATAAAAATAATCTTTTTATTTTTACATGCATTTTTGGATTTAGTAACTAGTTTATTAAAGCCATGAGAACTTAACTACATTTTAAAAATACCAAAGAATTTATCTTGTTTGTTCCAATATCAAGAATTGTGAAGTTATACGTAAGACATATTTTTTATATTAAAAAAATACAAAAATATATTTTGACTCTAGAATGGCAAAGCTTTAGCCTAATATGATAAGGACCTTCTTACCGAAGATGACTTTTCTTAAACCTTAGACAGACCAATGACTAGAAACACACAACAATACCTTAGTTTATATTAGACAAACAAACAATGCAACTTATCTTAGGTAAGGTGTACTAAGGGTGATACATTCTTCCAATACACAATTAGTCTCCTTATCTAGACTCTGAGATTAGTTAGGGTTCATAATGAGTAAAATACTAGGTGGCAACTCCATTTCTTTTTTTATTGATAAGAAATAAGAATTCATTGTTCTTCCCTCCATCACTAGAGAGATCCTGATCTGAGAGGATGATCTTCGCAATGCCACACACATACAATATTAAGTTTAAAAAATCAACGAAAGCATATATAAAGATAGTAGTGACATTAGCTAAGGGTAGAGTAATGGTTTTAGGGCCTTTTATACATAACCATGTTTATAAGGCTTTAAAAGAACGTTAAGTCAGTTATGGAGATGACCCCATCTATGATGAAGGGAAACTTTTATAAAATGTTATGATGGATTTAAGCATGGTAATTACTTATCTTCAAAGATTCAACAATGTGAAATTGAACTTTAATTCAAACTTCATCTAATTAGGGAGAGCCTATTACAATCATTTTTTTATGAATTTTCACTACATCCTTTAAAATGTGAGTTTACTTCACTTTTGCTCTGTTATAGCTGTAGTGCACTTGGTTTTTATAGTCTTGAATCTAAAAGAATAACTTTTAATAGACTCTCCTTGATTAAGATTATCTTAGCTAAGCTAGTCAATATCATATTGGATTCTATTATATAAAAGTGCTTATAAAAATGAGTCTCCATCTCTTTTTAACTATGAAAGAGTTGGGTGGAAGTGTAGAGAACTAATGGAAAACTATTTTAGTTAGTGATGAACCATTAGTCTTAGTTTTATAAAAGGATTCGTTGTATCATTGGCATATTAATCAAAGAATTTAGAGATGTGTTCCCTTATAGAATTTAGTTGTCTTTTTTAGAAAATTATTTAAAATCAGCTATTTTTATACCTCTAAAAACTAGGTGCATGCAACCTGTCTACCCGCTCTAGATATGGATGACTGTATACAAGCCTAATTGTTTATCCAGTTTTTAGCCCCATCTATTTTAGGTGTTAGGCTAGCTCAACCTTATCTATTCATTCTCGTACTTGTTAGGTTAGTAGTGCCTTGCTGGAAAATAACCTTTAAAGTGTTATTTTATCCATGTACAAGCTAGGTTATATGGTGGTAAAGTTGTTGGGCCATTTAATTGGCTTAAGGCTACTTATACACTTGTGTAATGAGTGACATCTTATATGTGATTGGTACTCAAATATTATTAGGAATGTACTCAAGTGTTATTAGGATTGCAACTATATTTGTTATGCTGGCATATAATATATAACATACTTCCAGAAACCTTTATACATTCCTTTTGGAGCATTAGTCATTGGAATGCACCTTGGTACTTTTCCTTCCAAGAATATGTATGAAAGATCAATTTTATCTCAACTTGTTCTGAATCAGATTAAGCTTATCAACCATAATTTGCATGGTTCAATTGATTACCACGATATTATCATAGTAAGTCATGTTTGTTATATTTTCCATTTTTATTAATTATAACAAAAATAATAATATTTCTAAAATAAATAATAATATTTAGAATCTTAGGACCTAGAACCTTGGGTCCTAATGAAGGACCTAATCGAATTGGGTCTTTACGCAAGACTCATTGATCTGGGGTCCTAACGCTAGACCCATTCCCCTTGGGTCCAGCGTCATGACCTAAACGTCATGTGTTTCAAAGTGGGGTGCGGGCATGGCTCACGCCCAGCGCAGCCCAAACGCCACATGTGCGCTTGGTCTGCCTAGCACACAAGCAAGTAGCTCAAGTGCCACGTGTTCGCTTGGTCTACCAGCACAGAGGCAAGCAACCCAAGTGCCATGTATGCGCTGGGGTCTGCCCAGCACTTAGGCAGCAACTCAAGTGCCATATGTCCCCACGTGGTTTTTCTTCAATGGTAATAACAATCTTTTAAAATTTATTGATGATGATGATGATAATAATAGTAGTAATTTTAAATTTTATCTTTCAAATCAAATCTATGGTTTGTTTTTCAATATGAAGAATAATATTTTTCTAATTTAGTAATTATTTTATTAATAATATTTATAACACAAAAGATAATATTTTTAATATTAATACTTTTGATTATAGTAAAAATAATAATATTCATAACACAAATAATACTATTTTTAATTCCAAGAATATTTATAACACAAATAATAATATTTTTTTTATTAAAAATTTGAATTATTATAAAAATAATAATATTATAATACAAATAATAATATATTTGATATGAATACGTTGAATTATAAGAAAAATAATAATATTTTTTATATGAATACTTTGTATTAAAAGAAAAATAATAATATTTACGACATAAATTATAATATTTTTTATATTAATACTTAGAATTGTTGAATATTTTTAATAATACTATGTCGCGGGCTCACTTTTTATTTTTATAAAAAATATCATAAAATTTTATAATATAAATAATAATATGTTTTCAATATTAATAATAATATTTTCTTTCAAAGTTATTAATTATAATAAAAATAATAATATTTATCACACAAGCATTAGCCCAAACGCCACGTGTGCGCTTGGTTTGCCCAGCACAAAGGCAGGCAATCTAGGCGCTAGGTGTCCGTAGCCCTAGGGGGCGTGCCTCCAACCTGGTGCTTGGGGCCTGCTGGCTGCAGCCTCACACATGCCCCCACCAAATAGTGCAGTCCACAGTGAAAGCACTCACCATACACGCGCTACAGTGCGGTGAATTCACTCACAGTGCACAGTAACCCGCGCTACAGTGAAACACTGATCAATTTTAGTTATAGTTAATGGTTATTTTTTACTATTTGTCAATCTAAAGATGAAATGTTGCACTTATTTTTAATTTTATCCCCAAAGCATTTTGTATACTTGGCTATAATCTGGAAGCAATCAAAGATCTTGATCAAACACAATAGACACTAAAACCCCATATAATCTGATCACTTTGTCGATGTACAACTTAACCAATTTATCCACTAAATCGGTTATTTTCATAGATATGAACAAAACAAATTTAGTTAATTGATCAACAACTACCTAGATTGCATCTTTTTCACTATTACTTTTTGGAAATCCTGACACAAAATTTATATTGATTTTTTTTAACATCTTCACTTCATGTTTTTAATCTTTATTTCATAAAAAAACAAAATTCTAATTAATTAGGGATTCTTAACCCCAACCATAAAATTTTCTTCTTAATTTATTTTTTTTTGGGTAAATTTTTTTGCTATTTAACACTCGGGAGGGGGTTTACAACATTATTCCTTATAATTAAGTTTTTTTTCTTTCTTTAGTTTTTTTTCCAATCTATGTTTTTTTTTTCAATTTCAATTTCATCCTTAAACAATAGATTTATTGAAGATTGAGCTTCATATTAACAAAATGCTAAAAAAGGAGGGGATTTTACTATACCCCTCCTTATAAAATACTATTCACTAAAATATTTTTTATCTTCCTTTGTTATTTTTTTTCCAATTTATGTTTTTTTTTAATATCAATTTCATCTTTCAACATTAGATTTATTAGGGATTGAGCTTCATAATTTTTTTTAAATTTACTTTTTATGAGGTCATCTTAGTCTCATGACTTGAATCGCAGGTTTGAGGGGTTAACTTTAGTTTTCATCCCTTTAACTAATTGATTATTTTCTCAATTTCATCCTTTAATATTGAGTCGATTGGGAATTATACTTCGTGACTTATTTCAATTTGCTTTCAATAAGATTATCATCATCTCATGACTCAAGTCATGGATTTGTCTAGTAACCCTAGTTCACTCAAGTTATTTTTTTAATTATTTTTTAATATATTTTCTATTTCAATTCCATCATCCAACATTAGGTTTATTGAGGTTTAAATTTCATAATTTATCTTTAATTTATTTTTTATGAGGTTATTCTAGTCTCATAACCCAAAATACGGTTGACTCAAGTTTTTTTTTTTGTTATTGATTTTTTATTTTTCATTTTCAGCCTTTAATGTTAGGTTGATTGAGAATTTAGCTTCATAATTTATTTCAGTTTGTTTTCTATGAGGTTACTCCCGCCTCATGACTTAGGTAACATGTTTGGCGGTTTAACTTGGGTTGACTCGAGTTTTTTTTTGTGTACCTCTTTAATCGACATTTCTTTCAATTTCATCTTTTAACACTGGGTTGATTGGGAAATGAACTTTATAATTTCTTTCAATTTTCTTTATATTGGGTTATCTTAGTCTCATGATTTGAGTCATGGGTTTGGCAAGTTATTTTGGGTTGACTTGAGTCATTTTTAAGTCATTTTTAATTAATATTTTTTTTTCAATTTCGTTATTCAAAATTGAATTTATTGAAAATTTAGCTTCATAATTTGTTTTGATTTGCTTTTAATAAGGTCATCATGATTTCATGACTTAACATGTAGATTGAAAAGTTAACCCGAGTTGTCTCGAATTGATCCAATATGTTTCCATCTCAATATTCTTAAAAAATATCATATTGAATATTTATTTTGAGTTAAACTATGTTTTTATCGGTCATCCAGGTTGCCTTTGGACCCGCCAAGTTGACCATGTCACATCGAGTTAATCTCTACATATTTGATTTTTTTTACTAGAAAAAACCATTAGCAACGTCTATAAACCTTTTTTACATTAAAAAACAAAATTCATCTGACCCACAACATAGTGAAAACAAATAATATAGTATTAACTAAAAGTAAATGAATCTAATTTTATCAACTTAGGGGCTAGTGGAAAATATATATGCGATCAAAGTGTTTAGTTAAAAAAAGAACTCTGCATACAGTTATAAGCTTGTAGAATAAACAATAACCAAGTACTGTGGACTATAATAAAAATATTAGCCACGATTGATGTAACAATGTTTGCTACTGAAACTAACATAATTGATGTTATCCACAACCAATGAGACTATTAAAAGTTAGATATTCAATTGTAAGGGTCTTTTCATTTGCTTTTTAATTATTTAGAGTGAACTAGTTTACAAGTCGACTCTATGTTATGGGTCAGATAAAAAAAAACTTGAATGTAACAAAAAACATCAAGGTTATAAAAAATTATTTGACATTGTTATTATGGCTTAGTGAGTCAACCTTGAAACCTCCTTACTTGACTCACATAGTTTGGGTTTAAAATTAAACTTCATGAAAGTTGTACTAATATGACCCAATAGACTTGGTTGGTCCAAAGACAATTCAATCAACCGTAAAAAAAAGTATAAAGATGAAATTGAGCAAATTGAAAAAAAATAAACCTCACGACCTAACTCCTCGTCTAGCCTGAGTTTAAAATTAAACTATAAAAAGGTTGCCCTGACATGACTTAGTCAACTTGATTGGTTCAAAGACAACCGATCATCATGTAAAACAAATCTAAGCATGTAATTGAGAAAAAAAAAGGATAAAATTGACAAAAAAAACCTCTCTACCCAACTCCCTTACCTAGCTTAGGTTTAAAATTAAAGTGTGTGAGAGTTTCTCTAATGTGATTGATTTAAGTTGTTCATCCAAAAGACGATTGCTAAAAAAATTTGAGGATGAAATTGAGAAAAAAAAAGGTTGAAATTGAAAGAAAAAAAAGGTTGAATTGAAAAGAAAAGGAGGAGCCTAACTGTTCATGGGATTAGTGAATTTCCTATAAGAATGCTAAGTCTTTTAGTAAAGAAAGGTAATGAATATTGGGTTAGCAATATATTTTCCCCACGTTTTACTTTTTAGTTATCTAAGGTTTAATTTGGTTCTTTTACCATAATTTCAAACCTAATTTCATCTAATTACGCTATAAAAAGATGTAATTGAAAGGTAAAAAAAGTAAAAAAAAAAACCTATATAAAAAAAAAAGCTCCATAAAAGGATGTAATTGAAAGGAGAAAAAAGTTAGAAAACTAAAAATAAAAAGCTTCAGTATTCATTCATATGAATAGTGAAGCTCCATAATGTTTCTCATTTGTTTTATAATAGGACTAGCTATTTGGCATGCGCTTCGTCATTGGTTGAATAATTTTATTTTTCAGAAAAAAAATGAATATGCATCCTTTTCCATAACGTCTTTTGCTATAAGAAAATTCTCAATAAAAAATATAAAAGATTATGCATGCATCTAATTAAATAAATTGAGAATTATCTGTGCCACTAAATATATAAAAAAAAGTCTTTAATAATAAGTAAAGACTAAACTGGAAAAATTAAGAAATTGATGCAAATCAAGATATTTCATCTCACAACATGAATCATGTACCCAATTATGTTTAATAACTTTGTTTCATTGAATAAAATCTTTATTTATCCAAATGATTATCTGTGCCAAAAAAACAATGTACACCCAATATATTTTTTATCTTATTTTTCAAAATATTATAAACTAAACATTTCATGTTTACATTAAACAATTAATTTAATTTAAATAAATAACAAAATATCTTTTAAAAAATCTAAATTTAAAAGAGAATGATAAATAAAAAGATCTGAAAAACCCAAATTATTTTCCAAATCAATGAAAAATCATGTAGAAAACAAATAAGAAAAATTAATGGAGCCCAATATCTAATTAAATAAATTTTAAAAGATGAAATTAAAAAAAAAACATGAGTTCAAAAAAAGGAAATAGAAATCAAGCAAACTCGAGTTAAGCTTTTAAACTTGAGTTAATCTCACAAACCCACAACCTATTAAATCCTAGACTCGGGCTAAATCAAGAAGCTAAATTCTCAACCAATTTAATAGAAAACAATAGAAATAAAAATAATGAGGATTAAGTTTTATAGGAAAAAAATTGGCAGAGGATGAAATCGCAAAAAATCCAATTATAAAATTTAATTCAAATAAAACAAATAACAATCAAAAGAATGAGGACCAAATCTAACATACAAAAAAATTGAAAAAAAATCTAGTTTTATAAACTACTTCAAATAAAATAAATAGCAATAAAAAGAACATGGACCAAATCTGGAAAAAAAAAAAAAACAAATTGAAGGGTTGTTTTGAGAATTTGCAGAGTTAGACATGTAATCAAAAAGGAAAGAGAAAAGAAGAAGGGAAAAAAAGTTGTTGGTGTCAAACTAAAATTTTGTTTAGCACACACGCCGCTTAAGAATGGAGGGGCCACCGAGACGATTTTAACTCCACTCTTAAAATTAGTGTTTGGTCATCTGGTGATACCATATGCACCGCCCGAACAAAGCGGCTACCACGTACGTGATACAAAATTGTCTCTCTACTAATATAATAGTAACAAAAAAAAACCCAAATGAAAATACAAAATGCCCCTTGATGTAAGTTTATCTACTTTTAAGGATATTTAAGTTATTTCATTGTGTTTAAAAAAAATATACTAAAATACCCTTGTAGGCAAGCTTTAATTTTATTTTTTTTGAATTTAAGGGTAGAATAATCATTTTATTGTGCATCATAAAAGTGAAAATGCTTAATTGTCTCTTTTAAATTTAGCAATGATCAGTGGATCCTTGTGAAATTACTGAATTATCTCTAATAACTAGTTTTTTTTTAAGAGCAAAATGGATATTTTACTACTTCTTGTTAATAATCTTAGACTTGTATCATTAGTTGCATTGATGAATCAATTAGTGAAATAGGACCTAGCTTCATTACCACTTTATTGTCATTAATGTATAAGTGAATATCTTTCTTTACAATTCATTTTTTATTGTTTCTACTATATTTAGAAAAGAAGAAAAAAACAGAGACAAAATCAAATATGAACCAATTTGACGTTTAGACTTTCTTTCATTTCTTTACATGTTTTTGTACACAACTGAGTAAGTATATCTTGCTTTCATACACCTAAGAAATGAAGATAATCAAATGCATAAAGAAACCAAGGAGTTACGAATATGAGAGAGAACCTTATCTACCTTCTCTCCTTTCTTTCAAATATCTTATGTCTTTGCATGTTTCATTTGTGTTTTTCTTTATATTCTTTACATGTATTAATAGTGTTCAATACTCGTCTTTTTTTATTTTATTGATACTTTCTTAATATTAGTAATTAATGATGGATAAAAAATGACATCTTAATTATGCTATTAATCAAGGTTTTTTCTTTAAGTGATAAAGAGAAGTCCAATGCTTCATGTATGAGTACTATAACATTTCTATATCTAAATAATCATATTCATCAGTGTTAGTTTTATCTATAAAAATATTTGATAAATTAAATAATAGAACGTCAATACTTCTTCTAATGAGAGGATAATAGAATTAAAAATCTAACTTAGAAAAGGACACTCAATTAATATGAAAAAGAAAAGGAAAAATACTTTTTCATAAAATACAAGGAGTGAAACTCCCTTTGTGTGTGTGTGTCAAGAAAAGTATCTTTTGTAACTCAAGCATGCTTTCCTTCGATTAGAAATTCTCAATCCCCAAAGAAATCATACTCCATTAACATGACCTCTAGAACACCATCTTCATCCAAAATATCAAAAAATAAGAACCCAGTGTTAAGGTTTTCCTTAATAAAAACAATGCAATAGTTAAAGAAAAGAAAGTTTGAAAAAAAGAAAAAAGAAAATGAGGGAATGCATTGCAAAAACTATATTTCATTTCTTGTCATTCACGCTTTTATTACAACCAGTCATTTCTTCTAACTAACTTCAACCGCTACTACTATTTCTACGCTGCTTGTTTATGTATTCATTTACTCTCGAAACTAAACAAGGATAAATTATCTATCGAAGTCAAGCTAGGGTGTCAATTTTTCTTACTTTATTAAGAACATTTCCCTACATGTCTTGAACTAAACCCTAGTATTCTTAGATATACACCTTTTGATATTACAAGCGGATCCCTTATTCAACTTTGGAAAAGAGGTGAGCTTTAAGTACTTACCTTTGGAACAACTTATCATATAGTAGGATTGCTGGTGCATGATAGATAATATTTTAGGTTCTTTGGTTTTTGACAAAAATACGGTGGTAAGAAATCATTTGTAATTAGTAGTGTTTCTTATATAGCCTAAAATCTTGGTTAGTTTATAGGGCACCTAGACAAGGACTAGATAGGTAGGAAAATATAGACGTTAACTTTTTCTTCTTGAATGGCATGCTTTCATGTTAAGATGAGCTTTAAATTGCACTTATATATATATATATATATATATATATATATATATATATATATATATATATATATATATATATATAACTTTAGTTTTACCTTGGCATTTTTAATGGAAAACAAAAAAGATCAATTTAATTAGCTTCTTATAAAATTTTCTTCATAAAATGCATCTACTTAATACAGTGATACTGGTTCGTGGAAAGTGACAATTGTAACTATTCTGTGGATGCTTTTTTCATACTGGAAATTATAGGAGCGAGGTAGTGGTGGATAGTTTTGTTGCAAGTTAACATTTAGTTTTAACTCGTTTATTGTTTTGATTAGGTTAATACACATAAGCATACACATATTCATAGGATTAAATTTAAACCTTGTTCAAATCATAACTATCTATATAGAATAAGTATTTTTATCTTATCAAGGCCTGGTATGGACAATATATCTAAGCACTCTTTGATTAGATAGTATGAGAGCCAATAGAAGTTGTTTAATCTTTAAAGATAGCTCTAGAAGAAGAACAACATGAGCTGTTCGAACACGAATAATAACAATTCCAAAAGAGAAAAAAATATGGATCACCTTTTAATAAACCACCTCTCTTAAAAAGGAGAGGGGTAATGAACATATTAGTCTTTCAAGAAAAGAGAAGATTTCTCTTAGAAGAAGTTTCTAGTAGATCACCATAGTTTAATAAAGGAAGGTCTTCAGGTAGATGACCTCCTCGTATGGGATCAAGTAGGAAGTTCAACCAAAACCATAACTTGTGGGACATTTTCATTTCCATAGTATATTTTTTTTGTAACTGGTCACATCCCAGTGATTGTAGGGTAACAATTTTTATTTTTATTTTGCAATCATTTTTTTAAATATTACACCTTTCATCCGAGTTAAAGTTGGTTTTCAAAATAAACAAAATAACACCAATACCCTCGTATATTTTAAAATATTAAAGCTAATAATTACCATACCACTCATTCTCTTTCTTTCACCTCACATTCTCTCCCTCAAAGACTCATCTCATTGTTGAAAAAATAGTTTTCCCTTTGTTTCTCCTTCACTATTACCTTGTCTTTGCAGAAGAACCAACTTATAAGGTAGATTTAATATTAGCTGACTCTCCAGTCTGCATGTTTTTATCCAAGATAAGAGTTCCATTATCATCATTGTCATCCAAATTTATGCTTCAGTTTTGTGATTGTGTTGATGTTTAGACCTTTGTTGCACGTGGGCATGTGGTGTAATAAGATATTGGAATTAATGAGTCACCACCTAGTTGTTTGGTTCAGGATCACTAGGAGACTTAGATGTACTGGTCTTATAAAAAATTCCAAGGGTAAGGGACTGGTTATGGCTAGTGAAGATATTAGCACCGCTAGGTACCTTACCTAAGGTGAGATGCATTGTGTGGTTTAGATATGGTTTAAAGGTTTTAATAAATTAGTAACCAATGGTCTATCTATGACTCGAAATAAAGATTTACTCTTATGAATAAATTTGACATTTTAAATTTACTATGGGCTCTTATGCCTAGATAAATTCTTAGGGGAAAAGTTCATATAGGTGCCCTGACAGAGTTCACCTATCTTAGAAGGCAAGAGTGTTTCCCACAACTCGTATATTGTGATGAAAAATACTTCCAATTAAAATAGGTAACTATAAAAAAAATTTGAGAATTTTTTAGTCAATTCCTAATATTTAAATATCAGCTTACTTGTAGGTTCAATATTTATACCAGAATATTGACCATTAATTTTTAGAGAAAGAAAAAAAAACTTAGGGTTATTGAAATATTGATCAAATCCTTAAGAAATTTTACAATTTTTTTGCAAATTCCATAAAAATACAAAGAAATACAAAAAGGTTTCTAAAACAATGCTAGAACATTTTTTTTTCTCTTTTTTATAAATAAAAATACAATTTTTGTAAGGATTGAGTCATACGCAACAAGCAGAAATCATTTCTGTCATATGCAATTAAAATATTTGTTTAAAAAAACTTTTATATTTTTATCATTTTTCCTTTTTTATCATTTATTTAACACAAAATAAAATGCAAACATGCATACACATTTTTTTTTACTATATTTTTACTCATACACCCCACAATTACATGTTTACAAGTCATAAAAAATCAAAATTTAAAAATAAATTCAAACACACATTAAAATTTTAAAATTTGCAATATGGTCCTTCCAAAGGTTGGAAATAGGTTGAAGAGATTGCTGGGAACTCAGGAAACATACTAGAAGATTCTGGGCAGCTACAATAGTGGTGGCGCGTGGGTTTCACGTGTCGTCCCCATTATCAGTGCATGGGTTCATGTGTCATCATTGAGGGGACAAAAAATGGATGGATTTGGTAGATCTCATCTTCTTCTTCACGTATGTACTAGTAGTGAAGGGTATCACCACCTGCAAAGCTAAGAAAAATCCACAAATAGTTGATTTTATCTATTTGTTTCTCAGATCTGCCTCTCTTTATCTCTACTATAACTTTTGTTATTTTATTTTCATATATACTCCTATCTATTTGTTGTAAATGAGGGTTGTTGTGAGTGAAGGGAGACTGATGACACTGCCATAAAAAAGAGAGAAGCGAAGGGAAGCTATTGTGTTGTCGTGGCTGATGGTGGCACCACTGCTTCTCTTCCACCGCTGGTGGTTTGTTGTTTACATATGAGGGATGGGAAATGGCTGCTATAGGAAAGAGCTACCATTGTGGGTTATTGCCGAGAAAGCTTCAACCGATCAAGAGCTACTGGTACAGGGTAATGGCTGGTATTGTTAAGGGCTCACGAGTTTGTAGAGGAATATGGTTGTGGTTTCAGTTGAAAGGGAGGATAAAATGGTTGATGGCGGTGTTAGGCTTTGACAATAATGGAAACTAATTTGTTGTGGTTGTGGGGTGTTTGGTGTCGTTAGTGCTGAGGATGAAAAAACTAGTGATGATGGGTGTTTAGCAGTGAGAACAAAGAGAGATGGGAGGTTGTCTCATGGTGATGGTGGCGTGGAGGTCTGGACCACGAGAGAAAAGGAAAAAAAGATGAGGAGTTTTTGGTTTGTAGTTATGTTTTTAAGGGAAGGAGGTTGTAGGTAGCCGATGATGGGAAAGAAAAAGGTGAGATGGGGAGCAATCAGTTTTTTGGTCTTCCTAGTGGCTAAGTTTAGGTTTATTAGGGCTTGAAGATGATAGGTTTCTCTCTCTCTTTCTCTCTCTTCTTCGTATGGATGACAAATCTTTTATGTAAAGATGGGGGTATGGTTTTCTTGTTTGTGGGGGTGAGAATCTGTTTTTTTTTTTAATTATTTTCTTTAAGTTTTTTGTTGGCCTTCCTAGAATTCCCTCTTTTTTGTGTAACCACCTATATATAACTATTTTTTTTTTATCTTCTTTCCCTTAATTTCTTAGTCCTCAAGCAATTTAAATTTTCTTTGGTCCTTCATTTTCTTCATTTTCACTTTTGGTCCCTTTGCTTATTTATTATATTTTGATTTTGATTTTTTTTGTATTCTGATTCTTAAATAAAAAGGCAATATCAACGTTGACTTAAAAAGTGCATTAACAATATTATTTTAATTTTAAATTCTAAAAAAAAAGGTTGAAAATAATACAAATATATCAAGAACATATCTAAAAAATTAGATATCAACAACTTTTATTTTATCTCCAAAGACTTTTGCATTTGTACAAGGGCAATCATTGAAATTGTTTTACCAAGGCCTTGAAATGTGAGATCATAATGAGTGTGTTGACGAAAATGTAGATAAAAAAAAAAATCATGAACAAACATAATAAAAATAAAATGAACCCCTCTAAATCAGTAACATGATCACCAACTAAAAATCAGCCTAAACAATGCTCAATAAAACCATGAGCCTCGTTAACAATCTCACCATCAATTGTGATAGTTATATGAAGAGAAGAGACAAAAAAGATTGCCTAAGCTTATAGTGGTCATATCTCTTTTTATTTGTGTGTTTGAATGAGAGGTAATTTTAGTTTTTTTTTGTGAGACCCATATAAAAAACATGGTTTTTTAGCTTTTGAAGGCGTGATTTATACTTAAAAGGTGTTATACATTTAAAAAAAAACCACCATACCTCCAAGCCAAACAAAAACCTTTATTTGCCTCACCTCCCATCAAGGAAGAAAGATGAGTCGATGATCTATCCGGTCAACCAGCTGACCCTCCCTAACAAGCAGTGGCGTATGGTCACCATTGTTGCAATTAATGGAGGAACTCAAAATATTTTTATGGTCTTTTATGTGATTTAGTAGTACTGTACTACAATAATAAAAAATTATTTTCTAAAAGCTCTATAAAGTGATTAGATCTATATATAAATGTGTTGTACTTGTCATGGAGGAGGAAAATAAGATAGTGGCGGCCAGGGTTTAAACTTGTTGTTCAGGGGAAATGAATTTAGGGTCTGTGTGGCTGTGCGTTTCAACTTGCATTTCACTAAATCTTGAATTTTTTTTTTGTTAAAATTGAGTGCAGTTTATATTTTTTAGATCATTTTGATGTGCTGATGTTAAATATAATTTTTAAAAAATAAAAAAACATCATTGGCATGTATTTCGACACGAAAAGCTATTTGAAAAGCAACCACTACCACACTGTGAAACACACTCTTAATGATTTTTTATTTTTATTTTTATTTTTATATTTGAAGGGCTTTTTAGTTATTATTTAAGTATAATACCGGTCTGGTAAATAAATATATATTTTATGATGCCAAGAAAATTAAAGAAAAAAAGTGTAATATTTAAAAAAATTGGTTGCAAAGTTAATAAATTAATAATAAAGTTAATAAATTAATAATAATCACGACTCACGAGCCACTCGTCATATCTATCTATAAATCAAAGTTTTTACTCACTTAAAATGAAAAACGAAGTGGACAAAAGAAATTCTTATGAACGTGGCAATCAATACTTGGCTGGAGGATCCACGATGTGATGATGTTTGGGTGCACTCGCAAAGCACAGGCACAAACAAAACACACTCGAGTGGAGAGGCGCGTGGAGCATGGAATGGACAGTGTCGGCGGCCATGAATAAAGCCAAAAGACAAAGGGTTTGTTGGGGTGGGTAAGGAATAACATGTGGGCTGTGTGTATATATATATATAATATTTTTATGTTTCAAGAGTTTTTTTTAAAAAATATTATTTTTTTATTTTAAATTAATATTTTAATATGTAAATATCAAAATATTTTTTAAAAAATAAAAAAATTTATTTTAAGATATTTTAAAATAAAAATTACTTTAGAAAATAATCACACCATCATTCCCATATACTCCAAATAGGCCGGCTTTTGCTTCTAAACGTGGATTTCACATTATAGTACATTATTAATTTTAAGAGTTTTTTTTTTCTTGAAACGCAGATTCTTTTAGTATTTTTTTTAATTTTATTATTAGCATATTAAAATTATTAAAAAATTATTAAATAAATATCAATCTAATGCTGGTTTCATGGATAGGGACTCATGTAAGAAAAAAAAAAAAAAAAAAACTCAACAAAAGAAAATAAAGAAGGAAAGAGAAAGACAAGATAATAGGAAAAGGATAGGAGTAGGACGGTGTGGGTGTGGTGGTCTGGAGAGTTTCAAGAGAGGGAGACATGTCCAACTTCTTCCCTACAGCCTCCTCTTGAAATTCTTTGTTTCTTCTTCAACTACTACTTATTGACTTCCTTATCAGATCCCAAGGGTCTCTCCTTCTCTCTTTATTTTATTTCGTCATGTCCTTATTTTTTCTTCTCGCTTGTACTCTGTTTGATGGTTTGGATAACAATTTATGAGTGTAGAATCCAGGTAGCTGGGAATGTTTTATTTGCTGTTTTATGTGTGCATGCTTTCTTGATGTTGTGAAAGGAGTTCTAAATATACTGTTTTTACTGTAGTTACTCTCTGGTCTCACTGCTCTTTTTTTGTCACTGCATTTTTTAGTTTATTGTACTCTTTAATTTATGTCTTTCATTTTGGAATTATTGGAACAGAGTTCTTGAGAATTTCCTTTAATGATCTTATTCAAGTAAATCTTGCCCAAATGCATTTAAGAGGTTACAGGCGGAGTAAACCGTAACCTAAATAACAGGTTTCTTGTGTGGCTGGACTTTGATTTCATGCTTATTCAATGCTAGATTTACTGCTTTGTGTGAGAGTGTGTGTACACGCGCGCGCGCGCGCGCGCACACACACATATTAATCATTCCTGTTAGGTTTTTGGCCAAGCCTTACTTGCAGAGCACAGTTGATTGCCGGCATAGGCTTTTAGGTTTGTCTTGTTGCACTTGTAGCATCTAAGTGCTTCCTTGGTAGATTCTTCCTTATTTCCATCAGTTTTGAAGTTTGAGAACTTTTTGTTTGAAAACTAGGAGGTCCTGTAGGTTTATTTTTCCTGTTACAGTCATATGTCAGTATAAAAAAGGGAGATCTCATGGTGCATTTTGTAGATTCTTAGTCTCAATTCAAAACTGGTAGTTATTGAGGTCTGTATCATTAAGTTGGCCATATATCTGGTTTTTCCATGCTTTTACACCGCGTGCCTGGTTTAATGCTCTTCTTATCTTCAATAGTTTTGTGGGTTTGGTGGATGATGCACACTCTTGTTCAATACGTAACAAGCTTTAATGATGCATGCTTCACCCACTTTTGGAAAATTGTAGGTAGGCCAATCATGGATAGTGGTTAGTCGTAGACTACACCTCCTTCCACTGTTACTTAGGTGCAACGTGACTCATCTACTGATTGGAAACTCGTTTCTGATATCAATGGCTATTGGTGTTCTTTAAATAGGCAAAACAAATGTTATTTGTAGTTATTTACCTTGTTCTCTTAGGAAAAAGTACTTTACTATATTGGAGTAATGGTAAAGACACTCATGCTATGGTAGTGAATATGCATGCCAGCTAGTTAGTGTGAAGCTATGGTTTGTTTATACATTTTATCATAAAATGCTTTCCTGCTGTTGATTTTTGTACAATTAGTCAGGGCCATTTCTTCCCCAAGATGTCCTTGTTAACCACACAAGCAACCTCATGCCAGCAGCAACCACAATGTTTGCACACCCATTGCTCTTTAGTTATACTGATGGCGAATTGGGTTTTGAATTCTGATGCTGGTATAAGGTTGTTGATATAACTTTAGTTACCCCTGCCTAGAACAAGTTTCCTGGAAACATGGGTAAACCATGGGATTCTTATGTGGTAGCTGAAGCCTGAAATGACTGCAGTCATTGGTTGCTGCATAAGTGGTGTATAAAGCTCTTAAAAACTTGCATTTCTAACTTCCAAAAATTACCAAGAACTGTTAAATACAGGTGTTTCTGATGTAAATGTTATTTAAGATTTTTCTTATTTCATTTTGATTTTGTATTATGCTTGTAGTCTCAGTGTCTCCCATCCTTTCTTGAGTATTCACTGTTTTTTATTTAAACCATACAAACCCTTGGTCACTTCAGCTTTGCTTACAGTGGTGATTTAACCTGACCAGTTGTTTCAGTATGAGAGTATCTCTCTTTGTGCCAAATAGTTTCATTTAGTTGTTTCATGGTGCAAAACTAGTCTATTTGAGTGTATTTCATGTCAATTGACCTATCCTTTTTAGTTGATTTTAGATTTTTCATCACATGTTCTTATGTAACTGAAGCGGACCTAGCTCAATGGATCTTGTGTTTTCTTTGGACAGTTAAACAGTAATCTCAAAGGCGAGCCAAAAAGAATCCGTGATTGCTTAAGGATTTCCTTCAAATTCATGATATATATACATATAGATAAAGTTGATGGCTTTACGAATTCAGAACTTGCTGAAGAAAAACTTTGATGAACCTTACTTCACCGTTAGTTGCCCATCATGGTGGAATTCAAATGAACAGCAATTTTTGCCATCTTTATCCAAGAACACAAGCTTTAAAGTAGACTCTCCAAACCAACCTTATCATGAATCAAAGCAGTTAGGATTTCATCTCCTGGACCAGGAATCATCCTCAACTCTATCAATTGGTCAATCTCACAATGAAATGAGTTCTGTGGGAGGGATCAATTCACAAGATCAATGTATTTCATCTGAATCTGGTACTTATCTTTGGTTGCACAAATGTATTCAACATATTATTTTCTTTATATTTGCATTACACTGGCAGACTACAGACTTTATTTTTCAGCTAGTCTTAGGGAAGGGTGCTTTCAACTTTTTTTCTCAACTTTAGAGGGTAGGCGTGGCTACCAATTACGCTATGTCTTATCCTGAAGGTACAAAATGTTAACAATAGCAGAAGAAATATATTAAAACATATTTATTTTCTTTTCAAAAGCTATTTATGGTCCCATAGAAATTTGTGGTCTAGGAATCCTTCTAACATAAAATAAGTGTTTTTTTCTTCTTGTAGAATTAAAGTGTCCCGTGAGATGTTTAAAACTAACAGCTATTGTGTTACCAAAAAATTTCCAGTCTCTGTTTCCAATTTAGGCTGAGCTTACAAGAAGCTAGTCAAAACTCGATTTTTTTCATTTTTATTTTTTCATAATATCAGTTTGTAAAAACTCCAAACTATATGTAATACATGAAATAATTCTGTTCCTTTCTTTAAGTTGATAACTGAGAAATGCTCCAATTGTATTCAGATGATTTCATGTTGCATTTCATCAGAAGTTGTGAGAGTTCAATTGAAAGCAAACCATCTGAATGCTTTGTGTGTTATATTTAATGTGCTGCCTTCTATTTGTTTTGTTATCTTTCCTTTTCCTGACACCAATTTAGTGCTGTTCAATAGTCATTAATATTTTTATTTTATTTTATCAGTCATTAAACACCCTAATGGTTGGTGACTTTTTCTATTCTCAGTCTCACATTTTGTTTGGGTTTTTGCACATTCACACCTGAATTCTACAGAATTAATCAATGAGCTTTCTCAACTACTGTGTGCCATGTGTTCCTTTTTTTTAGTAATACATTTTAAACTGTTCTTATGGATCTTACAAGATGTTTAGTTTCAGATTTTCAAATTCTTCATCTGTTTTCTGTTTCGTAGTATTTTTCCCTCTGGTAATTTATCTATTTTTTTCTCATTTCGGTGAATTTGCCCTTTTCTTTTACTAATTGTTTCTATCCTGAAGATTCTCGCCTGTTTTTGACATCCACTGGAATTCTAGTCCCTTGGCACTTCATCACATATAGTAAACAGAGATCCTTTTAATGTATTTTATAATTTGATACTGGAGTTAAGGTGGAGCGTTGTTACTGTATCAGTTCTTCTGCTGGATATGGTACTTTGTAATATGTTTCCTTGATATCAATGGTACCATTTATTGTGATTTAAATATTGCTGTGTTTTACGAGGCTGAATTGGCTCTTTACTGGAAATATTACAAATCAATGCCATAATTTTATTTTATATGAGTATATTGCTAAGCTATCTTTAACATGGAACTGGTTGTTTTTCCATGTACTTGATCAAGATGAAAGTTGCGGGAAGGGAGTGAAGGGAAAAATGAAACCAGTTCTCTTGTTGAGTACTCCAGATAGTGTGTCTAATCACTCACAAGCTGATTGTAGCTATTCAATGGTAGGTTGAGCTGGAATTACATGGGCCCCTGCTTGTCATCTTGGTTATAGTTATAAATTAACTTCTTTTCACATATCAGGTTCGTGCTCCATATGCTGATCCTTACTTTGGTGGGCTGTGTAATCCATATGAACTTCATGCATTTGTAAGTATGATTGAGTACATGTGTATATAATCTATTTCTAGGTAGAGTTGTCCTGTGCTATGATCTTGTTATCTGTGGTAGTGTTGATTCTCTTTGATTTGTTTATATGTTACTGATTGTTATTTTTATGCAATTTCCCTTTTTGTTCTGTTTTGCAATCTACTTAGTTAGGGCACTTTTGAATTCCCTATGTTATTTGTCTGATGGTGAAAGATGGATCTTAATCCTTTGAGTGATAATATAAGATTTTAAAGTCTCATTTATATATTGTTTATGTTCTCTTTTAGTTAGAATTCATGTTCTTTCTAATTTGTTGTAACTATTCCTCATCTCTTGATCTGATTATCATTGGAACCTGATTAGATTCAGCCCTATCTGGGTTCTCATATGGTGGGGATGACAGCTGGACGAGTCCCACTCCCTGTTGATCTTGCAGATGATGGACCAATTTATGTTAATGCTAAACAGTACCGTGGAATTATCAGAAGGAGACAATCACGGGCAAAGCTTGAGGCTCAAAACAAACTGGTAAAAAATCGAAAGGTATGTCTATTCATCAACCATTTATTTCTAGCTTCGTTTTGTTAATGAGCAATCTGAATTGTTTTTGTATCTCTTTTATTTTCTATAATGTTTAGAGCACAATAGTTAGTTCCTTCTTGGGAAGTAAACCCGAGCACATATTACTATGCAAGAAAAATGTACAATGCTCCTTAATTTGTTATTTATTGACTTACCATGCTGCTCTTAATGGATTGCAGCCATACCTTCACGAGTCTCGGCACATTCATGCCTTGAATAGGGTTCGAGGATCTGGTGGACGCTTTCTCGGCAAAAAAAAGCTCCAGGAATCTGATCCCACTCCTAGTCAGTGCAATGTCACAGATACCATCCACTCACACGTAAAGAATGATGCATCAGAACTTGAAAGCTATCAGTCTGGAACCGGCCAATCTGGTGCCTCAAATACTACCTGCTCTGACATCACCAGTGTCTCCTACAGCGATGTCACTTTTAGGCAGCCAGAACACCGGTTCTCAGGTATTGCTACTCACCTTGGTGGAGGCATGGAAATCAACAGTAGGCTTATTTGCAGAGGAACCCAACACCACACTTCCGTTCAGTGAAAATATGGAAGAAGACCGTGTCATCGGTCAGGCAATTCATCCTTGGCTCTCTTTTTCTTACAACTAAATGTGCACGACGGACACTGTTATGTATTTGATCTCTCTGCGGTTTGCTTTTTTTTTTTTGTTTATACATCCTCGGGCATGTCATAATGGTTGGAAAGAGTTTTGTGTTTGAAACCCATCACTGGGTTACACTGATTGTTAAATATGGCAACAATGCAAGTGTTTTGTCATCAGATTATCAAATAAAAGATCAGACTTGGGGTTTGATCTAGCATCAAACCACATATATCCAAATGCTGGGCGCTTTGCTCTGTGAATACTGAAGTAGGAGTCTATTTTATAGGTTCAGATATTGTTGTTTCATTCCCGCATCTGTTTCTGTGTCGAGACTTTGGACTGGACATGAAAGAATACACATGCACGTGTGAGGCATATACAGCTATGCTCAACTGGTTAGACTCTAGGTTTGTTTCCTAGATTACAAGTTTGAGTTTCACAAACTTCAAGGATATTAGAGATTTACATGGATGTTAACTTCAGGGTCTATGGTTGTTAACTTGTTAACTTCGGAGCCTATAAAATTAGTTGAAGTATGTATAAGCTGAACTTGAAAATTTATATTAATTAAAAATATATATATTAGAATCATTAAACAATTATGTTCAATTTGGAAATAAAATTTTGGTTTTACATTAATCCAAAAACAAATGATGTCTACATGAGCATAAGATGAAATTGATCTATACAAAAAAAAAAAAACTGTAATAATTTACTTTCATAATTACCATAATGAAACTTTAAAATTTCACAAAAGAAATTATTTATTTATTCACATTAGTAATAAACCATGGAGATATATTGGGAGAAACTATATAATTTTACATCAAGTAGTTTGCTATCAAAACTATAAAAAAGAGTGGAATTGTATAGTTAAAAAATTCAATACAAATTAAAATCATGTAAAGAAAGCAATAAAAAAAGAGAGATAAAACATACAACTATAAATAAACTTACATAAAAAATCACAAGTATAAATTGTTGAAAATTTGAGAAAGTTTAAATTGTATATCAGGGTAAGTCAAATTACAAGGATATCTTTTCTTAAATAATAATCCTAATATTTAATTTCTTGTTCTACAAGAAAGGAAAATAACCAGACCTAGAAGATAGTATCTAATTAAAAAATTCTTAACTAGAAAAAACTCTCAAAATTAACCCACCCAAATGATTTTGAATCATTTTATAAAGACTCAATATGAAAAACCTTTTCCATAACATTTTCTAATTCAACCATGAACTCAATATATTAATTGGATTTGGAGTCGGTGGAAGAATTTTTTTCCTATCAAGTTTGGGATGGGCTTAGTGACTCTTCATTAATAAAAATATAATATTTTATAATTACAATTAATATTTAATAGTTAATTCATAATAAATAAATGTCAAATCCATATAAATATTAACTTTTATAATAATTCTCATACATAGTAAAATATCAATAATCAAACTATAAATCCAACAATAAATTTATTTTAAATGATTAATTATTTAGGAAATTGTTGATCCAATAAATAATTTGAGTTCAATATGCTATTTGTTCTTCATTTCTTCCTATAATTAAAATTGAATCTCAAACATAGACAACAAACTCACAAATTAAATAGAATATAGGAATCTTTACTTGGCTTTATTAGGTTTGAAAAGAAAATATATGCAAATAAATTAATCTAGGTAAAATATAAAAAAACAATAATGAAAATGTAGGAAAAGTTGTAAACAAAAACAAGAAAAAGAAAGATGATAGATAAAGGATAAGTTAGCTAAAAAAAAAATTCATGTATATATAAGGATGATTATCATTTTTAGTTATTGAATGATCTTTTCGTAATGTTACAGATATTAAATCCTACATGAACTATAATTCATAACCCTATATAAACAATTATAATAGATAAGAGTTTACACTAAAAAAATCTAACACAACCTGAATTTCTATATATGCATGTCTCTTTCCTGGAAGTTATATAAATCCTAGCTAATTTGTAATACTTGTCAATTCAATATGTTAGGACTCCTATTTTGAATAGGACTTGATCTTTCTAGTTATTTATGTAAACTCTTATCTCTATAACTAGTTGTCCTTTCTTGATTGATCAGTTCTTTACAGATATAGAGTGGAAGTGATCATTATATATAACTTTAGTTCTCCAATGCAAGTTCTTGTTGGGTTAAGTTTCAAACCATTCAAATCTAATTTTAGCATATCTTAGGAGGTGTCTATATTAATGAGCTTATTCAGAATATTTGGATCAAAGTGAATTTTAAAAAGATATATCAACAAGTGAAGATTATATCTTAGTTAATTTAATATATGTGTAAGAGGGGCATGATCCATCTACAACATGGACCTAATTATTTCACAATGGTGGGCTAATTAATTTTGGCATTAGAGACAGTTTTGAGCTTATTTTTTCTAATAAACAATCTTACTCTAACAAATATTATTTTTATATGACCGTTGGATTAAGCTAAAATTTTACTAGAAGTTTGAAGAGGTATATTTTTCATAATGTACCTCACGTGCTTTCCTTTTTAGTTCTTTAAAATAAAAAAAACATAAAAAAAATTCAGTTTCGTAACGTTTAACTAAGAGAATTCAAGGCACACGACAATAAAAAAAATACGATAACAAAACCAAAAACAAATACGAAAACGAAAGCGACAACAAAATTCAATAATTGACTCTATATAACTCAAAAACTAGTGCCTCAACAATTTGAATTCAATTGTAAACAAACAATTACACACTAATTAGATCCAAGTTAAAATAAAAACTAGTATGAAACTCGAAATCATGATTTCAACAAACAACACCCAATAATAAAACAACAAATTCAGAAGAATTTATAATGTAATTTTCTTAAGTACCAAATTCAAGAATTTTAAGTTTCAATTTAACGATAGTAACTTATAATTTTAGCCTTTTTTTAATATACGAATTGGTAGTAGGTAAATTTGACAAAAAACTTTGTTTTTTTTACTAGCTATCGCAATTCAATAATTGAGAAACAACAAAGAAATTTAATGATAAATATATAGATAAAACCTTATTTTAGATTCTTGCTCTAATACCAACTAATGTGAATCTAGAGATAAGAACCATTGAACCCATAAAAAAGATACGAATAACCTAAGAAAGCTCAAATCAGATTGATAGGAAACTTGACCCAATATTATTTAAACCAAGAAATCAAAGTTATTGAATGAAAGACCCCAACTAAATTATTATAATTAATAAAAAAACTAGAAGTATAAGCAAGAACACCACAAAAACAGTTAATCTTTGATAAGTCCTGAAGAGTTGGATGAAGAACCAAGAGTATGAGTAACCTCGCGCGCACACAATATTATTTCTGAGTAAAACCAAGTCTTCCTTAAAAAACCTAAATATAAGTTAAATAACGTTATTTATACTAGGCAAAACATCCTGAACAATATTGGAAAAATAACAAAAAAGTTTGAAATAAATAGAAAAAATAATCTTAAATCAACTAGGGAAATAATGTAATTCTTACACAATAACTTCTAGGCTTTGTTGCAAAGCCTTCCTAATGTCCGATCGCTAAGAAATCTTAACATTAAAGAAGAAAAAGAGGTCTTTAAATCTTTTGGAAAATGTTAGCCTAGTCCAATTGTTGGATAAAAGAATTATATTTAGCATAAAACGCATTATAAAAAATAAGCCCAAAATTGTTTTAAATGTCCTTGAATAATAAGAAAACCTTGTCAAAGATAAAATCCACAAAACAAAAGGAAACACAAGTTGTTGTTACCTATTCCTATGCTGCAAAGGTTGCTAAATGCTTCAAACCCAATAAGGATCTCCTTTCTTTGCATGGATCACATTAATTAAAGCTTGTTTATTCTTTGTTGAAGTCTTGAAACTTGCATTGACTTAAATATCTTGAATAAACTCATTGAATGCTTCTTTAATCTTTTTAGCCTTTGACCTTATAATTGGCTAAATCGACACCTTTAATATATTATTTGGTGATGTTTATTGGTTCCATCATATTTATTACTTCATTTGGCTTGAACCATATAGTAAACCAGACCTCCCATAATTCAAGATTTTGGTATATTCTCTCTTTTTTCTAAATGGCTAGTTAGCCATTTTTTTCAAATAAAGTTTTCCTTCCTCCTTTACAACTTGATGCAATTGTTATTACCTTGACATAATTATATTATTACTACTTTGAGATTACTTTTTAATTGTTCTCTTTTTCATTTTGAGTTCACCTTTCACTTTACTTAAAATATTTAAAACAAAAGACTTGAGATTTTAAACATTGTATTCTACTTTTGTTAATGAGTATTGTTTTCATTCTTTATGAGTAAAAAATCTTGTTAATGTGTAAATGACATTATAATCATATGGGTATTCAATTGTGAGTTTTTGTGTTTAGATTTTAGTCTTAATCATGTTAAAAAGACTATATATGTTTAGATGAAAAAGGTTGGGTAGGTTTCAATCTTTATCCCTTGAAAAATATTGGTTAGGTTTTGATTTTAAGCCTGAGAAAAAGATCGATTAGGTTTCAATCTTAAACCTAAAAAAAAAATCGTGTTTATGAAGGTTTAAATCTTGAATTTTTTTAAAAAAGATTTGGTTCTTAAAAAAAAATGACCTGTAAAAGGTGTGGCCTCACTTGTGAAATAAAATCATGAGTTATAGTAGAACCTTAAAAATCTATTTGGAAAATGAAGTAATTAGTATGGAACCACAATAAAATCCATGTGTAATCTCTCTTCTATTACATATTTATTTTTTTCTTTATTATTGCTCTGAGATTACCTTATGTTTGTGTGTTGACTTGAGATTAAAAAGGGTTTGAAGGTGCTGTTAAGTTCATTGTATTAGTTTGAAAACAACAAAAAATTATAAAGTTAGTTCTTAGAACACTTAATTACCCTTCTTAGGTGTTTTGGGATTTTATTTATTGAATCACCATTTAAATATATCTTCAGATGCTTTAAGTCTCACAACTTTATATATCAGTTTATATAATGAACTTTTACAAGTTTTTTTTTTAATATTTTCTTGTCACATGCATTCTACTTACAATGATTTAAAGGTATGTATATATACATCCAATTTTGATGTTTTTTAATGCATAAAAGATCTTTCCAACATGTAAGACTTGAAATTATCACTTGGAGGTCTCAAATTCATATCTTGAGAAATGAGAGATAGGATTCAAGGATAAGAGAAGGCTATTGATGCAGACAGAAGCTAAAAAAACAAAAAAAAAATCATAAAAGTCAAATTTTTATAAGCGAAAAAGGTTATATGAACCCTAAATTCATAATTTTATTTTCTTAAAATAAATCTAATAATTTTGGCCTCTTAAAGAGGTTTACAAGTCTTTTAAATAGGCCATAAAACTTATCTTTACTAGCAAACAAAATTAGAATTTGAAAGCATAAATGGAAATTTACATAATATACAAAACAAAATAATAAATGTAGAAAAATTAATAAAATAATAACAAAATTGGCTCAAATAAGATCTTCTGAGAATAATTTGAAGAGATCTGGGTAGTGAACAATTAAAAAATCTGAGTCTTTTATGGAATCAGATATCAGGAACCTGTTACAAAAACTTGAGCCTGATCCAATAGTTAGATTTTTTTGTTATGATCTATTTTAGCCACTACTCTAGTCTGACGCGACTAGACCTTCTTTTGAGTATATATCTATTCCATTGGTTTATAAAAACATATGTTAGGTCATTCACGTAATCAGTTGTGGTAGATACTTATCTGATTACGCAGAGTCTTAAGTTTTCACAAATCTAGCTGCATCACTATCTCTTTTTATATAGTCTAAGATTGTCAGGCATTCCATTGAATTAAAAAAAAATTGCATTTAAAAGTTTTATTAAATAAAGAGATATTAATGAATTAAAAAAAACATTTCCCAATATATTTATGGCTGACTATTTTTATTATAACCAAAGCTAAATGGCGCGGGGAAATCACTGTATATTAAAAGACTTTTTACTGTGGATTGTAATAATAGTTTTACTTTCAATTTCTCATCTCATCTTTTCGCGAGATGTTTCTTTGGTTGTTTGCGTTTTTTCTTTCTTTTCTCTCTTAACAACTAAAGTGCACAATTATCCCATTTCTTTGTTGTTTGTCAAATCAGACATATTTGCCAAATCTAAATAAACTTGGGTTAGACATATTTGTCAGACCCAAATATCTTGGGTGTGACAAGGTTGTTGTTGTTGTTATAATTATTACTATGATTATTATTGTTGTTGTTGTTGTTATTATTATTAGTGTGATTATTATTATTCTTATTCTTATTATTAGCATGATTATTGTTATTGTTGTTGTTGTTGTTATTAGTATTATCACAATTACAATTAAAATTAACTATTACTATACTATTATTATTATTATTATTCAAGTAAATTTGGGTCTGGTAACCTTACCTGATCTAAGTATCAGATCCAAGTCTCTTAGTTTGATTTGGCTGTCAAACTTAAGTTGCTTGACAGACCTAAAATGTTTAAAATATTTTTTATACTTTTAATATTTTTTTAACATTTGATTTTTTTTTTAAACATTGACCTAATGTAAATAACGAATCAATTTAGTAGTCAAAATCAAACGAGAAGAAATGTTATAAGTTTCAGTTAAGTTATACATTCCTACAAGTGTAAACAAATAAAATCGTTAATACATTTTTTCTAAATAAAATCTGGATAAAAAAATAACTTCAAGGGATTTATTCCTTTCAAAGTCCCTTTGAAGTTGTTGGAGAATTTATTATAGAGTGTTTTAAAAATATTTAGTTAAGTTTTTAAATTGTTTTTGACTTGAAAATATATTAAAATAATATTTTTTATATTTTTAAAATTATTTTGACACCAATGTATATGAAAATTATCGGAAAAATATAAAATTTATTTTAAGTAATATTTTTTAAAATAAAAAAAGGCTTTTTGCAGTTCCAAACAGCCCCCTTTGTCTATTTATAAGGTTTTAAGCGCTGCCACAAGGAAAAACTAATATTGCGGAGGTGGTAAAAATTATGAGAGCTGCATAGTATTACGAAAGCTACAGTGAATCCTGATTACAAAGAATTTAGGCACACTTTTTAATTATCCATTTCTATAGATATTAATTAAACATTATCTAATAAATTCTAAATTATCATTAACTTAAATTCTCACACCCTTTTGTTACTATGATATTTAAAATGATTTATAATATAATTCTCACACCCATAAATAATAATTCTTTTATTTATTTATTTTATTTTTAGTAAGAAAATGCTTTATATTAAGATTTTGTTTAGAACATGTTTGGGAACGCGGTGTGAACCGCGTTCCTAAAAAAATTAATTTTTTTTAATAAAATTTAATATGATTTGTACGTTTTGAATCGTTTTGATGTGCTGATGTCAAAAATAATTTTTAAAAAATAAAAAAAATCATTGGTATGCATTTCGACACAAAAAGTTATTTGAAAAGCAACCGCTACCACACTGCCAAGCACCCTCTTAGTATTATTGTAATAATTATTTTTTAAAGTGATTTTTATTTTCAAATACATTAAATAATATTTTTTAATTTATTTTTGATATCAAAATAATATAAAAAATAAAAAAATAATCTAAAACAAGAAAAAAAAAATTTTTTAAATTTTTTGAAAGATATTTTTAAAATACAAAAATAAATAAACTGTTATAATTAACGGCCATGAAGCTAGTATAGAAGTTTAATTAAAAAAAAAAAAACATGTGTTAGCTGAGATGAAAGGATGAAACAGTTGGGTTCTCTCCATTACGGAGGACCCCACACCCAGACTGTCCAATTCATATCTTTCTTCCCCAAATACCAAAAGAGATGGATTGATTGATTCGACTCGCCGACTCGACCCCAACAATTTTATTTATTTATTTTTTTAATTTCAAATCAAATCATAAAACTAAGCAGCACGCATCTCCCTCACTCCTCCACACAGAAAAAGAGACTGTCAAATCAAAACGACAAGAGCAATAGTGGACAATGGTGTCGTACGTGAGCGCGTTGCTGTACGGAGTAGGAGGCATAGTAGTAGCAGGGATGGCTTTGCTTGTAGCCTTTCAAGAGAAGCTCGTCTACGTCCCGGTCTTACCCGGTCTCACTAAATCCTACTCGATCACTCCTGCTCGACTCCGTCTCCTTTATGAGGACGTTTGGCTCCGATCCTCCGATGGCGTCCGCCTTCATGCTTGGTTCATTAAGCTCCTCCCTGAATGCAGAGGTCACGACTCCGTTATTCATTTCGTTTAACTCAGCTAGGGTTTACATAAAGGGAAAAGAAATTCGAATTTAATTTTGACCTTTTTGTTGACCTTGAATCTGTTAGAGCTCAATTAGTGAAAGGATTAATTAATTCTTTATATAAACTGGAAATAGGTCGAGCGTAAGTTTGATGTAGATCCGTTGATAATTTAATTTTGAGTTTCCAAAACTCAGATGTTAGTGTTGATGGTTTTGCAGGTCCAACTGTCCTGTTTTTCCAAGAGAATGCCGGAAGTATCCTTATCATTATAAGCCCTGCATTATGTTTGTTGTAATTGTCTCTTGTACTGGGTTCCTTCAGTTTTTGTTATTTTGCTTATTGGCTGGCTGAAACTATAGGCCTTAACTATTAACCTTAAGACATTGCTCATCGTCTTGAAATGGTCCGCATAATGATTCAGAGGTTGCAGTGCAACGTGTTCATGCTTTCATATCGAGGGTATGCATTTCCTGATCAAGTGCTTGAGTTTCTGCCTCATTCCATATTTCATTTTGTTTATATCTCGATGGTAATTGCTTTATTCTTGCTGCTTTTCTGAGTGGAAACAAATGCTTCATCATTTCCTTTATCTAAACAGTTATGGAGCAAGTGATGGATATCCTTCGCAGCATGGAATTGCAAAAGATGCTCAGGTGTGGTTCTCAACTCTTTCACTTTATCTCCCAATGCTTATCGTGCAGCCTCTAGCCATGTTCTTAGTTTGCATGTTTTTCTTTTTTTGGGTAGGCTGCTCTGGATCATCTTTCACAGAGGACTGACATTGACACATCTAGAATAGTCGTGTTTGGGCGGTCACTTGGGGGTGCAGTTGGGGCTCTGCTCACCAAAAACAACCCCGATAAGGTACCAGATAGTTCTGTTAGTACTATATGCATTGTATTTCTGGAGTTCAAAATCTTGTTTATGGTTTTTTCATAATTAAACATGTTTTTTGTCTACACCTGTCACAACTTCATGTATTTTGTTGATGAGTCTTCCAGGTCACTTGCATTGTGCTTTTAAGTTTACACAAATTTTGATGGTATAGTCTTTTGTTAGTCATCTTGCGGTGGATGCTCTGTGTGTTTGTGTGAGTGAAGGAGAAAGAAAGGGTGTTTGTTATTTGAAACCATTAGAATTTGTGAAGTTAATTGTGGAGCCTTTAATGTGACTTATAATGAATCAATGAGCCTCAAAAGAGAATAGCTTGGAGTTGTACTGAACAATACTAGTGGGGTCTTTCCTTTTTAGATTTATTTTAGTAAGCGCAAAATCTGTGATCTTCAACTACTAGTAGCTGTACTTTTATATGAGTAGAGTACAAAGTGGTATAGTTGGAGCCTCATTGTAGGTTTTAAATTGGCATTGCCATGCATATGGTTCTTAAATGGATATTCTTTTATTCACATAAAACCAACCTCGTAGGTTTGCTCATTCTAAAGCACTTTTGATACTCAACCCTTTAATTCAACTTTTTACTCAACTTCTTACTATCCTGTCAATAAGGGGAGAAATTAAGCAATTAATCGAGATTGATAGCCAAGAAATATCGAAAAGACATATTTGTCATACATGCCATGTGTATCTATAATTACTGGCAATAAAGGGAAGGGAATCAAGTACATGCAAACTTTTTTTTTTTTTACATGTTGTACAATTGTGTATATTTAAAAAAAGGGATTAGAAATAACACCAATAGTATCCATCCTTCATGTTATAACTGCATAATTGGAGGTTTGGATATATTTTTTAGAAGTTGAGGTAACTAAGTATTGTTAGCCCTTATAAAATCAAGGGAGTGGAAAAAAATGAGAGAGAAAAGGAGAATTCAACAGAAAATATTGTCCTTTGTCATGAGTTTTTGTATTAGATTTAATGTGTTTCTACAATACAAGTGTATATGTGCTAATCCTTGTACAAATAAAAAAAATACAGGAAAAAAAACCGTCTCAAATAGAATTAGGCAAGTACAAAAAAGTAAAAATATATCTTCTTGTATGGTTAGGAGGTCTATTGGGCCTCCTTATTAGTATTGGCTCTTATCGCCCACAACCAACTTAGATTGAAAAAAGACAATGGGTAGAGCTTAATGCTTTGGTGAGAACATTCGCTATATAATCACCAATGTCAATAAACTGAACTTGTAATTCCTTTTTCGCAACCATATCACAAACAAATTGAAAATCAATTTCAACATGTTTCATGCGTGAATGAAAAACCAGATTAGCTATGAGATAAGTTGCTTCATGATTATCACACTCTAAGATAGGAGGAAAAGGGGACAAACAACCAAGTTTAGACAAAAAAGAGGAGAGCCATTGTAACTCAGCAATAACATTAGAAATAGCCTTATATTGAACCTTCATAGAAGATTGAACAACCTTTTTTTTGCTTACTAGACTTCCAAGAGAGAAGGTTATGACGAGATAAATAGCATAAGCACTCGTAGACTTTTGATAATTAACATTACCAGCTCAAACAAAGTTACTAAAGCCATGTAGTTGATCATAAGAGGTGGTAAAAGATAAGTCAAAATGAGATGTACCATGAACATAACATATGTTTAACCACAAACTAATGGTCCTCAGATTGAGCATGAACTAACAAACTATTTGGCCATGTAAAAGTAAGATACTGAAGAGCTCTAATCACCCGACAATATAAAGTAGGGTCAGAGTAAGCAAAACCATCATTAGAGGTGGTAGAAAGACAAGAACCAACAACAATCGCTGTGGAAACTAACTGACATTGGGTCATGCTAGGTCATGCTAGCCTTGTGCACAATGTCTAAGGCATAGAGAGACTAGGAGAAGGATAGCCTATGAGATGTATATTGTACCTCAATACCAAGAAAGTAACTCATAAGGTCCAAATCTTGAATAGATAATTCTGCAGTGAGATGAACAAGCAACTAAGTTACATAAAAAAGATCATTACTTGTGACAAGAATATCATCAACATAAACCATAATATAGATGCAAATAGTTGAGAATCGGTATATAAAAAGTGATGTGTTAGTTTGACACTTGTGAAAGCCAAGACCCCACAAGAATTGGTGTAGCTGATGGAATCATGCACATGGTGGTTGTTCAAGTCCGTAGAGAGATTTGTGAGGTTTGCATACATGAGAAGGATGGTGAGGATTAACAAAACATGAAGGTTGCTGCATGTAAACATTAGTGTCAATAAAACCATTAAGGCATTATGAACATCCAAATGATGAATTTACTAACCTTGGGAAATATCAATAGCCAAAATTGTCTAAATTGTAGTCATCAAAGTTAGTGCCTTCCTATTGATAATATCCTTTGGCTACCAGCCAAGCTTTATAGAATTCAATGGATCCATCAACTTTCTGTTTAATCTTGTACTCTCACTTGCAACCAGTAACATTATTAGAGGGATCAAAAAGAATCAAAGACTAGGTGTGATTGCGTGGACCAATGCATCAATTTTTGCAGTCGTTGCTGAATCTCGCTCTCGATATTATTTGGCTGCTGTGTAACAAGTAGGTTTGGATAAAAAAGGGTGAAACAACTTTGGTCAAGGAAAGATGCGAGACAAGAAAGTGTTTGGGTTGATGTCAACGAAGGGTCACAAGGAAAGTACAAATAAAGTATTATTTAGTGGGAGATTCATAGGAGAAGATGAACTGGGGGAGTTGTTGTCTGTGACAATGTTGGGACCAACAATAATGGATAGAGTCTAGAGGTAGATGGATGGTACAAGACAACACGAGACTGTTGAAGTTGGAGAATGATAACTAGATGGTGAGATTGAAAAAGGGATCGAAAATGGAGTAGCACGAGGAGTCCCATAACTAGGAGATGAAGTGGAAAGAGGTGATGTAGAGGACGAGATAGAAAAATGAGGTAATATGATAAGCACGAGAATGCTAATCCATTGAGAACTAACAACAAGAGGACAAAAAGGCAAGGACTGTGATGATAAAGAGGAAACTAGTGAAATGGACTTGGCATAAGGAAAGGAAGATACATGGAAAATACAATGATGGATGCGTTAGACACGGAGAGTAGAGATATCCATGCAACAATATTTAATGTGATCCAAACTATAACCAAGGAAGATAGATGGGATAGAGCAAAAATCAAGTTTATGTTTATTGTATGAATTTAAAAACGAGAAGCGTAAACAACCAAAAACCTTTAAAAATGCATAGTCAGGTTGTAGTTTGAAACGTTTTGAAAAAGGAGATTGATGCTGAAGAATATGTGTAAGAGGTAAGCGATTCAATAAATGATATTGACTTAGGAAGAAATCTGATGAGCCTTATTAATGCAAGATGCGAGAGTATGGATGACCAAGACGTTGATACCAGACCTGTGGGTAGTTCTTGCGATAGAGAACTCTTGAGGACTAGAGAAAGGGTTAGTACTAAAGCTAAAATAAACCAATTTTTAATTGCACTGGACAAGAGGATGACTATGAAAACTCGATCTTGACAAGATAAAAGTGACTATGAAATTAAAAAAAAACCATCATTATCTAAAACAAATTGTCGGGATCAAGAATGTGTAAAATAGGAAATTTTTGGGAATGTTGAGTTATGTGAATTGAAGTATAGCCAAGGTGCAAGATATTAAGTTTCTTACTTTCACTTACTACAAGTTGTTCGAAGCAAGTGAAGGGTTTCACTAACTGCAAGTTGTTCGAAGCTATTGTAGGGTTCCACATGAGTGAGTCCAAGAATATCTAACGTGACATGATTTGTTGCCTGGGTATCAAGATGCCATGATTGATCATGATTTGAAGAGTGACTAGTTAAAGCAGTGTTGGTCGAAGGTATAGGCCTAAAATTGAAGATTCCGAAGAGTTTCCTCTTAGGAGAGAACCAATACTTGAAAAGCAGAAAGAACATGATAGGGAAATATGATAATAGTTATTGTATATTTGGACTAGGTTTGGATGGCATGCCATGGTTGATTCCAACTTAATTCATTCCCCCACTATTTTTTTTCTTTCTATTTTGGCGACCTCACTAATTTCTACCATGCCTCTTTGTTGAAAAGACCATTTCGACCAGACAAGGAACTGAGGTTAAAGTTGTTATCTCTATCAACAGAAGTGGACTGTCTAACAATGCTGGTGTAAGGGGTAGTCATGTCATCAACAGGCATGGATCCAATGGAGAGCATAGAAAAGTCATCAATGTGTAAGAATTCATAGGTCAAGAGTAAACTATGCAATTTTAAGAAGGTAACAAGTTTGAATCGAGCTGTTAGAGTGGTTACTAAGCTCTTGAACTTTAATCGTAGATCTTTGAACATATACAAGTTAAAATATGTGAGAGTGTGTGGTTTACAAATTGCTGTCAATTCATCACTATATTATGTCCCTTGTCATAGTTCAAGAAGGCTTGAGTGAAAGGCAAGAGAGATCATCCAAGGAAGTCATGGATGCTATTGAGCAAAAGCTTTGATACCATATAAAATCAAGAGAATGGAGAAGAGAAGGAAAATTCAGCAAAAAATATTAAGTCGCTTGTCATGAGTTTTTGTATTAGATTCAATGTGTTTATGTATAAATAGGAAAAATACAAAACATGAAAAGCATGTCTCCTTGTATGGCTAGGAAGTCTTCTGAGCTTCCTCATTAGAATTGGGCTATAGCCATGTTCAAAATTGACTAGTAGCTTGTTCAAGTTAAAGCCAGTGCAAGGAAGTTTTAGCATATACATGCAATGACATGCGTTAAAGATATTCTAATATACAAGTTTTGACATATTTTTCATTGTCTGAGCCTTAACAAAGAAAGGGAGGAACCAAAATTGTGGTTCCTAGTACCCATTGTGGTTTCTAGAAAAATTTTCACCAGATAATGGGAAGAGACTTTGTTGGTTTTGATTTATCATTTTCTCTTGTTTTGGTAGACATATCACCTTAACTAGAATGTTAATTTTTTTTTTGGAAATATTTGTTGATGACTCTTCAATTTACAGTCAAGCTGCTGGTTAAGATGCAGATTATGAGTAATGGCTAGGACAGCTGTTTATTCTTCTCTTTTGTATTTTGCTTTCACCTTGCATTTCTTTCTAGTTTGAAATATGATAATCTTAATATGTTAATTTACTGTCTTTCTTTTCCATCTACACTATTCATTTCATTAACATTAAAGAAACCATACAAACTTACCACTCATCTTGGTTACTTTTGATTGAACGGAATTTATTCACTTTCTCTGTTGGAGTTCTTCAAACTATTAGGTAATATTATTTTTTCGGTCATCATCTTTTATTGGCTTTATCATTTCAGGTTGCTGCATTGATCTTGGAGAACACTTTTACATCCATTCTAGACATGGCAGGAGTTCTACTGCCCTTCCTAAAGTGGTTTATTGGAGGCACAGGTTCAAAAGGGCCTAAAATTCTTAATTTTCTTGTACGTTCTCCATGGAGTACCATTGACATTGTTGGCCAGGTGAGATCAAATGTTGGTGGAATCTCATGCTTCCAATTATTGATTATTTACGAATTCAAAGCACTTTTGCATTTTAAAACGATTGGAATACCATGTCAATCTCTTGTTGATACCCATAGCATCTTTCTATATCTTCTATTATTCGAGAATGTATATTTGGAGTTATAGGCTGAATGCGCCCCTTGCTTCTCTTTGGTTTGTGAAAGAATTAAAGCGCATGTGCCAATCTTGTGTGATTTGCCTATACAACATAGCTTGTTGAAGTTGAACTAGCTATTTTCAAAATTGCGTTTCTGGAAATGGAAATTACAGTTCATTGATACTTTTCTACCCTTTTGATTTCCTCTCTCTGTTCATCATGGATTGACCTTCTTTATTGCAGATTAATCAGCCAATTCTTTTTCTTTCTGGATTGCAAGATGAAATGGTTCCTCCATCACATATGCAAATGCTCTACGCTAAAGTAGCTTCTCATAATAGGGAATGCATCTTTGTGGAGTTTCCTAATGGCATGCATATGGACACTTGGCTTGCTGGTGGTGATCACTACTGGAGAACTATTCAGCAGTTTATTGGAAACCATGTTCCAGAGATAAAGGAACATGAATCATCCCACGATGACAAAGGTGATTCTTTTTCTTCTTGAAATCTTATGAAATTATGTCTTGAAAAAATCCCCTATAATGTAATTGCTGAAGGAAAAACAGGGATCTAAATCATATTTGATTGGATAGAATTTGTCCCCTGATTTGGGCTCTTTTAGTCTTCTTCTGCTACATCATTTGATGCTTCTGTTAGGGACTTTTGGATGACCCAATGTTTGGACTCTTAGGCATCATGGGAGACAGCCTGCATTTCTCTTTAGCTTTTCCTTTTTGTTGCACTTGACAACCATTATAACTAATCTCTTGTAAACATAAGATAATCTACAAGTTTTCAAGTTCTAATACTTCAATGATCTGCTCAGCTTGTATTCAATTGACATGTCTTTTTCCTTCCATAGGCACTTTCATTTTTTGCAGACATTGTTTACATGACAAGCTACTGGATGTGTATTGTACTCTTGTATTTCTCCCTTTGCATGGCAATCCTCCTTGACAACCTATTTATGTTGTATTGCACATTTCAGTGTTATTATAATACATCTCTTGTTATGGCATGTGGAATAACCAGCTTTAGAATCTGAGTTATGTGATGGCCCAAGTTCAACTCACTGCCCAAACCCACCTCCTTTATTTACTTTTTGACGAGCTTCGTTGTATTTCTGCTTCCAGATACTGAGGGGAGGTGACTTCATTTAGAATTTTGAGATGTTATAAAATGGCTCATGACAGCGACTTGAACTCTGAAGTATTGGTACCTTTTTTTCTTTTTTCCTTGAAGTTGCAGCAATTAAAAGCTCTTTGTGATGAATTCCGCTCACTGAATAGTGAAATCAGTTCAAGGCATTATGGTTTTCTTTGAGATTTTTGTTGGTTTTACAAGCTCCAGCAGATGTTTAGAAAATATGAACGCCCATTGGTATACTGTACACCATTTGATATATCTCCTTAGCTAGTGAATTCTGACCGGTTCTGATTGTATGAAAGAAATCTCTGAAAATTGAAATAAATTCTTGGAGTTCATATGCTGGACTCGTGTGTTTCCTAGCAGTTTGTACTTTGACATTCTAGGTCGTGTGAAGTTTCATCAATACAAATTATTATTTGCATTGCTTGGTACGCCTAATCTTAACCTGCTCTTGATCACTACTTCAAGGTTCTCCGATGGATGGACCTCTATCAATAAGAGTAACTAGACCAGTAGTTTATGATGCAGCCCACAATTCCAAGAGTAGAATTAATGATTGAATGCAAGTTCTTATGCTTTTTAATGATTTGGAATGACTATGCAGTGGATAAAAGTAGCAAAACTGTGAAGAAAACAGTTTAAAGAGTTATAGCAAATTGGAATTAACAAAGTGTTTGATACCCTCTTTTGTTTTTCTTATATATATATATATATATATATATATATATATATATATATATATATATATATATTAGCAAAGAGATATATGAAGGAAAATTTTGTATATAAACTTTATTTAATTTAAGAAATATATTATTAGTTAAAACTGTAAAACTAATAATTAAGAAATGATGGCATCAACGGGGTGGCATGGAAGTTGTGGTAGTGACAATATGATAATAGTTGATTTGATGTTAATATGATAATGGTTATAGTAATATTAAATTGATGATTGTTATTTGATTAGTAAATAATGATAATTATACTAAGCAGTGATAATTATTAGCAAAACTTTTAAGGGAAAATTACTTTAAACCTTCAAGTATGGGTGTGGTGACATTTTTCCTTTTATTTTTTGAAAGATTACATTTTAAATACTACATCAGGTAAAAGCCACCTTTAAAATTTGGTAAAAACAAAAAAAACTAAAATATACTTGCCTGATTTTTTTTTATTTTTCCTTTCCCTCTTTTGTTTTTTTTTCCGGTCATTTTTAATGTATTTTATAGTTTGCATAAAATAAAATAAATTGTGTGCTATTTTATCACAATTAAAAGATAATATCACACTAGATTGTCAGCCTCTTTTTATGTTAAGATGTTTAAATTTATTAAGTAATTTCTCATTATTCCCTTCTAAAATAATTGAAAAATCAAAATAAAACAAGTTTAAATCAATTGTCCTTTTAAGATAAACAAAGATTTTTGAAATAGCTTTCTAACGATCCTTATTACACATATAAATTGATAATTTGCATAGAAAAAGAGTTATATTCAATCCCTTTCAATGCGTAACATATATAATACTTTCAAATGCGTTAATATATTCTAACTATGTGCTATTTTATCATAATTATAAGATAATTTCACACTTAAATCAAATGTATTGTTAACTTCTTTTATATTGAGATGCTTAAATTTATTAAATATTTTCTTAGAATGTTCTAAAATAGCTGAAAAATCGTAATAAAACAAGTCTAACTCAATCATCTTTTAAAGATAACTAAAGATTCTTGAAATAACTTTCCAATGATATATTTTAGGCTTGCATAAATGAATAGTTTACACATAATTAAGTCTTATTCAATGCTTAACATACATAAGAAGACTTTCAACCACACTAGCATATTCTAGTTGTGTATTTTTTTTTTTTTATCACAAATATAAAATAATTCTACACTATAATCAAATAGATTGTAAGATACTTAAGTTTATTAAGTTTTTTTTTAATATAATGTGATTGATTAAATACAAAACCATTATTATATTTCTTAACTTTGATACTATATAATTTATTTAGATCTTTAATCTTGAGAAATCAAGCAAGAGTTTTTTGTTTCAAATATTCTCTTCAAAGTATAGGACATAAGATATCTTTGAATAAAAAGATAATTAAAAAAAAGTCATCACTCGGTATGTGAAGGAGACTTAAGGATTTTCAAATGTTTAAATGAATGGATTATGTTTAAAAATAGAGATAAAAAATTACATTGTTTCTATTTGTAGGCTCAATTCTCACAAAATATTATTTATCCAATTATTTTCCAAAAATTATTTGTGATTTATTTTGAAGTCAAGTGTATGATGTGAATTTAGAATTAATTTGAGAAATTAATTCATTACATCTTATTTTTTGTTTCAACTATTAGGAATCCAATCAGGCAAGGTGGCAAAATTTCAAGCCGAGAAGCCCATCTTCATTTATTTGAGTGATCAGGTCAATTTTAATTGGGTCTTTTGGGTTTGAACGTGATCCAGTGCAAGCAATTGAAGGTATCTTTTAAATTAAGCATTTGTCATCCTGCCAATTGCACAAACAAATAATTACAAAACTCCATATATTTGTGCACTGAAATGAATATAAGACCATTAAAAATAATATTGAAAGTGGAGTCTTTACCTAGTTCTTTATAGTTTTTTTAGAACCAATTCTTCATTATAATTAAATTTAATTATAGTGTATAATTTGAATTCAATTAATAAATAAGTTGAATTCACATATTTGGAAGAGATAAAGTTTAATTCATTTTGTTTTTTATATTATTCTTATTACCTTCATCTTATATTTTCCAAGATCTTAAAAAAAAAAAAAGGGTTAGATGAGTATTTTGAAAATGTTAGTTTCAATATTAGACCTTTGATTATTTTTATAGTATTTTTTGAAATTAAATTCCATTTGAAATTCAAATATTAATATTCAAGAGGGTTTTAAACATGAGATTTCATTAAAAACTCTTAATTGAGTTTAATTCAGAAAGTTCCAAACATGTTGTTAAGGAGATTAAGAATTGTCAAATATTCACTAGATCTAAAGATTTGAGTAAGTAGTTGGTTATGTTTAAAAAAAGATAAAAATCACTCTCGCCCCATCCTCTCCAAAAAAAGGTTACCTTTAATATATATTTTCTTCTAAATTTATTTTACACATGTCATTAACTCTCCAAATTATTTTCTAAGCTTATTCGTATATCATTTATTATTGGTGGATGTCTCTATTGAGGTTGCCAATTCCGTTTCGGTAGGTGTTTTGTTTTTTCAATTGGAATGGAATGTTTCAGTTTCGGAATGTTTCGGCGTGCCGTTTCGGGGTTTTCCTGTTCATATATATATATATATATATATATATATATATATATATTCAACAAACATAATTCAAATTCATGATAAATTAATTATAAATTATGCAATACAAACACAATGCCAAACAAATATAATTTCAAAATTTAAAATATTTCTAAATAATCAAGATTAAATAGATCTTTAACTTAAAGTAATTTAACTTAAACAAAATATCAAAATATTATGAAAGTAAAATGTTTTAACACAAATATTTTAAATATAAAGTTAGGTCAATGTTATCAAGGCTAATGAGATCTAAAACATCCCTTGTTTTGCTCAAATTCCTACAAAGTATAAACATGAAAAAAACAACATGAATATAAACCATATATATTAGTGATAAATCTAATTTAAAAAATTAATATCATTGTTAATAAAAATAGTAATAATAATTTTCAATATTATCATTAATATCATTGTTATTGAAAATAGTAATGAAAAAAAGCTTTTTATACTTGGGTGGTTTAATTAATTAAATTGAACCAAGTTCAATTTGATGCAATGACTTTTCAAGACCGAAACGGAACATGTGGAATGGAACCGGAACATTCCGGCTGAAATTTAGTCGAAAAATCTAGAATGGACCGAGATTTAAAATGAGATGAATATTATTCCGTTTTGTTTCATTTTTTGAATTGGTATGAAATGTTTCAGCCATTCCGGACGAAACGAAATGGATTGACAACCTTGGTCTCTGTCTAATTAGCGTCAGACCCTGAATCAAGAGTCTTGTAACTCAATGATTTTCCTTTAATTTCTTTAATTTATATATATTTATTGACATTTTTATCATTGGTATTTTTTTTTAAAACAAAAACATTAAAAGAATACCTTACTCGTCCAACGCTAGTCCCTACTAAGAGGAGAGTCATGAACTTATTATTGACGTCGTTTTTTATTTTAAAAACTCATACTAGACCTACATTGATCCCTAAAACTATGAGACATATCGACCTAACCATTAAAAATTCAAGTTTTCAAAACAGGCTATTAACTTGATGACAACGCATCAACTCATTGTCGAATTTATTTTAAGTTTTTTTTTTAAAAAAGTGTTAAGTGTGTGTTTAGGAGTGTGATAGCGGCGGTTGCTTTTCAAAATGCTTTTTATTTATAAATACATCAAAATAAGTTTTTTTTAAATCATTTTTGACATCAGCACATCAAAACGATATGAAAACATAAATTTTTTAAAAAATTTCATGGAACGCAGTTTGCATTGCGTTCCCAAATGGGAGCTAAGTCCATGCTAGTCCCTAAAAACTAGAAGATATATTGATCTAACTATTAGAACCTTAATCAAAACCATGATGTTAACATGACAAAACTCGTCGACATTGTTTTTGTTCTTTTTTACAAATAAATATTTACACACACATAAATACATAAAAGTCAAAATTACAATTTTACAAAATGTTACTAATCCTAACATAATCAAATAAAAATAAAATAAATATAATAATGCATAAGTGAATAGTAACTTACTACCAAAAATAAATTTTTACATGCATATGCATGTATAAAAAAGCTAGGATGCAGTTTTATAAAATGAAGCTAATAGGCTTGTGGGGTCAATAAAAATGCATGGATAAATAATAACTATACATGAATTGTGTAATGAACATTATTTTCCATTGTTATTAGAAATATTACATGCAAAACCTATTATATAAAGAAAAAAAAAGATAAGGAATAAAGATTTGATTTGGTTCACTTTGGGGTTGGTTCTAAACAATGGAGGAGCTATTGTGGTGATAGAAACGATGATGTGTCGACGGTGGTGTGGTTTTCTTGTGGTTTTTCTTTGGTTTGTTCAATTTGTTTTCTTTGTATTTGGTTTTGATTTGTTTTCTCTTTTTTCTTGTCCCCCCCTCCCCTTCTCCAACTTCCTATTTCAAAAGAACCTTATTTCTAACCATAAAAAATCTCATTTTCTTCTTTCTCCTCAATTAACTCATTGCTCAAAATACCCTTTTTTTAACTCTCTCTCTCTCTCTCTCTCTCTCTCTCTCTCTCTCTATATATATATATATATATATATATATATATAAAGAATAAATAAACAAAGAAAAAATAAGGAAAAAGGGAGGTGGTTGGTGGTTAGGGTTGAAAAAAAAGGTGTCGTTGTTTTTTGTTTTTTGAAGCTTTAGGGATAATGAGGTGGTTTTGTGACTATGGGTGTTTGATTGAGAGTTTTTTATACCTTATTTATTTTTCTCTTTTATTTTTGTATTTTTTTTATTCTCTCTCTTTCTCTCACAATTTTTTTTCTTCTTTATTTATTTTTCACCTTTGCTTTTTTTTTTTTTATGCTTGGTTGCTGCCTACCTCAAAATAAAAAAATTATGCGAAAATGTTAAAAATCTTTAACAAATCATAAAAAAATATTTTATGAAATTGTAGAATTTTCAAGAAAAAATATATTTTTTAATTTGCTTTTAGATATTTGGTTTTTTTAAGAAATTTTCTTTAAACAAAAAATAGGGTGAAAAAAAAGTTATGAAAAACACTAAAAATTAACAAAGCGTTTACATGTAGATAAATAATCACATCAAAGTCCTTTGTGAACTTAAAATACATGCATTTATTTTCTCGATTATGATGACAACATTTCTTTGTCAAACTTTTGAAGTTATTATTTTGGAGCTTACTCGAATCCCAATAAAAACTTTATTAACTTGCAACTTTTATTTTTTTTTCTTCAAAGTATGAAAACCTTAAGTTTCTCCATATATACTTATTTATTTAAATCTTCATTTAAGAATGCTATTTTAACATTCAAGTAATGAATGTACAATTTATAAATTAATGCTAAGGAAACAAAATTTTTATGGATGTTATTATTGTCATAGGAGCTCAAGTGATGAAATAATCAACACTTTGTTTTTAAGTAAAATCTTTGGTAACTAATTTTATTTTGAAAGTTTTTAAGGACCTTTAGTATTATATTTTCATCTAAATACCCATTTAGACCATATAAATTTAAACCCGATGGCAATTTTACTAGTATCCAAGTGTTGTAATATATTAATCCCATTTCATCATTTATAATTTCTTTTATAAAAGCTACATATCTATAAGGCATTGCTTTACCAAAAGCCTTTGGATCATCTTCTATAATTAGTATCATGAGAGTCTTATTCTATCTCATTTCACTGAGAAGACGATAGCACAAGTAGAAAAAAAAAATATGTATCCAAGTATTTTTCTTTCTTTGACTCCTTCTAAGTTCATTTGAACCTACAACTACTAACCTTTTTATGTTTTTCATTCAATACTAGGAATCATCATACATTTAACTATTACATTAGTTTCATGATCCAAAAGTTTATAAATAAACATTTGAATTCGGTGTATATCTAGGTCTTAGCTTAGATTTTTATGGATTAGAGACTTCAGATATAGAACTCATTATTGTAGACTGTGATCAACATTGATTTACTATTTACAGAAGTTCAACCATTAACTTTAGTCGAGTCTATCTATCATTATCTAAAAGTATCATGAATAAAGCCAATGGAAAAAATTATTTTGGCGTCCGCAGTTTAGGTAATGTCATTGGTACCTGATGAACAAAACTAAAAACCAATGATTTTTAACACGTAATTTCATTTGTCTAGTTTCTTAAAATAAACAAAAGTGTAAGATTTTGCAGTCAAATGAAGCCTAAAAAGGACTATTCCACCTGTTAGATGTATGTCAATCCTTTTCAAGAACTATGGTCATGACCTGTGATAATAATACAACTATCATGAAGTAGATGGTCCAAAAAAAGGAGAAAAAAAAAGAAGATTGCAAAGTTGCTTCAATCTGAAGTAATTTTGGTGTGTGGAATTTATATACCCATGTTTGGATAACTATGACAAGAACATACACATTTTCATTAAGAACTTCCTATTTTTCTTGTTAAGCTTCCACATATACATTTAAATCAATTTTAAAATTTGATTACCGATATATTTATAGGGAAAAAATGAGAGGCTGATCTCTAAGATTTACTATAACAAGGAGTTCACACCCCCTCCAAACTCATTTTGACTATACTCATTAAAGAGTCCTTTATCAACAAATTCTGCTTCCTTTTTATCCAGCCGTAACATTTAAGAGTTCTGATGAAGCAGATAATGTGTCGACCTCATGTGGCCGATATCTACTAGCATTTCAACATCTCAATGGGCTAAATGATATGTTTAACTTATTTAGAATAAAGCCGTGAGTTATTGGGCTACTCTATAGGCTCCCAAAATAACCCTTGTCAAATTGTTGTCGTGATGGAAACACCATTATTGCTCAAGCTTAATGGTAACATGCATGGTAACAACGAGGACTACATCTGTGTTCTGCAGTTTGCTATGGGCAGGATTATTTTTTTTCCTAAATATAAAAAAAGGTATTGTAAATGTGTTTTCAAGTAATTTTTTTAATTATGAATTCTAATGTATATTAGATGAAACCTTTTTAAATACTACAATAACATAATGAACAATATCTATTTTTTTTTAAATACTGAGACAACAACAAATTGGATTAACCCGGATCAACCTTGATTAACTTACAGAATTTGTGATCCAGGTCATGCGACTGTGATAAACCTATAGAAAAAAAATAAAAAAAATCATGAAGATTAATTCTCATACCACCTAATGTTGAAGAACGAAATTGAGAAAAAAAATCTAAAAAAAAGATGAAAAAATTGGTTTGAGTCAACCTAAGTAAACCAGATGAAACCGTGAAATAGATCATGAGAATGAGATAACCTAATGAAAATCAAATAGAAAGGAATTATAAAGCTCAATTCTCAATCAATCAAATACTGAATGATGAAAATGAACAAAAAATCAATTTAAATAAAAAAACAGCTCAATTCAATCAGGGTAAACCTTCCAAACACACGACACGAGTCATCAAAACAAGATAACCCCATAGAAAAAAATTAAAATAAATTATGAAACTCAATTATCAATCAACCTATTGTTGATTGACAAAATTGCAAAGAAATAAACTATCTAAGAAAACAAAAAAAATAAGATAACTTGAGTTAACTCACCAATAGGATAACCTTATAAAAAGATAATAAAAAATAATAAATCTTAATTTTCAATTAATCCAATATTAAAGAATATGATTAAAAAAACATTAAAGGGGCAAAAAAAATGACTCAAGTCAACATTGAAGAACCTTCTAAACTCACGACCCAGATCATTAGACCGATATTACCTAATAAAAGGCAAGTAAAAGAAATAGGAAGCTTGATTCTCAACCAACCAATAGTTGGAATATAAAATAAAAAAACAATTATTTAAAAAAAGATTAATAGAAAAGACTAGACCAAACTCGAGTCAAACATCAATTGAGAAATAATTTATTTTCCGACACTAAAAAAATCCAAAGTGAAGCGAATAAAGGCAAAACATAAGGTCCAATTCCAATTCAACCAAACATAAAAAGAACAAATTTGAAAACTAAAAAAAAACTTGAGCAATATAAAATACTAAAATTTTGAATTTTGTTTTTCTTCAAATTATTTTTTTTTGTGTTTTTTGATTGTTTTGATGTGATGATGTTAAAAATAAATTTTTAAAAATAAAAAAAAATAATTTTGATAAATTTGTAAGCGAAAAACATGTTGAAATGCTATCACTATCACAATTTCAAACTATACATCCAGATGTGATTTCTAATTGTGAAGCATTTTTTTATTTTTTGTTTAATGGTTGAGGATAGATGAAAGCAAACATAAGAGTGGAATTAGCATGAAAAAAATTATGTGCATAAGGAAAGCAAGATATTCAAATAAGTTTATCTTCAAGCAATCATATCTATATTTTATTTGTTAAAAAAATCATTTGAATACGAGTAAATTGAGAAAAAAAAAACATTGAGCAAGGAAGGTGGAATCCTAATCATTCACTACTGAATTTGGTTAATTTAATGGGTTTAAAGGAAACTCAGATGATCGGTAAAAACATTAATCAACTTAAAGAAAAAACCAAGAAGATTTTTTTAAAATTTTTTTGAGACGATGACATATTGAATGACCTTGGTTACATGTGACTTGCTTCATGAACTTAGCTAAGTTTAAAAAATCTTTTTTTATTTTAAAAAAATTACTTAACTATATGATAAAAATTAAATGCTCGCAATGTTGAGCATCAATCCTAAAATAAATATCTGTTTGAGATTGTGATAACCCTAAACAATCCAAGAAAGAAAACCATCATGAAGTCTATTTCTTAACCAATTCAATATCGATTGATGAAATCAGGAAAAAAATAAAACAATTTTTTTTTAATTATCATCAACATTAAGTAAAAGACCAAATTATCTCTAAGATGATGATTAAGCCCCTGAAATCAAGCTTTAAAAGTGAATTTTTTTTTTAAAAGAAACCTTGAACCCAAGGTAAGTGTTCTTTGTATTTATAGGCATTATAGTAACTTAAATTTGCAAAACAGAATTAAAAAGACAACAGTAACCTCAATCAATTAAAAAATAGATAATCCACAATAATTGAAGAAGGGCAAGTATAAAAGCCATTGTAGAAAAAAAAGGTAAATTTATTATTTCAAACCACATTAATTGATTTGGATGAATATTCTAAACCTAGGTTAATATTTCAAATCCGTAACCCGTGAAATTGAAAGCCCGGGTTAAATTAAAAATTTCAATTGTCAACTAATTTAATGCTAAATGATGAAATTGAAAAAGAAAATCCCTAATTAAAAAAAACAAATTAAAAAACTATCTTACATAAAAAAAATAAAAAGAATGATGATCAAATTTGATAGAGAAAAAACAATTAAATGAGGATGCAATTGAAAACAAAACAAAATTTAAAAAATGAAGTAAAAAAATAAAGGACGAAATCAAAAGAAAAATAACTTGAAAGACTGACATTAAAATGTGGAGGGATATGCACATATTTTTAGGAGAAAAGAGAAACGAGAAGAAAAAAAATATTAGCAATGCATCAGAGATACAACAACTACACATGCTGTATACAGAGGCGAAACCAAAATATAAAATTAAAGGGGGCTAAAATGATGTGATTTGTGAAGTGTCTTACAAGAATATTAAAAATGAACTCAAAAGGGACTGAAAAAAAAATTTCTTGCATAGACTCGAGTTTCCCCTTGTCTTCGCCCTTGGCCGTATAGGGAGTAAGAAGAGGCCCAGACAACCCTTAACAATTCAAAAATAACAAATGAACCATAAGAAAATATCATTTCATTCCTTAAATGAGTTTTTTTTTAAATCAAAATCATAAGTCACTATTATAATATACAATAAACAAAAACATATGTACACACGTACGCGGGTGGTAAACTATACAGTAGACAAAGAAGAAAACACAATTAAAAATCAATTTTGAATCCAAAGAAAAGGACAAGACGATGATATTCAAGGCTAGAATTAAGTGGGCTTTTAAGATAAATGAAGAAGCAGCCTAGTCCAAATAAATATCTCCCACGACCAAAAAACAAAAGCATCTCTCGAATTCAAGACCGACCGCCAGAAAACAGCGGCCTGAATGCACAGGACAATTGGTAGGCTGAGCCACAGCATCTAATCTAGGTTATTAAATAAAAATAAAAATAAAAAAATCAACAAACAAGCATTACCCGAAATGAACACTTTCCATTATAGCATTTTTAGTGTCACTTCCAAAAAACAGCATCTACAAAATGGCCTCTCTCCCTCTCTCTCTCACGCTCTCCTTCAGCTCTTTTTACTGGAGATTCCCCCTGCCATAGTTTTAAGAATGCTGTCCTCCTCATACACGATCAAGGTGATTTCAATTTTTTATTTGCCAAAGATTTTACGCCATTTTTAATCTCATTCTATTTAATAGTTTATTGTTGTTGTTGTTGACAGAGAATCTCTGATCTTGTTATTTAAAGCTCGCAACTAAACGAAACGCTGCATGAGCACTGGACTCCAGGGCCTTCTCGTTGTTCGCGCTTGCTTCCACAAACCTACTGAAGCAAACTAATTCTCAGATTTCCCTGTTAATTTCTGACTGTACGGGCATGAGCATTTGTTTTCTCTCCCTCTCGAGTTTCTCTTTTTATTTCTAATTTATATTGACAGCTTTTTCTTCTTCTTCTTTTTCCCAAATAATTCCACTTCTTTAGGTCCAAAACGCCGAAGCTAATTGATTTCCGAATTTTCAACAATGCCTTTAAACTGTTGCATCTGCTTGTGACACAGACTCCGCCTCCAGCATAAAAATGCTGACCTGTATAGCTCGTTCTAAACAACCTGGTGATGACTCGCTGAGTCAACCCCATGCCGGCTCAGCCACCACCACCAATCATCCCTCCGCTGCCAAACAACACCAAGCCATCAAATCCCTCACTTCTCAGGTATCTCCTGTCATCCACACACGAGAATGAAAAATAAAATAGGAATTCCGAAACCCAACACTAACTATAATTATGCTTTATTTAATTTCTATAGTTAAAGGATATGGCATTAAAGGCATCAGGTGCATACCGCCACTGCAACCCATGCACGGTGCCAACAACAACAACAACAACAACTCAGAGTCGACTCAGGAACAACTGGACTGCATCAGACGCAGAGTCGGAGAGACTCAGGTGGCCGCTGCAGAGGACGGGAAGCTCGAGCTCGATAACACCGCGTACGTGGGGAAAAGAGATGGAGGCGAGGCTGAAAGGTATATCGAGCTCCAGCGGTGAAGGGACCCCGAATTCGGTAAATAGCAGCGGGCGTCGGGTCGACCCGCCGATAGCTTTCGTGGAAGAAAAGGAGCCTAAAGAATGGGTGGCCCAAGTGGAGCCCGGTGTACTCATCACCCTAGTTTCGCTTCCAAGGGGAGGGAATGATCTCAAGCGGATACGCTTCAGGTGCGTATATCTCGCTTGTTTTTTATTGGACGGTGGTGATTCTCTTCAATGTGATGTTTTGATCCTAGGGTGAGAGTCGTGTCTGTTTGGGTATCGTGATAGAGATGACTGCTAGTGGATTAGACACGTAATTAATTGGTGAGAAGCTCGTAGGTTAATTACTTCCCCTTTTTTTGTTTTTATTTTTATGGGTGGAAGAAGCTGGGTGCTGTTTGGATGGCATTGGTTTCAAGAGCCTAGAAGAAGTTGATACAGAGTGCTGAATGTTAAACTTTTACTTTACATGGAAGAATATTGAACAAATCAACCAGAAAGGCAATCAGTATTAAACGAAAGGAAACAAAAGTCAAAATGATTTTGTCTTAACTATTTAAGCAACACGAGTTCAGGCAAAAAAGGAGCATCCATCCAAACTCTACCTTAAAAACCTCTACTTTAGTGCAGGACCTACAACCCAACAGTAAATTTCACGCCTCGTGAGAAGCAATCCACCAAAAGCCCAGGAGAGGAACACCTCTGCTTAGTGGTGGTGGGGGCTGATTTGATTGTGTCTGAACCTTTTTCACTGAGCATTGTCGGAAGAAGGCTCTTCCCTTTTCTTTTTTGATTGATTTGATTTATTTAAATTTTTTTACCCGAGAAAGTTAAATATATAAACTTAAATTTTTGTGGAAATTACATATATTTACGGGGTTAGAGATATTAATTTTTTTATTCTTTAATAATCATAAAAAAATACTGGTACTGGAACTAGATAAAACACTTAAAATACATGTATTAATGATAACATAAAAATTATTACAATTTCTATATAAAAACAAAACAAAACAAAAATTACAATTAATTATTTTATCAAACAATTAAAGTGCAATATGATATAAAAATAAATTAGTAGAAAGAAACTACAAATTGCTTTTGAGTTTATGATTTGATTAAGAAAATAAAAGTTCAATAGAGATTCTTGAAATTTTCTTTTGTTTTCTTATGATCTCTTGGTTATTAAACAAAAAGATTGGAATTGTAAAATGCATTGTTATTGTTATTTTATCATATCAAAACTTTAAAAGAAACTTCATGTTTATTGTTTGTCGAAAACATTGGTTATACGGGTAAGAGAGAAAAAAATTGATAAGTAATTAAGTATATAAAGTTTGAAGAAGATAATTGAAGGCAAAGATTAAGAGAATGCAAGGCGGCTACGAGTGTGAAATCTAGAAAGAAAAAGAAAAGATGAGAGAGAAGGAAAAAAATTATTTACACCAAGAATAGAGTTATTTATATTGGGTTATAAGAGTTGGGTTAGGTTGAACGGATTTTAAAAATCCCAACTTGCCCTTGATCTACTCATTATATTTATTTAGATTTTTTGATTTATTATCCTCTATAATATCTATATTATTCTATTTTAACGGATTAATTCGGGACATATAATTAAAATATTATAGATAAGTTGGTTTTTATTTTTTATTTTTTTAACATCTCTAGATTTTACAGTCTTTTTAGTGCTCTTAAAATAAGTGGTGAATTCTTTTGTCTCAAAAAGGACGTGGTGTCCAATTTTGTGTCCTAGATAATAATATCACCAAATTGATATATAAGATCATGGTTGATGGTAGTGTCCATGCTTGAAGCAGTAGGCATGTGAACGAGTTCAAGCTCGCATGATGTAGACTTTATTGATCATTCTATTTGTAGAGTGTTAGAGGACTCTATTGAAGCCTTTGGAAAATTTGATCCTGGCACATAATACCTATCACATTTTGTTACAGTATCATTTTCCCTCATGTCCAATGGAAGTTTTCACATTAAATTTTGATTTGGGCTTCACCAAAATGCATGGCATGTGCCAAATCCTTTGATGCCAACACTCAGTATTTACATGATTGTTTTTTAAAATAAATATTCTGAATTTAGCATGATTTATTTGATTATATAGTCGAGACATGTTTAACAAGTGGCAAGCTCAAAGATGGTGGGCAGAGAACTACGACAGGATCATGGAGCTTTACAATGTTCAGAGGTTTAACTGCCAAGCTTTTCCACTTCCGCCACCCCCAAGATCCGAGGATGAGGTGAGTTCCTTCGTTATCTGACAGCTAAAGGCATGCATGGTCGTTTAGAGCACAGCGTTTTCAGATGGCCAGTTGGAACATTATCATTTAGGTTCCCAAATCAAAAATTTGTATGAAATGGATGCAGCATCATGCAATTCCACGAAATAAACATACAGCAGGACGACACCACTTTTTGCATTGAATGACCTCTTTTCACAATATACTACTATGTATGTCGGGAAGTGAGGTATGACCTCCAATGATTTCTAACCATGCCATTTTCTAAACCCTGTTGCAGAGCTCAAAGATGGAATCTGCAGAGGACATCCCTGTAACACCACCACTGAATAGAGAGCGGTTACCTCGTAATTTGTATCGTCCAACAGGGATGGGAATGGGCTACTCATCCTCTGATTCACTTGACCATCACCCAATTCAGGCTCGTCATTACTGTGACTCTACTGGTCTCACCTCCACCCCAAAACTCTCCAGCATCAGTGGAGCTAAGACGGAAACATCTTCAATGGATGCATCTATAAGAAGTAGCTCATCGAGGGAGGCTGATTGCTCAGGTGAGCTCTCCATCAGCAATGCCAGTGATATGGAAACTGAATGGGTTGAACAGGATGAACAAGGTGTTTACATCACTATAAGAGTCTTGCCAGGTGGTAAAAGAGAGATCAGACGAGTCAGATTCAGGTAAGATTCTGTGCCTATTCCTTGGATGAGTTTATAGTTGCTCAGAAAGCCTAACACCTGAAATGATTAACCAGTGTCCATTTTGGAAAAGGAGCAGACTATGCGAGCAAGTATAGTCGGCTGTCAGCATTTCCATGACATTATTCACAGCCCAGTGGCTTTAGCTTACATAAGAATTCAATAATAATAAAAAAAAACAAAAGAAAAAAAGAAGAAGAAGCAAAACACTGACAGTACAATGGGTGCGCAGGTAAATAGTTTAGTGTTTTTGTTAATCTGGCAAATACGATTCATTTTGGTTGCAATAACTGATTAATGAACTAGAGGTTACATAGGTATTCTTGCAAATTTCTAACCAGAATTTATTTATATTACGCAAGTTTATAGTGTGATGGTTATTTTATTAAAGTGTTTTTTACTCATAAAATATATAAAAATAATATATATTTTTTATTTTAAAAAAATTATTTTTAATATAAAAACATTAAAATGATTCAAAAAATAAAATAAAAAATAAATTTTTAACTAATCTCTATTCCAATCTGGCTTGAATCACAATCTAAAACATATACTTCATCGTACATGGATATGGTCTTTAAGCTTCTCATGCTTCCCTAGTTTCAACATATTTTGACAGGTGAGGAGGTACTTTTTTGAATAATTTTGTACTAGCAAATACCCACACACTATTATAAGATGATTTTTTAAACCTGTTTTTATTTGATTATACAGTAATCATTTCGAATACATATTTTAAAGAATTTCAATTATATAAAATATTTTTAATCGAAATTTGATTTTATTATCAATGCATTTCTTCTTTGTTTTACCAAAAACATATATGTTTTATATATAGCATGATTTTTTCAATAAACAAGTAGCATAAACATGTGCAGAAATTCAAATGATTTAAATTAATAAGTAAAAAAATATTTCTTTAGCCAAAAACCTCCTTTCTTGTTCATGTTTTCTACATAACAAAATCATATCTTTTTTTTATTAGAATAATAATTTTTTAAATAAAAACTTAGCATCTTATAAAAAACAAATTTCAATTAAAAAAAATCATGGCTTGATAATTGTGTTTCAATAGTATAAAAAATTATTCTTTAAAATCACGTATAATTGGATGTTTTTCTAAATTTATTTGTAATAATCTTATTTTAAAAAAATTATTCTAAAAATATAACATTAAATAAAAAAAGTGAAAGGCTAGGTTCATACTCCTAGCCTTTAAAAAAGAAACCAAAGTGATGTTTTTTTTTTATAAAAAAAACAAGACAAACTATTTATTATTATAATTATTTATATGTTACGACACATCATTCACTTAAAAAGATAACATATTATCTATCTAGTTTATTTTTCTATTATCAAATTTGTTACCGATGATTAGAAATTAGGATCCAAGATATGAGATTCAAAAAAACAAATTTCAACCCTTTTTTTACTTAAAACAATTATACTCCTATAGACCTCAAAAACCCTATTTCCAACAACAAAATATATTTGACTAAATTTTATAAACCCTTATCTATTTTATTTGACATATAAAGGTAGAAATCACTACCATTTAGCTACTTTATTAAAAGCTAAATTTATTGGCATCAAAATTGAAATTATTGGTAGTCAAGAATTTAGTCACCCAAAAACTTTTATCCTCCTAACTTTTTTGGCTACTCTCTCTCTTCTTTAAACCTTTAAGGACTAAAACATAAAAAAATAAAATTTAGGACCAAAACGTAATAACCTAGAAAAACATGAATGAAATATGAAAAGACTTAAATTGTAGGGATCAAATGGAAGTTTTGTATGCTTTTTGTGGAAAAGGACTTTGTTTCTTCCTTTGCGTCTATTTTGGTCTTTCATGTCTCAATTTTTTTTTTTAATAAAAAGCCAAATTTTTTTTCTAAAATTGGTCATTAACATTTAAGAATGCATCAGGTGAGTGATAGAAAATAGATAAAAATAAATTCAATATATAAAAGCATGAAAACATAACTTTAAAGGATTAAATTTAAAAAAAATCAGTTTAGTGGTTAAATTGTAAACTGTGCAAACTACAGGATCCAAAGTGTAAAAAGGTGGTGAAAATACCCATGGTAAAATGTGAGCGTGTAATCAAATAGAAATTTTACGTGCTTTTAATGGAAAAAAAAACTATCTTTCTTTATTTGTGTTAATTTTAATTCTTCATCTCTCAATTTGTTTTTTAACAAAAAGCCAAAACATTATTTGGTTAAATTCATCGATCGGAACATTTAACAATGCATGATCAACTAAGAATGAAAATATAATTTTAAAGGATGAAATTGAATAGAAATAAAGTTTAGTTGTTGAATTGTAAACCATGTGAACTACAAGGACCAAAGTCTAAAAAAGGAGCAAAATACCAATAGTAAAATGTGAGTGTGTATTGTGCGATAGGAACTATCAACTACATCAGAGTTAGTTGATAATTTTATCCTTGCATAGATGGTGGCCATTGTGACCACATTTCTGCCTAGACTTCAAAAATTAAAATGATCTGATTTGGGCATCAGTCAGGGCTACAGTTCCATAAAATGATATGAATATCCGCTGATCAATTTTCTCGTTAGCTGGCATCATTTCTCCCTTCAACAACAAGGCTAGCTGTTTTAGAGACTAAGCAAACGTTGCATTTCCCAATAGGAAAAGTCCTTGGAGTATATTTGAGTTGACTCTATGCAACTGGTTTGGGCAGGCTATGATTGAGTTCTAACTTATTTCCAATCATGACTGTAATTGATAACGATTAGAAAAACTGGCTGCAGTCAATCATGATGCTTCCACCAATTGATTTCGTTGCTGATTACAGTGTACATTTAGCATTCGAATCATTCGTCCAAGAACTTGAGCTTCTACCACTTCTTTTTATCCCTTTTAACTTATCGTATTTACTGAGTATTCTTGTTGTGTGCACATATGCATTGCAGCCGAGAAAGATTCGGGGAGACGCATGCCAAAGTGTGGTGGGAAGAGAACCGAGCCAGGATACATCAACAATACATGTGATTGAGCAAACACAGTGGCTGCTTGTTCTTTAGAATGGTGGGGCTCTCTCTCCCTCCCTCCCTCTCTCTCTCTCTCTGCCTGCCATACCAGTAGAATCCCTTCCATAGATATCCGAACAGGTGCTGCTGCTACCTCTTGATTTTGGGTGCCACGTACTCTGTCCTTCTCTCCAAATTGTGAAGTTTACTAGCTTCCTAACAACATTAGCATGTTGTAGGGGAGGGGATCCTGGACTTAAATTAATATTTTTAACACTTTCTTTTGATTATGGGTTTGGATGAAGAGCAATGGTTGTGTATTTGAAAGTAATGTGGGTGGTTGACACGTTAGTGTCCGTTTCGAGCTCTAGTTTAAGTTGCTTTTCATGAAATTTTAAATTTATTTTTTTGTTTTAAATTTATTTTTTTTAGTGTTTTCGGATAGTTTTAATGTATTAATATCAAAAAAATATTTTTCACAAAATAAAAAAAAAATATATTATTTTGATGCATTTCTGAACTAAAATCACTTTGAAATTTGAGAAACAACCGTCACCATACTCTCAAACATTTTCTAATTATCAATTAAAAAATGTGTTTTCTCCTTCAAGTTCTTATTTTTTTTATCCAAAGAAAACAACAACAAACATACCATCTCATTCTTCATGTCACTACCTGACATCACGATAACTAGTTGGAAAAAGAAAAAAGTTTTAATGTCTTTTTAGGGAAAAAGTCTAAACTAGTTAAAAAAATTGCTACCTAGTATTATAGTCATTAGAAAATTATAATTTGTCTTTAGATATCTGTAGTAAAGGACTAGTTACACTAAAAGAAAAATATTGTCACCTCTAAAATATCATAACTGAAGTAGGATGCATTGTTAGTTTTGTTCTAAATTACTAAAAGTTTATTGTGTTATGCTATTGATGATCTATTTATTTAACGAATACAGGTTTACTGTGATGAGGTAAACCCTAGTCAAAAGTCTAACACCTATTTGTTTTTAAAGTTTGGTTGATTTTTGTCACTCCTGATTATTTGGTGAGTTAACAACTCTAAAGTTGTCATTTCAAATCACAACTCAAGTTATGTCTATAAATGTATCAATGGGTCTATATTGGATCCATGGAACCTAACTCAAATCCTAGTAAAAACTCATGGAATGTTCCTCAAAGAAGTTCACCTATCCTATGATATCTTAGATATTTCTAACTCTAGTGTTATGAAATATTGGATTGAAAATACCCAAAATTTGTGAATATTTCAGGAAATTTAATTTTACCTTTAACCAAACACTTCATCATTATTTTGTTTTGAAGAAATTATGGTGAAAAGCTATTCATGTTGATTTCCAATTATTTGCTCGTTATGTGTCCATATACCCAAATATTAAAAAGTGAATAGCAAAACATTTTCTTTAATGTTCGAAAATAAAAGTTGGATTTTTTAGAGTTTTGGGCACGTAGGGTGGATCTTTTAATTTGGGCTAAGTTCTAATACGATTTATAACTTATTATATAGACCAAAAACATATGCAAAATAATTTTTATATTTTTCTTTTGTTTTTATGAAAATGGTAAGATATACAAAAATATTTTTGCCTTTTTCTTTTTTGTGAAGAACAAAAAAAAGTTGTTTTTTTTAGCATGTAAAAATATGTAAAAATAATTTTTTTTTAAATGGCTTGGCCATACTAGATTTAAAAAGAAATTTGATGAAAGCCGTTGCTATTGCATATTTGAATAAAAGAGAAATTACAATTTAAAAGATCAAGTAAGCATTAAACACATAATGTAACACCATATAAATTCTTAATGTTGTGAAGATACATGGAGCCTTTAACTTAGGAAAACATAGTGATTTTCTTTTTATATAAATATATTCCATTTAACATGTTGTTAGTCCTTTAAGATTAACTAGTACTCAATTATAATTTCTACTGAAATTCTAGTAGATTCTCTTCTATATTTAGAACATCCCAAGATATCAACATTTGCATCATCACATTACAATTAAATTTAATCCGTTATTTCAATCATCTTGTATCATTTCATCAACCAATATCATGATAACCCCACAATCATCTCAATAACAATCAATCATAATTAATTCTCTTAACAAACAAATAAATATCAATTTAGAACGCATACAAAGATCATACATAACAATTTAAATACATGCTTATCTTACAACTAAATGCATAAGTTAAGATTAACATATACAATAGAAATTAAGATATTTAAAATACAAGTTATAAGTTTAAGTTCAATTACACAAAGACTACAAAAAGACTTCGAGAGCCATAATAATTATATAATCATTACTTAGATCTAAAAAAGATAATACAATACTATTATACTATTTTAGGCGATTATAAGAAGTACTTGAAATCAAACAATTAACATTGTATTGCATTCGATCGTCAACACAATAATAAAAGACATCCAATGTTCTATCAAAAGATTTTTCAATCTCTTTCTATGAGCCATGCCATCTGATTCTTACATTTAATTGTTAAACAACTTGATCATTATCCTTGAGATCAAGTCAATCTTAATTGTCTTTCATGAATGTCCATAACTCTAACCATTATCATTGATATCAATTATTTTTCAAGACCCATTTAACTTTAATCTTTCTTTATCCTTACACTATCAACATTCCATATGCAAAACACATTTAAAGAATTTGCAGTTACAATGTTTATGAAACCTTTAATGTAATATAAGATGCAGAGCGTTAACTTAAATCCTATACACATGTAGTTGCTACAACTTGCTAACCTCTTACAACCTCCCTTGCACTAACGAGGTCCAACCATTCTTACTTAGATCTCACTTCAAGAACTTTATTTTGGTTGTCATTTATGATATTACTACAACCCTGGTTTCCATTTCTTTTCTAATCCTTAGTTCCAGAGTTATATTCTCTATGACCGACTCAATAGCTCTTACATAGTCATTATCCTTTTTGTTGTTAAACAACTTCTAACACAACCTATCCAATTTACCAAATTAGTACTAGATTATAGTAATCTTTCATCGACCAACTACCTCACCAAATATATCTTAAGATGACTAATTAGTCCTTATATATGCTTTATAAAAGTCTTTTTTCCTGTTTATCACCTGTTAACAGATAATATGACACTTTGCATACACTGATAAGTAATCAAATAAATAAAGAATGCAAAAAAATTAAATGCATAAGGTATTTGGTTATGAAGAGAAAACTTTTTGAAGAACTCTTCAAGAGATAAAAATAAAACCCCCGGGGCAGCCAACCCAAGATAAATAATTTTTTCACTAGTTTGAATGGTTACAAGAGGAGTATCTCTGAACACAACCCTTTGTGTCTATATTACCTTACTTGATGAGACGATGAACCATGTTATATCTCCTACCACAATAGCATGCCAGTATATCTGACGATATTCAAACTGTTGTCATCCTAACTAGAACCTTTAGTTGCTAACAGTTCACACAAGAACTCTCCCTAGGAGTATGTAGGCTCTCCAACTCTTTAGGGACCAATTCTACTTGAGAATTTTCTACACACTCCTTATATGTCAAAAGTATGTGCTGCGAAACTCTGTGTAAACTCCTTAGCTGGTTGACACACTTGCTTCAATGTAATTGATGCTTTTATGTCCTAAAACTCTGTGTAAACTACTTGGACGCATAAATCCCTTATCTAGCAACTCTTGTAACTAGATTCTCAATTCAACTAATTTTGCAACTACCATTATATAAGGCTATTAAGCTATAGGAGATGTACTAAGAAGTAAATCAATGAAAACTTCAATATGCTTTTCTAGAGGCAATCCTGGTAATTCTTCCGGGAATACATTAGAAAATTCCCTTACAATAGGAAGATCACTTAACTTCATCATACCTTGTTCTACATCTCTTACATATACAAGGTAAGTCGAGCACCCCTTACTCAACAATTTTCTGGTTTTCAAAGTTGAAATCACACAATTCAGCAAGACATTTGTTTATCCCTTAAAAGGTCACTAATTTGGCAAAACAATCCATTTAAACCTTATGATCACTTGTCCAATCCATTCTTAAGATCAAATCAAAGTCGTGTAACTCTAAATACATCACATTCACCTTCATATCCAGCCCTTCTATATTTACCCTAACACCTTTATATATAAAGCCTACACACATATCATCTCCAGGTGGTGTACTAATTATAAACTTTTTTTTCTAACTTGGTTGCATTTTTAATTTACCTTTAAACTTTCTAGCTATAAAAAATAAGTAGTTCCAAGATCAATTAGAGCATAAGCTTATTGGGAATTTAAAAGTACAGTACCTGCTACAACTTTCAAAGAAGCTTGGACCTCCTTTAAGGTTATATGGAACACCTTTTATTGAGTTATGTCCTCTTGAGATTTAAGTCTGTTTGTATTACCATTGACCCATGATTGAGCAGGCCTCTTAGGCCTATCCATAATAATAGATTGTTGTTGGCTTTGCATTGATTATCCATCCTTTTGTCTATTCAGCCACTCTATAATGACACTCTCTCTTGAAATGCCCTTTGTCTCCTTGATAATGGTATCACAGACCCAAATACCTATAATCCCTTCATTAATAGACCTTCTTCCTACAAACATAACATCGACTTGGCAATACTAAGCAATCCTAATATTAAAATTTACTTACATACCAAAAGAACATACTCAAGATTACAAAAAAAAAAAAAAAAACTTATGTTTCCTTAATTACAACTTTAATAATCATTTAACAAAACTACAAGAGTGATCTACTACACATCGTGAATTTATGAAGATCCTGTAAACAATTAAGTTTATGACAATTAGCAATAGCTACACTATGTTATAACAAGATAAAGAAATCTTCTACTTCAATTATACATAGGCAATCAATTATTAAACAATCTTTTTTCTTTTGTGGAATCAATTTGTATCCCAATCATCAACTAAATTGATGCCTCTAATACCACCCCGTGTACTAGTCAGATTCATATTCCTTTCCAATATTCACATCACATCCCATAAAACCAAATACATCATATATATTTATAGCAAATATATTTGAAAGATATGCTCAATTTTGCAAAACTGGTTAATAGGTATTTTAATATAAAATTTAGACATAACTTGGTTTATATCATATATATTTATAGGAAATAGGTCTTAGTCCAAACAGGTAAAGTATTAGATATAATCCTAATTATAAAAGGATTATTTTCCTAGAGAAAACGATTCTATGTGTCATAACCTAATTTTAGGTCCCCTAAAATTCTTTTATGGAAAAAATATGTTTTTATTGAAATATTCTAAAATCCAGAAAACTTATAAATTTAAAGTCCAAAAATATATTCAAGACACAAATAGATGAGCTTCTAAGTTGGAATAGGTCAAAACATCATAATGATAGATTAAAATACTATTGACGAGATTAGTTGAATAAGAACATAATTAAAGCAAAATTAAGTTTGAAAGTCAATTTGACCAAAATTATAAGAATTAATTAAGTTCAAGGGCTTTATTAAACTTTTAATGTGTTTAATTGACTTAATTACAAACTTAATTGAAAAAAATTAAGTTTAAAAGTTGATTTGGATAAAATTGAAAGAATTAATTAAGTTTAAGGGTTTAATTAAAATTTTAATGAGTTTAACTGAATTAGTTAAAGACTTAATTGAAGAAAAAATAAATGTGAAGACCTAATTCGGATCAATTTACAATAATTGAAAGATTTAGGACCCAATTAAGGCCCCATTTGTTTGCTGGAAAGTAGTTTTTTTTTTTAAAGTGGTTTCCTTGGAAAGTGAATTCCTGGAAAGTGAATTCTTGGAAAGTAAATTATTTTTCGATGTTTGGTAGTGTTATGGAAAATAAATTGAAAAACACTTTCCAGTGTTTGATTATGTTATGGAAAATGAATTGGGAAATAATGTATTAATGAATTAATTTTTTTTTCAAATTTATATAATATATGAAAAATATTTAATATAAATATTTAATCACTTACAATAAAAGAATAAAATGTAAAAAGTGTAATGATGAATTTTTTATTATATCCTATATTCATATATAGCTTATTTTATAAAATATAACTATATATTATTTAAAAAAAATATTATTTTCATTTTATATTTTATATTCCCGTCTCCCTCATATTCATTTATCCTCCATGTGAATAAAATTTTCACTATTCTATTTGCTATTACCAAAGCAAAAGGAAATGAAAAAAAAACAAAAAAACAAGGAAAATGAAATACCAATAAGAAAAAGGCTAAAGAAAAATAGAAAAAAAAAAGAAACAAAACAGTCGTTATAATAATAAAAAAAAGGGACGAAAACTGAATCTCCCACACACAACAGGGGGCAAAATAGAGTTTTTCTATTAATAAAAAAGAAAAATAAAATAAAGCATGTGTTTTGGCAAGTGTAGATTTATTTGGATAGGGTGTGTGGATGAGGTGCACGTGGTCCTGTGATTGGTGACAAGATCCCTGTTTTGCTTGTCACAAAGGAGACAACACGTTTTTTTTTTTTTAAAACAAAGGAAAGTGTTTTCCTTAGGATAAGAAAAGGAAAACACTTTCCTACCCGCAAAGCATTACTTTTTCTTTGATCAGAATTCAGTTTCCTTGACCAACTTTCCTTATGTTTACCAAACATAAGAAAGTGAGGAAAATGGTTTCCAGGAAAATGAATTCCTGGAAACAAACGAGGCATAAAACTTCAAAGAGCTTAATTGGAGCAATTATAGGCTTAATTATAAAAACTAAAACTTCTGATTGATCAATTGAGGATGAAATTGAAATTTTTCAAAAGTAAGGATCACATTGTATAAAGCGCTAAAATGAGAGGGTTGAATTAACAGATTCAGGAGGTAAATTCGAAATGATTCCCAAAAATCAAATTCAATTAAGGGTTTAATTGTAAAGTTACAAAAAGTTAAAGGCTGTAATAAAAAAGGAATGATTAAAACCCTACCTTTCTACATTTTTTTCCCTTGTATAAATGAAGTTGGAAAAAAACCAGACCTTTTGTTTTGATTAGCCTTTACAAGATCAGACTATAGTGAATGGCTTCTCTCATTAACATTGTTCTTGAAAAATCTACAAAGACACCATCACACACGTTTCTTCAAAACCATTTAAAGAAACCACCTTTCAGGTTCTCACATACCCTCAAAACCTCACCAATCCAAACCAAAGGTGCATGACTGATTATCAAATTTACCTTCTACATGATTCAACAACCCACATTTGTTTTCTTTGTTTCCAAGCTATTTTGAAAACTATTGAAACAATCAAACCTAGATGAGTTTAAAAACCACCATTGAAAACAAACATTATCAAAACTTGTCCAACTATCAAAATAACTATAAGCATTCCTGTAACATCCCCTACTTGGAGATAAAAAAACAACACTCTCATGTCAACCGAAAACAGAGAATTTTTTTTCTTATATATATATATATTCATGGTTTTCATATTAAAATTTACCAAAATTTTAACGGCGTCCCCCTATACCGGTAAGTCCCAAGTTATTGATATGTAGCCTGTTTACACTTCTAATAAGTCGCATTTCATAACTTAATCTCGACCCAATTGTCTTGGGTTTCAATTTCCACAATATTCTCACACATGTTACCCACGATATTCATGATATACATTATATAACAAAATATCATTATGGATGAAAATAAAAGTAAATACTTAGAGTCCGTTTGGCTAAGAGTTTGTGGCTGCGTTTAGCATGTAACAGTGACAACATAGTGTTTGGTTAAGAAATGTGCCGTGATTTTTTTACGTGGGACCTACCATTCTCTGCGTTGAAAACACGATTTTGTTGAAGCAGAATTTACATGCTTTCTGTCGCGTTTTTCCCTCTCTGCTGCATGCTTTCGCACATCAAGCAAATTAATTGGCATGAACACTGCAGCATGCTGCACTGTTCACGCAAATTAATTTGCGTGAATAGTGCAGCATGCTGCACTGTTGATGCTAATTAAATAGTGCAGTGCTGCACTATTCACGCTAATTAATTTGCGTGAACAGTGTAGTGCTGCACTGTTCGCGTCAACAGTGTAGCGTATTATTCTGGCCGAACCGGTTCCGGTTCAAAACTTAAAATATATTAAAACGGGTTCGATCCAGTAAAATAAAAATTATTTTTTTATTATTTTAATTATATTTTATTTGAAAAACTAGTATTTAATATTATTCAATATTTAACTATATAAATTAGACAAACATCGCTTGATGACGCAACATTTGCAGAATTGTAGATATTTTAATGAAACAATAAAAAATATTTTATATAAAGTATTATTTATTTTATTATGTAATATCAATAGTTAAATCTACAAAATTTTAAATTAAAAACCATTAATATTAATATATATATTTTTAAATTATTTTATAACCTCAATTTCAAAAGTATTCTTAACCAAACACATTAAACTACTTTTTGCTCAACCTCAATTTCAACCACAGTTTTAACCAAACACCTATTTTTTCAAATCAACCTCAACTAAAAGTACTTTTTATAAAACAACTTTTTTTAAACCACAACCACAACCGCTACCGCAATACCAAACACACTCTTAGACATGAAAAATGGTGACATGAACTACAGAGATTAAGTTCATTTAATCAAGTTTAAACATTAATTATACAAATTAAGTTATACAAACATTTTCATGTTTACAAAATATAAGGGTATACCCCCTATAACCTAAATTACAAGAAGGGAAACATAAGCTAGGATCTACTCCTGTCGTGCATGTGATGTTCCTGAAACAAAATATATATTATTGAAAGGTGACTAACACATAAAAAAAATAACAACACAAATATCAAACAATTTTAAAAGGGTAACATGCATTCATAGTTTATTCCCTTCTCCTTTCTGGTTTTCATTAGAATCTCTTCCTTATTCAAACTATTAATAACCGTTCCCTCTTTCACTATTAACCTCCATTCCAGACTTTATAAGATCAAACATGATTATCTTCGTTTAACCCATTTTCGATACCCCTTTCACTGGTATCATCATCATCATCATCCCATAGGAGTCGATGCAAGGTGATTTCCTTACCCGGGATCCTAACATACACTGAATGTATGCTAGTCGAAACATGGTGATCCCCTTACCCGGGATCCTAACATACATTGAATGTATGCTAGCCGAAAACATGGCGATCCCCTTACTCGGGATCCTAACATACACTAAATGTATGCTAGACCAAACATGGCGATCCCTTACCTGGGATCCTAACATATACTAAATGTATGCTAGTTTACGCTTCAGATCACACTTTTCATAATTCATTTGTCAGTGATAATTTCATCACTTAGCAATTCACAGAACAACCTTTCCCCTTGAGTACACATACATTCGGTAATTCACATTTCACATCAGTAATATTTATTAAAACATGGAATTTACGTAAAAGGTAAATGTGTGATTCACCTACCTGCAATAGAAGCTCTACTTGTGCTCCCCTGCTGCTGCTGTTGCACCACGCCTGTGGTCTCTCCTGCAAATCACAGGTTTATCTCATAAATTTTCCTCACTCAAGGATATGTTTTATAATAACCATATCAACAACCAATAAGTCTTTCTTTCAGTCATTTCTTAGTACTTTATGTATTTTTCATTTCACTCATTATTATTGTCATTTTTTTTCCAATCCTAGTTATCATTCCTTTCTTTATATTTGGACTATCACTGTCCAACTGTTACTGCCTTGTTTTTCAACTGTTACTGTCTGACATCTCCTCAGATTTTTAACTAAATCTGGAGTTATAGAACTCCAATTCAAGCGAAATTTATGTCGTTGGAAAGCTAAGACATGAGGAAGTTCTATGATTTAAGGAGAACCCAGTTCTGTCTCTAAGATAGTCGAAATTGCTCATCAACAAACACTTGGACTATTACTGTTCGTTTTTGAACTGTTATTGTCTGACCTCTCCTCAGATTTTTAACTATATCTGGAGTTATAGAACTCTGATTTAAGCAAAATTTATGTCATTGGAAAGATAAAACATGAGGCTACAATTTCTATGATTTAAGGAGAACCTAGTTATGCCTCTAAGATAGTCAAAATTACTTATTAACAAACACTTGGACTGTTACTGTCTGACCTTTCCTCATATTTTTAACTATATCTGGAGTTATAGAACTCCAATTTAAACAAAATTTATGTCGTTGGAAAGCTAAGACATGATGCTACAAGTTTTATGATTTAAGAAGAATCCATTTCTGCCTCTAAGATAGTCGAAATTGCTCATCAACAAACACTTAGACTGTTACTGTTCGTTTTTGAACTGTTACTGTCTGACCTCTCCTCAGAGTTTTAACTATATCTGGAGTTATAGAACTCCGATTCAAGCAAAATTTATGTTTTTGGAAAGCTAAGACATGAAGCTACAAGTTCTATGATTTAAGGAGAACCCAGTTCTACCTCTAAGATAGTCAAAATCGCTCATCAACAAATACTTGGACTGTTATTATCCAACTGTTACTATCCGTTTTTGAACTGTTACTGTCTGACCTCTCCTTAGATTTTTAACTATATCTGGAGTTATAGAACTCAAATATATAATTTAACATCCAGGCATCAATTCATAATTGACTTTAAAAGAACTCATAATACCATGTTTAGAATATCTTACCCGATACGAATTAAGGTCTCGATCCCTCCTTTTTTTTTCTAATGACAGCCGACCCTCCCCTCTTCTCTTCTTGTTCAATTTTTTTTTCTTGTTAATCCTTTGCCTACCAGTGTTTATTTTTACCTATAACCCTTAATCTTGGATGGGTTCTTGAAATTTGGTGTCTCTCTATTGATCTGTAAAAATAGATACTAAAACTCCCTCTCTTCTTTCTTCACGATAGTTGCAGATCTGATTTTGGTAAGAAGAGTAGTATTTATGCTCTATAATTATTCTTATTTGCATTTAAACCCCATTTTCTTTAAACGTATTCATTTTGCCCCCACTTGTTTTTAGTTTAGTTTATTTTCTTTAATTTAATCCAGCCTTGATTATCTCAAGATTTATATTCTCCCCTCCTAATAACAAAATTTCATCCTCGAAATTCAAGTTACATACCTATGTCGGAGAATAAGTACGGAAACGTCTCCTTCATCTCGGATTCTCTTTCCCATGTTTCTTCTTCTATTCAAGAGCTTCTCCATAATACTCTCACCAAGGGAACTCTCTTATTCCTCAACAACTTCTCATCTCGATCTAAGATCTTGACGGGCTTAGTTTGCATGGTTAGATCCCCTTTAATCTTCAAAGGAACCTGTGGCAATACCCTTCAAGGGCTTAGATCCCCTTGGCCTTTCGCAACAATGACACATAAACACATTGTGAATCTTATCCAAATATACATGCAATTCTAATTGATAAGCAACGGGCCCAATTCTTTCCTTAATCTCAAAAGGGCCAATATATCTCGGGGCTAATTTCCCTTTTACTCCAAATCGAATGATGCCTTTCCAAGGAGCCACCTTCAAAAATACTTTATCCCCCACTTGGAATTCCAACGGCCTTTTTCAGCGATTTGCGTAACTTTTTTGTCTATCCTGGGCTTCCTTCATCCTCTTTTTTATCACCCTCACCTTGTCAGTTGTCAGTTGCACCATTTCACGTCCCAAAAGCTTCCTTTCTCCTACTTCCTCCCAACAAATTAGGGTACGACATTTCCTCCCATATAATGCTTCATATGGAGCCATACCAATAGTAGTTTGGTGGCTATTATTATAAGTAAACTCCATTAAGGGCAGAAGATCCTCCCAATTCCCTCCAAACTCCAGCACACAGGACCTCAGGAGATCTTCCAGAGTTTGAATGGTCCTTTCAGATTGACCATCCGTCTAAGGATGAAATGCCGTGCTCAGATTCAATTTTGTCCCCATTGCCTGTTGTAAGCTAGGCCACAACCTCGATGTGAACCTTGGATCCCGATCCGATATAATTGAAACTGGCACTCTATGAAGTCTGATTACTTCATTTACATACAATTTTGCCAGTTTATTCACCAAATCAGTCATCTTCATAGGCAAAAACAAAGCAAATTTCGTTAGTCGATCCACAACCACCCATATGGCATCATTCCCCTTCTTTCCCCTAGGTAATGCCGTCACAAAATTCATAGAAATATCCTCCCATTTCCATTCCAGAATTGATAATGACTGTAATTCCCCTGCAGGTTTCTGGTGTTCTATCTTTACTTGTTGACAAATCCCACAGTTTGACACAACTTCTGCTATTTCCCTCTTCATATTTGGCCACCAGTAGTATTCCTTTAAATCCCTATACATCTTTGTACTCCCAGGATGAGTAGCAAATCGAGATTCATGCGCTTCTCTTAATACTTCATCTTTCAAAGTCTTATCCTCAGGCAAATAAATTCGCCTTCCCATAGCTATTAGCCCATCTGATAGCATTTGAAATAATGTCTCTGTACCCTTGTTTACCCTCCCCTTTATCTCTTTTACTTTCCCATCTGCTTGTTGAGCCACCAAGACCTTGTCTCGAAACACAGATTGGATCTTTAACTGAGCTAACAGTGACCCCTTGGGCCCTACACTTACCTGCAAGCCCATTATTTTTTAATTCCACTATACTTTCCTGTTCCTTCAGCTCCATATCATTCATCACTGTTTTTCCCTTCCTACTCATGGCATCGGCTACTACATTAGCCTTACCAGGATGGTAATCAATAATGCAATCGCAATCTTTTATTAACTCTACCCATCTTTTCTGCAGCATGTTCAACTCCTTTTGTGACATCAAATACTTCAAACTTTTATGGTCTGTAAAGATTTAAACTTGTGTCCCATACAAGTAATGTCTCCATACTCTTAAGGAAAACACCACCGCTGCAAGTTCTAGGTCATGAATCGGGTAATTCACTTCATGCGACTTTAGCTGTCTTAATTCATAAGCAATCACATGCCCGTGTTGCATTAATACACATTCCAGGCCCCTTTTTGAGGCATCACTATATACCACAAACCCTTCTGTCCCTGATGGAAGGGCCAGCACAGGAGCAGAAGTGAGCCTATCCTTCAGTTCTCGAAAGCTCGCATCACACTCTTCCAACCAAACAAACCTGACTTCCTTGCGGGTCAGCTTTGTTAAAGGTGATGCTATGGTGGAAAACCCCTTAATAAACCTCTGGTAATATCCCGCAAGGCCCAAGAAACTCCGAATTTCAGTCACATTAGTAGGCCTTTCCCATTTTAATACAGCCTCAACCTTTCTTGGATCCACAAGTATTCCTTCTGCGGATATTACATGGCCTAAAAATATCACTTCCTGAAGCCAAAACTCACACTTATCCAGCTTGGCATATAATTGATTCTCCCTTAAGGTCTGTAGCACAACCCTTAGATGTTATTCATGTTCCAAGTAAAAGTTTGAATACACCAAGATATCGTCAATAAATACAACCACATATTGGTCCAGGTAAGGCCGAAACACCCGATTCATCAAGTCCATAAACATGGCCGGAGTATTGGTTAACCCGAAAGGCATCACTAAAAACTCGTAATGCCCATAATGGGTTTGGAATGCAGTCTTTTGTATGTCTTGTTCCTTGATTCTTAACTGGTGGTATCCAGATCTCAGATCTATCTTAGAGAACACCCTAGCACTCTTCAACTGATCAAACAAGTCATCTATTCGTGGAAGTGGGTACTTGTTCTTCACTGTCACTTTATTCAATTGACGATAATCGATGCACAAACAAAGGGTGCCATCCTTCTTTTTTATAAACAATATCGGAGCTCCCTAGGGCGAGTTACTAGGCCAAATGAAGCCTTTATCTAACAATTCCTGAAGCTGGACCTTCAGTTCCGCCAATTCCATAAGTGTCATCCTATAAGGAGACTAGGCTATAGGAGAAACTCCTGGAATAGTTTCTATGGAAACTTCAATTTCTCTAATTGGAGGTAATCCCGTCAACTCTTCTGGGAATACATCTCGAAACTCTCTTACAACAGGAATACTAGTCAAATCTATGCTTCCCTTTTTCAGCCCCCTTACATGGGCTAACCAAGCAGAACAACCCTTCCTCAGTAATTTTCTAGCCACCAAGATTGAGATTACACAACTTGGAATTATTTTTCTTTCCCCTTTAAACACTAGTCTTTTATCACCTATTCCTTGGATTGTCACCGTCTTGGTGAAACAATCCACTTGTGCCTTATGTTTACTTAGCCAATCCATACCCACAAATTACATCAAAATCATATAACTCTAACGGCATAAGATCTACCCTCAGTTCTAACCCCCCAATATATAGTTTTACCCCTCTATAAATATCATCAATATGTATATTCTCCCTTAGAGGTGTACTAACTGTCACTCCTACACCCAAGTTACTAGATAACACATGCAAGTTATTCACAATTCTATAAGATATAAAGGAATGACTAGCTCTAAGGTCAATTAAAGCATAAACATGCATTGTATCTAACTGTAAGGTACCTGCCACCACATCTGGTACAGCTCCCACATCCTCGTAGGTTATGTGGTATACCCGGCCCTGAGTCCTCCCTTCCTGATTTCTAGGCCTCCCACGAGTAGCACTCGTCCTTGACTGGGTAGGCCTGATAGGACGATTGACTGTCACCAATTGCTGCTGGCTATGAACCTCAATCCTCTGACCATGGGCTCCCTCGGTAGTTCTACGAGTACAATCCTTCTTCCTGTAACTTGTGTACCCACAATGGTAACAACCTCTTCCTACATGCGAGCACTCTTTCCATCGATGCCCCTCACCTCTATAAATATAACATCTCCCTGGCATCGCAGAGCAATCTCCAGGGTGTCGTTGCTCACACCTCTAACAAAATGGATATACTGGTCCCTTTTGCTCTGTAGACCCTCCAGCAGTTTTGACTCCCTGTCTAGACTGTCCTCCTCGAGCTCCTCTTCCACTGACTCGTCTAGATCCTCCTAAGCTCCCTCCTGGGATGAAACTCCCGCCCCTTTTCTGGAACTGACTTGATGATTGCCCACTCTTCTCTTTCTTTGGGAGAGGAGGTCTCCCAGTTAAAAACTCAAAATCTCTCCTCTTAGCTCCAATTACCTGACTCTGCTCGACCACTGGTTTTGGGGTATCCCTTATTACCCTTTCAATTCCTTGAGCTGCCCGTACCAATTCCCGCACAGACTGAAACTACATAGCTATCAATATCATCCTCAGTTCCCGCCTCAGTCCATTACGGAACCTCTCCACCCTGTGGCGCTCCGTGGGAAGGTAGGTGGAGGCAAAAGCTGCTAAGTCCTGAAATCTCCTCTCATACTCTAGAACTGTCAGATCTTCCTGCCTCAAATCCAAGAACTCCTGTTCTTTCTCCCTCATATGTTCCCAAGAATAGTACCTTTCCTCATACTCTTCACGAAAGTCCCTCCATCAAAATACCTCCCCTGATCTCCTCTCTCTAATGGTCTCCCACTAAGAGAGGGAATATCAACCAATAGTTGAGTCACGCAATCCACTCGTAGCTCTTTTGGCACCCGCATCTGATTTATAACTCTCTCCACTTTCCTCAGTCAATGCCCAGCAACTTTAGCATCCTCTTCACCACCGTAAGTCATACAACCCATCTCTCTCATACTCTTCACCCAATGCACTATAGTGACTACTCCCCCTGTTCTAGGAGCTGTACCGGAGGCTCCCGCTACCATTCTTGCTGCTACAGCTCTGACTATATGTTCCATAAAAGCAGGATCTGAAAATGGGTTTGATCCAACTACCGGTTCCATTGGTGGGGGTATATTATCTTCCCCTCGTCTGTCTGATACCTCGGGCATTGACATATCTGCCTGACGGGACAATGAATCATCTCGAAGTCTCACTGACTCGCCAGCTTCAGAGTACACTGACATTGCAGGTATATGAGAGGAGGTGTCTGCCAAGGGATCCCAATCTGGATCACTTTCATTTTGAAAACTCTGGTCACTTCCTCGAACTAAGGATGGATCAGTCCTGGCTCCTTGCCTTGTTCTCACCATCTTGAAACACATTTCAAAATCATATAATCATTCCTATCCCTGGAATAGCAACCTAGGCTCTAATACCAACTGTAACATCCCCTACTTGGAGATTAAAAAAAACAACACTCTTATGTCAACCGAAAACAGATAATTTTTTTTCTTATATATATATATATATTCATGGTTTTCATATTACAATTTACCAAAATTTTGACGGAGTCCCCCCTATACCGGAAGGTCCCAAGTTATTGATATGTAGCCTGTTTACACTTCTAATAAGTCGCATTTCATAACTTAATCCCGACCCAATCGTCTTGGGTTTCAATTTCCACAATATTCTCAAACCTATTACCCACGATATTCATGATATATATATTATATAACAAAATATCATTATGGATGAAAATAAAAGTAAATACTTAGACATGAAAGATGGATACATGAACTACAGAGATTAAGTTCATTCAATCAAGTTTAAACACTAATTATACAAATTAAGTTATACAAACATTTTCATGTTTACAAAATATAAGAGTATACCCCCTATAACCTAAATTACAAGAAGGAAACATAAGCTAGGATCTACTCCTGTAGTGCATGTGATGTTCCTGAAACAAAATATATATTATTGAAAGGTGATTATCACATAAAAAAAATAACAACACGAATATCAAGCAATTTTAAAAGGGTAACATGCATTCATAGTTTGTTCCCTTCTCCTTTCTGGTTTTCATTAGAATCTTTTCCTTATTCAAACTATTAATAATTGTTCCCTCTTTCACTATTAATCTCCATTCCAGTATAAGATTAAACATGATAATCTTCATTTAACCCATTTCCGATACCCCTTTCACTGGTATTATCATCATCATCCTATAGGAGTCGATGCAGGGTGATCCCCTTACCCAGGATCCTAACATACACTGAATGTATGCTAGTCCAACCATGGCGACCCCCTTACCCGGGATCCTAACATACACTAAATGTATGTTAGTTTACGCCTCAAATCACACTTCTCATATTTCATTTGTCAGTAATAATTTCATCACTTAGCAATTCACACAACAACCTTTCCCCTTGAGTACACATACATTCAGTAATTCACATTTCATATCAGTAATATATATTAAAACATGGAATTTACGTAGAAGTAAAGGTGTGATTCACCTACCTGCAATAGAAGCTCTACTCGTGCTCCCCTGCTGCTGCTGTTGCACCACGTCTGTGGTCCCTCCTGCAAATCACAGGTTTATCTCATAAATTTTTGTCACTCAAGGATATGTTTTATAATAACCATATCAACAACCAATTAGTCTTTCTTTCAGTCATTTCTTAGTACTTTATGTTTTTCTCATTTCACTCATTATTATTGTCATTCTTTATCCAATCTTAGTTATCATTCCTTTCTTTATATTTGGATTGTCACTGTCTAACAGTTACTGCCTCGTTTTTGAACTGTTACTGTCTGACCTCTCCTCAGATTTTTAACTATATCTGGAGTTATAGAAATCCGATTCAAGCGAAATTTATGTCGTTGGAAAGCTACGACATGAGGCTACAAGTTCTATGTTTAAAGAGAACCCAGTTCTGTCTCTAAGATAGTCAAAATCGCTCATCAACAAACACTTGGACTATTACTGTCCGTTTTTGAACTGTTACTGTCTGACCTCTCCTTAGATTTTTAACTATATCTAGAGTTATTGAACTTCGATTCAAGCAAAATTTATGTCGTTGGAAAGCTAAGACATGAGGCTACATGTTGTATGATTAAGGAGAACCCAGTTCTGCCTCTAAGATAGTCAAAATGGCTCATCAACAAACACTTGGACTGTTACTGCCTCATTTTTGAACTGTTACTGTCTGACCTCTCCTCATATTTTTAACTATATCTGGAGTTATAGAACTTCGATTCAAGCAAAATTTATGTTGTTGGAAAGCTAAGACATGAAGCTACAAGTTCTATGATTTAAGGAGAACCCAGTTCTGCCTCTAAGATAGTCAAAATCGCTCATCAACAAACACTTGGACTGTTACTGTCCAACTGTTACTGTCTGACCTCTCATCAGATTTTTAACTGTATCTGGAGTTATAGAACTCAAATCTATAATTTAACATTCAGGCATCAATTCATAATCGACTTTAAAACAACTCATAAGACCATGTTTAGAATATCTTACCCGATACGAATCAAGGTCTGGATCCCTCCTTTTCTTTCTAATAACAGCCGACCCTCCCCTCTTCTCTTCTTGTTCAATTTTTTTTCTTGTTAATCCCTTGCCTACTAGTGTTTATTTTTACCTATAACCCTTAATCTTGGATAGGTTCTTGAAATTTGGTGTCTCTCTCTTGATCTGTAAAAATAGATACCAAAACTCCCTCTCTTCTTTCTTCACGATAGTTGCAGATCTGTTTTTGGTAAGAAGAGTAGTATTTATGCTCTATAATTATTCTTATTTGAATTTAGACCCCATTTTCTTTAAATATATTTGTTTTGCCACCACTTGTTTTTAGTTTAGTTTATTTTCTTTAATTTAATCCAGCCTTGATTATCTCAGGATTTACAGCTCCTCACTAAGATCAAAAGGGTTGAAATTCATTCTTAAAAGATCAAGAAATGAAAATCTCTTAGCTCACACTTTAAAACCATCTTCTCATCTACAAATAACCTCTTAAAGATCACCAAAAAGTGGGGGAAAGAAAAACCAAAGTGATTGTCACCATTACCATTAAAACTAGTTTTAACTTTTTCCTTATTCCATCCTTTAATAACCTTATAGTAGTTAAAAGCATTCTTTTCAGCTATAAACACTAGCTTTACCTTGCAAATCACCATAACCTATTCTCCAGTTATCCCAACTCTAGACTTTCCCTAAAATTTTAGTCAACAATACACCATTCATACCTAACCTTCATTTTAAGTTTGTCTTTTATTAAACCACAACAACAATATTGTAAAAATGTATTTAGGGACAACAATGAAACTCTTAGGCGGAAAAATGTTTTTGAAAAGCTTCAACCATATTTAGAGCCAAAAGCAGCTTCTAGTCATAAAGTATACATGAGACACTCACACCATCAAAGTTCATATGTCATACTAGAGGAAGGTCAAACGTTTAGTTTTGAAGCTAACAAGTATAAGGCCTGAGTAGGAAAAATGCATAATAAAGATTGAGAAAGGGAAAGGAAACTATGATTCAAGAAACTTACTTCCATGATAAGTGATTATATTGTTTGTTGATTTCGTGAATGGTGAATAATGAATGTTGTTCAAATTATGCATTTGCTTTTGATGTTTGAAAATAATGGCATGCTGGGCAAAATATACAACTTACATCAAGTTTGATCTTGTAAACACAAGTTTTCTTTTTTAATTTTTATTGATGGATTAGGCTGCAAGGATCTGTTTGTGAGAAATGTTTTTATATTTTTTTTGGGTTGGCTTTGGTGTCAACTTGTTTCATTTTTTTTAGGTTTAAATAATTATCAGGCTAGGGTTTGTTTTATAAGAAGTTGGGCTTTTAGCAAGGATTTTGGGCCAAGTTAAGAAGGTCAGTCCACGTGATTGGATTGAGCCTTAAAGGCCTAAGGCTATGTTTGGAAAAGCCAAAATCTGTCGAAGAAAAATTAAGTTATTTTGGTCCTTGAGGCATGTTTCACAACCATCTCTTAACCTATTTTTCACAATTTTTTTGTTTTGTTTTCCCAGACACATTATAATTTAAATATAATTATTTTTTTAGTTTTTTAAGGGACCATTTTGCAATTAATTTTGTGTTTCTCACATCTTTTTACGCTTTCATATTTAATATTGTGAACTTATATGTAAGGCCTTTTTCTAGTATTAAATAAACAAGTTCTTTTGAAAAAAATAGAAAAATAAAAAAAAATCCTTCTTAAAAAAATATAAATTTTGTTTTAATTGTATATGACCAAGTTTCTCCAAAAAAACAAAACCATTGTTTGCATTTTTTTTTAAAAGGAGAAAAATACAAAAGAAAAATACATTGCATGATTTAGCATTTCTTAAAAATACAAAAAAAATAAAATAAATAGTTTTTATATTTTGCATGCATCATGGATTTAATAACAAGTTTATTAAAGTTTAGGGACATGGCCTATATTTCAAAAGCAATTTGTTTATTTTTAATATAAAAGGATTATAAACTTATACGTAAGGCATTTTCTCGATATTAAAAAAAAACAAATGCAAAAAATATGTTTTAGCTTTAGAATGGCTAGGCTTGACCTGTAAAGCCATAGTCCATTTTATTGGGATAGACTTGCTTTAACCAATAGACAAATCAATGATTAGAAAAACACTATATAACCTTAGTAATAATATAAAAAATATGAGCAATGGAGAAGGTGAGGATTCTAAATCTTTTAAACCTTAAAAGGGCAAGAATTCCTTATTCTTTCCACACCATAAAATTTTATGATTCAAGAGGATGATTTTCGCGATGCCGCACACGTGAAACACTAGGTCTTAAGGTTTTCATTGTTTAATGTGAAGTTCTTATTTAATAGGGAAGGGGTAAGTTTAGGGACAAAGGTTTAAATAACAATCATGACATAAGAATTTGATCTATTTTCACTGTAAAAAGAAATGACACATTATGACTTTGTCCTAACTGGAAGAAGATAAATCAGAATTCTAATCAGGATACTCCTAGTTAGAGGAAGAAGGACAAAAATGAGATAAAAATATTAGGTTAATGTTGTTGAAGATAATTCTAATAGGTTAGAGTATATCCTTACTACATTTAACGATTCAACTTTCAATAATAATTGGGTAATAGATACATGTTATTTGTTTTATACTACTCTTACTAAGAGTTAGTCTCGACCTATGAATCTTTTAATAATGGATTTATTTTGATAGGTTATAATTCTCATATCAAAGTTGTTGGAATTGGAATTGTTCATATCAAAATGCATAATAAAATAGTTAGAACTTCAATAAAAATGCTTTATTAAAGGTAAAGTGATGTGAGTCAACAAAGATGCAATTATTACTATGAAGACAAAACGATGTTGTCTAACCTATATATATTGTAAGGTACTATAATGATTGGAGATGCTACACTTCTCTCATCTTTTATATCAGATTAGGTGTAACTAGGTTATGGCATATGAGTAAACAAGGAAATGAGTATGTTGAATAAAAGGAATTTGCTATATGGTGAGAGTATAAGACAATTCGTTTCCTTGGAGCATTAGGTGTTACATAAAAAAGAGTTGGCTTTGATAGTGCATTTTACAAGACTAAGGATACTTTGGATTCTATTCATTATGACCTTATAAAGCTTTCTAGAGTTCCTTCTAAAATCATGTATACATTAACTTTCATCAATGATTACTTTAAGAAGACTCGAGTTTAATTTCTTAAGGATAAACAATGAAAGATTATGATTGTGAATTAAATAGGAAAAGTGGTAAAGTAACTCAAAATAATCAATGTTCTAGAATTTTGTTCATCAGAGTTTAATGAGTTATGTAGGGAACAAGGTGTTATTGACACAAGATGGTAAGCATACATCCCAACAAAATATTTCAAGTAAATTTTTGGATAAAAGTTGTTTCTACTAATTGATATTTGGTTAATTAGTCTTCTATATTAATTTTGGTGTTTAAAACTCATGATGGGCTATGGTTTGATGGCCTTTATGATAACTCTATTTTAGGAGTTTTTAGATGTGCTACTTATTTTTATATAGATGATGGAAAATCAACATTGAGAGTAAAGAAAGCAATTTTCTTGGACTATGCATCTGAAGTGATGGAATGCATGATTTGGTGTTTTAAACCTAAAGGATCAAAGTTTATTATTAGTAGAGATGTTATCTTCAATGAGTAGAAATCTTGAATTCAAATAATTTAAAGAAATTCAAGCCAAGATGAAGATTTGTTGATATATATATCATCAAAATTGTCACTCAAGTATCTCTGTATAAAATTTTTAGAAAATAAAGAAGACTTAACCTTGTCCAAATTTATAAGTTTTCTTTTAAACAATAAAGTCTTTCTAAAGTTTTAATTTATAGAAGAAAAAAGCATAATAATAATAATAATAATAATAATAATAGGGCTTGATCCTCATCATTAATTTTAACACCAATAGATAAATTTTTTGTAATAATTAATTAAACTCATCAAGATGACATTTTGTTAGTGTACCTTTTAGTGTAAATGCCCTATAAACAATTAGTTAGTTACGAGTGGCTATGAAATATATTTAATTTATTAATAAAATCTTATTTATCTTTAATATTCATCAAATATTTGATTAATGAATTTAGAGTAAAGATAGAGTCCTTGAGACAAAAATGCTTTGCAAAGAAAATTATAAAGTTGTTATAATTATAGGATTCCTATTACATCAAAGCATTCTTCCTAAAATATTTTTGGTCAATGCTCTATTAAGACTAGATATTAATTAGAGATGTGTAGACTGATATATATTTTTTTCTTTTCTTTGTGAAAGGAAGTAACTGTTCTTATAAGTTGAACTATGATATATACCTAGAATTAATATACAGGTGCTTGTCAAATGACATGTTCACTGAATTGACTAGCATGCATGATAATTCTATATGGAGAGATCACTTGTGTTTATGGAAAGGTTCATGTGACATTTATGTAAGTGATCCTTAGACTTGATATTACTAAGTTATTTTATATAAAGAGTGTTATGTTTGGATCTTGCTATATATTTGTTCTAATCAATGGTAATAAATGGGCAGATATTGAGTATAACATGAACTATATAAAGGTATTTAAGTAACCAATAGAGAATTCATCACCCTTGATGAATCAGGGAAAATGTTTCATCTGTTCTTAAATAGTATTGATTGTAAATCATTGCACAAGGTGGAATGAGATTTGTAAAGAGTTTTAAATCTTATTCAAATAATCAATGACTATGGTGTTAAGAACAAATATGATTTGACATAGTAGACACACTTCATACTTTAATGTCTAAATCGGAACATTGTTGATGAAGGGATAATAATTACACCGAAAAACCGGTCACTGAAAAGTTGAGTCAAACCACTTATGATTTTCCTAATATTTAGGGGATCATGACAGGTTGCTAGACATTGTACTTGATCTTTAAATATAAATCAATCAATTATTGAATTGATAATAAATTAATTTATTTAATCCTATTTTATTTAGGATTGTGATTTATATTTGGGCCAACTTATTAGGGAACCTAATGGGTCACACACATAAAAACCATTAGTGAAAAATTAAAATGAGATGATTAATCAAATGTGACATGATTGTAAATAAGTTTTAGAAATTAAGGACTAAAGAGTAATTTATATAGGGAATTGCAATTCTAGACCTAGAAAATTCAAGTGAGGACTTGATTGAATAAATTTCTAAAATTAGCCTAAAATAATATATGTGATATTATTTAGGAGACAAATTCATATTTTACCATTTATAGGGTTTTTTAGGTTTTTTATAAATATTATGATATGTCTTTTATTTCTTATGGATGGTGAAAAGAGGAGTAGAGTAAAATATTGATATACCTAAAATACAAAAAAAAAAAAAAACCAGCACTCTAAGGTATAGCAATCTCTCTCTTCTAAAAGAGTTTATGAGATTTCTCATTGCTGATTCGTATTGATTACCGTTAGAGACCGGATAACTAGACGGCTTGTGGTTTGCAACAACTCAACTTTTAAAACAAGTATTCAAAGTCGAAAACAAAATCTGATCTTCAAGTAATTTTTGCATAAAATCCTAAAACAACTATAAATTTATTTAACAAAATCATTGAAACTCCTAAAGAATTTTAAATTTATTGTTTCTACTGTATTTATATGTTTCGAAAAACCTAACAGTACCTTCAATCATACATGACATGTATAGATAATGTTTCAGATAGGGTTTGTTTATTAAAGACTTGATCATGTACAAGGATTCTAATATTAGTACCCTTAAATTATATAAATTATATGTGAATGAAACATAATGCTACGAAGAAAGATGAATTGCAAAGTATAGAGCTTAAAAGAAGAACTTGAATTGAAATTTGTGTAATGAGACGGGGAAAAGAAATACAAAGAGGGATACTACACTCTTTAAATACTAATTCTAAGTACTAGTTAATCCAAGAGTTAGCTTTTAACTAGGAAAGTCTTTTAGTATTTTTAACTATTACAAGAACTAAACATTAAAGACTTCATAAAAAAAAATAATTTGAATCGAACACTCATAAAGTCTTCCAAGTTAGTTAAGCTTTGAATAGCATTGGACATCATGGAACCATCATGGTCGGTTGCAGTAGCAGTACTAAATATCAATCATAATGCTTCTTGGTCATGCCACGTGTTTTCTTTTAGATGAATCAATTATCATTTTTTTTTTATTGAAATTATTAACAGATAGGCTGGGTTTTTTTTTTAATGAGCTCTTCATCAATTTTCAGTCGATCCCAACGGTCCCTCGCAATTCATCCCTCAAAGACAGAATATTAAAAAAAATAAAAAATAAATTGAAAATTCCTGTCTTACGTCAGCCACCAGTAGAAATGTTCCTCTTGACATTTGACAACACAGTAAATAAGGTAATGAAAAGCGCCAAGCAATCATCACCTGCCCGCCAACCTGTCCATCGCATCCAACTTACAGTTTCTTCTACAATTTACCCGCACGCGCGGCATCTCCTTTTAAAATCTTTCCACAGCCACGCACAGCACAGAGGTCGCTTTTCCATTCTTCTGCTTGCTTGCCTGCCCTCCTTTCCCTCCCTCTTCTTTGCTTTCTGCCTCAGTACTCGTGTTTCTCGTCTCAAGCTTATTATTATTCAAAACAAGCCGTACACAAACACACTACATTTACACACACAAACACCAGAGGATAAATAATACTGGTACTCGTACTATTTTATATAATTTGCTTAGGCTTTCTTTCTTTCTTTCTACTTCACATGACTACTTGCAATTCTATTAATGTGTCTTGCAGCTTTTGACATTCCCTTAGCAGACACTAAAGCTCCCAAACCCCCTTAAACTATACTTCACTGTCCGTAGGATCTCTAGCTACCCCAGCTAGCTTGCTTCCACCCTCTTCCTGTCAAATCCTCCTCTGGGCCTTGATTCACTGGAAGTTTTTTCATATAAGTACCTCTGTTTGCCCTCTACATTTCTTGTGCTCAAAACATGTACAAGAAGGAGAGATCTTCAAGGGAAACTACATTCCCTCAGAGAAGAAGGACCCCATCTTTCTCTTCGACTCTTCTTGATTCTATTTACCGTTCGATTGATGATTCCAACGGCGAAGAACATGTGTTGGGGCGATACTCTAGAGAAACAACCATGATCAAGAAACAGGGTTGCAACTCTGTTTCAACAACCAGGCGTGATGCATCATTTCTTGAAGAGGAGAAACAAGCATCTCCTACTCTTCGTCGAGCTGTCATGATTGAAAGCTGGATGGAGAAGCGAAGCTCTCGTGGCTCTAAGCATTATAACGCGACCTCAAGCTCTTCAGACTCTAGCTCTGCAGGAGGAGGGGGAGGGGGAGGGGGAGGAGGAGATGTGTTCTCGTCCTCCGAAAATGAGTCCAGTGTCAAAGAAAATTCAAGTTTTGCCCAACAAAGAACCAAACCAGTTTCAGATACGCCACAACAGAAGCCAAGGTGTGAAGGCGGAGGCTTTAGTAAGACAAAGTTAAGAGCATTAAAAATCTATGGTGAATTAAAGAAGGTAAAACAGCCAATTTCACCAGGTGGTCGCATTGCAAGCTTCCTAAATTCTATTTTCAATTCAGCAAGTGCTGCAAAGAAAGTGAAAATGTGCTCTATTGGGGCCATGGAAGATGTAAGTTTCGAGCGTAAATCAAAGTCTGCTTGCTCATCGGTTACTTCCTTTTCAAGGTCTTGTTTAAGCAAAACACCCCCTCCAAGAGGGAAACCAAGCAATGGCACAAAAAGGTCAGTTCGATTCTATCCAGTCAGTGTCATTGTTGACGAGGATTCTAGACCTTGTGGGCATAAATGTATTTATGAAGATGATCCAGGATTGATGCCAATGCCCCAAAAAGCTGTCAAGAGTACTTCTGTTAGGGAATTAGAGGTTGCTAGAGGAGCAGCAGCAGGTTACTGGAGAAGAAGTTGTCATCAAAAGAAGAGTGTTAGTGAATTTGATTTCAGGGGCTTTCACAGCTATGTTGAAGGTGATGGTGATAGCAATAGTGATGATGATGAGAGTTGTTCAAGCTCTGATCTCTTTGAGCTCGATCATCTTATTGGGATTGGAAGGTACAGAGAGGAGCTCCCAGTGTATGAAACCACTAATTTCAAAACTAATCAGTCCATTGCCAATGGCTTCATTCTGTAATATTCATGTTGTTATCAAGATGCAAATCTAAATCATCAATGTAATTAATGTTTTGGGGACTTATCTAATCAATAATCTATTTATTTTCTTTCTAATCATATTCATTTTCTTTTTAGTCAAAGGTTATTTGAATTTTCTTCTTCTTCTTTCCAAGGCTTTTAGCCCTCCATCTAATCAAAAAAGGAGAAAAGGTGGTTTGTTTTTAATGAAAGCAATGTTTGAAAGGAGCAGTACTCCTCGAGGAGAAGGGATTGTTGTCTGAATTGAATTGCAGAGAAGGAATATTAATGAATATTCAACACTCCATTCACACGGTGAACCGTTAAAGCAAAACACAAAGGTGAATTAACAAAGTGAGAAAAGGAAGAAAAAAGCAGATGGAAATTTTTCTTCTCCCCATGAGAAGTGATGTTCTTGCTTTTTCACTGCCTTAGCACATGGCCTCAACCTTACATGTAAAATTAAAGCCATAGAAAATGATTGCAACTTATCAGGGTTTTCCATTTTTCTTTTTTCTCTTTTCTTCGTCATAGAAATTTTATTGCACTACACATAACAATTGCTCTGTATTAGTATCTCACTCAACTTCTTTTCTCATCAGAGGAATTATACATGTAAGTAATTATATATGGACTTCAGACAAGTAGGGACATGCCCAAGAAATCTCTTAAGTCTAAACATGGCAGGTTTGGACATTGTAGCTAGCAAAAATCCAAAGAAACTTTTTCACCAAACAAGAAAATAAAAAGTTAGCAATAGACTCGACTATATATATTCCATGGATGATATCGATATGAAACACCATTGGCCACTATCATTGACCTTTAAATTATCGTTATATTAAACTCCATTTTGAAAAAAGGAAAAGGAGAAAACACAATTTAAAAGGAAACAATTCCCCTGACCAACTAATGAGAGGTTGTAATGTTGTACAAGCATATATATATATATATATATATATATATATATATATATATATATAATGATGATGATTTCTCTCAAATCAACAAGTCATTTTCAATTTGATGATATGGTTATTTTGATAAGAGAATATCATCAATATATGATATGATCCCCAACATAAAAGTAAATTTGATTTGATTGCTTCAATTCTAATCATAGCATTCTTATAATCTATTATAGACAAGGATAGAAACGATTATCTAATTTTGGGTATGGCAGAAAAGTTTTTAGACTGTGATGATATCTTAAAAAATTCAAGTAGCTTAAGAGCAATGCTTATGTGTTGGATAATCGGTTAATCTCTTGATTTTGATAATTTAATCCATTCTTCTTTGCCAAGATGGTCAAGAGTTGATGTATGATACAAATCCATGAAGATAAAGTCGATTGCTCACATCATTGTGAAAATAGACGAGCAATCTCATAATGGATCTTTTTATGTTTCTCTTCAAATCCTTAAGAAAAAGTTGATTTGCTTACATCATTGTGAAAATAGATGAGCAATATCATAATAGATTATTTTTCTCTCTCTTCAACTCCTTAAAAAAAATTCATTGCTCACTTCATTACGAAAATTAAAAAAAAAAATTCATAATGGAGTTGTTGAGTTAATCAAAATTTATGTTGGGAATAATAAATGTTCATGTATTTAGGCCCTAACATAAAGTTTGACTTTCAAGGTATGTTGGTGACACCCTCCTAAGCATATTTTATCAATGTATGGAGAAGATTAAAGAAAGTTTTTTATTTTAAGTCAGAAAGTTTTTTATTTTAAGTCAGAATGGTATGCTTATCTCACTTACACACTCACGTCTCTATTTGGTCAAATAAAAGGATATGCTTTCATGAATGAAGATTGACCATTGATGTAAGTATCTCTTTTCAAAATTGTCAATTGTGAGTGTTTTTAGGGTAAAAATTGACTTACCTTATTAAGGTTTATATCTTTGAATGATGTGGCTATTTTAAAAAAAAAATGATTAGTGGTTCAATGAAGGTTTTTTGGGTTTCAAAAAAGATCTTCAAACAACCAAATGATGTGTTTTAATGGGGAGAAGCCAGTTAAACTTATCAATAAAAAAAAGTGATTTGATATGATAGAGCCTTTGTCAAATATTACATTATTATATCTTTTTTCACCACAAGCTTCAATCAAATCAGTTCTCTTTTTATGTCATCTTGAATTAAAGTCCTTGTTCTATCCATTTCCAAGGCAAAACCTTTCGTCTCTTTTCTCTCTTGATATCCCTAATAATCTTTTCAATACTCATTCAAAATCTTCTCTTCAATTTTGCATTTTACATCGTTCAAGAAAAATGGTAAGAAGATTATGTCTTAATCCAATAAAAGAACATGTTGTTAGATCTTGTGTGAGGTTGAAAAGCATGAATCTTGAAATTTCTTGAAAACATTATTGATAAATGTTGTGTTAATTTATACAAAGTCGGCATAAGATGAAAGCACAAAAAGAAACTTGCACCACTTTCTTCAAGCTCCTTGAATGAACAAAAGCAGGAGACCTCATCTCTTGAGAAAACCCCTGTTCAGCTTTCCAAGATTCAAAAGATTGATGAGAAAGGCAAAGGCGTGGCTAATTCATTAAAACCTAAACCATATTCTGCCAAGATGTAGTGTTTCACCTCACCAGAAACAGAAAAGGCATACAGAACCAACTTCTCAAGGAAGAATGTGTTGGGAGAATGTGAGGTATCTATAAGTAATTTATCTGATATTGTCTTTGCTTTCATTGAAGAGATTTTTACAAAAAACAAATGGGAAAAGTTGACTCAAGGGGCACCTACTCTTTATGTGACAATTGTGAGGGAATTTTATGCTAAATATGACCCGTTTAACTTAGATGAAAAGTCAATCACTTCCAAAGTGAGGGGTCAAACCCTTACCCTGTCCCCCTTTATCATTATAGACTTGTATGGCATGTCTAAGATCAGTAATTCGGGTTTTTCTTTTAAAGGAATTGGGGCACTATCCAAAACCCAAATGAGTAATCTATTTATAAGACTTAATGGACCTAAATGGACTATGAAGTCATAGAGGTTACCTATGAAGTCATTAGCTACACTTTATAAATTGTTAGAAAAAATTATCATGACCAACTTATGGCTAATTGCTAGACACACAGAACTGACTGTTGAAAAGGCATAATCCATGTATGCCATTGTGATTGATGTACCCATTGATCTTGCTACATATTTTATATATGTGATTCAAAAAGCTCTCTCTGACAAGGAATCAAGTTTCCCCTTTAGGGGTCTGATCACTAAAGTAGTTGTTCTGGCTAAGGTTCCCTTGAGAAATGTTGCACCATAGTGAAAAATTTTGGCAAAATTTCAGTTATAACTATTGTGAAATCTGAAGTTGTAGTTAGCAAGAAAAGACCGAAGAATCTTTAAAGTCAAGTGGACTTCAAAACTTTTTATTGACGATTCCACCTCATCTTAACCAAAGTCATCCTCAACCAACCCATTACTTCCAATTATCATGGAGCAATAATAGTTGTTAACCAACAAGTTTGATAGTTTTACAAGAAGCTGGGATCAAAAAACTTGAGAAGTTAACAAGTTGCTCTCTAATATCCAACGGGATGTGGTACAGGTTAATGACAGACTTGTTCAATTGGGGTTGCATATTGAGCAAATTCATCATATGGTTGTGGGAGATGACGATGATAAAAACCTTGATTAGTGCCAAATCAAAGGGAGATGCATGGATTATAGTGCTACTGATACTTGTTGCTCCTTTAATTATTATATTCCTACTGTTTTTAAAATCCTGAATTGATTTTAAATTGGTTTTAATGGTTTGTAATATTTGGGATAAGCATCAGAACTTTTATGACGTGGCTGCATGCCATACTTTTAATCTGAACTTCAAGCATATGCACTATTATTTGAATAATTGTTTGAAATTTTCGCATAAAAGAACTTTTTGAGCATGTTATGAACTATTAAGAACACCAATAATTGTTTGCATGCTAACTGATTGTGTTTGTTGGAATTTATGTTTGATCTGAACTTAATGCTTACTAATATTTTTTTTTTATGTTTTGTCACAAATCAGGCCAATAGAGGAAATTGTAAATGTCATTTTGTTGGCTTAAATAGTGAAGATCTTTTTACGGTTGGTAAAACGATAATATGGCTAAGATAGAAGTTTATCAAGATTAGTTATCATTATATTCTCTATAATTATCTTATTTGTTTAGATTATTTAAGAAATAAGTTTAGATAGAGTACAAAAAATTATCCAAAGATAACTTTATCAATACTTTTGTAAAACATGTTAGCAGTTTGTTACCGACATGATAGACTAGGAAACTTGAAGATTATCCTTATCATTATCACATAAGACATGTATATAATGAAGGTTAAGTCTGGAAAAAAAGTGTGTGTCATGTGCTTCAGAGGAAAGTTTTAGAACATAAAAGCATTAATTGCATTAAAACAAATATGTCAACCAGCTAAAGAGTTTACACAGAGTTTTGTAGCACATACTCTTGACACATGAGGAGTGTGTAGGAAATTCTTGAGGAGATTTGATCCCTTAAGAGTGAGAGCCAATATACTCCTAGAGGGAGTTTCTATGTGAATTGTTAGCAATTGGAGGTTCTAATTAGGATGAAAATTGTGTGAAGATCATCAGATGTATTGGCAAGCTACTATGGTAAGAGACATAACATGGTTTACTATTTCATCAAGTAAGGTAGTATAGACACAAAAGATTTTGTTTATAGATACTTCTCTCGTAATCATTCAAACTAGTGAAAAAAATTATCTATCCTAGGTTTAGCTAACCCTGAGGGTTTTTTTATCTTTTGAAGAATTCTTCAAAAAGGTTTTTCCTTCGTAACCAAATATCTTATGCATTTAAGTTTTCTGCATTCTATATTTATTTGGTTACTAATTAGTGTTTGCAAAGTGTTATCAGATCATTTGTTAATAGGTGATAAACAGGAAAAGAGACTTTCAAATAGATACTCAAATAATAAGAACCTTTTGTCATCTCTATTTATTACTAAGCAAGTTAAGTGTTTTTCAGACTTAACTTTTCTAAAGTAGATTTACTTCAAAAAGCTTTATTGGATAAATTAGACATGGTTATCTTCACTTACTTTTCAATGCTTTCAAGTTGATTGGGCATCTAAGAAATTAGACTAGACGAGTCAAATATCAACTTGAATCCAACCTAATACATCAAACTAAACATTTAACGATTAGTTTGGTATTGTAGTTTGCTTTGGTTGTGTTTTTTGCTAAGTTATAGTTACATTTGCAGTTGTATGACAAAAAAGTTGATATGTTTGGTAAAAATCATTGTTAGAATTATTAATGTTATTAATATGAGAAATATATACAATCATATGCCTTAAATCAAAGTTGACAAACAAAAAAAAGAATTGTATTGTAACTAAAAAATAACATGTTTTATTTATTTTTTTATAAATTATATAAGAACATATAAATTTTTTCTACATAAATTTTTCATCTGAAATTAATAAATTTAAGACAAAAAAATAAAAATAAATGATAGCTTATGAATAAATAATATTTTTACTTTTTTCCAAAATAAAGACCAAATAATGAGAATGGCCTTCCAAAAAGTGAAATATTAGAACAATACATGTGGAATAATAATAATAATAATAATATTTTATAAAAATAATAAAAACATTAGTAAAATATATTTCCTTAAACGTAAAGTAGAAATTTCATTTATTCATTCAACTAGTTGATTACCCATGCATGGTTTTATTATTAGAAAATGATATTATTTAATTATTAATTAGAATTAAAATATAAAATTATTTTATACTAAATATGAACTAAAACATTATAGTGAAAAAGCTTTAATTATTATGAACTATAAAAACACATATTTGAGTCTAAGAGTTAAGTACTTTAGGATCTTTAAAATTATACATACATAAATCACAGAAACATAAAAGATTCGATACAACATATCATATTATCTATGAGAATGATTAATTATACAAAAAACAAATATGCATAGAATTAATTTAACAAACCAAAATGTAATTAGCAAAACTACTTATAATTAAAAATGAGTAAATATGAGTCATCAAACAAAACAAATTTAACTAAATTATGTATTAAATAAAATTTATAAATAACAATGAAGAGAAATGAGGAGATGAGAACAAGAACTAGGGAATGTATATAAAGAGTTTATATATATATATATATATATATATATATATATATATATATATATATATATATATATATATATATATAGTTTTGTTATTTAGATTCTCTAAAATGTTAACCGTCATTGTTTTTTTTTTTTTTGTTCCAGTGGTGTATGTTCGAAAAGACCATCTTTTAGCTTTTCCACCATTTTTAAGCATATAATGTTAACAACTATTGCCATTATGCAAAATTGCTATGAATATGAGCCTTCAATAGCTTGGAAATGCCTCCATGAACTAGCAAAATCATTGGATCTTGGCAAAGGTTTTACTTTAGATGACATTCCAATCCAAAAATGGCAGATTGATTCCATTAGTTCCATGTCTAGTTAACGGCTACATCGAATGAATCAGGAGACATATTAGCAAACAACTATACTTGATTCACCACCATGTCTCAAGGTTGGCTTTGTCAATATTGGCTAGGTCGTGGTGCTTATCGTCAACAAATGATGAAAAACATGCCTATTAAATCATTAATGGTATTCATTGAGAATTCCTTGGTGATTAGGTAAACTTATCAGTCTCGGGCACATCAAAAGTATCTCCAAAATGAAATGTTATTCTTTCAAACCTCATGAATCTCAAGTAAGCCTTTCTGAACTCTCTTCAAAACCCCTTGCCAAAGAAATATAAAGATACATTTCTACTCTCAATGTCCAGCTAGTCTAAGTGACTCATGGGCAAAGTTTCAAATGGCACTCAAATATCTTAAAGAACTATTCAATCAAATGAACTCTCTATAACAACTTAATTGACCGGAGAATGACAATGCTTGTAAAAAATCAAATTTTCAAATTGATTGTTAGAAGTAATGCTCTAGTGATTGCAAAAAGAAAAATCACCGACACTCATTAGTGAAGTTTATTGTTGACTCAGCTTGGGAGGTTTTTTGAGACTCGAGAGCAATTAACTCTATGTATCATCTCTTCTGGTTTTCAGGTCACATCCTAAGACACTCTTACATTCTATAGCTTGCTAGTTTGTTTTGTCTTCATATCATGGACAGACTCCATTCCTATCAAATTATCACCTTCTTTCATTCAATACTTTGTGGGTTACATGTTGAGATTCATGACCACCTATTCTTTCAGTGCCCTTTCTCTATTTCCATTTAGGGCACTCTTACAAACAAAGACTCTTATGGTCTGGCTTACAACAATATGGTGACCTTTACTCTAGTGGGCATCCTTATGAATTGGGTTGGAGTGAATCAAACTCGAGATTTTGTTTCTAACTCATAAAGATAGCATTACATATGCTATTTTTCTATGAAAATATTTATGATTTAGCAGCATAAATAACAATATGCCACATACAAATAAATGAAGTTTTTCTTTCAAAAGCATTTTTCCATTCTCTTTAAAGCTAAAACTTGTCAACTTAAATAATTTATTTTTATCAAAAAAGAATTTTAAAGTCACATGACATAAGATGGTTTGAAGGTTTTAAATAAAATAATATAAAAGTTAAAAAATTTATGTGAAGATATGAAAGATTAAGGATCATTTTAACTACTATTAGTAGCTTATAGTGTTCCACTTAACTTTATCATTTAAACTCATGATGTCATTTTCGATAGTCTTAGGTTTTTTTCATCTTTGTTATATTATTGACTTCAATCCTTATATATATTAACACTTATGATATATATTTTCATGTATTCATGACTCTAATTTGTTCCCCAATCATCTTCTTCTTCTGCCTCCTCCTCTTGAGGAATGATATATGCTTTCATGAATTCTGTCACACCTGGACATTGCGGCGACTTGATTAAAAATTAAGATCTCGACTAGAAAAAGAATAGATATATGGCATCTGTTCTTTGGGGGGGAAAGGTCTTGTTCAAGGAGTCTCCATCTAGTATTACAGTTACTAGGAACCCTAACTGGTCAACAGAGATTCTATGGTACATGACTGGTTACGCAAAAGGGAAGATGTTATTACCCCTTAAGCGTCCTACCTGAGGCAGACTGCATTACTGGTTTTGTCTAAAATTGCTAATAATTTGTTCTCCTTTTCTTCTTTTATTCTTCTTTTCATGTTCATGACTTTAGCATCAGTGAACAATTCCTGCGAATATTTCCAACTCTGGTGTTGATAAATATCGCACAAAATCCAAAAAAATACGATATTCCTGACTCTAGCGTCAGTGAATAATTTCGTAAAAAATGAATTGGAAGAAATTTTCTATGCCATTTTTTCTTGTTTAACATTTATTATCATTTGCCCTTATTAGATGGAAATAACAGAGACATTGCACAACAAATTTTGTGTTTAACAGTGTTGGTCCATAAATTGAGCATATGACTAAAACAATACAAAACACAAAGAAAAAAAATAAAACAAAGTGTGAGGGGATCACAAATAAAACAACGAAGATCCCCAAATATTTTTAGAATTTTCTGATATCAAAAGAGGGCTTGTTTGGCCAAATATCAACTAGAATGGGCATAAAAATTATGGCCAAGGCATAAGGGTGTGTTTTTGCCAAACACACCCTTAGCAACACAAGTTGGGCCGGCTGGGCTTAAAGTCCAGGTCGGATCCATTTTTTTCTTTTTTTTTGGGCTAGGTCAAGCCCAACCGGTATGGGCTAGGCTGGACCCAGCCGGCCTAGCCTGATCAGTGGGCCAAGCCAGTGACCCAGCTGGGCAACAAGCTGAATCAACTCACGTGGGCACTGCACAGTGCGAAGGTAATTAATTACCTTCGCACTGTTTTGAAAAGCTCAAAATAGAGTGAGAAGAAAGCTTTACCTGACGAAGACGAAGACGAAGGTAATGGTCCTAGCATCGGCCAGTGAATGTTCTCTTCTTCCTTCTCCTTTCAGTCTCTCCTCCCTTTGCTCTTGTGTTTTTTTTTTGTTATGGGTTATCTCCTTTGTTTTCTATTCTGTCGTCACTCTGTTTTTTGTTTTTTTCCTTTCTCCCGTCCCTAGAGCTTTGTATTTATAGAGGACGTGCTTGGTCCTCTCTCCGCGCACGGCTGGAAGGGACGCGTTGGTGTTTCATTAGGACTTGGATACCTAAGCTTGATTATTATCTTCCCGGGGTAGTGATCTTCATGAGGATAGGGTTTGAGACTCCATGTTTTGGTTGGATTGGGACACCAACAATCCTGCCATTGTTGGACTGTTTGTGGTGGTTTCCTTCACGTGCCAATGGCTTGTTATGGCGGCGAGGGACACGAAAACGAACTGAGAAGCTGGTGGTGAAAGTCGTGTGCATCGCAGTGTGTCTAGTGGTGCTCTGTATTTTCTTTGCCGGTAGTCTCCTCTGTTTCCAGAGTAAGAAGATGAAGAATAAGAGTGACCAAAATGACATTGGATCTGTGGGTGGCCCGTTTCTCAATTCAGCCCCTGAAGTTTTGAACTTTTGCATTTAAACCCCTTATCTTTTAAATTTCGAGATTTACCCTTCTTAAAATTAAATTAAAAATAAGTGCGTCAAAATTGGTATATAACAAATTCATATATTGTTTATGGTTATCATTGTCAAAAACCTTGATTTTCTTTTACAAGAAGTTTCTTTCATTGAGGAATAACTACTCAATTCGACATTTTAAATATCTTTTACCTCCATATAGTAGTGGTCCTAGCTTTGAATTATCATCGAAAAAATAATAAGGTTGCAAATCATTTAAAAAAAACATATTTCTATATTTTGTTTAAAACATCAAATATGCTTCTATAAATTAATGATTTGGACAAACCATCATCTTTATTATTTATATTATATCATATATTAATTCCACAATCAACCTATTTAGATTTGTACTAAACTTGAACTTTTTCCATCTAGTACATAAAAGGTATTGTTGAATATAAGTCGTGACCGAATTATTCTCTTCTTTTACATCTAAGTTTATCTAAAAACTTAATAGGTGATCGATCTCTTTAACATACAAAACTAAGCTTTTACTTGAGTTAAGGGAAACCTTCTGGTTTGGACCTAAGACTATTCCATTTATGAGTTTTAGAATTATTTCAAGGAATTCTTTGGGATGACTTTTCTAGAGGTTGGTGACAATGCCATTTTAGGAGAATTAAAGTAAGTTTTATTAATTGCTTTAATTATAGCTTTAATTATTGCTTCTTTTTTTTAATTGCAAATTGTTCCTTTCAAACTAGTTTATTGTTGAACTTCGCATTCAATTTAAGTTTTTCTCTGATTGTTTGACATGAATTTATTGGTTTTGGCTATCATAAAATCTACACCCTATTTTCATGCATTAGGTTTCATGCATATTTTTTTTCTCCTGCTTAAAAGAAACTAGTTTATATAGGTAACATACAAATTAAAGTCTGTTAGGACACAATCATCATATTAAATTAAAGTTGTAATTGATTAAGTCCATCAATCTATTGCCATTCATAAACAAATAATAGCATTATAGGAAGGATGATTCTATGGACCAAGCTGTACCACGATACCCATTTGGATTAAAAAAAAAAGAAAAGAAGAATATTAATAAGTTGCCTTTAATAATAAAAAATTATAAAAAAAATTATTGTTGTCATTCTTGTTTGACTTACATTGGTAAGAGAATGTTGGTTGACCTACACCTTCGTGTTTGCAAGGCCTCCATCGGAATTCTATTAGACAAGGCAAAGCTATTTTTTTATTATCTAATTGATTAAGCCTCAATCTAATTCATATAATGAATTTATAAAATAATATAATGATTCTTTTCTCAATTTATAATTAAATAGCTATAAAACAAAATCACAAGAAGTTTAAACTCTATATTCTAGACAAGAGTTTGCTAAAAGTTAAAATTATATCGCATCTCGAATTAAGAGATCCAAAAATTTTGTGAAAGAGAAAAAAATATAGATCTGTAAGAAGAGAGATGATAGAGAAGAAAGTGAGCACAAACAAAATGGGTAAAGACTTAAGCTTTTGCTCGGAAATAGACTTTAATTGTCAAAGAATTTTCAAAATATTTTTTATTTTAAAAAATATTAAATTAATGTTTTTATATATTTTTTTGATAATTTTAATATATTTATTTTAAAAAATTGGATATATCAAACTTAATCAAGGATTTTTTATCTTCATTTCTAAAAATATTTAGAAGCTTTTATGATAGCATTTAGTTTTTGTTTCGAAACAAAAAAAATAAAAGCAATAAAAAACAAACATGTATAAAAAGACAATGATAAAGATATAAAATTATTTATTATAATTTTAAATTGATTTTTTTTTTCAAAATAAAAAGTATAAAAGAGAGAAATTTCTTTGTCCGCTCTATTTCAATACATCCATCAATTACTTGTTACTAAGTTTAAAAAAGGTTTTTTCTTTTATCTTTTTACTAATTTTAATACATTAATATAGGAATATAAAAATAAACAAATAATAGAAGTTTACAAAAGAGCACGAGTGCATGAGATAAACCGGTAGATTACAAAAGTCTAAAAGCATGAATGGGGCCTACCATGACAAGGAGACACGTGTAAAATCCGATGATTCTCTGATTATTAACAACTCCTCTAACCGCGTAAAAGAAAAGTAGGGTGGAGGGAAGAATTTCGGACGACGAATACCTCTTCAAAGCAATCTATCAATCTCCCTTCAGACAAAGACTCTGCCGGATCCGATCTATCAGTTTAAGCTCCGGGCGGCCTCCTCTTCTCCGATCCCAATATATATATCGACATGAGTTTCCTCTTCGGCAAGAAAAAAACTCCCGCAGGTATTTATTTATTTTTCATGTTGATTAAGGATGAATTTGAAATTTTATTGGATGCTAATTTGGTTATTGATTCTTGTGAAATTCAGAACTTCTGCGGGAAAATAAGAGAATGTTGGACAAATCTATTAGAGAGATAGAGAGGGAGAGACAAGGTCTACAGACGCAAGAAAAGAAACTAATCGCTGAGATCAAGAAAAGTGCTAAGCAAGGGCAGATGGTGGGTCAGCTGCTATTTAATTTATTTGTTTGTTTAAGAATTTAAAGCAGGATTTTTTGTTCTTTTTTAAATTCATGTGGTTAATTTTAATTTTAATTTTTTGACACTGCTTGCAGGGAGCGGTGAAAGTAATGGCCAAGGACCTTATTAGGACTAGGCATCAAATAGAGAAATTCTATAAGCTCAAGTCACAGCTTCAGGGTGTATCTCTTAGAATTCAGGTATCTCTTGCTTGTTACTACTTCTTGTCCATGTTTGATGCGTTCCCTGATGCTGATGACTTTCCCTTTACTTTTTTATTTCTTAAAAAATATCTGTATCATATATGTATATATATTGAAAATATTTAGTGTTTTGCTTCGCTTACTCTGTGTATTGTAGCAAAACAACATGCATAATTTAATGTTTTTTCTTTTCGGGGGAGGGAGGAATTTTGAAAAGTGACTTGACTGATTTTAAAATCCAAGCAGGTTTTCTTTTCTCACTGTAATTAATTCCCTTCGAATCGTGACCAAAACGTGAACTATGGTTTTTGTGTGCAAGATCATCACAAAACCGAAAGACCAAGAGCATTGGCCCATGTTTTGTTGAAAAAAACTGTAACTGCTTGTTTCGTGGCCGAAAATATATTGCTGACAGTTAATAATACATACTGAGTTTTTGTTTGGCTGGCATGCTAGAAATCTTGGAATCTTTGCCACATAGCTATTTTCATGTAGAACAAGGAGACTGACAGAACAAAGAATGGCTTGAATACACAGAAGCCTCTAGGCTATGCCGCTGCATTTTTTAATCCAGAATGAAGTACCTTTTGAATAACAGGAGAAGAAAAAAAAATTCAGAACTTGATATCTCATTTCATCAGACAGTTCCTGAGTTCCTGAAGTCATAGATTACATCTGCTTATATATAAGCATGGTAAAACTCTGAAGAGGCTAATCAGAATAGGAGATTGGATTTTAACAAAATAAATTGCCAAGAATCCTAGTTATAAAATGACATCAAATGTTGCCAGAGTTTTATATATAGGCAAGGCTTTTCTATCGAAAATATTCATTTTTTTCCATGCTGCATTGCATTTCAGTTCATTTTGTTTGGTTTTGAGATTCCAAAATATTTAAGATGGGGAGACATGTAAATTTTGATTCTGATTGAAGTTCAAATTTTGAGGTGTTCTTTTTCTTTCCCTCATTTGTGTCTCTAGAGTTTTCAGTGTTGTTGATTTTACAATTTTATTGAACCCTTTTGTTTCATAAAAAAGGTAAATGCATCAAAGTTGGTCATATGGCTTGATGATATTAAGATATGGATGTTTTGAATAAATTTCAGACACTGAAATCGACGCAAGCAATGGGAGAGGCGATGAAAGGTGTAACAAAAGCGATGGGCCAGATGAATAGGCAGATGAACTTGCCATCATTGCAGAAAATTATGCAAGAATTTGAGAGGCAGAATGAAAAGATGGAAATGGTGACTGAGGTGATGGGTGATGCCATTGATGATGCCTTGGAAGGGGATGAGGAAGAGGAAGAAACTGAAGACCTAGTGAACCAAGTTCTTGATGAGATTGGAATTGACGTCAATCAGGAGGTAATATAGTCATTTCAACTTTTACTTTTCCATGCATGCTGGCTAAGTGATTGAGGTTTGAATTGATCATTAGTCTATATACAACAATTGTTCTTGCAGCTTGTAAATGCACCATCATCTGCTGTTGCTGCCCCTGCTGCAAAAGGTAAGGTTGCACAAGTGGAAACGACAGGGAATGAAGACGGTGGAATAGACAGTGACTTGCAGGCAAGGCTAGACAATCTGAGAAGAATGTGATAGCGGAATAGACAGTGACATGCAGGCAAGGGTCGACAATATGAGAAGAATGTGATCTCTTTCCTATTACTCATGTAAAATAATGATTTTAGCTTTATTGTTAAAAGCGAAATTCGCCTTGGGGCCGTGTAATGTAATATCTATGAACACTCTGCCAGGAGTTGTTTACTTTTGGTTTGGTGACAGTTGTAGATTTTAATAAACAAAAAGTTCTTCTGATGAATTCATATTGTAAATGCCAGAGATTTTGTGTATGAAGATTGGTGCCATGGAAGTGCAAAGATATCAATGCATGACAAAAATTACATGAAGTTAAAAGAAAGATATATATTATCCACGAAAACTTTGAGTAACCATTACAATCAATAGTTAATTGTGTCTTTCTTTTCTTTTATGTTGGATATTCATCTTTTTTCTTTCTTTCTTTGATTCCAAACAATATTTCTTGGTTTCCCCGAGTGTTAATTTTATAAAATCAAATTATAATTATAATTGTTGTTAAAAAAAGCAGTCAAAATAATACTCAAACACTTGATGTTAAAATAAAATTGAATGGTCCCTTTGATATTTTGGAGAAGATAACTCGCGCCACTTTATAAGAATTCTAATACCATCAAGAAAGGTCATTGTTTAATCTTGGAAGAAGCCATACACACCACCACGACACGGTGGCTTTCTTAACATGTTGGCCCGTGTCTTACACACCAGCCACTTCTCCACTTCAATCCCTGCTTTGGCAAAATAATAATAATAATAATAATAATAATAAATATTTATTTCAATTTCAAATTTAGTATCTAAAGATTGAAATATTTCAAATCAATAAAATTGTATTTTATTTTGACAAATTGAGCATTAACCAAATCTTGAAATTTTTTCTTGGCACCATGAGAACCCAAAATCAAGCTAAACAAATAAAAAAATCATCAAGTCCAATCTTACATAATAATATATGAAATAATCAAATTGAAAAAAATTGAAAATTTTGTCTTTGATTTGACGAGAAGAAAAGAAAGCTAAATATTTGCTTCGGTTTAAATTTAACCCCTAAAGTTTTAATTTTTTAAATAATTAAAATTAAATTTTATTAAATTAAATTAAACATTGAATTTTTTTTCAAGACACCACATAAACCCAAAATTAAGCCTAAACACATTTGGTATTTGCCCTGACCTGCGTCTACGTGGTGTGCACCACTTGATGATTGATTATAAGATTGTAAATAGCTAGCGCTATAGCAGCTGTGCCATCATCTGCGAGGCCATAACTTTGGCAGGTTAGACTTTTGTGGATAGGAGGTGGTGGCGGTGACTAGAACAAAGGGCCTAAAACCACTAATCGAGAGAGATTTTTAATTTTCTGTCGTTATCTATTAACTATAACTAAAATTAATTAGTGAAATTCATTAGTGTCTTATTGTAGCGTGAGTTACTATGCACTTTGAATGAATTTATTATAGATTGCATTGTGAGTAAATTTACTATGAATTGCAATGTTTTACACTATAGTGCGGATACTGTAGATTGTGAGTGCTTTCACTGTGGGTTGCACTGTTTGATGGAAGCATGTGGTAAGGCTGCAGCCTACAGGAATCAAGCGTCACGCTGGAGGCGTGCATACTGGGGCTACGGACACCTGGCGCTTGGCTGTCAGGCCTAGGCGCTGGGCAGGCCACGCCCTAGGCTGCAGCCACCTGACGCTCGGTTTGCCCAGCCTTGAGTGCTTGTGCCACCTACATATGTGCTGGGCAGACCCAGCGCACACGTGGCGCTTGGGTTGATGCCTGTGTGAGAAATATTATTACTTTTATTATAATTAATAAAATTTATAAAATGATTAATAAATTTGAAAGAAAATTATTATACAATATACTAAAAGGGCTCAGTGTCCCTCTTACTTTTTACTCAAAATCAAAGCATTGTGGATTGGAGCAGTGTAATGGCAACCCATGTTGGACATTGGGCGCAGCCAGACTCAACCTCACTTTGGGTCTGGCCGCGCCCAACGCCAGATTGGGCCTGGACGTATCCGCGCCCAACCCCACGTTGGGACTGCACGCGACCGCGCCCAACTCCAGGTTGGGCCTAGACCCGTTCATGCCCCACCCCAAGTTGGGTTTGGACACAACCGCGCCCAACCACATGTTGGACTTGGACGCGCCCGTGCCCACCCCACATTGGGTCTAACGCGACTGCACCCAATCAGATGTTGGACCTGGACGCGTTCGTGCCCCACCCCATATTGGATTTGTAGGCGGCCCTGCCCAACCCCACGTTGGCTTTGGACACGTCCCCACCTAACCCCACGTTGGGTCTGGACGCGACCGCGTCCAATGCCATGTTGGACCTAGACGCGTCCACGCCCAACCCCACATTGAGCTGGATAAGACCGCATCCACCTCCATGTTGGACGTTGACGCGTCCCCGCCCAACCCCACGTTGGGCTGGACGCGACCGCGCTCAACGCCAGGTTGGCCCTGGATGTGACGACGCCCAACTCCAGGTTGGCCTTGACCCATCCTCGCCCCACCCCATGTTGGGTCTTGACGCAACCGCACCCAACCCCACGTTGGGTGTGGACACGTCCCCATCCAACCCCATATTGGGTGTGGACGCGTCCTTGGCCAACCTCATATTGGGTCTGGCCGCGACCGCGCCCAACCCTATATTGGGTATGGACGCGACCGCGTCCACCTCCATGTTGGAACTTGACGTGTCCCCGCCCAACCCCATATTGGGTCTGGATGCCATCGTGTCCTCCACAATGTTGGACCTGGACGAGTCCTCGCCTAACCCAACATTGGGATCGGAAGCGTCCACGGTGAACCCCACATTGGGTCTAGGCGCGGTTGGACCTGGACGCATCCCCGCCCAACCCCACGTTGGGTCTGGACGCGACCGCATCCAACACCATGTTGGACCTGGACGCAACCTCAACCAACTCCATGTTATTATTTTTATAATAATTAATATTATTAATAAAATAATTACTAGATTAGAAAAAAAAATATTATTAATATTGAAAAACAACCATAGATTTGAATTGAAAGGTAAAAATTAAAATTACTACATAGTGACACACGTGGCGCTTTGGCTGCTTGCCTGTATGTTGGGCTGTCCATGCGCACACAATACGCGCTAGCTTGCGGTGGCGAGTGCCAACTATTATTATTTTTATTATAATTCTAAATATTCATCTAAAAATATTATTATTTGTGTTAGAAATATTTTTATTTATCTTATAAATATTATTTTTTTTATATAGTTAAAAGTATTAAAATTAAAAATAGTTTATGTGTATTATAAATATTATTTTTTTATTATAATTAAAACTATTAAAATTAAAAATAGTATTATTAATATCATAAATATTATTATTATAAAAAAACATTAATAGATTTGATTAGGACGGTAGAATTACAAATTATTATTAGTGTTATTATTATCATTAGTAAATTGAAAAAAAAATTATTAATACCATCAAAGAGAAACCATACATTTTTAAAAAAAATGATTAAAAATAGGATCCAAAATAGTTTTGGATCCTGTCCAGGGCAGGACCCAAATAGCCTTGCATCCAGGTTGGGCAACACCCAAAATAACCTTGGGTCCTCGCCAAGGAAGGACCTAAATCACGTTGGGTTCTGCAGGCTGTAGGACCCAAAATAACCTTGGGTCCATCCATGTGTAGGACCCAAGGCTAGCCTTGGATCCTGGTCGGGTAGGACCCAAAATAGCCTTGGGTCTTGGCCGCGGAAGGACCCAAATACTCTTGGGTCTTGCTGGTGCACGACCCAAATAGGCTTGGGTCCTGGCTGCAGGACTCGAATAAGCTTGGGTCCTCGCACGAGTACTGTAGACTTGGAGTGCTTTCACTATGGACGGTATTGTTTGGTAGGGGTATGTGGTGAGGAGGCTGCAACACCCAAAATAACCTTGGGTCATTGGTAGTGTAAGATCCAAAATAGACTTGGATCCTACCAATGCAAGACCCAAATAGTGATGGGTCCTTCTAGCATCAGGACCTAGATTTTTAATAAAAATAAAAAGGTGAGTCCGCGGCGTAACGCGAGCCACCTAACTAGTTACAGTCTATTTGTAATCATTCAATTCAATTTAGATAGTTAAATGATTTTTTTTGTTTTAGACTCTCGTAAAAGTATGATTTAAATTTCAAATGAAATTTAATTTATAAAAAATATTCAAAAATAAATCAAAGGGATGCTTTTATTTGCTACACTAATCTCTTAAAGAGTTTTTAACAAATATATTTTTTTAAATCTTTTTCAACAAATATTTAATAAACAATTAATATAAGATAGTTCTATTTATATCTTCTTTAAAATGCTTATATTTTATATCATTTAAAAAAATATATGGGTCCTTGTAACAAAGAAAATTATGTATCAAAAATGATTTATAAATTAAAGCTAAAATAGTAAAGTTTGCTAATTCCATTTATTTTTATAGGTATTCCATACATTATAATTGAATTCAATAACATGATTTAATATTTTATATCAAACATAAGAATTATAATAGATTATTTAATTCAAATGTATTTATAAATTGAATTTAATTTAGCTTGTTATATAACTAGCAAAGTACAACACATCTTTTATTAGTTGTCAAAGTTACTGAAAAACTGGTTCCAATATTTTAGACTAAAAAATCCATGTCCTAACTAAAAAACATCACATTAACATCTCAATGGGTTTAATTTGACAAGAAAAATTTAAAAATGGTAGATTTTTTATATAAACATGCCTGAAAAAGAAGACTGTTTTTTTTTTTTTAGTGTTCTAGAGTGTTTTGAGGTTAACATGTGGTTTATGAAGATTTTTATGATATTTTAGAGGTGATTTTAGATGAAAATCAATTCAAAAATGAGTTTTTAATCCAAAAAGTCATCCTCTTAATTTTATTACCACCATAGTGGTAGTTGTAATCTAGGTCGTCACCTAGCAGATAATGTGTCATCTGTCACAACAAGCATACTGTCATCTATTACTTTTAAAAAGAAAAATAAGTGGAGCAAACAAATCTTCCGTCCATTTACAAAACAAAAAATATATAGCCTAAGCGTGTCGGCCACCTAGGCTTACACACCTAGCCTAACCTCTCTATATAGTTATTTTTCTTTTTTTTCAATTTTATCCACTTTCATCCTTCAATATTTAATTAATTTTGAATTGATTTTTATAATTTTTTTATTATATAATCAAATAAAAAATATTATTGAAAAAAAATATATAACCCTAGGCCTGCCTCTAGCCTACATGCCTAGGCTTTTTTAAAAGCCTAGGCACATTGGCCTACCTAGGTTCGCGCGCTAGACTTTTTTTTCCAATTTTTTTTTAATTTTATTTTTAAACATTAGGTTTTGTTGAGTTTTTAATTGGGTTTTCTTTGTTAATTTTATTATTTAAAGTTTGGTTAATTTTGAATTCATCTTCATATTTTTATTCTTATATTTTTTAAAAATATATTATTGAATCAGTAAGTTTATAACTTAAGCCACAAATTTAATGAATTAATTTAGATTAATTTAATATTTTTTATTTAAATTTAACCCTTTAAACCGAGTTGGATTACCATTGCAAACATATATTTGTTTTGTGTTAAATAAAAATTGGTAAAACATGCTATCGTAGCACTAGAAGTAACCTAGGGCACCAATAATCAAACTGTCATGGGCTCTTTTTATTTGGAAACGCATGTAAATTGTGTTCTTCTAGATTTTAAAAAAAAATTGTTAAAAATTGTTTTATATATATTTTTAAATCGTTTAGATATATTAATATTAAAAATAATTTTAAAAAAAATAAAAAAAATATTATTTTAATATATTTTTAAATAAAAAACACTTTAAACCTTATTATCAAAAACTAATGTGAAAAAAAAAGTGTTTCCACTGAAAACCTTAGTTATTAAACCCAGACCGGTCCGGCAGGTTGACCCGCTGGCTGGACCGGTCCGGGTTTATCAAAAGACTGACTGGTGCAACGACTTAGCAAAATCTGGCTGACTCGGCGGGTCGACCTATGACCCAGGCGACCCAGGCAAACCCAAACGAGACCAGGCGTTTTGGAGTTGGGTCTGCTTGAGTCTTTTTGGCAACTCGATCTGGGTTTAGAGATCTTGAGGGTTGGCGTTGGGTTCCATTTCTTCCTTCTAGCCCTAACGATTGATGACTGTAACTTGAAGGAAATTGAAGGTTAATTGGGGCGTGGAAGGGGATGTAAGAAAACTTCAAGTAAGATAACTAAAAATGGCTCAGAAATGGCTGGTAAGAGGACTGCAATTGGAACGTGAGCCTCAGGGAAGGCAAAAAAGAATAGATTAGATATTCGAAGGGAATCCTCCCCTGCTCCTCTGACAGATCATATAAGTGATTGTATAAATCGTCCAAGAGGGTACGATCCATTTCATTATCCAGTCCCATCCAATCGAGGAGCTGGTCAGCTATTTTGTTTTTCCTTTTGACGACTCCGATTTGAAGAAGCAAACAAAGCTCTTCGCTCACCCGTTTCCTCTTCGTTAGCAGGTCTTGGTCGTTGAGTGGGGGGGCGGACCAAACTCACAGTTTCACAAAAGAGAGAGAGAGAGAGAGAGAGAGAGGCAACAGGTAACAATACCACAAGCTTTATTACCATCAAGTCTTTAACATCTCTCTTTCTCTCTCTAGCTAATGTTTTCAAGCATGTAGACACCATAAGAATTTACAGGGGAAAGATGTAAAAAAGAGAGGGTTTGTGTGATGTTTTTAAGCTCTAGAGTATGGGGGTGTCAAGGAGCAAGGACTGTACTTCTGGAATTCCAACAGGTCGTGTTCATCCCTGCACAAAACATATGGTTCAAAAAAGAGAGATAACTTGGTTGCTTGTGATGAAGCCAGAGAGGGTAGATAAACTTTGTGAGGAGATGATGATGAGATTAAGAGCCCTTTCTCTGCACAAAACAACCGACAACATGACTGCCACATTGATCCCACTTCATCGCCTTCTTTTTCCATTTCTTATCTTTAACTAAACCTGACCCTTAAATAACCCGGGTTTTATGGGTTGACCCATAAAACCTGGGACCTAGCCTTTTGGCCGAGTTAACCCCTGGATCGGGTTTAATAACTCTGCTAAAAGCAGTATAAACAAACCGGAAGAAGCTATTGGAAGGGCCCAACAGCTGTTTGATAAGTGATATCCAGACGATGCGAGGCACTGTTTGGTGTTCCAGTTAAACTATTGTTTTGTTATTTTTTAATTTTAATTTTAATTTTTTTAATTGTTTTCATATATTGATATGAAAAATAAATTTAAAAAAATAAAAAATATATTATTTTAATATATTTTTAGTTAAAAACCTGATCGAAAACAATATTTAATAGAGTTCTTAACACCCTTTAAATACCAACGAGTGGATTGTTGAGTTAAAAATAGGTATTTGAAAATCATGATTTTAAGAACTTATTGCACTTACAAAATCCGTTCGAAATTTGAGATTTTTTTAAAAATTATAATTTTATATGCAAACAATGATTTTGAAAATGCAACCCCGAACAAAACTTAAGTATAGATAGTTGCCCTTCCAAATTTCAAACTTGATGGTGATTGGGCGGCCCAAATCAGATAACCTTATCCACCAGTTACTAACTGAGAAGCTGCCACGTAGGAAAGAGAATCAAGATGACAAGTCCACCTGATATCTCAAATTTCCTCCTCTCATTGGACCTCTTCCCTCCGCCTTGTAAAACAAGCCCCCATAGCAATAACACCATCCCCCAGTTTTAAAAGGTGAATTCACCAAAAGAAAGCTTCTTGTTGAGTAGAGAGAGCAGACGCCAAGATTAAAGAAAGAAATGGCTTCAACTTCAGCTGTTTCAATGGCCATGCCATTAACTCATGCGAGCCGAAAGGCGGCCCCAACCTCCGAGGCTTTCTTCAAGCCACTCCCAGTGAGGCCATCTAAGGCTATTGCGGCGGCATCAAAATGCAATGGTAGGTTTCAAGTCAAGGCTTCATTGAAGGAGAAGGTAGTCACTGGATTGACAGCAGGTGCACTTACGGTTTCCATGGTGATTCCAGAGGTAGCCGAAGCTGCTGGGCCTGGGGTTTCTCCGTCTCTCAATAACTTCTTGCTCAGCATTGTGGCTGGTGGAGTTGTGCTTGTTGCCATTGCCGGTGCAGTGGTAGGAGTCTCCAATTTCGACCCGGTCAGGCGGAGTTAAGAGATGTATAATCCTGAGATTGCTTGGACTTCTTTTTACAAACTTTATGTCATAAATCTGTGTTTCAATGAAGATCTGCGTCTTTTGTGTGTTTTCTGTGACTCGCCCTTAGACGTAACTTGGTCCAAAACTAGTGAATTCTAAAAATTAATTTTCCTGTCTTGGTGCAACACAACCAAGGGGCACAAATCTTTTTCACTTGGCAATTTAACAGAAATAAAAGAGTTCCATTTTTATGGCTCATCAGCTCTCATTTTTCAGAATGAGAGATCACAGCCTTTACCGCAGTATGCATCGAGCACTAGAAGGATAAAAGGCACAAAATTGCATGACAAAATTAAGTGTCAACTGCACATTTAAAATATGTTCACAAGCTTCGAAAACTTTGGAATCATATCAACCATTCCTTGGCAGAGGCCAACGCTCCCCAGATAAATCAGCGCCAGATGCAGGATATTGAGAGAGAGTGGGTAGAGAAAAGACAAAAAAATAAATCTCAAGCTGAATTCAAAGTATGTTGAATACAGGCTACATGGCTTAATCTGAAAGGTGCCTATAAACGTGTATTGGTTGACAGTATTGATAAAGTCACTAACAATGAATCTCCTATAAGCAAGTGGTATAAAGCCTAAATCAACTCTGAAGAGCTTAACCTACAGGATCTAAAATCAGATGCTTTAGGTTCGGATTATTCAATATGTACGAACTTTTGAAATCAAATCAAGCATGTATCTGCTCTCTGAAGAATAGCTTACCTTGTCAGCCTTAAAAATTGTTATCTTCACCCTTCGTTCATCCCCATACATTTCCTCTTTGATCTTAAGCTTGAAAATATACTGGTAAAAGAGTCGGCTCCTGATTATGTCTGCAAATCTGGTATCATCATTGGATTCATACTTCAACAAGTACAATTCCTTTGCTGGGTAACCCAATATCTCCTCCCCAGACTCCTGGAATGCTGTTGCCCAAGTCAATCCTGTGTGGTCCTGAATCTGAACTTGAAGAAGATACCTATAATCACAGTCGTCAAATTCTTGATTGCATCTATCGCACTGCCATCTTGAGTTTCCGGATCTTGTCACTTTCTTGTTACACTGTCTATCTCCAATCATCAAAGGGCAGGCTGTGTAACAGAATGTATCTGTTTTGATAAAACTTACGCTTGCCCTCACAGTGGCCCAATCAGGCTTATCTGATCTTCCAAGACCTTCAAGCTTGACCTGGGACACAGTTTTGCGAACCTCGTTTTTGGGTCCTCCTTGCGCACTGTCTTTGGAAATAGACATAGAAGCAACATCACGGCCCCCTCGATCAAACCAGTCTTTCGCAGCATGAGCCTCAGGAATATCTGGATTTATAAAGAGATGAGTAGAAGAAATTGTTCCCAGAGATTTTCCATTGAAGTCACTAACCTTCCCAGCTTTGACAGCTAAAATGGGAAAAAACCCAGAATCAACCATCTCTTGCAGCTTTTGACCTTCCTTGTTGCAGAAATCTCCCCAAAGGGTTAGCTCAACTGTCCAACCAGAACCATCCTTCAGATTCAGAATTCTTCTTTGAGTTTCCATACCATTCTTTCTCAATATAGGAACTGAAGGGTTAACGGATATCACAACACCAATTACATCAAATATGGAATTGTTCTCAGCAATCTCAATTTCACTAATGGGTTTGAAGGAGAATTGCTGTTGTGGTATAGAACCATCTTCTTCAGGGCAAAGATCCACAGTTGAAGTTGCCTCCAAAAATATCTCCCAGTCATTCTTCAGGTGGTTGAAATTCTTCTGAGCAGGTTTTAAGCTACCCTTTGAAATCAGATAAACCTTACCAACTTCAACAACATCGTAGAAGCGGTCAACAACAGCATTGAAGCAGGTCACTCGTATTTCACCTCCATCAGAATCAAGAAGATCAAAGGAAAAGACCTTCCCATCCCCCCGAGCATTATTATAGCGGCGAAGATCCCCTTTAGCAGTTATTCTGGCTTTGATAGCCCAGCGTCCCTGGTAAGGATTCAAAGCATTAATAGGAATTATCCGTGCTGGTGCCTCATTCTTCATAACTGCACCATGATTTCTGTAACTTGGAGGGGGTTGGTATGGAGGTTGAACTGTCGGTCGAAAACTCTGCACATCATTACCATAATTTTGGGCACCCAAAGCAGGCTGGAAACTCCTCATTTTACTGCCCTGATTTTGAGTACTTGAAGTGGGCCGGAAACTTTGCATATTTCCACCATGATTTTGGCTGCTCAAAGCAGGCCTGATGCTGTGCATATTACTTCCATGACTTTGAGAACTCGGATTGTTATAATCAACCGTTGATGACTGCATTGAGTCGGTATTAGGCAATGCCTTCTGAGCAGGAGCATCAGAGACCATTTTTGGATTTCCAATTATTTCACAGTCTGGTATTATAGTTTCCAAGTTGAGCACAACAATAATCCTGTATTAAGAGTGACCAAAAAGAAAAACAGCCAGTGTCAGTCAAAGAAGAGCTAAACACTTACACAAGTCCCAGAACACACATTCTATCATTAATTCTTTCAGTTTATCACCATTTATAATCTGATCAGCTTATTTAAATTTATGTGATACTCTTCAAAGTATTATTATTTTATTTAATAGCACGTAGTGAACTCTTAATTAATTTCAAGTATATATTGATAATTAATATAATCCACACACACTTAAAAAAGAAAAAGAAAAAAGAGTTAATAATAAATACATTTCTTCATGTATAGAGATTGTCCAGTTACTAGCTCCTTCTACAACTTCAATTTTAATCAACCAATTATCTTAAATTTCAATTCAAAATAAACTTAGAATTTCCTCAAGAATTTCAATCCACGTTTGAACTTGGCTCTGCAAATGTAATCGATGAGATTCAATTACTTATAATTTGGAAGAAATTAGGAGATTCAATTTAGGGAAACAGACTGACTTGCGCTTTTGAACTTGGCTGCAAATGTAATCGATCAATTGAATGACAGATCCTTTCTTGACAAGGCCAGTCTTGACCCGGTCATTGAGCTGAGTACCGAGCATGGCGTGCTGAGTCAAAACGGAATCAGAGACGAGGAGCCTGAACCTCTCCTGTGCGCTTCCCATCTGTTTTATATCCAAAACCTGAACTAGCGGCTTCAAGTTCACATCGCCGCCGTTTATCATCGCAATTGCATTCGGCGTCAGATTCACAGGCATCGTTTTAGATGGATTTAAATGAGAAATGAGTTTGAGGGCAGCAGAAACCCTAGAAATATGATAGATTTTTTTACTTGGAGGGTAGCAATGGATCCTGTTTGCACTGCAATTTGCAGGAAGAAATGGAAATAACCGCCTTTGTTTTTGTTTTGTATTTAAAAAAAAAAAAAAGTTATTTATTAAGCTGCGAGGTGCATACCTACTCAAATTACATTTCTACCCAGTTTTAAGTAATATAATTTAATTTTATATGTGTTTCTCTCGGTAAGATAGCGCGTTTTTTAACTTTAGTCTTATTGGGAAAAAAAAAAAACATTTGGTTAAGAAAGGAATTTTTTATTTGATTTAGTTTTGTATTTTTTTTTTTACCTATTTTAAAAGTGTTTTGAGGTTAGCAAACAAAGTTATATTTAATTTTTTTTTGAGATTATATTTTGACTCATTATTATGGTTTATTAAAAAAAAAATTCGAATCAATTATTTATTATAAATAAATTTAATTATATTTTTTAATTTAAATTTAATTAATAAATAAGTTGAATTTATATATTTAAAAGAGATAAAATTCAATTCATTGTATTTTCTATATTACTTGATTACCTTAACCTTATTTATTCAAATGTCTCTTTAAAAAAAGATGAGTTGATGAATTATTTGGAAAAAAAAGTTTTAATATTAATTTTTTTCTTTTTGAAATGGTAAATAAGAGGGGTTGCCTTCTCATTTACTTTTATACCAATTTTAGAAATTGAATTCTATTTGATTCAATTATTGACACTCAAAAAAATTTTAAACATGAGATTTCATAAAAATCTTTTAATTAAATTTAATTTGAAGGTTTCAAACAACTTATAATCATATTTAATATAGGGTTCTAGGTGAGAACATGTTGAAAAATGGATTTCTAGTCCAATAAACCCATGAAATGACTTTTTATCAAACTCTATGGTTGTGAAAATCTGAACAAAAAAAAAATATTATTTACTTTATTTAAAAAAAAAGTTAAGAAGGTCAGACACTCAAACATGACTTTGTAGGCCCATAAGTTACCGGGAATGTTAACAAAAATAATTTCAATCATTATATATGAAGAAAAAAATAAATTTTTGCTCATGAATATTTAATGAAAATAAAATTTATATTTATATTTTTTATTAATAAATTTGACATGATTGTATCACATTAATTATTATTTGTTTGTCTTCCATCACGTACAAAATATTAAGATATTATTTAAATATTTTTTATTAAAACTTGCATTTGAGATCCTATAAGTTTTATTTAGAAAACAATGCTTAAAAAAATGAAGTTTAAATTTAAAAGATATATTTTCCATACTTATTTCAAATTATTGAAAATTTTAACAAACCTCTTTGTTTTAATTGTCATTGCCTTTTATTCCAAAAACGTATTGCTCACAAGAAAAATTATGTAATTGTTTTTAAGAAGATTATGGCTTTTTTATGATGTTATTGTTGATTGGTTTTTGAATAATTATGTATTAGCTTGGTACAAATAATTTCTAAAATAATTTTTTTATTAATATTAAATGAGAATAAAATATTTTTCTTCATTTTTTATATAATTTTTTTAAAATTCATTTTTTTCTCATATTTGTTTTCATATAAGTGCATAGAAATGATTGATTTATGATTTTTTAATTTTTATTGAATCTTACTTTTACGAACATAATAAGTTTTTGTTTAAAAACAATGCTTGTCTAAAAAAAAACATGTTTTTTTCAGATTAAAAAAGAAATTTGTGAATAAAAAAATTAGGTTTGTAATTAAAAAATATATTTAATTTTCTAAAATGTGGTTTCATGGATTAAAACCTCAAGTTGTAAAAATTACGCTAAGACAAGATACCCGGTAAATAAAAACTTCATGAATTATAGTATAATAACAATATTGTAAATAATGATTAATGCATATAAATAGCTTTTTTGGCTTCTATTGGAAGTCAAGAGCTGTCAATTATTAAGAGAAGAAAGGAGAGCGAAATTGCATGAATTCTTTGATGTTCTTGATAAGTTATTTTTACTTTCAGTTGAATTGACTTGTTAAAATAAGATCCCTAATTGTTAGGGTGTTAGTTGCACAAAATCTTCCATTTCTGTTGCTTTGTAAAGGCTATTTAAAGCCACTTTCTTTAATCGAATAATACACTGATTTCTCTCCAAAGCACAATACCTTACAAATTGGTATCAGAGCTTGCTCTAGCCGAAAGAAGAAAAACACAAGCAGTTGTTCTTCCTTGAGAGATCCAGACACAGAGAGAAAAGAGAGACCATTTGAGCGATCCAAACACAGAGCGAGAAGAAGAAAACACAACAATTGTTTTCTCTTGAGAGATCCAAACACAGAGAGAAAAGAGAGAAACACTTGAGAGACCCAAACACAGAGCGAAAAGCGAGATCAGTGAAGAGAAGAGTTTTTTACAACCAGCTATCCCACGTTTCGATGGTCATTATGACCATTGGAGCATGCTCATGGAAAACCTTTTGAGGTCCAAAGGGTATTGGAGCTTGATTGAAACTGGTTACCCAGAACCAGTGGCCAACGTGGTGTTATCTGAAGAACAGCACAAGCAATTGGATGATTTGATGGTGAAGGATCTCAAGGTCAAGAATTACTTGTTCCAGTCCATCAACAGAACAATCCTTGAACAAATCCTGGAGAAGCGAACCTCAAAACAGATTTGGGATTCCATGAAAAAGAAGTTTGAAGGCAGCGCAAGGGTCAAACGATCCACTCTTCAAGCTTTAAGAAGAGATTTTGAAGTTCTGGAAATGAAAGTAAGTGAAACTATTACTGAATATTTTGCTCGTGTCCTGAGTATAGCGAACAAAATGAGGAGTAATGGAGAACAGATGAAGGATACTATTATTGTGGAAAAGATCCTTAGAACTTTAATTGAAAAATTCAACTATGTAGTTGTTTCAATTGAAGAATCTAAGGATATTGACACTCTCACCATTGACGAATTGCAAAGTTCGCTCACTGTGCATGAACAAAAATTTTCAAGAAGCCATGGTGAGGAACAGGCATTCAAAGTGACAGTAGGTGATAGATATGGAAGCCGAGGACGAGGCAGAGGTGATTATAGAGGCAGAGGCAGAGGGAGAGGTCGTCAAGCTTTGAACAAAGCTACCGTTGAATGCTACAAATGCCATCAGCTTGGACACTTTCAATATGAGTGCCCAGCTTGGGAGAAGGAGGCTAATTATGCTCAGTTGAATGAGCACGAAGAAATGCTTTTAATGTCATTTGTTGAGATGAGCCAAGCAACTCAAGGAGATCTTTGGTTTCTTGATTCAGGCTGTTCAAATCATATGAGTGGAAACAAGGCTGCACTCTGTGAAATAGATGAGTCATTTCGGGAGATCGTGAAGTTGGGAAACAATACCAAGATGTCTGTTCTTGGGAAAGGAAGAGTGAGATTACTTCTAAATGGAAACAGCTTTGTCATCACTGAGGTGTTCTATGTTCCAGAACTGAAGAACAGTCTCTTAAGTATTAGGCAATTACAAGAGCGAGGTTTTGAGATTCTGTTCAAGACAGGAAAATGTCGTATATATCATCCACAGAAAGGCCTTGTGATACAGTCTGAGATGATAGCAAACCGGATGTTCTTATTGCTGGCAAATACTCAGCACACAAAGGAGAAGATTACATGTTTTCAGACAACAACCTCAGACATAACTCATCTTTGGCACTGCAGGTATGGGCATTTAAGCCATAAAGGCTTAAAATTACTACAAGCTAAAAACATGATCCATGGTCTTCCACAACTACCTGCATCAACCGTGACATGTACTGCCTGCATTCTGGGGAAACAACACAGAAGGACAATTTCGAGGAGAAGCACATGGAGAGCCACACAACGATTGCAGCTGATACATGCAGATATTTGTGGTCCAATTTCTCCAATCTCTAACAGCAAGAAGAGGTATTCATTGTGTTTTATTGATGATTTCAGTAGAAAAGCATGGATATATTTTTTGAGTGAGAAGTCTGCAGCTTTGAACATGTTTAAATGCTTTAAGAAACATGTTGAGAATGAAACCGGTTTGTCCATTAAATGTTTGCGTACTGATAGAGGGGGGGAATTTAATGGACAAGAGTTTGATGATTTTTGCAAACAACATGGTATTAAGAGACAGTTAACTGCAGCATACACTCCACAACAAAATGGAGTCGCAGAATGGAAAAATAGAACAGTAATGAATTTAGTAAGAAGCATGCTGTCTGAAAAGAAAATCCCAAAGAATTTTTGGCCCGAGGCTGTAACCTGGGCAATATATGTATTGAATAGGAGTCCCACCTTGGCTGTAAAAGACATTACCCCACAGGAAGCATGGTGTGGAGTAAAACCTGTTGTGGAACACTTTAGAGTGTTCGGGTGTCTATCATATGCCCATATTCCTGATGCTAGAAGAATTAAGTTGACTGATAAAAGTCTTCCTTGTATTCTCTTGGGGGTTAGTGATGAATCTAAAGCATATCGACTATATGATCCTATCTCAAAAAGGATTGTAGTCAGTCGAGATGTTATTTTTGAAGAAGAAAAACAATAGGAATGGGATAAAAGTGTTGAAGAACAGGTTTTGATGAATCTGGAATGGGGTGATGATGCTGTATTTGAAGATGATACTGGAAATGCTGATTCTGGAGATGATGGAGATGATGCTAATACAGGTGAAGATGCTGAAAATAATGGCATGGGAGATAATGCTGATGTTAGTGATGCTGCTAATGAAGCAGACAACACTGAAAATGAGGGGTCAACAGCAGCTAATGGAGCAGACAGTACTGGCAATGAGAGGTCAACAACAGAAATAAATGGCAGTGAAGGAAGAAGACCTCATCGAACCCCATCATACTTGAATGACTATGTCACTGGAGAGGCCTTTTTTGATGAGGACTTTGAAGCTAATTTGGCTCAAGTTGTATGTGCAGATCCAACCAGTTTTGAAGAAGCTCAACTAAGTCCTAAATGGCGGCTGGCAATGGATGCTGATATGGAGTCAATCGAGAGGAATGAAATATGGAAGCTAACTGAGCTGCCCGCAGGTGCCAAGATGATTGGGGTTAAATGGATCTATAAGACCAAATTCAATGAATTTGGAGGGGTAGACAAATACAAAGCAAGGTTGGTAGCTAAGGGCTATTCCCAGCAACAAGGAGTGGATTATACTGAGGTTTTTGCTCCCGTAGCTAGAATGGACACAGTTCGCATGATCATTGCTTTGGCAGCCCAGCAAGGATGGAAGATTTTCCAACTAGACGTAAAATCTGCCTTTCTTCATGGAACATTAAGTGAGGATGTCTATGTAGAGCAGCCAAAGGGGTATGAGCAGAAAGGGAATGAGCACAAAGTGTATAAATTGCAGAAGGCCTTATATGGACTAAAACAAGCTCCAAGAGCTTGGTTTAGTAGAATTGAAGCACACTTTGTAAGTGAAGGATTTCAGAGATGTCACAGTGAACAAACATTGTTTGTTAAAACCAGCAGTAAAGGTACGATTCTCATTGTAAGTATTTATGTGGATGACTTGATATATACTAGTGATGATGATATTATGATGAGTAGATTTAAAGAGTCCATGTTAAGGGAATTTGATATGTCTGATTTGGGAGGTATGAGATTTTTTCTTGGTATAGAAGTCTTGCAAACTGTTGATGGCATATATATTTACCAAAAGAAATATGCAATGGATGTTCTAAAATGGTTCGGCATGGAAAATAGCTCTGCTGTGGGTAGTCCAATTGTACCAGGTTCAAAATTGCATAGTGATGAAGGAGGAGTCAGAATCAATGAAACTTATTTCAAGCAGATAGTTGGCAGCTTTATGTACCTCACCACAACCAGACCTGATATTATGTTCAGTATAAGCTTAATTAGTCGTTACATGTCTAAGCCTACTGAACTACACCTGCAAACAGCCAAGAGAACACTGAGATATCTAAAAGGGACAGTGAATTATGGGATATTCTACAAGAGGGGAGAAGCTGAAGAACTCCTTGCATTCACTGATAGTGATTATGCAGGAGATATTGAGGATAGAAAAATCACTTCTGGATATGTGTTTTTGATGAACTCAGGAGCTGTTGCATGGTCATCAAGGAAGCAACCATTGGTCACGTTATCAACCACTGAGGCTGAGTTTGTGGCAGCTGCAAATTGTGCATGTCAGACTATATGGATGAGAAGGATACTAGAGAAAATTGGCTATCAGCAGGAAGGAAGCACTGTAATCATGAGTGACAGCAGCTCTGCCATTAAAATTTCAAAAAATCCGGTCATGCATGGTAGAAGCAAGCACATAGATGTGAGGTTCCACTTTCTACGGGACTTGGTTAAAGATGGTGTTATTAAGCTGGAATTCTATGGCACAAAGGACAAGTAGCTGATGTGATGACTAAACCATTGAAGTTAGATCAGTTTCAGAAATTGCGACAAATGCTGGGAGTATGTGAGGTTTCAGATAAACTAAATACTTAAAAGCATTTAGTTTAAGAGAGGGAGTGATAAGTTATTTTTAGTTTCAGTTGAATTGACTTGTTAAAATAAGATCCCTAATTGTTAGGGTGTTAGTTGCACAAAATCTTCCATTTCTGTTGCTTTGTAAAGGCTATTTAAAGCCACTTTCTTTAATCGAATAATACACTGATTTCTCTCCAAAGCACAATACCTTACAGTTCTTACATTAAAAAACTTAATAGAGGAAGATTAAAGTGTTTAGAGAAGTTTTTTTTTAGATTTAAACAAAGTATTTCAAGTTTTAGAAAGGGTTATAAGTTTAGAAATAGAGGTGCTAGAAGTTAGGGAGAGAAAAAGAAAAAGAAATGAAGAAAAATTGGATTTCTCATCAATTTCTTTGTGATTTATTGTCATTAGGAGGTAAGAATCAATTTCACAGTGTTTAAATTTAATTTTTGGTATGTTTTGAAGCTTAGAAAGAAATGTGTATATTATAAAAAGTTGAATTTTATAGGTTAAAATGTTTAAATTTGTATTCTTTGTTAAGAATCATGTTCTTAGGCATGAATTATAAATAGATAATGAGTGAATTATAAAAAAATTAAAGAAAAAAATCACATTCCCCTTTGAATGGGTATTTCAGCCAAATAAGTGTGAATAATTCCAAAAATTTGTCCAAATCAAACATGAAATTGGTATTCAGTTATGTTATATGATGAAATAAATGATTAGGTGAAGAATTAATTACAAAAAAATTTGAAAACTAAATTGATATCTGATGTGTTGCACAAATTGATCGACCGTTTAGGATTACCAAATGACCCGATGTGATTATCAAACAATTAAAAAAGAAAAATTTAAATATTGACTAGTACCTGAGTGATACCAGAGGTGTCAGTTTATTTGAAGATCGAGAATTTAAATATTAACTAGTACATGAGTGGTACTAAATGCGTCAATTTATCTGATGATCAGAAATTTAAATATTAATTATTACCTGAGTGATAATAGAGACATCGGTTTATTTGATTACCGATAATTTAAATGATAAATACTTTAAAGGAATTAAAGTCATCAAAGTGATAAATTACTTGAATGAGGTAATTTGAGATAATTGATTTGAATGATATAAAAGAATTAATGGTATTGTCAGTTAAGATATCATTGGATAAGTGATGATGTAAATTTTCTTAAATGTTCATTAGTTATATTTATAATTTGATACTTATTGCTCTAAATAGACATAAATTGTTAAATAGTATTTATTATATTGTAATTATTTTGACTACAGGAACCTCACAAGTTCGATCTGAACAATAGACTTCTTTTGTTATTACTCATGATGGTAGACCTTAATGTTAAATTTAGAAATACTATCTACTTATTATGTAACATGTAATTCTAGTATTGTTTTTTGAGATGTAATTAAATCTATTATTAAACATACATGTATTAACTTAAATTTTTTAAATCATTATAGTATTTTGCATAATCTTTCTCTTTTATATCTTAACTAGAAATGTATGGAATTTAATTTATTATTTTTTTACAAGTTGTTTATGTTAAGTTTCAATGAATGTGTAGAAATCATTACATGAAATGCGATACGAGAAAGCTAAATGAATGGACATAGTCTATTTTATTCTTGTTGGATATTGAAATGATCTCGGATGTTAGATCTTGTGTAAAATTAGGATTTGTATAGATGAATAATAATTTCAACACTTAGAAACATTTAAATTTAAGGAAAACTTTGCTAAAATTTCATTAGATATACACACACACATAAAAAAAAAAATCATTGGTTTCATGTTATCTATGATTTGGAATATGTTAATTTGTGTCCTAAATATAAGGCTGTTATAGTTGATATTAGAGCCCTGACTTTGGTTTAGTAGACGTAGAATAAAGAATGACTTGTGTTAAAATGTAGAGGATGTTACGTACCCGATAAAGAGCCAGAACTAATCCATGTCTAGCACAAAGAAGGAATCAAAATTTTGATATAGTTGAGAAGCAGGGGGAAAATCCCTTAGCTGATACCGCATCGTATATGCAAGCAATATTGGTATAGTTAGGACAGTCAGTGAGATTTAGGGATGTTTTAGCCTACTACTTGTAGCCTGGGATTTCACAGCCTGTGAAATCACATAGAGAGAGACAGGGAGTGAGACATCTATACACCTGCGAGGACCCGTACACCCCATGTTGATTATGTTTTCTTGAAGGAGATAGTGAGAGCAGTGGTTGCCAGCATGTCCAATGTAACAACTCCAGCAACCCCAATAATCTCGACATTCATAAATATCATGGTTGGATTAGTTTGTTTAGTGAAAAGTATGAGAGAGATTGGTTGTGAGCTCTTCTTGGGAGAGAAGGTTATAGAGATTCTAGGGAGATAGATCTGGAAAGTGGAAAAGACTGAATCATATATGAGTGCCAAAAGAACTATGGGTTTTAACTATTTTCAGATAGGGCACAAACTTGATGAGAGACTGTATAGATGAGGAGAACCACCAAAGAAATATCTTTTGATGATTTTAGGATAGAGTTTGAGAATGAGTTTTACTCCTGATATCAAATCGACACAATCAGTGGTCAATGACAATAAAAGACACTAGAGAGCTCAAGGAGAAATAACATAGAAGAGAGTATTCCATATAACCTAGAATGAGGTTAAAGTTGCTTTTGATGTGGTGGTAGGTATGCTACGGTTGAATTCCTCATTTGTATATGTTTTGATTGATTCTAGAGTAACACATTCATTTATAACTCAAAAAATTATGGGAGAACTTGGGGAAAAACCTAGTAAAACATAAAGAAATTTATAGTTAGTACCTTTTTAAGAGAAACTGTAGACATTGACCACGTATATAGAGAGGGTTAAGGGTTAGTATTAGTGGACATGAAATGAAAGTAGATTTAATACCCTTAGAATTACATGACTTTGATATGATTCTAGGAATTGACTAATTGGGTAAGTATATGGATTAAATGGATTGTTTTGCAAAAATGGTAACTCTCTAAGAATTGAATGATAGAATAGTGGTGTTTAGAGAAAAGAGGAATGTCATACTAGATCGCATGATTTCAGCCATGACCACTTAGAAGTTGATAAGAAAAGGGTGTATGACATACCTTACCTATGTGATAGATATGAAAAAGAATAAAACTAAATTGTCTCAACTCCCAATAATAAGGAAGTTCCCTGATATATTTTCAAAAGAGTTACCAGGATTACCTTCAGAAAAGAAAGTAGAGGTTTCTATTGATATATACTAGGGACCTCCCTTGTAGCCTAACCAATTTATAGAATGACACCTGCAAAGCTAGCTGAGTTAAAGATCCACCTTCAAGAACTACTAGATAAAGCATTTATACGCCCAGGTAATTTTCATGTAGAGCCCTAGTACTATTTGTAAAAAAACGATGACATGCTTAGACTCTACATTGATTGTCGATAGTTGAATAGAGTGATGGTGAAGAATAAATATCCACTTTTAAAAATAAATGACTTATTTGATCAATTTACTAGAGCTAGAGTATTTTCAAAGATAGACTTAAGATCGAGGTATTACCAGTTGAAAATTAAAGAGCAAAATATGCCGAAAACTACTTTTAGAACTTGTTATTAACATTACAAGTTCCTGGTAATGCTATTTGGATTAACTAATGCTTCAACAATGTTTATGAATTTGATGAATAGGGTTTTTTGGCCTTTATTGGATAAATATGTTGTAGCATTTGTATATAATATCCTAATTTATTCTAGTTCATACTTAGAGCATGAACAACATTTGAGATGTGTATTGCAGACATTAAAGGACCATCAACTATATGTCAAGCCGAGTAAGTGTGAATTTTGATTGAAGGAATCTATATTTTTGGGGCATATCATATCAGGAGAAGGGATATTTGTTTATCCAAGAAAGGTGGAAGTTGTTCTAAAGTAGAAAATGCCTACTAATATAATGAAATTTCACAATTTCATTGGTTTAGTTGAATATTATAGAAGAGTTTCCATGATAATGACTCATCTGACTCGATTAAATAGGAAGGAGGTTAAATAGGAATGGTCTAAAGACCGTGAAAAGAGCTTTTAAGAACTAAAAACTGAGGTTTACCATTGCCCCAATGTTAACCCCTCCTTCGGAATCCAAAAGGTTTGTAGTCTATAACGATACATCAAAGAAGGGACTTGGGTGTGTTTTAATGCAACATGAAAAGGTGATTGTCTATGCATACAGACAATTAAAACCACGTAAAGTTAATTACCCAATTCATGATCTAAAGTTGGTTGTTGTAGTATTTGTCTTGCAAGTTTGGAGACATTATTTGTATGGGTATTGGGTTTAGTTTTTTATAGATCATAAAAAGAATTGAATAGACGACATATGAGTTGAAATGATTAAGGATTATTATTGTGTACTATCACCCGAGAAAAACAAATATCGTTGTCGATGCCCTTAATCTAAAAAATAAAGCAGCGGTAGATGAACCAGTGGAATGTTCTAGAATTTTATTCCTTTATTGCCAACAACAACCTATATAATTTTTCAAAAGACTCCTCATATGAATCAAAAAGATGCTCAATCACCTTCTATTTTGCAATCCATACTTTGTCATATAAAATTTTATACTTGTAATGCAATTTTATTTCATCATGTATACCTGCAACTATCATTTAAATCTTATTCATAACAAGGGTTGATATAGCATTAACAATAAAATTTGCATCAAGCTAATGGTGATATTTTTTTATAAAGGTCAAAACACATGTGTGTAGTCCTTTTAACTTTGCTATCTTAAATGAATCTGACCTTTAATAATATCAACCATGCAAATACCACTTATATTCAGGTGCTTGCATACATTATAATTGAACAAATGAAGAGTTCGATCATTGTAGTCAGTATTCAATCGAATGTGCAATGTGTCACCGTTTAACTACATTAACCAATTCACTTTTACTACTAAATGTTTATCCAACCTTCAAATTAAACCCTTATGGCATACATCTATAACTTAATGCTCAATCATTAGAAACAACAAAACTAGACCAAAAAACATCTCTAAATTCAGGAACAGGAGGTATGATTTCATCATCAATATCATCATCATCATCAACATTCATCATCATATTCGAGTCTAACATATCATCGTCTTCATTGTCACTAGGTTTAGAATAGTTAAATCTATATTGGTCAACAAATATATTGTCAAACATAGTATCATTTATCATTTGCAGCAAATCATCCAATAATAAATTGTTTTTACCTTTACTAACTGGATTTGAAGGACTAGCAAAAGTTGAGACACATAAAAAATTTGGTTGACTATTCACATATAATATTATTATATTCAATCACTTTCGATAAAAAAAATTAATCATTGTTTTGAAATTATTATCACACACAATCGGTACAAGATAATATTGATGTTCACCAATCAGACAACTCCAAATTATTTCAACATCAATATCATTATAATTCCACCCAAGTCCATAACAAATGGTTTCTTTTATTTCTGCATATGATATACCTAAAATACCATTTAACAACAAACTGTTCATGTCATTGTAAGTGATATACTACTATTCACATCATGAACAATAGTGCCACCATAATGACATAACATAAATATATTATAAGGGCATCTTCAAGGGAAGAGCTAAAAGAAAAGCTAAAAGGAAAAGATAAAAATTTGGCTTTCATCCCTCGTTTTTATTGCTCCAAGGGGAGAGCTATGTTAGAGAGCTATTTCTACATGTTGATCGAAAGAGCTAAAAGTTTGTTTAATATATTTTTATGTAAAAAAAAAGGTTTTTATTGGAGCTGTATTAGTTAATTACTATTAATAAATAGTTGTATCAATATAAATATATTAAAATAAATTGGTTTTTCTAAATGACTTTTTTCCATTAAAATGCATATATGAAAAAAATATTATATTTACACTATTCAAAAAGCCATATTATCAATTTGGCTTTTCTAAATAGTTGTTGGAGATTCTCTAAGGCATTCTGTTAAAAAAATAAATTGGATTCTGGTCAATTAGATGTAATTTTAACTAAATTGCATTAACCCAATTTTAATTGGCAAAATTCATAGAAAATTTAATCAAATTCCTAAAATTTAACATTGAAGCATACTTCACCAAAAACTAAGCATAATTCATGATACAAAATCTCATTGATCTTTTCATGTTCAATTGTATTAAATCAAACCCAAATTCATAGCAAATTAACATAATTCAAAGAAAATAAAAAATTCATCACCTTATCAATAATTCAATGGAATGTGTAATTCATCATAATTCTACTCCATTCATGTTCTCTTGCATGAAATCAACAAGTATAGTTAATTACATTATTAGTTGATTCCAACAACACATATAAAATTTCTAATTCAGCAACTTAACCAAAATTAAACGCAACACATAATTAATTCATAATTAATTTAACTTATTTTCATGTTAAATCAACCCTAATTAATGAAATTCTTAACTAATTCATCAAACTCTAAATTCATCATAAACCTTAAATTCAACCTAAATAATTATTTTATTTCAACTAAACTAAATACAAATTCATAGTAGTTTGATATATTTACTTTTCTTGCAGGACTAGAAAAAAGGTTGGGATGGTGATGGTAAAGGCAACGGTGGGTTTTGAATATAAAAATATCTAAGAATACTAAGAGACTAGGATAATTTTTATTTTTTTAATGTTTTAAAAGTAAGATAAAAATTATTGATGGGTTCTTTAGAGAGATAGTGAGGGCATCAATAAGTTTAGAGAGAGACTGTGTTTCGTCTAAATGTTTTTTTTTTTTTAAAAAAAGAATTTAAATTTTAATTGATATTACATTTTTAAAACACGGTAACTTCCATACGGCAATTCTTAATAGTGATATTTACTCGCGGTTGTGTAATATTTAGTCAAAACTTCAAGTTTAATGTGTTAATTAAAAAAAAACCTGATTAAGGAGAAGGAGTCCGAGTCTGATAAGAGATGTTTGGTGAGAGGATTAACAAGGGTTGCTGTATGGCTTTGCTTCCGTACTGACTGCAAGATTTGGGGAGTCCTTTTTAAAGTCTAGTCTCTTTGCACTTCTCCTTTTCTGAGGAACGCACCAGACCCACACATGCACTTCCATCAGAAGGTTCAGAACAGAAACAGACTAGTGGTCTTTTACCTTACCTCCCCATGGCTGGCTGGCTTGCTGGCTCCTTTCTCCATGACTGAAACACCCCTCCTCTCATCGCATTATACCCAACCTGATGTTGATTGAGATAAGAGGGAAACAAAATGCCCAGCAAATGCCAAACACCAGGGTGCATACCTCATACCTCCCTTCCCATTTCTGCTCAGATCTTTTCTGATTAAAATTCATTCAATAGAAGCACCAAGAAAGGAAAAGTGAAGTAGGTAGCAAGAGGGTTCAAAGCTGGCGTAGTACTGCTCTGCTTATTCCAAAGCGTGCTCATCAAATTCAAGGGCTCCATGAGCAGGAGATATGGCAGAAGTGTGTTGTATGTGAAATGCTCTATTTTTCTTTTCCATGTAATTTGTGAGAGTTAGCTCATGCGCAACCATTTTTAAAGAAGATAGAGAGATACAAGTACCCATTCGGTAATTGTCTTCTTCCAAAATATATAGCGCATTGCCCATTTTTGAAGTAATTGTATGCTGTGTCAGTTTGATGATTACAAGTAGGGTTCGTTGGTGAATTGACAAGTGACAAATTAGCAAATCCTGGGGCCATGCATCAGGTCCCTCAACTATAACTGCAGTAAGGGGAAGTGTCCGAAACTAAAAGCAAACCATTAATGAAGTCAGGCCATACATTCATATCAATACTTTAGCTACCATAACATTATGTAGATTTTGCCTGTGTCCTTGAAATCTTTTTATTTATGAATTCTAAAGTGAAGTGGGGGGAGAAGAACAGAACCAGCAAAGCAAAAGACATTGGATACTTCATTAAACACCCACATAATCCAATCTCAATCACATTTTGGAGAAAGAAACAAAAGAGTTGAGCAGTTCTTATTAGCCCTCTTGACAAAAAGCAGTGAGCCCCCCACCACCGACTAGTACATCAAGAAACCCACCGATGTAAACTCAACCATCTGCAAAACAAAATAACTTTCATGGATGAAAAAAAAAGGTATCTATCTGGTTTAAAAAAGAGAAACCACGGGAAAAAAAAAAGTGAATAGATAATGACCAGAAAACACTTGGAATTGATTACCATTATTAGTTCTTGAATTAAAGATCGGAAGAAAGTCATGTGATGAAGGAATGGATATTGAGAGCCTCGTTGTTGAAACTGAAGCACTGTTTGATGATCTGTTATCCAAATCAAGCCACGATTCTTTATTCTTTGGTGGCCACTCATCAAAGAAACGATGAACAGTCTTTTGGGGTTCTTCCTTCTCCATTTTTATGGGTCCTAGATTACTTATATCATTTCCCAGAAGATAGTTATGTTGATGCTGTTTTTGTTGTTTTGGGATATCATATAGACTTTGAAGCTGCAAATAAGAATACTCATTATGTAAACTAGACAAACTCCTCTGCTTTGAAGAATTGGTACTAGAAGAAGAAGAAGAAGAGTTCATTGTGAGCGGGTTGAGTTGCCAAGCATCATCCAAAGATGAACCAGACAAGCTTCTCATAGAACCTGAAGGTTCTGAGAAGAAAGCATGTTCGTCAACCTGCTCTTTCAGCCCGTAAACACTACTCCTGTTTTTTTTTTTTTATAAACACAAAACACAAACTATTAAGAAAAGCTTTTAATAAAATAGAAAACACAGAAAAAGTACTACTATAAAACTTTTGCAAACAGACCTGAAATCTGTAGTGGTCATAGAAGAACCACCAGAGTCCAAAAGCAAGTGGGTAGAATTTTCTTGAGGTAACAGACCAATTCCAGTGGGTGTTGAAGAAGACAAAAATTGATATTGGTTTGGATGGGCATGGTAACCTGCAGGATAGTGAAGGTGATTCTGGTGTTGGGTCTCAGGTGACATTAATAACGAAAGATGAGAATGGGAGGATGTTGTTAGTAATGAGTTAATTGAGTGGTTTCTGGTGATTGATGAGACAGTTGGTGGCGATGTTGATTGTGTTTGTGTTGCAACTTCCACAGGCTTTCTTGAACGGTTCTTCCCTCTATGCATGTGTCTCTCACAGTACTTGGAATCTGGGTATGCTTCTTTTGAGCATCTCCATTTCTTTCCATCTGTTCTCCTGCACCTCCCTGGTTCTGGATCCGTTTTCCTCCCTAAACCCATCTGAAAACAGCTCCAAGCAACTGTACCCACAAAACATACCAAAGTACTCGATATATTAGTTAAGAGAAACCCCAGATGAGAGAAAAGAAAGACTTAAAAGAAATTGTGGAGACAGAAATCAAGAGATTAGTGTGTAATGGGCTCACAATGTGGATGTTGGTGAGGAAAGAGCTTTGAAGAGTCTAAACAGACGCTTCTTTTGATGGTGAAGAGGAGATCAGGAGGGATGGGGATGCCAGAAACCATGTACTTGTAGATTAGTGCTTGATGCTCAAGCTCTTGCCACTGGGATGCAGTGAAGGGAAACCTGTTTCCTCCACTCATTATCATTTGACTCTGGAAGGAGAAGGAGAAGGAGAAGGAGGGGAGGGAACTCTCGAAAAGAGAAGAGATTAAGAAGACGGAAAAGAACTACTTTTAAGTTTTAAGAGTGAAGTGAAAGGGCAGGGACTGTAGCAGGAAGAAAGAAAGTAGGTTCTGTGTGTTGAGGATGAGTGAATGCGTGTGGTTTATAATTACTAGATGGCTTGGAGAGTAGAGTAGAGTAGGTTTATTTATTTCAGGGACCATTGGCCTGCATAATTTCTGTAGATGGAAAAAACTAACGGTTCTGATTATATTGCTGCTCTCTCTCTCTCTCTCTCTCACCCACACACTCTGCTTATGTTATGTCTGAACCTCTCTGATGCTTCTGATACTGCAAGCTAAGCTGCCTGGCAGCTCTTGTCTCTGACAACACTACGGGAACGCATAAACTAATAGAGGAGGAGAGTGGACTGTAAGAAACAAAAGAGAGAGAGAAAAAAAAGTAATAATATTTTCTTTTCTTTAGTATCTAGACAGAGGAGGGGAGTTGGTGTCTGGAGCCAATGCTTGCCTGGTCTGAGAAGGATGTACGGTTTGAGTTTTTACTGCTACTAACTCCTTTACCTTTTCTGTTCCTTTACCTCAGACCCCAGTACCCTCCTCCTCCACTTACAATTTGACCTTTTTCAATCTGGGAAATTGAGAAAACGAGAGATTCAGGCTAAGGCAGGGGAGGGGAGGGGGGGCTGTTCTGGGTTCTGATAAAACTGAGTGAAACCCCTCTCCCTCATTTTCCTGGCTTCCTTTCCTTTTTACTTTACGAGACAAAAATATTTTATTTTGTTTGGTCTCGGCTCAAATGGTCATCGAGATAACATGTTTTAGCTTGCTTGTCTTTTTTTAAAAAGACAAGCAAGTCGGTGTGGGACTTTTTTCTTTGTTTTTTTGATGAGGTGACTCACCCACTGGCATTACTGTATTTCCTTTTTGGTTAGTGTTCATCACTCATTAGTCTATGCTTAAACACAGCCTGATTCCCTCCCAATCAGAAACCAAAAGAAGATTAGATCGATATCACAAGGACACAAGTTCTTGATTTTGTTCGATTTGGATATAATCTTCTATCACGTCCAGCTTACTTGTTTTATTAGAATATTCCAATTTAAATAAACTTCCCACCTGCCAATCAACTCTTGTTCAATGGAAGTTTAGTGTTTCTGTACTTACAAATGATGTATCACAACCTTGTCTCTCTTGAAGGAATTTTTATTTGGGTAGTAGGAGTGAAAACTCATGGCATTGGTTCTGCGATTTTTTTAAAAAAATAATATTTTATGCTAAAAGTTTTGGTACAATATCAAAAAGGATATAGCAAAGTTTAAATGCAACCGCATTTTAAAATATGTTTTTCTATATTATTTAAAATAGTTTAAATATTTCAAAATCAATTAATATAAACAAAGATCAACAAAAATTTTTATGAAAATCAAATGGCAAAAAAAAAAAAAGAGAGAGATAAAATGAAATGAAAAAAAAAGATAATAATAATAAAAAAAGATCACGAGGACTCTATCTTAGACACCTTTGATGATTTGATGTCGTTAAAAAGATCTCGACAAGATAATTATAATTATATCTTGAAAGAATATCAAATGATGTTGTAATTAACTTTAAATTAACCCTGAAGAAATTACGATAATGTTTGGTGGTTTTTCAGGGTGTGGTCAGAATCATTTCGTTAAAATCTTTCTAATGGTATAGATTGTGTTGAAAATGGAGCTTTAGTGTATCCCTAGTAACCCATCCTTTCTTGACCATTGAATTTTAAATCTTATTTCTTGATCATTGCATCTTCATAAAATTTTAGATTAAATTTTTCTGCATATTAATTAAATTGAAAGGGATTGTTTTTGGAACAACCTCTATTTCTAATAACGGATTCTCATAGCGTGATTGTTTCAAACTGTGCTATTTTCTTTATACTTTTATGTCATGCGTTACTTTTCCAATGCTTTTATGAAACTATGTTATAATTCTAAAATACCCATGGTTTTGTTGGATTGCCTTTAATTTCCTGAAACTATTCTTCCAGTACAAGTATGGCAGGGGCAAGGGGTTGTACAAAGTAATGCATTTCTACTCCTTGGCACTGTTGTTATCCACTAGCAGAATCAAACACATGCAAAACACTTTTATTTTTTAGGTCACAGAAGCCCTGCTTGGAACAAAACAGCCCATCAAGGTGCATTTGTGGAATAAGTTCTCTTTCAAGTATATCACTAAGCATGTTTGTCCTGCACACTTGACATTTTGCACTGACCTCCAAAAACCATTTCAGTTACAAGTCTTTGATAAATAAATAAATCAAAAAGACCACCGGGAAATCTTTAGTTTTCATTGGAGATCTCATAAATGCCGTCTAGTTTGGTAAAGTGAAGGCCACCCTCTTTGGTCCGAGCTCTCAAGTAAAACACCCAATAGAGAAGGAGGGCAAACACACCGTGTGCCTCTCACCTCCCATTATCACTCTGTGAGCCCACGCAACAGGAGCATTGGCAACCTGCTCCCTAGTGCCCGACATGTAATATGTAAACTTCATTTCCACTTCTCCTTTTGAACATCGCTTAAAACTTTCTGATAGATGGGAATAGTACTGCATGACTAGATATCAGAATTTTCATGCCTCTATCAACCCCAACTAATAAGAAATTTAAAAAACTCCTTGTAGAGGAGCAAGCCCCCGGGGCCCTATTTACACCCTTTTCCCTGGTGTGTTAAAACCTCTGGGAATTGCAATGTCTTTAGTGTATTGGGACTGTTACCAGTTGAGCATTGGCCAAGCATCATGAGTATCTAGAACTTGCTACTTACCATAGATTAGTATAGTTACGAATCAACTTCGCATAACAGACCTATTCCTTCTGGAAAAATGAAAGAACAAGATCTGTATATACAGAGAAGAGCTGTGTATCCACGAAAAGCTGCTTGACACGATGAGGAATAAAGAACTCAGGATGGCACCTCTTCTATCCTTACAGTTTAATCCAATTGACAGCAAATATAAGTTGATAGTACTTATAAAGCAAGGGCTCAAACAGCTCTAGACTAATGAAAAATTATCGCTAGTGGCAAGTCAATTTCCAGAAAAACCATCAAGCATGACAAGAAAAATATTATATTTGTTTGGACAACCCCAAAAAGAAGAAGACAAATAAATAAACCACATTTGATTTGATGTTCCAGGAACAAACCTTCATAAATGGTCGATCACTTCTAGGGAACGAATCTACGAAACTCTCCTTTAGGAGCAATGATACCTGTAAATGAAGCTAATAATTCTTTATTTGCCAAAGGTCATTAAAAATCAAAATATAGCACATGCCCTTCAACATTTGTACTTAAAGCAGTACAAGTGCTACTTGTACGTGGCAGCCCAAGGTGCCCATAATATCACATTTCAAATACCATGCAAGGCTAAATGTCCTATTTATAAAGATATTTCATACTTCACCATCTGAAGAACTGTTTATATGAGAAAAGAAGAATACTCGAAAAAATCCAGATTACTACAGCAGTCCTGCAGTAGTGATAGACTCTTCAGATCAAGTCCACAGGTGAAGGGATCTAGATAAGCATTCATGTTCAGTTAAATACTAAGTAATGATCATTTGTTTCCATGTTTTGCTCAGGGTTTATATGGAGGTCAATACTCAAAAACAAAATGCTAGTGACAATCTTGTATAGCATATATCACAAAGACTACGTACAGGACTGCCTCTTGCTACGAGCTAGGACATAGTACTTTTGTGCAGGGACACAATATGAAATTATTAATCTTGTGATTATCAGGATCCAATGCTGCCATTTACCATCACATGCAATCTTACTGATTAAGTTTCACTAATATGTTTACAAAATTAACTGGTAATCCAAAGCTCTATAGAGCCATATAGTCATCATCTTTGGAAAGGAAAATAAAAAAAATGGAAAATGATTCATTAACAGCATGATGTCATGCTGATAATGAATAGTCGGAGAATTTGGTGTCAAACATTCACCCTGAGTTTTACAAAAATAAGACATAATATACTGTCATTTGGCGTAACTATATTGCAAGCCAACTGTTTCATATATATATAGTCGTTTTATAGTTCTATACTGCATTTTGTAGTCCCGATACGTTCATACACATCTCGAACTTGTGTAAGACATTCACCTAATTTCACAAAAAAAGCATACAAAAATACAACGCAAATTGCTAGTTTTGTACGGTAATTTTGTAATTCTATACTGCATTTTCACAACTTCTGGCGTGTGACCTTCCCTGCTATTCACTACAGCGTGCTGTCATGCTGTCTACTAGTCAGTGTCCACTGGGGAGGATTGATTATAATGAGGAAAAGTAATGGTCAAGCAGAAGCACACCTGCACATCTGTACACTCATACACTGCCCTTTCTCCCACAAGCTTTGAATGATAAGGAATTAGGGATGATATAATAGCTCCCTGTGTTTTGGTAGCTGTGGTATCGCTGGTGACTTCAACTATTAATTACAACAAGTAATGGGAAATACTGGGTTCTTTGTCTCAGCATGTAAAATAGACGAGGCATAAAATTATGGGCCCTCAAAGTTAACTTGTTGATTCTTGTTAGCATCAACCAAAACGACATTACTTATTTTTGTTTTGTTCTTCACACCAACCTAGCTACAAGTGTAATATAAAGTGGTCAAACCGAACAAGTCAGTACCAATATTAGACAAAAAAGTGTGATCATAACAGTGAGATTGTTTGCTTGGATGAGACAGTGCAACAACAGTACTAGCGCACACATAAGAACGCAGAATCCACCTACCTTACACAATAGATATAGTTCATTCCAAACAGATAGGAACCTAGCACTTGAGGATAACGAGGCTGGAAAATGAAACTCATAATGTATGGAACAGGAGCATCCAAAAAGTCCAGCATGTCATCTGGTAAAATCTGAAAATTAGAGCAGATAATTACCAATACAAGATAATGTTAAGAAGACTGATGTTTTCTGCTAAAAAACATAGACAACACTGCTGGAAATCATACCGGCATCAGCAAGCTTTGCCACCGATAGGGACGAATTAGAGGGATAATTGATCGCAAAACTGAAGCAGACAAAGATTCCCTGTATAACAAAGTGTTTAACATCATTACAACTCCAAACTGTATTTCATGGCATACAAGAAGAGGAATTATTTCAAGTTATTTGTAATTTCATCGATTCTGTAAGTTTATCATTATTTTTGAAGTTTTCTTGTTTTGATGTTTGTAACATTAGGATTTTAGCAAGTTTTCTGGTCATTATTTAGGAAATTTTCTTGCTGTGATGTTTGTAACATTAGGATTTTATTATACCCTTCTTCAATTTCTACCCTTGTTCTACACCAGTATCATAACATCCACAAAACTTCAATTGCATAAGAAACTAATCAGTTTAACATCTAAGGGATATGAAAGGATCCTAACTTGAACATTTATGACACAACTGAGGAGCTTTCAGTCAGTTAAGCTGTTCTTCAGCATCCTATTCTCCATGTTTATGCATTAAGTATGCAAAAAATCCAAAATCCAATACAAGATGAGAACAAAGATTGTCAAGCTGACATGAAATGTACATACATACCAAATTAGAACAAAGAACCACAATCTGCTTCTCTAGCAGGGCTCCTGCAAACAATGTCAAGATCTGCATGCATGGAGATTAGATTTTGCTTTTATATAAATATTTAAGGCAATAGTACAATAACTACTTTCATTTCAATCACCACATATCAACAAAGAACTTCAGAAGCAACCATGTTCCACATTAGCAACATAAAGCCATCTTGAAGGGAAATCACACCCACAGCAAACTTAAAAGGGAAGAGCAACAGCAGCAGCAAGGCAAATTCACTTGTCTTTTCAAGAGAACGACTAAAGTATCGGGAGGAAACAATACATACAAAAGGCCACCAAATTTGATGCATATCTCAACTTTAACCTCACTAAACAAAAGAATTCCAGTAATTACCCAGCACTGGACAAGTATATCTCCATGATTAAGATAAGCACACAACCTTGACATAACTAATTTCCAATGCAAGCATCAATATACTACATATTTTGCCGCATCAGAACAGGGGTGAAACAAATTTAGGCACATACAGAGATTGTACATGATCCATGTTAGACTAGCCAGGCACAGTAGGAAACCTAAAACAGACCATTTTAAAGGAATAACAAATCCAAAAACCTAGCAAAGGCATTACATGCTCAAGTCGCATGGATCCGCATATACATGCAACGGCCCAGGTTGATAATACAGTTGCTGTTAATTAAGATCACTTAACAAATCAAGAAGAAAATGAGGCTAAGAAGCAGAATGATATTAGCAGAGAAGAGTCAGAGAAGGGAGAAATGATATTAGCAGAGAAGAGTCAGAGAAAAGAGAAATAAGATTGAAATTGGACTGCAATCTATTCATATCCAATGTGATCCATACACTGCGCTTTTATAGTGATCAATATTAACTACTAACAGATTAATCCAACTAACTCTAACTAACTAACTAACAGAATTCTACAACTAATAGCAGGTTGCGTGTCCCTGACGTTTGCCTTCCCACAGCAGCCTTCTTCTTGTTGCTGTTTCCCACCATTATTCTGCCATCCTGAATCGTAACAGTTGCTTCCTCCTCTGCCAAGAGTGCATGGTGTGCATGATTAAGATAAACAGCAACCACATGAAATAGCCTAGAAATAAGTACAGCTGATAGTTGAAGTTAGAAAATTCAACTACATGTGACAATAGAAAGGATCATTCTATAATTGTATCTACCTCCGCAAGTTCCAGACTTGCACTGCAGGATCTCAAATCAATAGTTGAGCCATTAATATGTAAAACAGCTCCATCAGGTCTATGATATTCCAAGGGATGAAGGTGCTCCAAAGGCTGAAATCTAAGAGTAGAACCCCGAGAAGGGAAATGTAACTGGTAATACTCACACAGAAGCTGCAATGATCCATGGTTATTTGCCTGCAAAATATATAGAGATGTCATTAGGCAAGAATATCGGCCTTAATTAAAACATGTACAAAGCTACATCTAATACAAAAGAGATGCAGACCTTAGCCCATTCAAGAATATCAATGCGATCACTTATTGAATCTTCTTGGCCAGAAAAAGATGCCTCTTCTGTCTCTGTGTCATCAACAATATCACTCCTAAAGTTTCTGTCCTCACTGGGAGAACCCTGGAAGCTACAGAGAATGCATTTTTACTGAACTAGTAAGAATGTCAATATCTCCACCCACACACTGATGGATATATATGTATATAAATGCTGTGCAATTACAAAAGCTTATCCGACAAAGCATGGATTGTATTATGTAAACAAAAAAACTCATGACGTGGGTATAAGAATTATTAATTACACCATACATACATACATGCATGCATCATGAATCATGAACTTGTTTCTTGAGCGAACCATGCATCGTTTGCAAATTGGAGAAATTATTATGTGGTAATAAAAAAAAATCATGAATGATTTCATGGAAAACTATTTCAAGAAAACTAATTTATCAGTCACAATTAATTTAATTACTTTATTTAGAAAAAAAATCACTATTTATAAGATGCAATGTATATTTATATAGTTTCATTCATAGTAACTATTAATATAATCCTCTTGGCAAATTGTCTTCCAAAAAAAGTGAAAGTGGTTACCATTTGACCCTACTTTCTTTCAAAACGTGTGGGCGTGCGTGCGTGCGTGTAAGGAATATTCAACATTTTACCTGCCAAGCTTACATAAATATATAAAGGTTTAATTATGTTTAGTTTTTGACTAGTCTATGGTACGTTGTGCATTAGATAAGAATATTCGGGTCAAAGAAAAATAATTAATATTATTATTAAATCTAATTTAAAACATCATCTTTATTCAATTCTATAACTTAATTGATTTGAACAATTCAAAAATATTCTGATGACAGATATGATGAAATTGACTCGACTTGATCGGTTTAAAAATAATTTAATGTATTGATAAAAAAATATAAAAATAAAATTGAAAAAAAAAATAAAATTAACAGAAAAAAACATATTAATTTGACTTCTTGTTTAGTTAGAATTTAAAATTAAATTATATCAAAGTTCTTTTGATATAATCTAATCAATTTAATCAAGATTACTAATAAAAATTTGAGGATAAAATTAATTAATAAATAAAATCTAGAACCGGAAAGAAAAAAAAACTTTGCCAATTTTTAGTACAGTAGGGTTGACAAAGAGGGTGATTGACATTGTTTTTTTTTTTAAAAAATAATTTTTGAATGTATTTTTTATTTTAAAAAAATTAAATTAATTTTTTATATATAATTTTTTTTTGATGATTATAATATATAAGTAACAAGAATAAAAATATATATATATATATATATTTTTTAAAAAACATTTTACACACCGAAATCTAAAACACCCGCAGAGTATCGGCAATTTTAATAAGAGACGGCTGCCCCTAACCAGCACCCCATGAATATCTCGAGAATCGCTAACAAACACGTGAACAGTGTGCCTAATTGAACTTAGACAGTCGTAGGAGACCCCACAAGTTTTAGTGCGCCGACCACTCCAGTCATCATCAGCCTGCACAGTGCACACCTCGGAATAATTTCAGAAATTTACAACAATGGCAGGCAGGATATTTTTTATTTGAAAATGTGTTTCTTAAAACATCATGTGCCTGGTAGCAGAGCATCCATATATATATATATATTCGCCCGCTTCTAGCTGCTATAACATTCTTCTCGGAAAACAAAAAAGTGTATTAATATTATATTATTCACTCTCTCTCTTTGTCAGATCCATCCATTGACAGATCAGTTGAGACTTGTGAGAGAACAAGCAAGAATAATGGCAGAAAATAGAACTGGGACCTCTCTGTTCTCTCCTTGCAAGATGGGCAAGTTCAGCCTCTCTCACAGGTCAGTAGTTATTCCCGTTTTCTCTCTACTCTCAACCGCCCGCCTCAGCATGCAGTTGTCATTTATGGACAAGCTGGAGTTTGGAAAACGAGGATCCTTATCAACATTGCTATGCCTTACCTGGTATATGAAGCACAAAACAAATGAGCCTTCTATTCTTATCTTTTTTGTCCCTGGACAGGGTGGTGCTGGCTCCCATGACAAGATGTAGGGCGTTGAATGGGATTCCAGGGGATGCGCTCGCGGAGTACTACGCGCAGAGGTCAACTCCTGGCGGATTTCTCATCACCGAAGGAGCTCTGATCTCCCCGACTGCTCCTGGGTAATTTCCGTGATTTTATTTTTATTCTTATCTTTCTCATCTTTGCACTCCAAAAAAACAAAACACGCGCTCTAATTGGGGTTCTAGTCTAGTCTAGGATGCTAATGTTATCGGGGGTGCCGTGGAACCGCAGTACTTGTTGGGCCTAGCGATAGCATTACCTATTTCCTTTTTGAAAACCTGACTGGCTTTCTCTGTTCAAATGACGGGGAGTCGCCTGGACTGGCCTGGCCTGGCTGCTAATGTTTGGACTTAGACCCGGTCATGTTTGATGTCTTCTTAGGTGTTGACTTGTGAAGAGTTTTTTTTTTTTTTTTTTTCTTTTTCATAGTCTTCCGCGTGGAATAATACAGTCGAGACCGAAAGGGAAAACTGGGGTGCCAAGCCCTCCATGTATCATGACAATGGCTCTGAAAATAGCGCTTTTACTCTCAAAAGCGTGTTATTATGAAAAAAAGATCATAACCAACCAACTTTCTTGCTGTTGATACTACATATGGTTTTCCTCATCTACTTTTGATTTTTGATGAATATTGGGTGATAATCTTTCTTTCGCGAGGAGGTGACCGATTTCTTAAAGAATCCTTGTAAATCATAGATCAATCAAGGTGCTTTCAACAATCTTTCTCCAATAGAATGACATTGTTTTGTACACGTTGGATTAAAAGCAATAGGCATCTGCATACCTCTCTGAGCAACAGGATGAGACTTATGTACACGTGAAGATGGGCAACAATCGGACTGCATTCATTGTTGCTTAAACTAGTTCTTTATGTGTAAGGTTGTCGAAAATGCATATCCGACAATGTTTTTTCTTCTTCTTCTTTTAATTTGGTATACACAATGAAAATATAAGTTTAGCACATAATATAAACAAAAATGCTAAGCATTAAAAGAAGACAGCAATAATTTTTTTTTTAAAAAAATACACATGAATTATTGGATTAACGGGACCCGCCATTGGAAATGCTTTCTCACGTATCACATTGCATTGTTTATGGCGTGCATCTTTTGTAGAATCTTTCTGATGTCTTTAATAATGGTGGGGACCAGGTTTCCTCATGTGCCTGGAATTTACTCAGATGCACAGGTGGAGGCATGGAAGAAGGTGGTGGATGCAGTTCATGCCAAAGGGAGCGTCATATTCTGTCAACTGTGGCACGTTGGCCGTGCATCTCATCAAGGTAAGTTTGCTTCCTCTATTATGAAACTTGAAATCAAACTGCTATCATTTTCATTCTCCCAGCATTTGCCTTGCACTATTTCTTACTGACATTGTTGGCTAAAATTATCATCATTGAATCATTGGTTATTTGCATTTTTTAATTTGGGTAATACATCAGTTTATCAACCTGGGGGGGTTCCACCAATTTCATCGACAAACAAGCCCATCTCAAACAGATGGAGAATTCTCATGCCAGATGGTACCTACGGCATATACCCAGCACCTCGAGCCTTGAAAACCTCTGAAATACTAGAGTTGGTGGAGCATTATAGCCAGGCAGCCTTGAATGCCATTCGAGCAGGTCAGTATATATAATCACATTTGTTTGTTTCATTTCAATGCTTTAGAGCTTTTTTCATTTCAGCGCTTTGGAGCTTTTTTCATTTCATCGGGCATAATTACATGTTAGAGCAAATGGAGTAAGCTTCACTGAGATTTTTGCTTAAACGGTGACCATGATGCCTCTCTGTGATGGGAATTCTAGTTATGATTTAAATTTGCAGAAACATGGCAACACTTGGCATGAACTATAATTTTCTACTTTTGGCATCTAAAAAATAACTTACTCCTTGAAAAAGTTCCATTACTCCATTTGCTGATCTCATGTTTCATCAAGGGAATAGAAAACAACGGTGGATCTCTGTGCAACTTTCTAGTGTTTCAATGGTGATCTGTGGGTGGATTTGTTAAGAGACTTATCTCACCTAGGAGATGCTGGAATCATGCATGGAATGAAATTTGTAGTGTCAACTGAAACCGGATGGCTTTACTGCTATAGTGACTGGCTTTTTTAAATAGCCAGTTTTATTGATTCAAGTTTTGGGTTCGTAATTGATTAGATAATCAGCTTAGACTGCTACTCTAGCTCGCAAAACAAAGAAACAGGCGCTTCTTAAGCACACCTGGTTACCATGTGATTATATCAATGATATCGCTAGACAACGTAATGATATGCAGGTTTTGATGGAGTTGAGATCCACGGGGCGCATGGTTACCTCATTGATCAATTCTTAAAGAACGGAATCAATGACAGAGTAGATGAGTATGGTGGATCAATAGAAAACCGGTGCAGATTCATGATGCAGGTGATTCAGGCAGTAGTTTCAGCTGTTGGTGCAGAACGAGTAGCTTTCCGAATGTCGCCAGCAATTGATCACCTTGATGCCACAGACTCCGATCCACTCAACTTAGGCCTTTCAGTGATTGAGAGGATTAACAAGCTCCAGCTGCAGGTGGGCTCAAAACTCACCTATCTGCATGTCACTCAGCCACGCTACACAGCTTCAGGCCAAACAGAATCACGCAGAACTGGTAGCGAAGATGAAGAGGCCCAAATGATTAGGACTTGGAGAAGGGCATATCAGGGTACTTTCATGTGCAGTGGCGGGTTCACCAGGGAGCTGGGGATACAAGCTGTAACTGAAGGTGATGCTGATTTGGTATCATATGGTAGACTTTTTATCTCAAACCCAGATTTAGTCTTGAGATTGAAGCTTAATGCACCACTGAATAAGTATATCAGGAAAACGTTCTACACCCAGGATCCTGTTGTTGGGTACACAGATTACCCTTTCCTAAGCAAAGCAAACGGAGTCCAGGTGCCACTGTCACGCCTCTGAAAGAGAATTTTTGGTATTCTTGGAGGCCTACAATTGTTGATTATCTTGGTCGAGAGTTTGTGTCTACAGAACATGATCATCTTCGCTAAATAGGCAAGTAGCTTTTGGTAACAGAGCAATGGTAGTAAAGAAGTTGCATCAGTTTAATGTAATAATTGGAACCCATTTTGTGTCCAAAAACAAATGTAAGATTAAGTGTTTCTCTTACCTAGCATTTGTATTCTTTCTCATTTCAAGAAGTTTCAAATTCAAGGGTTTTTTTTTTAACAATATATTTATAATGAAAATTTATAATATCTTGGTGAAGGCAAAACAAAGATATAACCTTTGGTATGCTCTTGTTATTACGTCAAGCATTAAATCCATTTTGATTTGATCTTGTTGACTTGGAAAATTTAAATGCAATTAGAATTATTGATAAAAATATATTTTGATATAAAAAATTAGGTTAATATTTTTTTTATATTGAAATAATAACATATTAAATTAATTTGGAATAACTTAGGTTAACTTGTCAAATCTGTATCCAGATTACGAGACTCTAATAACTTTATAAAAAAAATATTTTTTTTTTATAAAACCCAATTCTTAATTAACCCAATAATAAAAAAAATAAAATTCAACTAAAAAAATGAATTGATTGAGTCAACTTGGTTAACTTGTCAAACATGGATAATAAAACTAGAAAAATTCAATTTTCAATCAATCCAATGTTAAATGGTGAAATTAAAAAAAAATCAATTAAAAAAAGACACAAAAAACACTCAAGTCAACCAATCAAACTTGTGACCCGAGTCATGAGACCAAAGTAATTACATAAAATACAAGCTCAAACAAATTATAAAATCTAATTCTCAATCAATCCAATATTAAATAATAAAACTAAAAAAAATCAACTAAAAAAAAATAAAAAACTCGAGTCAACTAAACTAACATGCGAATTGAATCATAAGACAATAATAACCCCATAAAAAAATAAAAAAATAACCCAATTTTAAAGAGAATTAAATTTTAAAAAAAATGTAATAAAAAAGTGCACAGACATGCTTCCTAGAATGTTTGTCAATCTATTAATTAATTGGAGGCTGATCGATGATAACATGAAATCCAAGGATGCATATCAATGCACTGAGAGCTCAAGAAAAAGCAATTTCAAAAGGTGAGCTGGCATGTTCGAATCTGTATCATACAAAATTAAGTACAACAGCACTTCAGAAGAGCAAGCCTGTGCTTCTTATCCCAGGAATAATTTTTATTTATTGATTTAAATACCCTATTGTCCACCTTGCATTTTTTTTGTTTTGTTTTTTATTTTATTTTTTTGTTTTCCTTTTTGTTAATTTTTTTATTTTAATATTGAGATTTAAATACCCTTTCTCTTATTGTTTAAACAGATTGGATCGACTTTATTTTTTAGATAGTAATTGATTTCTTTATAATTTTTTAGCTGTAAGATATATTTTAAAGAGATTAGTTTGATTTTTTTTTTTTAATTTATATTTTATATAGGGCGGGTAAGTTAGCTACTGTGAGCTACAGATATTAGACATTTGAGAAATATGGAAGAAAACAAAGAAATGCATTTCACTAATAAATATGGCGATAAAACACACAATCTAATAAGAGCATCCATGGCCACCACAGCAGTGACCCCGAAAACCAGTAGAAATGCATCAGATAATACTATTCCGAACGTGAAGGACCAGAGAGAGGATTAGCCTTCAAAATCTGTTTTAACCCACTGGCTGTGGCCGTACTTGCTCTTCATCTTATCATCAAACTCCTTCTCTTTAATTTCGACAATTTTAGCTACATTTGCCATGGATTCCTCTTGTACTCTTGCAATCCTTCTGCTCCTCTTCTTGGCTGTAGCCTCCCTCTCAGCTTCCAACCCCTCGTACTCTCTAACCCAACAGTTATGCACGGCACAACTCAACACTAACACAACCAGCTGCATCATGAGCATCGCCATCAAAACCCCACATTCCAATCTCACCAAGAGCTTAGCCTCTCTGGGGTCTCTGCTGGATTTGAGCATAGCAAGGCTGGGCTTCTCTCTTGTAAACAAGGCTAATATGCTCAAGACTTGTCCAACTAGAGAGGCAAGGAGAAGAGAAACATGGGTTATGAAACAAATGTGAGTGAGCTGGGAGTAGAAGCCAACGAAGGAGGAGAGTAGAGAAATGCAAGAGCCAACAAGTAACGCAAAACCCAGTGAAGTCGGAGGCATTTTGAGGAGAACTGTGGGAACTATAGAGGCTGAGGAAAGGATAAAAAGAGTGAAATTCAAGCATGAAAGGAGAAGGCTTGGGAAAGAACACGAGCTTCTAAGCTTAGAGGAGGCCATGTTTTCGGTTGATGTTGGAAGTGTCCAGAGTTTTTGCTGTTGAAAAGAGTGAGGGTTTTTGAATTCATATATAGTGGAGGTGGGATTTGGCCGTTGGAGGCTAAGGACAACGGCTAGGGAAGGGATGGGCCACTCTAGCACCTCTAACGGTGATGATGATGCATCGTTCCCCCTCTCCACATGGTTCAAACTTTGAACTTAGGAGTAAGTGGTTCGATTTTAATTTTCAAGGCGTACTGTTCGGGCTTCAAATTATCAAATTAGGAAAATCACTTTTTGTCTATATTATACTTTATATTAAAGTTGAGCTATCATTCGAGCAAGGTTAATATAGAAAAATAAAGACACTTGTGATGGTACCCCAAGCCCGTGACCGAATTTCCATTGCTTATATTCAAAAACACTTGCCCACAATTGGAGACAAACATGACCATGGAAAGGTTCAAGAAGGAGACAATGGAGGCTCCCAACAATATTGGTGCACGTACTGTCAGGAGGAGCAAGAAACATTCATGGTTTTTTTTTTGTTTTTTTATCAGATTATGGAGAAGAACTGAGGGTGATGATTATGAAACCGGCACAAGGATCAAATTACTTTCAAAATTGAGTACAACGTTAATTGATGTCAAGAAAGTGAAGTTTACATAGATTTGTACAAGCATTAATCCAGATAATTTATATTGGAAGGATGAACTGAGAAACTTTCGACAAGGATGATTTTGGTAATAAATCACTTTAAACTTGAGATTATCTTCAAATTACTTCATCTTCAATTAGTCAAGCAACAAAATATTCCTGACTTTTTGGATGACAATGAATACTCATAAGTCGGATTGGATTTTATAATATTCATGCTCTAACCTAAACCCTAAACTATTACATGAATCCAATTGGGTATAAATTAAACTCGATCTAATCAGGTTTCAAGTATCCATTAAATATCAAACAACTCGAATATAAACCCTTATCACCTTTCTCTCTCCACCACGGTACCATCCTTTCTCTCACTATTCCAAATCGCTAGCCTTTGTTATTGATATGATACCCACCTAAATTGAGCACTCAAGCTCATCAATATAACATTACAAGCTGTGAGATGATACATCTCTTAACAAAATGTGCCACTTGACATGACAGCTTAAGCCAACAATAATTCGAGGAGACTTGGGCTAGATTCTTGCCAGCCAAATAACCTTCACAATCCAACTCAAGGATAATATGCTCCCGAAAGGAAATTCTAAAACACACAATTGCAAGCCACGAAATAACTATTAAAAATAACATATTCACCTCGCTTACTACCATCATCCACCTCGGAATAGATCTACCTAAAGGAATGATCTCCTATGTAGAACTCTTAAGAAGTTTCCAACCCCACAACCTTGGGATGCATGATGCTAAGAAGAGTAACCCACTTACTTAATGCATCAACCAGCTTGTTGAAGCTGCAAGATTGGTGCCTTAAGGAGTAAACTCCGGGAGATATGACACTTATTCAGCATAACGATGACTCAGATTCTAGTGCCCATTGATGTGCTACAACGGCTCGTGATCAGTAATGAGAATAAACTCCTTTTGCACCAATTATTGATGCCAATCTTCAATTACTAAACAATAGCATAGAACTCAAGGTCATAAATGGAGTAGTTCTTGAAACTCAATAGCTTCTCACTAAAAAAGCCACGAGACAACTGACATAGTAGGGAGTGACCGGCATGGTAACAGAGCTTTTTCTAAATCAGAGTCATTAAAGACTATAAACACCATAACTATAGAGAGACACATAAAATGTTCAATTTTTATTCATCCAAGTCTCATTGTCAAAAGGCTATTACAATCTTTAGTGTAAAAGAAACTAGAAAACCCTAAAAATACCAAATAAAAAAATAAAAGCGGAAAACTATTTCCATTAAATAGAAAACAATAAAAGCATAATAATACTAAATAGAAAAAAAATATTATAAATTGAAAAGAAGAACCATGCAAAATATTTATTTTTTCCAATAAGCTCATGCATCAATCTCCTCCATTTGGAAAGAACTTGTCCTCAAGTTCAAACTTCAATCATCAGAAACTATGTTCCATCATGAACATGTGGTACGTAATGTTTCTAGGGTAGAACATCCTAAATCAGAAACCATCCTCCACCGTGAACATGTTCTTAAAAAAGCAAAACCACGACTAAACCAATGATCCTTTTGTTTGTGGGTCAACCGATCGTGGGTCCCTAACACCTATATATAGGCCACCCCATCATATTTCCCCCACACCTTTGTGCGAGCCACTCCTCGTGAATCCCTAACATCACGAACAAGTGGTACATAATGTTCTTAGGGCAGAACCTCCTTGATCAAAAAACCAATGATCTTTTTGTGTGGGCTTCCCTACCTTTATTGTTCATTTCTATCACTTTAATTGAAAAAATAAATAAATAAACTCTTATTGTTCAATAGAAAAGTCGCAACTCTTGAACAAGATAGCTTTTAAGTGGCTAGAAATAAGGCATTGAGGAATTCTCAAACAAGCTTTAAATAGTTCACTTCCTATACATTAAATAGGTGATAAGATAGAGAAACAAGACGTAGCCAACAACATTTACAAACTTAAGAATGGGGCCCTAACCCATCCTATGTTCCTTTTGAACTAGGGTATTGCCCATTTGGAAACGCCCTTTTGTTTTCTCTCCATGCCTTGTCCTTCGCCTTCTCAATGTTGGCATCACCGTTTTAAGCACAATTATCTAAGACATAAATTCAAAGTTGCAGGAAAAAATACCCTGATGCTCTTATAATTGAGAATCATTGATATCCAACATATCATCAAAGATGTATATCCATAATACAAATGTGGAGTACTTGGAGAAACCTTCACAGCCCATTTCCTCTACCACTACGGTCTCCATACCCACACGGCAAGAATTAAAACATGCATTCCATTTTACTAATTTTCTATGAAACTCGTTTTGGTTAAGAGTTGTCACCATATAATAGTACACTTATATCACTAGTGGGCTGGGCTTCATTCTCTCTTGCATCACTAATAATGTTTAATATTTTTCTCTCCTGTCACTAACAATATATCCTAAATTAGGAAGAAAACCCACGTCTTTACACAAGTAATGATGCACAAACTTCAGCCATACCAGACCTGAAAGGATTTGATATAAGCAAATACCTGCTCAAACAATAAATGTGCCTTTATCATAAGCTAGTAAACAATAGCCCCAAAGAAATGATCATTAATGCTGGGCAAGGACAAAAAAAATGCTAATATCATAAGCTAATAGTAACAAATAATAACTCCAAAGAACCAGTAGAATGGTCATTGATGTTGGGAAAAAAATAAACAACAAACGACATTTATGTTCCATGGAAATTCTGTAAGAAATCAAATGACCAAAGTAAATGACAAGGATGGGCAACTCTACCTTTTTTTCTAACACAAATCATGATGGATGGGTTAGAATGGCCTCAACTCTATCTAATGATGCTTGCAGCCTTCCCGAGTTCATGTTGAACAATGGCTCATCAGCGCCCAAAGCCCTGAAAGTATAATAAGGTTTCATCTATGAGCCATAACATGCGAATAAATAAACAATGGCAGCAAATTGAATTATTTGGCATGTAACCCCAACATGAGAAACAGTTAACAACAGTAGCACTATAATCATAAACTTCTCCTTCATGAGCTAATAATGCACTGAAGATCCAAGAACTTGCCCAGTAATTTCTGGAAGAACATAATCTGCCCTCCACCCAAACCGCAAATCCATGCCAGGGAACAACCCGAGTGACGTCTTATTCTGAATCCGAGATATGCCATCTCCACCTAAACAAGTTGTAAGCTTCCATTTCCAACCAGTAGCATGCAACTGAAAATTATGGCCTACGCCGACCTATATTTCCAAGATTTACGAGTCCAATTACCACAAAATGCATACATCTGAGTTCAATAACCAATAAACTATCCAAAGTACAAGCTCTTCACTTTGAAAACTAACCAAACACACTAAAATTCTCAAGATGTGGAAAAGGATCAAACCACACCTGGAGATTTAGAAACTTGGTAACAGGAATCTTCTTTGAAAGAATGCGTACATCCTGATGTATTGGCTCATATATGAATTTCCACCTCCGCTCAGGGGACAAAGGTTTTAGAACAATCTTGCCTTGGAATTCATTGATTGGAGCATTATAGAACTGAATCAAAATAGGGACTCCAAAAATCACAACCAGGCAAACAACAGATCAATTAATGCATGTATAGCAGCACATCATAGGAAAAACAACAAAACAATTGAGTATGCATAGCCAAAATAGACATCTATTCATTGAAAGAAAGAAAAATCCATTCAACCATAGCTGAAATGAGAACAGGAACATGGATATTTTTTTATGTTTCGTTTGACAACATACCGATATTCGTCACTCTAACAGGAGCAATGAATCAGTTATTTATTTCCTTTTGCTACCCACTACCTTGTCAAGTTTTCCAAGCAATAAAATCTCACAAAAGCTTAAGGTTCCACTCAGAAGTTCAAAACTTTCATGATCACATCTTAGTGCTTTCATTAGATTAGTTGTCTATCTTTGATAACAGAAAAATGCTCCCCAGTCATTTGCGTCAATTACTCTGCACAGAAATGTGAATCCATGTGAAGGATCCACAACAACGAATTCAAGTAGAAATAGGACATTTGTCAAACATGGAAAGCTTGCACGATTTTCCAAAATGGTCAAAGCCAGAGCTATTCACCAGACAGCATAGTAGATAGAAAAAGGCAGGGACAACGCACAAGAATACAAGTAGATTGCCATAACAGATCAATCTTCATATTTACAAGTATCTTACATCTGAAAGGAATAACCAGCACCACAAAAAACACATTTTCTTTTACAATATTACATTTCCAGCATAGGACAAAAAGAAAAGGATAAAAGAAAAAAGAAAACCCTCACATCTTCACTCTCAGTGATCATTTTCCACACATAACATAGCAAGAACTAGCAATAACAAAAATAATCCATTTTTCCAACCTGTACTGTATATCTTGGCAAGCAAAAAAGGGCAAGAAAATTCAAATTATACCTCTAAATTGACACCAACGCGAATCCCCTCAATCTCCTTTCTAAACTTGAGAAACAACTCAGATGGAATCAAATTGATATTGTAAAGCTCTTCCCATGAAGTGGGCTCCTCTCCATTTGAACTAGAATCCATTTTTCAACTGCAAAATAAACCAACCAGCCATCTCTCTCAAACTTTATTATTATTGCTATTATTGTGCATAAAAAATAAACGTTTTTGTTTGCTTTGAAATGAACGAAATTTCTTTCATGTTTCTCTATTACTGAAAAAGCTTATGAAGAAGACGAATTCTATGGCGAAGCAACAGTACCTTATTGCTATACTACTGTGTACGTATACGAGTATTTGTCCTTGTATAATTAACCACGTACGGACTGAGAAAGGAAAACGAGCTTTGTAAGAGTGACACCACTGAGGTTTCGTTCCAGAACAAGACTGGTTATGGTTAGCGGGGTGCAATCTATTAGATACCTAAGATACCCCTTCTCTCGTTTAATTACAATTCTGTCCTTTTAGTTTTTTCATCAAAACTAATTAATTAATTCATATAGTATAAAAATAATTAAATTATTCCTTGATGATCATCATTAATACATCCTCCATTAGTTTTTTTACCTCCCAAAATTTCCTTAGTTTCCCATCACAACTATTTCTCTTTCTATTTTTTTCTTTTTTTCCATACAGAAATAAATAAAATGAAAGGATTAAATTGTAAAAGAATTTTTAAAAAGTCAAATGTATAGCTTTTAAACACATAAAAATTATTTAATTACTTAATTTCCTTTAACTATATGAACTAAAATAATTATTAAAAAAGAACTAGAACAACATGGCTTTTTATTTTTCCAAATTCTCAATTCAAACACACAATTTACTATTCATTTACTATGCATTTCTTCCTTTATTAACATTTTGTTTCCTATAATTTACAAAGTTTATAATTCAATAACTAAATTTTATTTCTTTTCAATTTCATCCCATAAAGTTATATTTTCATGATTTATGTGATGAAATCTATTTTTATTTGTTTTCTTTTATTTACCTGATGTCTTGTTAAATATCTCAATGTTATCGATTTTACAAAATATAATTTTAGCTTTTGGTAAAAACAAATTGACATCTGAAGGACTAAGAATAACATAAAGAGAGAAGCATATCCCTTTTCCATAAATAATTAAAAAAATTTGCAAAAGTTCCACTTGATCACTCAAGTTTAATTTTTTTTCAAATTTCATCCATATTCTTTTAGGTTATTATTTTTTATCTTAAACTTTATTTTTATCATGTTTTAATCCTTCGAGATTGAGAGAGAAGAAAGAAAATTACCAAAAAAAATTGAGGGATGAGAAAGGTTTTAGACTCCTGATTTTCAGCAACCAATAACTTTGATTTTGAAAGAAAGAAACTCATTGGAAGTGGTTTTTATCTTTAATGATGCTAGAAAAAATAGATTGTGTTTTGAAAAAATATTGATTTGATTTGATTTTGAGTTTTTAAGCCAATAAAAAAATATTTTTTTATTGAAAATGAAGTTTAAGATGTCCACTAATTATTTAGTTTGCGCTTCGCCGTGAGTTTAATAAAAAATCTTTTACATAAAAAAAATGTGCAACCATTGTCAATGCATTTTCTAGTAGTAAGAAAAGTTATAAGCGTAAATTCAAAACTTAAAGCATATTTTAGTCTAGATGCATATCAATGATCTAAAGGTTTTGATAATAACAAAATATGTTATTAATATTGTATAACTCTGATGATAACAAAATATATGATTGATGTTGTTTAATATATATTTATGTATATGTTTTACATTGATGTCTTAAATTAACATAAAAGAGTGATGTTTTGATTGACTTTATTTGTTGCATTAATATGCTTGAAAAAGACTAGTTAAGTAATATTTTGATTTGAATAATATAATTATATGAATAAGTGAATTGTGCAATTATAAATATATTGCTTAGCACTACTAATGTTATATTGTGCAATGTTTTTAAGATATACTTAAAGTTCTTTAAAAAAGCATGATAGATTATTTCAAGTACAACGAAGGAATCAAATCAAGCTTCATTGAAGATGATCTTTATTAGAAGAGAAACATCGAAAGAGTAAATAAGAACTTATCCTTTATCGAAGAGTCATGGTCTCAATCTTGTATCCTCTTAATCAAATCAATCTTGTATATAATATGTGACTTTATGTTTCCTCATGTTTATCTTGATTATATTTTTGTGGAATAAATAATTTGATTTGGATGATTTTTTTGTCTAAAAGATATCTTTTAATAATGATATACACTTGATATACATTTTGTAGCATTATATTTATGTCATCATTGTATAAGAAGAAATACATATGTTGTCTTAATTGAAAGTATTCATGTTCAAGTTGATATGATTAATGAGTTGTATCATTTTCAACTAAGTGGTCTAGCAATACTTTTAAACTTTTAACATGGTAAGTTGTTTTAAAATTAATGCTTAACATTGTTTTATACTTAAAAGTTAAGTTGTTTTAAAATTAGTGTTTAACATGGTTTTATACTCAAAAGTTAAGTTGTTTTAAACTTAATATTTGACTTGTTTTACTTTTAAGAGTCAACTTGTCTTAAACTCAATACTTAACTTAATTTATCTTATATGCTTAAAGTTTATGATATCATAATTGGATCATTATGTTTCTAAACGATGAGATCATAATTTATTTATTTGAATGCCTTTATGAAAAATACATGTATGAAATGTGCATTAGTGCTTAAATTAAATGATGATTAATACAATGTCTAGACATGTGTAAAAGCTAGGGTAAGTAGATCTACTTAATGAATATGAAAATATATTATTTGCATGTTTATGTTGTTTAAGATTTGTGATTATTTAGATAAATTTTAAGAGAATGGAATCTTTCAAGGAAATCATTAAAGAAGCAAGGCATGAATATATAACGTAATGCAGTAATGGTTGTCACACGTGTGTGGCATCACGACGACCATCCTCTTAGATCAAAATTTTGGTGTGGTGTGTATAAAATAAGGAATTCTTGACCTTTTTATGGTTGAAAAATTCTGGAGTCACCGCCTAGTATTTTAATCATTAGAAACCCTAACTTGTTTTCAGAATCTAGATAAAAGGACTAATTGTGTATAGAGAGAACAACATCACACCCCTAACACACCCTATATATGGTCACCTGCATTGTTTATCTATCTGGTTATTACTAGGGCAATGTTGTGTTTTTCTAACCATTGGTCTATCTATTGGTAAAAGTAAGTCCATCTTAGTAGAGTGGACCATAACTTTATGGGTCAAGCCTAGCTGTTTTAGAGTTAAAACATATTTTTGTATTTATTTCTTTTAATAATGAGAATATCTTAAGTATAAGTTTATAATTTTTTATATAAACAAGTTATGTTTTTGATGTTTTTGAAATTTAAGTCAAGTCCTCAGGGCTTTAATAATCTTGTTATTAAATCCATGATGCATGTAAAATATAAAAACTATTTCTTTTATTTTTCCGGTATGCTAAATCATACAATATTTTTTGTATTTTTATTTTTTATTAAAAATGCTAACATGATTTTTTTTTTAGGAACTTGGCAATATGCAATTTAAAAAATAAATGTAATTTTAAAAGTAGAACTTTTATGTTGTTTTTATATTTTTTTTAAACAAGAAATTGATTTATTTAATACCGGAAAAATATCTTACATATAAGTTTACAATCCCAAATATGAAATATAAAAGGATAAAAAATGATGGTAAAAACACAAAATTAATTGCAAAATAGTTCTTCAAAAATCTAAAAAATAATTAAAATTCAACTAGGGAATGTTTGGGAAAATACAAAGGAAAATAACGGTTGGTAAAAATAGGTTAAGGTGTGTTTTCTTTAGCTAAAAAACACAAGCTTAAAAGTTTTTTTAAGGACGTGTTTGCCAAACACTCCTTAAAGATCTAAAAATGCGTTTTTTTATTTGATAAATTTCTATCTTGCCAAACATAACCTTAAATCTTTTAAGGCTAGCCTAACCATATGGACAACTTCATAGCTTGGCCAAAAACTTATGTTAAGATCTAAGTTCAAAGGAAACAAATAAGCTTAAACAAAACCAACCAACCCAACGTTTCTTTTAAAACAAAGGAATTACAAAAACCTATTCCATATACAAAAACCAAGAAAAGCTTTTTGTGTTTTAAATGTCAAAATCAATAGATTATACAAATTTTACCTAACACTTGTATTATTTTCTACTGCTCAATATTAGAAAATATGAGACTAAAGAGGAAAGTACAAAGAATCAATAAAAGTATGAGAAATATACCAAGAATGACCATAACTACAATTTTGACTTATTCACTAACTATTCCCACCAACTTGGCTTCCTCTCTAGTTTATACAAGTTACTAACATTATTGTTAACCTTTATATCCTTTTAAGGTTGTTGTTGAAGCTCTTTGAACTCCAGGAATCAACCCATGACTTTTGGCTTCATAGTACCAATGTCTTCAACAACTACTTATGTTTTTTACTATCCAAAGTGAAACCAGATCACCATACATTACTACTACAACAACTAAAGAAGAGGATGAAAGGTGATGTTTAAGATGATTATTGTTGTTTAGTTTTGCTTGAAATGGAGCATAGACTGTGAATTGAGAGAAATGGGTTTTGATTTTTCCTTTTTATTTCCTCTGATTTTTTTTCCCACCTCTTAAAAGTCCTCAAATCTAGTGTTTAATGTGTTTTTTTAAGGGGTTTTGGAAGAATGAAAACAAAATTTCTAACTTTCCTTTTTTTAGGCTCACTGATTCTCCCCCTCCATTAGGTTAAGGTTTTTAAGGATTTTTATATGAGAAATGGAAATGTTCTGAAGGGTGTGAGTTAGGTGAATTTATCACCTTGATGTTTGGGAAGATATTTGGACTGTAGGTGAGAAATTAAGATGATTATTCTTCTAGTTTTGCAGCTGGCAAAATGGTTAGTCACACCATCTAGAAATTTCAGTAGTTAGGGTGTGAGTTTGTTATGATTTTTTCTTAAATCTTGGGGTAAAGAAAGTAGATCTGAGCAGTTAGAATTAGATAAAAAAATTATGGCCATTGATTTAAGCACCTATGATCTTGATTGATGCAAATATAAAGGTGTGGAAAAGTCTAGAAGAGTGCAAATTAGGTATGTTCTTCATAAGCTATGATTGGAATGAGTCATTGTCAAATTTGAAATCAATAGTATTATAAAGTCTTGATATTTTATCCTTACAAATAGGATTTACACTCCTGAAAATAAAACTCTAACACTAATGGATCAAACATGCACTTAATTTAAATAAAGCCTAAACTAATTAAAATAAGGTTTAACAATAATAAAAATAAATAAAACAATAGTCTAAAATTATTTTTCACCTTTTATCGCATATGATAGTGAAAAATATGCAAGATAAATAATTATTGAAGAATCCCTACTAAACAAAAGTCTGATACCTTGTAAAAAAAGAAATAATTTTTCTTGTTTGATATGGGATCCTTGTAAAATAAGTAAGCTAAAGACTGCCACATAAATCCCCAATAGCATTAAGAACTCTTTGTAGTGAATGGAATCCATAACTCTTAAATAAACAATGTGTTTCTCATTTTCACACTTTGCTGGCAAATTCTGGATCTAATTTTAAACACATCATTCTTTCTTGTCCGAATGAATTAGCGAGACTACCATATATCAACCACACTTCAAACCCAATTAGAATTGCATCCAAAATCCTCTTGCAGCATAAGCTATGACCCAAACAGTAGATATAACTCAAGATGTGTAAATTTGAACCTTTTTAATCCAAGTCTCTTGAACTTCTCTTAGATCCATTTTATTTTAGGTCTTAGAATAGACCTAATAGACACTTCTAATGGATCATTTGATGTCATAGTTAGGATCACATCAATTAGACTCTTCAAAGTTTAATCAGGTCACTAATCTTCCAATTATTGCAAATTAACCCGATTTAGGTCGTCAAACTTAATTTTGTTTCAATTAAGTCAATTAAACCCATTAAAAATTTAATTAAGCCTTGAACTTAATTAATTCTTCTAATTTTGGCCAAATTGACTTTCAAACTTAAATTTGCTTTAATTAAGTCAATTAAACCCATTAAAAGTTTAATTAAGCCTTGAATTTAAATTAATTCTACTAATTTTGATCAAATTGACTTTCAGACTTAATTTTGCTTCAATGAAGTATTTCTTTATCCTATCTCATCAATAATATTTCAATTTGACTTTCTGTCTACTGTTTTGACCTATTGCATCTCAAAAGCTTATTTATTTGTGTCCTAAAAATATTTTTGGATTTTGAATTTTTTGGATTTTTGAATGTTTCAAATAAAATATTTTCACATAAAAGAATTTTAGGGAACATAAAATTGGGTTATAACATTTTTTATTTCAAACAAGAATCTTGAGACAATAATGACTTTTAACTTCAAAGATCAAGATCTTGTAAAAAGGGTTTGCCAAATAACTTACAATTTGTTTAAGAATCATTTTCCATAACTATAAAACCTATACAAACCAAAAATAACATAAGAAAACCAAGAAAATATCAAAGAACACAAAATGGGAGAATTTTTCAAGTGCCTAAATCGGTCTAACTGATTTAGAAAACAAGTTATTGTTTTGAGAAATGGTTGACCGGTTTGTAAAATAGCCTAACTATTTTTCAGAAATTCAAGTTTTTACGTAGCATCTTTAAAATGGTCTAATTAGTTCTAGCAAATCTATTAAATTCTTCAACGGGCAGAAATATTTTAAAAAGTGTGCCCTATGATTTGTTTGATCTTTTAGCCCTTAACAAAGTAATCAAGAACATCCAAGGAAAACTTTTGATCATATTCTTGCTCTCATACAACATTTGTTAATGAACTCCAAATTAACAGCTCTAATGCTACCCTTTCAACCTCCTCTCTCTCTCTTATACCTTCACCATATAAGAAAAGAAACATGCCACCCTTATAACTTGATAATGTACTACACCCTCAGCTCAAAACCTAATCAACTTTATATATTAGTTTTGCAGGACCAGGTTGTTGCTTTGGGCCACCAAATAGGATCCTCCTCATATAAATCAATGACTATAAACCATGCTCGCGAGACCCTCATATGCTCTTCTCTCACCCCTATAAATAAATGTGGATTTTATGTAAGAAAAAGAGAAAAATGGTAGCAAAAGAAGACCCCTACACCAGCCTAAAGAAGCCAGAAACCACCATTTTCCAACAACCTCTCTTTCACATCAAATCAACAAAGAAAACCTAAAACCAAACCACCCCTACCATACCCTACAATAACTCACGGTTCACCCCAACCAAAGAGAACCTGAAAAATGCCATAAACCACCACCATCTCCACCATTTTTATCCTCTTACAACCCCATGGATTTTCCTTCTCTTTTCTTGGTTCTACCACTGTCAACTACTGTTACTAACCACTAATAACGATCGCACTGACTGACAAGGTCACTACCTTGAACTAAGTACCCTCTTTTTTTTTCCAATTGTAACCTGTATGCAAAATAGGGCTAAAACCTATAAAACATGAAATGTAATTCACATTTTGCATGTTTTAAAATGCAAGGTCAGTGGGCTGGGCCATTGACCATGCTAGGCTTAGGCAGAATCCAAGCCCAACCCGTATGGCTAGGCTAAGTCCAACCCACTTCAAAAAAAAAAAAAGTTAGTTGGGTTGTCTGGTGGCCTAACAAAATAAGTTGGGCCATTTGTCGACTCAATAAAATAAGTTTGGCTAGGTCTGAGCCCAACCCATATATAGGGCTTGAGCCTCAAGCCCAATAAACCCAACCCATGTAGTTAGGCCAAGCCCAAACCCATACATAAAAGTGTGTTTAGCATGCCCTATTTTTCTTTATGGTATAAGGCCTTGTTTGGCTCCTTAAAGCGTGTTTGCCAAACACGCTCTTAATGTATTTTTTGTCTCTGATTTTAGGCTAAGGGCATGTTTGACAAACATGCCCAAAGTCTTTTCCTTCAGTTTTAATTTTTCTATATTTATGTATCTAACCAAAAAGACCTTTAAAAATTTCAAAACAATCTGAAAAAATTCAGGGACCATTTTGAAATTATTTACGGGTCCCTCATGTGTTTCCCTAACATTTGTTTTGTCTAATATCAAGCTATAGATTCACATTGTAAGATACGGATCCAGTATTAAAAATACCTGATTTTTCTCAAAAAATTTCAAAATTTCAATAAAAATTCCTTTGTTTTAGAAAACGCCAAAACATATTTTTCTTTAAAAATTTCATTTAATATTGGTCTGTAGACTTACACTGTAAGATACAAATCCGATATTAAAAATTCATGATTTTCTCCAAAATTTAAAAAACAAATCTAAAAAAATTCAAAACAATCCCTCATTTCAAAAACACAAAAAATATGTTTTGTTTTCACGAGCACGATCAAATTCTAAAGGTCTTTCATGCATATTTTATATATAAAAAAATCACATTTTATCATGCAAAATGGATATCATAACCGGTTTATGATTATCCATTAGGATTTGGCCAAAATACCAAAAATCCCATAACTATTAATTTGTTTAATTAACATTCAAAGTGTTAATTACATTGTAAAATATACCCTCAGGTATTAAATATAAAAATAGAAAATAAATGCAATACTAAAATTTGGGTCTTATAACAGTTAGGATTTAATATGATAAAATAGAGATTTTCTCATGAAGAAATATTTGTCTTGAATCTTAGATGAGACCAATAAATAGAAACATATCTTAAATTAACAATCAATCAGCGATGCAACTTACCATAAGTAAGGTGCATTGAGGGTGGTACGTCTTCCCCTTGCGTAACTAGTCCCCTTATTCAGATCTCGCAGACCTAATGACCATGAATTCAATGATTTTTTTCGAGTACGTGCAAAAAATAAGATGATGTAATTAATTGAAGTGGATTGTTTAGGGACCAAGGTCGGGAATTACCACGCATAACCAAAGTACATTGCTCTATGGATAATATAGAGAAGTTTGTGTTAGTCTTGGGTTATATGGATGAGACCCTGTTTGAGAGAAGGTATGAGACAACTGCCTATCTGGTAATGCTCCCAGTATAGATTTATGTAGTTAAGACCTTGATGTATTTCTAGAACTCGAGTTACAAATGTTTCACCTTCGGGGATGTTGACATGACCCCCACCATTGAGGAATATGCTTAGATCCTAAATTATAAACTGTACTTCAGATAAAGGATTAGAGACATGGCTATCGAGGTTGCCAAATTATTATGCTTAGACCAATTCAATCAGTACAAGATAACCAATAGGGGGGTTCAAGTGGAAACTCATTAATATTATGTTAAAGGTAGATGAAGATAAGGGAAATCTGGGAGAAGAGAGATACCAGGAAATTACTTTTACTATCTTTAGGTTAGTCTTGTATACTTCATAAGCTGTTGGGATCATCAATGTCGAAGCTGTCAATGCCTTTATTGAATATGAATAGACAAAGAGTAAACCTTCTTCAACTATCTTGGCTAAAAAATTCTTGTCGCTAAATCACTATAAGGTGCATGGAAAGGGAGTAATGCGGTGTTGTATTCCTTTATTATTTATAAGGATTGTCAGTCACTTAGAAACCCCAAAAGAGGTTTTCAATCATTTCTGATGGTTCAACATGAGGCACTTGAAGCTGATTTTGAGTGAAGATTAGAAAGCCTAGATGAGAACGTATTAGTAGAAAAATATCATGATCTTTCTCAGAGTAACTTCAGGTGGAAAGCCCCTTGGGTAGATAATTCATCTTATCTTATGAGTTATGGAGATAATGCATGGGACCCACTAATTAGTTTAACTAGTTACATCAGTTACTCACCCTCACTAGTCGTTAGACAATTGAGAGGCATTCAATATATGAAGAAGACTTGGGGTTTAGTCGAGTATCTGGTTTTTTTTTAAGGATTCTAATTCTTTAGCTGAGTTAGAAGCCATCAAACGTGATTAGGGCAGCTTATATTAGTCTACAAAGGTGAGCCGGAAAAGGAATCCTTAGTCAACCCTAATTACTTAGTATAGAGAAATGATGGATTATCCAAAGTACTTGGAAGCACAGGAATACAAAGCCAAATGATAGTTAGCAAAACAAGATCATTTGTCACTAGAGAACCCAAGAGAAAAAAGGTCAACAATGAACAAGAACTGCAAAATGAGTTGGATAAGTTAAGAATTGAGCTAAGTAACAACAAGAGTCAATATAAGTTCTTAGAAAACTAGTTATTTGAAGAAGAAAAGATGAAAGGCTTCCTAAACCAACAATTGAGATAGAAGAATGAAAGGATGGCCACATTAATGCAAAACTTAGAACAGGAAAAGAACAATTAAGAAATGACAATGAATTCTGAGGAAATTATACATAGGATCCAAGAGCAGTTGAAGGAAAGAGTGGCTAAGTTTGATGATCTAGTAAACATACATGTGATATTGAAAAAGAAACTAGTAACTATATATATATATATATATATATATATATATATATATATATAAGGTTCTAGGAATAAGAGACGTGCTAGCAAAGAATTGATATCTTCTTTGAAAAAAGAAAGGGCTCACAATAGAATGAGGTTGGAGACTGAAAAAAAGAATAATAGATTGGATAATCCTAATATTAAGGAAGAAAAAGAAGTTTAAGAGCTCGATATAAGACCCAAGTTAATAATGAGAGAGAAGCAAGAAGGGCAACCAAGTCATACATGAGATCGTATTAAAATAGAGCAAATACCTCGAGAGATCAGGTCTCTATAGTCTAGTCCGAGCTAGAGTTCTGAGAGGAGGAGTTGAAGAAGCTGAAAGAGCAATACCTAGAGTGTAAATAAGAGCCGAGGGAGTTGAGAAATTCAAGGAGTGGCAAGATCACATCGATCACTTCGATGTATAACTAAACACGAAGATAGTTGAGCTTGACATTGAACAAAAAGAACTTTAGAGGGACTAGATTTAATAGGAATTAGATTAAACACGAAGATAGTTAAGCTCAATGTACAACAAGAACTATATTCAACATCTTGAGAGGACAGTTCAGATATTGGATAAGAACAACGAGTCACTGGCTACAAGCAATGGTGCGCTATTTCAAGATAACACTTTGTTTCATTACAAGATTGAGTAGACAAACATGTTGATTGATATGAAGGATTGGAAGACAAATGGGTTACAACTGAAGGCCTTTATGATCTGCAACAATGATGGCAAGTATGAAGAGTATATGAGTGCGGTTTTAACTTTTATAAAAAATATAGCCAATAAAAAGGTGGCATTTGAGAATAAGTAAAGATGTATCTAAGTCTTATTCCATAATGTAAACTCCTTGTACGAACTATTTGCTTTTAATGAATGAAAATGGCTTAGACCCACTATTTTATGGTACTTTCTAATATGTATGAAATTCAACCAATTTGAGGACTCAAGAAAGATCTCTTCATATTTGTCAGACTACAGATTTCGCCTGTGCTCAACAAGAAAGTCATAGATTAGCTCTTCGAATAAGTTAATCCATATCCGATGCAATTATGCATTCATAAGCATGCATACATTCATATCTTAGAGTTTATATGTCATTAGTGCATTCCACACTGAAATATAGGTCAAAAAGCTTAAATTTGTAGAAATATGGAAGAAAAAGCATGTGCTCACCATGATGTCCACTTTCAAGAAGAGTTGGATTCACTGAAGGTTAACATGGCTCGCATTGCTAGCTTGCTCAAAAAAACATCTAGAAATACCTCTGGTAAAGGTCTGTCCAATCAGCGTGCCACTTTTGCTTAGACTTACACAATAATTCAACCTGAGAAAAGGATGGACGAACAGGGTCAGGAACCCCAATATAATGAGCATTTATATAGAATATAATACCAGTACCAACCCCTACAGTTGTAGATGCATTCGCCAATGAATCTTACAAGAAAAAATCATTTGATAATATTAATCATGATAATATGGCAACATTGGAAGCCAGAATAAGGGTTATCGAAGGAGTAGATTTGTATGATCTTGTGCAAGTCATGAAAATATATTAGTCCCAAACATGGTTATACCAGAGATGTTTTATGTTCCTGATTTCATCAAATACACTGGAACTCAATGCCTTATCACCCATTTCAAGTCTTATTATAATAAAATGGTAGAAGTAGTGCACAATGAAAAAGAATTCTAATGCACTTCTTTCAAAATAGTTTAAGTGGAGCAACGCTAAGCTGATTTATGAGACTAAATAACATAAAATTTTGAGAATGGAAAAACTGCTAATGCACTTTTTCATCCCAGATTGCCAACATCAATTTTAACTCTTCATTTCCCACCAAAAAACCTAAGACTTAAACCAACCAAGTCGATAACCAAAATGAGAACATACTAAAGAAAAATCATTAAACAATCCAAGAACAGCTACCCCGGTAGCTCTGGTACTGCTCGCGCCTCTACAACCACCATTTCCCGTTGGTATAAGCCAGACCTCACCTGTGAGTGCCACGATATCATTATAGGATATAACATCTATACTTGCAATGCTTTCAAGAAAAAGCTCTTGCAATTAATTAATATTGGGTAGATAACATTTAAGGAAACCTTGAATGTAAATACAATCCATCTACCCAATTATACCTCGATTAGTGGGTCGATAAATACACTAGAGGTGAAAAACCTAATGAGCATAAAGGTGTCACTAGATAAAGTTTACAAAATGCTTGTGAAAGCTAGGTACAAGAACGGTAGTTGTGAAGAAGGACCAACGAGCATGAATTTTTATAAGTATCTTTGTGAAAAAAGGCAATAGGATCAACTAGTGTGAAGGTTTTTGCAATGAGGTGATACAAATGCTGATATGAGGAACTCCTAGAATTGAAGGGGAAATAAGTAAAGAATTGTCCATGATAGATGAAACCAGCACAAATAAAAAGGTCTGCCAGGTACAATTCACTATAGAAGGATTACCCAAACTAATTATATGAAAACCTACAGTGGCAAGTAAAGAAAACTATAGTGCATTACCATATAACTATGGATACTCCTCCCAAAATGTGTAACCAGTGCCCATTTTCCAAGCATAAGTTGGAGGTCTAACTTGTACGTAGTGGAAGATGTTTCACCGTAGAAGAACTCGAGAAACAAAAAGGAAAAAAGTGGTTGACATGACCAAGGAGGTGAACAAAGCCAACAATGAAAAAAAGACCAATAAGTTCTTAAAGCTAATGAAACATAGCAAATATAGTGTTGTTAAGGAGCATAAAAAGACTTTTGCTATAATATTATTATTGTTATTAATTTTGAGCTCTGAGCTATATAGGAAGGCTCTGCTAAAGGTGCTAAATAAGGCCTACGTGCCTCAAGATATCAACCAATAATCAATGAAACACTTAGTAATAATGATTCAGGCTTCAAATTATCTGTAATTCATTGAAAATGAATTGAATCATGATGGTACTATCATAACAAGTCAATTTACATTACAGTGCAATATAAAGATTTCCTAATTAGAAAGGTACTAATCAGCAATGATTATGTATTGAACATGTTATCAAGGCACATGTTGAAAGAAATACCCATCAATGAGTCACACATGAGACCCAGTATCATGATGGCTCGCCGATCCAGATAATTAGGACCTGGGAAATGGAAATTTATATAAGGCCACAAATATTCTTGATAACACTGCAGGTAATGGATATTTGACACGATTAAAGAGTTGATGTCTTCTCCCAAGTGTAGGAGTGTCGAAGTAATAAATAACCCGGCAAGACCAGGGTCAAATCACAGGGAGGTGAACTATATAAATTACAAATAATATATATATATATTTCATAAAACAAAGAGTTTATGAGACTTTTATGGGATATTGATGTAAGGATTTAAACAAATATAAAACAATTGTTAAGGTTCGAGGATCCACTAATCGTATTTCAAATAAGTATAATATAAACTCTTTTTGTTACTCAATTGGAAACCACACACAAAGGAGGTTCCAATCAGATTATAAATTGTTAACGTGATTACATTAGTTATCTTATTCGAATAATGCTAATACTTGTAAATGTTGTCAGGTATTCATGATGTTAATTTATGTTAACAACAAATCAAGTTTCTTTCATAGCACAGGTGTCGGTTATACTATACAGTTGGGCTATGAAAGTGCGAAGTATTTGTTGTACCAAGGGTTATACAACATAAATCTAGATTAATCATTTAACAAGCAAGAGTATTAAAAGTGAATAAGATAACAAATACAAAACATGTAAGTATCAAACATTAAAGTCCATGTTGAGCTTATACCATACTTATTCTTACACCATTAGTGTAACCTTTTCACCTTGAAATAATAAACTTAGCTGAACATTATGAATAAGAGAAACATAGATAAACAAGAGGAGAACATGATTATATAAGTATAATAAAGGAAATGAAAGGCATAAACAAGAAATTAATGAAAGCAAAACTTAAGCATTACAAAAATATAAAGAGAGAGAGCAAAAACATGATCTTGATCTAAAAACCAAGATGCCTAAATGCATGGCAAATACCTCCTTTTATAGGCTAAAATTTAGAACTATTGATTTGATGACTAATTGTTAAGTGGGTAGCCACATCTTGACTTGGTAACAATCCTTATCTTTTTATCTGCAGAAAACGTCATTGCTAACATCAAAATTTGAGCAGAAAGTCTTCATAAAAGTTCTAGGAAATTATCTTAGCTTTCCAAACAAACAAGAATCAGTGCCTTTGGACTTCTAGAACGCGAGATATGGGCTGAACACTAAATAGTGTTTGGGTTGTAGGACAGATTCCAACTTCTTTGTTGTTGCTACAATTTAAACTTGAAAATAGTCTTTTTGAATCTTGGACTCTTCATGAAAGCTTTTGGCTTATGTCATAGCTTTCCATACATATAAGCCAGACCTAAATCCAAGTTCTACAACTCCAGTTATGATCCAATAATCGAATGGTGTTACACTTTAAACTGAACCAGCATCTCTTTTCTAAGCTTAGCCCTCTCTTTGTCTTCTCAATTTCAGTAGTTAAACTCATCAATTAATCCTTTGATTTATGTGATAGGCCTACATTTAAGATGAACATTTACTATAAATTAAATGTATCTTATATTATTAGACATGTTATTATAAAACATGCTCTAGTTAAGGAGATATTGATACTTCAAGTGCAAAATGATGATATAAAACCTTGATAAAAATATATTTTTAAGTATTAATCAATATCTATCCATCTTACAACATATTGTTAGGAAGACTATGGATCCATATAGTCAAAGTCATAGCATTATTATTATACCAATGCCTGAAATATATCATGAATAAGATGTTGATAACTATCAAGGTTAAGAAGATAGTTTTCAAGATCAAGAATGTAGTTGTACCATTCATTGAGGCAGAAGATTGTAAAGATGAATGTTGAATGGGTTCCTGAGGGTATAGTGCTGAGAAAACTGAAAGTTTCAAACCAATTGATTTTTAAAGCATGAGGTTTCTTTCCAATATGATCCTAAAATTGCAATGCTTGAGCGAGTCAATTTGATGAAATTAAATTATATGGACTAAAGATTTGGTATCGGTATAAGCCTAAGAGAAATGATTACAAGAGGGTCACTGGTTGCAAGAGGGAATATAGAATGATGAAGATTGAAGGACAGGAGTCAAAAAAGAAAGGATTTGCCATCCCGCCATTTCAAACAACCTTTCTAAGGTTTATGGAGGTGATCGAATCTGGCATGATAGACCTCCACATTGGTGTTTTGAAATTTCAAGATAAAGAACAAGTTGATAAAATAAAGGTTGAAGTAGAAGATGAGATGTTATCATAGTTGTTTGTGCACTCTGCTAACAATGTCCCTGTAAAAGCCTTTGTGAAGAAGTTGGTTAAGGAAGAGGCGTACCAGAATTAGAAGATGGAGCTTGCTCCTATTGTTTTCAAAAAGTAGTTGTTCTTGTTCAACATGTATGATTAAGTGTTTGTCTTGTTTTAATGTTTTGCCTTTCTCTTAATGTCTTGTTATTTTTTGTTGTTTATCTTTACTTTTAATCTTGATGACAATTTGGCTCATAATGCCACAAGATCTTCTTTATTAAATGAGCTTCATTTTATTTTGATGAGATTGTGTATTTTCTTGTGTCCAAAATATGTATTTGTGTTCTTTTATCTTCCATACAAATAACACATCTATATGAGCATACTTTATACTTTCAAAAACTGTGAAAGTTCCATCAATTCACGAGCCCACTACATTAAGAATAATTGACTACACTTTGATAATACAACTGCAATGGGTGACAGAGATTGGGAAGAAGAGGAAATAAAAGAGTTTACTAGGCTAATAGAAAATTCTGAGAAAACCTAGCAACTTGTTAGTGAAGAGCTAGAAGTTATAAATTTGGGTACTAAACAAGAAAAGAAAGAATTGAAGATTAGTACCCTTATTACGGTTGAGGAAAGAGATGGCCTAATCTCTATGTTACATAAGCATACAAAAGTTTTTGCTTAGACTTATGCAGATATGCCTAATTTAGACACAAACATAGTAGTACATAGAATTTCCTTGGTGGAAAGAAACAAGCTGGTTAAATAGAAGACCAAACAAATATGCTCGGATATGCCGCTTAAGGTGAAGTCGGGAATACAAAAATAGTGGGAAGCAGAATTCCTAGATGTGGTCCCCTATCCTCAATGGGTGGATAATGTAGTTGTAGTTTCCAAGAAGGATGACAAGATCAGGGTATATGTGGATTATAGAGATTTGAACAAGGCAAGTATAGAGGATCACTTTCCTCTACCCCACATAGACGTCTTAGTCGACAATTCTATGAAGAGTGTCACATACTCGTTCATGGATGGGTTTTTAGGATATAACCATTGTCATAACCTATTACAAAGATTCCTCAAATTCACTTCTTTTTCTTCCAAAAAAAATAAAGATTGGCGACACCGAGAAAACAGGCTAAGGAGGATCTAAAAAATATAGGAAAATTAAGCTATAATTTTAGATGAAATTCGAAGCCTAATTGTACCCCATTATACCCAATACTGAAGTAACAATGCAGATTCAATGTCAAATTAAATAATTATTGGATAAATATGCATATAAATTAAGTTCAAGTGCATAATTAAATTTTTAAAAGGCTAATTTGATTTAATTATGAGTCAAATTAAAGTTTAATAATGTTTGAGAATTAATTTGAGTCTAGTTGAAGGATCAAGTGCAAAGACTTAATTATACTTTAAATGAGTCAAATTAATTTTATTAGGGGCTAATTGGTGAAAAATTAAGTTTAGGAGCCTAATTGAAGCTTAATTAAGAAAATTAAAATTTTAAGAGACCAAATTTATTTTTTACCAAGTTAATTGGTTGAAATCAGGGGCAGAATGGCAAGAAAACAAAAGTTTTTGGGCCAATTAAGGGCTAAATTAAAGAAATCTACAGCCAAGGATAATTTTGCAAAAGATGCCAAACTCTAGTGACCCAATTGACGAGAATCATGGGCTAAATTGAAGAAATTTAAAAGTTTAATGATAAATTAGGGGTTAAATTGCATAAATCCGAGACCAAAGACCAAAATGAAAAAGACGACCAATACCAGGGCCGACATTTGAATTCGGTAGGGATGTAATTGAATTAATTCTTAAAATCATATTGCGATTGAGGACTTGATTGAATAAATAAAAAATTAAGGACTGATTTGAAAATTGACTTCTTTGGCGCCATTTTCTTTTAAATGAAATGTCATGTTTTGTTAAAAAACAATGTCGTTTCATGCACTATTCATTCATAAAAAAAAAGGCCAAAACGATGTCGTTTTGAACAACACTGTAGGTCTTCTTCTTCCCCGAACACACATGGGCAGGGGAAGAAGAAGATTTTTTTCCCTATCTCCCCTTATTTTCTCTCTCTCCCCCCCTAAAAAAAAAAACCCCAAAAAACCAACAAGACCCACACCTCTCTCGTGGCCTGCCATTGAGGCAAAAAAATAGAGGGGACAAACCTTATGGATGGCCTTGGGGCAGCTTCCCAGCCACCCTACCCATTAGGCATGATTGGATAATGTAAGGTTGCTTGCTCGCTCCCTCCCTCCCTTTCCCCTTTATAAATACAAGAAGGGGAGACACACAAAAAGGAGGAGATTTTAGTAAGTGGACTGAAAGAAAAAACAGAGAAAAAAAAAGGAAAGGAAAAAGGAGAGAAACAAAATAGGAAAAAGAAGAAAAAAGAAACAAGGGAAAACAGAGAAAGAAAGAAAGGGAAAGGAAGACCAAACAGGGGATAAGAAAAAATAACAAGAAAAACAGAAGCAAAAGAGAAAGAGCAGCAGAAGCAAAAAATAAAGACATGGAAAAGAAGAAAAAGAAAAGGAAACAGAGGAAGAACAACCATTATTTCGCCATTGTTTTTCTTCTCACCACTATGAACCACCGTCATTCTGCCACCAGCATCACCAATGTCATCGCCAGGTTAGCCTCCCCCTCTCTTCTTCTTCTTATGCTCATTCCCCCTAGTCTCCACTATTCTGCAAAGTGAATAGCAGAGAGTTTCTCCACTGTTCACTAAGCCAGACCCGGTTCGACCAGATCAAAATGGATGGGCTAGGTCCGACCGAGTAAAAAAAAAAGAAACGAAAAATATCTTTGAGCTGACACTAGCCCAACACTCTTTTAGGTCAATGTTAGCCCAACACCTTTGGGTCGATCTCGGCCCAACCCCTATTTTGGGTTGATGTTGGACCAACTCTTTTGGGCTGACCTTGACCCAATTTCTTTTAGGCCGATTTCGGCTCAGCCAGGATGGGCTCAACCCATCCTCTTATATATTTATAATATAATAATATTATATCATATAATATTATATATTTAATAAAAATACAAAAAAATCAAAAAAAATCAAAAATCCTTTAAAAAAGAGTTGTGATTTTCTCATAGATTTTTCTACCAATTTTGATTAATATTGTTTTGTATTTTTATATTGTAAAGATATAAATCTGGTATTAAAATATATATATATATATATATATATATATATATATATATATATATATATATATATATGTGTGTGTGTGTGTGTGTGTGTGTGTGTGTGTGTTTTGTTTTCATGCATACGACCAAGTCTCTCAAAAATATAAGAAAAATTCTTATTGTATTTACATCAAAAAATGCATATTTATTAACATGCATTTTGATCTTTAATAATCGGTTTATTAAAGCCACGAGAACTCGATCTATATTTCAAAAATACCAAAAAATGCTTTGTTTTCTTTTAGTATCTAGGACTATGAACTTATATGTAAGACGTATTCCTAATATTAAAAAGGTAGTTCTTTTATATATAGACGTTAGAACGGTTAGGTTTTACCCGATAAGATAAAAATCTCCTTATCAAGGAGGACTTTTCTTAAATTTTAGACAGACCAACAATTAGAAAACACGACAATACCTTAGTTTTTATCAGACAATTAAACAGTATAGCTTATCTTAGGTAGGACGTATTTGGGGTGCTAATACCTTCCCTTCACACAACCAGTCCGTGCCAGATCTTTGAGACTAGTTAGGGTTTCTAGTAACCAAAAACTAGGTAATGACTCTCATTCCCTCTTTCCACTAATAAAAAACAAGAAATCCTTGTCTACCCCATTTCCTAATTTTTAGATACATGAGAGTGGATGCATTTGTCGTGACGCCGCACATGTGCAACAGAATGATGACTCCACTAAAGACCTTGTGGACTGAGCTTTGTTTTAGTCTGATTATTGTGTTTTATTGTTGGGTTTATGTGTTTATTTGTTAATATGCATTTCCTTTATTTATTTGCTTATATGCTTTAAATTCAGTACATATTTGTTCATGCATTGTATAAAACTGCCTTATGCATCATATGTCTTAATGTTTCAAGCACACACAAGCTTATAAGTTAGATGGGGGATTAGTGATCTGCCTTATGACTATTGGTCAGGGTTCAGATTCATGAAACACCCAACTCATATTTAAGTGTTTGCTTGATAATGTGGGCATACATGTTTTAACCATTCCTCGCAACACCCTCATACTATCTTCACGAAGATCGTCACTAGGCAAATGTAAGACCCTTTTGAGACTAGGTAGAAAGCCTACCCATCATGTAATAGATTAGAACCTTTCCTTAGAGTATGGGCTCCCTAAATAGTCATCTCGCATGGGTTCTCACCATCCATACCTAATGTGCATGTATATACATTTGTATCCATACACATGCATCATTATAAATAACATACATACATGTATCAGGTTGAAATATAGGTTCCCAAAGAGTCTACAACACCCGACTTCGAGCGAGAAACATGGAAGATAAAGAGCATGCCATCGTGACACCTATTTTCGAGAAGAGTTGGAGTCTCTGAAGGCAAGTATGACTTGCCTCATTAGCTTACTCAAGCAAACACTTAGAAATGTCTTTGATGAAGGTCCTTCTAACCGACCCATCACCTTTAATCAGACTCCGACAACAGTTCAACCTGAAGAAAGAATGAGTGAACATGGTCAAGAGCCTTAATACAATCTGACATTTGTGTAGTCAGCGACACCAGCATTGGGCCTAGCGGCCATGGATGCATTTGCCAACGAGTCTCACAAGGTCAAGTCATCTGATAACATTCATCAAAATAAGATGGCGGCGCTGGAAGCCAGAATCAGAGTCATTGTAGGGGTAGACTTATATGACCCAGTACGGCGGTAAAGATGTGTCTGGTCCCAAATATGGTTGTCCTGAAGAAGTTTTGTGTTCTTGAATTCATCAAATATAGTGGAACACAATGCCCCATGACTCACTTAAAGTCCTACTATAATAAAATGGCAAAAGTAGTACATAATGAAAAACTACTTATGCAATTTTTTCAGGATAATTTAAGTGGGACAACATTGAGTCGGTATAAGAGATTGGACAACATAAAGATCCGAAGATGGAAAGATCTAGTGAATGCTTTTGTCAAGCAGTACAAGTATAATATGTATATTGCTTCCGACAGAACTAGCTTGTCCAATCTGGAGAAAAGGGATAAAAAAAGCATAAGGGGATACGCTCAAAGATGACGGGAATCAACTGCTCAAGTGCATCCCCTATTTTTGGACAAAAAGATGGTCACTCTATTTGCCAACACGCTTAAGGTGCCATATTACGAGCATGTGACATGTAGTTCGGCCTAGCAATTCACTAACGTTGTGGTAATGTGTGAGCGCATAGAGTAAGGTGTCAAAAGTGGTATAATTTCTGCACCCACCGAGAAAAACTCGAAGGGAAGGAGGTCGACCATGTTGGAGATGACTATATAGGTAGGAAAAACCCATTCCAAAACTACCGCACTCCATCCCAAGTTGCCAATATCAATCTCAACTCTCCATCTCCTACCAAAAAAACCTGAGCCCCAAAACTTTTAAGTCAAAAGCCAAAGTGGAAATTTTCCAAAGAAGAATTATCAAAGGGTTCAAAAATAACAACTTCTATTACTGCTACCCCTAAATGAGATGTACCAGGAGTTGTTAAGCATCAGACATCTAGCTCCCGAACCTCTAACACTTCTGCAACCACCTTACCCCAACTAGTACAAGCCAGAGCTCACCTGTGAATACTAAACTGGTGTTGCTGGGCATAACATCCATACTTGAACGCCTTCAAGGGGAAACTTCTGCAATTAATCAAAACAAGGTGAATAACATTGGAAGACACTCCTAATATGAACACGAACCCTCTATCTAATCATGCTTTAGGCAATGGATTAGTTTAGTCTCTGCTCTTATTAACCTTTTATTATCTCTTTCTTCTTATTTCACTCTCGAAACTTTTTTTTTATTATCATCATGATAAAAATTAAATTAAATACAAAAAGTTAAATTATATTGAAAAATTAATTTTTGAAAGCACAGAGAAAAATTATAAGGTAACAATCGGGTTACAACATTTACCATAGCTTTTAACATGTACATGGAAATTCTTTTTCACACACATACACACACACATAATTCTTGAAAAGCTAATTTTGATATAAAATAGGCATGCAATATACTATTTGATTCTTTATCCTTTCTAAAATTCTTGTTTGGTAGTATTATAAAATTGTATATCTTCATTTAATAGTTAAATTTTTTTATTTGATATGATATTAAAATACTTAGTGCATGGTTGACATTGTGGTAGTGATTGATTTTCAAAGTACTTTTTATTTGAAAATTCATCAAAATAATATATATTTTTTTTATTTTTAAAATTTATTTTTAATATCAGCACATCTAAACGATCTAAAAACACAAAAATAAAAACTTGAGCATAATTTTTTTAAAAAAATTCTTGGCAAATAACATTAATGATAAGTTTATTCAAGTTTTAAGTTTAAATTTTTTTTAATCAAACAATGTTTTAAAAAAGATATAAAACAATTACCTAACAGTTTTAACTTTTCTAAGTTGAGAAAGTACATTGGTATTATATATAATGATCCTTTGCTGAAATTCAAAGGACTTTAAAGAGGAGCTTTAAGGAATAAAGAAACAAATAGAGTCCTAAGTAAAAGTAGTTAAAAACCAACAAGATGCGTGCTGATGTGTCAAGCGTGCATCCCTTGTGATGCCATATCCTAATATATGCTACCACGGACGTTAAAGGAGCGCGATATGCTAATTTCTTTTACCTCTACTTGGAGTTATATTTACTCTTAATTTAAGTGTACTTAAAAGGATAGTTTAGTTCCATCCTCTTTCTATTTTTATGTATGAAGTCATGTATAGCATGCATAGGTTTAAAACCCAGTCTCATTAGGTTGATTCGGGATCCAATTGACCCGTAGTTAGAACCAGGTCAGATTGAGAAAAAAATAGGAGAAAAAAAAATCCGGTGTGACCCGATAGATTGACTCAGCAAGACCAGATCAAAAACTCACTTGCAACCTGTTGACTTTTGTTTTTTTTATTTTTTTTTTACTAAAATGACATTGTTTTGAATTTTTTTTTAAAGAATTGATTTGATCAAAACCTGATGACCCGGTCAAAACCCGGAACCTGAATATTGGCCGGACCGGGTCTAAAAACTGTGATAACATGGATTCGAAGTGAGTTTTTTTTACTTTTATATATATATATATATATATATATATATATATATATATATATATATATAATGTGAATGGTTAGAGAATCGAATAGGGAATTTTTGTTGGGTTTGAATTTTTGTGTAATGGATCTAACCTCTCGAATATATTCAAAGAGGAGTTAATTGCACGTTTTACTCTGCCCTTCCATCCATTTTGTTAATTGAGAGGTCACGTGTTAATTATCTATATGTTTAGCCAATAAAAATAGGTTAGGAACATGTTCTTCACCTATACTTTTATTTTTTATTTTTTTATGGATCTTTCCCTCTATATATATATATATTTATTTATTTATAAACTCTATCATTGTGCTATGTATTTCGTTAAGGTTCCTTCCCTTTTGTTGAATCATGCGATACTTGTAAAAGATAATATGATCATTACTTGGAAAAATAAAACTACATATATAAAAACTAAAAAAAAAATTTAAATTGTAAAATCCAAACCAATGGAAATTTATTATCAGAACTAAAATTAATTAATTTTTTTAAAATTTTTTTGTACAAGTAATTTTATTTCTCAAGAAATCATCTTATCAATCAATATACAATTCACCACTTAAAAACTATATTGTAAATTAATAAATACAAACAAGTTTAAATTTTAATCTTTATTTGATAATACAATGCATACTATTTTTTAATTAAAAATATATAATAATAATTTATTAAATTTTTTATTTTTAATATTAACACATTAAAATTATAAAACAATATTTAAAATAACACGTAACAAATAATCCTAGCCCGCCTACCCATGTAAAATTGCAGCGGTCACGCGTATTAAACACGCGTGAGAACCATTCTCTGGTTCCCTGTGAAAACAAATTATCATAATTAATAAAAACTGAAAAAAGGAGAGTAAAGTAAAAAAGAAAAAGAAAAAGTTAACACCTCGCCCGCTCCCCCACCTTACCTCTGTGTCCACAATTTTTATTTATTTTTTTCCCCTAACACTTTGGTTTTGGAATTTGGATCATCAATTCAATTCAATTCAAACCAACACCGAAAGAAAAGATGATAGAGTGACAGAGGCTGTCTATCTACCTATCTAAACCTTTTCTTTTATTTTTCGGTTAAATAAATATTTTCTTGTTATCTTTCTGTGGATCCATCTCCATTTCCCCGCTCGGCTCCATTCTTTTATCGATTTGTCTGTGTGTTTTCTTGATTTTTAAATTAGGGTTCCGGTTTCTTTAGATGGAGCCTCGTGTTGGTAATAAGTTCAGGCTGGGTCGGAAGATCGGCAGCGGTTCCTTTGGAGAGATCTATCTAGGTTTTCTTTTGATTAATGTTTTTCTGAAATTAATTGATTAGCTCTATTTAGTTTTATTATTATTTCTCATTTTTTTTTGGATTGATTGAATTAGGTACTAATATCCAGACTAATGAAGAAGTCGCCATTAAGCTCGTAAGTTTCCTTGTAATTGATTTCCCTTTCGATTTTATTTGTTGTTGTTGTTATTAGTATTTTGTTTGATTAAGTTAATAGATGTTTCCTAATTTTACTTTTGACTGAGAGAGGAAATGTTGTCAGTAAATTTTAGCTATAAAGGAGGAATCTACTGAGTCTGAGTGAATTTCAAATTAATGTTGGCACTCGACTTGTTTTTTGAATTAAGAAAATCACATACCATGATTTGATTCAATTTTTAGCATATGCGGCAGTTCCTTTTCTTTTCTATATGTTTTCATGCATTCCCACAATATATGGCGTGTGAACTAATTATGCCTCCCGAGTTTGAATTTCTTCTTACGACTGATGTTTTGGTGTGAGGAGTTTATTCGAGTGTGATGTTGATCAAGTTTATAATGTCATGAGTTGGTTTCATGCTGTTGATCGACTGATGTCGTTGACTTTTCAATATATTTACCAGCTTGATTTGTTTCAATGATTTGTGGTGTTCTGTGTTTTTTAATATTCTTTGTGGGTTTGAAACTAAATGATTGTATTTTTAGCTGTGCATGATCCTTGTGTTATCTCTTAATGTTCAGGAGAACATCAAGACAAAACATCCTCAGTTGCTATATGAATCCAAGTTATACAGAATCCTGCAGGGAGGGAGTAATGCTGTTTCTTGAAATCTTTTTCTTGATTTGTTTTTCTGTTTATTTTTCAAATATTTGTTCTTTTATGAGCCTTCTTTTTACAAAACTCTTCTGATCATTTTCTATCTTGGCAGCTGGGATTCCAAATGTGAGGTGGTTTGGAGTTGAGGGAGACTATAATGTCCTAGTGATGGATTTGCTTGGACCTAGTCTCGAAGACCTCTTTAACTTCTGCAGTAGGAAACTCTCTTTGAAGTCAGTCCTTATGCTTGCTGATCAGATGGTGAGTTTCATCAACTTTCCCATTCAGTGTTAGTATTGATCTTTCAGAAATATTATCCATTTATGCTGCACCCTTTTCTTCTTTCAAGATCAATCGTGTCGAGTTCGTCCACTCGAAATCATTTCTGCATCGAGATATTAAGCCAGACAACTTTCTCATGGGCTTAGGAAGGCGTGCAAATCAGGTCTTGATATGAAGTATACGTTTAACACACACACACGTGTTTATTCTTCCCATCTTTTTGTGGAAATCCATATTAAAACTTTGCTGTTCACTTGCACACAGGTATACATCATCGACTTTGGTCTAGCAAAGAAATACAGAGATAGTTCAACCCATCAACACATTCCTTACAGGTGAGAAGATTGTTTTTGTCTGCACACATGCATATTTGTTTGTGGTTGTGTTATGTCAAATACATTTTGATGCTCAATTAAACTAACTGCATATGGAAATTTGTATCATCTGTCAATATCCTCAATGGTTGTAGTGTGATGCTGCTGTTTTCTTTTTTTGGGTACTTAATTGCATTGATGATTGAGATACAGAATCTTGGTGCCATTGTCTATGTTTACTTTTGATTTGATTGGAGAAGTATTTCATTCAGCTGTCTCATGCTTTACCTTTACTTTTCAATGTTTGTATTTTTGTTGATAATATGCGGTAATTAAGTCATTACTGACATCAATATACTACAGGGAAAATAAAAATTTGACTGGAACTGCTAGATATGCAAGCATGAACACTCACCTGGGCATTGGTATGTGCTTGGTGTCTTTTTTTTTCACCTGGTTATCTATATGCCTTCCTGTTATTCCCTATGTGTTTCATAACATTGATCGCTCCATTTTTGACTTGTTGAATTGCATAGAGCAAAGCCGGAGGGATGATCTGGAATCTCTTGGTTATGTCCTTATGTACTTCCTGAGAGGAAGGTGATTCTCTCTGCCTGCCTGCCTACCTACCCTACCTAGTTGTGTATCATCTGTTGTTAATTTGATTGCTAATAAGTTTTTCCATGTAGCCTTCCGTGGCAGGGACTAAAAGCTGGAACTAAGAAACAGAAGTATGAGAAAATTAGTGAAAAGAAGGTCTCTACTTCAATTGAGGTAAAGTGGTCCTAATTACCTAGGTTGCTTGTTAATTCTGTTGCTCATTCTAAAAAATCTAATCATAGATATTGTGTTTTCTTAGGCCCTTTGTCGTGGTTATCCAACTGAATTTGCCTCTTACTTTCATTATTGTCGTTCACTTCGATTCGATGATAAGCCAGATTATGCTTATTTGAAGAGAATATTTCGTGATCTCTTTATTCGTGAGGGTAAGGATATTTTAGTAGCTAAATGCGTTCAAGTTAAGCTCTATATTATTCTCTGTATTTGATGTCTATTGGCTCTGATAGAATAATAGAATTGGCATTTTTTGACCTCCTTATTGTATCTTTTGATCATGTTTACAGGCTTCCAGTTTGATTATGTCTTTGACTGGACAATATTGAAGTATCAGCAATCACAGCTGGCTAATCCTCCAACTCGTGGCATTGTAAGTGTCCATGGAGCAATTTACTTCTGCTGGTCATTGGTGTTGAATAGATTTGAATTTTTCTTGTTTCTGTTAGGGCCCTGGTGTTGGAACTAGTTCTGGCATGCCTCCTATTGTCAGTGCAGATAGACAAACAGGTAGTTTATTGGTTCTAAATATTCCTTCACGTAATGGTTTTTGATTTCATAAACTGTCTTTTTTTATAGTGGATGGTTTCGCTTTAAGATTTTTCAATGCTTTCTGCTGCTTGCACCAAGGATGCTATGGATCTCTCTTAGTTACTTTTGTTTAGTCATTCTCCAATTTAATTTTGCTCTCTCTCTTCCTCTCACTATACTGCCCATCTGTCCACCTTGGGTGAATACCAAATGGCTGTCAGTTGATGAAGAATAAGTTCTAAAGAGAAGGTGGATGATTATCCTTTAACATATGCTTGGGGTTTGTGCATTTTCTTTCTCTTTGTTGCAGGTGGAGAAGAAGGGCGAGCAGTTGGCCAATCAATGGACTCATCTCGCCCCAGACTATCAGGACCAATCTTAAATGCTGGAAGCTATTCAAAGCAGAAGAGTCCAGTTGCTAATGATTATCCAATTACTAAGGACGCTGTGGTAAGTTGCTTGGGTTTTTTTTCTTTTTCCACGACTGAATTGTGCAAGGTTTCACTGATTGTCATATCATGGTGAAGCATTTGTTACAGCCTGATGGATGTTGAACATCAAGTATTCTATTTTTCCTCTATATTTTTTTGCAATTTGTTTTGTTAACTTGCGTTTGTTAAATCCTATCAATTTTGCCCCTAATTCTGGGATCACTGAGAGTCTGTACTTCTGGCATGGTATTATAAGGCCACAGTTTCTAAGTGCACTGTGTATTCATCACTGCTAGCTAACCTAACCTGAGTGTCTGTGGTTATGCATAACCATCTTTTCTTGCAGTTGCTTAAAATCTTGTTTTCCTGTATATGTTGGCAATGTGTTCTGTTAACTTGTATGTGTCAAAATCCCCTTTTTTCATGTTGCTTAAAATCTTTTGTAGATTGATGATATCAATTTATTTTCACCGTGCTTGCTTTCTATGCTATCAATGATGGCTAATCTCTTATACCATGAAGTCAGATTTAGCATGCAGGTCTATAGCCTGCATTTTTTTTTATTTGATCTAAACCGCATTATGATTGGCCATTGCAGTTACCCAGCTCTACTTTTTTGGGGCGATCAAGTGGATCCGCAAGGCGAGCTGCAGGTGTTTCCAGTAGCCGCGATGTATTTGCTGCTGCAAGTGAGTCTGATCCCCAATGGTCTCGCATAACTGATGCAAGCCCAGGAGCAATGCATAAAATTTCTAGTAGGCCAAGAAGTCCTCTTGGATCTTCAGACCCCAGGCGCACTTCATCAAGCAGAAATACCTCTCACATGAAGACCTATGAAACCACCCTTAAGGGAATTGAGAGTCTGAATTTTGATAGTGATGAGAAGGTTCACTATTAGGTGCTCAGCACTGTGCATTGTTGTAAATCATGAATGTACTGTTGTGCTGTTACACTCAAGTAGGATAGTTTATTCTCATGGAGCTAAAAGAGTTTGAAAGAAGGGGCTCCGAGCCTGGATCACGCAGGATTTCAATTTATCCACTAAACGTGTCAGCAGATTATATGGAAACAGGCCTGGGAAGCTGGATTCAATTACAACAAACAGTTTGGTCGACAACTGCTGAGTGTATTCAATCAGTTGTAGTACTCTTTTCCCAAACACCTCCAACACCTGGGCCCGGATTCCTGCTCTCTTGTTAATCTATACTTTTTACTATTTTTATTTTTTATTTTTTTGTTGCTTTGTCCCAAATTTGAAACTTGATGGGAGTGAAATCGACCATTATATTCTCGTTCAGTTCTAAAAAACTAAAAAACTGCTTTAAGCTCAGGTTTGGGGTTCCATTATCTGCCTAGGGTAGCTTGGTCTTGCCAGTTTTTGTTTTGTTTTGTTTTGTTCTTCACTGTAGTCTTACCAAACTCTTACAAATACTATTAACATGTGTCGGATCTTTTTCCCTCTTTGGAAAAAACAATTTTGATTTGTTGGCTTACATGTAATGGTAGACTTTTTTATTTCTATCTTGTTTGGTCGGGCGTTTAACACCAAGCCATGTTTGATGCTCAAAATAAATTTGTTCATTGGACTTTTCCTTGCTCTGAACACTTGGGAACTGAGAACTGAATTGCGAGAATCAGTATTGTCGCTGTTTTAACATTCGGGAATGTTCAACCTAATTTCCGTGTCTCTAAAGTCTTGGCGACTGTTTTGAAATGATTTGGTTTCTTTGCTAGGGCGTTTGACATCATGACGGCGATCAAAGAATAAGAAGCCTAGGTGGTGGTTGTTCATGCCTACTTACTTTTTTTTCTAAGGTCAAATCTTTCTTTTCGAGTCTGGTAAAACAAAAATCCTTAAAATGGGACCTCAATTTTTCAAACATATTTTATTAATCGTGGAGTAAAGTTATCGAAATATATCCTTCATAGAATATATACTCTTGTTTTTTTAGTTGTAAAAGTGTTTTTTTTTAAAATTACATCATTAATTTTTTTTTTAATGATCATGTTCTAATGTTAAAAATAAATTTAAAAAAATAAAAAAAATATTATTTTAATATATTTCTATACAAAAAATACTTAAATTTTTTTTTTATCACAGTATCAAACAGGCTCTACTAATTACAAGTATTGACTCCTAAACAGAGGTTGTTGGGAGGAGGAAGTAGTCATCTGTGGAATTCCAGACACAATCCATGACATGGTTGAAGCTGAAGCTTGGAGCTCTGTTTATAGGGACACAAAGCATCTAACGTTCATTTATTCCCACTGCATCTGAGATAAAGAAATGTACAAGATGGATACCTATTATAAACATCAAGTATTGGTCATTTTCCTTTAATCAATGCTTGCGCTGATATGTTTTCAATTTTCAGTACTCAGGTAATTAAGATGGATGTTAACCTATAACGATCAAGGAATTGGTTAAATTGAACCCTCTTTGTTTGATGGTGCATCTACATTTACTTGATTATTTTTTCTTTTCACCCTAATATTTAGAATTTTCAGGCTTTTCATGACCTTTCTTTGGTTTTAATCTTTGAATTTCTTCTTGCCCCCCAACATGAAGTGTGATTCCGGTTAGGATCGACTTTTGACTTTTATAATTTTTGTTTGTTCTCCAAAATAGGATGTGATCCTAGTTAAGATTTTTACAAAGAAGAATTTCTACATGCTCAAATGGAAACCACAAGGGATATATTTTTAGAATGTGAAGGAATAGCAAAGACGTCCTTTCATCATTTCAAGCACAAGCGGTTAGAACCAATAAATTTTGTCTCCGTTCAATGTCATTGTTTGGAACTTTTGTAGAAAGATTTATGTTTTTATGAATCAATGACTAGCAAATCAAAGTACAAACAATTATGCATACAACTAAAACATGGCCCAATAGACATGGGGTATGAGCTTTTTGTGCATTTTTTATTTTTCGTGTCTTAATTTAAAATTGTTTGGTCGTCTTAAAATAGAAATTGCTTGAATGATTCGTTTCCCATCTTATAAAAAAGTGTCTAAACTCTTTTTTTTTTATTAAAAAAACATCAAATTATTTCTGAAATCAAAAAGTAAATTTAATTTTTCAGAATTATTTTGGAAAATAGAATTTTTTTTTAACAAAACTGATATGGTCAAAGTGCTTTGAATGGAGCTATGGAGTCAATCATGAGGGTTAATTTTATGAGTTTGAAAGGATTTGCCTCTTAGTATATTGCATGACTCACCTTGGGGTTCGATCATTTCTGCCATTATATTTATCTAATTGAGGACAACAATATAATATCAAGTTATTATTTTCACAAAAACATATTTTTATTTCGAAACAACAAATAGGCTGAAAAGACATGTTTAATTAAAAGATGTGATGCAATCCCCAAACCAAAATGCAGAATAACAAAGTTTGACATATACCACACTCTTCATTGGGTCAAATTCCCCGTCGACATTTGTGTCTTGTCAATATTTACCAATCACTTGTTGTACCCATGATGATCTAGTGACAATGTGGTAGATGACATTATATTTCACAAACTCAACTTGTCCCTTACTTTCTAATTTCATACTTGATACATGAAATTCTTGCAGCTTTTGATTAAATGATCGAGGATCCCATCATGATGTTCACACTTTTTATTTGGATTGTACCACCTAGGAAATGGTGATTTTATGGGATCTGATGGAAGTGGGGTGATATGTCCGGTGTTCAAGGGATGTTGGCAAATACCTTTGGGTGGCAAAGGTAAGTCAATCTTTGACAGTGGTGTTTGAGCAGCCGATGATATAGTGATATTCGATTGAACAAGATTTCCAATTTGACAGCCATTTTCCAACTTATATCCCATCATGATTTCAGAGTTCACAGTTAGACCTTTGATTTTTTCTACTTTGATAGCTTGTTCAATCCTTTTGGCCACAATCACTAGGTCAATAAAGTGTTAGGATGCACTTCCAATCAAGAACTCAAAGTAGGACATCTTAAAAGTGTTGGTAAACAAATTGGCCATCTCCTTTTCTAATAGTGGAGGATATACTTGCTCAGCCAGATCCCTCCACATCTGAGCATACTCTCTTATGGTTTTTTTGTCTTTCTTTTTTAGAAGCGACAAATTTGATCCATCACGAGTAAAACCCATATTGTACTTATACTGCTTGACAAAAGCATCCCAACAAGGTCTTTCCATTTCTGGATATTTGTGTTGTCTAGTCTCATGTATCAATTTAGTGCTGCTCCACTCAAGCTATTGTAAAAGAAATGCATTAACAATTTTTCATCATGCACAGTAAGACTTGAGGTGAGTGACAAGGCATTGAGTTTCAATGTGCTTTATGAACTCGGGCACATAAAATTTATATGGTACAATTACACTCGGGACTAGGCATATAGCTTGCATGAGATCATACAAATCCACTCCTTCGATAGCTCTTATTCTGGCTTCCAAAGCTGCCATCTTATGATGATCAATGTCCTTAGAGGATTTCTCTTGTGGGATTCATTGACGAATGCATCCACACCTGCTAAGGCCAGTGTAGGTATTGTTGACTGCACAAAGGTTGTGTTACACTGGAGGTCCTTAGCTGTTCTCCTGTTCTTTCTTCAAGCTGAATTATCGTAAAAGTAACGGGCCAATTAGATAGGCCTTTACTATAGAGGTGTTCGAGTGTCTACTCAAGCAAACTTGTACTGCGAGCTATGTTAGCCTTTAAGGAATCTAGCTCCTTTTGGAAGTGGACATTACAGTGAGTGCAATCTTTCATGTTTCTTTTTCGGAGTAGTTTGATGTAAAATTTATGGATTAGGGCTTCTTAAGACCTATATTCCAACCTATCATATGCTTATATGACATTTAAAGCTCAAAGTATGAATGCATGTGTTGCTACCCAATTTTTGAAAAAAAAAAAAACCAAAAATAGCAAAAAACGAAAACAACAAAAAACCCAAAAATATATTTTTGATGTATTTGTGTCGTTTGCAGCGTCTTTTGCAAAGAATTAAAATAAAAGAAATAAAAAAATAGAAAAAAGAAAAAATGCATTTAATTTTTTAGTAATCTAATTATAATTGTGGAAGGGAGATGATCAATTTGAAAATTGAAAACCCTTTCACCAAGCAACCCATCCTTTTCAATCAAATGGTCCACAATCATTCTCTTAATCCAAAGGTCCATTTTTCTATGCTTTGTCTCCAAGTTAGCAAATGAATGGTTGAAAATTATTTTTAAAATCCAATGGTTGATCTTGGTTTGCTTTGCCTTGCCTACAAGCCAAAGAAAATTTTCACCTATAAATAGGTGGTTACACATGTTGCGATGTCGCAGTCGCACAAATTAATTACCCTAGCTTAAAACACAACACACAAGATAGTATAGAGTAAGCAAGGGGTCGATCCGACGAGAAAGGTTCAAGTCAGATTTTTATGCTAGATGATATGCAATTTGGGGGGGGGGGTTTGGACGTAATCTAGAATAAAGCAAAAGAAAATAGAAAACTATCAAGCAAAATTAAATAAAATCAGAAAATTACTAAGAGAACAAACCTTGGTCACAAGTACACATCCACCTACAGAAATCAGAACTGATCATGGAAACGAAACATCAATTTATATTCTGAATATTAATATCTTCTTAACATTGGTTAGTTAACAAATCCGCCATATAACTAATCCTAACCATCAAACAACCACAGTGTCCGCACTAGTAATTTAATTCAATGGTAGCCTTAAGAACTAGATAAGTTGATTAATCAAGAAAACATAACTGTCCGCAGTCTGTGTTTGATTTGATTGAATGTTCTCCCTAAGATTAATAACATAGATCCGTCATAATTATTAAACTCAGTTGCTTCATAAGTTCATATACCACAACTCCGGTTTTGATATCAAACTTAGCAATAGATTGTCTACAATAATAACTTAGAGTCCGCTCTAGCAATTAAAATAAACAATTATAGGAAAAATAAGCATAGGAGAACAAACATATTCATCATATAAACTGAAAAGAAGAGGTAAAATAAATCTCATAGTTCTTGAAATCCGAAGGTTTCCGTGTCCTTGCAACCAAGAAAAAATGTTTAGCCTTGCATGTTTGTTGAACAACTAATCAAAAAGAAAGAAGAAAACATGATTTCACGTTTCTTAGAGGAAGGGGGCGTTTTTCTCTTCTTGGCTGGCTCCCCCTCTCTTCTCTCATTCTTTTTATATCCTAGGAAACCCTAGTCTCTATTTTACAAAATAGTCCTCCCTTAAGTAGATATTTTACATTTAAGTACTTCAATAACTATTTTCCTAGAAAAGAAGAAATAGGCTTGCATGAAATCTTCAAGCTTTGACTTAGAGGAGCTAAATTACTGAAATAAAAACTTGGATATCGATTTAGATGCTTTGGAATGTAATTTGGACTCATTTCTTCATGAAACCTGTTTGCTGGCAGAATTCAGTTGTCATCTTTGAAAACTCATATCTCCCTCATATGACATTGTTTTGGGTTGAAATATGGAGCTTTGATAGACCTTTGAGTCAGAAAAAAAATAAAATTGAGTTTGCATCAATTGGACTTCTATAGCTCTAAATATTCATGTCGGAATGGACGAAGGTCAACACTGGCATATTGCGAGATTTGACTTCGAAGGCTGATATTTCCATGCTCTTCCTTATTTTATTTTCTTGTCTTAGATGTCCAAAAAGGTATGGATGTTAGCTTTTTAATGCCACTGGAATCACTTCATTTCGACCTCTAGAACTCACGCTTTACACAAAACATCGACTGAAGGTCAAATATGCCAATTACCTCCAATTTACTCCTTTTTGCATCTTTCATCCAAAAATGCCTTCAAAACATAAAACAAAGAATGTCAAGACATTTTATATATGAAACATAGACAAAACACTAGTTAAATGTGGGTGAAACTATCGAATAATATGGTTGCATCAAATACTCCCACACTTAGCTCTTGCTCGTCCTCGAGAAAGGATAGATAAAATCAAATTGAAAATAACTATGACCAATCTCTTAATCTCCCATTAATATCTAAGAATATATGCATTATAAACAAGAATACATTCAAGAAGGATAAAGAGTATAAATTTTAATGAATTTATTTACATACAAACTTCAAAACTCAATTAATTGTCGGGATTTAAATAAAACTATGCCATGCCAAAGTGATAGTCCCTCTTATTGATATATACTCCAACACTCACGTGTTTATGACTTATGTGTTTAAATCTCTAAAATTCAATCAATGAATATGTTCTACCATAAGCTTGCTCTTCAATCTTATCTCTATTACTAACATATTACAAGTAATGCATGAATCAAAAGGTCTTATTTTCCGGTTGTAATGGGGCTAAGGTTAAGGTGAGGTAAAAGAGAGTTAAAGAAAAGGTTCAAACCAAAAAAAGTAGAGCATTGTGAAAAATGATATTTCAAACAAGATATTCCATCAAAGCACATAAATTTTTCATCTTTAATCACCAATGCTTAACTTCTTTTGATTTCAAGCTCTTTCAACATAAAATCTTAAGAACATAAAGGAACACTTTTTTTTTTCTTTTTTTTTGTTTTTCACCTTTGGCAACTTTACCCATCTTTTCATCAAGCATCACTTCTTCTTTCTTTTCACATAATTTCCAACCATAATTCCATGAGATATCACAAGTATATGCTCTACTAATCCTATCTCTATTACTAACATATTACAAGTAATGCATGAATCAAAAGGTCTTATTTTCTGGTTGTAATGGGGCTAAGGTTAAGGTGAGGTAAAAGAGAGTTAAAGAAAAGGTTCAAACCAAAAAAAGTAGAGCATTGTGAAAAATGATATTTCAAACAAGATATTCCATCAAAGCACATAAATTTTTCATCTTTAATCACCAATGCTTAACTTCTTTTGATTTCAAGCTCTTTCAACATAAAATCTTAAGAACATAAAGGAACACTTTTTTTTTTCTTTTTTTTTGTTTTTCACCTTTGGCAACTTTACCCATCTTTTCATCAAGCATCACTTCTTCTTTCTTTTCACATAATTTCCAACCATAATTCCATGAGATATCACAAGTATATGCTCTACTAATCCTTGGCCAGGGGAAAAGGAAAACGTATAAAAAGTTAAGGCTTATACATGGATAAAGCAAATAAAAGATAAACAAGCTCAAAAGAGGTTCACTAAGGATAATATGCTTTAGGTTGGCTTTTTGGCTTAAGTGGTTAAAATTCCTAATACCTCTATCATCTTCATGTATATATGTAATGTGAATGTAATCTCAACAAGATATGAAGCAAGTTCTAGAGATACATATCATTGAAAGAATGCACAATAAAAAAAATATAATGTTGAAGGCTCAAAAGCTTGCATTGGTATAACACTATAAAGTCAACATGACATATTCTCAAAGTCAATCCCTAAACCAATTAAACCTTAAAACTTGCATGCACACTCCTTCATTCAATTTATATCTTCATCTATCTCAATTAATTCTTATATGTAATACTCACATTCTTATAAACCAATAGGAGTTCAAAAGATCAAACATAGAAATTTTTTTTTTTGGAACAACAAAGAAAATCAAAATAAAAAAACCAACATTCTCCCAATACCCCCACACTAAACACAAAATTGTCCTCAATGTTGAAATAAAAGAAAAGGAATATAGGAGAATAACAAAAATAATGTAAAATGCAAAAAATAAAAGATAAGAGAAAAAGAAAGCAAATCTGTTTTTTGTTCTTTTTATGCTGGGTTGCCTCCCAGTAAGCGCTTTTGTTTTATGTCATTTGCTCGACATGTTGCATGCTCATTCTTCATAGATTGGTTTAGCTAAGTCCGCAGAAGTGGTGAGTTCTGTTGTCCAACCTTCATAGAAAGATTTCAAGCGATGCCCATTGACTTTGAGTACTTTGTTGGTTTCTAAACTTGTAATTTCAATTGCACCATAAGGAAAAATATTAGAAATAACAAAGGGTCCAATCCAACAAGAGTGCAACTTTCCAGGAAAAAGTTTCAAACGCGAATGATAAAGAAGGACTTTGTCTCCAACATTAAACTCTTTTCTTGTAATCATTCGGTCATAAAGACTTTTGATCTTTTCTTTGTAAATCCTTGCATTCATAAGCATCATTTTGTATTTCTTCCAATGTAATTCTAATCTTTTTGGGCACCAAAAGGATAGGCGCCACCCATTCACTGTCTATGATGGGGTGAATGACTCCTGCATTATAGGGAACAGTTTGCAAAGCTTGCAAAGCCAATGCTGATTCATGCACATTTTGGGGAACACATGTATGCCTTTCCATCTCTTCTATCTTGGTAAAATCATAGCCATAGCTCAAAGCTACGCTTAATCCATCCTCACTATCAAAATCACAAACTTGTTGCACACACTTATCAACTTGGTCATAATATGTGCTAGAATAAACATTGCTATAAGGATATGTCATTGCATCATGAAAATTAAATTCAATTTTTTCATCTCCTACCTTCAAAGACAAAGTATCCTTACCACAATCAATTTTTGTATTGGCAGTTTTCAAGAATGGTCTCCCAAACAATATAAGAGTGTTGTTTGATGAATCACAAGAATCATGTTCCATATCAAGAATATAAAAGTCACATGGAATGACCAAACTATCAATCTTGACTAGGACATCTTCTATCACACCAAGTGGGTACACAAAACGACGACCCGCAAGTTGTATTATAATGCTAGTTTTATTCAAAGGCTCAAGACTAAGAGAATCATAAACATGTTTATGCATAATGACACGACCAAAAGATTGATGTCTTCTCCCAAGTGCAGGAGTGTCGAAGTAATAAATAACCCGGCAAGACCGGGGTTGAACCACAGGAAGGTTAACTATATAAATTACAAATAACAACAACAACAACAACAACAACAAGAAGAAGTTAAAGAGAGCTTTGAGATGTGATATTGATGTAAGGATTAAACAAGGATAAAATAAATGTCAAGGTTAGAGGATCCACTAATGGTATTTCAAACAAGTATAGTATAAACTCTTTTTATTACTCAACTGGAAACCACACACAAAGGAGGTTCCAATCGGATTATAAATTGTTAACATGATTACATTAGTTATCTTATTTGAATAATGCTAATACTTGTAAATGTTGTCAGACATTCATGATTATAACTTATGTTAACAACAAATCAAGTTTCTTTCATAGCACAGGTGTCGGTTATACCATACGGTTGGGCTATGAAAGTGCCAAGTATTTGTTGTACCAAGAGTTATACAACGTAAATCTAGATTAACCATTTAACAAGCAAAGTATTAAGAATTAATAAGATAACAAATATAAAACATGTTAGTATCAAACATTAAGGTCCATGTTGAGTTTATATTATACTTATTCTTACACCATTAGTGTACCCTTTTCACCTTGACATGATAAACTTAGCTAAACATAACGAAAGAGAGAAACATAAATAAACAAGGAAAGGAAATGAAAAGCATAAGCAAGAGATTAATATAAGCAAAACTTAAGCATTACAAAATATAAAGAGAGAAAGCAAGAGCATGATCTTGATCTGAAAACCAAGATGCCTCAGTACATGGCAAATGCCTCCTTTTATAGGCCAAAATTCAGAACTATTGATTTGTTGACTAATTGTTGAGTGGGTGGCCACATCTTGACTTGGTAACAATCCTTATCTTCTTGTCTGCCAAAAACATCATTGATAATGTCATAATTTGAACAGACTTAAATCATGAAAGTTCTAGGAAATTGTCTCAGCTTTCCAGGAAAAAAAAGTTGAGATAATTTAGACTTCTAGAACTCGAGATATGGGCTGAACACTGAACAATGTCTGGGCTGCAGGACAGATTCGGACTTCTCCATTATTGCTACAATTTGGACTTGAAAATGGCCTTTTTAAATCTTGGACTCCCATGAAAGTTTTAGGCCTATGTCTTAGCTTTCCATCCATATAAGGCAGACCTAAATCCAAGATCTACAGCTCTAGATATGACCCAATGACCGAACAATGTTCCAGTTTGGACTGAACCAATATCTCTTTTCTAAGTTTGGCCCTCTCTTTGTCCTTTCAACTTCCGTACTTAAACTCATCAATCAATCCTTTCATTTATGTGATAGGCCTGCATTTAAGATGAACATTTACCATAAATTAAAGGTATCTTATGGTATCAGACTTGTTATTATAAAACATGCTTTAGTTAAGGAGTTATTGATACTTCAAGTGCAAAATGATGATATAAAACCTTGATAAAAATGCACCTTTAAGTACTCTTTGTGACTTATGGTATCAGACTGTAGCGCCAGATATTCAAGTCGGAATAGCCAAAGGTCAACATTGGCAGATTGCGAGATTTGACTTTGAAAGCTGCGATTTCCATGCTCTTCCTTATTTTATTTTCTTGTCTTAGATTCCAGAAAGGTATGGCTGTTAACTTTTTAATGCCACTAGAATCACTTCATTTCGACCTCTAGAGCTCACGTTCTGCACAAAACATCGACTGAAGGTCAAATCTGCCAATTATCTCCAATTTACTCATTTTTGCATCTTTCATCCAAAAGTGCCTTCAAAACATAAAACAAAGAATATCAAGGCATTTTATATATAAAACATATATAAAACACTAGTTAAATGTGGGTGAAACTATCGAATAATATGATTGCATCATATGACACTACTGATAGAGGAATCAGAGTTGATCCGCACTATGGTCTGGTCGAAATCAACTCAAAAGCTAGACTTCGCAACATAAACAATGTCTTTGTTTTCGCAAAGCAATGTCAACAAGTTTATTACACATACACCCTTTCTTTTAGAAAGGATTGATTAAAAGTGGATTGGTTGTCCGTTTTAAAAACGAAACCCAGGGGTCGTGTCGAGCTTGTTCAGGATGAGAACGAAGACACAAGTGTGCGAGATGAAGTCTTTCAAGTTAGTGAGTTGGTTGAACCATATCGAGCTGCTCCTTCGGTTAACTTGGAAGAAAATTCAAATTTTCGTGTTTTCGATTATAGTCTTGTTGATGTTGACGCAGAGGAGTTGAATGTTGTTTTGAGCTTTAGCGGACAAGCAAATGTCGATGAAGATGATGACCATATTGAAGATTGCAATGAAGGTGATGACTATTCAATTGATGACAAAGAAGAAGAAAATTCTGACTAACTATCAGAATGAAGCCCTGTGTAAAACCCTTTTTTCATGTAATATAGATTATGGATGATATATTTTATAACACGAAATATGTATTGTCTAAGAACTGTTGTTATTGTTTTGTGCGATGGACAGTTTATCATTTAAGTGTTTGCAGGAAGGTAAATAGGCAATATAAATATAATCTTTCTTGTACACTTATCGACGTTCATACCGACGGAATAAGGTCCGTCGGCATTTCATAGAAAGTTTGAAAATAATTACTTGAAATGCCACAATTACCGACGTTAATACTGACAGAATTTTATTCGTCGGCATTTCACAAAGAGTTCGAAAATAATCACTTGAAATGCCACAATCCCCGACAACTTTACCGACGGACTATGCGAATTCCAAAGGGCGGTGCATTAAATGCATCTCTGACCGCGTGAGTTTTCTGACGGACTTACCGATGAACTGCGAAAAAAATGGAGGGTAATTAAAAATGTTGGTGCGAAATTCAAAAATTACCGACGGATTTTCAAACGTCACCGACAGAATAAATTAAAATAATATTTTTTTTATATCCGTCGGTAAAATTGCCCTATAAATCCTAGCAACCGCCCCTTCAGTTCATTTTTTCATCTCTTCCGTTCTTCACCTTTAGTTTGGATTTTTTTCCTCTGATTTCTTCAAGGCTTTCACCTACAATCTCTAGCAAGTGTTCTTGTGAATCTTCATCAGATTAAAAGGTATGTGTTTCCTCTATTTCATTTACTTTAAGGGTTTTTTTTTTTGTTTTAGCTATATTTTTTTTGTTTTTTGTTTTGGTGTATTTTTATAATGTAGATAAAGTCTTGAAATCAACACTTTATTAAGGTAAGCATGTTTCATTCCTAAAGTCTATAGTTTTTTTTTTTTGAATTTTTTGAATATATTTTATTGTTGTATTGGCATAATTATTGAATAATTTGTTGAATTGTAATTGTTAATGTTGAATTTACCTTAGAATAAGTAATTGAATATGTTGGAATAATTAGTAATTTTACTACATTATTGCATGATTTGTGTTTAATTATTTGCATTAATTTTAATTGTTAGTTTAGAGTTTTTTTTGAATTTTTTTTATTGTTTGTATTTATACAATGATTGAATATGTTGTTAATGTTGAATTTACCTTGTAATTAGTATGAATGTTATATGTATAGATGTTATGTTATATACAATATTAGTATAGATGGAGTCAATTGGTTGTGGCTTTTGTCAATATTTGCAGGTTTGTGGATTTGGGTAGTATCCAGTATAGGGGAGGTGATGTCGAATTTTTTTTAACATTTGAAGTTAATTATATAATTATTCGTATACAATTGTGTAGATGCGTAGAACAAAAACCGGAGCTGGTCGTTCACGTATGGTCGCAGTTATTTCTTCTAGCAGCGAGGATGACGTATCCTTAGATGCCTCTCAAGAAGAGGCACTTACGCCACCTGCACCGTCAACTGATGCTGCCTCTTCCAGCACGAGTTCACAACACAAAAGTGGCATGCCTTCGCAGCGGAATCAGTTCACCCGCAAGTACGAGGCACAGTGGAAGAACGACCTTTCAATGTAAGTTTGTTAAGGTTTTAGTTTTTTCTTTTAAATTATAAAATAATTTATGAACAACTAATCAATATTTCATGAATTTAATTTTTTTTCAGGTTCACAAACATTGAGGCTGCCCGAGTAATATCATCGGCGTTTAAATCGTCGATGGAGATTCCATTATTTCAATGGAGTCAGGTATCCAGACATCCTGAATGGATACCTCAAATCGATGCATGGTTTAACAGATTTGAGGTTGGTGTTAATTTCTAATTTACAGCTTATTTCTAATAATTTATTAATATAATTGTAAATAAATTATTATTTTTATTTATCTAATTATTTATACACAGCACAAATTCGCCTGGGACAGGGCGCATGACAAAGTTGTGAGGAGGGTATGGGAAAATCACGCGGCAACTAGGTAACATCGAAAACAATACAAGATTTTTTTAGAAAAAAAATTTATGTTTCAACTTCTAATTTCTCGCTATGGAAGTAGGTTGCGTGATTTTTGGTATGAATCACAAAAAAGGCAAAAAAAACCATGAGAGATAGGGGTCTCCAAGGCTAGAACGACGTGGCGGTTTGAAGGGATTTCAAACCGATATACATCCCGGAAGATATATGGCCACACTATCTTGAGCACGTGACGTCTGAGCGGTTCACACTACGCTCACAGTCCGGTGCTGGCAATCAGAATCGGCCAATTCATGGCTCGGTGATAACGCACACCGGCGGCTCCGTTTTGTTTTTTGGACATGCGAAACAGATGGTAAGATTAATTTAAATGAAATATATCGTTAGATTAATTTGTTGTTAATTAATCTTTTTTCATTATAGGCTACGTCTCTTGGACGTGAGCCGAGCCCGATGGAGCTGTTTGTGGAGACGCACGTGCGGAGTCAAGACCGTTAAAAAGGGGCGCAACAGTTCGTTGACAACCGTGCTCAACACTTCGTGGTATGTTTGTTCAACCATTTTATTTTGTAAGTTATTATTTTTATTGAATTGAATATGATGATTACTTTTTTTATTTTCAGGAGACCTATAATAGCTGGTTGAGGGAGGGATATGGGGACAATCCTTTGACCCATCCGGAATTTGATCCGGATTTATGGATGGAGGTTGTATTGTTTGGTGGACCCGATAAAAATCAGATTTACGGGCTCTCCAACACTACGGCCGAGAACTTTCGGGCGGCCCGTAGTGTTTCAACCGTTGGGAGCTCCCAATAAGTATCGAGCACCCAATCTAAGGAGTTCATGGCCTTGCAGCAACACACGGCTCAGCTCACTGAAAAATACGACCACCTATCAACGGAGCATGCACAACTGTATGCACAACAAAAAGAAGAGCATGACCAGCTTCGCGAATTTGTCATGAACATGGCATCACAGAGTGGTGATACATGTGCGCCTCCTCCTTTTTGGCCGTATAACAACCAGCCTCCTCCTCCTCCTCCAGCTCCACCATTATGTTAATTTGTAATGAAAATTATTTAATTTTAATAGTTAATTTAACATTTTTTTTAAAACACATTCAGTTTGTAATGAATATTATTTAATTTTATTTCTTTTGTTTTTGATGTTTAATAAAAATTTTATTTGCATAATTGGTTTTTTATTACCATTAATTTATATAATTTTATATTATGTTTTCTAAATAATTTTTTAAAAACATATTCACAGAGGGTTTTACCGACGGAATATATCCGTCGGCATTTGACAGTAACTGTCACCGTCATTGAAGAATTTACAGACGGATATATTCGGTCGGTATTACAGACTCACCGAAAAATTTACCGATGAACTTAATTCATTGGTATTTTACAGTGCCTACCACAATTACCGATGAAGTTACAGACGAATATCTTCGGTCGGTATTCCAAACACTCAACGACAAATTTACCGATGGTATGAATCCGTCGGTATGTCACACTATCACTGACGGGATAAATCTGTCGGTATATTTCAAGCGGGCAACTTTTTTTTGCGCGCAATTTCTGTCTGTAAAACCATGGGCAAATGTTTTTTTTATTTTTCCAATCGATATAACGATGGAATATGGTATTACCAATGAAAGGAAAGCCGACGGACGTATTCTGTCGGTGAGGATGTCGGTAAATAAATTACCGATGAAATCTTAATCACATACCAACGGAATATTTCCGTAGGTAAAACTGTGAAATCTTGTAGTGGTAGGACTTATCCATTTGCTGTCAGAAATAGGATAAATGATTCCATTATCTAGAAGCTTAATGACTTTATTTTTCACTACTTCTTTCATATTGGGATTAAGCCTTCATTGCATTTCTCTAGAGGGTTTAACATCATCCTCCAAATAAATTCTGTGTGTGCAAATCAAAGGACTAATTCCTTTTATGTCAGCTATGGTCCATCCTAATGCATTTTTATGCATTTTCAGAGTTTGTAATAACTTACCTTCTTGATGTGCATCAAGTTTTGAAGAGATTATTACCGGAAAAGTTTTATTTTCTCCTAAAAATGAGTATTTGAGATTGAATGGTAATGGCTTCAAATCAGGTTTTGGTGGTTGAACACTTGAAGGTATGGACTCAATTGATCGTGGTGGAAATTTCTCAATTTTTGATCTCCAACTATTTGCCTTTGATTCTTCCTGAAAATAAACCATTTGCAAATCGTCAGATTCATCAATCTCAGTTTCACTAGAAGTGGTTTGAAATTGATCATGAACTAATTTTTCAGTAAAGTCCACTTCGTGTAAATCATTATCATCTCCAGGTTGCTTGCAAATGTTGAAAATGTTCATCTCCAATGTCATGTTTTCAAAAGACAGCTTCATCAGTCCATTCCTACAATTAATCAATGCATTAGAAGTTGCAAGAAACAGACGTCCTAAAATAATAAGAAATGAATTACATGCTTCAACAGGTTGTGTGTCCAAGATAATAAAATCCACAGGATAAATGAATTTATCGACTTGTACTAACACATCTTCAATTATTCCTCTAGGCACTTTTACAGATCTATCGGCAAGTAAAAGAGTTACAGAAGTTGGTTTTAACTCACCTAGATTGAGACTTTGAAAAACTGAATATGGAAGTAAATTCACACGAGCTCCAAGATCAAGTAAGGCTCTTTCAATTTTATGTTCTCCAATAAAGCAAGAAATTGTAGGACAACCAGGGTCTTTATATTTCAAAGCATTATTGTTTTGAAGAATAACACTTACTTGTTCGGCTAAAAGGCTTTCTTTTTCACATTCAGTTTTCTCTTCATAGTGCACAGATCTTTCAAAAATTTAGCATAAGAAGGAACCTGTTTAATAACATCCAACAAAGGTATATTGATCCTTACCTGTTTGAAAGTTTTAAAGATTTCAGAGTTGTGATTGACTTTCCTTTGTTTGGTAATGGCATGAGGAAATGGAAGTATTGGCGAGGAATCAGTCTTTTCTTTGCAATGTTCAGATTCAACCCCTTCCTTACCCTCAGAGATTGACTCATCTTTCTCACAAGGTTCAAAAATGGGTTTTTCAATAACCTTACCATTGCGAAGAGTGATGACTGATTTGGCTTGATCCATGTGTTGGCTTCCAGAACTACTTGCATTCACATTGTATTGCCCCTTTGGATTTGCTATGGTTGAGATGAAAACTTACCTTTCTCTTGAAAACTGAGAGCAGATGTCAATTTTGCAAGAGTATCTTTAAAATCTGTCATGCTTTGAGCAAGTTGAGTGTTGATTGTCTCTTCCTTTTCAATGAATGCATGCAATGTTTCCTCAAGATTTCTTCTAGGAGGGAGAGCATAAGGAGGTGCATATCCATGAGAATTTTAGAAATTATGGTGTGCTTGAAACGGTGGCTGTGAAGTTTGTGCATTATTATTATCACTCTTCCTATTGAAATTTGGGTGATTTCTCCAACCAGGGTTGTATGTTTGCGAGTATGGGTTATGATTGGGCCTTTGAAAACTGTTTAAAGCATGGGCTTGTTCATGGAGACATTCCTTAAAAGAAGGCAAAGTTGGACAGTCATTGGTTGAATGTTAATTGGTTTCACAAATTTGAAACACAATGTCTTGAACAGATTTTAGTTGACCATTCTTTTTTAATTTTAGTGCCTCAACTTTTCTAGCTAAAGATGCAAACTTGGCTTCGAGATCATGATCTTCCCTAAGGTTGTACATACCTCTACTAGATGTATGAGGTTGGGTTTTACTTGGTGCCTCATAAGTGCCTGTAGTGTCCTAATTTTGTGTATTTTCAGCTAGCAAGTCTAGGTACTTCATTGCTTCATTATGGTCTTTATCCTCAAAAGTTTCATTGCACATCAATTCAACCATTTGCCTATCTTTAGGAGTTAACCCTTCATAAAAATGTGTAACCAATCTCTATGTTTCAAAACCATGATGAGGGCAAGTATTAAGCAAGTCTCAATACCTATCCCAACATTGGTAAAATGTTTCTCCTGGTTTTTTGAGTGAAAGTGATGATTTGTCTTTTGAAAGAGTTTGTTCTGTAAGATGGAAAAAACTTCTTTAAAAATTGTTGTTGCATTTCATCCCAAGCACGAATGGATCCAGGTCTCAAGTTTTATAGCCATATTTTAGCTTTATCTTTTAATGAAAAAGGAAAAAGCTATAACCTGATGGTGTTCATGCTACAATTTGAGTCATTATAAGTGTTGCAGACCTCCTCAAATTCCCTTATATGCAATTATGGATTTTCTAAATCTAAGCCATGAAAAGAAGGTAAAAGTTGAATAATATCTGGCTTAAAATTAAAATGAGATGCATCAGGGGGAAAAACTATGCATAAGGGTGCACTTGTTCTTGTGGGATTCATGTGGTCTTTAAGTGTTCTAACACGAATATTCTCATTATTCTCATTATAAAGCGATTGGTTATCTTCTACGGCCATATTTTCTGAAAATGATGAGGATACCCTACAAAGTCTACCACTTAATGTACATGACCAGACTCTCATGTACGTATAAGAAGAGAATAAAAGGAAGAAATGAAAAGAAAAATAAACAAAACAAAACAAAACAAAAGAAACAAAAGTTAGATAAAATGAAAAGTGAAAAGAGAAAATAAAATAATTATTATAATTTATACAAGAATTTACCTCCTCGGCAACGGCGCCAAAAACTTGACACGACCAAAAGATTGATGTCTTCTCCCAAGTGCAGGAGTGTCGAAGTAATAAATAACTCGGCAAGATCAGGGTTGAACCACAGGGAGGTTAACTATATAAATTATAAATAACAACAACAACAACAACAAGTTAAAGAGAGCTTTGAGATGTGATATTGATGTAAGGATTAAACAAAGATAAAATAAGTGACAAGTTCAGATCTCAATAAGAATTACTTGCAGTAGTATTTGCATGTGACAAGTTTAGATCTTATCTTGTTGGCTCACCTGTTGTTGTTTTTAGTGATCATGCAGCTTTGAAATATCTTCTTTCAAAAAAGGATTCTAAGGCTAGATTGGTACGATGGATTTTGTTACTTCAAGAATTTAATATCACAATCAAAGACAAGAAAGGCACCGAAAATGTTGTCGCGGATCATTTGTCAAGATTGACAATAGATTCCACATCTGACATCACACAAATCAATGATTACTTTCCTGATGAATATTTATTTTTTGCTGCTACAATGCCTTGGTTTGCTAATATTGTTAATTTTCTTGTTTCTGGACATTTGCCAGCTCATTGGAGCACCCAAGACAAAAGAAAGTTCTTGACCGAAGTGAAGAACTTTTATTGGGATGACCCTTATTTATTCAAATATTGTCCTGATCAAATATTTCGAAGATGCATTCCTGACAATGAGGTAAGTAATGTCATTAAATTTTGTCATTCTGAGGCATGTGGGGGTCATTTCTCATCAAGAAAGACAACTGCAAAAATCTTACAAAGTGGATTTTATTGGCCCACCATGTTCAAGGACACGCATGCATTCTGCAAGATTTGTGAAAATTGTCAAAAGTTGGGATCTATTTCAAAACGTCACATGATGCCTTTAAATCCTATTCTTGTCATTGAGATCTTTGACTGTTGGGGTATAGATTTTATGGGTCCATTTCCTCCATCATTTGGTTTCTTGTACATATTAGTCGCAGTAGATTATGTTTCAAAATGGATAGAGGCAATTCCAAGTCGAAACAATGATCACAAAACAGTGATAAAGTTTTTGAAAGAAAATATTTTAAGTCGATTTGGAATCCCTCGAGCCATGATAAGTGATGGTGGAACACATTTTGCAACAAGTCATTTGAGTCTTTAATGAAAAAATATGGAATCACACACAAAGTTGCCACCCCTTATCACCCTCAAACAAGTGGACAAGTAGAACTTGCTAATAGGGAGATCAAACAGATCTTGGAGAAAACAGTGAACCCTAATAGGAAAGACTGGTCTTTAAGACTTAATGATGCACTTTGGGCTTATCGAACTGCTTATAAAACATCATTAGGTATGTCACCTTATAGACTAGTCTATGGGAAACCTTGTCACTTGCCTGTGGAACTTGAACATAAAGCTTATTGGGCTATTAAAGCTTTCAATTCAAATCTTGATGATGCTAGTCAGCTGCAAAATTACAAATAAATGAGCTTGAGGAAATAAGAAATGATGCATATGAAAATTCAAGAATTCATAAAGCAAGAATCAAAGAGTTTCATGACAAGAAAATATTGAGAAAAACATTCAATGTTGGTCAAAAAGTCTTGCTTTATAATTCTCGACTCCATTTATTTCCTGGAAAACTAAGATCAAGATGGAGCGGTCCTTTTATTGTGAAACATGTGTATCCATATGGGGCCTGTGATATTGAGAATCCAAAGAATGGTAATGTTTTCAAGGTAAATGGACATATTTGAAAGTTTACTTTGACAATTTTTCAGTTGAAAATGACTCTATTGAATTGGGTGATCCTGTATATAAAGATTGATTCTTTTTCTCACATTGTTTTTGTGTTTCTTTTTGGTGTGACCTTTGTTTTGCTAGTTTCTCTCACCCCGTCAAATGGATAAACGGTACTCCGTGACTCTTAAAGTCGGTTCTTTCAGTTTCCCATGATAACTGATATTGTGTATATTTGTGCAATTCTTTGCTCTTTCTCCCTTCTTTGCATCTCTTTTCCACTTCTCATCTAAAAAAAAATGGACACCACTCTTGAAAAATTGAAAAAGTATTTTCCTGCTCTGCCTCAGAATGCGATAACAAAAATTTACCGTGCTAGATGTGCAAGATTGCGATTGTTAATGAACCATGGAATTCCTGAAGATATTCGCTGGCTAATTGAAGCAAAGGTCCGATTATCAGGTGAGTCCTCCAATTCTTTCATTTCATACATGCCTGGAACAGGTAAAAGCACTTTTGCAAAGAAACGTCGTGCAAAACGACTGCAAGTCTGTCACAGATGTGCCAGATGGACTTGTAATATTAGATGTCATTCTTTAGGAATGGTATCTATAAATCGTGAAGATAAAATACAGTTCATTAAGGATGGCCTGAGTAAGGAGTCTTTAGATAATCTTCTGTTGACTCTTGAGACGCACCCTAGTGGAGATGTGCATCGTGCAATTCATGATTTATGGCCACAATTTCATAAGGAACATGCTCGACATAGTCTTGGGAATCTGACTAAAAAAGACCATGTTTGCCAGTTTTTAAGAAAATTGGATGGAAAGCATATCCCCGACCCATAGAGGCGTTTAAGCTGTTCTTGGACGTAAAACCAAGGGAAGATGTGAGCCACAATCACAACTGCTTGTACATACACATGTTTTTTTAAAAAAAAAAAAAAGAGAGAGAGAGAGAGAGACTCCAGCTGGCCTATATATAGGTGGTTTGATTGCTTTTTCAATTTCTCATCTATAAAATCTTCTCTTCCTTCCCTTCATTTCTACTCAACCCATACATTTAACAGATATCAAAGTGTGTAGCAATGGCAGGTTCCTCAAGTCCTCAAATAAGAAATATTTGTGTTTTCGGTGGATCCAGTCCTGCGAAAGAAAAAGAGTTTTTAGAATCAGCAAATCATCTTGGTCAGGTATTAGCTGAGAGAAAGATTCATTTAGTGTATGGCGGAGGTAGCCTTGGGTTAATGGGGGGGTGATAGCTGTATTTTTAGGAGGCAGTCAAGTTTTGGGGGTCGTCCCCAAAGCTTTAGCAAAAGAGGACCTCCTTGGAAAAACAATTGGAGAGGAACTACAGGTCTCCACAATGTCTGAACGATTGAATACAATGTTTAAACACGTTGATGCCTTCATTGCCTTACCAGGTGGTCTGGGCACATTGGAAGAGATCTTTCATATTTCCTCTTGGGCCCAACTTCACATTCACCATAAACCTATAAGTTTGTTAAATGATTATGGTTTTTATGATAAATTGTTGTCTTTTCTTGATCAAGCTGTGGAACAGGAATTTCTAACATCTTCGGCACGACAAATTATAATCTCTGCTGCTACTGCTGATCAATTGATTGACCAACTACAATCTTTCATCCCTATCATTGATCCCTCCATGAGTCGCATACATTGGTCAACTAAGGAAAGCAGTAAAAAGCTTAGATTGGATTTGAGCCTTCGTTTGTGAAACCTTATGTCTTTTGGTTTTATTAATAACATATTATTTTGTTTTGTTATTTCTTATATTTGTTTAAGTGTGTTTCAGGTTTATCAGTGTTCGTTGTTTTAGGTGATGTCTTCTATACTCTATCTTTCTACCTTAGGAAATTGAGGACAATGTCTCATTTTGGTTGGGGGGGAAAGGCTAGTAATTGATTGATACTAAAAAAAAAAATTAACTAACTATGTTTTCTATTTACAAAACTGTTGTTACTAAGATGGCAGAGTCAAGGAGTTCTTTTGTTAAAGTGACTCTTGAGACGCATCTTAGTAAACATTCTTAACAAGGTCTATCATAATACTTCTTGAAATATTCAGGTTTACAAACTCTCGTATTATTATCAATTGATTCTGCTTATATACTAATTGAACAAGTATTCTTAAACCTTCATTTTCACACATACACTTTAACATATGATTGTGGGTCGCACATTATTACATTATTTATGTTCTTTTGTTAAAGGTAACAACTAAGGGAAAGGGATGGTATATAATTTGCAAAAACAAAAAAACAAAAAAAATGAAAAAATATATAATAATAATAAAAATGTAGATAAGTTTGGTTTCGTAGCCTCCCTAATCTAAGCAATTAAGCCCGAAGGGGTGTTTTAACATCTAATACCCTAAAGTCAACTGACTTGGGAGTTATTGGCCCAACGCTTGTTACATGGGTTGAGGAGAAAAGCTTAAGGGAATCAAACATTGCACTATCTACGTATCAGTATCTGCAACCCGAGTTATTAAGCTCGAAGGGGTGTCTCAACACTTAATGCCCTAAGACCAACTGGTCTGGGAGTCATTAGCCGAAAGCTCATTACATGGGTTAAAGATGCATTGTGTTTTAAGTTATATGTATATAAAAAAAAGAAAAAAAAAGGATAATAATCCCAACCCGAGGAAGTTAACCTTAAACATTAGAACAGAATATTGTTTTCTTCCAATAAAAGCCCCATCATCTATGTTTTCATACATTTGAGCACATAAAAAAAAAGGTTTATTAATATTTTGTTTAAGAGGTATTGAGCAGATATATATAAATTTAATGAGAGTTTGTTTACTTGGATAGATTAATGGAAGTTAAATGATGAATGCCTTGCTTTGTGGAACTTGCAAATTGTTTTTCTATTTTAACGCTTTGATTACTACGGACTAGTAATAAGCTGGTTGGGGGTGTGATTAGTACTTAAAAGTGCATTTTTATCAAGGTTTTATATCATCATTTTGCACTTGAAGTATCAATAACTCCTTAACTAGAGCATGTTTTATAATAACAAGTCTGATAATATAAGATAGCTTTAATTTATGGTAAATGCTCATTTTAAATGCAGGCATATCTCACAATTCAAAGGATTGATTGATGTGATTAACTATTGAAAGTGAAAGGACAAAGAAAAGGCGAAGCTTAGGAAGGAGATACCGATTCAATTCAAATTGGAACATTGTTAAGTTATTGGGTCATATCTGGAGCTGTAGATCTTGGATTTCAGTTTAATTTATATGGATAGAAAGATAAGAAATAGGCCTACAATGTTCATGAATAGTGGAAGACCCAAATCTACCGTTTTCAAATCCAAAGTTTGGCCACAAAAGAGAAGTCAGAATGTCTTGCAATCCAGCCTAAACACTGCTCAGAAGTTTACCCATATCTGGAGTTCTAGAAAGCCAAATGAAGTGAAATTTGGTGAGTGGAAGGAAAAGACAATTTACAAAAACTTTCATGAAGAAGACCTGCTCAAATTCTGATGGTAACAATGACATTTCATCCAGACAAGAGCTTGAGGGCTATCCACCACGTCCACCAGCAGCACTACTCAGTATTTTAGCCATATCTCGAGCTCTAGTGATCCAAATGCTCTGAAATTTTATGGGTGGAAAGATAAGATGATTGCCAACAACTTTCATGAGGAACACTTTGTCAAATTCTGATTGCATCAATGTCAATTTATCCAGCCAAAATGCTTGAGTGCTGTCCACCAAGTCCACTAAATCAATAGTTGGCCACTACATCAATAATCAATTACCAAATGAATAGTTCTGAATTTTAGCCTATAAAAGGAGGCATTTGCCATTCATTTAGGAATCTTGGTTCTTCATATCAAGATTATGTTCTTTCTCTCTCTTTATATTTTTGTAATACTTAAGTTTTGCTTTCATTAATCTCTTGTTCATGCTTTTCATTTCCTTTACTATACTTAGTTAACTTATATCATGTTTATGTTCTTATATTGTTTATTTATGTTTTTCTTCTTCATAATGTCTAGCTAAGTTAATTATGTCAAGGTGAAAAGGTTTCACTAATGGTGTTAGGATAAGTATAATATAAACTCAACATGGACTTTAATGTTTATATCCAAGAAAGTTTGCTATTAACATGTCTTATCATTTTTATCTTATTAATTCTTAATACCTTGCTTGTTAAATGGTTAATCTAGATTTGTGTTGTATAACACTTGGTACATCAAATACTTGATCCTTCATAGTCTTCGGCCGACATCGTTATTATGAGAGGAACTTGATTTGTTGTCAACATAAGTTAGCATCATGAATACCTGATAAAATTTATAAGTATGGTGTTACGTAAATAAGATGATTAATATGATTATGTTGATAATTTATAAAGAGTTTATACTTTACTTATCTCTAATACTATTAGTGGATCCCCTAACCTTGACATTTGTTTTTATCATTGTTTAATCTTCACATTTATCTTACATCTCAAAGTCCTCTTTAACTCATCATCACCACCACCACCACCATCATCATCGTTGTTGTTATTTATAATTTATATAGTTCACCTCCCTGTGGTTCGACCCCAGTCTTGCTGGGTTATTTATTACTTTGACACTCTTGCACTTGGGATAAGACATCAACTCTTTGATCGTGTCAGAAGACTTAGTAACTGGGCAGTATTTTATCCATTTTCTCTCCATCTAAGCACCTCAAGCTTAGGTTGTTGTGGATTTTATAGCAGAATGACCTTCCGACAATAGGTTTACCGGTCCTATAGACCATGATAAATGGGTTGTTCTAAAAGAGAGATTGAGAGTAGTTGAAAGGAATAATATGATTGACCCTGTATTAGCAGCTGGAGTTTGTTTGGTTCCAAAAAAACATTTGTGGTGCCGAAAGAGTTCAGAGTGCCGGACTTCATCAAGTACACCTGGTTTGAATGCTCAAACACTCATATTCGGTCTACTATAACAAGATGGATAAAGTGATCCATCATGATAAAATTCTAATATATTTCTTTCAAGATAGTCTTACAGAGTTTGTATTAAGCCAATATATAAGACTGAATAGTACCAAGATTAATAAGTGGAAGGATCTGACAGATCCCTTCTTGAAGTAGTTAATTTCAATCTAGAAACTACTTCGAATAGAACCAGTCTGATGTCCATGGAAAAGGAAAACCAAGAGTCTGTGAGGACATATACATAAAGATGGCGAACATGTGTCCAACCTCTGTTGATAGAGATAGAAATGGTGATGTTATTTGCCAACACCTTCTAATCCCTTTATTACGAGCATTTGATGGGAAGCTCAGCTCGACATTTCTATGAAGCCGTGAGGATTGCTGAAAAAATTAAACAAGCTATCAAAATGGAAAAATTAGAGGTCCTACCATGGATTCCAGAACAATTACAAGATATGAATCAGAATATGGCTCTCAAATGGGAAACCTTAGTCATGTGGTCCAGTCAAGTTTTGTTATAGCATAAAAAATGTCTTTGTTAAAGATTGATATACCTCTGCCACTTAAGTTTGTCTACCAGATACCTGTTAGACTTCAGACTTGTTGCCCTGACTCCATAAAATCTCATGTAACTACCATTTCCTAAGTGGTATGATCCAGAAGAGAGATGTGAATATCATGGTGGGGTCCTAGGCCATTCGATTGAAAATTAAAAAAAAATCTTTAAGTATCAAGTTCGAATGATGGTGAGTAAAAGGCATGTTGAGTTTATGAAGGATGCTTTCATCAACCATATTGTTATTGGATCATCATGAACATAACAAAGATCATGACAAGACACAAATAATTGTTGGAGAATTAGAGTGTTGTATTTTGTTATTCAACACTTCTATTTCGGGATCACACCCTATCATATTTTCAAAGAAATATGTCTTTTCTTTGCCTCTTTGTTGTTCTGAAGTCAAGAGATGTTTAACATTTTATTTTGACAAAATATTTTGATCAAACTCTAACATGTGAAATTAAGGCTAGTAAATCCTGAAAGATTAAAAATATTTTGATTGTAAAAATGACTTGATGTTTGTTAAAATAGCACAATAAACAATGTGGGATGACCAAATAAATTTTGAGCTCACATACAAAATTGAACCACACATCATAGAGCCAAGTTTTATCAGTTTACATAATGTCATATAGTGGATTTGATAGTTATAGACTCGCGAATCATTATTTCTTATAAGTCCAAACCATTACGTTGGACGAGGTCAACATTTATCAGTTTTAGTCGACCTTGCTTGAAATGAGAAAAGGCCATATTTATTTATTCTCTTCACTATTCTTAAAATATATATCCCTTGCAAATCCCAATTTGAGCCTAATAGAATCTTCTTTTGAAAAAAAACCCTGACATGGATCACACCCCACACTAGGGGCAAATGAGGGATTTTTGGTTGAAAAGATATCTTTGTTACACATACTTTTGTGAAGCATAACTTTTAAATAAATTATAATCCCATGTGTGATTGTTGATGTGGAAATTGAATTTTATAGGTAATAGTGATTGAAGAAAGAAAAAGAAACACATGAAAATGATGGTTTATATGCTCGACATTCAAACCAGAAATCTGGGTTGTGTTGTTAGTTAACTTATGACTAGTAATTGACCTAAATAAAGGCATAATCTGGAGAATTGTCCTCATGAAAGTTGTAGAATTGGGTGTTAACTTTTCAATGGAGCTGGAATCACTTAAATTGGAGTTGTAGAACTCTAGATATTGGTAGGAAACTAAAGACAGGTCAGAGTGGAAAATTCTGGACACCATGTGCACTAAACCTTGAACTGAGATTTTGGGCATAAAGCTGAGAGAAATTGGAATAAATGCCTTCCTGAAAGATGTGTGCCATTATGTTAACTTTCACAGGGAATAAGCCTTGCTCTATTTTGAGTTATAGAACTCAAGATATAGATAAAACACAAAGGAGAACTGGGTTGACCCTCTTCATCCCATTTGTGTAATTGTGTCTTAGTTTACTAAAGAAATAAACACCGAAGGGAACCGAGTTCTATAACTCTAGTGGAGGAAGAAACATTAAACAGTATTTTAGTGCACTTACCATGTGTTGTTTGAATATAATGAGTTTGAGATGAAATTTAATAGAGGTGATTCTTGCATAAGGAATGAGTATGTAAACTCGTTAAAGTATATACTGACGGAAAAATATTTGTATGGTACAGGAGGAATACCGGGCACAGGGTCTTCCATCGGAGGAGCTCACGCGATCAAAGAAGCAGGTAAGCGAAATCTTGCCTATAATGAACTTAGATAAATCTGAAATTCTAAATTCTTGACGAATACTAAGGATCTAGAAGGTTATGGATAAAATTTTAGAGACAATGTAAGACTGATGCAATTGAATTGTTCCGTAATGATCGAAAAACCAATGCAGAAAAACATCTCTGAAGTCATCAAAAATTAATGAATTTGAATCAATCATAAATCAAGAAGTTAAGTCTTAAACCTTAAGATTTGTGATGAATATAATGAAGTTAGTAATATGGATGATTCATGAATATAATATGAGCTTAGAAAGAATTTGATTTGCTTTTGCAATGAGCAGAAGCCAATGTTGGAATTGTTTTCGGAGACTCGAAAACCATTGAAATTGGATTGCTTTCACAATGAGCCAAAGCCAATGTTGGATTTATTTCTGGAGATGCAGAAACCATTGAATTTGGATTGCTTTCGCAATGAGCGAAAGCCAATATTGGGATTGATTTTCAAAGTCAAGGAAACCAACAAATGTGATTTGCTTTCAAAATGAGTGAAAGCCAATGGTGGTATTGTTTTCCGTAGCTTTAGAAACCGATGAATTTGAGTTTGCCTTCGTAATAAGCAATGGCCCATAAAGCGAAGACCCTCCCGGGAACTCGAGAAGGCATTATATTATAATGAATGTTGAGCGTAGTCATGTAAAATTCTTGATTTATCTTGCATGATTAGATAAATTGTGATTATGAGTATATAGATATGTTACGTAATTGTTATGAAAGACATGACTATCATTCTTGAGGAATTCCTAGAATACTCAATAAGCGAATGGATACTCTCAATCTCGTTATCCTTAGAAGATAAAACTATGATCATAATTTGAAAATTTGTTTATTAAATTTTATTGCAAGACCTTCATATATCGGTGGACCGAATAACTAGACGACAGATGGATTCCAGGACTTCAAGGAACTTTTATTGTGCATGTAATAGATTTTATAATTTAAACAATAACTTTCTTTTGCAATGATGTTATTTTATCTTTATATATCTCATGTAATGAAGTCCTTAGACAAACGTCTTATGTAAAACGATAACTAAGTACATTTCAAAACAATTTCCATGCATGTTCTCTTTTAAACTAAATTTCCCTACTTACACACACACATGTACATCTTAGGATAATTAAGCATGATTGGTTTAATAATTCTTTCCTTTGATCTAATGTATGTTTCGAATTATACTCTTAAAAATATATATGATATTAATACTGAAAGATGAATGGTCTATGTGATGTTAAGAATGTTTCTAAGGCTGAGATAACATAAAAAGGAAATTGAGATGAATAACTTGTGTGGTTATAAAAGCCTTGAAAAGTAGGCAATTTTTGATAATTTGGTATGTCTAACTATAGGGGAAACTTTTTCGAAAATTTCATCAACCTATATATGAATTCGAAAATAAAAAAAAACAATTACAATGCTATTTCTATTTCATTATTACGTTTGATTTCTTGTTTCGTTAATTGGGATGTTACAGGTGACCTGTCCATTTTTAAGTTAAAAAATTTATCTATTTTCATAGGTGACCTGCTCTTTTTTTCAGAAAATAGTATTTTTTCACGAGGGATCTGCCTTTTTTCAGAAAATGGTCTATTTTTACGGGTGACCTATCCTTGCTAAATTTTAAAAATTGATCTATTTTAATGGGTGACATCCCCCCCCCCCCCCTTTTAAAAATGGTCTATTTTCATGGATAACTTGCCCTTTCTGAAGTTCAAAAACTAGTCGTTTTTCATAGGTGACTTGCCTATTTTCAGAAACTGGTCTATTTTCATGGGCAACCTACCATTTTTAAATTTTAAAAATTTGTCTATTTTCATAGGCGACCTGCCTTTTTTTAGAAAATGATCTATTTTCATAGGCGACATGCCCTTTTAAAAAACTTGATATGTTCTCATGGGCGACCTGCCCTCTTTTTTTTTCAACTTAATACTAGGACCAAATCCTTTCATTTTTCAAAGATCAAAACAAAATACTCTTTCATGGTATATTAAAACAAATACTAGTTTTGTGTGTTCATATTACGTGGATAAAGCCTTTTGTCTCCTGCTCATAAATTCCATCGTTCTTCTTCTTAAAAGACAATTAATATTTTAATTTTGAGGTTAGATCATATGCAATGCATGTTTTTTTAAATATAGGCCCCCTCATTTTCTTCAAAATCTTCACCGAGGTTTGTAATTTCTATGACAATTATTCTGGCTAGTTTTTCTCTTCGTTTCACCCGAGTAAGTTCGTGTGAGTTACTAGAGCATTTAGTTGCCTTGTATAGCCTTCTTTTATGGCTATGATGAATATCATCATCAATTGGAAATGACTAGGAAACTCTCTATCTTGTGACAACACTGTGAGCTTTTAACACTTCTAACGCTCTTTAGGGGGTTGAGGGTGATTTCCCTAACAAAGATTTTGCAAGATTTACTTGTTTTTTAAAAAAATCCAAGATTCATTAATGTTATGTCAAAAAGTGTTTTATTATGGCGTTTGGTGTAGAAGTTGACCTACTTTGAGAAGGGTCAAATACTGGTTTGAAGTTTTGTGTTTGGATTCTCTCGACGCGAACAAAAGACAAAAAGATTTTTAATTCATCATTACTTTCACATTTGATTCCTTAAGTGTGTCATTTATCAGTCTATTTTACTTGCTTAATTAGAAAGGACTTTTTAGGTATATAATAAGGTTAGGTGGCGTGGTCAACGAAGAAAAGAGTTTACAAGCTCAAACGGTGTTTAAGGGTTTTAAACCTGGGATCACCATTAACTACTCATTAACTCCCTTGCTATCTTTGTAAAACAAATGTCATATGACCATCGTATTTTTATTGGCAAGTTTTGTCTTTTAAAATTGGATAGAAAACTTCATCATAATCCCAAAAAAATGCTTTCTCTTTACCAAACAAGAATTCTCAATGTCATCAAAATCAAACGGTCAGTATATGACTCATTGCCCATATCAAAACTTGATTTAAAGGGAAAATCAGGGTTTCCTACCCATCTTTAGAATTATTATTTTCTTTTTTCTATTTCATCATCTTTGTAAAAGAAAAACATACAACCATGCTACCCATTTTATGTTTACCTAAAAGATCAATCATTATTTTAACAGAGGTCGTAATGGAACTCCAAGTTCTATTTTGAAGGATAACCAATTATTTGAAGGTGTTAGAAGCTTCATCTTAGGCTTCATTTTTTTAAGATGAAACCTTCGGCGTCGACTCTTGGCATTAGAACCTGATTTGTCTTTAAGTGCGGGCAATGTCTGCTTATGGCTTCTTTACAACTCTCTTTTAGGTTTTCTTGATTCTCCTAGTCTAGGGCTTTTCACTTTTAGTCCTTTCTAAAACTTTGGGTTTAATAATCTCTTTACCACCAATTTTGTTGTGGTCTTCATCTTCTTGACCAACAAAATCATTTCTCACTTGCCCCTAGTGTGGGGTGTGTCCCAGGTCAAGGTTTCTCTTTAAAAGAAGGATTCTACCAGGCTTAAAAAGGAATTACGATGGATATATTTTCTTTATAGATATCAAAGACGGTCTTTCCTCATTTCAAGCAAGACTAGTTAGAACTGATAAATTTTAACTTTACCATTGTAAAAGTCGGTTATATTTTAACCCGACCAAATTAATAATAATAATAGATAAATAAATAAGTAAGCAAGCAAGCATTGGGAGGGGAAAAATTAAACAAAAAAAAAAGTTATAAGGCATTAATTTATTGAGAAAGAAAGGATGGGGACAAATTTGGAAAATTCTAAACAAAAAAGGGTCCATGCGCAAATTTAAAAGATGGGACCATATAAATGCCCATCTTTTCTTCTTTTGGCCAATGGCTAGAAGCCATAAGAGAGGGAAAGGATTTGTGTGGTTTTTAGTTGTTTTCTTGCAAAGAAAAAAAAAAAAGAAGTGTAATTAGAGTGATTAGCACTTAGATAAAGAATTAAGAGGGGTGATTTAATGCTTGGAACTTGTTTTGAAGAAGAAAATCTAAAGCTAGGGTTTAAAAAGGGAGAAGAAGGAAACTTGAATTTTTCTTTCATCCATTCCTAGAATCTTTATCCAAGTAAGTTGAAGAACATGTTTAGAATGATTAATTGTTATAATTTTGTGTTTTGATGAAGAAATTTAAATTGCTATGATTATGTGAATTTGGGGATTTATGGTATTAATTATTGAAATGATACCATTTATGATTGAACTATATTAGGAAGCATAAATTATTAATGGGTAAGTGTTTAATTTAGAAATGGAAGAAACAAACCCCTCCCCCCTTTTTGTTATTAGTCTCGGCAAAAGGAGAAGTTTTGGGAGATTGAAGAATTTAATGCAATTGTTTAGGAATTATTTGAATTTATGAGCTTATAAATGTTAATAAATGGAATGGTGAAAGATGTTAGAAAAATAAAATATTCATCTTTTTTCCTTGAAGGAATTTCGGCCATGCCATATAAAAAGGAGAAAAAGAATTTTGAGTTGGAGTTTGTTGATGTAAAAGAGTGATTTTAGACGAATCGGGTGGATTGTTGGAGAATTAGGAAGTTAATTTCAATGAAGGGTTAAAAAGGAAATTTTATTCTTCTTAACTTAAAATGAAATGAGATTTTTATCATTTGGTTATGAATAATAATTGACATGTTGATTTTTGTGCTGGTGCAAAAGAGGTCGCAGGACCTAATCAGCAACAGGGAACCACTTCACACTCACAAACACCAAGTAGGTGTTAAATACCCTATAATAAATTAATTGTTTAAATTTAGTATTTTAGAAGAAATTTCCTTTGATTGTAATTTTATTGTAGAAATTGTGAAATAAAAAGAATGGAAATAATGCCCTGTTAAATAAATGGGCGTGCTGAAAAAATATAAGAAGATATCTAGTAAAGGATTGGCAAAAAAAAATTAAAATTAAATTAATATATTGATGATAAGTACTTCATTTAATGAGCTAGTGCGTGTATTATTGTGTATGCTTCAAATAGCCCTTATTTAAATTGTGTATTATTAATAAGTGTAAATTTCTAGTTTTTACAAAATGTTCACATGTTATATAAATATGTTGTTAGGTACATCGCACCCTCGAGCTGGAAAATAAATGCGTAGAAGTAAATCCTTGTTTAAGTAAATTTTGGGATTGGAAATATTGATATTATGTTTTTATATCGTCTGTATGTTAAGAAATTTTAAAATGTTTAAATTATTTTTTTATCGGGTATGTAATTAAGAACAACGCCCTTACTTTAACTGGTAATATAGCTTTGTTGTATTTATATTTGAATGTGTTTGTGTCCCAAGAAATTAATGTTATTGTGAATAAGTTAGTTTTAAATATTGTATATGAAATCATACAATGTTAACTATATATATATATAAACTACAAGGGATATGGAAATTGATGTGTTTAGTAGAGTTGTGATGCTTAATTATATTGGGATGAGTTTGTGGTTATTATTTACAGGTTTTGATTTTGAGTTGATAACTTGGTATCCAAAATACAAAGGAGACTCTATTGAAATTTTTAGAAAATATTTACTTGAAGAGAGACCAATCAACTCTTTTAAATAATTTTTTTTTTAGGCCTTGACAACCGTTGTAGTAGTCTTTTGAGTTTATTATGTGATTTATAAAAAACTTCTTTGTCTTTTATTCTGCGTAGTTTTCTCACAATAAGAACTTGATGGTTGGGTCATCTGTTTTGGTTTCTGGGTATTTAGCACCCTACTAGGGGGGTTGACTTTTGACATATCATTAATTTCCTTGGAATTGTTTAGACAAAAGCTAAATCTAAAAAAACAACTTTGTTTAGGAGAAATTTTGAGATCATTTTTTTTTTTTTTGGAAAAAATACACTAGATGTATTAATTTAAAGCAGAATGAGTACACTATGCGTAATTTTTTTTTTTTACAAAGTTGGAATTCATAGGCCTAAGCAAGTCATCTCTGTGCATCTTTTTTAATATGAGGGCTCCCCTAGAGAATGCCTTCTTTACCATGTAGGGACCTTCATAGTTGGGTGCTCATTTACTCTGGTCTTCATTAGGCAAAGCTAGCATATTATTTAGTACCAAGTCTCCTTCTTGGAAATACTGAGATTTGACTTTCTTATTGTAGGCTTTTGCCATTCTCTTCTAGTAGAGTTGGTGGTGACAAATTATAGCTATCCTCTTCTCATTGACTAGGTTTAGTTGCTCGTACCTCACTTTTATCCATTTGGCTTCTTCTAGCTTAAAATCTATCATTATTCTTAACGATAGGATTTCCATTTCCAAAAGCGATACCACTTCCATTCCGTATACTAAAGAATACGGGGTTGCACCTGTTGACGTCCTGACTATAGTGCGATATGCATAATAAGCAAACAACAAGATCTAATACCAATCCTTGTAAGTGACCACCATTTTTAAAATGATCCACGGCACTATTCATCTTTGGTCTATATGGGGATGAATTTGAATGTTTGATCTTCTATTTTGCACAAAACTCCACTATCATTCTCCCATTAAAGTTCTGAGTATTATCAGTCACTAGTTTTTTCAGGAGCTCCATATCGACATATTAAATCTTGTTCAATGAACCTTCTTACCACGCACTGAATGTGGGTTACATGAGTATATGAGTTGGCTTCTACCTATTTTATGAAGTAGTCAATGGCCACTATGATAAACTGGTGCCCGTTACTGGCTTTTGGATTGACATGCCCGATTGCATTGATTCCTCACATCGCAAAGGGTCATGAAGATGTCAAGTTGAAAAGGGGAGCTATAGATGCATTTATTTTATCACTGTATATCTAACATTTGTGGCATTTCCTAACATATTTTATGCACTCCATTTTCCAAGTTCAACCAAAAGTACCCTGATTTTTGTATTTGTCTGGTCGTCATATGTTCGCTAGCATGGGTTGCGCAAACCGCTTTATGAACCTCCTAGAGTGCCCTTTTTTCTTTTGTTTCATCCAAACATCTCAACAATGTTCCATCCGACAACTTTTTGTACAAAATCTCTTCATCGAGGTAATAGTCTAAGGCTAACCTTCATAGGTTTCATATCTATACTAGATGCCTCCCAGGGATACTCCTAGTATTGGATAAACCGTTTGATATCATGATACCACAGATTTCCATCCACTTCTTCTTCAACTAAGCAGCAGTAAGTCGAAGAATTTTTGACATCAATATTTAAAGGATGTATTCCATTCCCACAATCAATTTTGGCCATGAAAGCAAGGGTAGCCAAAGCATCGGCAAACCAGTTTTTATCTCTCCTCATATGAGTGAATTTTATCTCGTGAAATTCCTCTATTAGCTTGGATAGATATTCTTGATATAGTCTCAGCTTCTCATCTTTTATTTGTCATTCTCCTTTAACTTGATAGATTATCAGCATCGAGTCTTCATAGACATCAAGTTTCTTTGTTTTCAATTCTAATACAGTTTCTAGCCCAAGGATGCAAGCTTTATACTTAGCAGTATTATTAGTGCATTCAAATTGTAGTTTTATCGAGACAAGGTATTGCTTTTTTATTAGGAGAAATTATCACTGCTCCTACCTTGTTACCATACACATTTATTGCTTTGTCAAAGTACATTGTCCACCAGTCCGGCTCTTTTTCCTCTTCTACTATTAGCATATTTTTATCTGAGAAATCAAAGTTCAAAGGCTCATAGTCTTCGATTGCATTGTCTACTAAATGGTCAGCGATGACGCTTCCTTTCACGACTCTTCTTGTCATGTATACTATGTCATATTCTGCTAACAACATTTGTCATCTTGTTATTCGGCTTGATAAGTAAGCTTTTCAAATATATATCTGAGAGGATCCAGTTTTAAAATCAGTCATGTGATGTAATACAACATGTACTAATGAAGTTGTTTTTTTTTTATCAAATGTAAGAAATTTATAAATCAAATGTAACAGAACTGGAAAACTGGCAAATCAAAGCATATATACAAATATGAACAGGAAAAAAGGAATAAACTCCCTTGAACAAAAAAGAGAGCAGACGCCCTTGAACAAAAGGGGAATAAACTCCCACAAAGGCCAGGAACAGCCTAAGCCAACAAAACTAGAAGCTAAATAAGAAACAGGTGCCCCAGTTGACTATAGCGGAAGTTGGCGCAAATAGCACAGTAGCAAGCTAACAGCAACATCAGCACAGCAGCAACAATAGCACACCCAGCCAGCAACACCCAAGGAAGCAGGTAGAGTATGAGAACATACCCACCCAAAAAGAGCTAGAGCAAAAGCCAACAAGAACAGCAGCTAGCGGACTACTAGCACATCCACACAGACCCAAATCACATTGTCCATCCGCAACAAGAACAGCAGCCAACTGACCACAACAAAATAGAACCCAACGCAGAACACAGAACCACTACCAGCTAACACAAACCCAATAGACCAGTACCAAGACTCCAAAAGCCAAAAGAGGCACAAGAACATCACCGAGCGAGCAACCTGACTACAACCACAACAGCCCAGACCAAAACCCCATTAACCAATAACAGCTAAACAGCAACCTGCAGGACACATCACAAATCCAAGGCAAGAGTAACAGAACAACTACCAATCAGCACAAATCAACCATAAACACCAATGCCATGACGCCAAGAGCGAATGGAGTCTCATTAACAAAACCTGTAACAAATTAGAGGGAAGGAGGCTTAGGGGGCTGACTAGCAGCTCCTTGTCACAATCAATCAGGCCTCCTACCAGCAGTGTCAACCACATCGAGTGGAGTGGCAGATGGGATTGGGAGAACTGAGGCAAACAAACTTTTACTCCTAGTCATGTACACCCTCTTTCTCTAGACAAGGCTCACATACTAAGGGGGATCTTCAGTAACATGGATCATTAATGACATCAATAATATTACTAGGAGCCTAGGCAGACTGTGAGCACTTAGGAAGCAGTTTTGCCTTTTTCCCCCCTCTAACAGCAACCCCACTACCAGCCACAGCTTCAGCAACCTGAGGACGAGATGCAACAAGAGAGGGTCCTGTTAGAGCCATATCCTCTGGAGAACCTGAAGAAGAGACATGCTGCCTTTTGGCCTTCCCAAGACTAGGGGGAACTACTATACTAGATCTATTATTAAGGCAAGCATTGGTCCAGTCAGTCGACATTGTGTGCAGAATCGCGGGAGATACTCATAAATGACCCGATGTTCGAGAGAGTTTCCATTTGGCAAGGAGATGTTGATGGAGCGTATCAAATCAGCTGATAAATCAACTTCAATCATGACTCTAGCAAAGGATAGTCTGGACATGGTGTTAGTGTGATCATCACACCGCAGGGGATTACCAATAGCCTTGACAATCTTAAACAAGCAAGATGAAGACCAGCATTCCAGCGAGAGATTGGGGAAACGCACCTAAATTGGAGTGGAAGACATATCAGGCTTGCTAAGATAAATAAATTAAAAAAAAGGTTGGCATAGGCTTTAATACCAGACGCTTGCCCTGGACTAAATAAAGACCTTTATGCAGAACTTTACCCATGTCAGCTTCGGAAGAAAACTGAAAAACTAGCCAACCAGAATCATGGAGGTTCAAAGTAACATTACATTTCCATATGCTGGCCATAAATTTACCTAGGACTGTATACCCAGGGGTCTTACCTATATACACCCAATCAAACATAATTTCCATATATCACGGTTTTCACCAAAATCTTCTGCTGGAGAGCAAAGAGATGGTAGTGCGGACGACAAACCACATACAGAACCACTTGAAACCCCACCAACAGGAGAACGGGTTTCAACAGCATCACTTTCCTCAACCAACAAGGGGGAAGATGAGCGAAGAGGTCCAGCCGTTATAGCTGGCGAATCCTCAGGAACCCTTACCATAGAGAGACTCTTTTCAGGCCCTGAAACAAGGGAGAGATAAGGCTTATGGTTGTGACTAAGGACTAGTCCTCCATACCCAGCGCGAGCATTTGCGTCCTATGCGCCATCATGAGGAGCCACCATCGTGTCGCTGTGCAAGGTGGGAGAGCCTAGGGTTCCAGCAAGCATAGCCCCACCTTTGTGGCCTATACAAGTGCATAATAAAGCTTTTCCACCATTGTATACTTGGATTCGTAATATGTGAACTTCTTACTTAGATAGTATACCGCCTTTTCTTTCATGCCAGACTCATCTTGTTGCCCGAGTACACATCTCATCACTCTTTCAGGTGTTGTTAGATATAAAATCAGTGGTCTGTCAGGTACTGGTGGAACCAATAAAGGTGGATTTTACATATATCCATTGATCTTATCAAAAGCCTCTTGGTATTCTTCATTCCATGCCCCAAGATTTTAATTTTGAAGGAGCTGGAAGATTGCTTCACAAGTCATCATTTGGGAGATAAATCGGGCAATGTAATTCAAATGACCCAAGAATCCTCTAACTTCTCTTTCGGTCTTAGAAGGCAGCATGTCTTGAATTGCCTTCACTTTATCAAGGTCTATTTCAATACCTTGACTACTTACCCCAAATCCAAGCAACTTGCCATATTTTACCCCGAATAAGCACTTTGTATGGCTCAGCTTCAGTTGATACCTTCTTAACCTTTCAAATAGCTTTCTTAGAGTTTGACAATGGTCTTCCTTCTCTCTGGATTTGGCAATTATGTCATCCATATATACTTCAATTTCTTTATGCATTATATCATGGAATAAAGTAACCATTGCCTTTTGATACCAAAAGGTTCCTCATGGTGTAACGAAAGTCGTTTTCTCTTCATCTTCTTCAGCCATCTTGATCTAGTTGTATCTAGAGAAACCATCCATGAAGGAGTATGTTGAGCTTCATGTTGCATTGTCGACCAAGTTCTCTGTAGTTTTTGCTTCACAGGTATACTCATTTCTTTCAGCGGTACCTTATGTACTACGATATCGGTATCCAGACCATGCATATCTGCGTAGGACCAAGCAAACACGTCAACATGCTTGTGCAGTAATGAGATCAAATCCTCTCTTTCACTGGAAGTGATCTGAGTCCCTATTTTTAACTCTTTTTTATCCTCTCATATGCCAACGTTAACTATTTGTAACTTTTTTTTGCTGATTCTTGAAATTACTTTAATTGTTCTACTAATCTAGTGGATTTTTTCACATCCTTTTCCCATTTATTTTCTTTCATTGTAATTGTGTACTCATTAAAATTTGGCCATTCATTCTCAATTTTATATGCTAGTGATTTTGTGGATGATTCACTTTCAGATTTTCTTAAAGCAAAAGGTGTAAATGCATGTTTTGTAAAAGAAAGATAGATAGAAATGGTGAAAAAGCATGATCTCATTGATAAAAGGAAAGGCTCAAACACAACAAAACCAAATTGTTGGCATCTTAAGCCAAGATTGCCAGCTTAGTATGAAAACATTAAAAAAAACAAACAAACAAACAAAACACAAAGCAAACATGAAACATTGTCATTTACTTTTTAAAAACTATAGGTGCTTCCTGAGTCACCCAATTCTGGAACCTTTTGCCATTTGACAGCTTTCATACGAAGGCCATTACAGGTCTCTCGTCTACGGTATGGATAGTCAGTTGCGGTAGCAATTCTTCCTCTTCCACCATTTTACTGTGACTTTTGACCTCGCCACTGTCTTTCTCCAATGTGTTGATGCCCATAGCAGTCATGCCTTGGATAGGGACATCCATCGTGTCTTCCGAGCGGGCCACATAGGCGGCCTTAGGGAATGATATATGGATCGGGGGAATGATAATCTTTTCTTCTTTAGTTCTCTCATTTCCAACCTAGCTAGTCTCTTTTCTAGCCTGATATTGGCAGCTCTCTTATAATCTTTATTATTAGGTTTAAAGCCTAAATCTTTGATTTGCAGTTTTTCATCTTATTGGGCTTATCCTTTCCGAATTTCCAGTGACAAGGTTGTACTGGAAAGGAAGTCTATGCCTTAAGAAATACTTAGTTGTCATCCTGTTGGCTTTAGAAATGACTGGCTTTCTTAGCATCGAATTTTTTGGAACCCATTTTATATTAACAATCTCAAATGCATGGAGATTCTCATCCTTGCTTTCTTTGGCCTCTATATAAGGTATTACCATGTTCTGTACCATTGCCAGGGTCTCTTCAGCCTTAACTGTTACTAATGTTCCATTAACAATATACTTCAGATATTGATGTAAGGAGGAAGTCACGGTGCCAGTAGCATGTATCCAAAGCATTCCTAGTAATATGTTGTATGAAAGGTGAATGTCCATTACTTGCAAGGTTACTAGGAATGCTTGCTAGTTAATGAACAATTCTATTTTAATGGTCACTACCACCTGTCTTAGAGAACCGTCATATGCCCTGGTCATCATAGTACTTGGCAACATATGGGTTGGATCAACTAGTATTTCATCTAGCATATGTTTCGGGAGTACGTTCAAGGTTAAGCTATTATCCACCAATACCTTGCCAATGGTGCAATCTTGGCACCTTACTATGATGTATAGATGTTTGTTATAACCTCTGGCATCGAGCTCGTCTTCGGTGAAGTACAAGTAGTTAGTTGCTTGGATTCTTCCAACCTAATGCTCCATAGTCTGTTGGGTCATATCTTGAGAAACGTATGCCTCATTCAAAACTTTTTGCAGGGTGTTGCGGTAGGGCTCGGAACTTAGGATAAGAGACATGAGGGATATCCTGCTAGGGGTTTTCTTCAGTTGTTCTACCACACTGTACTCGTTATGCTTCATTAGCTTTAGAAATTCACCAGCCTCCTCCTCACTTATTGGTTTGTTCACCTCTATACCTCTAATAGCTTTCATAACCTCCTTACCCTTAGCCTTTCACTGCTTCTCCAATTCTTCAGGTGTGAAACACCTGCCACTCTGAGTTAATTCATCAATCTTAATTTGCAACAGTGGAGAGAAGCCTCTGTAATTATAAGGCAATGCATTATAGTTTTTGTTATGGGTAAAGGCAAGCCTTGTCAAGACAAGTTTTGGTGGATTGCTTCTAGTGGGCTGGATTCTACACACTTCTGCTTTCCCACCCTAAAAACTGATCATGCCAACAGCTTCATCTTATTCCTTCTCCTTTATCTATAGAAGATCGAGAGTCATCACTTGCATCACCTTCTGGTGAAACCCTTCACATTCTTCAATATTATGTCTTATTGCTTCGTGAAACCTACAAAAATTATCTCATTTTCTTGCTACAAGTTTTGCTGGCAAGTAACCGGCTTGCATTAACATGCCGTATAACCTATCCATAGTCACCCTCAGAACTTGCTTCTTCTTCTCTCCATATTCTACTGCGTTCACTCCCCCACTACTAAAAGCATGATTGGGCAACATGTTAGAATTGATGTTGGGTGTATCCTCAAAGGTTATCCACTCTACTTTGAATAACTACAAGAGCTTCCTCTTGAATGCTGAACAATTATCAATGTTTGTGGCCAAGATTTCTTGCATGGTATTCACAAGTTAGTTTTGTTTTATACCCAATTGGGAAAGGGGGTAGAAGCGATGGAAAAGGAAAGGGGGCTAAACGACCTATGCTTAGTAGTTTCGCATACATCTCTTTTAAGGGCATTGGTAAAGGTGGGAGTTATTCTTGGCTTTTTTGGTATGTTCTTTTTGGGTTACTTTCGGTTTGGTTTTCTAAAGGTTAGGTGGGCCGGCTTACTAGGAAAGACTTGGCGAAGTTGATATTGGGTATTTTGGGAGGTTGGGCTTGGTAGCTTTGGATGTGATAACTTTGGGCTTAGAAATCCTTCTTACTCTTGTATCCTCCTTCTATATTGCTTATTTCAGCATCCTTCCTTCTCCCAATAAATCTTTTTTTCTCGGTGGGTTCCAATATTCTGTTAGCTCTTACCTCTTGCTCTATCCTTTTAGCGATAACAACAACATTATAAAAATGTTAAACAGAGCTTCCCATCAGGTACTCATAGTATAGAGATTTGAAAGTATTGGCGAATAGAGTCACCATTTCTTTCTCCAACAAAGACGATTGCAAATGCAATGCCTTGTTCTTCCATCTATAAGCATATTCCCTCACTATCTCCTTGTTGCCTTTCTCCATTACCATCAAACTCGTTTGATCTAGAGCAATGTCAATATTGAATTTGTATTTCCTTAGGAAAGCATCTGCGAGATCACTCCATTTCTTAACCCTGGTATTATCTAAAGTCATATAAGAGCTTAGTGCGAAACTAGACAAGTTATCCTGGAAAAACTTCTTATTGTGTATGACCTCTGCCATTTTATTGCAATATGAACTTAGGTGTGTATTAGGGCATTCCAACCCTGTGTACTTAACGAACTTTAGCACCCTAAACTTTTTGGGTACTACTACATTCGGTAACATATCTCAGTTGCTCTAATTGGGTCATAGACATCAAACCCCTCTACAGCCCTCAACCTTTCTTCCCAGGCAACCCATTTATATTGTTCGGGGTGACCAGAAGTTTTAATCTCATGGGATTGTCCCATAGTCAGGTCTATAGTGGTCAGCATTTAAACGAGCATAGTTGGGTGAGCCATCAAAATGCTCATCATTCTTTGTGGCCTGACAGCGGGATTTACCTCTAAATTTTATGGGTCGATGATAATTGGGGTTGCCAGTGGTAGTAGTAGTGTCTATTGCTGACTAGATGTCCCTTCCCCTGACTATACTTGTAGGAGTTGCTTGAGTAAACTAGTCATCCAAGCCATGTTATTTTTTACATCGTTGAACTCTTTCTGGTAATGAGCCCCTTCTTTATTTTTCATCTTTTTATGAAGCCTTGTATTGTAGACCTTGGCAGGGGGGCCTATATTTTGAATGCCTGTTTGGGCATATTCCAAGATTCATGAATACAAATGCACATAGATATGTAGTTATGCATGATGATGCATGTTTGGACGTGGGTTAGACAAATTTTCATATTGATATATGGTCGCCATTTGGGCGAGATTTTTTATTCTTTTGTAACAATCGAGGAAATTTGACTTGAGCCGATGCTCAATAAATTTATACTCACCAGTACAATATATTGTTCAAAAGGTTGGGTTCAAGCCCTTTTTTTTAATATTCAATGATAGCTTTTACATTCATTCATCATCATTTACAAGGGGGAAAGCAAAGCCTATATTTCTTATATCTCTAAGAAAAGCATCAGTCTCAGCTATACTTTGTTGATATCGATGAAGATCTCTCCCCACTTGCCGAGTATTAAGACAGATCCTTCTAGCATAGACGGAAGCTCGTTCGATCTACTCGTCCATATTGCTTATCTTTTCTAAAAGCAACATGTTGCTTCTGTTCAGTTGATTGTTGTTGGTATCAATCATCTGATTGTGGTGTTCCAACAACCCATTTTTCTCCTCCTAATGTTTTTCTTGATTTTTTCTTTGTTGAGCTTTCTCTTCAACAGTTCGACCTTCTTAGTTTAGGAATTCTTAACAACTTCTCCTTTTGCTTTTACTTCAGCTAGCTCATTCTCATGCATTACATGTTTCTTATACAACAACTCATAGATTAGCTCATATGCTCGACAAGTGGTTTAACGTAGTTATTCAATTAAGATTACCTTAAGCATTACCTCTTCATATTGATCAATACAAGATTTAACGTAGTTCGACAATGTGTTTACATCTACAAGAGTGAGGAGCTTTTATGTTTTACTATGTTGAAATAAGGTTACATAGTATGTATTTATAGTAGATCTTAAACCTTCCAAGAAAACCTAACCGTCCAAAAAATCATAACCATCATTGTGCTCTACTCCACTCCACCCTGGCATTCGCCTATAAACCACAAACTACAACATAGTATAAACCAATTGTAGGTTTCACACGTTCAAGTTGGAATTGTTTATTTTTTCTAAGACCATGTGGTTTAAATTTTATTTTTTTTCTAGATAGGAATTTGTTTTTCTTACTTTGTATGACGTAAAATATTTTATGTTTTGGGGTTTATTTTTATTTTCTTTGTTGATGATTTTATTTTATTTTGAATTTATACAAAACATACAGTAACATAATAACAAAAGGATAAGAGAAAAAGTGATAGTCAATATCATGAGCAAAAATATACACAAAATAACTAGGATTGAAAATATAGAAGAAAAAAACGTGTAGATGCTTCGATTTCTATTTATTTATGATAGATATACATTAAAAGATAGTTATTCAATCATTATAAATCTAAACTAATATTTATTATTTAATTATACATTATCCACCTTGCTTTTTCAAATATATATTCACCGTGTAATTTATATTTATCAGCACATATTGCATTCATCTTGCAAGTTAATCTTCAAGCGTTGCGTATTTTTCTTCCTAGTTTTCAAGTTAGTATAATTACTCAAATGACTTTACAAGAAATAGTTTGATTTTTCGCACTACACTATGGATAGTGTAATGGAACATTTTTTTTTCTCAATATAAAAAAGGATACAGGCATTATTAACATTGTTTTTACCATAAAAAAAAAAAAAATTGTTGGTAAACTGAAAAGTTATACAGTGTTTAATAAAATGAATAAAAAATTATAAGTAAAATAAATAATAATAAATATATTGATTCTAACCAAAGATTAAGTCAGGAAATTAAGATAAAGATTTTATTTATAAAAAAAATTAAATATTTATTTCAATTGAAAATTGAATCTCAAAAATTTTAATTGGTTTGAATCAATAAAATTTTATTTTATTTTTTCAAATTGAGTGTTAACTCAATGTTGAAACTTATTCTTAATATAAAGAGATATCTATATAAAACCAAGTGAAACAAGACATTAAATTCAATCTCAACTAAACTTAATGTGAAGTATAAAATTAGAGGAAAAATCAAGTGAAAAAATATTTTTAAAAAGAAAACATTACAGATAACTATTGCAAGCATAATGGATTGTCTTTCTTCTATGTTATATTTTTATCATTTTTTTTATTTAATATTTTGTTCATCTGGCATTGTCTCTTGTATTCATTATTTCAAACACTATTTTATGATTTACTAAGCATCAATTTGACAAAATAATCTAGATGATTAAAATGAGAAGCAAAAGATCTAATCAAAAAAGAAAACGATGGATGCAAACAAAAAAAAAAGTTTGACCTATTTTACATTTCCATAAAAAAAATCTAGTATTTCTTTCATTTCACTTTGCATCATATGTTTATGATTTATAATTTATCAAATATCAATTTTACAAAACTAAACTATAATTACTAAATAAAAAGCAGAAAAAACCCGCACACAAAAATAAAATATGAAAGGAAAAACAATTAATTAAATTTTGTGAAACCAAACTATCAAATGAACAACAAAAGTATCCAATCAAAAAAGATAGGGGAATAAAGAAGTACTAGTAACATTTATTTCTTGTACTTGTGTACAAAAAAATTTTAAAAAAATTTATTTTAATATATCACCGAGTAAAAAATATTTTAAAATATAACCGCTACCACACTTTCAAATACTCTCTTAGCACATAAAAAATGGAGAAGCACCTATACCATTTATAGGTAATTGCTATGATGAATAATAACTGGGAAGGCAAGAAATTTTCTTCTTTTTTTATTTCCTTTTGAAGCAAAAGATGGAACAAGAAACATTTACAATTTTCTGGAAATGATTAACCAACACAACAGATCCACTGCTGCATTGGCATTTTAATTGCCAGTGCTTGTACTTCCAAAATTGCTTGCACATCAATTGAGATACATAAAAATAAAAGTCCTGGAGAGACCATCTCTCGACTCAATTTCTCCTGCAGAATACATAAGAAAAGGCACACCTAATGCCTGCTCTACTATCATAACTGTGCATTTTGTTCATCTTGACGATCTCTACCATACCGCATTTGTCATCTTCATTCAGTTTTCCCTTTCCGATTCATCAAGTCATGGTAATATAGAAGCACACACATAGGTTGACCAAGAATGCTGAAAAATAACCAGAAGATCATATTGCCCACCTGTCATGAAACGAGTAATATTCTGTCATGGACTAGAAGACTAGAATAGATTACTGAACAATTAATTATTGGAGTTCGCTTTTTCTTTCTCTCCATAGTAATATACTACCAACTCGGTCCGAGAACCTCAAATTGATTTTAAGATGGAATTTAGCAGAATTGGTTATCTGCTATATCAAATGTTCCAGATTTTAACCTGTTTCCCTTTCCATATGGATGATTGTTTCATGGAACTTTGATGCTGACAAGATATATGCGCACTAAAATATGCTTTCTATTAATGAGATGAAAAAATAGACATACCATTGAGCTTTTGAACTTATTTTGAAGGAATTTTGTGATCACCACTAAGGGAACCTGATCCAAACGAGCAAAAGGAAACCATATATTCTATTAGGTAATCCAGCACACTTAAGATGATTACTTTTCTGTCTTCCGTTTCTTCTTTTAGGGGTTGGGGAGCAAGCAGATAACTGATTTTAAAACAGTCAGATAAACACACTTCTGGCAGTCAGTAGTCAGAACTATCTTACCTGAAACATAATTCCAATAAATGCCCAGAGCTTGAACATGTGGCAAGGAACAGCAATACACAACTGCATAGTTAATAACAAATGCCACATAAGTACATCAGTGTAACTGAAATTATTATATGACCCAAAGGCGCACCATTTCAAGATTCTATAGCAAGCAATTACTATAAAAGCTGAGGTATTAATCTATCGCTAAATTGGAATCATTACATTCCTCAGCAAGACAAATCAGGTATGAGTACATCTGCCTCAACAAAGTTCTTATCCCAATCAAGTTGGATCCACTACATGAATATATTTCCCACCTTGACTACAGCTATATTTTCTATGAAATGTTAACAAGGTAACAGTTAAACCCACGTCAGTAGCATTAATTGCAATAGGAACGATCTTTCGTCACCAGCAAATTTAACATTTTACAGCACAACAAAGGAATATAGCCTACACTTGTTTATTTCAAAGCGACAAGTTTTTAAAATTATTTCTGATAATTTTCTCCTTCCATTTCCTATAATTTTGATTCCAATAAAAGACCATCACATAAGTGTCAACCCTGCCAGCTACTGATAAAATATGGGAACAAGAAAGTTTACTTAGGTGCGTTTAGAGTTCTATTATCATTTAGATAGAATTTTAGGACTTTGTTATTATTCTTATTAAAAGATAATATTTTATCAGGATTTTAATTTCCTACTTACTTTAGGACAATCGGTTTCTTTGCTTCTACTGTCATACATCAGTTATTCTGTAATTTGTTCACATTTCGTTTTATCTCTTCCCTATTTGAACCTACCATTATTTGTACCACTCAGATAACATAAAGCAAATTCCAGACATTGTATAGTTCACATATGAAGACAGATCTTTTCATCATGTTGTCACAATCCTCGTAAAATTTATCACTCATGTCAAGTTCATCTCTTCCCTATTTGAACCTACCATTATTTGTACCATTGAGATAACATAAAGCAAATTCCAGACACTGTATAGTTCACATATGAAGACAGATCTTTTCATCATGTTGTCACAATCCTCGTGCAATTTGTCACTCATGTCAAGTTCATCTCATTCAAAGTTGAACTTTCAATAGTTGCAGTTAACCCAAATAAGTTCAACATAAAATCACTCTAGCCAACAAGACTGAAAAGAAAAGGAGTGATGAATCCCTAAACACAATCCTTGGTTTCACATCAGGTGTCTGTATGAGTCGATGAATAGGGAAGAACAGATGCTTCAAAATGCCTCATGTATCGCAACAAGTATAGTATTCAATACTATACTTGTTCAGGTACTCCCAATTCATGTCAGATACTTGCCAAATCCAAAATCAATGAACACTAAATATCACGGTAAATTACGTTAATCACCTTCTGGTTTGACTGTGGTAACACTTTGTACTCTAATTTCCCATATATTACATTTTACTCCTTCATCAAATGATGTTTGTGGTTCTGTTCGTGGAAATCTAAAAAGAAAAAAGTAGCCTGATACAAAAAAAAATTCACATGTTGCAGCAAGGCATTTCACCCAAAATTTTCCCGACACAATCTCCCTCTCTGAACCATCTTGTTTCTCTCTTCAATATCAGAGAAGCAAACAAGCCTAAACCTAACCCAAATTAAATGAGAATCCGAGTAAAATTGAAACCAAAATTATCAATCAAATGTGCAGAAGATCCTTTTGAAGATTTGACTGAGATTGAAATCAGAAAAAGAGCAGAAAAAAATCGGTGAGAGAAAGCCTAACCCTAATCAATTTTTTTCCTTTGAAAATCCAAATGACATTACAGTTACTTGTGTTTAATCTCATGTATTTTGAATTTAGGACAAACCCCCTATTATTTTTTGTTTTATAGTTTTTCAAATCCCTAAGAGAAACCTTAATTTTAATGTCACCCCTAGTTTGAATGAAAATCTCTCCTCCATCTCGATGATTTTTATTTCACAAATCAATAAAGGTTTTCAAGTTTTCTGGTGTCAAATTTGAGCTCTAGAATTGAAATAAGGAATCCTAAGAGGTAAATTTGACAGATATGGTCATATAATATCTACTAGAAGTAGTTTCAATTCATTGTATTTAATTTCCATGTATCATTCATACTTCAGTCCTCCGTAAGTTCATTCAAGCATCTTCTTGACTTGCATGAAACATTGCTCCTTTGTTTTCTTGTGCAAATGTATTGGGAGTTTCTGCCAATTCAATGTTTTTATGATGACAAAGGGAATGGGATTCAACCATTCTTCTTATGATGCAAAAGTTCTTACATGTAAAAGGAGGACTCAAGGTGTGTTCAATTGTTCATGGGTGTGCTTTAGTTCTAGGAAATTTAGTTTCAATGAAAAGATTTTTTTCAGTGCCGCTAATCATCAATTCTATTAAAAATAATTGAGGCTTTTCTTTTTATGTGCTTGCTCGTGTGATAAAAGGCAGAACGATTTTTTTTAATAAATGCAGAGAATAGTCAAGAAGAATATGACACAGAACAGCTAAAAAATGGTATTGTGCTTCATGGATTGCTTGTTGGCTGTTGGTTGCAAAAAGGGGAGGAATTGAAGATAGCAGAAAGTACATTATAAAATTATTTTTTAATGAAAGTATCCATAACCTATCATATCCTAAAATTCCAGAAATTTGAAGTAATAAAGTATTAGTATCATATCGTATATACATATCATGGTTGATGCTTCCTAAAAATGATACTCTTCTATAACCAAAAAATTAATATACGAGAATTCAATTCTCTATGCAACCACACCACCAACTATGAGATAAATTAGTTAAAAGGAAAAGTCATCAAATAACAAAAATAAAATGTCAAACCAATAATACCTCGTGAAATACAGCTGAGACAAAGAAGGCAATAAGTAAGGCTGCCCACTGCAATGATAATGGGAAAAAAAAAGGATAATTGTGAGTAGCAGCCAATAGAGTATCGCAAATAGAGATTTTGGCTAACAGTATATAGAATCACATGGAAACGCTTAGTTAATAACAGGCAGCCATTCAATAATGTGCCGCAAGAGTGGCCTACACTGTTATTCAAATATAAACATGCAAAAATGACTCACAATAATGGCCATATGTTAAAGCCATTAAAAAGAAAAGCAAGCTTGCATCATGTAATGTCAATGTCATTAAAAAGAAAATAAACTGTTGCAGACTACAATGGCTCGTAAGTTACAAAAGTATCAAAAGAAAATAAACTGCACAGATGTATCCACATCATTGATGGATATCATCAAAGTTACAAAATTACAAATAAAATCCAGATATTCAAGTATCATGGTTGGGACACCGGACCCAAGACATTGTTTATGTACTCGTATGATCATAGATGATGAAGAGTAGCTCAAACCATTGAGAGATTGGGTTTTAGCTTATGTTTTGGTTTAATTTATTTGAACTTTTAATTGAGATATATTAATTAGACTTTATTTATTGGGCTTGATTTAATTACTATTGGGTATTTTATTTATTGGGCTATAAACCTAATTGTTTGTTCTAGTTAGAGTTTTAGTATTTATTTATATCCTAATTTTCTATACGTTAGACAGTTGTTGATGAATTGAATAAAAATTGCAAAGTTGCAATTTTTTTCAACCCCCATTCTTTCTCTTCTTCAGCATTTTCTTCTCTTTCTTTGGCTTCTTCTTCTTAGCTCCCTTTTTTTTCTCTCTCTCTCTCTCTCTCTTCTTAGCTTATTAATTCATCTTCAAATCTCTTTTGTGCATCACACCAATCCTAGATACATTTACATAAGATGGACCTCCTCTAGAAGAATCAAGGTAACTTATAGGTCCTTGACTTGAAACTTAGACATCACCTTGAAGCGCCAAGGTATGTAGTAGAGATGGAAAAGTTTTCATTTGAACTCGGAAGAGATGTTTAAAAGGAAGGGAAAAAAAAACTGGGTAGATATGGAGCCAAAACACAAAAGTCTTGAATTGCAAAGTTCAGGTTGGAGTTCATGCACAAAGTTATGCTCTTGGAGTAGTACAGAACAGAATTCAAGAAACCTGAAAGCGCTAGACCTGAAGTATAAGAATATAGACCTGAAGCACAAAAGAACCAACTTAAAGCACAATGACAAAGGTAGGAATAGCAATTTTCCCTATCCATCGAGCACCTGACTAATCCATAACTGATTATCACACCTATAGCATATGGGAATGATATGGGGTTCAAACCATCAAGGTATGAAACAGGTTTATGAGAACCTGGGTGCCGATACCCAAACCCGTTGATATAACCATGTTTGGATGTCCAGTTTTTATATGATATTTTTCTAAGTTGAAGTACTACTTTACATTTAAGTGTGTGAGAGATTTTTTAGATAAAATAAAGATAAGGAAAATGTGATAAACATTAGGATAACCCCCTTCATATTCTGTGCATCATCTTTCTCCCAAAAGCTATGGTCAACAATTATCATAATTAGAGGTTTAAAGTTTCTATATTTGTTATTCTGACCTATTTTTTTTCTTTTGGAATAGCAGAAAGAATAAAAAGAATGTTGGAAAGAAGGTTCAATAAAGAAAGAATTGCAAGATAAACCAAATTGTAACATGTCTTGCAATCCATGGGTCACTTTATAACATTATCAAACATGAAATGGAAAATTATTATGACATATGCAGAGAAACAAATGCAGTAAAAAAAAAAAAAGAAATTTTCATTTACTTTCTAACAAATAAAGTATTGGTTACAGTCCACAGAGAGAAAGGGAAGTTACCTTTGGTATTTTATTCCGTAAACATGGAAAATAGATATGGCGAACCATCCACTTATGAACTGGCTGTAAAAAATGAGGATTCAATTAGAGATATGCTTGGCCAGCCAGACTGTGTGTTTGCTTCTGTAAGCAGCACATCTTCTTTTCATTATAATAACTACAGTGTTACAATAAGAATTGATCACCATGGTCTTGCTGACAACTGCAGCAACAAAAAAAATATTTCCTCCAACACGGATTAAAGATTAAATAGAATTGAAGACTTTCAATCTAATATCTTTATGATGACACAACTTCCATTCGTATATAACTCTAATAGACATCCCTTGTTGTTCAGTCATAGCGTTAACTCACAACTAAATTCAAAAGGCACATGGTAACCATGGCCCAGAATCAAATAAATAGATATAGCATCTTTTCCCCCTTCATGATCTAATAGCCAACTACGCAACTACAAAAAAATAATTCATATAGATATTTTCCAATTCCATAGCTCCTTTACATTTTACATTTTCTCTTTTAAAATGGAAATAACTTTTTTCCTATCAAGGCTCCTGAATTAATTAAAAAGTTACGGTAACTTCTAAGGTAGTATGTGTAAGAGTTCCACACCATTCATGTTATATATCTAAAACAAGAATAAATTTTGGTACACATAACTGCTAAAACACAACATTTCGTGCTTGACCATATAGATCCATAACATAGATTCAGCCTGTATGTTTGCCCAAAAGTTTATTATGAAAAATGGATAACAAAGAAAAGAAAGTCATTTTCAGTGCACAATAAGCACTGGAAAATATTTTTATCCTCATTTTCCACGGTCATAAAATTTCATTTTTCTGGAATTAATTTTCCATGGAATTATTCATTTTACAAAAGAAATTCATTACCAGTAAACACTTCCCCATAATCTGATATAAATTAAAGAGTTTGAAGTATAGAAACGTACCATATTCCACATTCTCCAGTACTGATCAAAGCCACAATTCCAGAAACACATTTGAAATGTAAAGAAAATAAGCAAAGGATTGTTGATAGATACAACATGAAGAAAAAACTTCCAGAAAAGGAGTTCTTACCTCTTCAACAGTTCTCGCATTCCACCAATCCTTGTAGAACTCCCGATCACCAAAGCGAAGGAGCTCGGCAAGTATATTTAACCTACAAATGCAAAACAGTATTTAACTAAAACCAAAGAGATGAACCTGGTCCTAAAGTTCACCCTTTATGAGATGGAAGAAATCTAGCATAAATTTCCAGAAATGTGCCAAACTTCAGAAATCATGCTAGGAAATAAAAATTATGCATTAAACAAACTAATAAGAAACTTTCAAAAAATTGCTCTTATTGCAAAGGAATCTGCAAACAGTTAAAATTTTAAGTTGTTACTTGTTAGGAGAAAAATTTATAATAGAAATATTTTGAAGGGAACGTAGTTCAGGGTTGCTGAAGTAAATTTGTCCAATAGAGCTACAACTACAATCCAGAGAACCAAAAGAAGCCACAAATTGCACTGAAGCCATCAAGGTGAACTCACTACAGCTATAACAACAAGCTTTGTGGTACTAATAAAATAATTAGATAACATTTTTGGCAATTAATATAATTTTTACAACAAAGGGGAAAATATCCATGAATATAAAAAAGAAAAGAAAAAGTTCACTCACCACAAGTGGAAAAAGCAGTAGAACATGCAGAGCCAAACATATAAATTAGGAACCGAGAGCTTCAAGACCCTCTCAATGGCATACAAGAGATTTCCTTTCAAAGGGTGCTGCGAGTTCTGAACAATAGGATTGATATACTGCAGAATTACACCCACCAAAATTGTCATGAATGCATGCCTTTATTTCATAAAAGACAAGAGCATATAGAACTAGTTTAAATGTGAAGTTCTACTTACTTGTTCTATGATAAATCCCATGAATCCAGTAAATATTATTAACTTGACAAATTGTCGAACCACCCAACCCTTTCGAACAGATGCAGAGCGAGGATAGCTTGACTGCAATGACAATGCATGGAGGGCTAAAATAAGAGAACCCAAAAACAAGGACAAGATATAGCAACCACATGCTAGAGAAAGAAGTCCTATTTATAAGCTATAGCCACACAAACACAATGCAAAAGCTATATATAAGTTCGGGCCAAGAAACAGAGCATTACCAGAAGCAAGGCCCATACATTAACACTAGTCTTAAAGAAATTAATGACCACATAAAAAGCTAGATTCTATTTTAAATGTTAGTAATTTTGGTCGATTATAACAGAGCAAATTTTGAGGATCTTTACCCACTATCTTTTATCCAGAGATGGAATAGAATTGTTCTTTATGTAAAGCTGATCTTTCTAGAAGTTTCCTTAGCTGATATTCCAAGGGACTGGTGAGCCATCATTATTACCTCTTGGCTTTCTTTCTAGGACATTCTCTAACTTGCTTTATCATACATTCATACTCTCAGTTTCTGACAATTCTCTCTATAAAAATTAACTTGCCATGAGAACATAATAACTTAATAGTAGAATAGAAGTTTAAGTATACTTAATCATGCCTCCTCATCATTTGTATCTGCAAATATGTTCCCAACATAACAGAACAAGATTAACATAAGAAGGATGGTTGCAATATTTAGTACATCTACAGCAAGGTCTTTAAACCCAAACTCCTGAAACCGGGAAAAAAAATCGCAAACAAAAATAACCATAAATGCATCTGAAAACAAAGCTTCTTGGATGCATCCTAAAATCTTAAAAACTGATGAAAATGAGACACCCAATGGCCAAGCAAGGCAACGAGGACATTCAAAACACAGTCAATCCTATACAACAGAGATAACATAAAAATATTTTCAGCAGGTTGAGGAAATGCAGAAATATCGCACAATTCAGGGTTAAAAACTACTCTGCACCAATCGTTCCATATACAGGATAATAAACCCAATTGTTATAGCAAAGTCTTCTCATTGCATTTATGCAGGGAGACATTCCTCCATATATGTCCTAGTTCCTTTTCTTTTATTCTCTTGTAACAAGAAAAAAGGTCTTATTATTGCCATGTATCCTCCAGAATAGTTGGAAATAAATTGAATATCATGAGGTAATACAAGATGAGCAAATAAGAGTTGATAAAAATCTAATAATGTAAACAGCAATCGGAATATTTGTGGAAGAAACAAGACTCATTACCTGGTAACATAATGTGGGAGCCACCATGAAGTAGACCAAACTCTTAAAGTTAGCATCATAAGAATTATCTGCATTCGAAGAAATTGATGGGGTATTTTCCTGAAATCAAACAAGACCTCAGTGAATAATGGCTGGGAGGAACCGATTGATTAACTTAGATAAAGTGAGAAACATTTAATGTGTGGTGATAGTGGAAGAAAAAAACAAAGATATAAAGTGATGATAACACATCTGCTAGTTACTTCCAGTACATTTTCTCAATTCTTCAATTTGTAATCTTAAATAGGAGACAATACAATAGCTTTCAAGTGAAAATCCTGGTAAAGAAACCTGCTAAGCTTTTTCAGGTATATTTACCTTATCAATTGACTTGGCAATTGCTCTCATATCAGAGCTTGTATGTGCAAAAGATACCAATTTCAACCACACAATGCAAGCAAAGAGCATCAATGTGCCACCAGATAGTAAAGCAGAATCACACCTGCACAATTTAGCCAAAGACTACTTGAGTGTCTTTGTTAACATCTAACGAGTAAGAATGATAATGCCCTACAAGAACAAAGTTATTAAGACATTTGGCTTATCAGTTCCACTTTGAGAGGAAAAAAAGGCATCAAAGAACTCCTCATGTTATGCTTGCACAATAAATTACCCCGACAATAGTTTTGGCATTCTAAAGTTTGCATAGAGAGGGCTCAACGAAATGGAACTGCATAATTTACAAACTTGAAAAAATTCTGATGCTTGAGGGTTTATTTTCCACCAACCTCTTATATCATTAATCAGAGAACTAAAATATCTAGTATCAATTGCTAAGAAGATGACGTGAAGAATCAAAAGTGAACTTAGCACCTTCAGTTAGATAAACCCACCCCTGTGCTTGTGCAATTTAAAATGCATTTTTATTTTCTTGTCTATAAAAACCTTGACTAATTTAATGCTCTATTGTTATCAGTTGTTCTGTATTATTTTTCAGATCAAGTGTTTCACAATACCATACAATAATCTGTGCAAAATGCAAGTCATGAGCCAGCTATCAATATCTTTCAATCCTCGCCATGTGTTTCCAACAATAGTGTTTCCTTTTGCATTCTTCTTTGATACGACAACCAAATTCTTTCAAAGCTAGCTATGATAAACCTCAAGATTCTTAAAGAAATCTTCCTAAACATGAACTCAACTTTTTTAGAATATCTAATTTTCAAGAGGGATGCAATTTTGTGGTGGAGTACTATTTTTCATTCTTATGAAACCATGGCAAAAATGCAAATCCTTTGGGCCACATATAGGCCATTAAGCTCCAAGTGTGATAAATTAACAGTTGCTCATCACTCAATTTTGCAGTACATAACAAAAAAGAATATGGAAAAGCAAATGAATAAAAAAAAAACCTGAGAATTACTAAAACTGGATACAAAAGTGATGCTGTGGTGATGATTACATGAAGGAAAACAACAACCTGCAATTTTAAACTTAAAGTTAGCTTCAAACCAAATCAGGCTACACAATGGATTGCGTGTTATTTATTTGAGGAATTATAATAAGCCAGCTCTATTAATGGCAACGTGCAAAATAATCAGACTTCCAGCACTTACAAGTTCAGATATACAATTTCGATATGCCAACTTCTCAACGAGATAGGCCGCGAGAGGGAATGCTGGAAGACTAAGACTGTAATAATAGCAATAATGAGAGAGACACTTCTTGTGAAAAGGGAAAGAATCCCATTCGATTTCTAAAAGGGATTACAAATCCTTAACATATGAAGAAATTCGGAGTCAAAACCAAAAAAAAAAACCGAAAACAATCTTCATCAATCAAATAGAATAAAAAGGGAGAAATTACCAGCACATAAACAGGGGCCAGTCTCTTAATGATTTTGAACTAAACCAAAATCCTGAATTGATTAACCAGCCGTACTGCAAAAAAAAAAAAAAAAGCCCTTAACATTATAAATTACAGAGAACACGCCTGTGTCACCTCTCCCACCTAAAAACAAAACAAAACATGAAAGTTCACACGGAAAAAAGGGGGAAAGAACAACCTTGATTAAATTTTCAATGATAAGCCTGCTGTTTACAGCCACAAGCACTACTATACAGAGATTGAAGAGACCTGCATGACTCTGCAGCCACAAAATTGTAGTAAAGACAAAATCTATCCATCCATAAAATGCAAATTAAGAAGAAGAAAGAAAAACAATCCATACTTGTTTAAAAATAGCATCAGAACTAAGAGGACTCTCTCTAACACCACTATGAGCGGGCATTGATGGCCGATAATTGAATTTCATATCTGATTGCTTCTCAATCTTAACCTTATCGCATGCTTTACCACTACTTTTCAAACCCTCCGATCCCATCATTTCCGTCGAAGCCGAGTCCATGACTGTAGACCTCCGTCGAATAGAGAAGTTGAGATCTGACGTCGAGGAAGATGTACTTTCCATTGCCGCTATACGATTCTCCGGTGACTCTGACTCCGCCATGATTTAAAGATGTTAAAAAAAAAAAAAATCAACTGCAGTGCAGGGGATATAGTGAAAAATTATAGCGTATTTTCTTGTTTAATACGGGTATTTTTTTATTATTAAAAAAGAAAAGAAAAGAAAGAAACGTTCATGGAAATTGGAATGTTTATTTATTTATTTATTCACTCATTGTCGGTTTTGGGGTGATAAGGTACGGTGATTATGCAAAGAGGGTGAGGAGTCCACAGGAAACCGGTTTTAGAGATAGCGGCGTTGCAATTTTTTACATTTTTTATTCATTTGTCGCGCTTGGGCGGTCTAGTGGTTCATGGAGATGGGATCGTGGGAGTGTTTGTTTCAGAGAGAGAGAGAGAGAGGAACCGCCACGCAGGCAAGGACAAGGAAAAGGTCTCAGTCAACTCTTCAAACATGTGCCCTTTTTTCCCTTCATGTTCATGGTTCATGGACGCGTGCATTTATTGCCCTGTAGCTTTTTGGGTCCTCTAATAATTGGAATAAAATCTGTGGGTCGAGGACAAGGAAACGGCTTTCCATTTCTTTTTCTTTTTCTTTTTTCTTTTTAATATCTTGTGAATACGAACGTTCCTCCTTTATTTGACCTTATCTACTTTTATGCAAGGATGTCAAATTTCATTCCGTTTCTAATACGTAGTATATCTGTTTCAGTTTAAAAAATAGAATAAATTAGGATAGATTTTATCTTCTTCAGAGTATTTTAGGTTGTTCTGAAATTTTCCCTAAAATTCCAGTTAGAACATTTTGGTTCCATTCTGACTGTTTTATTCTGGTCAAATAGTATTTTTTTTATTATAATATTATCTCATTTTAATTATTAATTATATATTTTAATTTGATTGTTGGATTGAGTTAAAATATTACAATTCTGCTTACATATTTTTATATTTCTTATTAAAATTTTAGGGCAATCAGAGTTTAGAAAGATCTTACGAGACTCCGATGATATTTTTGTAATTTTATTCAAATTTATAATTTTATTTAAAAATATCATTTTATTATGTTTATTTTTTAGATTGAATTTTTCTCAATTTCATCATTCAACAATGAATTTATTAATAATTGAATTTCATAATTTGTTTTGATTTGATTTATTTAAGATTATCATGGTGTCATGACTCAACTCACAGATTTTAAAGGTTAATCCAGTTGACCTGAGTCGATACAATATATTGTCGCCTCAAATTTTTTTAAAAAAAGATGTTGTCTTAAATTTTTATGAGTCAAACAAGATTTTTACCAGTTGTCCAGGTTATCTTTAGACCATCGAGTCAATCGGGTCATATCGGTTCAACTTTCACTTTTTTACTTGTGTTTGTGTTTTGAATTGCATAATTTCAAGTTAGTTTATCTTTGAATTTAAATTGAAATTATATTTATTGAATTAATATTTTGAAGTTTATATATATATACAGTACAATCTCGAAACGCTTTGAAATCAAAAACATATTATTCCAATTAAAAAAACAATACGCAATTGATACAGAATTAACAACTTTACTTTTATTTCAAAATAGCATGATATAGAAAAATATTCAAAATAAAATAGTTAAAAATAAATTCTCAAACTAGCACTGTTAGATGGATCTCTGAGGTCAAATATGTGTTATTTGAAATTTGAATGTCTCACTTGCGCCTTTTAAGGAAAAAAAATTCCATATAATTTTTTTTTTGCTTATTTCTTTATTTGATCCTTTAATTTTTATATTTAATTAATTTTACCATAAAAAATATCTCAACGAAATGAATCCATAAATATTAAGAAAAGCCAACTTTGGAGTTGGTAGTGAGACACACGCATCTCCTAAAAGCAGTGACATACTTTGCATGTTGGTGTGTGTACTACACATGCTAGAAACAAAAAATAAATAAATTTGTTGGTGCATGTATCACACACGCTAAACACGTAGAAAAATAGACATGTTAGCTGGTTGTGCAAGTAAGACTTGTGCATCTTAAGTCGCACAGATGCTACATGCTCGACCCATCAAATTGTGTTAGTTTGAGAATTACTTTGTCAATTGTGTTGTTTTTTCCTCCATTGTGCTATTTTGGGGAGAGAAAAAAAAAACTCTTTGTTATCCCCTATACTAAAAGAACTAAGGTAAAACACTGGCTCCTTTATTCATTTGAACAATGAAGGAGCTATCCCCCTTTTTTATATATATATAAATTCCATCTTTCAATTTTTTATCTTTTAATGAATTTTTTTTTTAATTTTATCCTTAAATATTTCATTGATTTTCAATTGGTCTTCATAATTTGTTTTGGTTTACTTTCTATGAGATTATCACAGTTTTAAATAAAATGTCTCAACATTTGAGTGGTGCTCAACTTTACAATCACCTATTTTTGTTATCACATCATTAAATAATAAATAGTAAAAAAATTTGTTAAATCCAGTGGGGTCAACGATTTGAATCACAGGTTCAAAACGTTAATCCACAAAGCCAAGGTTGATCCAATATATCATCGTCTCAATATTCAAAAAGAAAAATGTCATCCTGAGTTTTTTTTTAAGTCAAACCATGCTTTTTACTTGTTTAGGTTTTTTTTTTACCCACCAAGTTGGTTGGGTCACGTCAGGACAACTTCCATGCAGATTAATTTTAAACTTATGCTAGACAAGAGGTCAGGTCAAAAAGTTTCAAGGTGGACCCGTCTGGTCAAGTCCTTTTTTTTTCCTTTATCCTATTTTTTAATTACAACTTCTAAATATTTTTCTTTCGACTAAATCTTTTTTGGCTTATTTTTCTCAATTTTATTCTTCAATATTTGATTTATTATAAAATTGGTCTTCGTAATTTGTTCTGGTTTTACTTTCTATGAGGTTGTAGTCTCAAACATACATCTTCATAATAATATATCTAGGTTTAAACATATTATTTTCTCTTCTTGTGTATGTAAGGTATAATTTTTAAAAGTCTTTGGCTTTGAGGCATGAATGTGGATCTGGTTAAGTCCTTTTGTTCTTAAGAGTCATATTTATATAAAAATCATGTCTTTCATTCTTTTGTATCATGTTGTTCGAGAGTTAAATATGACAAGTAATAGGTTTTCAGGATGCAATTTGTGTTATTTCAGCATTCATCTTTTTTGTTTCATTATTTGTTTTATTTTTCTTTGCATGCCTTTTTTTATTGAGTTTTTATGCCTTGTAAATCTAGTAGTCAAATAGCCTAGGATTTATTCTCTCTTGTATATAATAAATGCCTTTGTTTTCTTAAGAAGAGAGATACAAAAAAGAAAAAGGAGGTAACCAACATTTTTTTATGACAGTAACTAGATTTGCAAATTCTCTTAATGTGATGGCCCTACATGCTTGATGTTTCCATGAAAAAAAAAAAAAGGATTCTTATCATGGTTTTGTGTTTCACACAAGGAAAGTTAATACCTATGAGTGTTTGTAAGCTGAATGAGAAGTTATAAAAAGCCTAAGTTGTGTTTCACTTTGCAGTGTTATGAACTTTTTCTCTCGTAGTTAATAAGTGTAAGCTTGAGGTTGTTCGGTAAAACATGAAGGTGACAATATTTCTTTTGGAATAAATGAGCAATCTTTATGTTTGGGATTTCATAAAAATAAAAGCATGGCTTTGTGTAGGTTTTTTGTTTTGCTTATCATTCATTTGTTTTTTTAGTTAACAAATGTATACTATGTTTATGGTAAAAACATGCAAGCAAACATGAGGTAGGCATTGATTAAAGTATATAAGGTATATAAGGTGGTTGAATCTTTTCTTTAAATTCTAGTCATGTGTTAGACCTGTTAGTAGAGAATAAGAAAGTCGTTTGAGAGGTTGGTTTTCTTAAGGGTGAAAGGTTGATAAGTCAATGCTTCTCTTCTTCTTGTGACTGCCTATATTTGTGTAAAAGGGTTAGTTTTAATCCTTAGTTTATCTACCCTTAGAACAAGAAAGGAGGTTGTGCTTTATTTATATATAAGGTATGCATGTGAAATGTATGGATTAAAGAACATGTTATTTTAAGAAATGTCTTTGTGTATCAGAACTCTCATAAGCTTTTATTTTCTTTTCCTTGATTATATGTGATAAGGAGGAAACTATTCTCTCTTTTTTTCTGGAAAAATCTAATATGAACATTCATTTTTAGGAGTTTAGGTTTTGTTAAACTTCTCCATATATTTTGCCTTACTTAGGAATCATGCTTCCTTTTTTTTATATGTTATGTTCCTGTCATGGAAGTACCATGTAACTGTAATTTTATGTATAGGGATTTAAGTCTTTTATCCATAAAGCTTTTAATGGGCAATTTGTCTAGGGTTTCCCTTAATCATTGATAGTAAATATGGATTTTTTTTTATTACTTTGTAATGTCAAAATCTTTAAAAATTCCTTTTTCGATGATGCATTTTGGCCAAGCCTCTCACACATAAAACAAAATTGCATTTATTTATTTTTCATGCAAGTCTTGGTAATCATTAGTTATCTTTTTAGTATTTTTATTTTTGTGCATGTATTTATTTTTAAAATAAAAAATATTTATCATATTGCATGCATCCATTTTGGATTTTATAACTTGCTTATAAAACCCATTGAGATTTGACTCACATTAAAAAGACCTATATGGGCTGACATTCCAAAACCCCTATAAAAAAAATTAAAACCATGTTGAATATAATATTTTTTTTTATTACTTGTAGTGTTTGGGATAAATAGACTCTTAATGAGCTATCATCTTAAATGTCAATGAGGAGTAACACCTCAGGTATTAATTTCTTTAGCAAATTCTAAATGTTCATGCAACTAGATTCTACCACTAAGTAGATCAACTTATAATTGTTATTGTTTGGATATTTAGGGACTTGAGTGCAAAAATCTTATTAAATAAAAATTATGAGTGAACATTGATACTATAGGATAAATAAACCTAAATAGGTCATTATCCATGGGCCACTATTACATAAACAAAATGTTTAGTAACAACTCTTCCTATTCCTATGATAAGGGATGATTTTAATGGGACTGATAAAAGCCAACTTAATTATTTATTGACAAAGCTTGATAGACTATTGACAATCACATATTATGATCAAGGGTAAACAATTGTAGACATGTCAATTCACCAAACAATTTAAAGTAACAAAAATGGCATGAACTTTATAATGGATAAGTTTATACCTACTCAGGGTTTAACTCATTGCAGCAGACCTGCTATCACCCAATAGATAGACCACTAATATTAGGCACAACATATTATTAGGAATAACAGATGAGTAGAAATGCAACTTATTTCAAGTATGATGCTTTAGTGTGATAATATGTTTTCTCTTGCATAATCAATCATTTGCTTTAAAACTAAAGATCAGTTAGGATTTCTAATAACCTTAATAGTAGGTGGCAACTATTTTTGATAAGTTTAAGATATTTTCCCTGCAAAAAAAATCTCTCTTCTAGGAAAGAGGGCAGGTCCCTGCAATGCCAGGTGTTTGCTTTTAATATAAACATGATAAAAAAAAAATTACTAGCATACATACAAAGCATATATTAAAACTTGCAATATATACAAGATTAAAGTCCGCGTATAATTTTAAGGCAAAGCGTGATAGTCAGGTTGTGTAGGTTGAAATAAAAAAAATAACAATGCTTAAATTAAAATAAAAAATAATTCTTACTTGTTTAAACACTTTAAAGAAATGAAACTTTTATTATTGTTAATGATGAATTATTTGTCTTTAAGGTTTTATTACCCTTTACTTATGCAACTAAGATGTTCGCAATATACCTCTCAAGATTTTAAAACACTATCTTAATTTAAATACACTTCTAAACAGGGTCCTTAAATCAAAATAAAAGAACTTAAATATCTCTCAATAAAGTATAAACCTAAACTCTAGATTTGAGAGGAGAAACCAAAGTATAAAAGGGAATGAAAATGCTAAAAATGAGACGAGAAAGAGTGAAAAAATCAAATTATAAACTTTTTTTTCAGCATATTTTTTGCAGTGAATTTTGAAAGCTAAAAGGTTGAAGAATTGATAAGAATTAATTTCTATTATTATCAATATTTGATTAGCCACTACAAATCAATAGTTAAACAAGGTTCTTTAAATAGAAAAACAAAGGGTTTTTTTAGATTAATTTATTATTCACTCATAATTTAATTACATTAATTTAATTAAACAAGTTTCCAACATATTTTAAGAAAAAAAATACCTAGTCGTCTAAGTCGAGTAAGATTTTACAAATTGATTTAAGTTTTTTTTTTTTTTTTATCTTTTGAATTGTAAAGAAGTTAGAAATTTGTTTGATTAGGAATAATTTTTTACTGAAAAAATTTGTTGGGAAATTGAATCAAAATTTTTAATTTTTATGGATTTTAACTTAAATTATCTATTTTTTTGTAATAAAACTATTTTGAGTTATTTTTACTATATTTATAATTTATAATTATTTTGATTTATTTTTTATATGTAAGAAAATAATAATAATAATAATAATAATAATAATAATAATAATAAACCGTTCCCTAAACTCGCGTCATCTTTGCGCACCAGCTTGCAAAACCGGATTTGGGATGCCAAGGATCCATTTTTATCGCATGTCATGAACATGCATTTTGTTGCAGACGGATTTCATACAGTACGAATGGAAGTCACCACTTTAAAAAAATATTATTTGGTATATAATTTGTATTATTATTTATCATAAATATATATAATTCATTCTATAAATACAGCTTACGAAGTCTAATTTAATTTTATAAATCATAAATGCTGAATTTAACATAACCTTCTTCCCCCGCCACACTTTCATTCAAGAGCGGCGTGTCTCGTGAAAAAGCTTATATTATATGCTTCATGCTGACAAACAAACACTCTCAAAAACTAATAAAAGAAAAAAAAAAACAAAAAAGCATAAATTACCCTCCCAGGGGTTAAATCCTCACAAACCCCCACGCGCTGCAGTCCCCAAACCGAAACAAAAATAAGCATCTTTTTAGCCGCCTCCCCAAACAATGTGAACGAAATTGGCTTTGAGAATCTGATTGCTCCTCTCCTCTCCTCTCAAAACCATCAGGAGATTTGCAGTAACGTGAAGATCTATTCTTGCAAAGCTTCTGCAGCGTAAGTTGATAATCTCAATCTCTTCATCATATTCTTATAGATCTGTCAGCCTATGTCGTAGTAGATCTGAATTTTTCTTTTCCTTTTGTTTTTGTGGATGTGGTAATGGGTCAAGTGGAACAAGAAGGATGGGTACTTGTATGAACAAAAATTACAACATACGAGTCTCAATACATTGATTCTACTGATTTCTGCTTTCGCTGTTACACTTTGTTTATTCATTTTACTTTGGTGTTTTATATCAAGTTTTCTTTCATTTGATAGGAAATTTTCCAATAATTCTCGCTCCTGTTAGAATCCATTTGCTGAAATGGCCGATAACAATAACAATTCACCACCTGTGTCTTCGAAAGAAAACCCAGATCATGATTCTGAGACGAACCTAATTGCCAAGGAAGATAGCTCCCTCGCAACTATAGCCCGTAGGTTTCAGGACTCCATTTCCTTAGGCAAGACACACAAGTTCTGGGAAAGTCAACCTGTTGGTCAATTCAAAGACATTGGTGATTCAAGTTTGCCCGAGGGCCCTATTGAGTCTCCAACCCCACTATCTGAAGTTAAACAAGAACCATACAATCTCCCTACTCAGTATGAATGGACCACCTGTGACATGGAGTCCGAGGAGACTTGCAATGAGGTCTATAATCTCTTGAAAAACAACTATGTTGAAGATGATGAGAACATGTTTAGGTTTAATTACTCACAGGAGTTTCTTAGATGGGCTTTGTGTCCCCCGGGTTACTATCCAAGCTGGCACATTGGGGTTCGTGCCAAAGCTTCCCAGAAGCTCGTTGCTTTCATCACAGGTGTCCCTGCAAGGATTCGGGTGCGTGATGAAGTTGTGAAGATGGCTGAGATCAATTTCTTGTGTGTTTATAAGAAGCTTCGGTCGAAGAGACTTGCCCCTGTGATGATTAAGGAGGTTACTAGGAGGGTTCATTTAGAGAATATTTGGCAAGCAGCATATACTGCTGGTGTGGTTCTTCCAACACCAATAACAACCTGTCAGTATTGGCACAGGTCTTTGAACCCGAAGAAGCTTATTGATGTTGGCTTTTCAAGGCTTGGTGCAAGGATGACAATGAGTCGGACAATAAAACTCTACAAGTTACCAGATTCCCCCGCCACCCCTGGATTTAGAAAAATGGAACTTCGTGATGTACCTGCTGTTACAAGGTTGCTAAGAAATTACTTGAGCCAGTTTGTTGTTGCACCTGATTTTGATGAGAATGATGTGGAGCACTGGCTTCTTCCAGCTGAGAACGTGGTTGATAGTTACTTGGTTGAGAGTCCAGAGACTCATGAGATCACTGACTTCTGCAGCTTCTACACGCTTCCATCCTCTATCCTAGGCAACCAGAATTACTTGACGTTGAAAGCTGCTTATTCATATTACAATGTTAGCGTGAAGACTCCATTGCTTCAGTTAATGAATGATGCACTGATTGTTGCCAAGCAGAAGGATTTTGATGTTTTTAATGCATTGGATGTCATGCATAACGAGTCTTTCCTGAAAGAACTGAAATTTGGACCAGGTGATGGGCAACTACACTACTATCTTTACAATTACCGCTTACAGCATGCCTTGAGACCCTCGGAACTGGGGCTTGTCCTCTTATAGATTGAAATATCTGAAAGTTGGTTCTGTAGTATCTTTGATTGAATGGGTATGTGGTTGCCCGTATTTTTGTTTTCCCTCGGCAGTAGGATCAGATTATGCACTGTATTTGAGAAAAAAAGCTTGTGTTTCCATAAGCTTAAGTTTTTGAGGCACTTGCAATGTTATTCGCTATTCAGTATGTTCTCTGGACACGAAAAAAATTGTTGAGAGCTTGAATAACCCTTTTATTCAGGGTTCATGTCGCCAACTTTTTTTTTTCTTCCCCTTCATGCCACAGACAATAGTTTGCTTTATTTATTGCTCAAGGTCACACGAGGTCTTTTCATTATCTATTGCTATATATCTGATCTTCGTTGACATTAACTAAGTTTGTTCTGTTGAGTTGCTTTCCATATTTGGATCTCCCATCTCCCACACAACGATGGATGGTCTCAAGTCTGAAGATACTTGGGGTGGGGATGTTGCTCAACATTAAAATCAATGGGCTGTAATACCATCTGTAACTGCATTCGTATCTATGGTTAAAGTCCTGGATCGCAGCATCAATCGATTTTGTTTATTGACATATCCAAGACAACTGTTTCCACAGTCATGGCGACCTATCTTAGTAGTTGCTCCGGTTGACTGGCAAAGCAACAGATAAACTGGTAAGTAGAGCTCGCTATTTCTGCTACTAGTGCATGACATGACATCATGTTTTAGAAACAGAATTCAGAAAAAGATCTTGATGGTCTCCGTTCAAATTTCAGAGGTTTTATTTGATTTTTCATCCAGCGAATCATGTTGTGGAAATAGCATCATGACTCCGATTCTCGTTAGTCGCCATGTAATTAATTAGTGGTATTTTATTAATTATTTTTTAAAAAGCAAATATAAAAAGAAATAATAAAATTTATGATTTACTAAAAGCTATAAGCATATCTATTTATTTATTTTAATTCAAAACAAGTATAAAGAATAACTTTCTCGGTTGGTTGAAAGTGTGAATTCTCAATTTAGGTTCATATTAAAACAAAAGATGAAAAAGATCAATCTTTCACCGTTCCACACAATTCACTGAATTGAAACAGTGAAATCATTATTTTATCATTTTTAAATAAAATCATTTAACTAATTATTAGAAATAAAATAATTTTTTTATAGGGTTCATTTGTCATTATTATATTGACCAGGAACAAGAGAGCGTTTTGAAACGCGGGCCAACCTGTGTTTTCAAAAAATTCAATTTTTTTTCTAAAAATTAATTTTTTTGGTATGTTTTCGATCATTTTGATACACTAATTTTTAAAAAATAATAAAAAAATATTATTTTGATGCATTTTGGAATGAAAAATATTTTGAAAAACAATCGCAACTACACTCTTAAACAGGCTCCAAATTGAACCTTTAACATTTAAAATGCATAATGAAATGACTTAAATATTCTTAAAAGTAAAAAAAAAAAAAAACAATGGTTCAGGGGCTTTTTAGTCTTCTAACTCTTTGATTGCATAGTGCAATGACTACATTGTTTTTATTTTTTATTTTTTTAAAATGACATCCAAATACTTTTTCTTATTTTCATTATGATTTTTTTAGTTATAATCAATTTTAATGAAGGGCAATTTAGTCCTTTAACACATATAATTAAAAGAAAAGGTGGCTAGTGCGTGATACGCACACGCTAACGAGTGAGAGACATTCACACTCTTTAGGTTACGCATGCGGCATCTCCCGATGGTAAAACATTGCCTTTTATGATGGCGTTGAAAGCGTTGCATTGTCCTCTTTTTGGTTGTCAGGCGCATATGCATGGCGGAACAATAGTTGAACTCCAATGAATTTTTTTTTTCTTCTCTTTTCTCTCTCTTCTCGACTCGAATTTCACACTTGCCTTTTCCAAAAATTAAATGTGTCCTTTCATTTTATGTTTGCATCAATTTTAGTCCTTATTCTTTTAATTGCTATTTGTTTTGCTTTTTATTTTTTTTAAGTTATTTGTTTTTCAATTTCATCCCTTAACATTTTTTTTCATTTAATTTTTGTATTCGACTTGATTCTTATTCTTATTTTTTTTATTGTTATATTTTTTTATTCTTTTCTTGATTTTTTTATTTTTCAATTTAGTCCCTCATTATTTTCTTTTATTTAGTTATTATACTAGATTTGATCCTTTTTTGTTGTGGTTGCAATTTGTTTTACTTTTTAATTTTAGACGATTATGAATTTTTCTTCGTGATTTTTTTTATGTTTTTTATTTATAGGGTAATTCTAATTTTATGACCCAGATTAAAGATTTCAAAAATTAACTTAATTTAACTTTGGTATTTTTTTAGGTCCTATTTTTAAAGTTGTTTTTTTACTTTCAATTTCATCATTCAACATTAAATTATTTAACCTTAAACTTCGTGAATTGTTTTCTTTTTTTCTTTATGTGGGTTATCTCAATCTTATATCTCAAATCGCGGGTTAGTCGAGTTAACTAATTGTTTTTCCATATTTTTCTAAATTGATTTTTTTTTTAATTTCATCTTTCATTATTTTGTTCCCTTGAGAGTTGACCCTTGATGTTTCATTCAACTTTTTATATGAGAGGTTATCCCGGTCTTACGACCGGACCGTAATTGAACTTTGATTTTCTTTCATTTTTTTAATGATATTATTTCATTTTCATTTATTTTTTTTGTTATTATCAAATAAAATTGTTGATATATTTTAAGAATATTTAAAGGGTATTTTTTTATAATATTAACAAGCGTTTATTTTTTTTTATATTTTTATTGGTGTTTTTATTAATCATATTATTAAATTAATCAAGATTATTAAACCCCTTTCAATCAATAACTAGGATACTAAGTTTTTATTGCTCCTTATTTTATATTAAAAAAATTAATCCGATTATAGACAATTGCGACTTATCTAGTAATACCTAAGTTCTAAGAGGAGCAAGGCAATTAACGTTATTGCATCACGGGGCTTGTATTAAAGTCACAGTTTATTAGGGGGGTAAAAAGAAAAAAAAAAGATGGAGTGAACGCAAAAAGCAAGAACCCTTTGTTGTTGGACACAGCCGAGTGATGTCTATCATCAATGTTTCTGAACTCCCATGCCATGCCAAGGTGACTGAATGCTTGATGAAGTTTCATCAAATAATAGCGGTGATGATTTTTTATTTGATTTAATTTTTATCTATAAAAATAATCAAACTAAAATATTATAAAATATATTAAAAAAACTTAAATCAAACTAATTAATTTTTTTAAATATTCTAATCAGTTTAATTAATTATTTTTATAATTCAATTTTTTTAGTTATTTTTTTTTAATTTTTTAGATTTAATTAATTTATCAATTATTTTACTCACTCTGTCAAATAAAAAATATCACGTGTATTTTTAAACTAAGAGAGTTCTTCCAAAAAAAATTTGATTTTTTTTTATTTAAAATAATTTTTTTTATGTTTTTAGATTATTTTGATATGCTAATGAAAAAAATAATTTTTAAAAAATAATAAAAAATAATTTTAATATATTTCTAAATAAAAAAATATTTTACATCATTACTATTATCACAATTTTAAGAATACCCTTAATCCTGACCAGTTAAAAAACAGAGAAAGAGGACGCCCAACAGTTTTTCAGTTCCTCCCGTACCTGGAACTAGTCATGCATCCTTTTCTAGACAATGTTATCATCACTCGGCGCGGTCTGACTCGGTCATTGTTAACACGTTATAGAGCATCAAACTAAAAGATAAGGCCATAATCAAAGCTCATGCTTCCTTGTCATGCAGACTGCATTTGCACATTCTAATAGATTTTCAGGAACAACCATACTGTCTAGCAGATCAAGGGAATTTTTGGTTTGCGAATCAAGAAAGAGAAATTGCCGCTTCTGCTATGGCATCTTTGTCAAATCAAAGAAACAAGAGCTTTAAGGACATCAAAACAAAATGTGTTATGCAATATCTTATCTGAGAAATTACACTATAATTGCTACCACAAAACCAGCCATAAGATTTAGCTTGATCATGCCTGGAAAAATTATGAAAACCAGGCACTATTTACATGCATTCTAGTTGTTGGGTCATCTCCAGCCCATTGTTTTAAAAGTCCAAGCTCGTATCTCATCCCATGACCACAATCTCACCTCGTAAACCTGCCATAAGTAAAGAATAAGGACACAGGTTAATAGAAAGTGGAAAAGCAGTGACTAAAGAAGCAAGGATGAATTTACATTTCTCAAGTATCTCGTTGGCCAACTGTAGTAGTGAATTTGCATCTTCAGCCATCTTTGAAACCCTCTCTGACTCCTTAACTGCTTCAGTTGCAACAAATGATTTGTTTTCTGCTTCTGCAACCATATATGCAGCATCATCTGCTGCTTCTGCGACGGTATCGCAAGAATTTATAAGGCCAGTATTCTGTTCAGGCTTGGGACGCACCTCTTTCTGCTTAGGAGTCGGTGTTTTTGTCCCAAATGAAGAAGCTTTCTTTATCTTGTAGAAATTTTGGACCTGCATTTAATTCATTAAAACTTTCAACCATTCAGCACGTACTCCCAATGTCTACGTAGCATAACTTTGTGTTAAATATTCTCGTAAGAAGAACAAACTGTTCCCTTCCACAACCAAAACAAATTCCCTTTTCTGCTTCTATAAATGACATAGTTTTTCCTTCAGTTCGTTGAAGGATAAAAGAAAATACAAAAGAGATTGGGTTTTCTTTGCAGCGATCACTAGCGACAAGTTTACTATCATTTGTTTCCAATGATATTATTAAAAAGAATTAATGAACAAATTTTACAAACCCATACATGAATCTCTATCCTCTCCATTCATTTTTTGTGGGGTGTGGCGGTGATGGTCTTTGAGGAATACAATCAACTTGCTACAACAAACTCTTCCTCTTCAATCCCAATTCTCCTCCAAGCAATAAAAGTATGAACAAAGAGGAGAGGATCACAACAAAATGCAAATGGAAATTAAAAAAAGGAAACAACTTGATTCAACATTTTAAATTAAAGAAAAATTATTTAGCAGTGTGACAAGGTGAGCTGATGTATTAGGGATATCATCATCAGCAAAGAAGTTACATTGCAAAGATAAACAACTCACCTTTTCAAGTTTTTCCTGAGCTACGAGCCTCCTCAACCTTGAACTTAATTGCCTTCTAAAATTTTGTGGTAACTCTTGCCTTCTCTGTGTAAATTATCGAGAAAAAACAAACACACCCATCATATTTCTTAAAACTCATAGAGCTGGAAAAATCACCAATGGTAAATAAGAAATAATAACGAGTAACTAATGGTTGATTTACATAATTTATTCATAATCATTCACTAATCTCATCCAGAAACGTGGTTTCTTAATCTTTCCTTTAATTTTCCTTTCTCAGGATAGCAACCTCCGAGGCATGCCCAGGGGTGTGGGATATGGATGAAATGACTTGCTCCCGATACTGTTTATGAATCAGAGGAATATTAACAATCTTCTTCTCTCCTTTCCATGCACAACATATTAGATGAGAGAGATTTCAAGGGCATTGGTTCTCTTTCTCCTATTGCAGCTCTAGGAGTTTAACATATGTTATACTTAGCAAGTCCAATTCTAGCCCATATCTCAAAAAGAATAAGAAAACAAATGTATACAACCCATATGTATTCTACATCAAGTCCAACTACATGATTGCCAGAGCTAACAAAATCACAGAGATTCATGTCCCATATCGCAAGTACAAACCAATCTCGATGGGAAATCTATGACTATAAGATACAAAAACAGAAAACATTTTAAGGAGACAAAATTCGTTTAGACCTCAATGTAGCTGATGATTGCACTAGTGTCTGCTCCATTTGGCTCATTCAACGCTGAAATTGCTTCAAAAATCATTGCATTGTATCTGCCAAATCAAGTAATTCAATCAAATATCATGGCATTGTTGAAACTTCTCCAAGTGCAGGCAGGCCACGCCACAATTCTAAATTACTTTATACTGAGAAAGCAATGCTTGACTTATGATCCATACAAATTATGTCATAAAAATACATACACTAATTGCCACCAACTCAAAAGAACTCACAAAACCATCTTGTTCCACAAAACAAAAATAAAGGAATTTAAAGCACCTACTTGGGAGCAGTTTTTGAATCTGCTGCAGCTTCTGAAGAATCGTCGATAACGACATCAACCGCAGCAACAGCAGAAGTATGGGGATTGGACAGAGGAGTTGAAGCAGCAACAACAGCAGCAGCATCGGGATTGGATTTCGCTTTTAGCGTCCGTGACTTGTCCTTAACGCTTTGGCTACCGGCACTTACAGTCATATTCCTCCATTTATCCTATTGACATTAACATTATTAATATTATATCATCAAATCATACAGCAATTACAATAATAATAAAAAAGAATAAAAAAGAAAAGAAAACCTTGAGATCGATATTAGAGCGAGAACGAAGGTAAGGATTGAACTCGGGGTCTCTCTGTATGTTTTTCCATTTTCCAGTACCGTGTTTGGCAATGCCTGCTCTTAACGCTTCTTCTTCCTCTGATTTCCACTTTTGCTTTGGATTACCCATCTCTCCGTTTGCAGTCCTTCAAAATTTCTTATTTTTAAGGGTTTGTTTATGCCTTCATGTGATATGACCTTGTTCTTCTCTGCCACTTGACCTTGAGGTATTCAGCAGGGCAAGGCAACCGTTGATGTGTCAGCCCTAATTTTGCAATTGAGAAGGAAGATATGAGTATGGTGTCGTAGTTTCCTTATTTGACAATGCAAGGAAAAGAGAAACGACGTCGGTTGGACAGTTAACACCGGTCCTCCATAGGAGCAGCATTGTTCAATTGCTTTGCCAATCTATGACGTCCATGTGGCTGTTTTAGGATGACAGTTGAAGAGATGATGAGCAAGGTAAAGACCAGACAGGCACTCACGATCTATCTTCATTACTATTTTTTTTTTCAAGAAAAAAAATAATTTTCAACAATTTCAACAAATACTGCGAGAGATAATAGAGAGGTTTCTCTCAAGTCTAAAGACTGTCACTAGTAGATATCATCTTCGATTTTCAACAACAGTGATGGCCTTTTTCTTTTTTGACACATTAAAAAAAGAAGAAGAGAGAAAGTAGAGTACCATACGAGCAGAAAGCAAGAAAAGAGAGTGGAAATTAAAAAAGGTGGAGGGCGTAGGAGCTCCACATTTCGGAGCGATGGCGGCAGTGTTTTCTTGTCCTATGGGCATGGAGGTCAAATACAAGAATAGCTGCACAGCCACAGCCACAGCCCCAGCCACGGAAGAGTAGTACACAACTATAATATTAAATAATACCGACAAAATATCCAGTCGTATTTAAACATTCATTTGTATATTTATTTTTGCATTTTAAAAATATTTAAAAAAATATTTAAATTTTTTTTATTTTAAATTAATATTTTTTTAACATTTTCAAATTATTTTGATGCGCTAATATAAAAAATAAATTTTTTAAAATAAAAAAAATCTCAAATAAATTTAGAGTATATTTATTTTTGCATTTTAAAAATATATATTTTTTAAATTTTTACTTTAAATTAATATTTTTTGGTACTTTTCAGATCATTTTGATGTGCTGATATCAAAAATAATTTTTTTAAAATAATAATAAAATATTATTTTAATGTAATTCCAAGCGAAAAACACTTTGAAAAGCAACCACTATCACAATCTCAAACATACTTTTAACCATGGATGGGCATTGGTAATAGAAAAATATATCATTGATGTTTTCTATCTTGTTGGTCATTCTATTAGTAATATAATTACTGATTGATTTACATATGAAAAAAGTATGTCAAACAAAAAAAATTTATTAGCATCATTCCGCTTGTAATTTCATCGGTGAATCTGACATATTAAAGATAGAATACACTATTAGTAATTTCATTGGTGATAAAATCCATATTATTGATGAAATCAATTTGTTAGAGATTCATATATTGTCAGTGGCATGATCTTATAATTTTTTTCAACTCTTTGGAACTTTTTGATAGACTTTGTTTATTAGTGATTCTTTTTGTAATTATCAGTAACAAAGTTCTATAATTTTTTTCAAACTCCCTAGAACTGTCCGAGGGACTTAGTTCGTTGGTAATTTTGTATGTGATTATTATTTTGTTGGTAATTCATTTTGTTATTATTATTTCATTGGTAATTCCATTAATATTGTATTTAATATTTTTTAAAATTGAAATAAGCAAAACAAAGAAAATTAAAAGAAATAAAACTAAAATAAAAACCAAACTTTTATTATTAATTTAAAAAATATTATTAAATACAATTTATCTAGAAGACATAAGCTGAAAAAAGAGAAGGAGGTGGAGGTAGATCTTTGCTAGGATCAGGTGGGTGATGGGGTAGATTATATGTACCACTGAGGCTTGACAACAGATCCTTGTACAATCGCCAAAGTTTGGCCATCTTAGATCTAAGTTAGGTTGTCTCAATATTAAGCTGGGTAGTCTAAGCTTGAATTTATTCTCATATAATTGTCTGGACGATCGAAGATTAGGAGCTCGAACTCGATTGTAAAGAGCCAATGATTGATACATATCCTCGACCGTAGTGTTTGACATACCGTAAACCTGCTTTCTATCAAGTCCACTGCACATTCAACTTTTAACCACATATTTGGATCACATTTTGGATGGGTCAAAGGATCATCCACATATCTCTTCTGCAATGTGGTGTTATGCGTTTCCTAAAAAACAATCAATAAATTTTAAAGAATAATAACTTAAGAAATTTTTTATTGAAATCCAACTAATCACAAACTTCTAAGCTCGACTATCGACGAGCTGCCGCACCTTTTGTAAACGACCCTCATTTTGCATGTGAGTTTCAACAAAAAGTTACATTGGTCTTGAATCGCGTTCAAGAATCATGGCCTGTAAAAGGAAACTACTGTAAGTTAAAAACAATAATTAAAAAAACTATATATAATAAAAAAGAATCTTACAATTCGCTTCGTATGTGAAACAAACATAATGGATCTCTCTGTTATGATTTTTTGCATCGGATTGCAATTGCCACACAAAACGATCAAACATCACGTGCTGGATATAAGCTTTTCAGATAGTCTTTAAGATATGCAGAGGTCTGACGTCCCTCTATATGACCACATCTTCCCAGCCTGGAAGACCTTTTTCTTTTGCATATTTCTTTGATTTGTTTTGCGCCTCATACTAGAAATCACACAACTTATATGGTAAAAATAAATTATTGGTTAAGATAATAAAAAATAAAATTTGAACATTTTTTTTTAAAAAATAACATTTTAAATTCAATCATACCTAATAGTGTCGTGATTCTACCACACCCTCTTGGCACCAGAATTGTAGCCTTCTCCTAGTAAATGTTTTCCTTACATATTAATTTCACAAAATAATAAGTTTAATAAAACTTTGAACTTTCTAAACCAAGTATAGGCTTCCATTCAAGATTTTTTGAAACTTGACTCCACTAAAATAAAAGCATTTTCATCGACGATTTCATCGCTGATGTTATCATACAAGCAGCCTCCACTTTTGTAAACTAGAAATTCCATTCGTTCATTGAAATTAATTATTAAAAAATTATCCATTTGTTATTTATTTTTTTAATCAGGCAAGAAAGGAAAACAAACTTATATGCCATTGTCAGGCTTCCACTGAGTAATATACTTTCCAATATATATATCATGCTTAGAAGGCACACCCTCTCTGTAAGGTGACATAGCACTCGACGAGCCTGTATCAAGAGAGGGTACTTATGCCTGGTCATAATTGGCACCTAGCGGCTCGTGGTCATCTGACACGCTGCCAAAAGAACCAACAACACTCATGTCCACATTACAAACTAATGTCAAAGCTTTCAAATATAGAGGTCAAGACTTGACCATATAGAAGAGACTTTTGTTTTTGTTTTTGTTTTGTTTTTATCATGTGCTATGATCATGTTCTTCATCATGATAAATGAAAGATTAATTTGATAACCTTTAATCATACAACCAATTAAGCATATATCCTTAAATGTAACTTTATTATAATGCCCTTTCTTTGACAAAATATTATATGCAATGATTCTATGAAGGATCTTAGGTTGTAAAAGCAAATCTTGGCTTTTGATTTTAGCACTTAGTGTAAAGTTATAACTACCGGTATGCAATGGGTATGCAATGCTACTTCTTCATTATACACAAATCCTTCATTTCAAACACTTTAAGACCATCATTAATAATTCCTAAAATATCAAGCAATTGAGGCCATATCAATTTAGTGTGATTTGAGTGGGTTTTGAGAGAGAATTGAGTTAGGCTTTTTTTGTTTTTGTTTTTGGCTTCTATTGAGATAGGGATAATTAGTTTTTAGTGGTTTTCATGCTTAAAAAGTATACATTTTATAACATGAATATGTCCAATTTATTTCTATTAATGTATACAAACAAAAATAATACTTCAAACATCTTTGGCATGAAAAAAGCCCAAGTTACTTCTTGTTTTGCAAAAGCAATCCTTATTTTAAGGCTTTGCAAAAACATTTGCTGGTTGGTGTTTTATGCCCACAAACTAAGTACAATGTCTCATTTCACAATGTGGTCCCTTAAAAGTGATGTCTCACTTCTATGTGTTTTGTATGTAAGTGTTGGATAGGATTTTTAGAAAGACTAATCACACTAGTATTATCACACTTAATGAGTATATGATCAAATTCAAGTTTGTAGTCTTCTAAGGTTTGTTTCATTTATAAGATTTGAGCACAATAACTACCTGTCACTATATATTTTGCTTCGATTATTGATAGGGCTACAAAGTTTTGTTTCTTATTAGCCTAAGATACTAGTGAGGATCCTAAGAAATGACATATTCTACTAGTATTTTTTCTAACTTTACATCTGGAAAAATTCACATCCAAATAGCTTATCAAACTCAACTCTTTTCTTTTCGGATACCACAACTCTAAATCTATAATACCATGTAAATAACAAAAAATACACTTTACAACACTAACATATGATTCTTTAGGGAAAACTTGAAAATTTATACATCTATACCCAAAACATAATATCAAGTCTATTTATAGTTAAGTATAAGAGTGAATCGAACATGCCTTGATATTTGGTGATGTCTACATTCTTACCGATTTCATTCATATCAAGCTTTGTTAATGTTCCTATAGGTGTGTTGGCTACTTTGACATTTCCATCCCAAATATTCTTACTGATATTTGGTGATGTACTTGCTTTAATTGTTAAAGATGTCATCACTTGTTTTATTGATTTGCAATTCAAAGAAGAAGTTTAACTCTCCCATTATGCTCATTTCAAATTCATCATAGATGCATTTTGTAAAATCCTTACAAAAAAATTCATTAGTAGCATCAGATATAATATCATTAATATAAATTTGCACGATCAATATATCTTCGCCTTTTCTTTTTGGAAAAAAGATGGTGTCAATTTTACCAATGTTAAAATCATTACTAGCAAGAAAAGACTTGAGTTTATTATACCATGCCTTAGGTTTTTGTTTTACCTTTTGAAGTTTAAAAACATGAGTGAGAAAACAAATTTTTTCAAAACCTCGTGGTTACAAAACATACACTTCTTTCATGATAAATCCATTTAAAAATACACGTTTAACATCAATTTGAAAAAATATGAAGTTATTATGACAAGCATAGGCTAATAACATTCTTATTGATTCTAGTCTAGCTATCGGCGTAAAGGTTTCTTCATAATCCATACATTCTTCTTGATTATAACATTTACCAACTATTCTAGATTTATTTTTAATTATTGTTCCATGTTCATCAACTTTGTTCCTAAACACCATTTTGTTCCAATTATAGATTGATTATTAGGCATAAGGACTAGTTCCCAACACTATTTATTTCAAATTGATTTAGCTCATCTTGTATAGACAAAATTCATTTTTCATCTTTTTTTATTTCTAGAAATGATTTAGGTTTTATTTGAGAGACAAATGCAAAGTGACCATTAATGTTTCTAAGTGAATCTCTAGTCTTAGTCCCTTCAGAACAATTACTGATAATTAATTAAGGAAGGTAAGAGCTTATATACCTTAGCTTCTTTGGGGTACAAAAAAGTTACTGACAATCTCATATTGATTGCCTGAGCTTAGTTGGTCCTTATCCATGCCTTCATTATTTGTCTTCGTAGGAGTCTTACCATTAAGACTCAAATGTTAAACACTTTCATTCAATTTTATCTAAAATCTCAATAATTATGTTATTTTGAGTTTCATCAAAGGCAACATGCATAGATTCCTTAAGATAAAGAGTTCTATTGTTATAAACTCTATATGCTTTTGCTAGAGGAGGAATAACCAAGAAAAATTCCAACATTGGATTTTGAATCAAATTTATCTGAATTATCTTTAGTATTGAGAATAAAGCATTTTGAACTAAGAACTTTAAAGTAAGAGATTGTGTTTCCTTCCTCTCCAAAGCTCATAAGAAGTGTTTACAATTGCTGTAAAAAAACATTTAGGTGTGTAAAATTCATTTAACATAGATCCTCCTGTTCTTGAAGAGGCCGATATTTCTTTCCACAACCCTATTTTGTTAGGGAGTTCTACGAGTTGAAAAGTTATGGTGGTATCATTTTTCTTCACAAAATATTTTAAAAAAATCACTTATAAATTTATCACCATTGTCATAACCCAATTCTGGGTTATTCCTCAAAATTCACTTTTTTTCAAAAAAATTAAAATAAATAAAGGCTGGCGACGTGAAGAAAGCAAATAGGGGAGGATTTCAAAAAAATACATAAAAACCAAGCAACAATTTTAAAGGAAATTCAAGGCCTAATTGTACCCTATTATTCCCAAAAATAATTAAAAAAGTGCAAATTCAAGATCAAATTAAATGATTATTGGACAAATTTGCATAAAAATTAAGCTAAAAAAACATAATTAAATTTTTAATAGGCCAATTTGATTTAATCATGGGCCAAGTTAAATTTTAATTATGTTTAAGAATTAATTTGGGTCCAATTGAAGGATATAATTAAGTGCAAGGACTTAATTATACTTTAAATGGGTCAAATTAATTTTATTTGGGGCTTAATTGGTGAAAAATTAAGTTCGGGGGCCTAATTTGAGCTTAATCGAGAAGATTGGAATTTTAAGAAATCAAATTTACTTTTTACCAAATTAAATGATTGAAATCAGGGGCTAAATTGCAAGAAAATTGAAGTTCATCAGGGGTCAATTAGGGGTTAAATTGACAAAATTCGCAGTCAAGGACCAATCTACAAAAGACACCAAACTATAGGGGCTTAATTGACGAAATTCGATGGTGAAATTGAAGAAATTAAAAGTTTAATGGTCAATCAAGGGTTAAATTTTAATTATGTTTAAGAATTAATTTGGGTCCAATTGAAGGATATAATTAAGTGCAAGGACTTAATTATACTTTAAATGGGTCAAATTAATTTTATTTGGGGCTTAATTGGTGAAAAATTAAGTTCGGGGGCCTAATTTGAGCTTAATCGAGAAGATTGGAATTTTAAGAAATCAAATTTACTTTTTACCAAGTTAAATGATTGAAATCAGGGGCTAAATTGCAAGAAAATTGAAGTTCATCAGGGGTCAATTAGGGGTTAAATTGATAAAATTCGCAGTCAAGGACCAATCTACAAAAGACACCAAACTATAGGGGCTTAATTGACGAAATTCGATGGTGAAATTGAAGAAATTAAAAGTTTAATGGTCAATCAAGGGTTAAATTTTAATTATGTTTAAGAATTAATTTGGGTCCAATTGAAGGATATAATTAAGTGCAAGGACTTAATTATACTTTAAATGGGTCAAATTAATTTTATTTGGGGCTTAATTGGTGAAAAATTAAGTTCGGGGGCCTAATTTGAGCTTAATCGAGAAGATTGGAATTTTAAGAAATCAAATTTACTTTTTACCAAGTTAAATGATTGAAATCAGGGGCTAAATTGCAAGAAAATTGAAGTTCATCAGGGGTCAATTAGGGGTTAAATTGACAAAATTCGCAGTCAAGGACCAATCTACAAAAGACACCAAACTATAGGGGCTTAATTGACGAAATTCGATGGTGAAATTGAAGAAATTAAAAGTTTAATGGTCAATCAAGGGTTAAATTTTAATTATGTTTAAGAATTAATTTGGGTCCAATTGAAGGATATAATTAAGTGCAAGGACTTAATTATACTTTAAATGGGTCAAATTAATTTTATTTGGGGCTTAATTGGTGAAAAATTAAGTTCGGGGGCCTAATTTGAGCTTAATCGAGAAGATTGGAATTTTAAGAAATCAAATTTACTTTTTACCAAGTTAAATGATTGAAATCAGGGGCTAAATTGCAAGAAAATTGAAGTTCATCAGGGGTCAATTAGGGGTTAAATTGACAAAATTCGCAGTCAAGGACCAATCTACAAAAGACACCAAACTATAGGGGCTTAATTGACGAAATTTGAGGGTGAAATTGAAGAAATTGAAAGTTTAATGGTCAATTAAGGGTTAAATTGCATAAATCTGAGACCAAGGACCAAATCGTAATAGGCGTGTAACTTTGGGGTTCCAATTGAAGTTCATTAGGGGCTTAATCGCATTAAATCAAAAGTTTATGGTCAATTAGGCGTTCGATTGCACAAAACTGAAAGATAAAGGACTACATTGAAGTTGGACAAAACTCCCTAATATAACCCTAAATGGCATCGTTTGGCATTAAAAAAATAAAATAAAAAAAGACCAGGCGACGTCATTATTCATTGTCTTCACCGTGAACGCTGCCCGAGTAGCTGTTTTGCAGGTGCATTTAATGGCTCATATGTCCCCAAAAATTGACAACACATGCACCAAAATGGTCACCTGAAATCCCTCTATCACCGAGTATGGTCCGTTCAGGCCTATTAACATCAAAACTGCTTCGGTGACTAGCCTAAAGTAGCCAACTCGAGCAGCCTTGGACTGTCAGATTTGACAGTTCATGGTACATACTTTGAACCAACGGTTTGGATCCTTCCAGTCAAATCAAGGGTTGAAATTTTTTCCCCGGTGAAGACAAGATTACCCTTTTCCACATCTATAAATAGAAGCAGATTTCATGTTCGGAGGGGGAAGAAAATCGATTCTAAAGTTAACAAAAAACCAACCTTTCTCCCCTATTTTTATCTTTTTGTGCTTTCTCCTTCTCAGCCGTACCTTTAGCTACCGCCATTCTCACCACTGTCTTTCCCACTACAATCTACATCACAATCAGACACCCAACAACCTTACGTGGTGGCTGCACCACCTCTCTCTCTCTCTCTTCTCTACGAAACGCTTTTTCCTCTCTACCACCGTAACCCCAGCAGTATCAGCAACCACCCTTTCCAGCGGCTTCCATCCTTACCAGCAGCAGCAGAGACGACGACTCTCTCCTCATCCACTCCAACCGTAAGCAACCCCAGCACCGACCATGATAGCAGCAGCACCTGCAACTCCGGCGGCTCAACTCTCCACCGTTGCCACCGCTTACACCACGTCGTCCTCCTCGGTCAGACCACCTTCACGCCATGTAGCTTTCCTATTCCTCTTCTTCTTCTTCTTCTTCACGCTGTTCACTGTGGGAACAGTAGACGTGAATTATAATTCATTTCCTACTGTTCACACATGAATAGTGGGTCAGGCCATATCTGGCCCAACCTAAATTTCCGGGCTAGGTCTAGTTTGACCCAAAAAAAATAAAAAATGTGTTGGGCCGAGATCGGCTCGGCCTTTTCTGTGGCTGAGCCAAACCCATTTAGCTGGGCCGGCCCAACCCATATATATTTTTATTTATAATAATATATTATATTATTTAAAAAAAATTTCAAAAAATCATTTAAAAAAATTGTGATTTTCTCAAATATTTTTCTACAAATTTTGCATAATATCGGGTTGTATATTTACACTGTAAAATACAAATCTGGTATTAAAATACCCAATTTTCTCTGAAATTTTTCAAAACAATTCAAAACATCTTTTTTTTAAAAAAAAAATCTCAAAAAATTTTAAATTAATTTCCTTTTTTTTTTAAAAAAAAAATTGTTTTCATACATATGACCAAATCCTAAAAATTTTCCAAGCATATTTTCATTAAATTTTTTTTGCATCTTTCTCATGTTTTGAAAATTAAAAAAATGGATATCATAACCGGTTTATGATCATCCATTAGGGTTTGACCAAAATATGAAAAACCTCTTTTTCAATTTTTTTAGGATCTAGATGTAGATTTTAATATTTGTGGGTGTAAAATTACACGATAAAGTACACCCTCAGGTATTAAAGAGTCAAGGTGTAAATAAATGCGATATTAAAATTTAGACTTTAGAACGGTTAGGATTTAACCCAATAAAGTAAAGACTTTCTAATGAAGAGAGATCTACTTTGAACCTTAGAAAAGACCAATAAATAGAAACCCGACTTAAAAAAAACAATCAAACAACAATATAGCTTACCTTAGGTAGGGTGCACTGGGGGTGATGCGTCTTTCCCCTTGCACAACCAGTCCCTTAGCCAGACTCTCGCAGGCCATAGGTTCCTAGTTACCATAATATTAGGTGGCGACTCCTGAACATTAATCATAATTTTATGATTAAATCTAAAAACCTTTCCAACACAGCACCTCACACAAGAGGCAAAACAAGAACCTCTGCCGTCGCTAGACGACATCGCGGCATGACCTCGCGACAACCATAATCACTTCTTATGTTTAATATGGAAAAACTTTCATTTTCAACTTTCTTTGAAAACTTTTCAATTTCATAAATTGTTTCATCTTTAGATTTCAAAAACAAAACTCAAGTATATCTGTAAAGTCATTAATAATTACAAACACATATCTATTACCACATATACTTCTAGTTTTAATGGGTCCAAAAATATGTGTAGTAATTCTAATGCCCGTTTGTTTCATGAAAAGTGGTTTCTTGAAAATCACTTTCCAAACTTTTTTTTTTGTTTTCCATTAGGAAAGTTGGTCAACGAAAAACACTTTGCAGTCAAAGAAAAATTTGGCTTGGTTTTCAGGAAGTGTTTTCCTTTTATTTTGGGCGGAAAACACTTTCCAGAAGTTGTGAAAAATTTAGAAATATCATGTTATTTGCTGATTATATCAAATTTGATCATCAAACTTTTGATTGCTATATATTTTGTTTTGAATCTTTTTTTCTTCAATTTCACCTCTTAGAATTTGATTTAATTTGATTTTTATATCAACTTTGGTTCTCATTTTTATGATTGTTATTTGCTTTTCTCTTATCATTTTCTTAATTGAAAATTTTATCTATCAGATTTGATCCTAATTTTTTTGATTATTATTTATTTTATTTGAAATAATTTATGAAATTGTATTTGTTTTATTTCATTATCTTTCAACTCTTTTATCCGTTAGATTTGATCTCCATTATTTTGATTGTTATTTATTGTATTTGAGATAATTTATGAAATTAGATTTTTTTTTTCAATTTCATTCTCATTTAACTTTTAAATTTATAAAATTTGTTCCTCATTATTTTAATAAACTTGAAAAAAAATATTAATAAATTATTTTCCAACTCATTTTCCATGACATAGCCAAATATTAGAAAGTGTTTTCCAACTTATTTTTCATGATACTATCAAATATCAAAAAATAATTCACTTTCCAGAAATCCATTTTTCAAGGAAATCACTTTTCAAAAAGAAACTAGTTTCCAGCAAACAAACGGGGCTTAAATGTCTATCGATTGAAATATTATTTTTGCTCTTAAAAGTAGTTTTCACTTGTTTACCCATTTAGCAAACCTCACACCACTTTTCCTTTCAAAATGCTATATGTGAGAGATCTTTAACTAGTTCATTTTTAACTAGTTTAGAAATGATATCCATACTAATATGACTTAGTCTTCTATGCTCAAGAAAACTATCATTAATGCTAGTAATAAGACAACTTTCTATTCTTATGCATGCATGCATCAATTTTAATCTTGTAGACATTTCCTTTTCTATTTTCTACATAAATTACTTTATCTTCTTGAAGAATTAAACAACATGCATGATTGAAAACTATTTTATAGCCTTTAACATATAGTTGACTAATGTTAAGCAAATTATATTTTAAGTTATAAACAAGAAAAACCTTTTTAATGAAAGGAGAAGATTTACCTTTAATATTGCAATCTCCAATTATTTTACCTTTTGAGTTGTCTCCAAGTGTGACATTTTCTCAATTGATTTTGGTAATGCTTGATAATAATGAGTTGTCTCCGGTCATATATCTTCAACAAGCACTATCCAAAAAACCATTCTCTATACTCCATTGATTCCTACACATAAAAATCAAGATGACATTTTTGGTACCCATACCTTCTTGGGTCCTTCGTTGTTAGAGGTGATTTCATTTGGAATCTAAATAATTTTATAAACTTTGTCCTTCTTAATAGGACATGCATAAATCAAATGACTTATAGCTCTTCAAGAAGTTCATATATGGTTAGGGTCATAGGATTGTTTAACAACAAAATAACTCTTTAAATACTTTTGGTTCTTTTTAGGTTGGTAACCTAAACCTCTTTTGTTAAACACACATCTTTAGTTTGAAGCATAGTTTCTAGGATTTTTTAGCCTTGTGTGAATTTAGCTAAAGTTATGTTCAACTTGTTTACCTTTTCTTTTAAAGAATCAATGAGCTCCTTCAATAAAAGTTTGGTGAATCCCTGACTTCTTGAATTATCATCATCTTTGCTTCCCATGTTTTTGGTTGAGACTTAAGAATATTTTTCACTATTTTTGTATTAGTGTATGTCCTACCAAATGCATCCAAACTATTAGTTATGGTAATCATTCTAGTGAATATGCTAGTTATGGATTCACTAAGAAGCATTTTAAACAATTTATATTAGTGAACTAACATGTTGATTTTAGACTTTTTGACTTGGTTAATTCCTTCATGAGTTACTTCTAAAGCATGCCATATATCTTTAGCATTTTTACATGTAATTCTATTGAATTCACTTTTACTCAATGAAAATTATAATATGTTTATGGCTTTAACATCCAAAGAAAGTAACTTTTATTATTGTTTGTATATTCACTTCTAGTTTTAAGAATCTCAATACCATTTTCAATTTAAATTAGTCTATGAGGTCCATTCTTTACGGACAACCACAAATAAAAATAAAAATTAATAGAAAATAGATTATCATTCTAGCTTTCCAATATACATAATAGTTACCCTAAAAAAATGGTCTGGATGTAGATAATATTTTATTTTGGAGATTATAACTAGTGGTTGTAATTCTACTCAAAGTCCAAATAAACTTTATATATGAGAACTAAACTCTAATACCAATTATTGTTTAAGGATTAAGGTAACTTAACATCTTAGAGGGGGGGTGAATTAAGTGTATCACTAAATTCTATAATTAATACAAATTACTTCAAGTAAACACAATAGCTAACAATATAATTAAAGTATGTAAAGTAAAGAGATAAGAGAGAGAATTTACAAACTCATTTTTAACGTGGTTTGACAAGCCTACATCCATACCTCAAGTACCAAATCATACTTATGTATTGTATTCCTTCACTAATCCAAGTTCAAGAAAACAATATCAACTTGGTGAATCGACACCAAAGTTTTTACACCACTTGAAGATATATTCTCTTCAAGATTTTTTCCTTGGTGAAATTCCCACACTAATACCAATAGTTTTTACATCATTTTCACTCTAGTTTATAAGGTTTTTAGTAGACAACATGTCATTTGGTTTTAATGAAAGGACATGAATGACATGTCATCTACTGGTTTTCATCTTCTTCTTATAGTAGAAAATGATGATCGAGTTGACACTTTCCAAGAGCTTGTTATGAAGTTCTAAACCTTCAAATGGCACAAGGTTCTTTTGCTAATGGAAGAAGAACATCCCCTTTACAACCCTATTTCCATGAAATTGGACATTTACATTCTAATTCTTTTATAGAAGTTGTCGTACCCTCGCGACGGAGCGCGGCGACCCTAGATTGATTTCAGGGTTTTTGTTTATTGTGTAAAAGGGAGTCGCCACCTTGTATTATGGTCACTAGGAACCCTAACTAGTCTTTTAAAGATTCTAAGGCAAGGGATTGGTTGCGTAAAAGGAAGGTATTAGCACCCTAGTACGCCCTACCTAAGATAAGCTGCTTGGTGTTTGGTTTGCCTTATAATTGCTATGGTGTTGGTGTTTTCTAATCCCATCAATTTTCCTAGGTTTGATTCAAATTAAATTTATTAAGATAGAAATGCAAGGAGATTCCATGTCTTTAAAAGCTCATTTTCCTCTTAGTATTTCAAGAGTTTGCGACTCGTAAATCGCAAGGAGGAGGGACAAAAATATAAGGAAATTCAAGGGGCTTTAAAAGCCTATTTTTGCCCTTAGTGTTTCATACTCTCACGGATCATAAACCGTGGAGTAAAAAATTGAAATGTCCTCGACTACAATCAAGGCTTCTTTCAAGGATGTGTGATGACTTAATATTCCTAGAAAATTATTTTGGATATTTACAACTCAGGGTTTCTTTATCCAAATATTAATAGTGAATAATAACAAGTTATTCCCAATAATATTTTGGATATTCATCCCTTTGGGATTTTTTTATCCAAACATTAACGGTGAATAATAGATGAATTCCTCAAAAATAAGATTTTTTAATTTTTGGAACATTGACCAATAACCCAAAATAATTTTTGTTGTGTTTAAGAAATCCATGCGAAAACATATTTTTGAAACTTCAAATATTTTTTTATATAAAAAAGAGCATTCAAAACATGTTAGGGTATTGGTCGTATGCAACATACAAGAAAACATTTTTTTATATATATATGTGTATTTGTCACATTGCATTGAAAACCGGGTATTCTAAATACGAGATTGATATTTTTTTTACAACATAAAAAAAATTTAGACCATAAAATAAATATGCTAGAAAATCATAAATCTCTCTCTCTTTCTTTTATTTTTTTTAAAGAAAAAAATAAAGAAAACAATAGGTCCAGCCAGGTCACTTGCCTCAGCAAGGGACCCGGTTGGACACAAAATTTCAACAGCTGTTCAAGTGAATTATAATTCACTTGAACAGTAACCGCAAAAGGATGCACAGTAACATATATAATTAAAATGCAAAGTGAAGAGAATGCATGAACTTCCCTGGCGCTGAAACAGGCGAAGGAGATGGCACTGCAGTTGCTGTACCCAGCCAGTGACTATTGGTTCTGGAGGAAAAAAAAACAATGGCCACGCTGGTTTTGGCCTCTTTTCCTTACTTCTTCATGTTTTCTTCTCTTCTCCTTCCCTCCTTCTCTATTCTACTTTATTTTTCCTTTTTTTTTCTTTTGACAGTAACGAACAGAAACTCCTTCTGTTCTCTGCGTTTTATTTGCTGCTCCTTCTGTTCTCTTTTCGTTTTTCTTCTGCTCCCTCTTTTCCTTTTCCTATTGCCTGCCTCTCGGTGGAGATGATGAGAGAGATGACGATGAGAACGTGTTATGCTGGTTGAGTTCACGCCCCTGCCTCTATGTTTTTTCTGCTTTCAACAATGTTGTTGTCGGTTCTCTCTCTCGTTACTCCTCCTTCCTTTCTCCTCTTTTATGTCCTCCTTTTTTTTTTCTTTTTTTTTCTGTCCTCCTTTTTTTCTGCCCCCTTTTGCTAGGTTAGTAGAGGGTTTATATAGCCTAATCACAGCTCTTTATTAGGAAAGATTGAATGCACTAATTTTAGGATGCAAATCCCTGCTATTCTGCAGTGAAAAAATGCAAAAAAAAAAGAAGAAAAAGAAACTGAAATATCCTAATTCCTATTATGATTTCAGCAATTAGTTTCCATTGATCAAAGGGTGGTTCAACTCCTTTCTTTCCTTCCATAGCTAGGACCATGAGGCACTAGCTGCTCCCTTTGAAATAAGGCAATAAAAACGTGGTATGCAGCTCTCCAATCAGATGGGTAAGGGTGCATGCTGCAAAGTCTTATTTTTCTTATTCGGTATGGTAGAAATCCCGTCATTTATGATGATCCAGCCCCCCTCTCCAACTTCCAATATCCTTCTTCAATTAAATCCCTCATTTTAGCACTTTTCAATTCAGTCCTTGGTAAAAAAAAAATCCTTCGAATCAGGCCCGCGAACTTGGGCTAAACCCTTCTCACGACAAGATTCTCTACTTTCACATTAGATATTCAAATGGGAATATCTTGAGCTTATGATATTGAAATCAAGCAATTCAAAAGCCCTAATTCATCTACACGTCCAGAACTACAACTTTGATGAAGGATTCGAAGTGAGATAAAATCGTTTTAGAGAACAGAATCTGATAGTAATCTGGTTGGTCAAAAAGGGTCTCCTGATCTAATTCAGAAACTAACAATGCCGAGCATCCCGATATGACTGAGAGTATGACCTAAGAACAAATAAACAAAATTTGTGATGGAAATAGAGTCTTTAGTGCAAAACTCGGGTCAGGATCCTTCTCGTGACAAAATTCTCTACTTTTACGTTATATATTCAAACAGAAATATTATGAGCTTTTGATATCGAAATCAAGCAATTCAAAAGTCCCAAATTCATCTATACTTGTAGAGTTACAACTTTCATGAAAGATAAAAAATAAGATAAATTCATTTTGAATAACAGAATTGCAACCAAATTCAGCTAGAAACCTTCTCGCGACAGGATTCTATGTTTTCATGCTATATTTCAAACATGAATATCTTGAGCTTCTGATATCAAAATCAAGCAATTCAAATGCCCAAATTCATCTACGTGTCCCAGACTATAACTTTGATGAAGGATTCGAAGTGAGATAAGATCGTTTTAGATAACAGAATCTGGTTGGTCAAAAAGGTTTTCTTGATCTGACAATGCTGAGCATCCAAATTTGATTGAGAGTGTGCCCTAAGAATATTGATCCCTAGGACCCAATAAAGGTGTAGGTCAATTTTTCAACATGTCATGAGTGACAAAATATAGCTAGGATGGTCAGATAATTTACGAAACCAAGTCAGAATTAGAACCTAAGTTGGAACAAAAAATTACGACAACAACAGAATCAGTTTTTTTTAAAATACAAATTCTGAGGGATTTATATGAAGACTCCTTATCAGCCTAAGAAACCTGACACTTTTGGCTGCAAAGGGGAGGATAAAAGAGAGAGTAGAAAACAGCTCAAACAGGGTTCGAAAAAATATTTCTTTCTCCTCTGTTTTTGTCAATTTTCCAGCAAACATGAGCTACACTCCTGCATTTGGTTCAAAAGGGGTACACACCATCTTCAACACGTGGAGTCCAAAAATGAGTAATAACAGAAGTCTTTAACATGTTGTCCTTGATCAGCTATCACTACAATTTCATTTTTTAGGCTGATCAAATTGGTACACTTGGTTGAATGAATGTGAAGCTATAAACTTCCAAATTAAGTAAGGTTAGATCCAAACAAAAGGTATGCATGTCTTATATTTTAGACGGTTTTCGATGACGTTTACATCGCAGTTGTTTTAGCGAAGACTCGAAAGTGGTCAACCCAATCAGCCTTGACTGTGACATATTTTTTTCTCATGTTTTCACACTTAAAGCTTCTCAAAGGGTTTTTTTTATTAATGGCTTTGAAACCTTCCTCTTAAGATCCAAAAGGCTAGAAATAGCTCCTTGCCCTCCAAATTTAGCAAAACCACCAAGTACCCCTAAAATTAAAGCCACCATTGCAAAATCAACCTAGTACAAGAGCTTCAAGTTGTTAGCTTTTGTCTAGAACCATATATCTCATTTTGATCAAAGGGCTAAAGTTTGAGGGAATCCATCAAAAAACCTAGAAAAACCCTATAAATACCATTGGCAATAAAAAAAGAAGAAAAACATGGGGAAATACTTTGTTAAAAAACCCTATTATGAAGGTTCAAGAGTCTAACATGAAAGGTCTAACAAGCTTTAGAAAGAAAGAGAGTGAAAGGGAAATAAGGAAGGAAAAGAGAAAAAAAAACAATAGCATATAGTTAATAAGCTTAGAGAAGGTATAACCATGTAAAAACTTAAGGGTGGAGTCCATGTGGCTAGCCCATTCATGCTTTTTTAATGTTTAAACCTCTTTTGATGTTTTTTTAAACTTATTTTAGTATTATGATATTTTCTTGTTTTGTTTTGATTAATACGTAAAAATATTATTTTTATTGTTTAAATCTTATTTAAAGTTGCTGTTGATGTTACTGAGTGTCAAGACAATATGTTTGTGATCGATTTTGATAAAATAGGGTAGTTTTAGATTTTGCCAAAAGTTGGTAGTAGGTGTTTGATGCCTTTTCTGTTTTGTTAGTGTATGTTATTGGTTCTTGAGCATGGTGTGAGTTCCAAGTGTTCAAAGAGTCAATTTTGAATTGAAATTTGATGTTTTTGTTGGCTATCATTAGGGTTGTATTTATGAAGTTGGAATTTAATTCATGTTTATGATGATTTAATATTTTTTTGTTAGTTTTTTTTATTCAACTATGCTTGGTATTGACAATATGGGTTGTAAAGATTAAAAGCAATGTATTTAGAGACCTAAAATGCCAATTTCTAGGGCTTGACAGTGCTATGTAATGACTAGGTTTTTGAACAATGTTCTTCGTGTTTTTAATTAGAACATTGCCTTAACCCCTGAATTTAGACCAATTTTGGTCAATTTCTTTTAACAAAACCTTTTTTTATACAAGACCAGTGAATAATTTAGGGTTTATTTGCATCAATAACATGTTTTTTTTTTTTGTTTTATTCCTAGGGTTTTGATTTTGAATTGAAACCTATTTTGATAAAATTGTGATTTTTGAGTGATAATCAAAGTAAATGGATACTAAATTATTGATCCTTTTTTGATTCCCAACATGTCCATGTCCATGCTTCGTCCATATCTGGTCTGATTTGAGAGTTATGTGGCTGAATATGTTGTAAATATTCTTCGTGTTCTTTATTTTTTGTGTATTTGATCCATTTTGCTCAAGATTTTTTTAGTTTGTGTTTTTTGGGTGTTTAATCTATTTTTTTTTCTTTGGTTTTGTTTTGGGTTATTTTTCGAGTTAAATCATGATTTTTAGGTTCGGTTTATTGTTGAACAAAAAATTTCAGGTTCAGCTAGTCAAGTTAACCTGGTTGGGTCAATGATTCAGGCTTTGTTCGGTTTGCCATTGTTTTAATAAAAGAAATTTAGGCTTAAGACATGTTTGGTAAACACGCCCTTAATCTTGTTTTCACAGTTTTGTTTTGAAGAAAAAAAGGGTTTTTGCCAAACAAGTCCTAAATAAATTCCAAAACATTTCTAAAGAATTTTAAGGACAAATTTAAAATTATTTATGGGTTGTTTGCATATTTTTTTAGCAATTTTATTTAATATCAGGGTTGTAGACTTATACTGTAAGATACTAACCTAGTATTAAAATACTCGTTTTTCATCGAATCTCAAAGATTTCCAAAAATTTTAAAACATTTTCTCATCTCAAAATAATACAAAAAAATGATTTTTATTTGGTGTGCATATGGTGAAGTCTCTCAAAAAATAAAAATTATATTTTGGCGTAAAAAAAATAAGAAAAATACTTGGTATGATTTAGCATTTTTTTATATACACAAAAATTTAAAAATATCTTTGCAAGTATTTTTTGGATTTAATATCTTTGCATGAATTTTTTTTACATAAAAATCATATTTTGGATTTAATAACTAGTTTATTGAATCCGTGAGAACTTGACCAATATTTGAAAAATCTAAAATTCGTTTTTTTAAGAATTAATGGTCAACATTCTGAAATGAATACTGGACTTAAAAGTACGCCGATATTTAAATACTAGTAGTTGATTAGAAAATTCTTAAAATTATTTCAAATACTCAACAATTTTAATCAATAGTATTTTTTACCATGACATATTAGTTGTTGAAAACCCTTTCTCTTTCTAGGATATGCGAACTTTGTTAGGGCACTTACATGGATTTTTTCCCCATAAAACATGCCCATAATATATTCAAAATACTAAATTTATTAATGAGCGTAAATTTTTGTTTTAAGCCATAGACGGACCATCGGTTAGGAACCTATCAATACCTTTAAGTCATATCTAGACCATACAATTTAGCTTACTTTAGGTAAGGTGCACTAGGGGTGCTAATACATTTCCTAGCCATAACTAGTCCATTACCTTAGAGTTTCATATAAAATTAGTCCATTTGGGTCTCCTAATGACCATGAACCAAATAACTAGGTGACGACTCCTTGATCCTGACATCCCACCACGTCGCGTGCGCACATGCGACAAAGTATGTGAGTTTATTTTAATTGTGCTATCAAGTAAAATATAAAGATTTACATTTGAGAACTAAAATGAACACTTAATCTAAGTCTTCACTTTGCTTGTTTTTTGGACTTCCTAATTGATTTCTTGATGAAATTCATCATGTTTGTTGATATGTTCTTTGTATAAAACCTGTTTAAAGCTTATTCTCAACTAAACATATTATTAATGTATTTTTCATTTTATTTTTATTATTAAAATATATAAAAACATGAATGTGTGACACTAAAAGTCAACATTCTCTAAGAAAAATGTACTAGATGAAATAGAAGTTTTGGTTAATGACAAACTTGTTCAACTCATTCTAGACATCGAACAAATACATCAATTTGTTATTGGTGACGATAAGGAATAGGATCCAAACCAAGGGGGAGACAATGATATATGCAAGGAAGAGGAAACAAGTAAGCTAACAAGCCGTCAAAATGTTTTTTTGCTGTTATGAAACTTTACTATTTTTTAATTAGTAATGAATATTGAATATTTTGGTCTATAATAAATAGGATATTTTTGTAGCATAGAAACCTTTATGCTGAATACTTGATGCAAGTTATATAACAATATCTTATAAATGATAGTTGCACTTTGAACATATTATGAACTATATATTAGGATGCAACATGCTACATGAAGTATTCTTTGAAAATATTATGAACTGATTGCATAAATATTATTAACTGTTCTCATGATACATACCACTGTTTCAATTATACGTGTAAGAACACTTTAATGAAGTATCTATTTATGATCAAACTATCTGAATTACTTGTATGATAATTTATCCTTATTATGTTTTTTCACAAATCAACCAAAAGGGAAGATTGTTCATGTCAAAATAATTGGCTTTGATTAGTGAAAGATTATTTGTATTGTTAAAAATAAATTTGTTTAGATTGTTAGTTTATTCAAAATTAGATAAAAAAAAATTAGTCAAGCTTATAGGATATGGCATTGTTATTTTTGTAATTATCTATTTTTTTTGGATAAATTCTATAAGAAGTTCATATAAAAGATTAATATAAATTATCTGAAAATAATTGTCAGAGAAGTGTTTTTGTGAAACACAAATAACAGTTTGTTAAGAACGTAATAGACTATGAAACTTAAAGATAATGTTATATCCTTATCATATAGATGCGTATATAAGAAAGGATAATCCAAAGCATTACAAGGCGAGAGCAACACTAGGTAGAGCAACACTTGCAACGGAGCAAGAATGCCCAAGTAGCTAAGGAATTGCACAGAATTTTGCAGCACATTCTTTTGACACATGAATGGAGTATGAAGAAAATTCTCAAGGAGAATTGTTTGTTGAAGAGTTGGAGAGCTTGCAGATTTCTAGGGAGAATTTTTGTATTAATTGTTAGCACTTAGATGTTCCAATTAGGATGACAATAGTTTAAAAATCATCAGGTATTCTAGCAAGCTACTGCGGTAGAAGAAAAAACAGAGTGTTTTTCCTGACAAGTAAGAGATAGTATAGATACAAAGAATTTGTATTGAAAAATACTCCTTTTATAATCTTCTAAACTAGTGAAAGTTATTTATTCTTGATTTAGTTGCCTTGAAAGTTTTTTGTTTTTTGTATCTTTCGAAGAGTTCTTCAAAATATTTTCCTTTGTTCATTACTTTTATTTATTTCATCAAAGATCAATGTTTTCAAAGTGTTTGATTCTTAACATACAGGAACATAAATGTCTGTCAAGTTCCATGTTTAGAAGCTGAATATCCAACAATTCTTTATGCAATTCCACCGTCATCGACCATTATTTTCTTTGAGATTTGTTCAATATGATCTGTTTTGGGTATTAGCAATTTTATTTATAACAATTATGTGCAAAGGTTCAAGGGATACTAAACTTCAGGAAACTTGTTTGGCCTCAAAATATGCTATGCCTTTCGACTTGTTAAAGAGGAAACTCATGTCAAGGTTAGAGACCGTGGGAATCCGAGTCTTAAAAACCTATGAAGAGGTTATCTTCACAGCCAAACCTGTGATGTCTTCTAGGAATAAGTTTCCGTATCTTTACTTTTGATTGACTCCCAAGACGAGTCTTCATGCGCATGCGTGTACAAATACAATCATGTTTCCATAACCAACAGGTGGTGGTCATCGTCATTTGATGTGCTTTTTAACATATTACATGCATATGGTAAAAATGGTTCTTGTAGAAATTTTAATTCTCTTAGCAGAAAATAGAAACTTTTTATAGTTGGAAATGCAATCCACAGTGATAGATGGTGTTGTAAAAAACTTATTAGCTTGTCTAATACGTACAGCTTTGATGCTTTCCTTTTACTTCTTTCCCTCCCCCCTAACTTCTATGTTCTCACATATGACTCCTTAAAAGATGTGAAAGCAAGCTCAAATGCAGGAATTTTTAATAGTTTATTCTCCTAATATCATCAGAGGTTATCTGGTTTGATTCCTCCTAATTTGGATTTTTGAGGCATAAATGTTCCTGGGGTGCTTATGCGCATATATGATTTAAATGCTGGTATTGCTATTACTAGATGAAATACGCTATGTCAAATATAATGCCAAAGGCGCCCTTGTTGTTCTTTTCTGACTGTTTATGCATGCACTGGAATTCATGTTGTGTTCTAGGGAACATAGCTATTTCACATATATTTTATTGGGTGGGTGCGTGAAGGGAAGTGAATAGTTTTTCAATCTGTTATGCTGGAATGGTTTCTTGCCATTCCAGTTGGTGGTTTCTTGCCATATGCTGAGCAAAAAAGCCCTGCATTTGGTGCTGCTGCTAGCTAGCATGGTGCATCCAGCCACAGGAATTCTTGTATCCCAGTTGGTGGTTTCTTGCCATATACTGAGCAAAAAAGCCCTGCATTTGGTGCTGCTGCTAGCTAGCATGGTGCATCCAGCCACTGTTTTCTGAATAGTAATTGAAACTTAAAGGCACCTTTTCATTTCTTGCATCCTCAAGCAGGCTATTCAGGGTGAGATCTTTGTCTGAGGCTCCAAATTATGCTTCTGCAATTGCAAATATATTGAAATATGATCATTCTAAGGGCAAGTTTACTTTTGAAAGCTGTAATGCAAATATATTGTAACTGTGGGGACTAGTGCATTCCCGAACACCTCTTCTTCCATATTAGCTGGCTACCTTAAAGATGGTAATATCGTAATCTCAGCTATCAAAATGCGACATCACAGATCACTCTAGTTAGTTGCATCAAATTCTTACTGAATTCGTCTATCGTTATGCGTGAACAAACGCTTCCAGCTCATTGTAAGGAGTTTCTTCATTCCACACCTTTTCTTTGGGAAAATCCTCTGCAACATGGATTCAGCTTCCTTTTAGGACTCTTTTTGAAACGATTTTTCTGGTCCAGTTTTTGAAATCATAAATAAAGACAAGATAGCTGATTTTGATGAACTCATGGTTAGAGACTAATTTATGCTGAATGCTTTTCTTGTTTCTCTGCTTGGAATACTCTTTGGCCACTGGAGAGAAAACGTCAAAGGGCATTCTCTCTCTTGAGACTAGCACTACTATATTGCAGCTAGATATTGAAAGTGATAAAGACATTAAAAAAAGGTCTGGGCTTGGTTGAGCTTAAAAAGGTTTTGGTTTGGTTGGGTCTAGGTCTAACCAAGCCTTTAATAGTTTAGTGTTTGCTTGACCCATCATTTTTTCTCTCTCTTTTTTTTTTTTATCACTTATTTTCTATTTCTATGAGCACGTCAAGTTATACATATTATACCTTCATTACACTTCAGCTAAAATTATCATATGCTATAAATGACATGTGCAAGCTATCCTATGTCAGGGTAAGTAACGCAATAGAATTGTCACCTTACCAGGTAAGTTGCTTCAATTTTTTTAAAAAATAAATGATATATTCCCAAGTTTAGGAGAGAAGATGATGATTTTTTCATCTCAACATAGAAGTATAATATTTAACTCTCTCAATCCATTTTTCTTACATAATATCTACCTAAAAAACACTAAACTAATTTCAATATCAGAGGATTCTTTTACATGTTACACCCCCATCCAACCTATTATTGTATGTGAAGAAAGCCTAAATCCAGTGAAGTTTTTCGAGCTCCATCATTGGCATCATCTATAGGAGACTGAACAAAAGCCTTATTTGTTTTATTTTTATTACTCCTTTTCATCAACAACATAATTTTTTCTTGGAAGATAACATTGAAACACCAGGAGGACGAGTTCCTAACCTCCCACCATCCTCATAAGCTCTAGTAGACCTTTAACAGCTAGTGTTGAAGATGAATCTCTTACTAGAGTTGTGTTAGCTACACAACAACAACCTATGGCTCTCCCTGCTTATCTTAATAGTATGCAGGCCGCCATACGACCACCTACAACTCCACCAGTCTCACCTCTTGTGCAATGATAACTCTAGTTCCCGGAAGAGACTAACCAAAATGAGGTAGAATATAGTAGATAACATACTGTTACTCCTGTAAGGAGTAGATCGTATTATCATGAGGAGCCTTCTCATGTAGGATCCTCAAGATATGATTTCTATAGATGAAAAGGCAAGATCTAGGGCCATAACATTTTCTATCGACCCTATTCTCTTACAAAGTCTCTTGCCAAAATCCCACAACTTAAAAGGCTATATATCAAAGAATAAGGAAAGGACTCAAGTGATAGGAGATTCGTCACTATGAGGATGTAGCATATTAAACACTCCTCTTTCTAGAGAATTTGTAGTGGAAAAAATGAATTTGGATTACTAAGATGGTTTATCTATTGGTGATCCAAGATACCAACACCATGTGTAAAATACTCCTTACCCTTTTTCATGGATCCACACGAGTTTAGTATTACAATTTGAATCTGGTTCTATATCCAATTTTTTAGACTTATATAGTAAGTTAATTGCTCATATAAGAAAAAACATTCATATGGAAAAGAGTTCAATCAAACTTTTCTTCAACATTTAGCTTGAGGGAGAAAATACAAGAGCTTACCCGAAAAGATTTAATGAGGAGATTTTGAAGGTGGAAAACCTATTAGAACCAATGGCAATAGAAGCTTTGATCAGTGGCATCAATAACTATTTCTTATGCGAACGTCTTTATGCACTTCTTGACAAAAGTCTTCTCAATGTGAAGCATGCTATAAAGAATCATATTTGTATAGAAGAAGCAAACATGTCGCACATGTATACCGGGTACTAGTTAATGATGGAAGCCGTATATGTAGTTTGGTCAAACTAAATTACACTTGTAGTTTGGTCCCGATTGAGCTATACGCCATTTCTACCCAACTTAGTTTTTTTTATTTAATTTGGATTATTTTTCTCCAATTTGGACCTCATAATCAATTTCCCTTAAAATTATTAGTCTCTAAATTACACATAGTTATACTCCAAATATAGATAGCCAAATGATAAATTTTAATTTTTTTTATTCATTTTCAAAACATACATATCACAATATTACATAGTAAAAACAACATTGTTACATAATAAAATACAATTCCAAACACATCAACAAAATACAATGTTTTTACAAGCACCTCCATATTAGTTCTAGGTATCCCTTATACCTCAGCTTATGAGAACAATTCTTCCTTTCATAAAGGAAAGAATATAATATGTAATAAATATTTAGTATTTAAGAGAGCATCGACTAGGAACATTTTATGAACAATATTTTGATGCAATAGAAATCTTATAATTATAACAACTTTATAATTTTTCTGCAAAACATTTTTGTCTCTGGACTTTATCTTTACTCTAGATTCATTAATCTAATATTATATAAATATTAAAGATAAATTAAGCCTTTATTAGTAATAAATATACATTGACATGAATATAATAATACCACGTGTAACCAATCAATTGACTACATGACATATTAAACTAACAATCTTCCACTTGCATTAAAGTCAATCGCTCATATATCTAATACCATATTGCTCCATGTAGCAGTAATGCTTCTGCATGGATAGTGACTTAGTAAGAAGATCTTCTAGATTCTCTTCGGTGGGTACTCACTCTATCTTTACATCTTTCATTTCATTGATTTATCAAATCAAATATAATTTCTTAGGTACTTGTTTGGATTACTCATGAGACCTTAGTTCCTTTACTTATCTCATATTAAGAAGACTTTTGTCAGGAAGTGCATAAAAACATTTCCATAAGGAACAATTGTTGATGCCACTAATTAAAGCTTTTATAGCCATCAGTTCCAGTAGGTTTTCCACTTTCAACATCTTCTCATTAAATCTTTTCAAGTAGGCTCTTGTACTTTCTCCCTCAAGCTGAGTGATGGAGAAGAGTTCGGTCAAACTCTTTTTTATAGAAATGTTATTGCTGAAACGAGCAATTAACTTATTGTATAAGTCTAAAAACAAGATATGAAACTAGGCTTCAAACTATGATAACAAACTTATGTAGATCCTTGAAAGTGATAAGGAGTATTTTACACATGGTGTTGGTATCTTAGATCACCAATTCCAAGTTTCTCCTTACATTTTGAAGATGCTTCCTAGGGTCAGATAAGCCATCATAATGGTTTAAATTCATCTTGGCCACTACCAAATCTCTAGGCTATGATTATTTAATATGCTATTGCAAAATGGTGAATCTCCTATGCCACTTGAGTCTTTTCTATTTTCTTTGGTACATAGCCTTTTAGGTTGTGGGATGCTGAAAATTGACTATGTAGAATAATAAGGTTGATGACAAAGGTTATAACCCTAGGCCTTGCCTTTTGATCTATAGAGATCATATCTCGAGGATCTTGCATGAGAAGGCTCCTTGTGATAACGTGATCTAATTTATTATAAGAGTAACAATATGGTATCTATTATCTTCTACCTCAGTTTGGGTTGTCTTTTTTTAGAAATGAAAGTGTAATTATGGAGTTGAAAGAGATGCAGGTGGTTGTATAGCGGTTCACATACTCTAAGGATAAGTAAGGAGAGCCTTGAGCTATTGTTGTGTAGCTAACATAGCCCCGGTGAGAGCTTTAATTTGTTGCTTTATCTATTGACAGTTTACTGGAGTTGATGAGGATGGTAGAAGGTCGGTAACTCATCTTTCTGGTGTATTAATGTTATTCGTCATGAAAGCTTTATGTTAAGGATGAAAATGAGTAACAAAAAGGACATAAACAAGGTTTCTATTTAGTTTCCCACAAACAACACCACTAATGAAGATTAAAAAACTTCATTGGATCTGGGCTTTCTTCGTGGACAATAATAGGTTGGATACGGGTGTTACATGCAAAATAACCCTTCGATGCTAAAGTCAATTTATGATTTTGCATGTAGATATTATTTAATAAAAGTGGAAAAAGAGAGTTACATATCTTTGTTGAATGTTGAGATGAAAAACCATGTTATTCTCCCCTAAACTTAGGAATATATAGTTTATTTTAGAAAAAAATCTAAAGCTACTTACCTGGTAAGGTGACAGTTTTATTGCATAGCTTACCTTATCACATGATAGCTTGCACATTTCACCTACAGGAGGTGAAAATTCAAGCTAAAAATAAGAAATGAGTGATAAAACAAAAAGGGAAAGAGAGGCAAAAAAAAAAAAAAAGACAATATGATGAGTCGGGCAAAGTTCGAAACTTATGAGGCTTGGTCGGGCCTTAGCCTAACCGAGCTTGCGACCCTTGGATATGCCTAAACTAACTCAGTCAAAACATTTTTTTTAATGTATTACAATGTATCTTCTTCTGTTTACCCAATTGGTATGATTATAATACTTTTTATATATATTCCTTTCATTTTCGTGTATATACAAATTAGTAGTATCCTTTAATCCACTTGTGCAATTGGCAGTTAGAACGCATTTTTATATATGAGCTTGATTAAAGTCAATCCGCGAAGAAAGGTGATATTTATTCCGGTAATAAACGCATAAAATAAAGAGGAGAATAGAACTTGGTGCGCTTTGTGCTTGGCAAAGTATCTTGGTGAAATAATGGTCATGTAATGGATTCAAGTGGAGGCAGTGATGGTCTAGGAAATGACTTGTGGTTTCTCTTCTTGTATAGCACTATCAACATGCAGGAGAGTTTTGGCAGTGAATGGCTTTTGTACTTATGGCGACGGTACTACTAGCCATCTCAAAGGAAATTGTGCTCGAGATTGAATCCAAACTATTTTAGTCTTAGGAAGATTAACATAATTTGTTGTTCTAGTTTTAGTAGAGAAGGTCAGGAATTTTACTGCAAATACAAAAAAAAAAAAAACCCTAGAACTATATTTTCTCTTCCATTCATCTCCCTTTTTCATCCTCTTTCTCAAACTCTAAGCATATGCACATAAAGATATATATAATCCCCCTTACTTAGAGATCAATGTTACCTTTTCCATCTCCATCGATCTATAATTTTCTTTTAAAATGTAGGAGCTCACTGGCACACGCCACTACACCTTCTCCTTAAATGTGTTCTTATTTTTTCTGAAGACTTTTTTGTAGAGTAGAAAACTCCGACACACACTCAACCTAATGACAATGACCTATACAACCACCAGCCATCCTAAAACCTACACACACAGATTCCCACTAGCTCATTGTTTCCGTATAATTGAGACTTTTTTTATATAATAAATAAATGACAAGAATGGCTACTAACAACGATTACTTAGCGGCTGGTCACACTTGAATGTGTTTGATTTTTTAAAAGAAATAATTAAGTTCTTTTTTTTGTTTTCATAATTAGCTATTGACTTTGGTTTTGTTTGTTAATGGTTTGTATAAAGCAATAGGAATTATAAGGTGAACAGCTATGTGATCCGCATTGCTGTGGTTGGATTAAATCAATTTATGTTTAGTCGACGCTTGCATGCTTTAAAAAAGAAAGAGAAAAAAAATCAAAACTAAATGAGAAAAACTAACATTAAATGATAAAATTAAAAAAAATAAAATAAGTTAAAAAATAAATGATGTTAACTCGTGTTAACTTATTATGCCTGTGACCCGAGTCATTTGACCAAAAATAACAAATGTGAAAAAAAAAAGCATTAAGCTTAATTTTCAACTAATCAAGAGTTGAAGGATGAAATTGAAAAAAAAATAATCAATAAAAAAAGATAAAAAAATAGGAATCATAAACAAAAAAAAATACACAAGTTTGCTCGGGTTAACTAACCAAACTTATGGGTCAGGTTATGAGATGGAGATAGCCCAATAGAAAGGAAATCAAAGAAAGTTATGAAACCCAACTTAAAAAATAATGTCAAATTATGAGATGGAAAAAAATAGGTAAAAGAAAAAAGTTGATGTCAATCGTTGACCGAAAGCACCAAACATGGAAAAACCATTTAATTCTCAATAAATCAAATATTAAAAGATGATTTTTTTAAAAAAAAATCAAACACACAAAAGGATACAAAAGAAAAAAATAGTAATTAAAAGAGAAAGAAAGACACAAGCCCACCCAGGTTAACCCCCTAAACCCACGGATTATGTCATGAGATCAGATAACCCAATAAAAAGAAAAAAATAAAAAAAACCATGAATCCTATTAAAAAAAATCAATGTCAAGTAATGAGATCGAGAAAGGAAATAAGTAAAAACTAACAATGTGAACTTGTGTTAGTTTATAAAACCAGTGACCTAGGCTATTTGATCGGAAACACAAAATCTGAAAAAAATCATGAAACCTAATTTTCAATAAATTAAATTTCAAATGATAAAATTGAAAAAAATAAAATTCAATCACACAAAAGAATTCAAAAGAAAAAATAGCAATTAAAAGAATGAGGATCAAATTTTAAAAAATAAATAAATGAGAGGATGAATAATTTTGGATTGAAGGGTTAAATTGAAAAGAATTAACAAAATAACAAGTACAATAACCACTAAAAGAATGAGGAACAGATGAACAAAAATTAAAAATTAATTTTTTTTATTAAAGGATGAAATTAAAAATAATTGAAAGTTCACAAAAGAGGCAAGAAAAAAAATGAAGAAAAAAAAAGAACCAGAACTAGATTTGAAAAAATAAAAAATAAATTTAGATTGAAGGATGAAATTGAAAAAATAATTAAAACCTTACAAAAGAGACAAGGACAAGAATTACAAATCAAAATAATGAGGATCGATACTTAAATATACGCAATAAGAAGACAACTCTAAAATTTTAAATGGCGAGTGCGTTTTTCAAGGAAGGAGAAAGAAAAGGGAAAAGAATAATGAAAACGACACCCATGACAATCCGTTCAACTGTAAGGGATAACAATTTGGAAGAAGAATGACTTGTTTATTCCATAACTGAACTTGGCTTAAATAGCCTTTACAGAGTAACAGAAAAGAGAAATAACAGCCCACTAATGCATGACTATAGCATTGTGGTACACGTAACAGAGAAATTGTCAAGCTTATGCAACTAACATCCTGAAAGAAAGGGATTTATTCTAACAAACAATTCTACTGTAACTGAAAAACTTAAGCAATAACTTATCATTCCCTCCCTTAAACTAAACACTCTCAAGTATTTAGTTTATCTAAAACTTCACATATTCCTAGCATTTGTCTTAGTCTCAGAAAATGTTCCAACTTCAGTGGCTTAGTCATAACGTCAGCTATTTGATCCTTTGTGCCACAAAATTCCAACTTGATAACACCATCTTTAACCAAATCTCGAAGAAAATGGAACTGCATGTCTATATGTTTGCTTCTGCCATGCATGATAGGATTTTTAGAGAGTTTAATGGCTGAGCTGCTGTCACTCATGATTGTAATGCTTCCTTCCTGCTTATGCCCTATCTTCTCTAGTATTCTCCTCATCCATATAGTCTGACAAGCACAGTTTGCAGCTGCAACAAATTCACCTTAGTGGTCGATAATATGACTAGTGGTTGCTTCCTTGAAGACCATGAAACAGCTCCTGAATTCATCAAAAAAACATATCCAGAAGTGCTTTTCATGTCCTCAACATCTCCAATGTAATCATTGTAAGTGAATGCGAGAAGCTTTTTTAGCTTCACCCCTTTTGTAAAGTATCCCGTAGCTCACTGTCCCTTTCAAGTACCTGAGAGTTCTTTTGGCTGCTTGCAAATGTAGCTCTGTAGGTTTAGACATGTAATGACTAATTAAGCTCACAATGAACATTATATCAGGTCTAGTGGTGGTGAGATACATGAGACTTCCAACTATTTGCTTAAAATATGTTTCGTTAACTTTGAATCCTCTTTCATCACTATGTAATTTTGAACCTGGTACAATGGGACTACATACAACATTGCTATCCTCCATTCCAAAACATTTTAGAACATCCAGTGTATATTTTCTTTGGCAGATATGAATACCATTTGCAGTTTGCAAAACCTCTATGCCAAGGAAAAACCTCATACCCCCCAAATCAGACATATCAAATTCCCTTAACATAGACTCTTTAAATTTACTCATCATAACGTCATCATCACCAGTATATATCAAGTCATCCGCATAAATACTCACAATAAGAATCGTACCTTTATTACTGGTTTAACGAACAATGTTTGTTCACTATGGCACCTCTGAAATCCTTCACTTACAAAGTGCACTTCAATTATGCTAAACCAAGCTCAAGGAGCTTGTTTTAGTCCATACAAGGCCTTTTGCAGTTTATACACTTTGTACTCATTCCCTTTCTGCACATACCCCATCGGCTGCTTTACATATACATCTTCACTTAATTCTCCATGAAGAAAGGTAGACTTCATGCCGAGTTGAAAAATCTTCCATCCTCTTTGAGCTGCTAAGGCAATAATCATGCGAACTGTATCCATTCTTGCCACTGGAGCATAGACTTCGATGTAGTCTACTCCTTGCTGTTGTGAATAACCCTTGGCCACCAACCTTGCTTTGTATTTGTCTACCTCTCCAAGTTCATTGAATTTTGTCTTATAAATCCACTTTACCCTAATTTTCTTGGCACCTATAGGCAACTCAGTTAGTTGCCATGTTTCATTCCTCTCAATCGCCTGCATCTCAGCATTCATTGCCAACCTCCATTTAGAACTCTTTTTAGCCTCTTCAAAACTAGATGGATCTGCAGACACAATTTGAGCCATGTTAACCTCAATATCCTCATCTAAAAAACCTTCACCAGTGACATAATCATTCAAATATGCTGGAGCTCATTGGATTCTTCTTCTTTCTTCATTTAAATTTTCTTCTGTTGATGTAGTTGAAGCTTCGGTTGATGTATTGGACGAGACTGAATTCGACTCACCATTCACCATTCCCACATTTTCATTGCTATCTTCTTCACTATTAACAACATCATCTTTAATTAAGTCATCACATGCCTCATCATCTCCCCATTCCAGATCTACCAAGATTTGTTCTTCAAAACTCTTATCCCATTCCCATTGTTTTTCCTCTTAAAAAATGACATCTCGGCTTACTACAATCCTTTTTGAGGTAGGATCGTATAATGGATATGCTTTTGATTCTTCATTGACACCTAAAAGATTACAGAGAAGACTCTTGCTAGTCAACTTTGTCCTTTTAGCATCAGGGATATGAGCATATGAGATACATCCAAAGACCCTGAAATGCTCCGCTGTAGGTTTTACCCCGCTCCAAGCTTCCTGTGGTGTGACATCTTTTACTGCTAATGTGGGACTCCTGTTCAACACATAAATTGCCCAATTAACAGCTACAGGCCAGAAGTTTTTTGGCATCTTCTTCTCAGATAGCATGCTTCTCACCAGATTCATCACTATTCGATTTTTTCGTTCTGCCATTCTGTTTTGTTGTGGAGTGTATGTTGCTGTTAACTGTCTCTTAATACCATATTACTTGCAGAAATCATTAAAATCTTTAGAATTAAATTCCCCATCTCTATCAGTACGTAAGCATTTAATGGACAAACTAGTTTCATTTTCAACAAGTTTCTTAAAGCATTTAAACATGTTGAATGCTTCAGACTTCTCACTCAAAAAATATATCCATGCCTTCCTACTGAAATCATCTATGAAACATAGTGAGTACCTTTTCTTGCTGTTTGACATTGGAGAGATTGGACCGCAAATGTCTACATGTATTAGCTGCAACTTCTGTGTGGCTCTCCATGTGCTCTTTTTTGAAATAGGGTCTCTATGTTGTTTCCCCATTATGCAGTCGATACAAGTCACAGTTGATGCAGATAGTTATGGAAGACCATGAATCATGTTCTTAGACTATAGTGTTCTTAAGCCTTTGTAGCTTAAATGCTCATACCTGCAGTGCTAAAGATGAGCTAGGTCTGAAGTAGTTGTGTGAAAGCAGGTATTCTTCTCCTTCTCGGGCTGAAAGTTGGCCAATAATAAAAACGTTTTGTTAGCTGTCATCTCAGATTGAATAATAAGCCCTCTCTGTGGATGATATATGTGACACTTTCCTAATTAGATTAGGATTGAAAACCACGCTCTTGAAGCTGTCTAATGCTTAGGAGGTTATTCTTCAACTCTGGAACATAGAATACATCAGTGATCACGAAGTTACTATCATTTAAATGTAGTCTCACCCTTTCTTTTCCAAAAACGGTCATCTTGGTATTATTTCCCAGTTTTACCATTTCCCGAAATGTCTCATTCAATTCACAAAATACAGCCTTGTTCCCACTCATATGATTTGAACAACCTGAATCAAGGAACCAAATATCTTCTTGTGCTGTCTGGTTCACCTTGATATATGACATCAAGAGCATCTCTTCGTGTTCATTTAATTCAGTATAGTTGACTTCCTTCTCCCAAGCTAGACACTCATACTGAAAATGCCCAAGCTGATGACACTTGTATTCAATGGTAGCCTTGTTGAAAGCTTGGTGACCTCTGCCTCTACCCCTGCCTCTGTAGTCACCTTTGCCTCGACCTTTACCTCCATTTTTATCGGCCACAGTCACTTTCAAAGCCTGCTCCTCGCCATTGCTCCTGTGAAACTTTTGTTCATGCACAACCAATGAACTTTGCAGTTCATCAACGGTAAGTGCATCAATATCCTTAGATTCTTCAATTGAGACAACAACATAGTTGAATTTCTCAGTTAAAGTTCTAAGAATCTTTTCCACAATAGTGATGTCCTTCATCTGCTCTCCATTACTCCTCATTTTATTTGCTATACTCATGACACGAGCAAAATATTCTGTAATGGTTTCACTTGCTTTCATCTCTAGAATTTCAAAATCTCTCCTTAATGCTTGAAGAGTTGGGTGCTTTACCCTTGCATTTCCCTCGAACTTTTTTCTCATCGAATCCCATATCTATTTTGAGGTACGCTTCTCCAGAATTTGCTCAAGAATTGTCCTGTCAATAGCCTGGAACAGATAATTCTTTTCTTTGAGATCCTTCATCATCAAATCCTCCAATTGCTTTTATTGTGCTTCGGACAACATCGTTTCTGCCACTGGTTCTTGATAACCAGTTTCAATCAGACTCCAGTACCCTTTGGATCTCAAGAGGTTTTCCATAAGCATACTCCAATGGTCATAGTGACCATCGAAATGTGGAATAGCTAGTTGCAAAAAAAATTCTTCTCTTCACTCATCCTCTGTTTTCTTTTCTGTGTTTGGAAATCACTCAAAAGACTGCTACTTTTTTTTTTTTCTCTCAGGCCCCAGGGGAGGCTCTGATACCAAATTGTAAGGGATAACAATTTGGAAAAAGAATGACTTGTTTATTCCATAACTGAACTTGGCTTAAATAACCTTTACAGAGTAACATAAAAGAGAAATAACAGCCCACTAATGCATGACTATAGCATTGTGGTACGCGTAACAGAGAAATTGTCAAGCTTATGCAACTAACATCCTGAAAGATAGAGATTTATTCTAACAAACAATTCTACTGTAACTGAAAAACTTAAGCAATAACTTATCATCAACAAACCAAACACATGTTGCTAGTGGAGGAAAATGATGTTTTGAGGAATCCAATGACATGATGAAAGCAAATTTTTAACTACTGGATGATGCCACCTTAGTAGCACGACATCGTCCTATGTGTTTAGCATTTGTTTTTTTCTTAGTTATTGTAAAAGACTAATGTACCCCTCTACCAACCTTATTATAACAAAAAAGCCTAATTGAAAATGCAAAAGGCTATTTTATCCCTCTACCAACCTTATTGTAAAGCTTAAATCATTTTTGATACAAAGACTATTTTAGTAAATTTACTATGCTAAAATATGGAATCTCAAAAAATCCTCTATTTTAATAATTACTACACCACTTATATGTGTAAACTCCCGGTGAAAAAAAGAATAAATAAAATTAACCCGAAAATAAAGTGGTTTAAATTACGATTTAGGAAATTTTTAATATACAAAGAATAGGGAGGGGTATGTTAAAAATGAAATTAAAAAGAAATATAAGAGATGAGACACTTGATAAATAGGGAGAAGAAATTAATTAAGAACCTATAGGACAATTAGTATTAAGTGCATTGAGGGGTAAAAAGGTAAATAACCATGGAAAAGAGAATAAAAAAGACTTCATTTCTTCTTCTTTTTTCTCTCATTGGACCCAACAATTGCAAAGACAAAAAAAAAAGGGAAAAGAGAAAAGCTTTAGTTTCCACCAAATTCTTAGGAAAAAAACCGTGGAAAAATCAAGGATTTAAGGAGAGATTGAAGGAAATCAAGAGAGAAAAGTGAAGAAAACCATTGGGGGGCGCACTATTCATGACACCAAGGGGGAATTAAGGGAAGGATAAGAAAATTTTGATTGGTTGCAATTCAAAGACTAGAATAATGTCTTGTAAGGGGTTTTAGACCTATTCTAGCAATTTCATGCAATTCAAATAATATTTGAAGTAGAAATCATGAATTAGGTTAAAGTTTATAGAAAATTTGAGGGAAAGACAAATTAATTATGAAATGATCAAATTGGGTTAGATTAGATTGTGTTGGGTGTTAAACTTAGTGGAATTAATTAAGAAAAACATAGGGTCCTTAAGAACCCAAGTGGTTGGCCAAAGAGGTATTTAGGTCAATGATGTATAATTGCATGTTATTGTGTGAAATTGCTGTGAGTTAATGTATTTCTATGTGGGGAAATGATTTTCAAAAGAATTGAATTATAGTTTGAAATGCTTGTTGTAAAAGATAAAGAGTGAAAGGAACTTAGTTTTTTTAGGAATTCTCTTTTGATTTCTTGGTTGTGAGAGGTAACAAACTTATTTAATTAAGTTTTTTAAATTGTTTTGTGTCTTTTTGAATGATTGAGTTGCTAGAGTCTTATGAAAAAATAAGTTTATGAGATTTAATGTTAAAGTATGTGTTTTGATGATTATATGATGTTAATTGGGATATGTGACGATTGAATAATGATTTAATAAAGGGAGTTTTAATTGTAAAGGGTGAAATTGATAAGGTTAATGAGTGTAAGAATCATGTTAATGATAATTTAACATGAATTAAATGGTTATTATTGCTATAAACGATGGAAAAGTTGCATGGAAACATTTGGTTGTTAAACCTAAAAACCAGAAACAAGACAACCTTGTCTCTTGACTTTTAGCTGAAAATGGGACCGAAAGATGATAGAATTTGAAAACTATTCCTTCATAAAAGTTATAAGTACGAATGTTAGTTTTTGAACTCAATCAGACTCATTTAAATTAGAGTTATGAAACTCCACATATGGAATAAAAATCAAAGAAAGGTCTACACCAAGATTTGTAGGGCAATTTCCACATACTACTGTAATTAGTGATTTTAGGCATCTAGAAGGCAGAACTGGGTTTAATGTTCTTCATCAAAGTTTTAGATATATGTTTTGGCTTTCTAAATAAATAATCCACACATAAAACCAAGTTATACAACTATGATTGTGATTAAAACACAGAACAATGTACATAGTCGATTATGATGAATCACCTAAAGTTTGTTAGTTTAAATTGTTAGATAAATGTTTGGAAATGATAATTTATTTGGTAACGGATATAAGAAGGAAATTGGATATGCTTGTTCATACGAAAGAGGCTTTGGAAGCTGGGCAACAATAGGGAGACACTTTGAAATCTTCGATCGCAAATTTTTTGTAAGATTGTTGTGAAAATGTTTTTGATATGTTATGTTATTTTTTATATTTAATTTCTAAAGTATTTAGAGGAAAAAAAGTAAATTCCCGGTGATAGGATTAATGGCCAGTAAAGGACAGTGAAATTATTCTTGTTGATGGGATTATTGCCTAGTAAAGGGCAGTGAAACTGGTCCTGGTGATGAGATTAATGTCTGGTAAAAAGATAAAAGAAATTAGTTCCCGGTAATGGGAATGAAGTTCAGTAATAGACATAAGGAATTAATTCATTCCAATATTGGGATTAATGTTCAATATAAAGCAATAAAAATTGAACTCTTGGATAAGGGAGTTTTACCCGGTAATGGATGGAGAATTTAGATTTTGTAAAAGGAAATAATGTCTGGACTTAGGCAAACAAGGAATTACCCGACATTGAGTAGTATTTGAAAAGAGCTTAATATGGAGATTTTTAGTTTAGGAAAAAGAATGTGTATTAGAAATGATGATAAATAAGAAATATTGACACAAAAATAAATCATCTAAATTAAAGATGAATTGTGTAAATGGTAATCGAATAAGACTTTATGATGAGTTGTGTTCAAACATACCATTGCAATTGTCTTAATTGTTTAAGTAATATATTGATACAATACTTAATTTGTCACTTATATATTACTTATAAGTATTTCTCAGCCTCAAGTAGCATAATAGATATCTAGAGATTTTTTGTTAATTTTGTAAAGGATTATAATAATTATCCTTTTGTATTTGAATGTCAATTTCCCATATATTATGTAATTATAAATCCAACTTATTTGTGCTAATGTATAATGATGTATTTATGCCCTTTTATCGTAGCTTAGACTATAGTACCAAATAACTTATAGTTACAGATCTTTGAATTGAATCTTGAACATTATAATTGAATGCATAAAGTGATATTAAAATGAATTGCAATGATTGTGATGAGTTATGTTGTGAAATGATGAATCCAGAATGGCTGGACAATGATTTGGCTGCGTGTGTGATGAGTGTATTGAAGTGTTACTATAAACCCTGAGAAATAAATGTTTGTGTAAATTGCAAATGAAATAAATAGAAAATAAAAGTGAAGAAATTCATGTACAGATTTAAATAAAATGGGAATGTGGAAATTTTCAAATATGAATTTCCAGATGAAATATTTCGAGATATTATAAATTTAACTCGAAAATATTGAGGGTTGGACTAAATTAAAGAAAATGAATTAAACTAAAAAGTTAAGGGGTGAAATTAAAAAAATGTAAAGAGGTATAACTTTATTATAAAAAGAAATGATGTGGGGGCAAAAAATATACACGAAGAAAATAGGGTCTAAGTGCAAATAAGAGAAATTATAGGGTATAAATATCCCTCTCCCTTACCCATCCAAAACCGACAGCATCAATTTAAAAGAGAGGGAAGGAGTTTTTTAATTTGTTCTTGCCAAATCAAGAGAGAAAAACCAAAATCCTAAGAACTGATCCAAGATTAAGAGTTAATAAGTAGAATACACACTTGTGGGCAATATATTAACGAGGAAATTTGAAGGTAAAGAAAGAAGGGAGGGTCGGTTGTCAATACAAAAGGGGGAGCCAAAAATTTTTGACTGGTTAAGGATCGAGACCTTGATTTTTACTAGGTAAGGAGTTCTAAATATGGTTCTATAAGTCGTTTCAAATTCGATTACGAATTGATGCCTTAATGTTGAATTTTAATTAGGGTTCTTAGACTTGAATAAGAGAAATGTATTAATTATTAAAATTAAGTTAATTCATGTGTTGTATGTGATTGGGGGCATGAAATCATGATGATTCATTAAAGAAAATGTATGGGTAATTGAGTTAGAGGTGGTTGATCGTATGTTGAGAAAAGAGGGAAAAGGGGAAATTATGGTTTTTCTTATTGAGTTTATTATTATAGGTTTTTTTATGTGAATGTGTGTGTGACTCGAATGAAATTAGCATGAAAGGAACGTGGGAACTCTTGATTCCTTTCGGCCATGCTTTCGACCACTTATGCATCAAATAGGGGGTGTTTAATTTGACATATTTAGCTTGATGACATGTTGTTTAGTTGTGTCTAAATGAGGGAAAATACATGTTGAAATAACAAGGATTGTGTTTAGAAGAATATTGTTTGGAAAGTTAGTAAAATCGATAAAATGTCATATTTTGATGTTAAGAGGAAAGATTAAAATAAATAGAGTAAATTGGCTCTTAAAAGATATTTTTGACAGGTTAATGGAAAGGTTAATGAATCTGGACAGGTTCATCTCTTGACTTTCGATGAGAATTTGAGTTAGAGGATGAGAGAATTAGGATTAGGTTCCTTCATAGTAATTGTAGTTTTGGATGTTGACTAAGAAAATTGGTCGTACTTAATTTGGATCTATATAATTCCAGTTATGGGTTACCAAACGAGATTGGGTCATGACAGACTCTATAAGGCAGTGGGTCTGATTCGTTGATGAGTAATTTCGAGTGTCTTGGGGCCGAACTGGGTTCTCCTTCCTACAGTGGACTTGTAGCCTCGTGTCTTAGCTTTCCAATGAGACCAAACTCACTTGAAATAGAGTCCCAGAACTCTGGATATAGTAAAAAAGTTGAGGAGAGGTCGGAAGGCGACCTCTGCTAGTAGATTTGGAAAGTAGTTAAAGCAACTATTTAGATGCGTTAAAGGTGAAAATTAGGTCTTTTCCCTTCGGAGAAACATTTCATATTACATCTTAACTTCCAAAAGAAACGAGTCATGTTCAAAATGGAAACTTGTAATGATAACTATGGTCGGACAAAGAATGACGATATTAATGGGTGAAATGAGAAAAATATAAAATATAAAGAAAGGAATAATTGAAAGAAAGACCTCTATTGGCTGTTAATATGGTTACTATGAAATGTATCATTGAATAAGGATAATTTATGAGATATGCTTGTGATTACAAGTGGGACCACATGCGTGGTGCAACAGCAGCAATAGGATAGCACAAGTAGAGCTTCTATTATAGATAGGTGATCCGCACCTATGCTTTCTAGTTAAATTCTATGATTTAATATTTTATTGATGTGAAATGTAAATTGATGAATGTTGGATATTATATGAAAGAATGAAAGTTTATGTAATGATGTTATTACTTCAGATAGTATCCCGAATTTATATGTGTTCAAGGTGAGAATAGTCTTGTATGTGATTTGTCAAGTGATGAAAGTATCGCTGACATAGAAAATTTGAGAAGTGTGATATGAGGCATGTTCCAACATACATTTAATGTATGTTAAGATCTCAGGTAAGGGGATCACCAAGCATTAATGCTTATGAGGTATGGATTAATAAAGTATGTTAGGATCCCGAGTAAGGAAATCATCATGCATCGATGCATATGGGGCATGGACTAACATATATTTAATGCATGTTAGGATCTCAGGTAAGGAGATCACCATGCATCGATGCCTATGGGGTATGGACTAGCAGACATTGAATGTATGTTAGGATCCCGGGTAAGGGGATCACCATGTATCAGGTAGCGTACATTTAGTGTATGTTAGGATCCCAGGTATAGGGATCACCATGCATCGACTACCATACAGTAGTGTATGTTAGGGATCCCGAGTAAGGGGATCATAATGCATTGATGCCTACAAGGCGATGATGATACCGATAGAATTGGTATCTGCAATGTGTTAGATGAAAATGGTTTTTTGTCAATTTTATGGAATCTTGAATGGAAGTTGAAAATGGAAGATGAAACAGTTTTTAATAGCTGAATGAGAAAGAGTTCTAATGGAAACAAAAAAGGAAGAAGTGAATAGAATATGAATACATGTTTGTCTTTTTAAATTGTTGGATTTTTATTTTACTATACTTGTCGTGATATTCATGTCTCAATAATATGTGTTTTGTTTCAGGACCATCGCACGCACGACAAGAGTAGATCCTAACTTTTGTTCATTTTTTGTATCTAGTTCTAGGGAATATATCCTTGTATTTTATAATATTAAAACATTTATATAACTTATTTTGTATAATTAATGTTTAAACTTGAATAAATAAACTTAACTCTGAAATTCATATAATCATGTTCTATGTATACATTTTTATCTCATTTATCTCATTCATATAATTAATGTTTAAACTTGAATAAATGAACTTAACTTGAATATATATATATTAAATTTCAGAATAATCAATGAGTTTTTTTAAAAAAAACATCAACCAAAAATATAATTATTCCTATCGCCCAAGTAACCCGGCATTACTTTCACTAATAGATGATTAATTTTCCACTAGATGTTTCAACAAGCACTATTGTTATCAATCCAAAAATTAGTTTAATGTTTCACCCATTCATCAGGTAACAAATCTCATTAACAGGGAATTAATTCTTCATCTCGCCCATTTGCCAAGGTACTAATTCCATTAAATCAGGAATTAGTTCAATGATTTACCCATTTACCAAGGTACTAATCCCGTTAAGCAGGAACTTAATTCATCATCATGCCCATTTACTAAGACATTAATCTCATTAATTCAGGAATTTGTTCAATTATTTGCTCATTCACCAGGGTTCTAATCCCATTAACCAGAGAATTAATTCATTATCACGCCCATTCACCAGGGCATTAATCCCATTAATTTAGGAATTAATTCATCACATCGCATATCTTATTTTCTTAAGTAAACAATATAATAATTACTACTTTATTGACCACAATTAATCAGATAAAAAAAATACATATTGACCAATAATAAATTCGGGCACCGTGTAATTACCTGATGACTGAGCTCAAGCCGAAGTTCCTTGCAGTGGTGTCGGTCTAGCAGCCTCTTTTGAATTGACAAGTATATCACATCATTATTCTACTTTTCATATTGACACACTCAATAAATAAAATCCTTCCAATTATCCTTTCATTTGCCAAAATAAAACTAAGAGAGAAACATGAAAATTCCCTTCTTCCTTTTGTAAATTTCCTTCGCATTTACCAATTTCTACATTTTAACACAATTCATTTCATCATTCAAATCAATAATCTTAACATAATTTCACAATCAATTGTAATTTTCCCTATAATTTATCATGAACCCTAATTCCTCATTTTACAAAGTTCAATCAATTTAAAGCATAAATTCTTCAAGAATCTTATTTAAAAGTGTGACGGCACCTTACCAAGCAATAACCAAAGCTTTAACACTTTTAAATTGAGAAATTTTCCGTGCTTGAATTTGCTTTTCCTCTCCTAGCCGAACGATTCCTTCTCTTTGAAAAGCAAGCTTGTTCTTTTGTTCTCCTTACAGCACACACTCACTTGCACTCATATATATATATATATATATATATATATAATTTACTTTTTAAAAAATACCTTCCATGTCCCTAAATTTTTTCTTCCTGCGCGCGCGCACACACTTGCACACATATAATTACTTAACTTTTAAAAATGCCTTTTATATTCCTCAATAGTAACTTTTATGATTTTTGAATAAAAATTCATGAATCCTAATGCCTGTTTATACCAAATCTTACCCGGGTTATATCGAAATTCTCTAAGTTACTCGTTGGTACTTTCAGTTTCATGAAATTCACTTCCATAAAAAATTTATTCACATTTCCGTGTTTATTTTTATATATATATTTTAACACCCGAACAAAACAATTTAATTCAGATTCTTGAATATATCATCATTCTTATAATTTAATTTATCACTTTCTCTTATTTTTCATAATCTTGACTTTTATTAATATCAATAATATTACCCGGGGTTTTATACTATGACTTACTTATATGGGTTGCCTACACACCATGAACATACTCCATGTTTATCAGATCATCAGTTGCTTGGTATGTATCCTTTGTAGGTCATATGTTGAGACACATGACCATCTGTTTTTTCACTTTCCTTTCTCTGGTTTAGTTTGGGGAATTATCCCGAGCAAGACCCTTATGAGTTGGCCTTTTATGCCATGATAACCTTTGATGTAGTAGACATAAACACACTATAGCCATAAGGAGTTTATGCATCTGCTATCTCAATTAGTGCTTTCAACCATAATTTACTTCATCTAGTATGAGAGGAATAATTGGGTTTTTTAACAAACTTATTGACCTTGCCATGTTATTAGTGAGGAGATCTTTGAGCTTATTTAGTCCAAGTTAGTTGAGCTAAAACCAAAGTATCAGATTTTAGCAGCTCTCAGGTCCATATGGTGCCTCCTAGAGTCATGAGATACCTTTGATTTGCTTTTCTTCAAGTTCCTCTTAGCATGTTTGCTATTTTTGCAGAACTGATCAATCGATTCTAAGTTTTTTCACAAACCAGTCGACCAACTTTCTAGTCCCGATCACATGATCTCTATTAAAAAGTTCAAGGCAAGTCTCATAAGAAACCCATGTCTAAAGTTTTAATGGCCATGAAACTCGAAGTAAATTTATAGTACACCGGGAGTAATTAGTAATATTTTATTAGTTATTTTCTAAGATCTACTTTAAAAAAAATAAAAAGATGCAATTAAAATAGAGAAATTCTAAGTGTAGATATTCTTATCAGTTTTTATAGTTAATATATTTTATATTCTAAGTAGTGATGGATGGGGTATTTAAAACAATAAAGCACTATTTACTAATGCAGATTTATATATTATAATAAATAGTGAGAGTTTAATAGGAGTTCAAAGATTCAAGTTACAGTGTCTTTCATGGTGCCAAATAACCCAGTAAGAATTCGAAGCCACCTTGAATGGTAGAGTATAAATCTGATGGGTAGTTAGAAGATAAGGAGATTACAATTAACATCGATTCATCACCTAAATCATCTGATGGGTAGGTTTGCTACTGATATTTGTTTCTGCTGAATACTGATTTGTCCTGTATACATATATACAGACAAAAGGATTTGTTGTGTGAAAGCATACTCTTGTTCATTGAGAAATAGCATCAGCTCGTCTGGAAAATGGCGATTACAATGTACTTAAAATACTAGAAAGGGACCATGACTCTTTTGCCTTTATTTGTAATGAAACAATGGAATAGTATAAAATAAAGTTATTTTCTCTTTATATCATCGTATAAAAATAATAATAATTGATTCTGTCAGACAGGACTCGTAGCAAGAACGTGGACAGGTAGGGCATATACTCTCCCTCGTCATCCGATTAGACCCGATCGGGATAAGATAAGATGAAGGGAATCGCTTCGTGCGTGGTGGCTCTGCCCAGCCGAAAGGAGGCATCCTTGTAGGATCTCCAGCATACAGCCCACCAACTCCCACCAATCCATGGCAAATAGTATTTACATTAAATGAATCCACATGCTCAAGTCATCGGTCAGATCACCACTTGGTTGTCGAGGTCGACGCGGGTCCTAGATCCCTCACATGTGCACAGTCGAATGCTTACATCATCCTTGAACATCACACATGTGTCCAAGGGATCTATTGTCTTCCTAGTTTGTATGCCTTTTCTTTGCACTTCATCTTCATCTCTCTTCTTAACGAGAGATCATTGGAGGATTGGCATCTTATACGAGGGAGCTTTTTATTTTGCAGGTGACACGTTAATGTGACTGTGAGTTTAGTTGTGATAGTTTTTTAAAATATTTTTTATTTAAAAATATATTAAAATATTATTTTTTTATTTTTAAAAAATTATTTTTGATATCAATGAATCAAAACTATCTAAAAACACTAAAAAATATTAATTTTAAACAAAAAAATATTAAAAAACTTTTAGAAACACGCATTTCCAAACAATATTTGTTTCATCCAAATCATATCAAAAGATATGCAAGTAAAACCATAGTAATTATAATTTACTGCATTAGGGGCTAGATGACTTGTTGTATCCAAACAAGAGTATCAAAAGGCCTTTTATGTATAAACAAAAATGATTTTGGCTTGGGACGCACTCTCTACCTTAATAGGGTGGTTTTTTACTTGTAATATTGGCTATTATGTCTACGTGGATAGCATTTTTTAAGGTAATTAAAAAAAATAAACTTAATTTAAATACACACTAGGGGTGTGTTTGTTTTCTAGAAATTAGTTTACAGAAAATTATTTTCCAAACTTTCCTGTGTTTGTTTGTCATTAGAAAAGTTGGTCAACGGAAAACACTTTCCGGTCAACGGCGGTCAGCGGAAAACACTTTCCTGTCAAAGAAAAATTTGGCTTGATTTTTAGGAAAGTGCTTTCATTTTATTTTTGGTGGAAAACACTTTCCAGAAGTTGTGAAAAATTTAGAAATATCATATGGAGATGAAAATACCAACCAAAACAATTTTGTTAGTAAATATTTCGTCGATAAATTACAATGATATTTACTGACGGAATATGCCATCGCTTTGTCTCTCGGTATATACCGATGGAGATTGTTCGTGAGTGTCTACTGAGGGAATTACACTGGATAATGAAGGAATGAAAAAGAAAAAAAATGACTTGTCATTTGACAATTAGTTTTACCGATGAAATAAATTTGTTGCTAATATTTGTTGGTAAAATTTAAGTTATAACCTGATGAGCAACCACCCTCTCCCATTTCATTTCTTCTTGTTGTTCTTTTTCTCTACAAATAACAACAAACCCCATTATCTTATCACAAATCAAACTCCTATCACCACAAATTTAGCCACCCCAACACTTGTGTTTAGCATTGCGTTTCGGAAGCACTTTTGAAAAAAATTGAAATTTTTTTATTTTTTTTGCTTCAAATTAATATTTTTTAATATTTTTAGATCATTTTGATGTGCTGATGTCAAAAATTATTTTTAAAAAATAAAAAACAAACATTATTTTGATACATTTCTGAATAAAAAACACTTTGAAAAGTAACCGCAACCACATTCCCAAACAGGCTCGTCTGTCAATCCCTGTTTTGGTTCATTTTTAGGATTCCCCACATCAAGTGAACAAAACTACCCATTTTTTGTTTTAACTCATTTTTAAAAAGTTATTTTTATGGCATTTTGATGTAGTTTATGTAGTTTGTTTGTGTGTTTACTTGTTTTATAGTTTTTCTCATAGAAATTTGTTGTATAAATGTATAATTTGTACATGTTAGGGTTTGTTTTAGATTTTGAAAAATTGAATTTGTTTTTAATTTGGTGAAATTGATTTCAATTTTGTGACTTAGGTGTTTTGTAATGAAATAAATAATGGCTTATTCAATTGGTACGTTTCATATTTTGTTAATTTTATTGTTAGGTTGAAAATTTTAGTAAATGTGAAGAAATTTGAATTTTTATAGAAATTGATAATGTTTTAAGGGTACTATTAAAATAGATTGAATAAGTTTGAGTTAATCCAATGTTAGCTAATTTATTTAGTTCACATAATTAATTAATACATGTTGTCATCAATGTTGTATATATGTTTGATAAAAGTAATGTATGATCGTTCTTAAACATATCGAGTTTCACTTGAAGGGTTATGCAGGATGGATTATTGTAGTGCGGTTAAGGTTTTTATTTATTACACTTTATCTAATTTGAGAAATATTAGTAGAGGCAGTATTAGATGTTTATGTAAGAGGTGTAAAAATAAAAAGTTTCTTGATCTAGATGTTGTTACGATGCATCTTTTACAAAAAAAAGTTATGGAGAAATACTTGTGTTGGTTTGCACATGGAGAACCATATGTTTCTTATGAGACCATGGTAAAAATGATGGTTGGGTCAAACTCTAGTTCTAGGAATGTGTATGAGGTTATAGATGATAATAGTAATCCTTATAGGAGTATGGTTATGGATGTGATGAGAATGAATCAGGGTTATGCGGGTGAATGTTCAATCATAGATGAAGAACCAAATACAGACGCAACTAGGTTTTTTTATCGTTTAAAAGACTTCGACGAATCATTATGGGATGAGTGCACAAATTATAGTAAATTATCAATCGTTGAACATGTCTTCACCATTAAGTCAGATTATGGGCTAAATAAGGTCGGTTATAAAAAAATCATCGAATATGCAAGAAGCATTTTACTAAAAGAGAATAGGCTAAAAGAGAACTTCTATGCTATTAAATCCATGATGAAACCCCTTGGCCTAAAATACCAAAAAAAAAATCATATATAAAGAAGTTATTGGACAAGTATGTTGAGAAGAGGGAAAATACAAGGATGATTTTAGTTAGTGTTGTTGAGAATAGGGGAATATGAGGATGATTTCAGCTAGTATTATTGAGTATCAAGTATTTAATGGCCAAACAAGGTTATATCAAGTATTCTTATGGTGAATGGATGATAACTGGAATACTATAAATGCATATGGCACCTTGTATAAAGCATAAAAGAATTGAAATTAAAGATTTTTATCATACATATTACACTGTGAAATCATTTAGGAAGATATACTTTGAGGTTGTTCATCCATTGTGAGAGGTTGTATTAGATAATAAAGATAAAAATGTAATTATAATACCCCCAAACCTGAATAAGAGTATGGGTTAACCAAAAAGAATAGAAGAATAGGAGAAGAAGAAGAGGGACATAATAATGTTAGAAAAAAAAGGGCTCCCATACTAAGGTGTAATAATTGTAAAAATATGGCCATAATTCCAAGATACGCCAAAGAGATGGTGTTTCCCAACTTAATGGTGGTAGTGGTGGTAAAGTATCTAGAGGTGTATTTAGAGGATTCAAGGCATCTAAGACTACTATGAGAGGAATCAGTGGTGATATGAGGGGATCTATTGGTGCCACCGGGGGATCCATAAGATCAACCAATATATACAGAGTTGGCAGATCAAGTAGAGTTAGAAGAAATGGTGTTAATGCATCATCATCACTATCCTTAAAGGGTATACAGGTAATTCTCTAGCATATTATTCATGTTATTTCTATTAGTTTAATAATTTACATATAGCCAATCAATATTTTTCTTTTAAATTATAGACTGCTCAATTTACATCCTCTTAGTATTCAACATAAAAAAGATGCAATGAGTGAAGAATATGGAGATATTTTGTTATCAGTACTGAACTGTTATGTATGTTTATGATATGGTCTATAAACATTTAGGATGTTAATGTTGCCTTAATGAATGCAACTTTTAAAACATATTGTATTGTTTATGTATTAATATCAGTGTTGCCTTGATGTTAATGTTACCTTAATGTATACAACTTTTGAAATGTATTGCATTGTTTATATATTAATGTTAGTGCTGACTTGATGTTAATGCTACATTGGTGTTAATATAATATTGTTATCTGAATTTATTTCATGCATTAATATCATTTGTTCAACATGAACATAATAATAGTTACAATGCACATACTAAATTAGCTCTCACCATCAACTTCATACTTCCAATGTTAGCCTCCATATTATGATTCTTAATCCAAACTTGACATAACTTGTCTTTCATTCTCTTCACTTTATCTAGTATAAGCTCAATATCATTAATACATGTATACCTCTCATAGTTAATTCGATTTCATTTATAGGTTTGCACCAATCAATGAAGGAGTTGTCATATGACCTATCATCTCTTTGTATGATATTATTGGTTTGATGTATATGAATTCATATTATGAACTTGTGTTCTTGTTTTGTAAAAAATTTAGGTGCTGAAAATTTGGCAACCAATGTTAAGAAGAGATTTTAAGAATTTGGGAAGTTATATTGGGAGTTTGGGTCAGTTGTGTTTATAAAATTTTTTAATGATGAGAAAAATGGGTTGATGAAAAGAAAGGATGTTATTTTGATAAGAATATTTATGTGTTTTGATGAGAAGAAGGGGTGTTGTTTTGATATGAAGAAATTTACAAGTTTCGATGAGCTAAAATTTATGTTTTGTTATGGATGAATTTACATGTTTTGATGAGCTTAAATGTGTGTTAATGCTTTATTTAAGGATATATATATAAAGCTAGGCATCAACGATAATTTTTTTAAAAACAATTCCAATAATGGCTTTTCATTATTTTTATACACAGGGGTTCTTTAGTTTTTAATTGAAAAATAATAACAAACTTATAAATAATTAGAATATTTTTATCGATGTCATTTAAAGTGTTATGAAGATACAAAGTTGAAGATTTTTTTTGTAATTTATGAAATAATGGAGGCAAAATGTAATTTGGAGTAAACTATATGGTGCTAGGGGTAATTTTCTCTTAAATAATAGAGGCAAATAAATGACACATCACTTGATAGGGTAGTTGAAGTGTCGCTTTTTCCAACTTTTTCTTCTTTTTTTGTTTTTTGTATATTTTTTATATTTATGTAGGGTATAAAAAATGGGTAACAACAGGATGAGCCAAAAATTTTCCAATGTAAAAAAACATATCCAGACTCATAATTTCCAATGATAACCTATCAACTCGGGATAATTTGATTAACACATGACTCGTTATATGAGATCAAAATAACCCTGCAGAAAAAAAAAGCAAAAAAATATATCATAAAGCTCAAGGCCTAATAACCTAATGTCAAATGATAAAATAAAAAAGAATCATTTTTTAAAATGCCAAAGAAAAAAACCTTAAGTCAACTCAAGTTCATTTTACTAACCCGTTACACGTGAAATGAGATTGGAAAACGTTAAAATTAAAAAAATAGAAAAAAAAATAAATTTAAATCAATAAAAAAAAACACTGAAAAAATAAGTCTACCTAAGTTAACTTGACTAACCCAAATTCAGGATAACCCTATATAAAGGAAACAAAAAAAATCACAAAGCTCAAGGGCCAATAATTTAATGTGAAAAAAATTAATTATTTAAAAAAGGGTCGAGAGAAGACAACCACGAGTCAACACGAGTTAACCTGATTAACCCGCTGCTCAGGATATAAGATAGGATAACCCTATAATAGAAAGCAAAATAAATCACAAAGCTCAAGGCCCAATAATTAAATGTCGAATGATAATATTAGAAAAAAATTATAAAAAGGATCTCAAAGAAGATTGAACTTAAATCAGGTTAATATTCAAAACTAGTAACTTGAGTCATGAGACCGCAAATAACCAAGAGAAGGTAGACACGAGAAAATAATAAAGTGAAATTCCTAATCATAAAAAATTAAAAATAAAATAAATAGCAAAATAATAAGGGCCAAATTTAGCACAAAATTAAATGAAAGAAAATAATTATGGATAAAATTGAGCAATCAAAAGAATAGGTACCAAAATTGAATTGAGCACGATCGTGCTGCCACATGACTCTTCAAGAGACACGACGTGTGATTATTTTTGGTCATTAGATGCCACTTCTGTTTTTATAATATTTATTATTTATTAAAAGATTAATTTACTTCTAATACAAACTGAGAATAATAAAAAAAAAAAAACATACAAGAAAAAACGATAAAACCTTTGATAGCATGTTTTGTGTTTTTTTAGTGATGTTGAAGTATTTTAACTGTTTTGAGAAACAAAAAAAGACAATGGAGCCTGACAGGTAGATATTTTATTATTATTATAAGGGTAAATTAATAGTTTTATTATGTAATAAAAATATAAAAAGACTGATATATCCCTAACTATTTTAAAAATACTAATTTAACCTCATTGTATTACTAAATTTGCTCTTCCTTGACTATCATTACGAAGAGTAAAAAATCATTATATTATAGCAATCTAACAGTGCAATTAATGCATCCTTAATTTTTCTTATGATGGCGTGACACTGCATCGTCATAAACTCATCTGCCTCTACATTAGCATTAACAATGTTTATTTATTTATTTAATTATTATTATTAGTTTGGTAATTGGCACTATTGGTTTCCTAAAGCAATAATTATAATAATTTATAAAACGTCCCCATGAGTCCCCTGCCTGCCTCTCACACCCGTAATTTCTCAAATCTCTGATCCCGAACACCACCGCCGCCGTCACCGAGAAAACAAAACAAGACAAAATAAAACCAAACAAAATGGATGGACCCATCTTCGTAATTGAAGCATCCGAAGCCGAATCGATGGCGAAACAATCAGGCCTCACAGTCCTCCAGCTCCTCCCTACCCTAGTCAAATCAGCGCAGGCCTTGGCTCGCCCGCCAATCTCCAAGTACCCCGTGGGCGCCGTCGGTCTCGGATCCTCCGGCCGCATCTTCTTGGGTGGCAACATCGAATTCCCTGGCCTCCCTCTCCATCATTCTGTCCACGCCGAACAATTCCTCATTACCAATCTCACTCTCAATGCGGAGCCCTCCCTAAAATACGTTGCTGTATCCGCCGCCCCTTGTGGCCACTGCCGTCAATTCTTTCAGGAAATCCGCCACGCCCCTGATATACATATCCTCATCACGGGTGATAGTAATAGCAACCACAATTACAAGAATGATTTAGCAAATGAAGAACAATTTGAGCCCATGTCTTGTCTTTTACCGCACAGGTTCGGACCTGATGATCTTTTGGGTAAGGATGTTCCCTTGCTTTTGGAGCCCCATCATAATAACTTGTCGTTTCTAGGTGATGACAAGTTACCAAATGGTGTTAGTGCTGCTTTGGAAGATCTGAAAAATGAGGCTTTAGAAGCTGCCAAAAAGTCTTATGCACCCTATACTAATTGCCCATCAGGGTTGGCCTTGATGGATTGTGAAGGGAAGGTGTTTAGAGGATCATATATGGAGTCTGCCGCCTATAATCCCAGCATGGGCCCGGTGCAGGCGGCTTTGGTGGCATATGTGATGGGAGGGAGGGGTGGTGGCTTTGACAGGATTGTTGCTGCTGCGTTGGTGGAGAAGCAAGGGGCTCAGGCGAGACAGGAGCAGACGGCGAGATTGCTTTTGAAGGAAATATCGCCAAAGTGTGAGTTTATGGTGTTTCATTGCGTTTCCAATTCCAGTTCCAGTCCCAGTTTCAACAATTTGAATTGAACATTGCTGCTACATAAAGCTACCTGATTTATTGGTCAATAAGAGATGCAAATGATTTGGATTGAATTAATAATGTGTTCTTTCTCTTGCTAGCAAGCTTTAGATTTTTCCATGACAAAATCTGATGATGCTTGACGTTTTCTTCAATTGAATAAGAAAAATTTGCAAAATTTAGCAGTCAATTCTTTCTTCTTGGTGACTGGCAATACAAATTTCTTTCTTTTCTTGTTGGTTGAGGAGACAATCCCTCTTTGGCTATCAATATTCAAGTATCAGATTAAGTTTTGACGTGCAAAACTCTCATGAATCCCCTAATTCTAGTCTGAGGGAAATTTGTTTTTTATTTGATGGGAGACATGGATGTGCATCCAGTAGTACTCTTGATTGGGGAAAAAAAATAAAAATCTTTTGGAAGAAAATTTAACCCGAACTAGTCCGAATGATTAGTGTTTTTTTGATAATTATCTTGCTTAATAAATAATAGATAAAATATGAACATTATTAAACTTCAGAAGAGCTCCACTGAGATGTTTTCATCATGAAATTATCTAAAAACATAGATCTAAGCTCGAAAAGATTTTTTATTTTTGAGTTTTTGTGTATATTGTTTTTAGTTTTTTAATGTCATTTATGAGTTTGTCTAGGTGTTTAAGTTCTTTTCGTGTTTTTGGTATAAAAATTGGGTTGAAAAATGATTTTTTGTGTTAAAAAAAGACCTTGTTATCTTGGGAAAACCATATGAAAATTATTTTTTTTTCCAAACAATAATAGGGTGAACAACATATTGTCCATCCCAATTTTATTTTTTTAAAATAACACATGGCCTCTTTATTTGTTTTTGTAATTTTGCCTTTAAAAGAAACATGTTTTTTTTTATATCTTGTTTTTTTTAATATTTTTTAATTTATATTTAAATTAATACCATTTCACCTTGATTTCTTGTTTTTTGTATTTGACCTTTTTTAAATAGTGGTTGTTTTTTTTAATTATCTTGAATGTATTTAATTTTTGAAGAGATTATTTTAATTCATCTATAATTTTTTTTCTGTTTTATATAATTAAAATTTAATTTTTTTTTAAATACTTATATTTGGATAGTATTTCTAATAAGTGTATCTTTGCGAGATATGGTTTTCCTTTGATTTTATTCAATCAATTTTATTTGTATGTCTATTTTCACTATCATTTGATTAAATAAAAATTAATTTTAATAAATAGAGTCATTGAACACAATCAGGTAAATGGTCCATGTTTCGAGATCAAATATCTTGATTTACATCTGTCTCCTAGCTTTTTTAAATATGTATTTAATTATCGTTAATGATTCTTTTTATTTAATAACACAAATAGTTCTTGATTTATTTAATTAGATATGTGTATATGTTTTTTGATTTACACTTACTATTTTTTATGTAAAAAATACGTCGAAAAAGCTAGCATGTTCTATTTTTTTGTTGGAAAAAAAATATCCGACATGTGACGGAGTGGAAGTTAAATAGCTGTTTTTTTTTTATTAGATGGGGTAATTTACTTGTACTTCCCTCCACTTCTATAATATCATTTTCATTATTTCAGAATAATTAATGACATTTTATTAGAGATTCATTTTAATTAAAGAGATGGATATAAAGATGATTAAAAAAATATAAAATCTATTACCTACTAAAAATATCATAAAAATAAAAAATATCTGATAATTTCTCTCTCTTAATTATAACTCTCTATTTCTTCAAAGTACACCATAAAAAAGAAATACTTGAGCTAACATAAAATCACTCCGATTTTGAAGCACTGAAAGCAGGGCAGCGGTTAGAGCCGCCTTCTAGAAGAAGATTGTTCCAATGACTCGGAGTGGCTGAATTTTTGTAATGCGAATAAATGTAGAATACTTTTTTTTTTTTAATTAAATCCAGAATCATGTTAATTTTAAATCATGGAAGAAAAAGCCTAAAAGAAGCACATGAATTATATTTGACTTGTTGGTAATTGGGCATCGAAAAGGAAAGAGTGGTGGCTTTCTGCGTTTGACTTCCAATAATTATGAGCTGTGGATTACAATCAGAGAGTAAAAGGAGTAAGTTTCATGTCTTAAAATACCAGTAGGTGACAAAAACAGATCGATAAAAAGTGCTTTTTTTCTGACGTGTATTCGGAAAAACAGACGGCAGATTCAGTGTACAGAGGCTGGTTTTATCATGCTGGTAGGCTTATGGAAAAGATTAAGCGGCCCTGGTTGGCCGTAGCGCACTCGTTTTCCACTGATGCAAAAAGCACAAGTTCATTATTGAAGTGAAAAGCAGAGACAAATCAAAAGTAAGCTCCCACTAGTTTTCTTTATCATCGATGACCAAAACATTGAATTCCACTTCAATACGTGCATGGAGCTAGAAAACCTAGTTAAATCCAGAACTAGAGCCCTCAATAATTGATCAAAAGATAAGGAGATCAGCTTTGGATTTATCCGATAAAAAGAAGTAGTTTGGTTTGTATTAGAACTACTCATAGGATTTAAAGTCTACACAATCACATAGTCAATATGAGTGATGGTTAGCCACACATGCAATCTCAATACAATCTTATTTATTATTTCTCCTATATGGTCTTTTTTTTTTTTGCTTTATTTATGACCTTTCATTTATTTTTCTTGCAATTTAACTTCTTTGCATGGTGTTGCTTCAGAGCATATCATATTTTCTAAAGGTTCGAGTTCTTAAACCTTCATGCTTGGCTTGATTTTACACGGTTAACTACCTGTCTCCTCTCAAGTTAAGTTCCTATTATATAAAAATGGTTAATTGGTATAAAAGTCAAAAATCCACCACCTCTTTAGATTCTGGTAGATCGTCTAGTGCTAGATGTGCCTAGTGGAGATGAGTCTTTATCATCTAATTCACCACTACAATATAAAACTATATTTGGGCACACCTTTACTGTCCTTATACAATACCTCCCAATGATTCCAATAGGGTTATCATCATTAATCACAAATGAGTGCATTGGTGTATTGGTGCCTCATACGTAGCCATATGTGTATTCTTTATATGGATTTTATGGCATCGTATGATGATCACAACTATTTATGACAAATTCTAGTCAACCAACCATGGTTACTTTTGCAAGAATATCTTATTATCAACATGTAATTCTCTCTAACACTGACTTGAGGACTCTTTAGATGGACATGGAGAACACAACAAACATAACCTATCATAACAACATCGTGGTGGTCAATCGAACCATGTAAGGAATATCTAATAAATTAAATTAGATACAAAATAAGTTGTCACAATAGTCTGGGTGATGCAGAGGCTTATACATTTGTCATAACCTATTTTTGTGTTATTCCTCAATTCACATTTTTTTTTCTCTCTTCAAAAGAATACAAAAAAATAAAAAAATATTATTAAAAAAATATAACAGTGAAAAGAGGATGTCAGAACGCTCAGAAAATTGTCAAAATTAATTGAGGAGGTTCAAAAATACAAAGATTGAAATTTGACGGTATATCATTGACCGATGAGAGCCCTGTTGATGAAAAAAAATTGATTTGAGGAAGAAAAGTCCAAAATCAGATGTTTATGGACTCAATTAAATTTTATTGAAGGTTTAATTGGATTTATGAAGGGTTTGATTGCAAGAAAAATTGATTTTTAAGTCAATTTAGGCTTTAATTGGAAGAAATTAAAGTTCCGGGGTCAAATTATAATTTTTGAGAGTTTATTTGGTCAAATCAGGGGCTTAATTGCATTAATATTGAAGTTTGATGGCCAATTAAGAGTTTAATTGAAGAAATATGAAACCAAGAACCAAACTGGAAAAGGCGCATAAATAGGAGGGCTGGCATTAATTAAATCAGGGACTAAATTGAAGAAAATTGGAAGTTGCTGATCAATTGAGGGTCAAATTGTATAAATCAGAAACCAAGGACCAAAGTGGAAAAGACAGCCAACTTCAAGACTAGCTATTAATCTTGGCAGGGATGTGATTGAATTGATCAAAATTTTCAATTAAGGACTCGATTGAAAAAATCACAAATTGAGGACTGATTTGTACTTTGACATAAGTTTGGTGCTGTTTTCATTTAAATGAAACGGTGCGTTTTGGCCAAAACGACATCGTTTCATACACTATTAAAAAAAAAGCCCAAAACGGTACCGTTTTGAACATCACTATAGCCTTTCTTCTTCTCCTGGACGTGTAGAAAATAGAGGAAGAAGAAAGTTTTGTTCCCCTGTTTCTCACCGCCTTCTCTTCCCTCAAGGATCCAAAAAGACACCGAAAAAACAACCTACTTGCCTGAATACTGACCGGTGGCCTACCACGGACGCAAAAAAAAACAGAGGGGACAAGCCCCCAGGTAGCGCTGGGGCAGCTGCACAGAGGCCACCCCAACCGCTCTGCCCCGTCCCCTGACCGGACAGAGGCAAGCTATTTCACCGCCCTTTTCTGCCTATAAATACAGAGGTAGAGAAGAGGCAAAAAAAAAAAGGAAAAATGAGGGAAAAAGGCAGAAGAGGAGAACCAGAAAAGAAGAAGAATAAAGAAAAAAAACATAGAGAAAAAAAAAGAAGGAGAAGGCAGAGGCAGAGGGGGAGGACGACCACCTTCGGCCCAGCAGCGCCACCATTGCGCCTCCTCTCCATCGCCACCAGCAGCAGCGGCTAGTCGAGCAGAAGAAGAAAAGAAAAGAAAAAACAGAGGCTCTCGCCTCTACACAACGAAGAAGAAGAAGCCAGCAGTGCGCCACTGTGCCCCCAGCCACCACTAGTAGCGCTGTTGCAACCTCCACCGCCAGCAGCACTGCCTCGACACCACCGCAGGTCGACCTTCTCTGCAACCATCTCCGTCCCTGCCATGCCTCCACTGTTCACATAGCATGTGAACAGTGGAGAGCACTGTTCACACGGGCTGGGCTGAGCCCAGCCTATGTAGGTGGGCCGGGCCAGCCCATTTCAAAAAAAAATTAAAGAAAAAATATTTTTCAATATTTGTGATTTCCCCATTTTTTTTCTTAATATTGATCTGTATTTTATGTCGTAAAAATACAAATCCGGTATTAAAATACCTGATTTTCGTCAACTTTTGAAAAATACAAAAAACAAATTTAAAAAAAAAAGAAGAAAAAATGTTTTTATGCATACGACCATCTCAAAGCTAAAAAATCATATTGTGTTTTCCATACACCAAAAAAGAGATATATTTTAGCATGCATTTTGGCTTTAATAACCAGTTTATTAAAGTCACGAGAACGTTGGCTAAAATTTCAAAAACAACAATTTTTTTTTTTCTTTTAGTATCCGAGGTACGACCTTACACGTAAGGCGTATTCCAGATGTCAGTTTCTTTTTTGGGATACTTGAATGATTAGGCTTTTACCCATAAGATAAAGAACCTCCTTATTGAGGAGGGTTTTTTCTTGAACCCTTAGAATCGACCAACGACTAGAAAACGCAACAAAACCTTAAATTTTATCAGACATTAAAAAAATACAGCCTACCTTAGGTAGGACGTAGTTGGGGTGCTAATATCTTCCCTTTATGCAACCAGTCTCCTTATCCGATCTCTGAGACCACTTAGGGTTCCTAGTGATCAAAATACTAGGTGGCGACTCCTATTCAGATTTTCCACTGATATGAGACAAGAATGCCTTGTCTCCCCACATTTTCCATATAGATAAAAAAAAAAAATTGAATCCAACTTGAGGGTGGACGATCGCCGCGATGCCGTACACGTGTGACAACATTTGTGAGGCATATCCTAAGGAGTTCTACAACCACAAACACTCCAATAGTGATGTTCGGAACAACGCTCTTTATATAACACAGTATTTCCTAATGTATCAAACACAATAATAGACACAACTTAATTTAGATGTGATAGCCCTTGACATATTAGTCGTTCCCTAGGCATATAGACAACCACATACGAATTACGTGGTTGCACATATCGTCCATCCCTTTTCAAAACTTTTTATCAGGCAATTCGATGCACCACAAGTTGTGTTATGACAAGAAAATCTCAATCCCTTTGCACAACAAACCATTACTATCAATTAGAAATATAAAAAAAAAAGATAAACAAAGATAAAATAGCCTAACACTTAGAGATGGGGATATAAGTAGGATACATAAGAAGGCCTATTTACAATTAGTTATACTCTAAATGGGATGAAAAATTATACACAATCCCTAAAGGAATAAAGATAGCAAATTTCAAGCAATTCTCTAAGAAAGATAACCAATCAATGAGAGAACAAATTTGTAACATTTTGAATTTTTGGATTGTTTTCTTATTCAATATTCTAGCATCGCTCAAGGAATTTTTTTTGTCTACTGTTAGTTTAATGGATGACCGAATTAATTGAGTCCAACTATTCGGTCAATCAACTCCTTCAATAATCCTTAAATTTCCTTTACCAGATCATTAAATGGTTGACCGGTTGAGACAATAGCGATTTTAAACTACTCATTTTATCAAATGGTTGACCGGATCAATTGGTAAATACAGTTGATTGACTGGTTGAGGGGCCATAATCACACATTTTAATTAATTTTCCTTTTGTTCATTTATATATTAACTTTTAGTATAAGAGTTGAATGTTGTTCTAAGCTCTAGCGGACAAGAACATGTCGATGATGATGATGATATCCACATTGAAGATTGTGATGGAGCTGATGACAATTTAATTGATGAATAAGAAAAAAAAATTCTAACTTACTATCAGAACACGAAAGTGTAAAGAATTTTTTTATAATGTAATATTATGGATGAAATTTTGTACCATGAAATATTTATTTTATAATTATTCACTGTTGTTATTGTGTTGTGCGGGCAGTTTACAATTCAAGTGCTTGCAGGGAGGATAAATAGGCAATACAAACATAATTTGTCATGCACTGTGCACATCACCGACGGATCTACAAACGGATTAAGTCCTTTGGTATTTTATAGAGAGTTGTAAAATATTTACTGCATATGCCACAATCACCGACCTCTCTACAGACAAAATTAGTCCATCGGTATTTTACAGAGAGTTGTAAAATGTTTATTGCATATGCCACAATCACCGACGTCACTACAGATGGAATGAGTCCATCGATATTTTCCATAGGATGGGAACTGCTCACCTTCTATGTCGGTGAAGTCCTCTGAATCACCGACGGAATGTGAATTCCAAAGCGCGGGTAATTAATGCATCTCTGACTGTCTGTAATTATTTCACATTATTGATGGACTATGAAAATTCTGGAGGTCTATTTAAAGAAGGAGAAGAACACATTTTTTTTATACAAGCGATACAACAACATTTAAAGCATATGAATATGGTGTTTGGTGATATAAGGGATTGGATGGATAAACAACATCATCATCATCATCATCAACAACAACAACAACAATAATAATAATTAAAAAAAAACAAAAAAATCCAAAAAATTTCAAGGGGCATTTTAAAATATTTGTGATTTTCTCAAATGTTTTTCTACCAATTTTGCATAATATTGGGTTGTATAATTATACTGTAAAATACAAATCTAGTATTAAAATACCTGGTTTTCTTCGAAATGTTTTCAAAAAAAATTCAAAAAATCTTAAATATTTTAAATAAATTGCCTCTTAAAAAAAAAAATGTTTTTATGCATACGGCCAAATCCTAAAAATTTCCCAAGTATATTTTCATTAAAAAATTGCATCTTTCTCATGTTTTAAAAAAAAAAATGGATATCATAACTAGTTTATGATCATTCATTAGGGTTTGACCAAAATATTAAAAACCTTTTTCCAATCTTTTTTGTAGAATGCAGATGTAGACTTTAATATATGTAAGGTGTAAAATTACACGATAAATTACACTCTCAGGTATTAAGATACAAGGTGTAAAAATACGATGCTAAAATTCAAACTTTAGAGCGGTTAGGATTTAACCCGATAAGGTATAGACTTTCTCATGAAGAGTGATCTACCTTGAACCTTAAAAAAGACCAACGAATAGAAACCCGACTTAGAAAAAAAAAACAATCAAACAACAATGCAGCTTACCTAAGGTAGGGTGCACTTGGGGTGATGCGTCTTCCCCTTGCACAACCAATCTCTTACCTAGACTCTCGCAGACCATAGATTCTTAGTGACCATAATACTAGGTGGCGACTCCTAAATATTTATCATAATTTTATGATTAAATCCAAAAACTTTTCCCAACATACCACACCTCATCAGGAGGCACGATATAAAGCCTCCGCCGTCGCTAGACAACATCGCGGCTCGACCCCGCGACATCCATAGTAACTCATCTACATAAGTGAGAAAAATGATTGTTTTTTCGTATGATTTATGGATTTTTACAAAGTAAAGACTTAATTACACGTGGAATTCTTACTTTACAAGGATTTTTTCACTTTTAAGAAGATCAATTAGACACCAATCCTTATTTTGCAAGGATTCCTTATGCCATAGCAATTCTTGTTATTCAAGGACATTAGAGGCAATTTTTGGCTTATTTTTTCTAATACATAGTTATACTCTAACAAGCATAACTTTTGATCTAACCATTGGATTAGGCTGAATATTTTTCAAAAGATTGTAAAGGTCTTGTTTTCTATAGAGAAAAGTTTGTAGCAATCAGAGTTTAGAAAGACCTTTAAAAAAATCCAAGAAGTTATTGTGTGACAATTGTATTATTTTCCTAGTTTGTTTAGGATTTTTTGTCTATTTGGATTAATACTCTTTTATTATTTTTCAACCTTATTTAAGACATTTTACCTAGTATAAATAGGGATATTTAGCTTATATTTAGGTTTTTTCAAATTACTTATTATTAAAAAAATAATATTTTATGTGTGGAGGTTACTCATCCTTTGGGTTTTTTATTGAACTATTTAAAACTTAATAAAGATTAATTTTTTTTATGGTATTCTTCCTTATATAATTAATGATTCAGACTTTTGGCTTCTCCACTAACTTATTTAAATATGTTTTAGTAAGGATCTGTTTGTTTATTATATGGGCCTACAATTCAGTAAGAACCCAACATAAATTCATCTTATTTTAAAATGAGCAAACTTTTCAAAACTTGAACCTCCTAACAATTAGCTCCTTTTTCCCATTCACTGCTATAAAATCTTCTCAAATATTATATAAGTCAAAACAATGTTTAAACTTGACTATAAGAATGGACTTCATTAATATATTTTCAGGATTCTCAGTCACTAGAAGAAATGATATCTAGAATGCAATGACTTCTAACACCAATATTGGTCCTTTTATAAAAGATCCTATTTTTAGCCAAATAAATACTAAAATGGTTATTACAATACACAATGGTCAACACTTGACTGTAAAATTGATTTTCAACTAATGACTCAACTAAAAAAAATAAAAACACAACTTGTGAAAAGACCTAAAATCCAAATAACATTGAAAATTTGAATGTACATGGTCTATAACATATCTAGTATGGGTTTTATTCTTCTTCAATCATATCTATAATACTACTATATTTATTTTTAGTATTTTTCAATAATTTTAATAAGTTAATAATAAAAAAATATATATTTTATCATATTTAAAAAGAAAAACTTTTGAAAACACCTGCAACACAATTCCAGTCGCACCTTTAAAATCGCTTGAGCTCTCATGAGTTCGTTTCGTAGTTCACGCTATAAGATTAGTTCATCATCAATAATATTTCTGGTATCCGGATTGAATTTTGCACAGAGTTTGCTGACATTCACAAGTTTACCTAAAGCAAACATGCACGAATATTTCATAAACAAAATATGACATTCACAAGAATGGAATGCAAGAACGATGGGAACTTCCGCCTGCTATTCTCTTACAAAGAACAGTCTGAATATACACAATAACAGCGGATTGCTCACCATGAAGCACCTTTGCAAATATACAGACAGATCCTTGGCTTAAGGGTTTTATGTTTATGTAGATCCTGCTGTCTTGTCCTGTGGAGCTGATATAGATTCAAGAGTAAGCTCTCCAACTGCCTTTGGTGGACCAATGCTGCAACGGGCTGTGTTGTGCATTTCAATAGCATCTTTTATTTTTTGAAACTGCCGATGGTTTTGAGAACGTGTAACAAACAATCAATATCAGTAGAACAAGAAAATTAATCATTTACACTAACAGCATTTCAACTCAAGTTATTTAGTATGGGTGGTTATCTACTAAATGATCTGTAATGTAACAAATGAACTGAATCTCAAGCAGTCAGAGAATTCCTTATTGATTAGTCCATATGAGGTTATACTCGCTCTTCCACACCAGTTGTTTCGAGCTTTCGCTCTCTGTAAAGTTGTTCAATACAATAAATGAATCAGACTTGATATTGCACCCAACTCTTCAAAATGCACACTCTAATCATGTGCCTAGACAAGATAAAAGGACGAACTTCATAGTTTCTCTATTGGTTTTCTTTTCTTCACCTCCCACAACATCAATAAGAAAAACCTTGTCACTAGCTTCATATTTTATTACATACAAGTCAACTCATTGGGAACTGTTGCTTCAACAGTTGAGCATTAGTGTTGGTGAATAAAGACATACATCCAGTGTTCAAAAAATCCAAAAATATAAAGTAAAAATAAAAAGGAAAGAGATGAAGTACTAACCTTAGCTAGTGAACATGAAAAGGATTCAAGTTGTCCATGAGCTCCACGATAGAAGTGGAAATAAGGAAGCACCTTAACATTCAAACTTCTGCACATAGGCTTGTTTTCATTAAAATTGACTTTCAGGAATAAAATTTCAGGATGTTCTTCAGCTGTTCTGCAGAGCTGTGGATCCATCACAAGAAAAAATTCATTAGGCTACACCAAAAAATATTCTACCAACAGTTCAGAAACCAATTCCTCCATTCTTCATGATGAATAGGCTTTGTGAAACAGTGTTTCATGCATCCATGTTCATTTAGAAAAAAATAAAGAAAAAGTAATGATCTTTCCATATAAATCAATAATTTACTTACAGACTACCAACGTTAGCAATAAATATATGTTAAAGAAGAGTCGATGGTATCAAGAACTACTATGATTCTGTTTTAAAATTAATATATGAACTATCAAACTCTAACATTAACTTTTGCAGCATCATAATTGATGGAGATAACCAAGACATGATTCACATGTCCGTATGATCTATGATGATAGAGGATAGCTCAACCCTAGTGTTATTGCATTTTATTTAGGTTTATTTAATGGATTTGATTTAGTTATTATTGGATATTTTGTTTAGTGTGCTATAATCCCAATTGTTTATTCTAAATTTATTTATTTTTGGAAACCGAAATAAATTTTTTTAATGGGATATCATCATGAAACTCTACACTTTGAAGTTTGCTCAACAGTACAGCACTGAATCCTCAAAACTTTAAGAGGTTGGTATCCAGGCCACTCTTAACGACAAGCAAGTTTAGGAATCAATTGTCAAATAAAGAGAAGAATTACCTTGGGAAATAACGCTCGACAAGAAGCACACCAAGTTCCATAAAATTCAACAATTACTAATCTATCTCCAGCTTCACTTAAGGCACGCAAAAATTCTTCTGTAGAATGAATGTCAATCATATTTGGTCCCGCATTCTTCTCCCACCATTTCGGTTGGTCAGTTTCAGCAACAGTTGCATGTACCTGAAACAAATTATTGAAACAAAATGAATAATTGAATTGCCTGATGGGGAAATCAACCAGATTCAAATGAAATAAAAAAGAAAAATATTTTCGGTCGCACACAATTCTTGATGAACTTCTTTTGGAAGATAAACCCCACACCATGATGTGTTCTGAGGACCCAGAAGGCAGGTGATTTGGCAATCCCGGGATTAAATTTATCACGGGCAAAGTCAATTAAAACACAAATTCCCAACAAACCCACCATTAAGAACTTCAAATAGAAACACCTAGTAAATACAGTTTAATTTGCATAAATTCTCTCTTTAATTAGCATGAATGCTAACCAATATAGAATTTTTTTTTTAAAAAAAGTTCCTCGTAAATTGACTTAAATTCTACTGAAAACACAAGAAGAAGAATAGAGAACTGGGATAAAAGTTTGTACCTTAAAAGAGAGCAATTGTTTCCTGCGAGAAAAAGAAAAGCGAGAAGCAGTGGCAGCAGAGGAATATAAGAGAGGATAAATTCTTATATCTGAAAAACTAATGTGCTTATGAGAGAGGAGTGGTTGGAGAGAGATGGAGTTGGAGGAGGCAAAGGAGGTTAGCAGAGAAGATGGGAAGCCAAGTGAGCGGAAGGATGGAAGCAACCCAACAGCAACTGCCATCTACAGCACTGACTGATTGATTGACAGACAGAAAGATGAAGTCATCCAACAAACAAAAAGAAAATAATAAAAGAGGATGATTTATTCAACTGCTACTGCTGCATGCCATGAGGGAAAGAACTTTCCTCCTCTCTGCCCTGCGAACACTCTAGTTTGAGGTATCCATCTATCTCCATATACCAATAATTATAATAATAATAATACTATATAATCTCGGGCCCCTTTTTTTATAAATTTTAATTTGTCCCTTGTTGCTTATGGATGTCTCATTTTCACCTAAAACTTTTGGTTTCTTTCAATCCTACCCCATATCTTTCATTCGTATTCCAATGTCCTTTTCTGTCATTGATAATAATACAAAATATGTATGAATTTCAATTTCATTCGTGAAGTTTATGGAGTTTCTTGATATAGCCCAAAATATCATTGAAAAAGGACATTTTTTTTTAATAATTTTTTTTCATCAGCACTATTTATCAATCCTAAGAATAAAATTAAAAAATATAATTATTTTTTATTATTTTTTCATTAGCATTTAACATCATTTTGCTGCTTCTTTTACACTCTCTTTCACAAATATATCATATATACAAATCTTAAGAGGTGTAACTCAACAGATCAGGCTCTAGATTTGCTCCTTAGAGGTCACAAGTTCGAGTCTCATAAATCTCAGAACCACTAAAAGCTTACATGGTCGTTAATTTTAAGGTCCGTGATATTAGTTGAAGTGCACACAAGTTGATCCGGACACCCATGTTAATTAAAATATATATACACGCGCGCGTGCACACACTTTATTCAATTCTCCATTAAAAATTGCTATTAGATCGTAAATAAAAGCTCTAAAATAAAGAGGTTAAAGTCTTATACAGTTGTAATGATGACTCAAAAATAGGAAGATAAGTTCAACATCACCTAGAGTTTGATTACTTGCAAATATTCAAATTCTATGGATTATGTGCTAGAGATGTTATTTGGTGACAACATAAATAGAAGAGGAAGAAGTAGAATCAAAAGAGATGGATTAAAATGTTGAAGGTCTTAGTGAAAAAATAAAGAGATGGTAAAATAATTTGAATCTTAATTTTTATTTTATTTTAGTATTGAAAAGGAAAAGATAATGTTGTTATTGCTAAGTAACAATTTAAGTTGGTAGGGTTTAGGGATTTATTGAGAAACTGATGTCAATTAATTTTTTTACTTAAAATTGAACATGTGATGAGGTGACAACTATCTTTGTAAAACAAGAAGTGGAATTCTAAATCTCTAACCCTTAGAAGGAGTTATCTATTATATGAAGCACCATCATGAAGAAAAGGATAGGAGTTTAAAGGAGAGACTTTACATGAATCCAAAGTGTAGGAAATAAAGAAATGTTGTAAATAAAAGCAATAAAACCCTTTAGAGAAAAGATAGATAAATTACAGGAATTGAATACATACAGATGACCATCATTTATAATAGTATCTGACCCTATTTATATTGTTATGGAGTTTGAATCCTACTTACATAGGCAATTATAATCCAATACAAATATCAATATAATAATGATATTTATTAACTCCTAATACAAACTAAACTCTTTTTTTTATTCATACACAATACAAATATCAATATAATAATGATATTTATTAACTCCTAATACAAACTAAACTCTTTTTTTTATTCATACACACGTAAATCCTAGGCTAATATGTGATTTCTAATTGATGATTATATTGATTATTCACTCTTTAAATATAATTGTATCTTCTGGTTATCAATATGCGTTCAAAATTTATTGGTTGATTTTTACATTTGGTCACTTGGTCGAGTGGTCGATTACTCCTCCAACTTTCTTGATTGATTCAAAACTCTTTCAACTCTGTTAATTCTTCTGATTCAGGATTAATTGTAGCTCTTTTTCCTTGTAATGTGATGAACAATTATTGTTCTCTATGATTGATACATCTATGTTTATTTTAGGTATTAATAATGGCACTCACATTGCTTTAGTCCTCAAATGAATGAATATTGAATGAATATTAAACCCATCAAACTTGTACTAAAATCAATTGATCAAATCAACCAAGTATAATATGAAAAATAACCTAAAATTAGTCAATCATGTTTTAAAATATGTCTAACATGTCAAATATTTTATCCAAACATTTTAATTTTAAAAATGACATGTGCTCTAGCTTTTAGACATGACATTTAGGTTTTTGAAATTACTCCTAATTCCTTATCTTTTGCGCAAAAAAAAAAAAAACTTAATTCCCATTTCACGGACATAGATATTTTCTTGAAAAGACTCTATCAAGAACTCTAAATGAGCTTTTTCTTTAAAAAAATAACACCTTCAAGCTTTGCTCCTCAAAACTCACTCATATCTTGCTATGAATTCTATGTAAATTATTTATTTAATGTGTTTTGGTCTACTATTAATGTGAGTAAGAAGAATACAAGTTAAAGTATGGGTCTATTCTTCAATAAAACATCTATGGAAGGAATAAATAGCCACTTCATTTTTTATATTGAGAAATGACTCTTTTTTAGGACAATTATATAAACAAGAACATCTAGAAGAAAGTTATCTTTATATGAAATAGAATCGTTATAATAAATTAGTGTTTAAGAAGAATGTAACACCACTTTAATGAACAATAGAAATTCTAAAAGATATTTAAAGAAATTTAGATTTCTAAAATCCTAACAAAACATAACAAAGAGCTATTGGTTTACCCTCTAGTTGTTCTAGTACAAGTCCAATAATGTCTTCTTGTTCAAGTATGGCTTATATATTATAGCTCTTCATAATTTAGCCATAAAATGTAACCTATATCTAGCTAGCGAGAAATTATATGCCTTTATTCATATAGATATCAGTCCTTTAAAGGACTTAGTAAAAGTTTCCTTGGAATTTAGTAGGTTAATAAAAAACGAGAAAGAAAATAATGACCTTCCTACTTTTAAAAAACATGTAACACTTATGCTATATTGAATATGAAAATGCCTCAAACTTTTCCAAGTCATAAAAGCATACAAAATCTTACCTAAAACTAGCCATAGGTTTGCTTGAAGGTAGGACTATGACTCTAAGTCCTTTTCTTCTTAACCATATTTATAGGGTTTTGGAAGAAAGTGAGTCCAAGTGCAAAAACATCATTCACTTGATGAAAAGTTGTATTTATGGAGTGCTATGATGGGTCAAAACATGGGCTACCATATATTTTTCAAACTTTATTGATGTGAGGATGCATATTGACTCAAATTTGATCTTTCTAAGGAAGAATCTCTTGCGTTTTTCCTTTCAAAACTTGTATTTCAAAGATCATGTAAATATTTTTCTTTGCTTAACAAATATGAATGACATAACAATTATTCATAAAGCATCATTAATGACAAGACCTTAATAGATATTACTATCATAACATCAAATAAAAGAAGATGAACTATTATTCTTGAAGGTGTATCCTCATCTGCAAGGATTTGCACTATAAGTTGGTGATCAGTGCAACCCCGTAGAGAAATCATTAAATAATGGCTATCAAAGTAGGTTTTGTTTAGTATAATCCTTTTCCAATGCTTTATACTATGAATAAGATTGGTCTGGATAGAGTAGTTTTCTTCTTTTTACAAGAAGTATAAGAAGTTTTCAAATTTAGGTATCACTTCATTAGAAATTTATGAGTGAATTACCTTATTCACAATAAGTCATCTGATAAGGCTCAATATCTTATATAAGAAGACTTTAATCCTTGTCTTTACCATAGTTTTGAAACCCGGACCGGCCCGGCAGGTCGACCCGGGACCCGGCCAACCCGGGCCTGGAACCGGTCCGGGTCTAAGTAAAAACCCGCCGGGAGTTGGCTCGGTGAAACCCGGTCGACCCGGGTAAACCCGACTGAGACCCGGCCTCTTTTTTATATATATACATAAACATTAAACGACGTCGTTGAACGATCTAGAGAGAAAACCTAATTAAAAAAGAAGAAACTTATCATTCCATTCCATTAAGAATTTCCAACAGTTAAGAATTTTCATTAACAATTACTATAAATAACAATATTCAACAGTCGCAAACACAAACTTACCATTTCATTAAGAATTTCCAACGATTACTTCTGAAATATCAAGCTATTCCAAAAACCCCAATGCTAATAAACAACACAATATATCAAAATTGGTAGTAGAGATTAAATTACCTCTCAAGAGCACCAACAGAATCACTTAAGCTACCATTTCCATTAAAGCTATCCTCTCCTTCGAACTGATAAATAGAAGAGCCAAAGAGTAATTGATGAGGGAGACCCATTAACCTAATAATCTATTAGGAGAAGAATACACAACAAAACCAAGAAAATTTAGGTTTTAAAAGCAACCCTAAGAAGAAGAGGAGGAAATGCAGGCAAAGAGAGGATAAATAGAGGAAGGATTTTAGTAGATCTGTCAAAAAAAAAAACAAGAAGATAAATAGAGTGAAGGAAATGAAGAGACATTTCATAAGTTCTTAACAAAAAAACTTACCCGGTAGAGTGAAGAAGATGGGTTATATTATTAGTAGAGTGAAGAAGTCGGGTAACAAATTTACCGTAATAAGTTTTTTTTTATTGACCAGGGTCAACCCATCTAACCTGTGACCTGATCATTAGACCGGGTCAACTACCGGGTTGGGTTTCAAAACTATGGTCTTTACTGTTTTTTTAGAAAATATTTCAACAAGATTCATGTTTGATGCCAAACTAGCAGGTAAAATAATAAAAGGGGGGGGGGAGGCTTCAAAGATCCTAATTATAAGTACAACTAAAAACAAATTGCACATGAAAGCTCTAATAAGAACACTTGTATCTAACTATTTATATTTTTAGTTAAAATCCATTTGATTATTTACATTGTCAAAATACTTATCATGTGCAGCTTATTAGCCTATCATAAGTCCTTAACCTTAACTAATAATGGATCTTGTAAATCCTCAACATCCTTTTATTTTAGAAAAAGGTAGTTAAGTTGAAGCAAGTTGAGAATTAGGGTTAAGGTAATATAACTTATCATAAACTCTTAATAAGTTATTTAACATTATTACTTACCCTTTCTTTTACTTTTTAGGAAGCAACAATTACTATTGTTGTGCCTCCTCCTTTAATCCCTTTTATAAAGATGCTAATAGAGGTTAATTTATTATACATGCCATCCTCAATTAACAGTTTTTTTTTTTAAATGTCACCTATCACTACTGCAATGATTCTTAAAGTTTTGAGTGTTGAAGTTGTTAAAACACTATCTTCTTTTATTGTTGGTCATTATGAAAAGACTCAACCAGATCCTAATACTTTTGAGAGAAATTTGTCACCACCTATTACTATTTAATCTACTATTGAACCTTTTTCTCAAGCTAGACCTCTTAAGCCTTTAATGATAAAACCTCTGAGGTTATTTATCCATAATATTAAAGGTGAACATGTTTCATTAAATGTTGTGTTTATTATGATAGATTTTGTACTATGAAAATATCCTTCTAGTTTAGAACAGAGTAATAGTGGAGAAGAAAAAAAAAGGATTAAAGATAACAACATAGTTTCTCTTAATATCATATAACCTTACCAATAACTAATGGTATTAGCGATCATATTCTTCTACATCAATGGTATGAGGTGGATGTAGAGGATAACTATATTAAGAATAGTTAAGGTGAAAGACATATTAGTGATTGATCCTTTTTTATTGATCTAGTAGTTGACTTCTTTAAGGCTTAAAGCTCTCTCTTCTTACATAACACTAGAAGACCATTACACTAATGCTTATACATCTCCTTTTATAAAAAAAAAAGTTTATGGTTCTAAATCAACCATTTATGGTAACTTCTCAAAGTTAGCATGTAAATTTTTGTTATCATTTTAAGATCCCTTTGATTTTTATAGTTTTAATATTAGTAAAAACCTTTCTTCTTTATATTATAGATTTTTAGATGATCTACTTTCTTAATTTTATACTTATTTACCAGTAGACATTTCATCTTTTGAGATTGAGCTTAATGAGAACAACCAATGGAGAGAGTCTTTGATGGCCAATATCAAGAAGATTATGACCATTATTGACCTTGAGTATAGTATTTTAGATATTAAAGCCTTTACTAATCATTTAAAGGAGATTTTAAAGAGTCTTTAAATATTCATTGGATCATGGTGCAAGGGGAACTTAGTAAAGTGATAAAAAGATATTGATCTTCTTATTAGTACCAAGGAAAAACATTAAAGGTGTTGTGAGAATATAAAATTGTCTAAGAATCTTTTAGAAACCAAAAAGAATCTTGAAAAGTTAAACAATACTCACTTGTTTAGAAGGCTAACCAGTCTATCTATAGAAGATGTCTCTTTATAAGTCAAGTTTTGAGAAGTTAAATAGCTAGTATAAGGGAAGAACTGATAGAAGCCAAGAAAAAGCTTGTTAAGGCTAAAGTTGATATAACCCTCAAAGAGAATAAAGCAAGGAACCATATGCAAAAAGAAATATCTTTATAGAAATCAGCAAATACCACCTCATCTCTTCTCAAATGGTAGAAACCATTGAGCAAAAAAAAGCTATGGATGACCATAATGGTGCTCACTCGTCTTAAGAATCTTTTGCTAGGATTAATAGCTTTTTTCCAACTAAATAATAATTATATACTAAAACAAATTTAATTTTTTCTTTGTTTTATTTGAACAATATTTTTATTTTAATATTAACTAATTGTATAATAGTTTAAATTCATGTTATAAGTAGAGAAGCATGAATTCAAAGCAAAACATGTACAAATTCATCCTGTAAGTTCATGTTATACTAAACAATTGTCTGTTTATTACCCTTAATTAAAACGATGTGTAGCTATGATCAAAGAATACCATTCCCTATAAAGATAACTTAGTTATATTAGTTCAAATAACTTACACAACTATCATATGAGTCTTTCAAACATGAATAAAAGGGGGGTTTGAATTGTCAATTTAATTGACATGAAAATGGTGTTCAATTATGTTAATTGAAGTGTGAGATGAATGGATAAGCGTTAAATTGCATTAAAAAATTAAAGAAAATCTATACATTTATTTTGTAGGAGGTACGACCAAGACTAAGAAAATGAGTTTAGAATGGTTGGTTTAAATTGCCATGAAACTTATATTTAAACATGTTATATTATAAAGTTAATAAATGAGAGTGAAGTTAGTTACATGAAAAAGGGAAGAAAAAAAAAGTTTGGGATCTTTAAGGCGATAGTTTCAGCCAATATGGAATTAAAAAAAAAAGATTGAGTTATGTCTTAAAATTATTATGGTATTTATATTCGATTGTGTAATATAATGTGTTTTAAAAATTGAGTATGAGATTGGTTGTATGAAATCCTAGAGGAAAATGTATGTTCCTCTTGGTATAGGTGTGGCCTAAAGTAAATAAAAGAGTAATTAAATTTTATGGATTTAATTATTATAATGATTAAGTTAAAGGGGTTATGTGGTGTTATATGTGTTGTACTAAACAATGTTTTTATGAATACGGTTATGGAAAATGTGCATGCATAAGAAAATTGGAATGAAGTTCCAATGATGATTAAATTGAGTATGATATTGTATTCCTGCTTATACAAAAAAGATTGTGGGATCTGGTTAGCCGCTAAAAATTACATCATAATCTTAGGTACCAGGTAGGTGCCTTGCACCCATCTTTATTTGTAGAAATTTCATAAATTTTATTAACTGCAAAATTCTTTAAATGTGTTTGCATATAAATATATGATTGTGAGTAACCAATAAGAACTTGATTGACTAGTTGCCTTGAATAAGGTTAGTAGCGTTAGTGTAACTAACTGTCGGGCTGATGATGATATATTTGAGGTGAAATGCGATGGTTTCTATCAGGAAATGGGATTGTGCATTATGAAAAGGTGTTGATTCTTGATCAAAAAAATAATTCTTAAATGTATATGTAATTAATGTGTATTGCAAAAATAAATATGTTTTGGAAGGTATGATTTGACTAGCTGCTCGGAGTGGAGCTAGTGGCATCAGATGCGTTGATGACCGGAATATATGATTTAACTAGCTTCCCGAAGTGGAGCTAGTGGCATTAGTAGCATTGATGATTGGGATATGTGATTTGATTAATTGCCTTGTACGGAGCTAATAATTTTTATATGATTGTCTTATTGGATTATTGTTGAAAATGTTTTTGGGTGAAATCAAATTGTTGATATGAAATAAAGAATTTGTAATTAAATTCATGGTAATAGTAGTTGGATTAATGAAATTGAATTTGATCAATTATGGGGCATTACAATCAAGTCGTTTTATGATCAGTAGTTGTTGTCTATAATTTCTTTAGTTATGAAAAATGGGGAAAAGAATCAGAATTCATCTCCTATTGAGTTGGTGTTTCTAGTTCTGAAACTTTCTAAAATCATGCCTATGCATCAGAGTCTTGATTATTTTTTTCTCCACTTTAAATGCTTCTCTGTAGGGTTACGTTACAGTACACACTAGGGTGGTTTGGTTTGTTCATCTTGAAACTCACGAGGCATAAAATGCAAACAAAAAAATTACATACATTTTTTTTGCTTTGCATGATATTGGTAACACAATCCACACCTGTGCATCAAGCTGGTGAGGTAATGAGCACGACAATATTATTGCTCGTTTCTGGCCTTTGTTAACTACAGTCCTATTGGTTGCATGACTTTTATGTTTTAGATCGTACAGTGACTCCATCTATCTTCTAATAGCTGGAACACTCGGTAAGGTCAATTAGAAAGCAGTCCCGATTTTGAGACTGGAATTTTCAATGACAAAGAAATGGGTTGCTTAAAGTTGCTGTAAGAGAATTAATGACAATGCAACCACTGGTTCCTTCATAGACTTACAGTAAAGCATGTTTACTTAACATGTGCGTGCGAGTTCTTAAACTAGACCTCAAGTCTGCACATACATTTTGCTGATATGGATATAAGCACAAAATTACACAGAAATAGCACAGAACTCAAAGAAACAAAGAACTACTGATCCTGGGTAAATACATCTTTAGCAGTTGAAGCACTAGCTATAATTAGAGTGTAAAAAGTAAAGCATAGACCTCTTGCTCGTCATGATACAAACATCTAAGTAATAGTCACAAGGCCAATGCAATCCTGATTTTGAGGCAGCAATGTTCTACCACTGTCAAAGAAACTGGTTTGCTTAAGGTTTAGGAAGAGCATCAATAACCAGGCAATCATCTAGTGCTTTTATAATATATGACCACAACCAACATCTGCCAACATATTTCAAGACTTTAGATTCATAAACTAATTATTCGGTGAAGCTAATTGAACAACTTTACCATTCCATTTTTAAGAAGTTCCAACAGAATAAGAGTTCACCATCTTCTTTGAATCTGTTAATGTGATATATTAGAAGTCAATTATGCCAACAAAAAGCATTTTTACCAAGAACTCAAAAGCTCTCAAACCTGAAGCCTGAATATGTGACCTTCTGAGACGAAAATAAGCACATGTAACAAAAATGGCATAGGAGTTGTGGAAACAAAGAACAGCTAAGCTAGTGATTTGGGTTTCCACGAAAAACAAAGCATCTTTCTGTTGACAAGCAGTCAAAGTTAAATCAGTCAAGGCAGTGGCCACATTTAGAAAACATTTGAGGTGAAACATAAACTAGATCCCTATTGTGCAACAGATAGGCAAGTCATAGAATAAGAAAGGCAGACAGCTACGCCACAAAAATACAGATTCATTAATATTTTAAGCTAGAATCCTCTCATAAATTTGCAGCTCATAATAATGAAAAGTAGGAGCCAAGTGATCATGTAACCAAACATGAAACAACAATCACAACATCAACAACTAATACAGTTACCTTCTCCGCCACCACATCATGCAAAATAACTCACAACCATGCATCCATAAGAAATAGTTGATATGGTCTTGCAATATAATCACCCAGCCCACTTCAACTAGATCCTTGAATAGCTGAGACCACTCATGAGATAAGACCTTAGAATTTATGAGGATCGGGCAAAAGAACAGTTGATGGAAAAGACACAGACCCATTATTGGGAGCACCCTGGATTTTGAGAATCGAAGTAACCAAGTTGTATATCTGGACATTCTCAAAAGATGGCACTTTTTGCCCCCTTGCAAACTGAGGACCATGGCCAACGAAAATTGTCCTCATGGAGAAAAGTGCATTGTCATAACCATGTGCTCCTCCACACTCTTGCCCCTCAGTTCTCTTCTGCTCCACCTTAAAACCCTCATCAAGCATCCCTATTATTGGTGGAATCCTGGCACTTGCTGCATAATGAAGCCTAGAAGGCAGCTTCTCCTTGAGATACATCTTCAAATTCTTTCCATTTTGAACCTTCCCCGACTGCAACCCTTCATTCATCTTTGCAACAACATCAGACGGTGCAAAACCAGGAGGTGGACGAATTGCAAGCAAAGGAGTATAGGACCGAACCCAGTCAGCTGGGATATCGATCCAAGGCGCCAAATCATCCAAAAATATCAACTTTTTATCACATGTACCAACCATTCCATGATCACCAACCATAATTATAGTGACATCCTCAAAAACCCCTCTTTTCTCTAATCCATCAATCAGCTTGCCAATCATCCTATCAATCCCAGCAACAGCCTCAGTAATCTCCGGACCATCAGGTCCCACATTATGGCCCTGATGATCAGGATCCTCAAAATACAACGTCATAAACACAGGAATCTCACTAGCTGGCAAATCAAAATAACTCAAAACAGTATCTACACGTTCATCAAAAGGAACAGAACCATTATAAAACATACAAAAACCAGGAGGGCAAGTCCAAGATCCTTTATGCACCTCAGAACCAGGCCAAAAATAAGTGGCTGCCTTCAAACCATGATTAGCCACTGTCTCCCAAAGTGGTTCACCAAGCCACCACTTAGGCTCATGACTTGCCATTGTGAAAACCTCTCCAGTTTTTGGATCATCAAAATAATTGTTAATAATACCATGATGAGCAGGGTAAAGGCCAGTAACAATAGAGTAGTGATTAGGGAAAGTAAGAGTAGGGAAAACAGGAATCAAACCAGTTTCAGCTTCAGTCCCGTTAACAATCAGACGATGAATATTTGGTGTATGGGTCTTGAACTGGTAACCAAACCTGAACCCGTCAGATGAAATCAAGAGAACGACAGGGTGGTTGAGCTTGGTCAAAGAACGAGACGTCGTCTGTAGAGAAGCGGACGAGGTATCCGTAAGAGGAACAGAAGAAGAGGTAAAAAAGAGAAAGGCAAAAGCAGAAGCAGCAGAGAGAGCGATGCAAGTGACAAGGATAAGAGAGGTGAAAATGACGGAGTTGGCAGTGTTCTTTTGGTGTGGATTTGAAGGATAAGAGAGGGAGCCTGCGTTGAAAGAAAGAAGAGAAGCAGATGGGTCTCCTTCTTGTGGTGGCTTCGCTGATGTTGAAACTGAATCAGAACCCATTTTAATTTTCACTTCCTGTTTCTTTTTATCTGGAAAAATAAACGAGAGGCCGTGGGATGCAATTTATAGTACAGACAAGGGTTGGATCGCAACTTGGATGGTCAGCTGTCCAGTCACTGGAATTGGGACTGGTGGCCATGGTGGCTTGATCCTAGGAGTAGCTGGCTGAGCCTCAAAAAATACTTTAAAAAATAATTATAATTTTATTTTCAAACAGGCTATTAAATCAATACAAGTTTTGAATCCTAATTAACAAGTATCTCTAGATTATTATAATATAACTATAATTATTATAATATTATTAATTTAATATAATTAAAAATTAAAAAATAATATGTAATTATATTTTTTAAATAAATAAATTTGTCAATAATTTTTTCTTCGTCTCTTATTCTATACTGTTTTATCTATCTCATTTGTCTTCGTCTTTTCTACTTTAAAATAATTACTAAACACTACTAGTTTGGGCTAACATCCTCAAAAATAAAAGATTACTCTCCAAATAAATAACATTAATTATTTTATAAATCCATATTAAAAAATATAAACATAAAAAATTAACGATAAAAGGCATGACATGTTCATGGTACATATACTCATTTAACACTCTAAACATAATAATGTTTTATTTTTTTTCTTTTAGTTTTTTTTTTCACTCGGTAAACTTTTTTTAATTTTATCTTCAAATAGTTTGATGCTTTGAATTTGAACCTGATAAATTATTTTGATTGGCTTAATGTAAGGTGGTCGGGGTGGTGATAACATACCCCTAACATTTTTTTATGCTTGATTTTGTAAAAGAAAGCATTTTTGTTGTTTGAAATTATTTAAGGAGAAACCAGCCTAATTTAAAATTATGTCTAAAACAAGAGTTTTATTCAATCATTGTTTTCCCCTGTTTTTCATGTTTTTTCCCTTCAAAATTGCTCCGTGTCCAATTTTGATCCTTTTTGTTTTTGCAATTTGCACTTAAGTACAAAACTTCATTTAGTTTATTTTCGGTCTTGGTTTGAAGAGAAAGAGAGAGCCTTCAAAAAATGATGAAGAAGATAGAAAGTCGGTGGTTGGCTAAAATACTATACGATAATTCATCTGAAAACCCAGATTCTAACTACCGAATAGGTCGTCAGAAAATCAGGTTGGGTATTGTTTAGACCGAAAAATCCACTCTTCAACCTATTTTTGTAAAAAAATAAAAATAAAAATTGATAACCTCAAAATTGGTAAAAACAAAAAATACAATCAAGTTGAAAAACGAAACACCATGTCAACCCCATTATACTTTTCCTGGCAAGATAAGGGAAAAAAATCTAGATGAAACTCCTCTCCTTAAATAAAAATCCTTTTAGGTCGTAGGAATTTGAGTTTTACACAAATGTCATCTAATATTTTTTTTTAAAAAAATAAGCGGATGACATATCATTCATTTTCTTTAGTTAAGAAAAAAAGAAAAGAAAAAGGTAAGGTGCACGGCCTATTCTTTTTATACATCCCTACTTAATATTTTTTTCTTGGCAATTAAAGCAATTGCTTCTCTTTGCGGTTTACTTTTGTTATCATGTAATTAGATCAAAAACATGCTTACAAAAAGTTGTTAAATCAATCATGACCATGATCCATGTGGCGTGTTTTAAGAGTTAACCCGGGTCAATAAAAGACAATGTTGTCTCAAATATTTTTAGAAAAAAAAACAAATAAAATAGTGGCAACTTAAAAATTTTTTGGAGCCAAATTAGGTTTTGAATTGGGAAACTGGGTTGCATTTGGGCGCACAAGGTTGAATGGGCCACGTTGAACCAACACTAACTCGATCGGATTTGAAACTTAAGCCATGTAAGGGACCATGTCATGGACCGAATTCAAAGCAATAAAAAGCAAAGGAACTAGCTAGCAAGTTATTTTGTCTCGGTTCAATTTTTCCTTTTCTTTTTATTTTCTAAAAACATATTGACACATAATTAAAAACAAAATATTAAGTAGCATAATGCGGCACAAAATCATATTTCTTTATAAGTTTTTATCGCTTAGCATCTTAATTCAAAACTTAGTTATTGTTAATAGTTTTTTTTATCATTTATTAACATATATAATGATCAATTAATTTTATTGAACATAAAAGTCAAGTTTTAAAATTGCATTTCAAGTTTTTCATAATCTACGAAAGAAATTAATGATGCCCATATTTTTTTTTTTAACACTCAATTGACTTTTGATCTCGCTAGTAGATAAGCATAGGCTTAGGGGCTAGTTAACAAAAACTAAAAAAGATAAGGAAATATTTAGTTATTGTTCCCTTCATCACTAGTGTTTTTAAACCCGGTCTGGTGATTGACCTGGCTCAAGGCTCGAGTCACGAGTTTTGACCGTGTTACCAAGTCACCCAGTTCAACCTTATTTTTTTTTATAAATCAAAACGATGTCGTTTTGGTAAAAAATAAAAAAATAGTCAATATGTTGCAACCGGGTTTTTAACTACCCCTATTTTTCATAAACCCGTCCTGGTTCCAGCTCCGGATCAATCGGGTCCCGAGTCGACCCGTCAAGCCGGGCCGAGTTTTAAAACTATGCTCATTACATATCACTATGCATGGGAATAGTGTTTTTTTTTCTTTTTATTTAGTGATTGTGAAATATTTTTAGATAAACTCGAAATTTTCCTTGTAAAATTTATGTATTGTCTCACTTTCAATTAAAAACTTTTGTTGTGTTTCAATTAATAATCATAAGTTTTAAATTTTCTACATCATTAATCTCTATCAAGTAGATTAATATAAGCCTAATAAACAATACTTATGCATTTTCTACAAGAAATGACTAAATATTTATTAAATGATATAAATGGGTATAAATATATGAACATAAGGAAACACATCAGCATATAAAGCCGGACCATTATAATCTCTTAACAAAAACAAAATAATTCAATGGTAAAGAAGAGATGATATATTGAAAGAAGAAATCTTGGATTATTAATATGAATTCCTAACTTAATAAACAAAAAATAGAATTCTTAATTATTAATAATTTTCAATTTAAGAACAAAGTCACTAAGATTAAAAAGCAAAACTACCATATCTAGGTAAACCTTATTTCAATTCTCAATGTTTATTTTTTCATGTCCTCTACATGCTATCTACTTTACTCTTTTTGAAATCAAAATCTTTTAATTGCTAGTTTGACTAAATCATGCAATCATGTTTCTTTCTTTCTTTCTTTGCCATTTTATTTTTTTTATTCGTCCAATCAAATTCTATCAAAAGATTTCAAATTATCACAATATCACATAAATAAGTTAAAAGAAATTATGCATGAGAATATATGCGAACTTTGGATGTGAAAATGGATAAGGGTAAATTAAGAAAAGAAAAAAAAATTGCCTTTTATTTTTAAGATAACTACAAACCTGTATCTAGTTTTCATAATTATATAGTTATGGTTGGTTATGCTATAGAAAGCTAACAACCACCCTAAGACATCTTACCTAAAATAAATCAGATGGTTATTTTAATGTGAATAGTATTGATTATGTGCTATGCTATATATTTTCCTAACATGAGATATATATGCTTGTTATTTAAAGATAAAAGCTAATTAATCCTAAGACGGTGATTTAGAACCTATGTTAAGCATCATAGTGTAATCCTCACTTTTAAAATAAGAATGTTAGAAGGATGGTGATGATCAATTAGGTTTAGGCTTGTTCAATTTGACTATGTCTAAAATAGGCTCAAAGGCTATCACTCTCTCTCTCTCAACATGTCAATGTAGAGTTGCATTGATCCAATCCAGGTCCACTCTTAGCGATATGAGGAGATATATATCTCAAATATTGAAAATACCTATTGAGCATTCATACATATTTGAAAAATTATATACATAATCATTATATAATGTTTACAGACTAGAGTTCAAAGGAATATTTACACACTGTTTATTACATATTTTTTTTAATAAAAGTCAAATATGACTCCGCTAGTAAGATGATGGTTGATTGAATAGACAAAGAAATAGATAGGAAGGGTATTGTCTAGAATACCTTCAAACCTATAGGTTAGATCCATATATAAAACCAAAAACCAATATTATTTTGTAAATAAAGTCATACACTGACCACTTTTATTACCTTTCAACTTTCATTATCTTTCAATTTTGAGGGGATAGGAGTCTATCATAGATGTTACTATCTCTGGGTTGATTCTTAGATAAAAATATGATTAATACATAATATTAGACAAATAACCCATGTTCTAGGAATATGATAGCCTTACAACTCGATAACGCAAAAAAAATATCAACAAACTTCAGTCAATAAGCAAACACATTTGATTGTCATCATTTGCCATCACCCTAGGGGCTTACTCATTACCACTACACACACGCACCAACACTTAAACAAGGCAAACAAAAAATAAACCTGTTTTTTATATGAAAATAGACCCGTTTTATTTTTCAAACTAAAGTCAAATGTTAGAAAAATGTTTTTGGACATTTATTTGGCATGAGGTCATAAAACAAGCAGGCACATACTTTCACATACAAAGTTTCAAATCAAGACTGAATCACTAAGTATAAGATAAACTAAAATAAAAATTATTCTCTCAATCCTATCATTGGGTATTGATTCTCAACCTTATTCTATCTTGAAAAATAATTCCTCAGTGTCTTCATACCCCTAGGGTTGCCACACAATGGTATGGATCTCAACATTTCAAATATTATGCAAAAAACATGTGAAAATGTATTTATATAATAAAATAGGAAGGGAAAAGATGTTTTTTTTCTTTTTCTTTCAGTTGATTTTTTACTTTTCTTTTTGTTTATTTTTTTTTGTTTATGAAAGCTTGGCCCTAAATAAAATATGCAAAAGTACTAAAATCATGAAATGTTTGTAATTTTTGAAAAAATGATTGAATTGCACTGAAAATATAACTTTAGATTGATTAGCAGATTCACTATAACTCCTAAAAAAAATATTAAATTTACATTTTATGATGTGTCTAAGAGTTTTAGGAAACCCAACAATTATAGTGAAACATTGTTAGAGAATCAGAGTTTATTGATTACATGTTTTGATTGTTATAGGCATTACTTGTGAATTAATTTTATGTTCAAAATTATTTTCCCTAACAAAAATAATTTTTCTCATTTTTTTTAAATAAAAGGTTTCCTGTTACTGGTATGGTCATATCTAGCTGCATTTTTCTAGATCTAGCCAAAATTTACAGAACAAAATAAAAAATGGTAGGGGGTGGCCGCTAATGCCACTAGCGCCACTGCTAATGTTGTTGGTGGGCCTAGTTGTGATGCATGCACAAATAGATCGTCATTGGCGTTGTCCAAAATAGCCAAGGGAGAGGTTTTTGCCCCGACACAGTAATGCCTAAAACTATTGGTAACCATTGGCGAGGCTACTGCCTCGCACTAGTGACTACACAACAGTAGTCTTGATTGTTGCTGCTAGCGATGCTACTGATGATGGGTAGTGTGCGTAATACCAAAAATAAAAGGTAGATTTGCTATTCTCCTCATGATGCTAGTACACTATTACAATAGGGTACTTTTAGACAGAATTGTGATTTTATCCCTATACATATAAAATACTAACTTTATATCAAAATTGAAACCCTAAATTAAATTAATTTTAGAATTATTTTTTCTAATTAGTTTAGGAATAATTAAAGTATTTGAAAAATTGATTTTTTAAATATTCTAATTGGATTATTTTAGAAAAAAAACATTTTAAAATAAAAGGAGTTTTTAAGTCGGAAAATTTTATTTAATTGATAGTTTAGGATGTTTATAAGGATTTTAATATGACTAGTTTTCTTATTAAATCTTGAAAAATAGTTTTTGAATAAAATATATATTATATAAAATTTTATAAATTTTGAAAAATTATCAAATTGAGTTTGATTTAATATTTTTAAATGTTATAAATATTATTTTAAAATTAAACGTAAAGCCAATAATTAGAACTAAAGCATGAAATATATGTAGGTATGTATATTAATGTGTTTTTATACATGATTTATAATTATGGACATCTAAAGGCCAATTTGATTGTATTTTTTTTTTTTATTGTTGAATGGTTGTAATATTAAATAGAGCGTGTTTTTCTTGTCTTTTCTCTATTATTTTTTTGGATTGTAAAATTATTTTTTCATCCAATTCCCCTCGAATGTAACCCAAGGTTTCTTATATAATTATATAAATATTATGTAATTTAGAAATGTAAGAATTTTGATAAGAATATTATTTTTTTAATTAAAGACGAAGAAACAACAACAAAAAAGGATATAATTGTGTTGCTCACAAGGACTTGAACACCTAATTTCCTTCAATAGCTCGAGAAAATTAGTTAGATATATCTATGGCCATCTAATTACAATGACATGCTAGGTGTAATAGGCCAAAATCTTATAAAGCAATTTTATCTTTCCAATAATTTTATTGTTGTAAAATGAACTCTCTTTTAAAAAAAAAAAATTTGGTAGAGTTTTCCCTATACGGAAGTCCTACCTAAAATGGCCCAAGTCACAATTTACACTAAGGTGGCGCCAAGTTCACTATACATCAATTTCATCAAAAATATGATTACACACACACACACACACAAAATAACAAGATTACAACATTTCCTTTAATATATATATATATATATATATATATATATATATATATATATATATATATATATATATATCCTAAAACAAGAAAAATTGTCCTACTTTTTGTTTTTCTTACAACCCTTTGGTATTACTAGCTTAAATACATATGGTAAGTTTATTTACACAACATTAACTAGTTTATAAAATTATACAAATAATGAAATAATTGAGAGAACTCTTCAGTATGATATCAATGTAAAGATGATGGATGAGAGATACCTATAAAATACTTAGAAACATAGAATATAGAATAATTATATGAGTATCCATTTCAACTATTAGCTTTATCAAACTCTAAAAATAACACAATTTAAGGGTCTTTTCATGAGCATATTTAATCTATACCATATTTCCAATTTATTTCATTTTGTTTATCAAATGATAATCCTCCTATCATTTCATTATATTATACCACCACTTTCATGTGTAAAGTAATATTTTATTAATGAAGCATTCATTGATCCATTTCAATAATCATAGATAGTGTCTTAAGACACTCTTTAGCCCCCGCCATTACGGCTGTCTTAGTTTTCATATCTTAGCCCCTATCATTGCAACTAGCTTAATTTTCACAGCATAGTCCCTGGTTTGTAGTTGACTTATTTTTACATGATATACACATTTCCATAACATACTTCATTTACAATCATAGTCTTCACCGTTACAACCAATTTAGCTTTCACATCACACATACATTTCCATAACACACCTCATTACACACCACATAAGAGGTCCATGCATGATAAACACATACATGGACCTCTTATGGAGTGTGTTTCTTTTACTGCAGGTTCCATTTTCAATGTCCTCCCTAAATTCTAAAAGAATAATTCAAATTAGTACAAAAATTTCTTTGGTCCATTCATTAGTTCTCCTTAATTACAAACAATAATTTGATTTCAAAATATTATTAGACTTTACAAGGACCTTTCTACCATGGAAAACTAAGTAGCTCGATAACATTTTGTTTAGGACGAGGTTTTTTTTCCAGAAAGATACATGAAAACATAAAATACCATGAAATAATTATAACAAATGCATGTATCAACATAGCTACTGATATTCAATAAAGATATAAGAAATATTTAACATCTTTATTCTCATCTATGAGCATATTGAATCTATGTTAAATTTTTAACATGATGCATTCTTCTTAATAATTTATGAACTCTTTCCTTTTATTTCTTACACAATGAATTACGGTCGTCATACTTATAATAATTTCCCCATTCTCAATCCTATTTCTTAGTTAAAATCATCACTTAAAGTTTTAACTTATTCATGACAGAGTTATAGTCAATTCTTATTCATGATTTAACTTAATCACCTTTATAATATCTTATAGGTGTCGAAGTTGAGCAAATTTAAACCCTTAAAATTAATTATTTGTAATATAAATTAAAGAATCTTAAATCCTTTGTTTTCCTATACAAAAACATATATATAAAAAATAAGGACACATAACAAACATATGATAAGAGATCTCTTATGCATTTATCCTCGTCATAAATGTAAAGTGACCTATAAGAATTCAATGATTAAACAAGTGAGTGAAACCTCATAAATAGGATTATGGTAGTCTAAAAAGTCGATTCAAAGTAAATATAAGTAGTTAAGAGGTAAATAAGTATCAAGTAGTGCAAATATCACATAGGATCCTAATTATCAAAGTGGAGTAAGTTTTAGAATCATATTACAGTTCCTTAAACACAACTTTATAACCATACAAGTAGGTAAGAATAACAATTATCATCATTAAAAACTCACATTTGATGGTTATTTATTCTAAATAGAGATATACTCTTACAAGCATAACAAACAACAAGAAGGAGAAAACATACAAGCATGGATTAAATATATCAAAGAATAAACAACCTTGAACGAGTAACAATCGAATTACATAATTGATGAATAAGAATACAACAACGATAACAAGAATATAAGCATAATGTTGAATATAATAAAAACTTTAAAAAATAACATGATATGTAAAAAGCCTGAGATAAAAAAAATTGTCTTATTTCATATAAAAAACTTGAGCTTGTTTCAATCCTCAAAGGCATTATAGTTGAACCACATCTCATGACTTCTAAAAAATCTCAAAAAAATCACTAGAAAACAAAAATCTAATATGAAATTATTGTAAAAGAGGTGAAAGCATACTTGAAAATTTGTGAAAACTAAACAAAAAATAGTAGTGGTGTGTGAAGATAAGGCGATGCGTGCGATAGTGCATGGATTCCTAAATTGGCAAAGCTAGAAGTTGGCAGACCATAATCTAATCTAACTATTGACGAGGACAATATTTTTCACTATTAGCCAATGATGGAAAATCAAATGTCAAGTTGACTTAGCTTTCTTTTCTTCTAGAAGAGCTACTCCGACAAATGGTAACATATGGCTGATCTTTTTTTTTCTTCCTATTTTAATATTGTTGTGATTTAGATTAAATTGTGATTCTTATGGTGATTGGAGCTTTGATTGTAAGCAATGATTTTGACTTGATGGAGAAGGGTCTGATTCGATCATATGGTGATTTAGTTTGACATGGAGGTGTAGAAGTAGTGTTTTGCGTTTCTAAGGTGGTTATAGGTGATGGTGAAAGGGGAGGAAAGAAAAAAAAAACAAGTAAAGGAAGTAAGGAAGAGAGAAGAAAAAAAGAAAAGAGAGGAAAAGAAAAAAGTCTCTCTTAAATTCCTTCAAATAAGGTTAAGAGATAAATTGGTAGGATGCTTTTTTATTCTCCAAACATATTTCAAAATATATTTGTACATCCTGAGAAAAAAAATATAAAAAGGCTGGATTAAATTAAAGAAAATAAACTAAACTAAAAGGAAATGGGAGCAAAAGGAATACACTTAAAGAAAATGGGGCCTAAATGCAAATAAGAATAATTATAGAGCATAAGTACTCCTCTTCTCACCAAAAATAGATTTGCAGATAACGTAAAGAAAGAAAAGAGGGAGTTTTATATTCATTTTTACAAATCAAGAGAGAAACACCAAGATTTCAAAAACCCATCCAAGATTAAGGGTTATAGGTAGAATAAACACTGGTGGGAAAGGGATTAACAAGAGAAATTGAATAAGAAGAGAAGAGGGGAGGGCCGACTGTCATTAAAAAGAAAAGGAGGGATCGAAACCTTGATTCGTATCAGGTAAGGTATTCTAAACCTGCTCTTATGAGTCATTTCAAGTCGATTATGAATTGATGTCTGGATGTTAATTTATAGATTTGAGTTCTTAGACTTGAATTGAGGAAAAAGTATGAGTTGCTAAATTAAAGAACTTCATGTGCTGTATGTAAATGGAAAGATTGACGAATCTGGATAGTTTCGTCTCTTGACTTTCAAAGAGATTTCGGGTAGGAGGATGAAGGAATTAGGATCAGGTTCCACATAGAAATTGTAGGTTTGGATGTTGGCTAACTAATGAAATTGGTTTTGCTCAATTTGGAGTTATAGAACTCCAGTTATGGGTCACTAACCGAGACTGGATCATGACAGACCCTATTGGGTAGTAGGTCTGGTTCGTTGATGAGAAATTTTGACTGTCTTAGAGGTAGAACTGGGTTTTCCTTCCTCAGAGAACTTGTATCCTCATGTCTTAACTTTCCAACAAGATTAATCTCACTTGACTTGGAGTTTTATAACTCTAGATATAGTTAAAAATCTAAGGAGAGGTTGGAGAGTAACAGTTAAAAAATGAGACCGTAACAGTTCAAAAAGGAGACAGTAACAGTTCAATATCTAGATAGTAACAGTTCAAAAAAACAAGACAGTAACAGTTCAATATATCTAGACAGTAACAGTTAAAAAACGAGACAGTAACAGTTCAAAAAAATAAGACAGTAACAGTTCAATGTCTAAACATTGACAGTTCGGGATTTAAACAGAAACGGTTAATATATATATATATATATATATATATATATATATATATATATATATATATATATATAAGGAATGATAATTGTGGTTGGACAAAGAATGACAATATTAATGGGTGAAATGAGAAAAACGTAAAATATTAAGAAATGACTGAAAGAAAGACTTATTGGTTGTTAATATGGTTATAATAAAACATATCCTTGGGTGAGGAAAATTTATGAGATAAACCTGTGAATTTGCAGGAGGGACCATAGTCGTGGTGCAGCAGCAGGGGAGCACGAGTAGAGCTTTTATTGCAGGTAGGTGAATCACACTATACTTCCTAATTAATTCCATGATTTATTTATATTACCAATGTGAAATGTGAATTACTGAATGTATGTGTATTCAAGGTGAAAACTTGTTGTGTGAATTGCCAAGTGATGAAATTATCACTGACAAAAGAAATATGAGAAGTGTGATTTGAGGCGTAAACTAGCATACATTTAGTGTATGTTAGGATCCCGGGTAAGGGGATCACCTTGCATCGACTCCTATGGGGTGATGATGATGATACCAGTGAAATTGGTATCGGTAATGTGATAAGTAAGAATAATCATGGTTGATCTCATAAAGTCTGGAATGAAAGTTGAAAGTGGTAGAGGGAACAATTATTAATAGTTGAATAAGGAAGAGATTATAATAAAAACAAAAAGGGAGAATCGAATGAACTATGAATACATTTTACCTTGTTGAAATTATTAGATATTCGTGTTGTTATATTTATTGTAATATTCACCTTTCAATAATAAGTATTTTGTTTCAGGATCATCGCATGCACGACAGGAATAGACCCTAGCTTATGTTCCCTTCTTGTAATCTAGGTTCTAGGGAGTATACCCTTGTATTTTGTAAACATAAAAATGTTTGTATAACTTAATTTGTATAATTAATGTTTAAACTTGATTGAATGAATTTAACCCTGTAGTTCATATAACCATATTTCATGTCTATGTATTTATATTTATTTATTTTTATCCATCCATAATGATATTTGTTATATAATGCATATCATAAATATTGTGGTTGATAGGTGTGAGTATAAGTGTGGAATTGAAACCCAGGATGATTGGGTCGGGAATTAAGTTATGAGATGTGAGCTATTAGAAGTGTAAACAGATTCCATGTCAATAACTTGGGACCTTCCGGTATAGTGGGGACTCCGTCGAAATTTCGGTAGATTTTAATACGAAGACCATGAATATATATATACACAAAAAAAAATTAATTATTCTGTTTTTTAATTGACATGAGATTATTGTTTTATTCCAGAATAGGGGATGTTACAATATTCTTTAAGGTATTTTCCACCTACTTTTTGTAATGTTTGATGGAAAGATTGGAATGTTTTCTCATAGTATTTATAGTGCAGTAACAATTGTTTTTTAAAGTACTTTTTGCTCGTAAATACATGAAAATAATATTTTTTTATTTTTTAAAAATTATTTTTTAACATCAATATATCAAAACAATTCAAAAAAAAAAAAATTTCAATTTTTTTTTAAAATTATGAAATACAATTTCAACTGCAAATATTCAGCCCAAGAAATATTTCGAATAATATCTGGATGAACAAAAGAAGAATACAAGATTCTCTTGTTAGTTCTTGAGATATTTGTTTGATTGGGTCTTGTGCTTGGATCTTCCGTAACTAATGCAGGATATTTTTGTGCACAATCTATATTGGTTCTCACTTCCCTGTCTCCTCATCAGTTTTTTTATATATGAAAAATGCATTTTTTTTTAAAAAAAAAAGTTTTGAGAAATTAAAGAAAAAAACATGAGTGTTATGACGATCTCTTTAGTTTTACAATATAGAAATACCATAATACTGCCCATGCAAATACATCCAAAAGCCCATGACTAGATTAAGCAAGTTAGAACAAACCTCGTCAATTTTACAACAAAAATATTCTTTGAATCTTCTTCTCAAACAAGATCTTTTGTTAGAATCACTTCACAAAAAATGCTAAATTTCCTACAAAAATAACATCTTTTCTTGTAGAAGAAAAGGTGTGCAATTCGGATGAAAAACATGTATGAAAACCTTGAAAAAGTTGATTGAGGGTACTGAAGGAAAATGAAACAAGAACTGAGAGTATGGGAATTCAAATTATCACTTTGACTACAATAACAGAACCATGCCCTCTCCCATTCCGAAGATGGAGGTACTGAAGGCTAACATCATATGACTGCAGATTAGCACATCTATGGCACATTACCAAATGGATCCACATCTCTGAACTCATGATTGATGGTTAGAAGACAATCAGTTCTAGTTATCATAAGGTAAGGGTCACATTGAATATGAAACTGGCTGATTAAAAGAAAATCAGTTCTGGCAGCGCGCACCATTGAGGCAAAACTGTGCGGGAGATTCATCGCATCGGGGCTTCAGTCCATAGCCAATGCAACCACAATGTGTGAATAAGAGAATCTTCATCCAAATCAATATCTCCTTTCTTGAAACTCTGGAAACTTAATCTATGCGGAATGCATCATTTTGTGTCCTGAATGTTCCAATCATAATGTTGGGAAAGATAACCATACAAGCCATAAACAGTGTGAACTGCAATAACACAAGAGTGATCAGGCAGTCTCCACATGTAAATTATTGTGTACATCCATAAGCAGGAAGAGAAAAAAAATGAACAATCTAAGATGTACCAGAAGAGGAAGGGTCAAAAAACTCCAAATTGGCCACAAAGAAAAGGAAAACCTAAGGGAGTTCAGAAACAGAATAAGTGGTCTAAACAGAAGTGATAGAACTCAGTTAATTGAAAAACTGAGATGCACAATAGTTACTCTTACAAGCAAAAGGAGACAAGCCCCAATAGGGTAACAAATGGCAGAGTGGATATACTTGAGAGCTCCCATTTTTCATCGAACCTCCTGACACTCCAGGCAAACATTATTGTATATAAGAAGATAAGAATGTTCAAACCAACACCCACCATCCCAAGGTATAAAGGCAATCTGCATGGGAATTTCTTGAAAGATTAGACACCAGAGAAATTGAATAATATGGGTAGCTAATATTTTGCAATATAATATACAAGGAAAAAAAACAGTTGCAGTCACTTCACTGCAAAAAAAGAGATCTTTTTAGTCACACGCATTATCCATATGTTGAATTTGAAAAATACGCAGTCACTTAGCTGCAAATACAGAGATCTTTTTAGTCACATGCATTATCCACATGTTGAATTAGTCTTTGGTTACTAAAATGATCAGATTCCATCACATATTTGTAAGTTACTGTGAGAATTCAATTAAACTGGCCTCTAAAAATACCAAGCGCAGACAAAGTTAAGGCTGGTTCTTAAGAAAGATCAGCTGGTAGGCAAGTAAGTTCCATACAGAGGCAGCAATACATATATCCATAGGAATTGAGTGTTCTACACACATGCAAGCAGAAAATCATAATAAGAAGAATATGTATTTTATTTATTAAATCTATTTTCTTTCTGAGAATTCCATGTTTAGATTTATTTAGTACTCAATATCAAAAATAACTATTTTCTTATTTCCTTTATTTCGGTATAAAAGAGCCTATGCAGGAGAGTAATCAGTTAGTGGAGAGTTTGAGAGCCATTGAAGTTCTAAACTATTGTTTGCTTTCACTATTTTTTCTTGAGAAATTTCGGTGTCAAGCTTTCATCTAAAATATATTTTTATTGCTGCTGGTTTGTTCTTAGTGTTTGCTGCACCATTTTGCCCTGAAGAATAGGCAAAAACCTTGGGTGTAGGTAGGCGTTGAATATAGTTAAAATTCATTCATATTCAAAAGGAAATAGGACCGCCACTGTCACTAAGTGAATTGTGCCATAACCCCCCTTAGAACAAATTCACAAAGCAGATATTAAAAAAAAGTTAAAAACTAGTGGCTTCTGTGACATTAACCCATAGTGGTACGTACAACAAAGTTATAAGAAAACTCATTTGAAAACCTAATAATCTGAAGGCTGTTTCCAGGTTTACTCCAAGAAGTTCAGTTCACATTCCGGGCACACCAGAGAACTGATCCTCAACAAATTATTATTTCATGCCAATTGAATTCTCTGTAGCAGTACATAAAGCTAGTGAAGCTTCTCCATATTAAGCAGATTCATTCTATTGTTTATTGGCGAAACTGAACCTGGTTGACATCCACAAAACAGCCATAGTCTAAACCCATGAGAGTCAACTAAAAACATATTTCCCTTTATTTGACTCTATCCAAGAACATTCTCTTACCACAAGCATTGTCAATAAATAAATTCTTTCCATGACTGAATTTAGGAATTTTCAGCATATGGTCACTCCATTTCATACAAGATTACTGATCTTATCATTCAGGTATTAATTTGTTATGCTATGTATGAAAGTTCAACACACAACATCTTGATGGGAAATGATGAAAGCCAACAATGGGAATTATATTTAATCAACAGATAAATCACCCCAATCATCCTGTAGTTTGATTTGCATCCTATGTTTTATAATTACAATTCACAGCCTCATTAGAAGGGTAACTGATTCTGACAAGTTTAAAGCAAAATGACCAAAGTAACCCCATATAAAGATAACTTCCAAACTGATTTCTTTCCAATCTGCAAAAAGTTGTCTTTTTCTTTGATTTCTCATCATTTCCAGCTTTCCCTAAGCCCTCACTCTCTCTTTCTTTTGTCCTCTCTTTTCATTCTCCTCAACAGATTTGGCCTATCCTCTTTACTAGAGATCAGATCAGATCTCTCCATTTCTTAAGCTTTTAGGTTTTGATCTTGTATTTAGGATTATTCTCTTCCTTAAATGCTGTGTAGCTGCTGTTTTGTGATGGTGGAAGATACAGTAGAGGTGGCTGGTGTATTGCAGTAGAGGAAGGAGCAGAGGGATGGTGAGGTGATATGATGGTTCTGTGTACTGTAGAGGCTATCAAACCATTCTTGTTGAGTACTTCTCACTCAGGTGACAAGTCTTTGATGCAAAATTAATTAGGAATGGAGAGACCACTTGTCATTTTGTCTAATGTTTAAATGTAAGAGAGATTTTGGCTTGTAATTTTTTTTCACTTTTTAATATCAAATACAGCTTGGAATCAATTTTTTTTTTCCAGAGAATCCATGAGAATTGTAAAGGCATGAATTCAATGGTTCAACTATGAAATTTCTTTCTGAAAATAATTAAAACAAGCAGGTGCTTGCAGTGATTACAATCGAAATAGAAATGATTATTACTGTTGGGAATTTTTTGTTGAGCAGCCAATTGCTTCTCTCTTTTCCACAACATGAGATGATTGACTGTTCAGATTATAGTAGCTGCTGCTAAACAGCAAATCTAGGCAGACTCTATTTCTGGTGTGGTTATTTTACTTTAGGTCACATTTTGTTCATGAGATTCTTGGATTTGATTTTTTATATTCTCCGTGAAAGTATAAAAATACATTTTAAGCACAGGGTAACTTGGTCATGAAATACTCTTAAGCATGTGATAAGTGGCATTTTTGTAATATTTGTTTTTTGGACAGAGATTGACATCAATTGCAATGTGTAAATGTGAAAGCATAGGGTGTTAAGTGTCATTCCAATATGGATACACAGTAGCTTATGAAATATGGAGATGCTAAATGTTGTTGCCATCAAACTAAAGGGTGATTGAGGTGATTTACCCTTTATTATTGAGGGAGTTTATGTTGGATGATTATTCTAGATTTTAAAAAATATGGGGATCCTATTGTATTTGGTGCATGTAAATAAAGAATATTACCTAGAGATTTAATAAACATTTAATATTGCTATTAGAACAAAATTGAGATGAGAATTGGTTCTCTAGTTTCATGATCTTATTGGTGGTTCTCCACTAGTTTGGTATCAAGGTGTAAAATCATGGTGGTTCGATTGGGCATGGCCTTTTGACCATTGGATTCACCCAGGATCTCTATTGCCACTTTTCTTGAAGAACCTAATCATCTCTCTCCCCATACAGTATCTGTGTTAGCATCTAGGTTCCCATACAGTATCTGTGTTAGCATCTAGGTTCCAAACCTCCACTCCCAATAGTTTTTCTTAAAATCTACTTGGTTTGCACCCTTCATGCATCACCACCAAACCCTTGGAAGCATGTTTCTCTAATCCTTTCCCACTCCATCCTTTCTAATCACATCTAAAAGTGCCAGCCTAAGTTGAGAGGCTATGGCTTCCATAGGGATGAATTTGGAATTCTTAAATATAGGTTTGTGCCCCTTTATTGTGAGGAAGAAGTCCATTTGGGTACAATTACCCCCTTTTAAAAGTAGTGAAATGTGGTTCCCTCTTTTCAAATAGATGTTAGATAATACCAAATCATAGGACAAAGCAAACTCTAGTATAACCTAACCATCCCCATTTCTACTACCATACCCATATCCTTCACACACCCCTTTTAAAACAGTAATTGTTGCTACTCACATGTCCATTCAAGTCTTCCCCAAGGAAAATCTTTTCTTCATTACAGATCCCTTAAAGCAAAGCATATGCATCCAGTCCTAGTTGTGCGCATAGGCATTGATGACATGGATCCTCTCCTTCCCTATTACTAGCTTCATGAAGATAATCCTATCCCTAGATCACTTCACTTCCACAACCTGATTGAGTTTAGGGATACTAGTGGACATTGTAGAACAAGATGATGAATGCAATGAAGATAGCATCAAAGAAAACTTGTCAAAGGAAACAGAAATTGTGAAGATACGAGATGGGCATAATTGCAAGGATGAAGAATTTCAAGCAAAGGATATTGTGCAAAAGAAAAAATAAATAAAATTGAAGATTCTATCATTGAAGTTTTCAAAGAAAAAAGGCTGATCACATTTAGTTCATCATTCCTCTTAAATTCAATATTGTAGCTGACAAGACTATCTTATTGCTAAAATTATTGTCACCATTAAACAAGAAAGAAAGGAATCAAGTGCAAGAATTTTACTTTGGGAAATGAAATGCATGCGAGATTATGGAGTTCTTACTGCTATGACACTACAAAACTAGAGATTGAGATTTTCCATCAAACGATGAATGAATGGGGCATGGAGAAGGATAACAATGAAAATTAAGATTTGATTATTTAGGAACCTTAACTTTAAATGATTATTTAAGAATAGAAGTACTTATTAATTAGTAGTCATATAAGAATTTAGTTTATTTTAGTTTTCCGTAAAAATTAAGACTAATTAATAGGTTTTCACATTTTATTTGGTTTGGCGCCTATGCCTAGACATTCAAAGACACTGAATGTTGATATCAGAATAGAGTTGAGATTTACTTGCAGAGAGTTCATTCTCTAATTTTGTTCTCTTAGTTTTGTGATCTTGCTATAGGTTTTAAACATCTGCTATTTGACTATTCTTTTAATACAAGTGGTACTACAGCCCCATTGAATGAGGATACAATTAAATTCAAATGAAGCCATTACTGCCATACATGTCTTACAATATCATTTTCTTCCCTTCTTAATTCTGGACTCAACGGACTAGAAAAAATAACCAAAAGAGTGAAGCACTCTAGCAAGCTTAGTTGCACAAGTTTCTAGTGCAAATTCTCAAAAAAAGAAAAAAGAAAAGGAAAGAAAGGACATGCAATGATTTATCACATTAGAGCCTTATCTCCAAGTTCAAGTATAAGATGATTCTGATACCTAACATACACATCTGAAATATCTAACTTCGTATGAATGTCTTCCCATTATGTGAGAAAATAAACCCCAAACACACCCCCAGAAGCACTACTTTACAAGGCTCGTTTTTATATCTGCGAGGATATCCTGCCATGCTTCAACCTTTTTCCAATGCATGAATATCCGCATACACTTGAGAAATCTGAATCAAGTTTTTCAACATTTTCATCTTGAAACAGACCAAGACATCACGTTGAAAGAGAAAGAGATTGAATAAACATCTAAATGCTACCTAGCTTAAACCATGTGAAAGCCTCTTTAGAAATATTAAGAAATGCAATACAGATGATCAAGAACGCTTCCAATATTGATAGTCTTTCCCCTCAAGAATCGGGATTTAAGCAGGTGACATTGAATAAGCATCTAAAAAGTGCAAAACATATTAGACAAACAAATGAAGGATAACAGTACTAGAAGAAGAAGATTACAGAAAATGAATTTGATTACCTTCTAATCCGTTCGTCATGCCACAAAAGATAAATCAAATTGGAGCGTCTGTCGCCGAAGTAGATGATGAAAATTGCAGAAGCAATCCAAATCACATTTTCGACAATCTCAAGCCAAGGCCTAACTCGCTGATTAGGGGGCGAAAAGGGCTGTGCTCTTGAACAAGCATCATCCTCAAGATCATCACCACTTGAGGCATACCCTTGGCTATGTCTCTGCCTGATGTATCCACCGCCGCCAACTGGTGTCCCACCAGACATTTCAAAAGATAAATCAAATATGATAATAATCCTAAAAACCCAGAAAGAAGGAATGTGCCGGGTGGGTCACCCAATTCCCATACCCAAGTAAGGAATTTTTACTTTGTCACCTACTCCTAATCCCACCGAATCTATCTATCTATCAAATCCAGTTCGTAATCTAAGAGAATAAAGACATGTGGGTTATTTGTTATGATGATTAAAAGAAATACTGTATGAAATTGTTTTCTTTATAGAAATAAAAAAGAAACAAGGATAGAAAACAGGCCATGAATATAAAAGGGGAAATCGATTAGACCCATGTTATTTATGAAAGCTTAAAACATAAAATCTAAATGGAAAGTACATACATATATATATAGATAGAATATGAAAATAGATTCGAATTCTCAAGAATCTCTTCAAACAAGAGAGAGCAATGACTGAGATAAGGCCGGAAAGAAAAAAAATAGGTGTAATAGAAGAAAAAGGGCAAGTTTGTGTGGTGCTTGCCAGAATTGATAGCGCGTCCGCCTTCGTGTGGGTGCAGATATTAGGTTGGCATGGCAGGAGGAATGTTTAATAATTATTTTCCTCAATTAATAACAAAAAATAAAACTATTTTATAAATCTATAGAAATATTTATATAATAAGTTGCAAATTACATTAATTCTCTCAAAATATCCTAATAATAAATGAAATAAAATTTGAAATATATTGGCGATTAAAAATATTGATATTTCCTTTCCAATAAATCATATTACTATTGCTATTAATATTACTTTATTACTAAATATACTAAAGACAATGGGTTTTGTAGTTAATATGAATTTTTTTTTTCATTTTAATTGGTCAAATTTTTTTAATGCAATTCTATCATTCTAAATTATATTAGCATGATTTATATATCTTTCTATTTCTATTTTCTTATAATTGTTTTTTCATTTCAGTTATTAAATTTTTGAAATAACAATTTTATTATCCTAAATTATATTAGCACAGTTTATATGTTGAGATATGTTTTTATTTTTATTTTCTCATATATACAATTTATATATTTCATTGTAATTAAAAATCAAAATTGAAAGATGAAAGATCAAGTTTAAGAAAAAAGACCCATTTGAATAATGGCATGCGAAACTTAAATTTTCTCCCTATAGTAAAATTTATATGTTATTTGGTCATAATTACTTTAGCGATTCACATTTTAATTCAAAACTTTATTTTTTATGATTCAAGCTCTAGATATTAAGAGAAAATTATAAGAAAATATTAAGGAGAGAAGGTAATTAAATGTAGACTTTCCGGCCACAAAAAAGTTGATCTTAGTGTTAATAGATTTTTTTTTTAATGGTCTTCAATGGAGGTGTTGTTGCCTTTTAGCCACCGTTAAAGTTTTTTAATTTCTTTAATTTTCATTTTAGAGTAGTTAAAGCCTTTTTTGGGGTTGAAAATGAATTTGTAAAAGTTTCTATGGTGTTTTATAGTTGTGTTTGAGGTGAAAAAAGAAAAACTAGATCAAATAATGTGTCGTCCATTCCATCAAAAAACAAATAAAAAATAACATCAGCGAGGTATGCAGGCTTAGGCATACAAGCTTGACATTTTTTTTCCTATAAGTTTTGATATATTTTATATTTAAAATTTAATTAATACACTCTTTGATTTTTTTTATTCTTCTGACTTCGTATTAATTTTTTAATTTAAATTTTAATTAATACCCACTCTTTTATTTTTTAAGTTGTTTTATTCACCTTTTTTAAGAATAGTTATTCATGTTTTTAATTGTTTTTTTCACCTGATAATTGTGAAGTGCCCAACCTTCTTATGAAATTTAAATAAGTTAAAACTGTTAGGTGACCAACCTCAACATAAAATGAGTGTTCTCAATGAATTGTGCCAACTTCTCTGCGTCATCTTAAATGTTTGTTTCATATCACATAATTGACCATTATTTAAGACTCATTTATTTGATTGAATTCAATTTCTAAGCAAGAGATCAAGTTCCGAGACCTTTATACTTGAAGTTGCATCAGATAGTGATTTTCGTATTTGAAGCTTTATAATTTTCCCCTTAGGATTGAACCCTAGTGCAACATAAAGATATTTGCTCATCTTTGCTCACTTTTTCATCATGAAGAAATTGTTTCCTCTATCACTCATAATATATGATGGAGTTCTCCAAATCATTAGTTATTGTTATGTCATCATATATTCAAACAAATAGAATTGTTCTTGGCTGATCTAGCTATGTTCATCTTTTATAGTAGTCATCATGATACACGTATACATCATCATCATTATTTTTATTAAAAACTTTACAAACTTCGTTAAATGAGAAAATTTTGTTGTAAAACATCTTATTTCATGAAGTTTGTATTTTTCTTGTTATGGGACCAAATCACAAATCTTAATGATTGTGTTTGTATAGGTCTAATCAATGAAAAGAGATCATTAAGATATAGGGTCCGTTTGTTTACGCGGCTACGGTTGCATTTTAAGTAAACCGTAGATTTAAGCTGTTTGGCAAAGAAAAAAAAAGAGATTTACTGTTTATGGGCCCTATTGTTTACTGCGTTTGCAACGCAGGGGGAGAAAAAGCAGTGTGGAGCTGTTTTTTTTTTTTTTGCAAACTTGGTTACAGCACAGTAACCAGAGGCGCGCAACTTTCTTCTTTCAGTAACCAAAGGCGTGCACCTTTTTCTTATTCCTCTAGTAACCAGAGGAGCGCAACTTCTTCTTCTACACTTCCATGTCTCAACTGTTCATGTGAACAGTGGAGACATGGAAGTGCAGAAGAAGAAGAAGGAGAATGAGGGGTTGGGGAAAACAGGGAAAGAGTAGCTAGCTTTGTCATCCAACTCCAGCACCAAGCAGACATTAAGAGGAGAAGGAGCAGAACAGGGGAATAGCTAGAAAAGTGCAACTTTCATCTTTCTCCCGCTTTGCTTTTATCAACATTACATTGTTCAAGTGAATTTTAATTCACTTGAACAGTGTAGCAACACGCGTGAATTTAGTACACGCGTGTTGCTTTGCCCAGCCTATATGGGTCGGACCGGGTCCGATCCAAACCTAAATGCATTGACCAGGGTCCGTCCCAAACCTAAATGCATTGAACCGGGTGTGACCCAGTAAAATAAAAAAAATCCAAAACATTTCACAGATATTGTGTTTTATTTGAAAAACTAATGTTTAACATGATTCAATTGCACTCCATAATTACATTTGAAGAAGATTGTATGATGACGTAGCATTTGCAGAATTTGATCGCAATTCCAATTTTGTTCTTGATGATATTTTACCTGATGTTGTTGCACGCTCAGGAAACCATGGAAACTATAGTCCTTGTTGGATATATTTCATACGTGATGAAATTGCACATAGTTTAATGCAACAATAAAATATAATTTATTTAAAGTATTGTTTATTTTATGATATAATAGCAGTAGTTAAATCGATAATATTTCAATGAAAAACCACCAATATTAATATATGTCTTTTTTAATTATTTTATAACCTCAGTTTGAAAAGCATTCTTTAACCAAATATATTAAACTACTTTTTGTTCAACCTCAATTTCAACCACAGTTTTAACCAAACATATATTTTTCCAAACCAACCTCAACTAAAAGTATTTTTTATAAAATAATTTTTTTCAAACCACAACCACAACCACAACAGCTACCGCAATACCAAACACACTCACTTGAAAGTGTTTTTACCGAGTGGAAAAAATAATTTCTCAATCAAAAGCTAGAAAGATAACATTCCAATTCTAAGATGTGATTTTAGATATTTGTTGGCATATGACAAAATAGGTGTTAAGTGTCATTGAGAAGACAATTGTTATCCTCAAAGTTTGGCTATAAATGGCTAAAATGGGTTCTTTAACAAATTGAGGGATATTTTAGAAAGAAATTGTTAGATCCTAAAAGAGAGTTTAGCTTTCAAAAATGAAAGATGCCTTACTTCACATTATATTAATGCTTATTTATTGGTGAAAATACGTGACTTAATATCTTAAAGAATGATATACAGTAAACAATCTAGTATGGTTCTTTTTAAAAAAACATATCTTTTTTTTCTCTTTTTAAAAGCTAACACCTATCAACATAAACAAATTTTTTTTTTATATATATAAGAAATAGCTTTTAAAAGCATGTTATGTAGACTAAGGTTTAGGTCTATATATATAGGATCACTTATTCATCTATGAAAACCTTTCAGGCTTGTTGCTTTGATTTTGATATTTTAATGATAGATCTTATCTCAACTCTTCAAATTATATCTTATTTTTTTATGTTGACATTTGGTCTTTAATTTTGGACTTTATGCCATCATTAAAGAAACTCTAGAGAGAGTTTTTATTCATTTTCTTTTGTTAGCTTTTTTGTGTATCGTATTTATCCCTTTTTCATTTTTCTTCTATTTGGAGAATTTCCAAAACATGCCTCCGATGTAAAGGGCGATCCTAGTTTGAGTTATTATTCAAAACATATTTGAGGCTTAAAATGGGACTGTAATGGATATATTTTTTTTTTTATGAGAAAGACATAACAAAGATGACATTTCTTCATCTCAAGCCTAATATGCTCATATTGATAAATATTAGTCTTATTTGAAATTATTGTTAATCAGGAAAACCATGAGGTTAACCTTAGAGAAGAAGTGGTGGGATCATAACTTGACCGTACACTATTTATTTGCTAGAAAAAAATAATAATTATTGAGCCTCCTTTCCTTAAAATAGGCTGATGAGCTTTTTCACCTATATACAACATGAAAGTTTGTCAGCCTTTACATGAGTAAAATTAGACTGAGTCATTTTTCTAGCTATGCGAAAGGCCAAAGTGAAAGTTTTGAATTGATAATTCAATTTGATAGTATGAACATGATACCAAGACAAACCCATCAAATCATTTGGTTTTTATTTTTATTTTTTATCTTGGGTATGTTTTAAGCAAGAATTTTCTCTTCAAAATTTATAGAAGGTATTACAAGAAAAAGAAGAGGGTTCAAAGCAATAATTCACCCTTTTAAGACTTATTAGGAATAAATTGCATTTTAGGATTACAAAAGGAGAGATGAGTAAGACTTGCATTTGCATGACATGTCTTAAAATTTGACCAATGAATTTCATAAACATCTCTTGATTTCAGAACAACAATTGAAAAAAAAAAAAAACAACACATTTCATTATAAAACGTAAAGTAGTTCCAAAACATATGAAAAATAAATCCTAGAAACACAAGATTTTAATGACCTTGCTCACAAAGCTTAATAACAAAAATGGTTTGACCACATAACACTCATTCCATCTTTATGTCAATTTTTCCCACCAAACATTTATGATTTGGTGACATACATTAGGTGTCTCTTTTACCATCTTAGCTTATCACAACTTACTTTGCTTACTTAGGGATTCAAAAGCCATCATGTCACCATTTTCTCGTCGTAAGTTATGTCTTCAATAGTCAGTCCATTCACATCCTCAACATTGGCATTGGTATTGTCATAACTTGATTTTTCACCTATTTTTTTCAAAAACATCTGCAAGAAATATAGGAAAAATAAAAAAAATTTTAAAAAATGTTCTTAATGCATTTAGCTATTCCCATGCCTTTCTATTATTTTCAATTATTTTTCTTTTGTTAATGTTTTTTTAAAATTCAAATAAATATGTTTTTGACACATTCATGTCCATTTTGTATTTCTTAGTTACTTTTCTTATCAAATTTATGTTAATATTGTTTTTTGAAAAAAAAAGAGAAAATCAAAAATCAAAATAGGGAGCCAAATGGACAAAGAGGTAAAGTGCAAATCAAGAAAAATAAAGGATCAAGATAAAATAAGTTGTTTGAGGACCAAGTAATAAAAAAATAAAATGAAAAAAGTCAAGTGGGATAAAGTGTAAAGCAAGAGAAATAAGAGATCCAAACAAAATTGATTTACTTGGGGTTCAAGTAACTAAAGAGAAGATGATAAAAATTATGGGCTATAAATAAATGAGTGAATTGTAGAGAAAGGAGGGGAGAGCCACCACATAAAAAACCTAACCTTATCTCTCCCATATGAAATCTCTAATCACATCTTCCACTAAAAACCCTAGCCATAAAGAGATGAATAGAGAAATGATTTTTTTTTTAAAGAGAAGAAGTGCTTAAATTTAAGAGAGAAATTTTAGCCATAAGAAAAGGAAGTGAAAACAACCTGCTCTCCACTCCTACCAAGGTGACGACCCATCTCCCTCTTTCTCATTTTCTAACACCACTTCCTCCATTTTTCTAACCCCCTCCTCCATTTTCCAACCCTGAAACTAGCCTCTAAACATCATCATATAGCTTAGAAACATCTAACTGCAACCCTCATAAAACAACCTTGAAAACTTTCTCCAAACCAGAACATTACTTGGTTTTATGGTCATAACTAAAGATACACACCTCGGTTTCCCAACATTCTTTATCTTGATGGAAATATAAGAAATAGGCCTAAAACTTTATGAAGAGTCACCATTTTGAAGCTCAAAGCATAATTGAAACAGAGAATTTAGAATCTATCCAAAAGTTCACTGTAACTCAAACCTTGTTTTGATTTTAGCCTCTATTTGGAGTTACAGAAGTAAAATAAAAAAGAAAACTTATATACGTTGGAAAGCTTAGAAGAAAATCTAAAACTTTTGTAAAGAGTCGAACTCTAAACTTTTGATTCAAATAAAATATGAAATGTTTCCACATTCATGCATTGATATTCATATCCGATGATTTTTATATCTTGGTTACAAAATCCGTTAAAAGTTTTGGCCTATATTAAAAGGCCTTTAGAAGGCTGATATTCTAGTGTTTTCATAAATATCTCCTTTAATAAATTATGTTTGCTTAATCTCTAATAAAAAAAATTCAATGTTATTCACCTACAATGTTTAAGGAAAATGAACTTTAATAAGTCATACTTTGAATGTTGATTGGAAGTAGCAATTTCAACTTTTAATTTGATTTTTGAAAATTAAAAGTCTTTTTTTAAATTGCATCAAACCTTTTCAACCAGTTATCCTTCAATGATTCCTAATGTAAATAAACCCTTAAAGGTCGTTATTCATAGGTGTCGATTAGGGATGATAAGGTGATTCATTTATGCATGATGTGAATATCTTGGCTTTGAATAAGTTTTCCACTTGTTGTGGTAATACATGCACGAATCATAACATTATTGTGTATAAACACTAATGAGGGGAAACCAGCTAAAATTAAAATGAAAAGAGATGATTTTTAAATAGCATACAAGGGACCTTCATGTCACTAGATCTCACCTCCAAGTAGATGAATCCATAGAAGCCATTGTCTAGACAGAACTGAGGTATACAATCTTTATTCATAAAACATTACTAGTGAAACTTGAGTACTACATGATAAATGAACATCTTCCCTTTCCTTAAAGGTCAATTTCGAACCCTAAACATATCTTGAATGATTTTTTTTTTATGGTTGATTTTGATGTGTGTCAATGAGATTTTATATTGAATAATTTTTACTATTGGATTGATATTTTTGTTTGCATTTTAGTCAAATCCCTCAAGTTGTATCTTTCTAATTTACGTGTTCTTATTCATGTCATAATCATCTCAAACATTATAATATCATTTCCTTTGTGTGAGAAGCATATTTAGATTTCTATTCGATTCAAATAACATATGAAAATGTTTCCTAATCCATGCATACATATTCATATCCGATATGTTTTGTATCTTGGTTACAAAATTCATTAAGGGTTATGGCCCATATTAAAAGGCCTTTAAAAGACCAATATTCCAATATTTTTTTAAATACCTCCTTTACTAAATCATATTTGCTTAATCTCTAATAAAAAAAAATTCAATGTTATTCACTTACAATGTTTAAGGAACATTGATTGAGAGTAACACCTTTAACTTGTAATTTGTATTTCAAAAATTAAAGTCTTCTTTTAAAATGCGTCAAACGTTTTCAATTAGTTATCCATCAACAATTCCTAATATAAATGAACCCTTAAAGGTCGTTACTCTTAGGTGTCAATTAAGGCTAATAAGGTGATTCATTTATATGAGATTTGAATATTTTAACTTTGAATAAGTTGTCTACTTGTTGGGGTAATACATACACAAGTCATAGTACCAATATGTATAAACACTGATGAGGGGCAACTAACTAAAATTAAAATGAAAATAGGTGGTTTTTAAATAGCACACAAGGGACCTTTAAGTCTACATCTCATTTCCAAGTAGATACACCCATAGAGGTAATTGCCTGGATAGGACTGAGGCATACAATCTTTATTCAACAAAAATTACTAGTGAAACTTGGTTACAATAGGATAGATGAATCATAATGAGACATTATCCAGGGACCCTTCCTAGGATTTAGGGTAGGTTCAATGAGCCCAACATAAGCCCAATGATTATTTATTGGCATGAATTGATAGACTATTTGTAAACCTCCACATAAACTTATGACTAAAGGTAGTAAAACCCCAATGAGTAATGAAAACTTAGGAAGAAGAGAAATGAATAAAGGATAATAATAATAATAATAAATATGTTGTGTAATGGAGAGGATTACTTTCATGAATAAATTTAAAGGTATTGTTAAAGTGTAAATGAGGATTATAAATTTTAGTTTAAAACTCGTACTGTCGACGAAATCGATAACAAGTTTCGACAAATAAAAGAATAATGAAGATTTAAAATAAATGTATTTTTAAAATAAGAAGATGATTTTGATGAATTATAATGGTAATGAGGAATCAATGTTAAGAAAGAATTGCTCGAAAAAGTGTCGGTGTAAACCCCGGTTAAGAATTAGTAACGTTACCATGAAATGATGATAAGTTCGAAAAAGAAATAAATGATGAAAAAATAAAATAAATATGTTTTGAAATAAGAAAATGATCCCAAGTAGTAGTGGGACAATGAGGAAGGAATTTAGTAAAAAGATTGTGCAAAAAAGTATTAGTGACCAGGTAAGTTCCATGAAAATTACCTATGATCAATTAAGGAGGGGGGAAACTATAAATAAGTGAAACATATCATCTCTTGCACTCCTTAAAATAACCAGACAACTGAAATGAACAAAGGAAGCGTTGATCTTGATTTCTTCCACCAAATTGAGAGAGATTACATTATTTATGAAGAAATTTAGGTAGTCTTTTGGAGAGAAAAATCAAATCAAGAGAGGTTTTAAGGGGTGAAAATCAAGGATAAAAGATGAGAACTAGTGAGAGAAAGTATTTATCTTAGAAGGAGAAGTGAAGATTTTGGAAGGAATTGTCTTAGAAACCATTTTATGTTATTCCTAAAGGCTTAGGTAAGTGTTTTTACATGTGATTACTTTGTTTTTGTTGAGAATTTTTTATAAGTATGGTTTGATGTAAAAGAAAGCTAGGGTTTTGCTTGAGAACCTTTGATGAGATAAAATTATGTTGAATTAGCTGTTAAACTATGTAATACATGTTGTTTAGAGTAAAACCATGGTAGAAATTAAAGGAAAAGTCTATGGGTTTGTGTTGGTAGGTTCGACCATTAATGGGTAAGAGGTTGTTTGAGACTTTTTGAATCAAAGTGAATGATTTTGTTGAAGAACATGTGAAAAAAATGGTTTTGAATGATGTTTTAATGTATGAAAACACTATAGGAAAATGGAGAAAATTTTAAAAGAGGCAAAAGCTTACTTGGCTGAAATTTATGAATATGGTAAAGAGAATGATTGACTTGAAAAGAATAGCATGGATTATGTAAAGATTTACTTGAATTATTGTGTAGAATTGTGCATCAAAATTGTATGAATGATATATATATTGAATGCTAAATCCAACCTTTGTTAGGAAATGAAAGAGAAGAGATTTTGAATGTGATGTTGTGTTATATCATAGTTGGACTTGAACAAAAAACATGTTATAATGACCCTTAAATCAGAAAAATCTGAAAGGAAATCCATGAAAATTAAAAGTGTACTTTCAGCCTATAAGAGAAGAAAATGAACTTGTATTGAGATAAATTAACTAATGCTAATCTCAACATTGATTAGTCAACCACAAGATAAAGACTAATGATATTAGTTACTATAAATATTAAGAATGATTTATTAGTTTACCACGAGTTGGAGGCTAATGATATTAGTTGATATTGACATCAATTTTGGGTGATTAGTCTACCATGAGATGGTAACTAATGATATTAGTCTAAACTAATATCGAGATTGTTTGATTTGTCGACCACGAGAGTGGTGACTAATGATATTAAGTCTACTAATATCAAGATTGTATAGTGGAGTGGAAAAGCAGGGGAGGGCTATTAAGGATGAGAAGCCCATAATATGTTGTAAAAACGGTGAATTAAGGGTTGATAACATGGAAGTAAATGCAAAATAGATTGATATCGAAGGAAATGAATTGATTTTTATGGAAAATGATGGAAGGAGACTAAGATATGATATCGAGTTGGAATTTGGATGTTCAGGGAAAAAAGGATGTGACCAATTCTTATAATAGTGAAGAAAAAAAAGGAACTGGATTAAAACTAACAAACTTTATAATTGAGGTAATAAATGATGTTTGATGCAGCAGTTTATTAATAACACGAGAAATGATTGTTAATTGACCATTTATAGAGTGAATGACAACTAGTTTTACATTCCATTGATGATGGAATAGTGAGTATTTTATAATAAACTGTGATGGTAAATGATTTAACAAGCTAAAAGTAGATTGAATGGTAATGATCAGAAAAACCTTATAACAATGAGAAGAGAGATTTTTTTGACAACCCATTCATGAAAGGAATGGTGGCTATAATGGTATCTCCTTATAAGGTAAAATAAAAGTTGTTCAATAACCCATTGTAAGTAAACATAGTAGCAAATTTGGTGACTCACTTCAAGTGAAAATGGTGGCTATTTGGCAACCTATTTTAGGTGTAAATGGGGGTTGCTATGACAACCCATTATAGTGTGAACAATAATTGGTTAAACCACCAAATGTGATGTGAATGGTGGCTAATTAATGGTTCGATGTTCATGAAACAAAGGTTATTTCAATAGTTAAATGTGATATACTAAAGGCTATTTAGGTACCCTAAACATAAGGTAATGAAGGTTATATACGGTGGCCAAACATGAAGCAAAATATGGGCCATATATAAGTGAAGAAATGTGTGGGAAAGAGAAGATAAGTTGAATTGTATATTTGCGTTGTGATGTTGGATGGTCACAAAACATTACTCAGATGTATAAAGTAAAATGGATCTTGTATATACTATGTATATCAAAGTGACCTGAAATCATTATGAATAAATAAATATGAGTGGATGATCAACTCGAATGTTGTACAATATCAACAAAACTAGTAAATCCATTTCCCAACAAATGCTTTATATAATAAACTCTTAAAGGTATTCATAAAGAAAGAGATCAATTCTTATTTTAAGAGAGGTATTTGGATACGATAACCTTTTCTCTCCAACACTAGACATATGCTTTCACTGATTATTTGGCCTTCTTTTTTCATTGTATACAAGCTTGACCAGTCATGTGTTACTTCCATGTTGAATTTATACTAGTGCATGAATGTAATAGCCAGACCCTTCCATTTCTTAATCTTGTTCCCATCTAAGTTCATATACTAAGAAAAGGCTGCAATGCTTAAACTTTCCTGGAAGAAATGGATGGGAAGCATATCATCCTTGATTAATTATACCATCATACTACAATATATCCTAAAGTGGATCTTAGTGTCATAACATAATTTTCACCCCCTTTTTTTTATATATGTAATCCAAAAAATAGAAAAAATCCAAAATATATGTTTTCAATAAATTTAGTGAATTTTAATCATGTTACAATCCAAATTTAAGCACGTGATTGACACATAGGTCAAGGCACTCTTAAGATTGCCTTGCTTATGCTAAGCTTCAAACCCGGACATAATTCTATTAAAACTAATTATCAAAATAATAATATAAAGATTAATCATCACTTTGTATAACTATATTAAATACACTCATATACATAGTATATACGTTATTAACATGTCTTAGTAAGGCATGTTAATCTTGTATATACATGTTATTTGTTCACATCAAATTTTTTTTAATGATTTCCTTTTTGTGTGTGTGTGTGTGTGTGTATACAATTCGTTGAAAGAAAAAATATAGGTAAAATACGGATACAAGTTACTAGCTTGTCAAATTGGCCTCGACACAAATATTTCTTAATCAATGGTTGTTCCTTGATGCAGAAAAATGAGAAAAATTTAGAAGTCCATGTATTTTGTTACGATAAAAGTGAAAGTTGAGGCACTAGTATTCATTATGCATTTTAAAAATATATTTATATATCAATATCAATTTAATATTTTCTCATGTTGAAAACAATTTTTAAAAAAATTATTATGCAAAAACAAACACTCATGTAAAAACTCACTGCTTTTTTTAAGATTATTTGTTTATCACCTACTTTGCATCACAGGTGTAATTTTAAGTTAATTTTAAATATAATAAAAAATTTGTTAATATCGTATATGTGTTATAAAATGTCATGATTTTTTTTAATCATGTCTTTGGCTACTTTACTGGTATGTTCAACATCCAAACCTTATTTTCTTAGTAAAGCATATGGTTTTGCTTCACTTTTCCTTTTTAATATATTTATGTGTTGTATTCTCCTAAATTAAACTTTGAACAACTATCCTTGTTTCCATCTCCTTTCCGAATCTAGGAGATGATGGTTGCTGATAAGGTCATCATCCTTTTAATAATTGGGTTTCGATGGTTTCTATTATGGTTGGTGTTTATGCCAATCATTATTAGTTGGTCTTTTAGGCCTAAATGTTTTGTCTTATTTCTTAGACATCACTTGCTCAATTTTTTTCCCAAGTCTTCACCTTTTGGAAGGATGGTATATTAGGCTAAACATTTGTATACCTCACAAGATGGTATGTCCTGCTTTTTATCATTGTCTTTATAATTTTTCTTGAAATTAATAACCATGAAAAACTCCAATCTCTATCATAGTTGATCAAGTATACCTTTGATAATTCTCATTTATTAAAGAGTTTTTCTATCTTATAGGTAGCTATTATTGATTTTGCTTTGAGAAATTGATTGTTATCAACATTCATCTTATTGTCCTAAAGGTGAATGCAATTAGATTTTAATACCTTCTATATTTGATTCTTAAAGATAATGTAACTGTTGCTGTCATATGTCCATAAATCATGCCATTTGGAGTACCTTTTCCCATTAATTTAATAAGTAGAAAAATACTTTATGGTTTCTAAGGAGCTTGATTTCCCCTTATTCATTAACTGGTCGAATATTTCTTTGGTTTTTTTTATATCAAAATATTATTCCTTGCTATCATAGATCACTTTGGTAGAGTTTGCTTCCATGATACTAGGTTTTCTAGCCTATTTCACTTTGGTAGAGTTTGCTTCCATGATACTAGGTTTTCTAGCCTATTTTTAAGCATTCTTAATGCATGGAGTTTAAATGGTCTTACTTTAAACTCCCCATTAGAGCCTAAGTTAGTCATTGAATGAGTTTTTAAATGTGATTCAAATTCTTGATTAGGTAAGTTACCCTTAATATCTTATTTTCTACTACTTTTGCTAATATCTTCTCATAACAAGCAACATCATATGTAAAGTCGTAGATGACTTGATGCTTGGTTTCTAAGAACCCCTTTATAATATCCCACTTTATCTCTTCTAAAATGAGTTTAATTATCTCTTGCTTTGTTATAATTGTTGTGCAATTGGTTTTAAATATAACAAAAAAGTATTTATATCCTAAGAAGCACCATACTAAAAGAAAAATAAATATGAAAGAACAATTAATTAAAAACTAGTAAATAAAGCAAGAAAGCAAGTAAACAAAATTTATGAATAAAGATGTAAATACTACAAGAAAGATAACTTGAATAAATAAAAGGAATAAAATTGCTTATATAGGGTTGACTTTATCTTTCAACTATTAAATGACTCATTTATATCAGTATAGTATTTGAATCCTAATAACACATGTAATTGTAATTCTATACAAGTGTCTTATATTAGATAAAGAGGCATATTGTATCCTAATATAAGCTAAAATTCTTCTTTATTAATTCCTATATGAATTTTAGGCTAATAAATGACTCTAATTAGTTTCATCCTATTGAGAATTCTCACTTCAAATTGGATTCAAACTTCTGGTCATTCACTTGAATCCAAACTTAAGCAATTCATCATTTTTCTATGATCATAACTCCTAGTTGACTAGCCAACACTTACTATTATCTTAGGTAGATTAGGATTCTTTGATCCAGCTTAGTTGATTCCATTGTTCATCATTGATTTAATCTTTTTTTTTCTATTTAAATATGAATAATTACTTTTCTTATTTTGTTGATATATAGATGTTTATTTTTGGTATAAACAAAAGAAAACTCCTAGCTTTATATAGATCTACCAACATGGTTAGCCACTTCGATGTTGTTTAGTTAACTAGATGATTCAACCTATTTGACTCTTAGAATGTGTACCACTAATGAGAGATTGATCTTGTTATCATCATTAGTAGTACATAACCTATAAAATCCAGAACTAGGGTTGCTTTTTCAATAGGTAGTTATCACACTAGAGCTTTATCTTTAAGTAGTCTAAAATTATAGATGGTAGATACATTGATCATATTACTCTTGTATGGACTCAATTATTTTGGTTTAAAATTATATAATTCGCCTTGAACACCAAAATAAGTCATTTTTTAAGAGAGAAAAAACTTTATATTCTTTTTATTGGTCAAACTTGAATATTCTCTGCAAATAAATACATAGACAGACATAGCATTATAAGACTTCTATCTCCTACCTAAACTGACTTAGGCATTAGTGAATTCCTTACTCTTTTATAAGACTTATTTTTGCAGTTGTTCTAATTATTTAAACTCATCAATCCCTTTTAGCTTCCAAACATCCGAGCCTTGGGAAGACTATAGTTTTTTTCGAGGTATTAAGCAACCTAATTAGATAGTGAGCACATTTATCAACAATGTGCTCAGTTGCTTTCAATTCTAGAATTGAAAGACACGCTGCATATTATGCGCCTTTCAACATGAGCTTACATATGGATGTTAGGAAACTAATTAAGTCCTAAACCAACGTGAACATCGACTCCTACTTGAATCGGCTTAAGGTGAATGGGGCTTGAGCAAGATTATAAATAGAGTTTTTTTAAAATATTTTAAACATATTTTTTATGATGTCTAGTAAGTGGGTTCCTGAATAATCTTTATTTTGTACTTGAAGCCTTTTGTTAAGTGAAAACCTTATTTATTTTATAAAGTATAATTGACAACTATATCTTAATTATTCTTGAAACTTTTTGTTAAGTGAGCGCGGCCTTGAACCATTGTCTAAATGGTCATTGGACTCTAAGTCGACTCTGACACCTACACTAGGAGAGGCTTGTCCACCATAAGGCGGTAGGGTTTCTTCTCATTCTTTCATTAGTTTCAACTAATATATAGCCGTTAACATTTTATCGTGGTTGATTGTTTTAAAAACAACGATCATATCCTTCCAAGTTCATCTGTAAGGTTGAAAAAATCCTAGTTGAAGCTAATTAATCTACTGAAGACAATATTCAAAATAAAAAAAGGGCCCCCTTCTAAAAGCTTTCACAAACAGAGAATAAGGAGCGCGGTGTTGAATAAGGTTTTCTCATTTATTTTATTATGAGCAGAATATTCAAGATATCTGGTTGGAAATGGTGATTAGGATCCCTAAGTATAAAGCCCTGGCCTACAAGCAAGCAACAGCACGAGCTGTAGCAAATTGTCAACATTTTTCTCAACAACCATCAACCACCCTCTCCTTTTCCACCACTATATTTATGCTTTCCTTTCTCATGTAAACATATAGGAACGAGAGAGGAAGAGTGCAGTGTGTGTGCAAGAAGTAAGTGTGTAGAGAAGTGTGGTGAGTGCAACTGTGAGAGTGAGTGTAAGTGAAGATTTGAGAGAAAAGAGTGTAAGAGTGAAACACTGGTTTTTTGTGGGTTGTATTGGGTTGAGTTGAGTGTTTGTATCATTCCTCCAATAATATACAATCTGCTGCCTCCGTGGACGTACCCGGTTTTGGGGAACCACGTAAATCTGCTTGTTTGTGTTTTATTTGTGTTTGCTTTCGGTCCAGTATGCCCAACAAATTGGTATCAGAGCATTAGAGAAGCTTAAACACAGAAAAACAAGTTTTTCAGCTCTCTGTTCAAAGTTGCAGAATTTTCAAAGTTCTTAGATCTTGATTTTGACCAGCTGCGGAGATTCCTCTCGTCGATATGAGTCCGGTGATATAAAGATCGTCAAAATCGGAGTTGAAACGAGCCCTGTAGAGCTCGCCGAAGTTTCGCCGGAAATCTGCCGGAAAAACTAGTCAGTGCCGGAATTCTTGCCTAAGAAGACAGACATGTCATCTGACACGTAGGCGCTGAGTCATCATCCACGTCATCAACAGAGGGTCCACATCGCCCTGTCATTAGCCACGTCATCCAACAGTGACAGAATATTCTCTTGACAGAATAAGAATATTCCGTTAACAGTAAGAGAATATTCCTGTGACAGAATATTCTTTATCAGAGACAGAATATTCCTTCCCTGAGTCAACTTGGTCAGATTGGTTTTTTGGCCAACTCAGTGATTTTTTGACCCATTTTTGGCCGAGTCAAGTTGGTTCATAGCATTTTCAACCATTCTGGACGCAACCGTGGTGTCCGTTTTGTGAAACAGCACACCGAAGTTACTGTTTTGGCTCTTTTGAGCATAAAAATGCGTGTTTTAACAATTTCGGGAGTCCATTTGTAATTCAAAGACGTCCTAATGGCTGATATTCTAGAAGAAAGATCAGCGGGGAATGCTAGTATACCTCCACAATACATCCCGGTATCGAGTACCAAATTTGAGGTGGAGAAGTTTGATGGGAAAGGTAATTTTTGGCATGTGGAAATGTGAAGTCATGGATATGCTTGTCCAAATGAATTTGGATTTCACTCTAGAAGATAAACCGGAGGATCTGGATGATAAAAACTGGGAAAGGATAAATCGGCTGGCTTGCAGTTCCATCCGACTTTGTCTTGTAAAGGATCAGAAGTACGCCTTTTCAGAACAAAACTCTGCAAAGGAATTATGACAAGCACTGGAGGACAAGTTTATGAAGAAGAGTATAGAGAATTGTCTCTACTTGAAGAAAAGGATCTTCCGTTTTCAGCACAAGAAAGGTACTTCTATGAATGAGCATCTAAATGATTTTAATAAAATGATAGCTCATTTGAAGAATTTAGATGTGGAAATTGATGATGAAGATAAAGCTTTGTTGTTATTGAATTCATTGCCTGACACATATGAACATCTCGTCACCACTTTACTGTATGGTAAAGAAAAGATTAAATTCATTGATGTGTCCAATACTTTGGTGAACAATGAGTACCGGAAGAAGGACCAGATTATTCACAAGGAGTTAACGTCAGAAGCATTGACAGTTAGAGGCAGAACAAACCCCAGAAGATTTCGAGGGCGAGGGAGATCTCGCTCAAAATCCAAAGGAGAATCATCAAACAGACGATATCTTGCAAAAGATGAGTGTGCCTTTTGTCACAAAAAAGGGCACTGGAAGAAAGATTGTCCAATTAAGGGCAACAAGGAAAAAGACGAACCAACTGTGAACATTGCACGAGATGAGGATGAACAAGACTCTGCATTCATGGTCTCGTCACCAGAAAACCATTTTGGTGAATGGATTCTTGATTCTGCATGTTCCTATCACATGTGCCCTAACAAGCACTTATTCTCGAGACTCGAGGAGTTCGATGGAGGAGTTGTGTTGATGGGTAATGATGATGTTAGTGAGATCAAAGGGATTGGGACTATCCATCTGAAGATGCATAATGGGGTAGTCAAGACACTGATAGATGTACGGTATGTACCTGATTTGAAGAAAAATCTCTTCTCACTTGGAGTCCTAGAATCCAGTGGTTATAAGATTATCATGTATGGTGGAGTCCTGAGAGCAATCCGTGGTGCATTAGTTGTCTTAAGAGGCACAAGGATAGGAAACTTATATTTCCTGGATGGATCTACAGTTACTGGTACAGCAGCTGTCTCCAAGAGCATAGAAGATGATGAAGCAGATAATTCCAGACTTTGGCACATGCGCTTAGGGCATGCTGGTGAAAAGGCTTTGCAAGGATTAGTCAAACAAGGTCTATTAAAAGGCACTAAGACTGAGAAGCATGGGTTCTGTGAGCATTGTGTTCTTGGAAAACAGACAAGGGTCAAGTTTGGCACTGCGGTACACAACACAAAAGGGATCCTAGATTATGTTCACATAGACGTATGGGGACCTTCAAAGAATGAATCTCTTGGAGGTAATCGTTGGTTTGTTACTTTTATTGATGATTTCTCAAGACGAGTATGGGTGTACATGATGAAACACAAGGATGAGGTCCTTGATATCTTTCTGAAATGGAAGAAAATGGTGGAGACTCAAACTGGAAGGAGAGTTAAGACTCTTCGGTCAGATAATGGTGGTGAGTATACTTCAGATCCTTTCTTTGAAGTTTGTCGAAATGAAGGGATCAAGCGACATTTTACTGTTCGTAAAACACCACAACAGAATGGAGTAGCGGAATGCATGAACCGCACATTGGTGGAGAAAGTCCGATCTATGCTATCACATTCAGGACTAAGCAAAGTGTTCTGGGGTGAGGCATTAAGCTATGCTCGTCATATTGTTAATCGGTTACCTTCAGCCGCATTAGATGGAAGAACCCCCTTAGAGGTATGGTCAGGCTCTCCTGCAAATGATTATGACTCTATGCGTATATTTGGTTGCTAAGCATATTATCATGTTATTGAGTCCAAGCTAGATCCTAGAGCCAAGAAAGCTATATTTTTGGGCTTTAGTGGAGGAGTAAAAGGCTACAGACTCTGGTGTTCTGAATCAAAGAAAGTGATTTTGAGTAGAGATATCACTTTTGATGAGTCTGGCATGTTACAACAAGAGAAATCACAGGAGAAGGAAAAACAGTTTGGTGATGCACAACAGGTGGAGTTGGAGACTTCAGTTATCACTATAAAGACTGTTCAGACAATCCCTACTGAAGGAGATTCAGATGAAAGTTCAGATGAAGAGGATGCAACAACTCCAGCAACCACACAACAAGAATCCATTGCAACGAGTAAACCAAAAAGGGTTATCAAGAAACCTGCTCAGTATTGTAATATGATGGCTTATGCACTTCTGGTGATTGATGATGGAATCCCCTACACCTACAAAGAAGCAGTACAGAGTGTAGAAAGTGCAAAATGGAAAGAGGCAATGGATGAAGAGATGAAATCTCTCCACAAGAATCAGACTTGGGATTTGGTACAACTCCCTAAGGGAAAGAAGACAATTGGTTGCAAGTGGGTATATGCCAAGAAGGAAGGTAATCCTGGAAAAGACAACATTCGATTCAAAGCAAGATTGGTAGCAAAAGGCTATGCTTAGAAGGAGGGGATAGATTATAATGAGGTATTCTCTCCAGTTGTTAAGCATTCATCAATTCGTATTCTGCTAGCCTTGGTTGCATAGTTTGATTTAGAGTTAGCCCAACTTGATGTGAAAACTGCCTTCCTACATGGAGATTTGGAAGAGGAAATTTACATGTCTCAGCCAAATGGTTTCAAAGTCACTGGGAAAGAGAATTGGGCTTGTAAACTGAAGAAGTCATTGTATGGATTGAAACAATCTCCTCGCCAGTGGTATAAGTGATTTGATAAGTTCATGGCAGAACATGGATACACACGGAGTCAGTTTGTTCACTGTGTATATTTTCGCAAACTTCTTGATGGTTCTTTCATCTATTTGCTCTTATATGTGGATGATATGTTGATCGCATCAAAGAGCAAGGTAGAGATTGATAGACTGAAAGCTCAACTGAGAACTGAGTTTGGAATGAAGGACCTTGGAGAAGCTAAAAAGATTCTTGGCATGGAGATTTAGAAAGACAGAAGAAAAGGCACAGTCTGTTTGACACAGACCCAATACTTGAAGAAAATTCTACAGAGATTTGGGGTAGATGGTAAGACCAAACCTGTAAGCATACCTTTAGCTCCTCATTTTAAGCTAAGTGCTTCAATGTCTCCACGTACAGAGGAAGAGCGCAAGCATATGGCTCAAATTCCTTATGCAAATGCAGTTGGTGCATTAATGTATGCAATGGTTTGTACGAGACCAGATATTTCACATGCTGTCAGTATGGTGAGCAGATATATGCATGATCCGGGAAAGGGTCACTGGCAAGCAGTTAAGTGGATTCTACGGTACATTCATGGCACAACTGATATTGGTTTGAAGTTTGAGAGGGATGATAGACTCGGACAAAATTTAGTTGGTTATGTGGATTCGGACTATACTGGTGACTTAGACAAGCGTTGTTCCACAACAGGCTACGTGTTTACACTTGCTGAAGGGCCTGTAAGTTGGAGGTCAACGTTACAATCAACAGTAGCTTTGTCAACAACTGAGGCAGAGTACATGGCAGTAACAGAAGCTTTCAAGGAAGCTATTTGGTTACATGGGTTGATTGAAGATTTGGGAATTATTCAAGAGCACGTAGATGTCCATTGTGATAGTCAAAGTGCTATTTGTCTTGCTAAGAATCAGGTTCATCATTCTCGCACTAAGCACATTGATGTTCGATTTCATTTTGTTCGAGAAATTATGGATGAAGGGGATATTATGCTACAGAAGATTGGTACCGCAGATAATCTAGCTGACATGCTCACAAAATGTGTCTCAGGGATCAAGTTCCAACATTGTTTGGACTTGGTCAACATCTCTCGGTGTTGAGCACCTTCAGGGTGCAGCACCATACAGCGTGTCAGAGGCAGCATTGATTGATCACGAGGATTGAATGGAAAAATCTTGTCAAGATGGAGATTTGTAGCAAATTGTCAACATTTGCAAATTGTCAACATTTTTCTCAACCATCAACCACCCTCTCCTTTTCAACCACTATATTTATGCTTTCCTTTCTCATGTAAACATATAGGAATGAGAGAGGAAGAGTGCAGTGTGTGTGCAAGAAGTAAGTGTGCAGATAAGTGTGGTGAGTGCAACTGTGAGAGTGAGTGAAAAGAGTGTAAGAGTGAAACACTGGTTTTTTGTGGGTTGTATTGGATTGAGTTGAGTGTTTGTATCATTCCTTTAATAATATACAATCTGCTGCCTCCATGGACGTACCCGGTTTTGGGGAACCACGTAAATCTGCTTGTTTGTGTTTTATTTGTGTTTGCTTTCGGTCCAGTATGCCCAACACGAGCATCTGTCTGTCTGGCGTTCAACACTTTCGCCATAGCATTGTAAATTGAGAAAGCTAAACGTCAGATCGAGCATTGTAATCGTTCTTCGTTCAGGCGGCATAAGTAGCAGTGTATTTGCTTAGCAATGAAATCTCAGTCTCAACGTCAGTATTGAACATGTTCCAGTTGCTGTCCCAAGGGAAGGAAGGAAGCCTAAACTCCAACGTGTCACGTGCTTTTTATTGCTTCTGTAATTCATAATCTGACCCATCCAACTCAGCTGCCCACTCAGTCCAGCGTCGGCCCGCCGCAATCAGATATTGTTTGGAACATTCTCTTCTCATGATAAACAAAGCAGATTTTGCTAGAATACTTGTCGGTTATCTCTCAAGGAGATCATGTAAGAAGACGTGGCAGGCTGTCAAAGGGACAGAATCGAATGAACGAGCACATGTATATACACACTCAAGTTAATGGACGGGCGGATGGACAAAAGGGTGGCATATATATATATATATTGGATGTGAATCTTCCTTGTTGCTTTTGAATTATTGCGTAGAAGGAATCAAATACGAGGAACAAAAGAATTTGGCAATGGATGTGCACTACAAGGAACCGATTCCTGATGCAAAATCTCACATGTTTGCCCATCCTTTCTTTTTTTACTGAACCATGTGCGCCTGGACTACATAAAACCTACACGAGTAAGGTTTTTTTGGCAAGTTGGATATATGAGGTCATGTATGCATGTCACTGCTAGAAAATTAGCCATTATAAAAGAAAACATTGATGAATTTGGATATATTATAATGATATTTATTGACTGAATATTTTTTATCAATAAATTCATTAATAAACACTGACAACAATATATCATCGGTATATATTAAGATACTCATAATAAGAATAAAAAAAAGTCAAATAGTATAATAGAACTACATAAAACCTACACGAGTAAGGTCTTTTGCAAGTTGTCCTGTGGGCATGTGATATATGCATACAAGCTACTACTCATCTTGTATAATACATGATCATCAATTGCTTATCAACATAATTAATGAATACTTTTTATATTCTTATCAATTTAATATGTTAGAAGGAGACAGTTATATTGTGATCAGATGAATATAGACTTCGCATGTTTATAGTCAATATAAAGAATAATAAACAATATAAAGAACTATAGATGTTTTTTTATGGAAACAACCCAAGAAAATTTAGGATAGTTATGATAAGAAAATAATGAACAAGACCATCAATAAATTAGTAAATAATGCAATGAGAATTACAAAATTAAAAAATAAATGTATATAATTGAAAAAATATAAAGATAAAGCGCCTATCTTGAGAGACAAATTAATTATATGTATTGGAATATAAATGAAATTGCTCCTATATTTATCAGTAAACAATAAACTTAATTGCCAATTAAAAACTCGTAGATAATATATAACTTTTACTATTTTTTTTTTTAAAAGAAGAAATTAAAGTACCATAGAGTTTATACAAGACACACGAAACCGTGATTTTTTGCCTTGTTGCCACACCTTTCCAAGTTAATTTGGATTCGACGGTTGCCGGTAGGTATTTATGATGGGAATAATTGAATTTGACTTGTATTTTCTTGTTTGATCCTTGTTGTTTCTCGGAGAATTGAATTTGTTTTCTAACAACGAAAGTCTTGCAATTCAACCTTAGAAGAATTATATATGCTTGTGTAGCCCAGAACAATTAGAAAATCCTCTATTATATGCATGATCAGTACTAGAATCTTACTATATCCAGACACACCTCAAACTCAAGCTCAACATTTATTGGGAATAATGAAAATTCTGTGTATATAGGCATTTGGGTAACCAACTTAAGTTTCTTAGCCATGTGAGTGAATAAGAACGATTCTTATCCAGTTAGGCCAATGAGTTACTCATGGCGTTATATGCACCTTTCAAATAACAGCTACCCCTCATAAAACCTTCAGTAAAATGAATATATGAAGAAGGAATAATAGTTCAAATTGTTCTAAGTATGTGACAATAAAGTTTCGGGAATCCTTTAAAGGGAGGGTATAACTAGAGAAATTTTACTTGAAAAAATGTAAGTGTCCATGTACTGACCTGTTGGCTGTCACCTTTTGAGCCCCTCCCAGAGACTGCCCACGAGTATAATTGAATAGACAGAAGTACGAGCAGGCTTATCTCTAAATTTCCAGCCAACTTTTTGGAATCATTCTGAAGAAAAATTCAGATAATGATAAGGAAAAAATACCATCAAATTCCCCCACAGGCGGGGGCATGGCTGAACAAGTATATAAAGCCTCCCAACCCAAGCAGAAAAATCACCAACTATATTGACAATCTTGCACAGTTTCTAAATAAACAGTGCTACGCTTCTGCCAGTGTTGTTCAAGATCCAAGCCTTCAACTCGGGAAAAGGTTAGCTTCTTCAGTTTTTGCCTCCTTTCTATATTTATAAACCTTGAGAGATTTAATATGTAAACGACCACTTGTACCTCATCTCAAAAAACATGAGGTTTTATGTATAGCTGCAATATTCCGGGTTGGGCCCTGTGGTGAGGCATTCCAGCGATATTTGGTGCATGTCATAGGATCAAATGTTTTAGAAAGAAGCTAGACTTCCGTAATCAAAGTAGTGTGGGTTCTTAAAATCGATTTGTTCCTAGCTGTGCGGGAGGGAGCTTAGTACTATGACCTTAGTAATTCTATATAGGATGTTTACCATCAGATTGGAATGCACATAAGTTTTACCCGCTGGAATCAAGTACAAGTCGAGGAACATGATGATCAAGGTCTAATTGTCAGCAAGCATGTTCATTTAGTCTTAGGGTTGAAGGATTGATAAGCACACCAACGGACTGGTAAAACATTTTAAGAAAATTTGTTAGACGTGCGATATATATGTTGGAACAATAAGAAGATCGTTACATTTTAGGCCCATCAGGTCATTATTCATAACAGATGAAGAAGAGTGTAGGTCGACCAATTGAGATAATAATGATTGGGAAACATAAGAGATCTGTTATTCATTTCTTTAAATGAAACATCAGGTTAGATACAATGAGCTTGACAGCCGGAGGAGACTGGATGTGCAGCGCATGCCAGCACCTGAATTTCAAAAAACGGGAAACGTGCCAGCTTTGCGGGTACCCTAAGTATGGCGGCCCTGATCCATCAACTTACATATGCAATGCGACAAAGGTTTTGGCTGGGGATTGGTACTGTACTGTCATTAATTGCCACGCTCACAACTATGCTAGCCGGTCAAGCTGCTACAGCTGTGGTACATTAAAAAGCGGTCATGCTGCAGGTGGGTATGCATCCGATGGAAGTGATCCTCCTGGATGGAAAACTGGTGATTGGATTTGCAACAGGTGAGTTCACATTGTAATTGCACAAATATCATGATATGCCTCAGGGATGATACGTTCTTGATCATATCATTATGATTTTCCTTCATTTCGCACTGACTATAGCATTCGGAACGATGGCTGTTTTGCTTTTGACTGAAAACAGAAAAGGTTGTTTGAAGATGCACAGTAACTGTTGCTTAGTTTTACTTAAAAAGAAAAAAACAGAAAGGAGCCGGGTTGTTCATTGGTGACAGAATGTCAGTACTATAGTTTCACGATACCCTACTGCCTTTCTCTTATCAAATATTATTCGATATTTGCATATATAGCCATGCTGAATATTCTATTCCTCGAGTAAAAACTACTTCATGTTGATTTTGTATCTGGTTGGAAAATTAAACCACATAACAAAGCACTATCTAATATGGACGGACGCACTTGTTGTTTGACAGATCTGGATGTGGAGTCCATAACTATGCTAGCAGGATGGAATGCTATAGATGCAGAACACCAAGAGAATACGGTACGAAGATTATATCCCTGTCACTTTTAATCCGGTGCTTTCTTTCTTAGCATATGAAAATTGCTGGGTTCGCTTTGATCATTAATTAACGTTAAGAATTTTGTTTTTCCATGTTTCCAGGTGGTGGATATTAACAAAAATGACTCTCTCTTCACTGCTTATCACCCTGTTCTCTCCGCAATTACTTTCTTTTTCTTTCAGTTTTTAGATCAATAATAAGCCTTGGGTTGGCATTGATCCAAGGAACTTTAATTTCCAGAAGCACAGCCATGTATTTGAATTGACATGGATTCTCTTGCAACGTTAACTACGTATGATGTTCTTAAAATATAAGAAGCTTAAGAATCTTTCTCTCCCCTTATTTGAGCGAGTGTGTGGTTTGTTCGTGTGATTACTCATTGTTGTAATACCTGGTTTTATGAGGTGGTCGTCCCAGGAATGTTGTAGGAGTAACGGCTGCTAACATTAAGGGAGCCGCCACCACAGTTTTGGATTCAACCCAGTGTAGGAAATAACACAAAAGAACCGTTAGGGAAAACAAAATTCTGACACAAGATTCTACGAAAGACAGGCTCCCAAACAGAAATAATTTACGGTCCCTTTAAGCATCAAATCTCCAAGAACTACATAATTAATATATGCAGATAAGAACCTGATGCGTATTCTTTAACAGCATAGATGCAACGCCAAGTTCAAAGCTAGTCCTGTCCAACTTTAATTTATTTCCTTGCTTTTGCCTTTCTTTTCCATGGATCAGCACAGTATACTAAAGTGCAACCGCAATTTCACTTCCATTATACCCTTAGGCCAGCAAGATCACTCAAACTTGCGCTACATATAACTATGCTAAAATGGGACGAGGCTTCAACTACGCTTAGATTTTCATGAAGTCATTTTAGGTTTCCCTTGTTGACTCAGGGAGACAGTTGACACTATCTCTATCTCTTTATTGCTTTCCCACATTTCCAAGCTTTTAAAATATGCTTTGCTTACTCACCACCTAGCTTAATGTTACTTGATATGCTTTGCTGACGTCAAGCAAAAGCCCCTGGTATAGGAGTTCCTAGTAACTGTTAATTATTAAAATAACATATCTTTTTTTAAAAAAAATTATTTTTTATATTAATATGTCAAAACAATCTAAAAATTAAAAAAAATAGTCAAACTTAAAAAATAATTCAATTTTTTTAAAAAGCATGGCACAACTGCAAATTAAGACAAACAATATCTTAGTATATGACTAAATAGGTGGCTCTCATTACTTTAAATTTTTTTCTAAAATGAAAAAAGATATTTAGGTGACGGTAATGTTCTTAAAAATGCAAGAAAAATCTAAGACCAAGATCATTGACTTGACTTGGTTCAATAAGCTTTTTAATTTAATAATATAAAAAAAAACATGGATAACGAACAAAGAAATTGGCTATAATTAACTATAAATATAAAATAAGCTACTTGCCAATATCATACTCGGGAGGAGAAGAAAGAAAAACCTATTAGAAACTTATCGTTGCCTCATTATGACACTATCCCACCACTAGAAAGAGCTCACTCAAATGGTTCTAGCACCGCTATATATGAAAGGCTGAACAATAACATCAAAAGAGGTTGTATGAGCCGTTAGAGCAGGACCCATAAAGCAAACTAAATAAAATATTATAAAGTGAGCATTTCATGTTTATATTTAATTAATTAATTTAATTTAATTTTTTTAAAATTACTTTTTTTAAAAAGCTAAATTTAACAAAAAAATGACAAATAAAAAGACTACAGTTTTGCATCAATATTTGCTTCTTTTATATATATATATATATATATATATATATATATATATATAGTTTCAGCTAAGTCAATAAAAAAATGTAGTGTCTTTGCTTAGTTTGATTATTTAAATCTTATTTAATTAGTCCTTTTAATTTTGTATTTTTTTTATGTCTTCATATTGTTCATATTTCGCACAAATTCAATTCACTTTACTATTTGTGATTTTGTATTCGTAGTTTTATATTGATAGTCTTTAGTTTTTATTGCTTCTTAAGTCTTTATATTATTTTGGATTACACTATTAAGTGGTTAATTTTTCTGATTTATTGTGAATTAATTCCTTAAAAAACTGAAATTTTTTAAATTGAGTTGTAAAAGGTGAAAGATGTACTTATTATAGTGAAAAGCTAAAAAAATTATATGAAACACAAGAGGAGTGTAAACATATAACAAAGTGTGTAAGGATATATTTCTCATGCTACTAACATGATTTTCAGATCTTATGGATGTCAACCAAAAGTGGATCATCACTATCAAGGGATAAGAATAATCCAAAGTAGAGTTATTTGGCCATGCAATAATAATTGAACTTGATGAATAAGAGGTTTGGAGAGGTTATGAATGAGATGGATACATTGAGAATTGAGCTAGCTAGCCTTCAAAATGGGCCAAGCTATAGAGGTCCTGAGGGTAGAAGGCCTATGAGACAAGTTATTTCACCTTCAGAAAAATCTATAGCTGAAAATACAAATAAGAGGTTGAGGATTTTGATCATGATTATAATGCTAGGTTTCAGCAGCATAGAAACCATAGGTATAAGGGATTTCAGCCATAAATACATTTTGACCATAAGAGAGCGAACCGACAAGGTAGTTTTCATGATGATTTGGATATAAATTCAAGAAAGATAAAAATTCTTGCTTTTTAGGGAAAAAACAATCTTGAAGCACATTTTTGTTATGGGGAAAGAAAGGAGAGTTAATTTTTTATTGTCACTGATACTATAAGAAAAAAAAAGGGTAAAACTTATTGTTATTGAGTTTATTGATTATGCTATTATTTGGTTGGATAAAATTGCTTAAAGTAGAAGAAAGAATGGAGAAAGACCCCTATAGACTTGGGATGAGATGAAAGCAATCATGAGAAAAAGATTTGTTTTTAAATATTATAATAAAGAACTACTTCAAATATTGTAAAGTTTGACTCAAGGATCTAAGAGTGTTGAGGATTATCATAAGGAGATGGAGATTATTATGATTAGAACTAATATTGTGGAGGATAGAAAGGCTACAGTGACAAGATTTTTAAATAGTTTGAATAGAGAGATGAATAATGAGGTTGAGTTGCAACATTATGTTAAGATATAGAATATGGATATTCTGTTGAGATATAGAATATGGTTCACATGGTTAACAATATAAAAAAGGCAGTTGAAAAGAAATGATAGTACATACTAATAAGGCAATTCAAGTTTCTTTCCTAATTGGAAGCTAAATTATAAGAAAGAATTACCTTATCAAAATCAAATACAATGGGAAACAAAAAGGAACCACTTATGACTATGAAGAAAGATTCAGCCACTATTGTGCAATGTAAATCCAAAACTCCAATTAATCATAACCATAATATTAAGTGTTCTTCTTCCTTTAACTTTACACTTGGTTTCTCAAGCTTTACTTATTTTTGTTGTTGGAAGAACTTTCATGATGTTCTTGAAGAAGACTTTAGAGGGAGCCTCTCTCTCTCTCTCTTCTACTACTATCCAATATGAACAATAGTGTAAATAGTAAATGGGTTTAAATGGGGGGCTAAGTTACCATTATGCCTTTACTTAACTTTTCCCCCAATATTTTATGTTTTATAATTGCCCATACACTGATAGTATTTAACCCAGGGACTTCCTAAAATTAGATTTCCATGATATTTTAACCTAAGATAAATGAATATGTTAGATGATTTGGCATACAATTTCAACCCAATCCAACTATCGAAGTGAGAGATATATTTAATATTGTAAAACTGGAAAGTCATTACAATTTATGATCTTAAAGTAAATTATGAATTTACCCTCTATAAATAAAGTTTAGATTTTATATATTAAATTAAATTAATTGTAGAATTCATTTTTCAAATAGGATTAGGAATGAATTAAATTGTTTAATTCATTTTTTTTAATTTTATAATATCCTAATGGGATTAGGATTTATTTAATTAATGGTTTCATTAAATATTTTTTAAAAATATTTTTTCTAGTTTAATGAGAGTTTTTTAAGTTGAATTTTTTTTTTTGAGAAATTATCAAATTGGATTTGATTGAATATTTCTAAGTGTTAGAAATATTATTTTAAATTGCACATAAAGCCAATAATTAGAATAACGTGCAATATATTTTTCATTATGCATATTAAAATGTTTTATGCATGATGGTTGATTATGAACATTAAAGACCAATGTGATTGTGCTTTTATTTGATGGTTGAATGATTATAATTTTTATTAAATAGGGTCTGTATGTCCTGCCTTATCTTTATTTTTTCTTCTGGGTTGTAATTATTTCCTCATCTAATTTCCCTTTAATGTATCTTGAGGTTTCTTAATTAAATATATAAATTTTATGTAATTTAGAAACATGGGAATTTAGATGGAAAATTATTATATAATTTAAGATAAAGAAAAAAATGGTGATAAAAGCTACAATCGAGCTGCTTACAATGGATTTATGAAGAGTTGCTACAACTACCTAGGATTTGACTATCTAATTCCCTTCAATGGCTCGAGAAAATTAGCCTAGATATATCTATAATCATCTAATTAGAATGACATGCTAGAAGTGTATGCTTATATATAAATTGTTATGTATGAAATGTATACATGTTATGCCATTTTATGTATAAGACCTAATTAATTGATAATAAATCCCTCATCAATATATTAAGTACATGTGGATAACATGAATAATCTGCTTCTAATTTTATATGTATGAAGCCATAGTTTTATTCATGGATAACCTGTTGAGTTATTCAAGGTTATCGTTAATCAAATATGTTTAATGCTATAAAATTAAGTTCTACTTATCTAACTTATATGATTCAGATGAGTCACTCATGATGATTTGAGGTTAAAGACATGATTGATAAATTATGAGTCACATAGAGATATGATTGATAAACTATGTTATCTATCTAATTGAATTTATTTTGATTTGTTGAGTCACTCAAGGTTGAATAAATTAAATAATATCCTAGCCCACTAGGAGAATCTAAACAAGATTTCTTGAATTAATAGAGAGGACTATTAATTTGCAAGAAAATAATGAGAGATCAAATTTAATTTAAAGACCTTATCTAAATTTAGAATTTAAATATGTATGCATAAAACTAATACTTTATATCTTTATATAAATAGTTTGGTATATTAAAATGAGTAGTAACATATCCGTACGAAGCATACTTGATGCTAACAAATTGACTAGACCAAATTTTTTGGATTAGCACCAAAATGTAAGAATTGTTCTCAAGCAAGACAAAAAAGGTTGTTTTTTTTCTAGAAAATCTAAATTCAAATGACTATGTTGAGGATGCTAAAAAAGAAGTTAAGAATGAATATCAGCATCATGTTGATGACGATGAACATACTGCATGTATGATGTTAGCCAATATTTCACCTAAACTTCAAAGGAAGCATGAGAATATGGATACTCATACTATGATTATGTATCTCAAAGAATTGTTTGATTAGGCCAATAGGATTGATAGGTATAAGACCTCTAAGGAATCATTTCACTACAAGATGACATAGGGTTCTTCAGTGAACACCTATGTTTTGAAAATAATTGGCTATATTGAGAAATTAGGCCAATTAGGTTTTGTCATGGATCACAAGTTAAGTGTTGACTTGGTCTTGCAATTATTACCCTAAAGCTTTATGCAATTCATTATAAACTATCACATGAACAAGGTGGCTAGTCCATTGCTAGAATTGTTTAATATGCTTAAGACTATTCAAAGGGTCAATTCTTCTAGTTCAATCTTCTAGAATGTCTAAGAAAAAGGATAAGAAGAATATGAATATTGTCTCTAAAATAACCAAACCTACTGGGGCCATTAAGAAAGATAAGGGCATATGTCATCATTATAGCAAGGAAGGACATTAGAGGAGGAATTGCAAGGAATACCTTGCAATCGTGAAGGAAAAAAAGCTTAATGAAGCTTCTACTTCAAGTATGTTTATCATTGAAAACTATCTTACTACTTTGCACTATAGTTCTTTGGTATTGATAGTAGATGTTGTTTTCACTTTTGCAATGCATATAGGAGCTAAAGAAAAGTGGAAGATTAGTTGAAGGCAAAGTGAATCTACAACTCAGTAATAAAGTAGGGGTTACTGCATTAGCTATAGGAACTACTTATGCATTAGTTGTAGGAGTTAGTTATTTTTTGCCTAATAGGTTGATACTATAACTATATAATTGTTATTTTGTTCCAGTGTTGAAGACATTGTTTCCTTTTTATTTAATATTAAATGAATTTAAATTTATTATTGAGAACAAATATTGTTCTTTTATAATTATGATGTTTTTGTGGATCCTGTTATTATACGAATGGTCTGTATATACCTGAATTTAATATAACTAGGTTCAATATAAATTGAAATGCATATTGGAATAAGTATTAAGAAACTTTGATTGAATCGAAATGGTTAATATTTTGACCAAATATTTTAAGGATTATCTAAAAGATAATGAGATTCTCTACACCTTTTAGAACACTACATCCAGCCTGAACCTTAAGAAATAAAAATTCACTATAAATGAGATTCTCTAATGACATAAAGACCTCTTACAGAGGTTGTGAATGACATGCCGCTCATAATTGATGAGCCTACCAATTACTTGGAAGTAATATATGATATTTATTCCAAGAAATGACTTGAAGCTATGAATTTCATATACTAACCATGTTCGAAACTTCTTTGATCCACCTGAAGGGATAAAACCTAATGAATCTAAATGGATCTTGAAAAGAAAAACTAACATGAAAGGTAATGTATAAATATGCAATGCAAGCTTTAAGGAGTAGAAATATCCAATTTTGATGGTATAATCAACATATTTAGTTTCATCAAAAAGTGTATAAACCTTGTGTTTATAAAAGGTTAGTGGGAGTGATGTTGTTTTTCTAATATTATATGTAAATGACATATTATTGTTAAGAAATGACGTATATTTACTTTAATCAGTAAAGTTTTGTTGTCCATGAATCTCTCGATAAAGAATTTGAGAGAAGCAACCTATATATTAGATATAAAGATAGATCTAGAAGGTTGTTTATATTGTCTCAATTCATGCATGTAGACTAGATGCTAAAATAACTTTGCATAGAAGAATCTTAGATTTGATTCTTATCTATTTTGTATGAAACACCTCCCTCGAAAGACATGTGTTCTAAGACATAGATTGAGAGAGATATGATGGAAATAGTTTCTTATACTTAGCTATAGAATCCATTAATAGAGAAGATAAACTAGAAGTTTAAAATTATTTGAATTAAGATTTTTTCAATAAAATATTGAAAAAATAGTGAATACCAGTCAATATATGTTTTATTCTAAATGATAGTACTTTCAGTTGGAAGAGTTCCAAAGAAGAGTGCACAATTGATTCTACAATTGAATAAAATTACACCTCCATGTTTAAGGAAACAAATAGGCTGTTTGGATCAAGAAGTTTATCAATGAACTAGGTTGATTCCTAACATTGTTGATCCAGTTGCCTTATATTATGATAACAATGGAGTCATTGCATAAGGAACCAAGGTCTCATCAATGATCCAAATAAGTTTTAAAGAAATTCTATTTGATTTGATAAATCAATTAAATGAAAGATATAAAGATAAAGAGAAAGTATCCATCAAAGAGAATCTAGAAGATCCTCTTACTAAGTCATTATCCATGTAAAACATTAATATTATATGGAGCAATATGCTATTAGATACATGAGCAATTAGCTTTATACAAGTGGATGATTGTTAGTTTAATATGCTTTGTAGCCAATTGGTTGATTACATGTGGCATTATTATATTCATATAAACATATTTATTATTAATAAAGACTTAATTTATATTTAATATTCATATAATATTAGATTAATGAATTTAATATTTGATTTATGAATCTAGAGAAAGATAAAGTTTGTAGGACAAAAATATTTTACAAAGAAAATTATAATGTTGTTCCTAGTCGATGCTCTCTTAAATATTGGATATTTATTAAAGCAGTAGAATCTTATAAATATTATGTTCTTTTCTTTATGAAATGAAGTAGTTGTTCTTATAAGTTGAGGTATAAGGGATACCTAGAACTAATATGCAGGTATTTGTTATAAGTGAACTGACCCACATAAGAATCTCATATGAAGAGATCACATATGTCTATGGAAAGACTAATTTGACGGTTATGTAAGTGATCCTTAGACTTGAGATCACTAAGTTATCTTATATAGAGAATGTTATGCTTTGATCTTGTTACATGTTATCTTAATCGATGTCACTAAGGGGCAGACATTAGGTATAACATGAACTATATGATGGCACTTGAGTGATCAAGAGAGGATTCGTCACCCTAGGTGAATTAGATAAAATGTTTCATTTGCTCTCAAATAGTGTTGACTAGGAAATTATTTGCCAAAATTGAATGAGATTTGAAAAGAGTTTTAAATTTTATTCAAATGATCAATGATTATTATATAGAGAATAAACATGATTTAACATGACAGACATACTTTTTGCTTTATTGTTAAATTAAAATATTATTGATGAAATGATAGTTATTATACGGAGAAACTGTTAACTTAAAGGTTAGGTGAAATACTAATGACTTTTCTAGTATTTAGAGGATCATGACACGTTGCTAGATAAAGCACATGATCTTTAAATACAATTAATCGATTGTTGAATTAATAATAAATTAATTAATTCTATTCTACTTAATTATAATTTATATTTGGGTCAACATACTAGGAACCTAATGGGTCACAAATATTGAGAATCATTAGACAGAAATTAAATAGGGATGATTTAATTAAGTATGACTTGATTAAAATATATTTTATAAATTAAGGACTAGAATATAATTAATATAAGGATTATATTTCTAGACCTATAAAAATCAAGTAAGGACTTGATTGAGTTAATTTATAAAATTATCTTGAATTAATAAATGGATATTATGCAAGGAAAAAATTGATATTTTACCAATTTATGGGGTTTTTCTAGATTTTCCTATAAATAATAAGCTATACTGGTAGTTCATATAGATTACCGTTGGAGGCCGAAGTATGGGATGGGTTGTGGTTTTCAACTACCTAGCCTTTAAACAACTCTAGATATGTCTAATAGCATCCTAGAAACTTTTAAATAATTTTATTTTATTGTTTCTGTTGTGTATATTATATTTGGAAACCCAACAAAATATATATAAATAGGTTGAAAAAAAATAATTCTTTATTGAACAAAGGATTATTTTATAATAAATCTAAATTTAAGTCCAAAATAAGTTAATAAAAAATAAACTCAAATCCAAACTCTAACTTGGAGTCAAGGTATGGAGCCCCAAACTTGAGCCATGCATTTGTGGGTTAATTACATTTATATTACTTTGCTTATATTCATATATGACCCTTCAACTACTTTTCAATATGAAAGTATAAGATAATTTTTTTTATTTTTTTATGTGGGAATGAAGGTTTTAGATTTCAAATAAATTAAAAACACTTCAATTAAGGATTTCTTGAGATAAATTTTTTAGCTATCCATCATTTATGTTGGAGAACAACTTGTAATAGTTTTGACAATAGAACTGGTTTTAATTTTGGCTTAAAATATGGCTTTTAACCATGATTTCAAAACAAATTTTCTAAATATATATATATATATATATATATATATATATATATATATATATATATTGAAGAAAGAGAGATCCATATTGTAGTTGGAATCTATAAAAAAGTCTGTTCGTGTTTACTGCAATTTGCTGGCTTATATGTTTGTATTGTTATTTTTTTTGATAAAATAAATTCATCTAAAAAAACCATAGTATATATGATGCAGCTCATAAAGTTATCATAATTTAATCATCATATGAAGCACACAATATTATACAATGATATGATGGATGAAATAACTAATCTTGTGATCATGTTATAAACAATGTACGTAGTATTGTGTAGTCATTCTAGCTAGATAACCTAATCAGCAGCTGTTTTTTATTTGGAACCATATCCTCTGGTGGACCATTTGTTTGGTATTAAGCGATGATCTCACGAAAAGCTTTTAGAATTAATGCTCACAAAATCTTATCTAATGATTACATCTTGATTAAACTATGCATAGAGAGTGGTTAGTTATTACCTTGAAAGAGAAAAGATTGAGATAATAATAATAAATATTTAGTTGAAAAGGCAGAAATAAAAATATAAAAATAAATCTATCTCTTAAATAATCTTAAAATAAATTTATATATTTTCAAAATAAAAGATACACAAGCGACTTGTCTCGAGAAACTATTTACTTTTTTTTATTTCTAAAATATTCCTCGTAAAAGAAACTCTCACTTTTAAACTTGTTCAACTAAGGAATGTAAAGATAAAAATAATTATTATTATAGTTTAAAAACCTGATGTGAAAATTAAACTTGGAGCAAGGTTTAAGTTAAGGGTTAGGAGTGTTGACTCACGTCAACTCATTTTTTTTAACAAAAGATCAAAAGAACGTTGTTTTGAACAAATTTATTATTTTTTTAATTTTTAAATCAATGAGTTTTTTACTCAAGTTTTGACTGTATTTTACCCTTAGTCGATTTGGTTGCAGGTTGACCCGGGTTTTTGACTGGATCAAGCTGAGTCAATTATTCCTCGATTTTTTTTTAAATCCGGACCAGTTTAAACCCAAGTTGTTTAGGTCTAGGGGCAACCCGCCGAGTGGATCTAGATTTTATAACTATAGCTATTATACTATTATTAATTTTAAAAATCAATGTAAATTAAATTAAAAAAAATAATATCTTATTATTTTTTTTAAAATATATAAGTTCGATAAAAATATATATTAAAGGTAAAATGAATATTCTTATAGTTTATTATATTTTATCCATCATTAACTAAATAAAATATAAATATTTTATACACCATTAAAAAAAATATATATCTCTGTCTCTTACTCCGTTTTTTCTTCTTTGTTCCTACTATCTCCGAAACAACAACCAAACATTACCTCTTAATCAATCCAAGTGTTAACTAGCATGACCTGACCTGTCCATAACAAAATGAAGTCCAATTTGTTTGTTCAAGCTTGTTAAAAGAAAGCAAATATATGCATATACTATATATATCAAATGTCAAAAGCTCTCGATTTGTGTTCAACCTTCCAACCTAACCATGAGGTGTGTGTGTGTGTGTGTGTATATATATATATTGGTCACAAAGAGCCGCTTAACTATCATAAATCATAGTCTTTCAAGCGCACATCCATTGTTTTTTTCAAGTGCTAATAATGTCAAAAGAGTGTCGTGATCGGACTCTAAACAAGATCGTTTGTTGTCTACTTGGTGGGGAAGCTAATTGCATTGAATCAGTTCGTGGCATCAAGTACTCTATGATCAACAATTTTAAGGCCTGCCCCAGCAAAATCGAGAAGCTAGAGAGTGAATATAGAATAATTAGTAAAAAATAATAATTAGACAAGGTATAAAATCATCATCTGGTTCAGTTTCATTTAAATACAAATTCGTAAAATCTGAAACCGATCATCATATTATTGCAAGTGATAATATATGTAAAGGTAATCATCTAGTAGGTGGTCCAATAATAAAAACTTGGGATTAAGAGGTTTACTTTTCCTGTGGTTTCAGGTTCGAGTCTTGTGGTTGCTAATATGATAGCAACTGGAGGCTTATATAGTCGTTAATTTCAGGGCTTGTGAAATTAGTAAAAATGAGTATAAACTAACCCAAACACCTACATTAATAAAAAAAAAAATATACATGTAAGGTTTTCGTTTTGCTCTTCTTTCTCTCTTTTCTTTTTCTTGCCCCTGATATGATATAATAGTAGCATAGTATTATTATATGCTGTGACAAAGTATCTCAAAAAATTATCTTTTATTTTTGGAATAACTTATGTTAGTTTTATATATATATATATATATATATATGAAAAGTAACTTGTGTTAAGCTTAAAGTCAAACGCGTTGCTTTCTTGAATAATAGAGTGACAAAGTCAAAGACATAATGAATGGAACTCTTTGGTGAAGACTTCTTGCAGTGGTATCACAATTATACAAATGGAATTTATAGGGAACTTGCTTACTGAAGCAAGAAAACAAGAATATATATGTGATTTACACTATAATGAGACAAACCCAATTCTGCAAAAAGGTCTTGGCATCTAAAAGAATCAAAATGACCGGAGCCATTAAAAAATTCGGAGACTACTGCTGTGGAGGAGATTCAATTGCTTCTGTTTTCCTTTGATCCATGAAATTATGTATTCTCTTGAGTGCAACTTCTAGCGTGGGCTCGCTCATGTTAGCGAAACATACCCTAAACCATCCTGGTTCAGAGCAATGGCAAGAAGAGCCTGGAGATATATTTATCTTCACTTCATGGAGGATAGACTTCCAAAGAGCCAGTTCACCTTCTCTTGTAGGGGCCTCCAACAATGGACTTAAATTCATCCAGCAAAACAACCCAGCATTACCTTTCAAACACTCTATCCCGGCATCTTTCAATCCTTGAATTATCATTTCATATCTCTTCCTTAGTCTCTCCCTGTTTGTCTTAATGTAGTTCTCTGTGAATTCCTCGTTAGACAACATCGAAGCCAGCATGTGTTGTGTTTGTGAAGAAATCAAGGTGAAGCTGGACATCCTTCTTGCAGTGGTAACAACTTTGTCATTATATGAGTAAATAGTTCCAACTCTAAAACCTGGAAGACCTAGATCTTTAGAAAGACTGTAAACAATGTGAACTCTTTCTGAATCTTTGTATCCACGAGCTTCAAGAATTTCAGCAATGCTCACGAACTCGGATGAAGAGAAGGTGGATCCTGAGTAGATTTCGTCGGACACGACATGGATGTTCTTGCGCTTGGCAAAATCAAGAATTTCCTCTAGGACAGAGCGCTGGATTGTGGCACCAAGTGGATTTGAAGGATTTGTTATAAGTACCCCTCTTACTTTAATTTTCATGGCTACCGCGTGCTTATATGCAGCTTCCATGGCTTCAAGAGTGACTTGGAAATTGTTTGAACTATCACAATGTATTGGTACAATTTTTACACCCGTCCTCCACCTTAAATCTCTGTCAAATCTGGAAACAAGACCAATTAGAGCTAACGTAGGTTAGATGAGATCAATATATGAACATGAAGCTAGCACATGAATGAATTTCCTTCGAGAGTTCATTTAGGACAGTTCTTACCCTGGATAGTATGGAGTGGGAACTAGCAAAGCATCACCGGGATCGGCTAGGATGAAGGTTAACAACTCGTTAGCAGCAGTAGCGCCGGCTGTCAGGACTACCCTATCAGGATCAAATTTTGCTCTGCCACCTCTGATTTTCTCCATGAAACTTGCCATTGCCTGTTCACAAACGCCGTTCACATGTCAGGATTTTCTTTCTATACATTTGTCTAGAGCACAGAGCTGCAAATCATGATGTTAAGAGAAAAGGAACCTGTCGGAAAGATTTGAGTCCATGGTAATCTTGAAACAAGGCGTTTTCTCTAAAGCCTCGTGCTCCTTCTCCCCAGCTAGATGCTTCTGAATTCTGTTCCAAGTACTCTTCTAACAAATCAAATGAAACCTGGTAAAAAAGGAACAACACGTACATTAGCTCAAGTGAGAAGCTTTTTACAAGGTCTAAAATATAAAATCTCAGATCGTTTGCTTGATATATTGTCCTGCCGGGACGACTCACTTGATTTTCTGCCAGTCCCATCTGTATAACTCCTGATGAGTTAGATGATTCATCGTATGGATCTTCATCGTGTGCCTTCCAGCCTGCGAAATACGGAGAGTCTTCTCCGTGAGTCTCGGAAACTGCGACTTTTGATAGTCCAACAGCAGGTTGCCCAATCTCTATGGCCATAATTAGATTTCTTGCAGTACCTAATAAGCTTTCTTGCGCAGACAGTAAGGCCAAGGCCTCTACTCTTGGATTAAGAAAGCTATTAGGTGTGGGGAGTAGAGAAGGCGAAGGAGAAGAGCAGAAAGGGAATAGAATTGTTGAATGAAAACTTCGTCAGTAACCCACAAATATATAGGGAAGTCTTGGAGGTTTCGAAGTGTTAAAGTTCCCCGCAACTTGCTGGGTTCTTGAGAATAAAAAAACTGCAAAATATCAATCATTGATTCTGTAATGCAAGTAATATAAAAACTCTGACCCTTTTTACACTTGAGAGTTTTATCTCCAATGACAACTGTTCATTTCTGTCATCTTGTCAAAGCTCCCCTTTATCTCAATCTCCATGGAAGATACACATCGAATATGGTGGTTGTTGAGGACGGTGTTATTTATTTAATTGTTTGCTTGTTTCAATGGCTCAAGAATAACGATGCTTCTCTCATTGCCTTGTTGTTTTAATAGCAGTGGTTGTGTTCATATTTTCGCCAAGTCCCCACTTCCCAACCTATGACTAATCCAATCGTTGATGAAGGAGCTTAAGACTTCAAATTCCATACTTAAGCCAAGGCATGCGCCATGAAGGAAATACTTACATTTCTATAGCATGCAAATATAATTAACAAGAGAAACTAATTAAGAGTGGTTAAGCTCTGGTGATCTGACAAAGATACCAATTTACACAAGATTAAGATTCTGATTTGGGAACAAAGTTGGGACAGAATACAGGCTTTGAGAAAATCTGATGGGTCCACAGGCAGCTGCACTAATATCAAGCAACAGGATTTATAACATCATTAGATTTCAAGTGTTGTAGTTAATTAACTTCCTTAATTACATATCATTAAATATGTATATATGCATGTTGAAGATGCATATCTATAATATGTTTACATTGGCATGTCAGCATGTCAGGGTTAAGATACCTGTCAAGATTGTGTTGTAGATTTCTACTGACAAAACCCAGAGAATAAACAGCAGTTGAGAGGGAGAAAACAAATAAAAAAATAGAAATTAGACAAGAGAATATTATGCTTCTTCTTCTTCCTTTCATTTTCTTTTGAGATTGAATATTACGATTCGTTTAGATTACCGACGTGGGGCTCGATGGATATCCATGTGCATATATTTATATATATAAGAACTCAAAAGGCCTGAGATCTGCAATCGAGATAGATAGCTAGATTGGATTCGAATGCAGATGAAGAACGTGAAAGGAGTGCCCAATCTACGGTTGTTCCGCGGCTTTGGCCTCTAACAGAGAGACAGAGATCAAGCAATGGTGATAATCAAATAAGAAATTAATTTTATTTATCATTTCTATATATATATATATCCAAATTTAAAACGTCTGAAGGCTAGAAAACTTGCATATCTCCCTCAATTTTATTAACACAATTATTAAAAAAAAAAAAAAAGAGATTATAATATTCAAACTCTCCCTCAAGTGGTCTTGTTGTTGCTAATTATTTCCAGGCAACTACCACCCAAAAGCATATGTTTTTAATAAATTTATACAAATTGCTTGTCAAAATCAGTCATGTTAATAAATTCTAATAAATTACCAACCACACTCGTGTTTTTTTTTAGACCACTGTTCGTTGGCAAGCTATTGCTAATTAAAACATTTCTATATCTTACTATGGAAAGAGAGATGTTCAGTAAAACTTTTGAATTTTTATCCCTTCTTTCTTCTCTCGTTGTTACTGCCAATCCTCAGCGACCAAGCACCTCAAACAACAGTGAGTGGACTTCAAAAGCCTGTTTGAGTGAAAATCACGTAGCTTTTTTCCGTTGTTCTTGATTTTAATACTTTTCTGCCAGTTTTAGGTACTTTTTAGTGGTGGACACCGAAAGAAAAGAAGAATGGCAACTTTGTTTTCAAATTAGTGAGGTGATTTTAAATATTAAGTTAATAAACATGTTATGTTTGGTTAAACTTTATATGTAGGTGTTGTGGTGATTGTTTGAAATTGAGTTATAGTTTTTTAATATGTTAATTACATAGTTTATCTTGGATTATAAAATTAAGTTGTTATAGGTTAAGCATGATTTATGAATTCATCATAACTAATGAAAAAAAATCATGTTACTGTTTTTGCTACATGCTTGTATAATTATGGATGATTAATTATTGATGTATCATTATGTTACTCTAAAATGCTTCGTAGCCAATTAGTTGGTTATACATGGTGTTAGTTATTATGTTAAAATAAATACATATTTATTATTAATAAAGTCTTAATTTATCTTTAATATTCATATAATATTAGGTTAATGAATCTAATATTTTATTTATGGATCTAGAGTAAAGATAAAGTCTATGTGATAAAAATATTGTTTCTAAAATATTAGGTTAATGAAATTATAAAGTTGATATAATTATAGGATTCCTATTGCATCAAAGCATTGTTCCTAAAATATTCATACTCAATACTCTGTTAAATACTTGATATTTATTAGAGTTGTAGAAACTGGTGTATATATTATATTCTTTTCTTTATGAAAGGAAGCGGTTTTTCTCGTAAGCCGAGGTAATAAAAGATACCTAGAACTAATATGTAGGTGCTTGTCATATGACATTTATACTAAAATGACTCGCGTGAGAATTCTATATGGAGATATTACCTATATATATGGAAAAGCTCACGTTATAGTTGTATAACTAATCCTTAGAATTGAGATCACTAAGTTATCTTTTACAGAGAATGTTATGATTTGATCTTGTTACATGTTATCCTAATCAAGGTCACAAAGAGGGAGGTATTGGGTATAACATAAACTATATGAAGACACTTGAATGATCAAGAGAGGATTCATCACCCTAGGAGAATTAGATAAAATGTTCCATATGTTCTCAAATAGTATTGACTAAAAAATCTTTGGCCAAGGTTGAATGAGATTTGAAAGAGTTTCAAATCTTATTTAAATTATCAATGACAATTACATAGAGAACAAACATGATTTAACATAGCAAACATACTTCATGCTTTAATGTTAAAACGAAACATTATTGATGAAAAAATATTTATTACACTAAGAAACTAATCACTGAAAAATTAAGTCAAACCACTAATGACTTTTCTAATATTTGAGGGATCATAACACATTGCTAGATGATGCCCATGATCTTCAAATATAAATTAATTAATTATTTAAATATAAATTATATTTAATTATAATTATAATTATAATTTATATCTAGGTCAACATATTAGGAACCTAATGGGTCACACACATTAAGAATTATTAGTCAGAAACTAAACAAGGATGATTTAAATAAGTATGACTTTATTAAAATATATTTTAGAAATTAAGAACTACAATATAATTAATATAGAAATTATATTTCTAGACCTAAAAAAATCAAGTAAGGATTTGATCGAGTTAATTTCTAAATTTTTTTTCAATTTGTTGGGTTTTTAAAATATCCTATAAATAATAAGTTATGCCTTTTATTTAGAAGTTGTTGTCTTTTAGAAAGAAAAACTATGTAAGTCACAGAATAGAGAGCTAAAACTCTAAGCATGACAATTTCTCTCTCCTAAATATGGATATAAGAGATTTTTTACTGGTAGTTCGTGTGAATTACCATTGGAGGCCGGACATTTGGACAACTTGTGGTTTGCGACAACCCAGCCTTTAAAGAATTATTCAAAGTTCAAAAAGATCAAATCTTCAAGTAATAAATCCCTAGACAACTCTAAATCTGTCAAATGAGATCCTAGGGATTCCTAAATAATTTTATTTTATTGTTTTTGTTGCATGTATAACATTCGGGAACCCAATAGTGGTATTAGAACCTTTGTTAGAACAATTAGGGTTGTTTGATTGCATGTTTTAATTGTTATTGATGTTAATTATGAATTAATATGTGTGAAATAAATATTTTTTCCAAAAAGTCAATTTTTCTCTAATGATTTTTTAGAACAGATTTTAAAAAAAAATGTTTTCATCACCCAATTATTATTCTAGTCAGATCTGGATGGAATTTCTAGATCTGGCCAAAATTCAATCAAGGGTTAGTTGGAAAAATCATGTTTTTTGGTGTCGTAGGTGGTAGCGCCAAACATGCTGGATGTTGACGTTGTTGGGAGCACCTAAGCGTGCCACTACCGGTAGTGTCAACCATCATAGATGTGCAAGGTAGTTGCCTCGCGTTGTTGTAGATGCCGCAAGAAAGCATGTTGGTGGCAAGGGTGTTGTGCCCTGCCAGCCACACATGGAAGAAGAAAGGGAGAAAGAGATGGTTTTAGGGTTTTGGGGTACTTTATCCCTTTACCCATCCCCTTTTGTGTTATAACCATAGGGTTTATTTTAATGTAAAATACCCTTTTACCCTTTGCTTTATTCCTTTTTAACCCTCATAAATAAAATTTTGATTTTATTTTAAATGAAACCGAAATTAGATTAATTATAAAATTAATTTTTCTAATATGATTCGGATTTAATTAAAAAAATTTATACCTAAAATTATTTTAATTAAAAAATTAATTTGTCTGATAAAATTAAGAATGGATTAAATTGTTTAATTCAATTTTTTTAGTTTTATGGTATCCTAATGGGATTAAGATTTATTTAATTAAATAATTTAATTTAAATAATATTTAGAAAAATTATTTTTCCAAAATAATGAGTTTTTTAAGCTAGAAAATTTTATTTAATTAATCCTAAAATAGTTTAGGATATTAATAAGAATTTTAATGTAATTAATTTTCTTATTAAATTTTAAAAAATGTTATTAATGTAAATAATGTTAAATAAAAAAAATTTTGTTTGGGAAATTAACAAATTAGAATTGATTGAATATTTCTAAGTATTAGAAATATTATTTTATAGTAGCACATAAAGCCAATAATTGAGATTGAAGCATGCACTGTAATTTATCATGATATTAAGATGATTTTATACATGATGGATGGTTATGGATATTAAAGATCAATGTGATTGTATTTTTATTTGATGGTTGAATGGTTGTAATTTTTATTAAATAGGGTCTACGTGTCTTACTTTATCTCTATTTTTCTTCTAAGTTGTAAATTCTTTCTTCATCTGATTCCCTTTGAATGTAACTCAAGGTTTCTTAAATAATTATGTAAATGTTATGTAATTTAGAAATGTATGAATTTAGATAGGAAATTATTTTCTAATCCAAGACGAAGAAAGAAATGACGATGAAGGCTACAATTGATTTGCAGCAACTACCTAAGATTTGACCATCTAATTCCATTTAATGGCTAGAGGGAATTAGCTTAGCTATATCCATAATCATCCAATTAAAATGGTATGTTAGGGGTGTATGTTTATATATAAATTGTTATGTATGAAATATATATCTGTTATGCCATGTTATGTATAAGACCTAATTAATTGATAATAAATCTCTTTTTAATATATTAAGTACATGTTGAGAACATTAATAGTTGTCTTTCAATTTTATATGCATAAAACCAGAGTTTTATTCATGGATAACTTGTTAAGTCATTTAAGGTTTACCGTTAATTGAATATGTCTAATGCTATAAAATTGAATGTTGTCACATAACTGGTTTAGTAATCATATAAAGATGTGATTGATAAACAATGTTATTTACCTAATTAATTTATTTTTATTTGTTGAGTCACTCAAAGTCGGATAAATTAAATGGGCTATTAATTTACAAGAAAATAGTGGAAGACTAAATTAGAATTAAAAACCTTATCTAAATTTGGAATTTAAATATGTATGCATGAAACTAATACTCTTTATCTTTATATAAATAGGTTGGTAGATTAAAATAAATAGTAGCATATCCCTACGAAACATACTTGATGCTAACAAATTGACTAGAGTAAATTTATTGGATTAGCCCTAAAATGTGAGAATTGTTCTCAAGCAAGACAAAAAGGTTGTTTGTTCTAGAAAATGCAATTCCAAATGCCCTGCTGAGGATACTAAAGAAAAAGTTATGAATGAACATCAACGTTATGTTGATGATGATGAACAAGTTGTATGTGTGATGTTAGCCAGTATGTCACATGAACTTCAAAGGCAACAGGAGAATATAGATTTTCATACTATGATTATGCATCTCAAAGAATAGTTTGATAAGGCTAATAAGACTAAGAGGCATGATACCTCTAAGGAATTGTTTTGCTACAAGATAACAGAAGGTTCTTCAGTAAACACCCATGTTTTAAAAATGATTGGCTATTTTGGGAAATTAGACCAATTGGATTTTGTCATGGACCATGAGTTAAGTGTTAACTTTGACTTGCAATCATTACCTCAAAAGCTTTTAGCAATTCTTATGAACTATCACATGAACAAGTTAGATAATACATTGCTAGAATTGCTTAATATGATTAAGATTGTTGAAAAGACCTTTAAAAAAGAAAAGAAAAACCTAGTTTTTGTGATAAGGTGAGGCTTGAAAGCTATATACCAATACAAGATCATGCTAGAGAGAGAGATGCGTATGGCTTCCTAGTTGCTGGTGTGGGGCTTAGGAGCTCACCATTAAAGAAAGATCTCATTAAAGAGTGAGAGGGTTGTGACCTTCTTGGTGATGGCAATAAGGATTGGGAGCCCCAACCAAAGAGTGGTGAAATTAGAGTGCAGAGGGTACGTGACCTCCCTTGCATTATCATAGAACATAGGAGCCCCACGCTGGAGAGTAGTTTTTTTTCTAAGAATGGGTGGGCTATGGCCTTCTAAAAATGAAATGGGGTATGGGAGCCTTCTACTAGAGAAAGGTTGTACCAAAGAATGAGAAATCCAAGATCATCCATGGAGATAATATAAAGCTTAGAAGTCCTACTTGAGGGTCATATCAATCTGAGACTGCATTGAAAAGGCAAGAGATTCAAAATCAATCTGTAGAGAATTAGTGAGGGGCTTTTTGGCATCACCTAAAAAAAGTGTTAGACCAATACTACATTGTAGAATGGGAGATCCAAGATCAACCCTTGGTGAATTGGTGAAAGGCTCCTAGGCATCACCTGGAGAATCTGTTAGTTCGAGACTGCACTTGAGAATAAGGATCCGAGATTAACCCTTGAAGAATTATTGAGAGACCCTTAGGTATCGCCTAGAAAATATTCCAATCCGAGATTGCACTGAATAATGAAGGTTCTGAGATCAACCCTTGGAGAATTGGTGAGAGGTCCTTAGGTATCACTTCTAAAATGTGTCAGTCCAAGACTATACTGGAGAATGAGGGCTACGAGATCAATCCCTGGTGAATTGGGGAGAGGTCCTTTAACAGCACCTAGAGAATATGTTAGTCTAAAACTGCACTAGAGATTTGTAGAAAGAAAATTTATGTTAGAGATACATTAATTTTGTTTTAAAAATAAACTTACATTCCCATTATAATTATACTATACATCGTAAGGTGATCTAAGTGATAGGTATGAGAGAAGCTCTTTGAAGGAACATGTCTTAGAGATGGTAAGTTTTTATGATTGTACATCCTAAGGTGATCTAAGTGATAGATATGAGAGAAGTTTTCTGAAAGAACATGTCTTGGAGGTGGTAAGTGTTTGTCTATTAACTTTGAATAGGTGATTCCATTTTAATTGAAGGAAGTAAGAAATGTTTAGGATATACCAAACACTTATGAGTTGGTCCCTTATGGTTCTTTCTCGAGCTTTCATTTCTACTAGAAGAATGAGTTCGCTTGGAAGGTCCTCCATGATGGTTGTCTTTGTAAAAATAATGAGGTCCATGTCATAGCACATTGGATTTTCCCACCTGTATATGATTTTTCATGACTTGCTTCACCTTGAGTAAACTTCTATCTAGTAAGGTATAAACTTTTCTTTAGAAGGCATGTTCATTTACTCCTTTTATCAAGGCCTCTAAAGCTACTGACTTAAGCAACTCTTCTACCTTGAGCATCTCTTCATTGAACCTCTTCAAATATATCCGGGTATATTCGCCCTCTTGTTGGGTAACACCTCCATGGAACATTTATTAGTAGGTATGTTGGTGCTAAAGTGTCATTAACTTTATGCAAAAGTCATTGAACCCTTTGATGAAGTTTGGTTCCAAATTATTTTACCAAGCATGCATAAACCCTTGAAAGGTTGTAGGGAGGATGTTGCACATTGGGTCACTATCCTGAATGACCAATTCTAAGGTACTGCATACCTTTTATACGTGTCCTCTCAAACTAACAAAACCATCATAGTTTTCCAGACTTTTTTTTTTGGAAATGTAGTTCTTAAAGAGTCGAATGTCCAATACTTGTTTGGACATGGGAGCTCAAGCGACACTTTAAAGGACTCTTATGAATGTCATTCTACCCAGTCCACTTTGGGTAGTTTAATCTTCTACAAGCATCTGGTATGGTTTGTAGTTATGGCGACGCTAGGGCGTTGTGTGCTGTTAAAGGTGTTAAGACTTGTTGGGGTGACAAGATTTGATTTAGCCTTTAGGTTGCTAACATGGCCTAAGTGAGGACTTGCACCTAACTAGTGAGTTATTGAAGGTATGGTTGGGCAGAAGTGCTCGCGGTAATGGGCAGACCCATTACTCATCTTAGCCTAAGTGTGTTGTGGTTGTGTGCTACAGAATGATCTAAAAATATCAAAAATAAATTTTAGAAAGAAACTGTTAGTTTTTTTTTATCAGTTTTGCATAGACAACATCAATTAATAAAAGTTAGGGTGTTACACCTAACATGGGCATATTCCCAACATGGGCTCGAGTTACCACACTCGAGCCCATGCACCTTGGACCCAAGAAACAACCTGGGCTTGTCCCTCTTGGTAGCTTGTTGGGCTTGGGAGTGATAGCTCAGGTCATTGTGGGTTGTTTTTTTTTTCTTTTTAAAAGGGTTTTTTTTTCCTATTAAATTTGGGTTTAGTAGTTTTTATCTATAACTTATTAGCTTAGACATTTGGTATGTGTTAAAGGTGATTTTTAATATTATAAGATATAAAATATTGGAGGTCACATGGTAAAATATTTAGTTATAAAAGACTATAGAGCTTAATAAATTATCCAGCATTTGTTAAGTGTTATACAAATAACTAAAAGAACAAAATGATATTTCACTTTTCACATGAATGGAGCATTTTCTTAGCACTTTTATTTTTTTCATCTGTTTTTTTTTTTTTACTATTTTAACCTCAAACATTTTTTTTTCTGCCGATTGAATAGTTGTATGACCTAATCAGAGGTGATTAAGTAACTTCTAAGTTAAAAAAACGGAAACCCATAAATTCAAAAGAGAAATGGATGCTATATACCAAAAAATATGACATGATTCCATCAGCGAAACCAGCTTCTCCGGTATGAAATTTTCACACGAGAATATCGAACTAGTATTTGTGAAACTAATTGCTGATGAAGAAACAGCTAAAGTTCCTAGCTGGTGGATTCCAGCTGAGAAGCAGGGCTTCCTGGAAGCAGCCTGGAATTGGGACTCGGAAAGGAAAAGGACAGGTCAAAGGGATCGATTTATAGTACAGATTACAACTGGATTGCTTTGACGTAGAAGCATACAGTACTTCAACACTGCAATGCTACAGTGTGTTCTAGACTGTGTTGTTTTGGAATATACTCTCAGCATAGGGTTTTCTTTAGTCGTCAACAGCTAATGTGTCAACATCTGTTTAGTAAAATATTGTTTTTGTCGCTTAATGTTGTGGGCAAGTGAAAGTAAATTTTCTGTGTCTGAATTTGCTTGAAATTTCCTCAGAAGATTCGCCGCGTGTAGCTTCTTAAGAATACATAATTAATATATATATATATATATATATATATATATATATATATGTATGTATGTCTATGTATGTATATATGTATGTATTATTACCGCGTGTAGCTTTATAATTATTTCTGTCTCCTTCAGAGAGAAAAATTATAAAGAATATTCATTAATAGATACCGACTTGTCTCATCCCTTGATCGACAACGAAATAAAAGCAGTAATTTTTGTTTCCTTAATTTTAATGTTATATCAACTGTACTTTTGAAAGAGTACATGTAAGAGAAGTGTTTGGTAGGTTGACATAAGAGGATTTGGTATATATTTAAATTAAGACAAGATCATACTATGGATTGTTTAGCGCATTAACTTTGAACAAGATAAAAATTGATCCTTATCCTGTTAAAAGTTGTCTCCAAAAGCAAATTTGGTGCCCCATCATAGAGAGTGGAATAATCTTTTCCAATACCATATATAAACAATTAAAAATCATTATTTCAATTTATTATTATTATTATTTATTTATCACACTTATTTTTTGACTTGGCATACTAAAATGTGACAAATTATATTGAATAAATATTTACATATAGTGGCTTAATTGAAGAACAATAATTTAGAGACTAAATTGTACATATTATAAAATCGGAGGACCACAAAGGTCCAATAAGGATGAAAATGTTATGAAATAAACTATAACGACTAAAATAAGTTATTAAAATAATGTAACAGACAAAAATAAATCTTGAAAAGTTCAATCCATTTCATTATAGTTAAATCTAGTCTAATACAATCTAGTCCACCATTATTTTATATTATCAAGCTCAATCCCACATACTAAACACATCCTTAATCACTAGAACGGTAGGAGATTAAGGAGCACTTCTACCAACGTTAATGCATGTTTGTTTTAACCCTAATCTCTCAAGGCATGAATCTTCATGGAAGATACAAAACCTCTAGTGACTCGGCAGTGGGAATCTTGATGAGATCATGTCAAATAAAAGATAGAGCAAGATCATTGAGCAGGTCAGATTCCTAATGTACTGGTTTTGCAATGGGATTTACGTTCACAATTATTTTCCTGACTTTTTTTTTTGTCCATTGTACGTTTGTTTTGATTTTCAGTTTTTTAAATGGTCCAATTTCATCACATATATTTGTCTCTCTCTCTCTCTATCTCCCTCCCTCCCTAACGTGTTTTAGGTGCTCATACGAACACGTTTTGTGAACCCCAGAGGGATCTGTGATGTTTGCTATATTGTCATATCTTTCAAGAAGTGCAGAAATTAAAAACTATGCTGGAAATCTCCTAAAGGTTTCGAGAACGATACTTATTAATGTTGTTGTTCTTGTTGTAACAACACTGATAATAAATGAAGGTCATTGAACTCATCCAAAAACTTGATGCTAATAATAATAATAATAATAATTCAATTAATTTGCACTAATCTGAATATTCTGCGTCAAATTTTCCCTTTTTCCCAAACTATAATTAATTATACTTATGTTAGATCAATCACAAGCAAGCTTAATTATCGATGGTTGAAAAGGGTTGTAACTAAGTAATAATATAAACTTTGCTTATGATCACTCTAAAATAGACTTTGCCACATTATAAAATACCCGTAAATTCCTTTTTAAATGTCCTTCTCTTCCCTGCCATTTAACTTATCACGTGTATGACATTGGTTTTTACTTCCATTTCCTTTTTATGATCTAAGTGGTGTTACGAAAATATTGTACTTATAAAGTGCTTTTTCTAAAAACAAATCTTATAAAAAATCTATAAGATTTAATATGGTATGAAAAAAACAATATTATTAAAATTATACTGATGAGTTATGATTATGATATAGTTAATTTGATGATTGTGGTTGTAGTGGTAATAAGATTTATGGTGATTGTTGTGACGACTATATTTATATAGTAATGGTGGTGAAAATAATGGCGATGATAATAAAGATGGTTATCATAACTCAATTTTTTCCCCTCTCAAATATATATATATATATATATATATATATATATATATATATATATATAAAGTAGCAAAAAAATGCAATTAGGATGAGTTTGAGAAGAAAAAAATAATGAGAAAAGGGTTAAATTGGCTAAACAATTAAAATAACTATGCCAAGGATTAAACTGGGAAATGCAACAAAATGAAAGGACTAGAAAAATGCAATCAGAGATAAAATGAGGATGAATTGAAAAAAAAAGGAATAAAATTTGCTATATAATTGAATATTAAAAAGACAAGGATTGACTTGGAAAAAAAAGTTAAATTAAAGGACCATTTTAAATGCAATCACGAACTATATTGAAAGAAATATTGAGAAAAAAGATTGAAATTATTCGAAAATAAAAAAAAATTACATTGATCAAATTCAAAAAGATAACAAAATTAAGGGACTTATGTTTAAACGTGAAAAATTCAAATAAATAAACCAACGTGTTTTAGATAAAACAATGATGTTTTCTAGTAAAAATCAGGAAAAAAAAGCCAAAAAACCAAAACAATACTGTTTTGGTGCATAGCCAAAATAAACCATTTTCTTCCTCGCATACCTCAGAAACTTTTCTTTCTTTCTTTTTTAATTTTTCATGGTTCTTGGCCATTATTTGGCCTCAATTCTATCTCTTTTGCCTTCCTAGAACGCTAAACAACATACTATTTCTCTTTTAAAAAATGCAAAGGAAGAAAAAAAAAAGAGTTTTGGGTTTAAAATGGAGGTGTTCTAGACCATCCAGTGTTGACGTTGTTTATATTTCATAAAATTATATCTTCTTCTTTATTTATGTATGTTCATGTAACTATCAATTTTCAAAAAACAACGATAAACTACATCAATGAGTTTTCATCAAGTTATCATCATGTCATATTTAAGCTTGGGTTTTAATAATTAGGTCAACGTGTATCATATGTTTAAGGGATTGAAACATGCATAATTAATGCCTTTTTAGAAAACTTTAAAATGAGATCAATAATAAATTGACTAGTTTTCATCATGTTAGCTTCATGTTTAAATTTGGATTTTAACAGTTAGATCATTGTATCTCCTAGTTTTAAGACCAACGTTAGCCTAGTGCGATATTTAAAATAAAAACAAGGTCAATATTAAGTCCATGACTCTCATCATTATAGGGACCGACCTGGAACAAGCGTAGAATTGTGTTCAACTTTTTTTTGAAAAAAAAATAATATTAAAAAGATCAAGAAATAGTAAATAATAATAATAAAACTAATATAAAAAAAATATCAAGTTACGAGACTGGTGATTTAGGATCGGACATTAACTTGATAAACATGCAGTAATAATAAATGACTAATGAATAAGCTTTAAAGATAATTTGGACAGTTAAAAAATCACGTAAGATAAATTTAGAAGAAACACATAGTTAAGATAACCTTTAGTTGAAAAGGATGTGATATGAGTGATTTTTATCTTTTCTTAAACATAACAAATCCTTTACTTAGATTTTTGAACTAGGCGGAAACTCCAATTTTTATATGTTTCTTTTAATTTTTGGAGGTCCTATTTTCATGTCTGTTGTAACAGCATGACTTTGCTTAGTTTATTTCTTTTACTATCTATATTGTCCTTTATATATAAGCATTTATTCTATCTATGTTGTTTATTTTATTTATTTATTATTACATTTATTTTTAATATACTGGATTGAATTTGTGAGCATATTATTGACTTTGGTCATTTATAGTTTAATCATATTTTCATAAGTAGTAAGAATGATTGACTTTGTAGTCATCAATGTGTTCAAAAGTGTGGTTTCTCTTAAACCTAATCCAGCAACAATATTAGATGATACATTTCCATCTTTAAATCATTATATAAAAGCAGGAAAGGGTTATTTAAGATGTTGTTTATGGTTGTTATTTGTTTGGACAATGAACCATATTGTAGAAGATAAGATTTTAGTTTATTTAGGACATTGTGACATTTATACTAAAAAATTAGAGAAATTTGTCAAACATCCACTAAAAGAGTTAAGGAAGATTACTTTGGAGAAGATATTTTTAAGCCTAAGTGAATCTCTACTTTATTGGGAAACACAATATGCTTATTTTTTTTATTCAATATTGCATATTATGATGATTGTTCATGGGTTATATTCGTGGGTTTGCCGTAAACACCATAACTCAGGTTACCCTAACTATTAACCTCACTACTAAAGAAGTCCAGAGGGTCAAAATGGTAGAAAAACTTGACTTTAAAAAGTTATTCGCAAAAAAATAATGACTTCAAGCAACATAAGGCATATACCATTATGACCTAGTAAAGGTAGTTGATATATGCCTTGTGCTTGACGCCATGATACCTAAAAAGTTCAAAGTGCTTGGGTTTATCAAGTTTACTAGAATATAGTGCTTCATGAAGCATATAATGGTATATTATAGCAAAATGACAAAAGTAGTCCATGATGAGAAGTTGTTGATCTACTTTTCTATAAGAGCTTAAACCACATATTGTTGAGTTGGTAAAAGCATCTAGACAATACGAAGATACAGAGGTGGAGGGATTTAGTCGATACTTTTATAAAGTATTACAAGTGTAATATATGTATGGCCCTAGATTGTTTGCAACACATGGAAAATGGATCCAAATAATCCATTATAGAGGATGCCTAGAAATGGCATAAAATGGTTGTACAAACCCATCTCTAATAAAAAAAAAATGAAATGATCATGTTATTCTTAAATATATTCAAAACTTTACAATGGACCATTATGACCTAGTAAAGGTAGTTGATATATGCCTCGTGGTTGACGTCGTGATACCTAAAAAGTTCAAAGTGCTTGGGTTTATCAAGTACATTGGAAGATAATGCTTCATAATGCAGCAAAATGACCAAAGTGGCCTATGATGAGAAGCTGTTGATATGTTTTTTCTATTAGAGCTTAAGCAGCACATTGTTGAGTTAGTACAAACATCTAGACAATACTAAGATCAAGAGGTGAAGGGATTTAGTCGATGCTTTTATAAAGTATTACAAGTGTAATATGTGTGTGGCTCCAGACCATTCTAGTTTGCAACAAATGGAAAAAGGATCCAAATAATCCATTAGAGAGAACACCCAGAGGTGGCACAAAATGGCTGCACAAACCCATCATCCTATAATAATAATAAAAAATAATCACGTTATTCTCAAATATATTCAAAGCTTTATACTTTGAATAATCAGTTGATAGTTTGACACAATATTTTACAGATATTATTGTTATGTCTAGGAGAATTAATCAAGCAATAAGAACATAATCTCAAATGCTTTTAAAGCTAACCAAAGGAAATGAGAGTTTATCGTTAAGAGAAGGGATACAAAATTGTACCATGTGAAGCCAATCATTTTCAACGTAGAGGTCACTAGAATAATCAATTGAGGTCCAATCAATAAGTAAACACCAGAAATACCAATCATTAGCCACTCACTTCGATGCCATCCAATGTTGCATCCATCGCCAATTTAAGATTCTTTTTCCTGTAAAATCAACCACTCTTTAACCAATCAACATCGAAGGACCAGGTCATCCCTAAAAACTAGGCTTATTAAAATACCTGAAGAAATCAATAACCTCTTCCATTATCATTAGGAGAAATGTTCAAAAGGCTCATTAGCATTGGACAAATTGCTCATAAACCATAAGGACCATTTCAACCACTCTACCCTTATTGGTATAAACATGACAACAAAAATGAATACCATACTGGTGTTATTTAACATAACATTGATAATTATGATATCTTTAAAGGTAAATTCCTTCACCTAATCAAGCCGGGTTGGATAACATTTGATGGAAGTAAAAATATCGCAAACATGAACATAATTTCATTCCAAACCACAATACTACAAGGGAAGGAGGTGTAAGCATGATTTTCAATGAATCTTAATAAGACAGAAAAAGACCAACTTTAAGATGAAAATGAATAGTTTATTTGACATGTTATCCCATAAAAATTACCTTAAGGAACTTTTTAAAGCAAAGGCTATTGAGAATACTAATGAGTGTTGTAAGTTGCATAATGAGTTATGACACAATATCAATAATTGTGTTGAATCTAATCATAAAGTTGAGACCATGATGCTTTAAGGAATGCTATGATTTGAGAACGATAAGGTTGAGAATGAAATGTTTACTAATATCACCATCCATAACTTGAAAGAGAAGGAGATTGAAGACTAAGTCATTTATCCTCAGTTGGGATCAATTGGTTCTCCAACTCTAATCTTGCTCTAGTTGACTGTCAACACCTTGTAAGAGACATTATCCATTAAACAACTGGTTAGGAGGTGTGTTAAGAGGGAAAATCTTGATCAACGGGAGGCAAAAGAGATTTTGATAGTGCTAAAATCTAAGTATTTTTTTCTATTATTTTATCCTTACTAGGAAAGGAATCTATCTTTATATTGAGCTTAGTTTATTTTCATATTAATGAGATCATACAACTTTTATCCAAAATAATCATCTCTTTTTATGTCATTTATTCATGCTTGTCATTCATTTCTTTTTATTTATCATTTGCTTATTCCCCGTACCTTTTGCCTTCAAGAATCCTAAAAGTGGTCACTCCTTAAAATGCTAAAATCATTACATTGAGCATATTTGACCTAATTTTGGTGAAAACTTCATCAAAAGGAATAAAAAAGAGAATTTAGATTGAATATCTCTTTACATGTATCTTGTTCTTGTTTCTTTAATCATAATTGCAACTTTTTTTGTGTGTATTCTCAAATGATGTAACTAAATCTTCCTCATCACTCTTTGCATGATTTTGTATTAATATGACTGATAAGCTAATAGGCTCTACTAGATAATCTTATGGAAAACTTGCTTGGATTTATAAAAAGCTCCTTACTAAATACATGTGTTGTATTTTTTTTTTAACAATACTATATTATATTTTGACTTCTAAAAATAACTCGATGTTTATTTAAAAACAACATTGGACATCTCATTCCACAATTTTAGAGAATAGGATGACCAATATGTTAATTAGGAAATATACTAAGGTTGATGACCATGTTATCTAAAGGAAACCTACCCCATTTGTGGCCACAACAAAAACAAAAACAAATAGGAAGCCCTTTAGTTTTTTAATTTTTTTTCCATTCTTCCCTTGCATATTACATATATTGCTTTGACATTATGAATAATGATACATACTAGGTTCAAAAGCCATGCACTCATGATAAACAATTTATTTATAACTGCAAACAAACTACGCTAGACGAAGTCAATATTTATCAATTCAAGCAGTTCATGTTTGAAATAAGAAAAGAAAAAGGAGAGTTTTGGGTTGAAAAAGGAGGAGTTCTACCAAAAAATAGTAGAGAGGAAGGGAAGAGGAAAAAAAAAAAAACAGAGGCAAAAATCAAAGAGAAAGGGGAACCTTGAGTAGCGTAAGAAAACCACCCGAAAATCACATAACCGTTGGCACACCACCATTTCTATCACCTCAACAGCTCCTCCCTTGTCTGAAACTAGCCTCAAGGTGACTTAAATCCTTCTTCATTCAATTTTCTCTCTTTTTTTCCCCCCTAAAAGCATGGTTCACTATTCATAAATGCAAATAATACACATGTTACTATTCATACAAAGTCAATATTCATCCATGCATTTTGATTTTATTTTAGTTTTATTTTATTATGTTGATGTTATTTACATTTTGTAAAACTACATCCTTTTTCTTTTTATATATGCATGTAAATATTTATTTTCCAAAAAGAATGAAAAACAACATCGATGAGTTTAACTTTTGTTTGAGATAAACAAATAATATTAAGAAATGATTAAGAAATAGTAAATAAAAAATAATATTTTTTTAGAAAACTAATTTAAAAAAAATCATCAAGTTACGAGCCTCCTGATTCAAGGCTTGATGTTATCTCAACAAGTATCCATCAACAATAAATAACTTGCGAATAAGCTCAAAAAATAATTTGGATACTTAAATACTCGCATAAAATAAATTTAGATGAAATACATAGCTAAGGTAACCTTTTTTCAGAATGGATGCGGTAAGGGTGCTTTTTTTCTTTTATTTTTCTTTAAGAATAATCAACCCCTAACTTAGATTTTTAAAACTAATGCATATATTTTAGGATTTTAGTCTCCTTGAAAATAATAGGTGGTAAGTCATTTTCCATACATTTCCTTTAATTTTCGAAGCTCTTATTTTCATGGTAGGTGCGATAGTCGAGGCGAGATAGTGGAGTGATGAGGAGGTGGTAGCAATATGAGGGTGGCAATGATGACAACAATAATAGTGGTGGTGGTTGTTAAAGTTATTTGACGGTATTGTGAGTAGATTAGTAGTTGTAAAATATCTTACAGAGACCTTTATAGTTGAAAACATTTGTTAGAAGAAAAAAAAACAACAACTATGTTTAAATATTAACCAAAATATTTTACATATATCAATGGTTTCTTTAAAAAATAATTTATAAAAAATAAATATATGAAAATTAAGGAAATATCTTATAAAATATTTTACTCAAAAGACACCTTACCTAGAATACAGTGAATGAATCAAAAAGAAAAAAGAAAAGGAGAGAGAAAATATGCATGATTTCAAACTTTACAATGATCATATACCTTCATAGCTTTCATCAGAATTCTTGATAATACAAAATAAACTGTTGGATTTAAAGACCAAAATTCAAATACATGCTTCCAAGGCTTGATATGTATATGTTATTGGAAAATTATTGAGGATCCTCTAAAGTCGTACGTGATGTCCAACTTGCTTCGGCAGATCACCTCGTAGTAAAACAATGATAATAAAGGACAACAAAGCCTCCATTTAACAATACACACACACACACACACCCACACACACATAACTCAGATCAGAGCATGCGGTTGTGGTTTAATAAGATTATAATATAATTTTATAATGTGAAACCAAGAAGTTCTTTGACATCTCAAATTTGAGTTCTAATTTTCCAACCAAACTTTATATGCGGTGACCTTTTTTGTTTAATGAAAAACTTAGTTTGCACATGTTTAAACACTTTTTAAATTATTGGCAATTCTTAGTTAACATTTAGAGTATAAGGTATTTTAATTGACACTTTTTTTTAGCAACTTCTATTTTGTTCGTAACTCAGTTACTTTCTTATCAATATGCTACAATTAATAGTTTATACCTTTTTTGTAAAAGAAACTATACAATTGAAACTTAATCATGAAAAGAGGCAAGTAGCAAGCTCATAAAAACTTGTGGAGTGTAGGGATGCAAGAAATTAAACCTTAAGAAAAGATAAATTTTCTTATCCAAAATCTCACAAATTTATCTTGATAAATCAAACATTACATTCTCAAAAGATATCCAAATTAAATGATCTTGGAGATATACAACTTTTATGTTTATGAATTTATCAAAATAAATCAATTTGATTAAGAAAATAAGCTAAAAGTCAAGGGTCAGAATCTATTAGTTTTAGAAAGAAAATCAAAAAGACATTCTCGAAAGATATTCGAATTAAATGATCTTGATGGCAAGAGAAAGATAAGATCGAGATATACAACTTTATATTTATAATTTTTATGCAGACTTGTCCAATAAATATTTATAATTTGACATTGAATCTGTATTGTTTCTGTCTTGGGTATAATAAAGTACAATTAGGCCCTGAAATTCTCCGTGACCTACTTTCTCTACGTTGCAAGCCTTTATTTTATTTCATCTCAACATACAAGAGTACAACATTTTCTTTTGTATAGGGCCTCGTATGGTGCCATACCAATAATGGCCTAGTAACTATTATTCTAAGTAAACTCCAAGGGTAAATGGTCTTCCTAGTGTCCCTCAAATTCTAGAATGCACGCTCTTAATAGGTCTTCTAGTACTTGGATGGTCCTTTTTTATTGACCATCATTTTATGGATGGTAAGTTGTGCCCAAAGAATTTTAGAGGTTGGGCCATAGTCTAGAAGTAAATCGGGGGTCTTTGTCCGACACTATGGAAATTAGAATACCATGCAATCTAACTACCTCATTTACATATATCCTGGTTAGCTTAGCTTATCCACCAGATCTGTCATCTTTACAGGTAGAAATAGGGAAAAAATCATTAGACTATCTATAATCACCCATACTGCGTCATTCCCCTCTTACTCTTCGGTAGTCCCATCATAAAATATATTGTGATGTCCTTCCATTTCCATTCTAAAATTGAAAGGGGTTGTAACCCATCTGCAGACTTTTATGTTTCATCTTTACTTTTTGACACATTGCATATTTAGCCACATACTCCACTATTTCCTTTTCCATTTTAGGCCACCAATACAAACTCTTCAAATCCCTATACATCTTTGTACTACTAGGATGGATTGCAAGTTTCGATTCATGGGCCTCCTTAAGTACTTCTTCCTTCAGACCCTTTTCATCGGGCATATATATCCTATTCCACGTCCTTAATATTCCATTTTCTGTCATCCTAAATGGAGAATTCTTGCTCCTCTTCATCCTATCCCTCTCTTTAAGTACATTTATATCTCGCCCTTATGCCTCTCGAATCTTATCCCACAAAACTGGTTGAGCCCTTAAGTTAGCTAACAATTAACTCTCTCCCTTATATTCAATTGAACTTGTAAACTTCCTAACTCCAAAATTTCCCTACAATATCATACTATTAATCTATTAATTACTTCCTTTCTTTTTCAGCTCAAAGCATCAATTATGATATTTGCTTTTCCCGGTTGATAATCGATTATGCAATCGTAATCTTTGATTAGTTCTACCCACCTTCTTTGTCGCATGTTCAATTCCTTCTGCGTCATCAAGTACTTGAAGCTTTTGTGATCGGTAAACATCTGTACTTGAGCTCCGTACAAGTAATGTCTCCAAATTCGTAAGGCAAATACAACTGCGACTAATTCTAAATCGTGCACCAGGTAATTTACCTCATGTATTTTCAGTTGTCTATAGGCTTTGGCAATTACCTTTTCACGTTGCATTAGTACACACCTAGTCCTTTCTTGGAAGCATCACTATATACTACAAACCCTTCTAATCCTTCTAGGAGGGCTAACACTAGAGCCGATGTCAATATTTTCTTAAACTCTTGGAAACTCTCCTCGCATTTTCTTGTCCAATCAAATTTGACTTTCTTACAGGTCAATTGGGTCATTGGGGAGGCTATCCTTGAAAAATCTTCGATTAATCTCTGATAGCACCATACCAATCCCAAGAAGCTTTGAATCTCCGTCATGTTTATGGGTTGCTTTTATTTCAAAATAGCTTATACTTTTCTAGGGTCCACATAAATCTTTTCCCTAAATATAACATAGCCTAAAAACACAACTTCGGATAGCCAAAACTCAAATTTGCTTAACTTTGCATATAACTGAGTCCTAAAAGATGTCTTTTGAATGTCTTGCTCCTTAATCCTGAGTTGGTGGTATCCCAACATTAAATCAATCTTCGAAAACACTTACAACCCTTTTAACTAATCAAATAAGTCGTCAATCTTGGGTAACATATACTTATTTTTAGCTGTCACTTTGTTCCGTTGTCAGTAATCTATGCATAATCAGGAATGTTCCATCCTTTTTCTTTACAAACAACATTAGGGCTCCACAAGATGAGTTGCCAGCTCGGATAAATCCTTTTCCCAACAACTCTTGTAGTTGAGTTTTAAATTCCACTAACTCGATTGGGGCCATCTTATAAAGAGTTTGTGATATTAGGATCGCACCCGGGAAAACTTCTATTGACACTTCAATGTCTTATTCCAGAGGCAATCCTAGTAAGTCTTCTGAAAATACTTCTGGAAACTCTTATTCTATTGGGATTTCCAACAAGCTCACTCCTTCTTTCTCCATATTCATCATATAGATGAGGTAGATCTCACCTCTTTCCTTCATAATTTTTCTAGTAGTGAGCATCAACTCCAATCCTTCATACACACTATTTCTTTCACCTCTGAATCCCACCTTCTTCCTACTAGGCATCCTAAGAGACACCACTTTAGTATAACAATTTATGTTAGTATGATATGTGCTAAGTCGATCCATCCCAAGAATTACATCAAAATTTTGTATCTCTAGAGGGATTAGGTTTACCCTCAATTCATACCCACTTACATTTACTCGACATCCCCTATAAACATCATCTATTGTTATCCCTTCCCCCAATAGAGTACAAATTATTAAACCCTTACTTAATCTATCTACAGGTACTTGTAATTTGTTCATAAATTTTTGTGCTATAAATGAATGTGTAACCCCTAGGTCTATTACCACATAATCCTTATGAGCATCTATTAGAGCCATACATGCTACTACTTTTATAAATGCCCTGGTTGTTTGTTGGTTTAAATGGTACACTCTGTTTGGGGTCCTATCTCCTCGATTCTGGCCTGACCTCTACTCATACTCATACATGACTATAAGATGAGTCTATTCCCTGGCTGACCTATCCACAGTGACTAAATGTTGTTGACTCTAAGTTTGTGCTCGATTAGGGCAATTCCTCTTGAAGTGCCTATATTCCCCGCTTAAGTGACACTCATCCTTCAAATATTGACAATCCTTCCATATATATCTTTCTGTTGACAAATAAAACATCTCTCGGGCATCACCCTACAATCTTCTAGGTGACAATACTTCATATCGTTGAAAGGAAAAAGCTCTTTAATCTATAGTTCTTGATGAACCGCCACCCCGAGTCGGGCCCGATCTACAAATAATAATCTCATGTCTAGTACTGCCTTACTGAATATATCTGCATGAGGATCCTCTAAAAGAAAGGCTACCCCCCCCCCCCTTTTATAACTCTAAGCTTAGGTTTTTCCACTACTTTATTTTGGATAAGAAGGTCTACTTAAACTAGGAAGATGCTCATTTCTTTTTTATATTATCTCCTTCATCCTATCTTCTAATGTGAGGCTGCTCCTTATTTAGTATTGACTCTAAGGTCTGAACCACCTCACTAATTCCTTTATGGTACAAGGTTGGAAGGTCACCAATTCCTTTCTCAATTCTCGCCAAAGACCATCCTGAAATCTTTCAACCCGATGTTGTTCTATAGGTAACAATGCATTGGCAAAGGTGGAGAGGTCCTGGAAACGCCTTTCATACTATCCCACATTCATACTTCCATACTTCAACCCTAAGAAATCTTGTTCTTTTTTTCTTTGATGTTGTTCGGAATAGTATATGACCTCAAACTCCTTATAGAAACTAACCCACACAAGTGCTTCCCTGCCTTATAGTTTCTCACTACAATCCACTAGGTCTAAGCACTATCAGCCAACAATTGCGCTATACAATTTACCCTCGCCTCTTTAGGCACTGGAATCCGGGTAAGCGACTCTTTTATCTTTCGAAGTCACTATCTTGTAACTTTTGCATCCTCATCCCCCAAAAAAGGCAAACAACCCATATCCTTTATATTCTTAACCCAATAGACTAAGGTATGAGTAGTCTCCCCTACTAGTCAAACATGTAACCCTTGTTATACCCGACAAAATAGCTTTGACCAGTTGCTCAAAATAGATAGGGTCTGGCAACACAAAAGATGCCCCTAGTGGTGTCGTAGATGGAACCCCAACTGGGCTCTGATACCAATTTGTAACACTATTATCCTCTAAAGGATGTTAAATATGTAAATACTACAATAATTTCACATTTTAAACCGAGTATGCATTTTCTTTGTGTCTTCTTATCATGGAAAATTTTTGTTTTGTATTTATACACATCATCATATTCCTATATTGATAAGCAATTCTGATGAAAATTTGGCAAAGTTTCCTTCATAAGTTAATATACCAAGTTATCGATTATCTCATTCATTGCACAATTCCATATCATCTTAACCACAAGTCAGTATATATATATCACCTTTCGATAATGACATCATATCCATTCACAAGAATTTTAACTACAAACAAATGCTAAGAAAAAAGCATGTTCAATCACATATACCTATTAATCTTGAGATGTATAGAAAGAGAAGCATAATCTAACACACACATCTCATGTTTGTATTTCGTGTTACGTTATCTTACTAAGCCTCAAGTTAATTTCTTTAACTACCTTTATGTGTTTTATTTTCTTTGGATTTAATCTAATGACTAGTATAAAACATGAGTGATTTATTTATACACACTATGGGAATTCATACAAAAAATACATAAATATCATCTTATATAATAATAGTTTACTTAATAATTTTGATTACATAAATCTAATATAGATAGAAGAATGTCATTAAGAAAAAAAAGAAAATAGAAAGAGCTTTTAATTTAGTTTGCAAAATTATTTACAAAAAAAGTTTTGAAATCTTTCACATATTGCAAAAACAACCTCAATTACATTGGTTCCCAAAAACTTCAGAAACGGTCCCAACATTGGCTAACTTATTGCGAAAGCGACTCCATTACATTGGTTTCCTAAAAACTTCAGAAATGATCTCAGCATTAGCTTTCTCTCATTGTGAAAGCAACTCAATTTCATTGGTTTCTGAAAACTTCGGATACAATCTCAACATTGGCTTTTGTTTATTGTGAAAACAACTCAATTTCATTGCTTTTCAAAAACTTCATAAACAATTCGAACATTGGCTTTCGCTCATTACAAAAGTGACTCAATTACATTGGTTTTCAAAAACTTCAAAAATGATCTCAAGATTGGCTTTCGTTCATTGTGAAAGCAATAAAATTTCATTGGTTTCCAAAAAATTCAGAAATGATTCTAATATTGGTTTTCGCTCATTGTGAAAGCAACTCAATTTCATTGGTTTCCAAAAACTTTGGAAATGATTCTAACATTGGCTTTCGCTCATTATGAAAACAACTCAATTACATTGATTTCACATCATATTTATGATTCATCCATATTCTTTTCATGCTTAGCATTCATAATTTCAACCAAAAGTTTCAATTAACCTTATAATTTTTAAGTGAGACTTTACTTACCTCCTTCTCCGGTCGAGCGAGCTCCACCGATAGAAGATCATGTTCCCGGCGTTCCCCCTAGACCATATAAATACTTTTTGTTATTATGTTATTTAAAAGTCTATATACTCATTCTTTGTACAAGAAACACTTCTTTTAAACTCCATATTAGAACTCATTATGTTCAACAATACATGACAATGCACTAGAACACTGTTTAGTGTTTCTCTCCCCACTAGAGTTATAGAACTCAGTTTTATTTGGGGATTATTTCTTCAGTAAGCTAAGACACAAATACATAATTTTTGTGCAAAGGGTTCAACCGAGCCTAACCCGCAAGAGCCACCGCTACTCCCTCTCTCTCACCTATAGACCTTTTTCTTCTTTTTCCTTCTCTGCCATCCACTACCAGTTCCACTGCTACACCGTCGGCTGCACGTCATCCTCCACGGCCAAACCACCACCACACCAGGTAGCCTACTCCCCTTCCTCTTCCTCTTCCTCTTTTGTCCACTGTTCATGAATAGTGGACATGAATTATAATTCACGCCACTGTTCATGTGGTGTTCACGTTGGGCCGGGCCAATTCTGGCGTGGACCAAATGGCTAGGCCTGACAAAAAAAAAAAAAAATATATGTTGGGCCGAGATCAGCCCAACCCCTTTTGGGTCATGATCAACCCGACCTCCCTTTCTTGGGCCGAGTCCAGCCCAATCATTCTTGGGTCGGGCCAACCCAAATATTTAATATTATTTAATTATTATTATATAATATTAAAAATCAAAAAAATCAAAAATCCTTTTAAGAATTTGTGATTTTCTTGCATGTTTTTTTTTTTTACCAATTTTGCTTAATATTGGGTTGTATTTTTTAATCTGTAAGATACAAATCTAGTATTAAAATACTCATTTTCTCTAAAATATTTCTAAAAAAAATTTTAAAAGTTTCAAAACTTTTAAATTAATTTCCCTTTTCAAAAAACAATAAAAAAATATCTTATTTTCATGCATAGCACCAGATCCTGAAAAGTTTTCCAAGCATATTTTCATTTAAAAAATTGTATCTTTCTCATATTTTTAAAAGCAAAAAAAAAATGAATATCGTAACCAGTTTATTTTCATTAGAATTTGGCCAAAATATCAAAAATCTTTTACCAATCATTTTTTTATATTAGGATTTAGATATAGATTTTAATATATATGCGGTGTAAAACTATACAATAGAGTACAGTCTCAAGTATTAAAGATACAAGATGTAAAATAAATGTGATGCTAAAGTTTGGACTTTAGAATTATTAAGATTAAATCCGATGAGGTAGAGACTCTCTCACGAAGAGAGATCTACCTTAGACCTTAAAAAAGACCAACGAATAAAAGTCTGACCTAGAAAAACAATCAAACAACAATACAACTTACCTTAGATAGGGTGCATTAAGGGTGATGCATCTTTTCCTTGCACAATCAATCCCTTACCCAGACTCTCGCAGACCATAATTTCCTAGTAACCATAATACTAGGTGGCGACTCCTAAACCTTAATCATATTTTTATAATTAAACCTAAAACTTTTTTCCTTCCCAACAACAATACCTCCTCAAGAGACATAAAAAAGATCGTCTTTTTTTCATGTTTTTTTATGAAATGAAAGTAGCATTAAAATTTATTATGTAGCTCCAGTTATGACTAAAACAGTAACTAAAGGTCAAAACTGGCAAATTCAAATTTTCTTATTCCAATTTTTTTTTATAATGTTTGAATGATCACCTACAAGCTCTTTTTGAACATGAATTAAAATAATTAAAGCTTGTACTTTATTATTTTATATCTTCTTGAAGTCTATCTTAGCTCATGTGTCTTGAAAAAGTCCATTGAAAGCCTTTTTGAATCTCTTAACTCTAAGTATTGTCATTAGACCAAGTGGAACCTCTTATACATCTCTTGGTGGTTCTTAGGCTGCATCATTCCCTTTCTCTTTGAAAGAATTCATCCTTAAATCATCACCTACATAAAATAAATAGAGATCACAAACATTAAATGTAGTACTAACACCAAACTCAACTAGTAGATCCACTTTATAGATAATGTCATTAGTACCTCTATGATCTGAAAATGACCATCTCCTCGAAGCATCAATTTTGATCTCCTTTGTTCAAGAAAGTTTTCCTTCCTCATATGCTTCCAAACACAATCTTCTAGTTCAAACCTTACTAATTTGCATCTTCCATTAACCTTGAATGTATATTGCTCATTCTTTTTCTCCATTTATTGTTGTATCTTTGCATGTAAGTCTTTCACCACCTATGTTTTTTATTATCATCAAAACTAACCCTTTTATCAACGCGTAAAAGAATCAAATCTAATAGTGTTAAAGGATTACAATCATAAAAATCTCAAATGGTGAATAACCAGTAGTAGAATGCACTATACGGTTATATACAAATTCAACAAAATCACAAACAATCTTTCTAATTTTTAAGATTCTTTTAAATAATAACTCTTAATAATTTAGTTAAAGTTATGTTTACTACTTTAGTTTGACTAACTATTTATGGATGATAAATAGTAGAAAATAAAAGTTTAGTTCGTAACTTATCCCACAAAACTTTCCAAAAGTAGCTAAGAAACTTAAAATCCCGACTAGACACAATGCTCCTTGGAACACCATGTAACCAAACTACCTTCCTAAAGAATAGATTTGTTTGTTGTTGCATCATTAGTTTTATGGCAAAGATATGAAATGTATCATCTTAGAAAATCTATTTACAACAATAAATATAGTCCTTTCTTTTTCTTAACCTAGGTAAATCTAAAATAAAGTTCATAGAAATATCAACTCAGGGTTACTTAAGAATAGGTAAAGATGTATATAACCCTTGAGGCATCAATTTAGACTTAGCTTGTTTACTTGTTACGTACTTAAACAAATTCTTTGCACATCTCTTTTCATGTTAGACTAATAAAAATAATCATGTAAAACTTCTAAAGTCTTAGTAATCCCAAAGTCTCCCATTAATCTACCATCATGAGCTTTCTTTATAAGCAATTCATGCATTGAACAATTAGACACACATAATCTTTTATCTTTAAATAAAAATCCATCATGCCTAAAAAACCATTAGTTGCCGCAAGTTCACATTGGAAATAAATTTCACCGAAATCAATATCATCAAGATAAAATTCTTTCACATACTCAAATCTTAAAAGTCTAGTATTCAAAGTATTATGAAAAACATATCTTCATGATAATGCATTTGTAACTATATTTTCCTTACCTAGCTTGTATTTGATGACATATCGGAATATCTCAATAAATTCCATTCATTTGGCATGTCTACGATTTAACTTACCTTGACTTTTCAAGTGTCTCACTGATTGATTTGAAATGGCAGATCCATACGGTGACGCGTTGATTGTTCTGTCAGAATCATCGACGGTTTCACCGACGGAGTTTCCGTCGGTGAAACCGTCAGGAAAAGTTAATATATATCCACTTTGCCGACCCTCTCCTCCCTTATTTCTCCTTCTTCTTCCTAATCCCAACTCTCCCCATCTACAAACAACCAGCCCCCCTCCCCCCAAACAAAAATCTCCTTCATATCAGCACAACAAGTTATATATCTTGAAATTTTGTGGTCACAGCATCCGTGTTCTGATTTACCGACGGATTTTATCAATTTTTGTAAGTAATTCTATCTTTTTAAATTTTAACATTTAATTAAATGTCAATTTTATTGTTTTTTTAGTATATCTATTTTGTTAGTACATGTACATGTTTTATTGTTATTTCTCAAACAAACTTGTAGTATATGAATGTATAATTCTATACCTGTTATGGTTTGTTTTAGATTTTGTAAGATTGTATTTGTTTGTAAATTGTTAAAACTTTATGGAACTACCAAAGTACATGTGCTGTTTTGAAATAATTAATAGCTTCCTTAATGGGTCCGTTTAAAGTTTTATCAATGGTGTTGCGGAGTGGTAATTTCTAAAAATCTCGAGGTAAAGTAATATTTTTGCAAGTTTATTTACCTAACTTAGTTAATTAATACATTATGTCATCATAATTTTATAGAGGTTCGATATAAATCATAGATGATCGTTCATGGATGTATCGAGATTCACCCCAAGGATTGCAGAGGATGAATTATTGTAATGGGGTTCAGGGTTTTATTAATTTCGCAACATCTATTCCTAGAAATTTTACTAAAGGCAATATTAGGTGTCCATGCAGGAAGTGTCAAAATAAAAAGTATCTGCATCCAGATGTTGTAATGATGCATCTTCTACACAAAGGGTTTATGGAGAATTACCAGTGTTGGTATGCACATGGAGAAGTATATGTTAGTGAGAGGAGAATGGAAGAAACGGTGGTTGGGTCTACTTCTAGTGCTAGCAACGTGTATGAAGCGGCAAATGACAACACTAATCCTTACAGAAATATGGTTATGGATGCAATGAGAATGAATCAAGGTAATGTCAGTCAATGTCCAATCATCGAAGAAGAACCTAATGTAGATGCAGCTAGGTTTTTTGATTTGTTGAAAGATTCTGACGAACCATTATGGGATGGCTGCACGAACCACAGTAAATTATCGGCCGTAGCACAGGTGTTCACCATCAAGTCAGATCACGGGTTGAGTGAGACCAGGTATGACAAGATTATTAAATGGGCAAGAAGCATTTTACCTGAAGAGAACAGGCTGAAAGAGAACTTCTATGCTGCGAAGTCCATGATGAAACCCCTCAGTTTAGGATACCAGAAAATTGACATGTGCCCTAACTTCTGCATGTTAAACTACCTTGAAAATGCTGAGATGACCGAGTGCATGACATACGGGCATTCCCATTACAAACCTAGAACTGGCAGGGGAAAGACTCTAGTGGCATATAAAAAACTTAGATACTTCCTGATCACACCTAGACTGCAGAGGTTATCATGTCACCAAGGACTGCTGAGCACATGACATGGCACCAAGCACACCATGCGGTTGATGGAGTGATGGTTCATCCTTATGACGGCGAAGCGTGGAAACGCTTTAATAGTGTTCATCCTCACTTTTCAGTTGAATCAAGGAATGTGCGTCTTGGGTTGTGTACAGACGGATTCAACCCATTTGGGTCATTTGTTGCTCCTTATTCTTATTGGCCGGTCATACTCACAGTTTATAACTTGCCACCGGGAATGTGTATGAGGCCGGAGTTCATGTTTTTATCTACTGTCATACCCGGTCCAAGTAGCCCGGGGCGGAATATAGATGTTTGTCTTCAACCATTGATTGATGAGTTGGCGCAGCTGTGGTCCTCCGGAGCTTTGACTTATGATATATCGAGGAAACAAAATTTCCTTATAAGGGCGGCTTTGATGTGGACTATCAATGATTTTCCAACTTATGGAATGCTTTCTGGTTGGAGCACGCATGGGAAACTCGCATGTCCATACTGCATGGAAAACAACAAGGCATTCACGCTAGTAAATGGAGGTAAAGCTTCTTTTTTTGACTGTCACCGTCGCTTCTTGCCACTTAATCACAGGTACAGAAAGAACAGAAAAGATTTCTTTGTTGGCAGAGTTGAAAAAGATGTTGCATCCCCGCGTCTTTCTGGTGAAGAATTGCATGATGTTGTCTCAGAGTACAGTGACATTGTGTTTGGCCTTCAATCAGGTAAGCAAAAGTTTCCTGGTTTTGGTTTGACCCATAATTGGGTAAAGCGAAGTATCTTTTGGGAGCTTCCTTATTGGAAGACCAATCTGCTCCGCCATAACCTTGACGTCATGCACATCGAAAAGAACATGTTTGAGAACATTTTCAACACCGTCATGGATGTGAAGGGGAAGACAAAGGACAACATCAAGGCTAGATTGGATATAGCTTTATACTGTAACCGTAAAAATATGGAGTTGGTTTATGATGAGTCACGGGTTGCAAAACCAAGAGCAAGTTTCATGTTAGAGAAAAACGCACAACTGCTAGTCTACAAATGGCTTAAGAGTCTGCGTTTTCCGGATGGACATGCATCAAACATATCAAGGCTGGTTAATATAGAGGACTGCAGATTGTATGGAATGAAGAGTCATGACTGCCACGTGTTTATGCAAACACTCATCCCATTAGCTTTTCGTGATTTGTTGCCAAAGGGAATATGGGATGCACTCACGGAGATCAGTCATTTTATATCCGTCGGTGAATCCGTCGGTATAACTGTCATATAAGTTCCAGCGACCGCCCCTTCAGTTCATTTTTTCTTCCTCCTCAGTTTTTCACCTTAAATTTCGATTCTTTTCCTCTCCATTCTTCAAAGTTTTCACCTGCAATCTCTAGCAAGTTTTCTTATGAATCTTCATCAATTTAAAAGGTATGTGTTTCTTCTATTTCATTTTATTTTAAGGGTTTTTTTTGCTATTTTTTTTGTTATGTTTTTTGTTTTGGTGTATTTTTTGTTATGTAGATAAAGTATTGAATTCAACACATTATTAAAGTAAGCATATTTCATTGCTAAAGTCTATAGTTTTTTTTTTTAGTTTATTGAATATTTTTTATTGTTGTATTGACATAATTATTATTAGTTAATTTGTTGAATATTTATTGTTAATGTTGAATTTACCATAGAATTAGTAATTAAATATGTTTGAATAATTATTAATTTTACTCTATTATTGCATGATTTGTGTTTAATGTTTTGCATTTATTTTGATTGTTATTCTAGAGTTTTTTTCTTTAATTTATTGTTTTCTTGTATTGGTATAATTATTGAATAATTTTTTGAATTGTAATTGTTAATGTTGAATTTACCTTAGTATTAGTAATTGAATATTTTGGAATAATTGTTAATTTTACTCTATTATTGCATGATTTATGTTTAATTTTTTTCAATTAATTTTAATTGTTAGTCTACAGTTTTTTTTATTTATTGAATATATTTTATTATTGTATTGGCATAATTATTGAATAATTTGTTGAATTGTAATTCTTAATGTTGAATTTACCTTAGGATTAGAAATTGGCATAATTATTGAATAATTTGTTGAATTGTAATTCTTAATGTTGAATTTACCTTAGGATTAGTAATTGAATATGTTGGAATAATTAGTATAGATTGGGTCAATTGGTTGTGGCTTTTGTTAATATGTGCAGGTTTGTGGATTTGGGTAGTATCCGGTATAGGGGAGTAGTATCCGGTATAGGGGAGGTGCTATCGAATTTTTTTTTAACATTTCAATTTAATTATGTAATTATTTGTATAAAATTGTGGAGATGCGTAGAATAAAAACCAGAGCTGGTCGCTCAAGTACGGTCGCAGCTAGTTCGTCTAGCAGCGATGATGATATTTCCTTAGGTGCCTCTCAAGAAGAGGCACCTACACCACCTGCGCCGTCAACCGATGCTGCCTCTTCCAGCGGTACTTCACAGTGGAGAGGCGGCGTGCCTTCGCAGCGAAATCAATTTACCCGCAAGTATGAGGCACAGTGGAAGGACGACCTTTCAATGTAAGTTTGTTAAGGTTTAATTTTTTTAAAAAAAAAATTACAACATAATTTATGAAGTAATCACTATTTAATTTATTTCATTTATTTTCAAGTTCACAAACATTGAGGCCGCCCGAGTAATATCATCGGCGTTTAAATCGTCGATGGAGATTCCATTGTTTCAATGGAGACAGATATCCAAGCATCCTGAATGGATGCCTCAAATCAATGCATGGTTTGGCAGATTTTCAGGTTGGTGTTAATTTATAATTTCCAGCTTATTTCTAATAAATTATTAATATAATTGTAAATAAATTATTGTTTTTATTTAAACTTGTTTATTTATACACAACACAAATTCTGCTGGGACAGTGAGCATAACACTGTTGTGAGGAGGGTGTGGGAAAATCACGCGGCAACAAGGTAAGATCGAAAAAAATACAGGATTTTTTTTAGACTAAAATTTATGTTTCGAAATGTAATTTTTGGTTGCGTGAAGTAGGTTGCGTGATTTTTGGTATGAAGCACAGAAAATGGCAAAAAAAACCGCGAGGGATAAGGGTTTCCAAGGTTGGAACGAGGTTGCGGTTTGGAGGGATTTCAAACCGATATACATCCTGGAAGATATATGGCCGCACTATCTTGAGCACGTGACGTCTGAGCGGTTCACACGACGCTCACAGTCCGGTGTTGGCAACCGGAATCGACCAATTCATGGCTCAGTGACAACGCACACTGGCGGCTCCATTCCGTTTGCTGCACATGCGAAACGAATGGTAAGATTAATTTAAATGAAATATATCGTTAAATTAAGTTGTTGTTAATATTTCTTGGACGTGAGCCGAGCTCGATGGAGCTGTTTGTGGAGACGCACGTGCGGAGTCAAGACCGCCAAAAGGGGGCGCAACAGTTCGTTGATAACTGTGCTCAACATTTCATGGTATGTTTGTTCGACCATTTTATTTTGTAAATTATTATGTAAGTTATTATGTTTATTGAATTCGATCCGGATTTGTGGATGGAGGTTGGCTCGTCAGGTGGACCCGATAAAAATCGGGTTTACGGGCTCTCCAACACAACGGCCGACAACTTGCGGTCGACCCGTAGTGTTTCAACCGTTGGGAGCTCCTAATCAATATCGAGCTCCCAATCTAAGGAGTTCGTGGCCTTGCAGCAACACACGGCTCAGCTCACCGAAAAATACTACCACCTATCAGCAGAGTACGCGCAACTCACACGCAACTCAAAGCGTCTCATATAGAACAAAGAGCGGAGTCTGTACAACAAAAGGTGGCTTATGAACAGCTTCGCGAAATGGTCATGAATGATGTAACCATATTATTCGATAGTTTCACCCACATCTACCTAATGTTTTGTCCATGTTTTATATATAAAATGCCTTGATATTCTTTGTTTTTTTGTTTTGAAGGCATTTTTGGATGAAAGATGCAAAAAGGAGTAAATTGGAGGTAATTGGCAGATTTGACGTTCAGTCGATGTTTTGTGCAGAGCGTGAGTTCTAGAGATCGAAATGAAGTGATTCCAGTGGCACTAAAAAGCTAACATCCATACCTTTCTGGAAATGTAATGCAAGAAAAATAAAAGGAGAAAGATCATGGAAATCACATCCTGCAAAGTCAAATCTCGCATTCTGCCAGTGTTGACCTTTGGTCATTCAAAATTTAATATCTGGAGCTACAGAAGTCCAATTGATGCAAACTCAATTTTATTGGATTCCTAATTCAAAGACCTATCCACGCTCCAAATTGCAGCCAAAACCGATGTCATATGAGGGAGATATGATTTTCCAAAGATGACAACTGAATTCTGCCAGCAAACAGGTTTCGTGAAGAAACGAGTCCAAATTACATTTCGAAGCATCTAAACCGACATCCAAGTTTTTATATCAGCAATTTAGCTCCTCTAAGTCAGAGTTTGAAGATTTCATGCAAGGCTATTTCTCCTTTTTAGGAAAAATAGTTATTGAAGTACTTAAATGTAAACTGTCAACTTAAGGAAGGACTATTTTGTAAAATAGAGACCTAGGGTTTCCTAGGATATAAAAAGAATGAGAGAAGAGAAGGGGGGCAGCCAACCAAGAAGAGAAAAACGCCCCCTTCCTCTAAGAAACCCTAAATTATGCATTCTTCCTTCTTTTTGATTAGTTGCTCAACAAACATGCAAGGCTAAACACTTTTTCTTGGTTGCAAGGACACGGAAACCTTCGGATTTCAAGAACTGTGAGATTTATTTTACCTTTTCTTTTCAGTTTATATGATGAATATGTTTGTTCTCCTATGCTTATTTTTCCTATGATTGTTTATTTTAATTGCTAGAGCGGACTCTAAGTTATTATTGTAGACAATCTATTGTTAAGTTTGATATCAAAACCGGAGTTGTGGTATATGAACTTGTGAAGCAACTGAGTTTAATAATTGTGGCGGATCTACGTTATTAATCTTAGGGAGAACATTCAATCAAATCAAACATAGACTGCGGACAGTTATGTTTTCTTGATTAATCAACTTATCTAGTTCTTAAGGCTGCCATTGAATTAAATTACTAGTGCGGACACTGTGGTTGTTTGATGGTTAGGGCTAGTTATACGGCGGATCCGTTAACTAACCAATGTTAAGAAGAGATAAATATTCAGAATATAAATTGATGTTTCGTTTCCATGATCAGTTCTGATTTCTGTAGGTGGATGTGTGCTTGCGACCAAGGTTTGTTTTCTTGATAAGTTTCGATTTTAATTGATTTTGTTTGCTAGTTTAATTGCTGTCATAGTTTAGATAATCACAAACCAAATCCCCCCAATTACATAACGTACAACATAAAAATCTGACTTGAAACTTCCTCGTGGGATCGACCCCTTGCTTGCTCTATACTATCTTGTGTGTTTTAAGCTAGGGTAATTAATTTGTGCGACCGCGACATCGCAACAAATTTTGGCGCCGTTGCCGGGGAGGTAATTTTAGTTGATTTTTGTGCTTGTACTGTTATTTTTATTTGCTGTGATTCAAAAAAAAAAAAAAAAAAAGAGAAACAGAATTTTTGCTTGCGACGGTACTGTTCACTTGCGGTAGCGGTACTGTTCAAAACAGAGTTTTTGGTGGAATTAGGTATCGGGCTTTTTTTTCCTAAAGGAAAACGACGTTCTGAACAGGACTAGTGATATATCACTAGCCCCACCCTATTGAGGCCAAATTCCGCTGTTTTCTAGTGTTTTTAGGCAGTTTTAGGTTTCTACCGTAGGATTTTCGTACAATTTGCATTGTTTTCGATCTCTTGTGTGGTTACTTTCTTTTGAGTTTTCTTAGCAATTTATGCCTGTGACCCGTTCTACTAATCAAATTCAAGTGCAGGTTGATCTTGAAATAGAAAGTACTTTACACAGATTAAGAAAGGAAGCTCGCCTCAACACCATGGCTATTGCACGACAACAAACACTCAAAGAGCTTGCTGCTCCTAACGTGGAAAATCAACCATTGTGCATTAACATTGACAATAATGTAAACTTTGAGCTCAAATCTGGTTTTATACATTTGCTACCAACTTTCAATGGTCTTGCAGGAGAAGATCCTCATACTCATCTCAAGGAATTCCATATGGTTTGCGTTGGCATGAAACCGAATGGAGTTGACGAAGAACAGGTTAAGTTGAAAGCTTTCCCTTTCTCTTTAAAAGGGGCAGCAAAGGCATGGTTTTTCTCTATTCTCCCAAGTTCCATTGGAACTTGGAATGCCATGAAGAAGATTTTCCTTGAAAAATATTTCCCAGCATCTCGAGTTGCCAACATAAGGAAAGAAATATGTGGGATTCGACAATCTCATGGAGAGACACTTTCCGAGTATTGGGAAAGATTTGAGCAACTGTGCATTCAATGCCCTCATCATCAAATACCCGATCAGCTGCTCATTCAATATTTCTATGAAGGATTGATGCCTACTGACCGTAGTATCATTGATGCTGCAAGTGGAGGGGCATTGGTAGATAAGACACCCGAGGCTGCACGCCAATTGATCTCAAACATGGCAGCCAACTCGAAACAGTTTGGCACTCATGGAGACTTCGCAAATAAACGAGTAAATGAGGTAAGTATTTCTAACCTTGAGAATAAAGTTAATGATCTTACTTCTCTTGTGCGTTCTTTGGCTTGTGGCAATGTACAGCAGGTGAAAGTTTGTAGCATATGCTCCTTACAAGGACATGCTTCAGATATGTGCCCAACAATGCAAGAAGATTACATTGAACAAGCTAATGCAGTTGATGGAGCATTCAATGGACAGTCCCAGCGTAAATATGATCCCTTTTCCAACACGTACAATCCTGCATGGAGAGATCATCCCAACTTATGCTATGGGAACCCACCTCAACAAGGCAATCAAGGCCGACAGTTCCATCCCCATGGATTTCAATCCCAACAGAATTATCAAGCAAGACAGCCCCCTCCATTCACAAACTCTAATGTTATGGGGTCATCATCCAATGATGATCTTCGTGAGATGATGAAAACTTTGGCTTCTAACACTGTGACCTTGCAACAAAATGTTATGTCTTTTCAACAAGAAACAAGGTCAAGTATTCACAACTTGGAGAAGCAAATGGGGCAAGTAGCTTCAAGTGTGGGGAAATTGGAAGCACAAATGAATGGAAAATTGCCCTCCCAAGCATTGAATCCAATAGAGAATGTTAGTGTGATTATGCTACGAAGTGGGAAAGAACTTGAAGAGAAAAGGTCAAAACAAATTGAGATGGAGGAAGAAGAAGAGATAGCAACTGAATTGAGTACAAAGAAGGAACATCCTCTTCCTCTACAAACTGAAATATTGACCAACACTCCAAAGGTAACTCCTCATTCAATGAATTCCAGTTTTAAAATAATTCCACCCTTTCCTGTGAGTTCTTCTAGGTCAAAGAAAGAGGACAAAGAAAAAGAGATTTTAGAGGTTTTCAAGAAAGTAGAACTCAACATTCCTTTGCTTGATGTTATCAAGCAAATTCCCAAGTATGCCAAATTCTTGAAGGAGTTGTGTACTACCAAGAGAGCTTTCAAACTAAAAGGTCATGAAATGGTAAGTATGGGTGAAGTTGTATCTGCTATTGTTCAAAAGAATATGCCTTTGAAGCAAAAAGACCCAGGTGCGTTTACTATCCCATGTGTTATTGGTAATGCTAGTTTCAAAAGGGCCTTGTGCGATTTAGGTGCATCCATTAGTGTTATGCCTAAACATGTTTATGATTCTCTTAGTCTTGAGCCTTTGAATAAAACTAGCATTGTAATACAACTTGCGGATCGTAGTTTTGTTTACCCACTTGGTGTGATAGAAGATGTCCTAGTCAAGATTGACAGTTTGGTCATTCCATGCGACTTTTATATTCTTGATATGGAACATGATTCTTGTGATTCATCAAACAACACTCCTATATTGTTTGGGAGACCATTCTTGAAAACTGCCAATACAAAAATTGATTGTGGTAAGGATACTTTGTCTATGGAGGTAGGAGATGAAAAAATTGAATTTAATTTTCATGATGCAATGACATATCCTTATAGCAATGTTTATTCTATCACATGTTATGACCAAGTTGATAAGTGTATGCAGCAAGTTTGTGATTTTGATAGTGAGGATGGATTAAGCGTAGCTTTGAGCTGTGGCTATGATTTTACCAAGATAAAAGAGATGGAGAGGCATATATGTGTTCTCCAAAATGTGCATGACTCAGCATTGGATTTACAAGCTTTGCAAATTGTACTCCATGATGCAGGAGTCATTTACCTCATCATGGACAGTGAATGGGTGGCGCCTATCCTTTTGGTGCCTAAAAAGATTGGAATTACGTTGGAAGAGATTCGAAATGATTCTTACGAGAATGCAAGGATTTATAAAGAAAAGACTAAGAGTCTCCATGACCAAATGATTACAAGAAAAGAGTTTAATGTTGGAGATAAAGTCCTCTTTTATCATTCGCGTTTGAAACTTTTTCCTGGAAAGTTGCGCTCTCGTTGGATTGGACCCTTTGTTGTTTCTAATGTTTTTCCTTATGGTGCAGTTGAAATTACAAGTTTAGAAACCAACAAAGTACTCAAGGTCAATAGGCATCGTTTGAAACCTTTCTATGAAGGTTGGACGGCAGAACTCACCGCTTTTGTAGAGTTAGCTGAACCAATCTATGAAGAATGAGCATGCCACATGTCAAGCCAATGACATAAAACAAAAGCGCTTACTGGGAGGCAACCCAGCACAAAAAAAAAAAAAATCAGATTTGCTTTCTTTGTCCTTATCTTTTATTTTTTTTCGCATTTTAATTTTTTTTTTCTTTTCTGTCATTCTCTTATGTTCCTTTACTTTTATTTCAACATTGAGGACAATGTTGTGTTTTAAGTGTGGGGGTATTGGGAGAATTTTAGTTTTCTTTGTTGTTCTTTAAAAGAAAAAAAAAATTTATGTTTGATCTTTTGAACTCCCATTGGTTTTTTAGAATATGAGTATTATGTATGAGAATTAGTTGAGATAGATGAATAATATAAATCAAATGAAGGAGTGTGCATGCAAGTTTTAAGGTTTAATTGGTTTAGGGATTGACTTTGAGAATATGCCATGTTGACTTTATAGTGTTATACCAATGCAAGCTTTTGAGCCTTCAACATTATATTCTTTTATTGTGCCTTCTTTTAATGATATGTATCTTTAGAACTTGCTTCATATCTTGTTGAGATTACATTCATATTACATATATACATGAAGATGATAAAGGCATTAGGAATTTTAACCACTTGAGCCAAAAAGCCAACCTAAAGCATATTATCCTTAGTGAGCCCCTTTTGAGCTTGTTTATCTTTTCTTTGTTTTATCCATGTATAAGCCTTAACTTTTTATATGTTTTCCTTTTCCCCTGGCCAAGGATTAGTAGAGCGTATACTTATGATATCTCATGGAATTATGGTTGGAAATTATGTGAAAAGAAAGAAGAAGTGATATTTGATGAAAAGATGGGCAAAGTTGCCAAAGGTAAAAAAAAAAAAAAAAAAGGAAAGAAAAAGAAAAGAAAAAGAAAAAGAAAAAGAAAAAAGTGTTCCTTTATGTTCTTAAGATTTTATATTGAAAAAGCTTGAAATCAAAAGAAGTTAAGCATTGGTGATTAAAGATGGAAAATTTATGTGCTTTGATGGAATATCTTGTTTGAAATATCATTTTTCAGAATGCTCTACTTTCTTTGGTTTGAACCTTTTCTTTTACTCTATTTTACCTCACCTTAACCTTAGCCCCATTACAACCGGAAAATAAGACCTTTTGATTCATGTAGTACTTGTAATAAGTTGCTAATGGAGATGAGATTGAAAAGCAAGCTTATGGTAGAACATACTCTTTGATTGAATTTGAGAGATTTAAACACATAAACCCTAAACACATGAGTGTTGGAGTGTATATCAATGAGAGGACCTATCACTTTGGCATGGCATAGATTTCATTTAAATCCCGACGGTTGATTGAGTTTTGAAGTTTGCATGTAAATGAATTCATAAGAATTATACTATTTATCCTTCATGATTGTATTCTTGTTTATAATGCATATATTCTTGGACATTGATGGGAGATTAAGAGATTGATCATAGTTTTTTTCAATTTGATTTTATTTATCCTTTCTCGAGGACGAGCAAGAGCTAAGTGTGGGGGTATTTGATGTAACCATATTATTCGATAGTTTCACCCACATCTACCTAATGTTTTGTCCATGTTTTATATATAAAATGCCTTGATATTCTTTGTTTTTTGTTTTGAAGGCATTTTTGGATGAAAGATGCAAAAAGGAGTAAATTGGAGGTAATTGGCAGATTTGACGTTCAGTCGATGTTTTGTGCAGAGCGTGAGTTCTAGAGATCGAAATGAAGTGATTCCAGTGGCACTAAAAAGCTAACATCCATACCTTTCTGGAAATGTAATGCAAGAAAAATAAAAGGAGAAAGATCATGGAAATCACATCCTGCAAAGTCAAATCTCGCATTCTGCCAGTGTTGACCTTTGGTCATTCAAAATTTAATATCTGGAGCTACAGAAGTCCAATTGATGCAAACTCAATTTTATTGGATTCCTAATTCAAAGACCTATCCACGCTCCAAATTGCAGCCAAAACCGATGTCATATGAGGGAGATATGATTTTCCAAAGATGACAACTGAATTCTGCCAGCAAACAGGTTTCGTGAAGAAACGAGTCCAAATTACATTTCGAAGCATCTAAACCGACATCCAAGTTTTTATATCAGCAATTTAGCTCCTCTAAGTCAGAGTTTGAAGATTTCATGCAAGGCTATTTCTCCTTTTTAGGAAAAATAGTTATTGAAGTACTTAAATGTAAACTGTCAACTTAAGGAAGGACTATTTTGTAAAATAGAGACCTAGGGTTTCCTAGGATATAAAAAGAATGAGAGAAGAGAAGGGGGGCAGCCAACCAAGAAGAGAAAAACGCCCCCTTCCTCTAAGAAACCCTAAATTATGCATTCTTCCTTCTTTTTGATTAGTTGCTCAACAAACATGCAAGGCTAAACACTTTTTCTTGGTTGCAAGGACACGGAAACCTTCGGATTTCAAGAACTGTGAGATTTATTTTACCTTTTCTTTTCAGTTTATATGATGAATATGTTTGTTCTCCTATGCTTATTTTTCCTATGATTGTTTATTTTAATTGCTAGAGCGGACTCTAAGTTATTATTGTAGACAATCTATTGTTAAGTTTGATATCAAAACCGGAGTTGTGGTATATGAACTTGTGAAGCAACTGAGTTTAATAATTGTGGCGGATCTACGTTATTAATCTTAGGGAGAACATTCAATCAAATCAAACATAGACTGCGGACAGTTATGTTTTCTTGATTAATCAACTTATCTAGTTCTTAAGGCTGCCATTGAATTAAATTACTAGTGCGGACACTGTGGTTGTTTGATGGTTAGGGCTAGTTATACGGCGGATCCGTTAACTAACCAATGTTAAGAAGAGATAAATATTCAGAATATAAATTGATGTTTCGTTTCCATGATCAGTTCTGATTTCTGTAGGTGGATGTGTGCTTGCGACCAAGGTTTGTTTTCTTGATAAGTTTCGATTTTAATTGATTTTGTTTGCTAGTTTAATTGCTGTCATAGTTTAGATAATCACAAACCAAATCCCCCCAATTACATAACGTACAACATAAAAATCTGACTTGAAACTTCCTCGTGGGATCGACCCCTTGCTTGCTCTATACTATCTTGTGTGTTTTAAGCTAGGGTAATTAATTTGTGCGACCGCGACATCGCAACAATGAACATGGCAACACAGAGTGGAACATGTGCGCCTAATCCTTTTTGGTCGTATAACCACCAGCCTCCTCCTCCAGGATCTCCTCCTCCTCCTCCTCCAGCTCCACCTTTATATTAATTTGTAATAAACATTATTTACCCTTAAAACTTCATTTAAAATTTTTTAAAAAACATATTAAATTTGTAATGAATATTATTTAACTTTGTTTTTTTTATGTTTAATATAAATTTTATTTGCATAATTGGTTTGTATTACAATTAATTTATATAGTTTTATATTATATATCCTAAATAATTTTTTAAAAACAAATTTAGAAAAAAACTATTATCAAGGATTTTACCGACGGATTCATTCGGTCGGTATTTTAAACGTTCACCGACAGACTTACCGACAGAATTAATCCGTCGGCATTTAACAGTAGTTACCACACTTACCGATGAATTTACAGACAGATATATTCGGTCGGTATTTCATACACTCACCGACAGCTTTACCGATAGTTAGTAGCCATCGGTAAGTCACGATATCATCGACAGACTAAAAATCTGTCGATATATTTCAAGCGGGAATCTTTTTTTTTTTTAGCGCAAATTTCGTCTATAAAACCATCGGCAAATGGTTTTTTGGTTTTGCCGACCGATATAGCGACGGAATGGGGAATCACCGACGAAAGGAAAGCCAACGGACGTAATCCGTCGGTGATGACGTCGGTAAAAAAATCACCGACGAACTTCTAATCACACACCGACGGAATGTTTCTGTCGGTAAAACTGTGAAATCTTGTAGTGATAAAAATAAATATGTGTAAGATCACTTTGTTCTTTTCTCACCCTTTATTTCTTCTCTCTACTCATTTCCTCTCCACAATCGATTTTCTTATTATTTTTTAATGGGAAAATTTTACTCTTTGGTGTTTCATACTCATAACTCACCTTATTTTCACTCAACCTTACATCCTTACCATTATTTTGTAACAAGGCATGCTTGTCTTTTTTTGTTTTCTTCAGCTTTAACTGATCTTCATACACTTTTCTAAGTGACTGACACAATCAAATAATTAATGTCTTCTTCTAAGTGCAGGAGTGTTAAAGTAGTAAATAACTCAGCAAGACTAGGGTCAATCCTTAGGGAGATTAAGTATATAGAACCATAAATAATAAACTAAAATGAGTTAAAGAGATATTTAAGATGTGATATTTATGTAAGGATTTAACAAAGATAAAAAAATTTTCAATGTTAGAGGATCCACTAATGGTATTTTAAATAAGTATACTCTAAACTTTTTCTGTTACTTAACTAGAAACAAAACATAAAAGAGGTTTCAATCAGATAATTTATCATTAATAACTCATTTTAAGTTATTAACATGATCATATTAATTATCTTTAATGACTTTATTTGAATAACGCCAACACTAGTAAATATTTTCAAGTATTTGTGGTACTAATATATGTCAACAATAAATCAAGATCCTTTTATAGCACATGTGTCGATTCTTCATGTGATAGGCTATGAAATAATCAAGTATTTGTTGTGCTAAAGATTTTACACCACAAATTAAGACTCACCACTTATCAAGGAGGAATATATTGATTAAGATAATAATTACAATACATGTTAATAGTAAATTTTCTTGAATTTAAACATTAAAGTCCATATTCAGTTTACATTAAAGTCCATATTGAGTTTGTACTATACTTATTCTTACACCATTAATGTAACCTTTTCACCTTGAAAAAAAAAATCTTAATTAAACATAATTAAAAATATAAATATAAATAAACAAGATGAGAGAATAGGTATGATAGAAATTAACTAAGTATAATAAGAAAAATGATAAACATAAACAAGAGATTAAGAAGAATATAACATGAAATAAAACTTGAATATTACAAATGCAAATAAAGAAAGCAAGAAAATGGATCTTGATCTCAAAACCAATGTCTTAAATGGATGGAAAATGCCTCTTTTTAAAGCTAAAATTTAGAACTATTGATATGGTAGCTAACTATTGATTTGGTGGTTGGACAAAATATCATTGATAATATCATAATCTAAATAGTCTTCATGAAACTTATAGATATATGTCTCAGATTTCCAAAACAAAAATAATGGGCATATTTGGGATTTTATAACTCCATATATAGGTTAAACATCGAACAATGTCTGGGCTGCAAGACAGAATCACACTTTTTTTTTTTTGCTAAGATTTAAACTTTAAAACGACAATATTGAGTCTTGGGCCCTTCATAGGTGTTTTAGGCATATGTCTTAGCTTTCCATTAAGCCAATCCACACCTAAATCCAAGGTTGATAACTCTATTTATAACCCAAAAACAAAATGGAATTCTAGTTTGACTAAAACCACGAGGATTTCTAACCCAACTAGGATTTCTTCCCTAAGCCTCGTACTCTTTGTCTCTTCACATAAACCCTAATTTCAATAATCAAACACATCAATAAGTCTTGTTTATGAACCTATTTTATGAACCTGCATTTAAGATTAGCATTTACCATAAATAAAAGATATCTTATATTATCATACTTGTTATTATAAAACGTGTTTAAGTTAGAGAATTTAATGATACTTTAAGTTCAATATGATAATATAAACCTTAATAAAATACACTTTTAAGTACTTATCACACCCTCCAACTAGCTTATTACTAGTCCCTAATAATTAAAGCATTAAAATTAAAATAACAATTTACAAAATTCAAAACCAAAGCACTCACAATAAAACATTTAAATAAATTCAAATAACAATACATAGTTATAGGGTTTTGTTTGGAAAACAAAAAACAAAATTTATTCTAATGTTTTTCTAAGGTTAACTTCTTTGGGTTGGGATATATATTTTTTTCAATTTTTTAATAACATGACTTAGAAAAAACACAATGCATCCTTAATCCATGTCACGAGTTTTAAGCTAGGCTAATAACTCCTAGAACAGTTGGCTTTGGGATATTAGGTGTTGAGACACCCCTACGAGCTTGGTAATTAGAGTTGCAGATACTTAAACGTAGATAATGTAATGTTTGATTTCTTTAAGCTTTCTCCCCGACCCATGTAACATGCTTTGGGCCAATAACTTATATGTTAGTTGATTTTAGGGTATTAGGTGTTAAGACACCCCTTTGAGCTTAATTGCTTAGGTTAACGAGGCTACAAAACCAAACTTATCTATGCATTTATTTATTTATTAATGATATTATATTTATTATTTTTTATAATCTCTCATTCCTTTAGTTGCCACCTTTGACAAAAAAAAACACAAATAATGTAATAATTCAATTTGCAACCCGCAATCATGTGTTAATGTGTGTGTGAAAAAAATGGTTTATGAATACTTGTTAAATAAGTATATAAGTAGAATTAAGTGATAAAAAGTTTGTAAACTTGAATACTTCAAAAAGAAGTGTATGATAAACCCTTGTTATGAATTTTACAAATAACTATTTTAAAAAATTTATTATGATGCGTCTCAAGAGCCATCTCAAGAGTAGAGTTCCTTCTTACTCTGTCATCCTAATTATAACAATTCTATCAAATGGTTTTAATAACATAAAAAATTAGTTAGCTTTTTTTTTTAACCATGTCAACTATCCTCTCCCCCTAAACCAAAATGAGACATTTTCCTTAATGTTTAAACCTAGAAAGATAGAGTATAGAAGACATCACTTGAAATAAAAACTATTGAAACACATTTAAACAAATATAACCAAAATAAATAGCAAAATAGAAAACATTATGATATGGGTAAAACCAAAGGACAAATATTTACACACTAAGACTCAAATCCAATATGTGTTTTTTACAATTTTTCATGGTTGACTAGTCTACTTGATTCATAGATGGATCAATTTTAGGGATGAAAGTTTGTAGTTGGGCAATTAATTGTTTAACAGTTGTAGTAGAGATTATGATTCATTATTCCAAAGATGTTATAAACTTTTGTTCCATAGCATGATAAAGAAAAGACAACAAATTATTATAAGAACCATTATCATTTAACAAACCTATAAGTTTATGATGAATGTTCCGTTCGGTCAAGGAGAAAATCTGAAATATCTCTTCTAATGTGCCCAAACCACCTGGTAAGGCAATAAAGGCGTTAGAATGTTCAAGCATTATAGCTATTCATTCAAACATTTTCAAGACCTTTAATTCCTCTCCAATTATTTTATTAATGATGTTTTTTATGGTTAAAGCTTTTAGAAGATACCCAAAGCTTGATTGCCTCCTAAAAACACAGTTGTTGAAACATTCCCCATTAACCTGAGGTTGCCTTCCTCGTATATTGAATGAATCTTTCTCTCAACTAATACTCGACCAAGATGATTTGCAAATTCTAAGAACTTTTTTTTTTCTTTCTAAGGACTAAATCCACCAAAAACATAAATATTTTTTATTTTAAAATTCAAAAATCCTATCATTTCTATATTTCCCACACTATTTGTATGGGTTGAATGAAAATGAATGGAAGGATGAGAAGATTTTATAGAGATAGAAAAGGAAATGCAATCATATCACCTTTATGGATAGGCCACTTAAAGTCTTTTACTTCTTCTTTCTTTTATGTCATAATATGTATATATACAATTAGTTGTGATTGTGGCTCATATCTTCCCTTGATTTTACATCCAAGAACAACTTAAACACCCTATATAGGTCAGGAATAGGCTTCTCATCCGGTTTTTCTAAAAACTAACAAACAGGGTGTCAAACCCTAGTATATTATGAATAAATGCTCAGGAAATATGATGAAAATTTCATCAAAAAAAATTAAATAATGAGAAATAAAATAAACTATTAGTGTACATGAACAAATAATTATAAATGATGAAATTGTTTAGGGAGTTAAATTAAAAATGTTAAAAGTTTGGACACAAAATAGTACATTAATAATGGAAACTTAATTGTGGTGCATCCAAACAAGGCTCAAGGTCATTAATGTAGGGGTATAAATACATAAAGACAACAATCACACTCTTTCCCCCCTCACATGAGTTGGCCAAGACAGCCCTAAAACAAGCCACCCCTCTCTTCTTTTTCTTTCACCAAACCCATTTACATGTCCTCGCAATGAAGATTGTTAAGTGAGATTGTGTGTGTGAAGAAGGAAACAAAATCTAAGAGATATTGAGAGAGGGGGGGGGGGGACGATTAGAAAGGATAAAAGTAGAGAGAGAACTAAGTGGACCTTAAAAAAAAAAGAAGTTACATGTAAAACCCATAAACTTGGCTCAAATTCATGTGATAAGATAATTCTTTTTATTTAAATTATGTTTTGAGTAGACTTTGATGGGGGAGATTTTTTTAAAAATCCTAAATGTCGTAATTTTAAGGTTTTTGTGAATACTTGGAAACGAGGGTCTAATTTAATAAATAAGTTAAAGTAACAAGGAAATGATAAAAATCTATTTTTTAACAAGTGCAATGTTAGCAACATTAGCACAACTCTCACTATCAATAATCATACTACATACATTGTTACTTATATGGCATATAGTATGGAAGATGTTTTCTCTTGTTACTTCATATCATCATCTTTAATCTAAACATTAAATGATCTCCTAATCACCAAAGCCTCTTCATCAATTAGATAGTTAACATCACTACAATCCTCAAGTGGTAGCATCTAATCCTCCTCGAATTTGTCACTTTTGGATTCAATCTCTCCATGTTCTCTCTTCATCATAACTCTTTTGTTTGGATATTATGAAGCTATATATCCATTACCCAAACACTTAAAACATTTAATATCATGATTATGATTAGTTTGAGTTTTGGTTTTATCTTGGATAATTATGGCCAAATCCTTCTTTATAGCTTTAGGTGATTCAACTTTGTTCCCCATTGTATTCGTCTTTAATAGGGTAGCCTTCCCTCTCTTATAATTCAATCTTCAAGCTAAAAAAAAAACCTAAATTACTTTCTCGATGTGTATTTCCCTTTCTTTTCAACTACCTCTCTACTTTAGTAGCCATGTGAACCATATCTTCTAGCTCAATATAATGTTGTAATTCAACCATATTAGTTATCTTTTTATTTAAACCATTCAAAAACCTTGTCATAGTAGCCTCTATATCCTCAATAATATTAGCTCTAATCATGATAATCTCTCTCCTTATGGTAATCCTACATACTTTTAGACTTTTGAGTCAAACTCTACAATCTCTGAAATAATTCTCTATAATACTGTCCAGGAACAAGCCTCTTTCTCATTATTGTTTTCATCTCATCTCAAGTCTCTAAGAGTCTCTCTCTATTTCTTTTTCTACCTAAAATAATTTAATCCCACTAAATAGTAGCATAATTAGTAAACTCAATACACAACAAGTTTTACCTTATTTTTCTCAATGTAATGGTGATAATAAAAAAATCAATTCTACTTTCTTCTCACATTCCAAATATGTTTTATAATCATTTTTGCCCTGAAAACCTTGAATCTTCATCTTAACACTCCCTAAATTTCTACCCAAACCATCACAAAAACCATCCTCTTTATCTGCTCTCTTAAGGGTGAAATAGTCTTGTGGTCAAACTCCCCTATATTTACAAATCGTATGTTGTTGAAACCTAACACCATATTCATGATCAAAATCCTTAACCTTCTCATTTGTATTTTCTATTATAGACTCCTGAGGTGAAATAGCTCGTCCTACCAACTTTCTACCCCCAAGACCTTTAGTTCTCAATCCAGCCATTTCATTTATAAGATGCCTAAACCTCAAGTTCATCATCTCTATTTGTTATTGCATAGTCAAATGACCCTATTCTGGATTATTCTTATCCTTTAGAGGTGATGATTCATTTTTGGTTGACATCATCAAGATCTGACAATCATGTTAATAACAAGATGAATATATTCTCACACACTTCCTCATGTGTTTACACTCAATAAATGTGACTTCCTCGTGTTTCACATAAATTTTTAGCTTTTCACTATAATAAGCTCATTTTTTACCACTCAATCAAAAAAATTCAAGTTCTTTAAGGATATTATTCACAACAAATCATAAAATTAACAACTTAGTAGCACAATCTAAAATAACTATATAGACTCAATAAGCAATAAAAACCAAAAACTATGAATACAAAATTATGGATATGAAATTGCAAATAACAAAACAAATTCGAGAGAAATATGCACAATATGAAGACATAAAAAATTAATGAGAATAAGAAAAGTAATGAAATAAGACTCAAATAACCTAAACTAAGTGAAACACTATATTTTTTTGTACTTAGTCAAAACTAACAAAGAAAGAAATTGTTGACGCAAAAACTACCTGTTATAATTTTTTGTAATTTTTAGAAATATCCAATAAATTATGTATAAATAATCCTAAAATCAAGATATGAAACTAATATATCCCAATAATTAAGAATTTTCAAATTTGAATTGTTGAATCCAAGATTTGATGAAATACCATAATTTGTGGCCTAAACCCCACTTTTTCCCCTTTTGTGATTTCTTTTATCTTTATTCCTTTTTTTTTTAATTGTAGACAACCAATCACAAATAATCTTCCTTTTTCAAACTTTTGCTAATAGTAAAGCCCAAAATATGAATAATAATTCTTAAAAAAAAAAAAAAAACAATTGTGGAATGAAATCCTTTTTTAAAAAGGACCATTGGCCTAATAGCCCATGATGTCGCCCCTTAGGATCTAAAATAAATAAGGAAATAATTCTTCCTTAGCCTCCTATGTTTCCACCCATAATAAAAAAATCCCCCCATAACTTGGAATCCATAAAACACTTGGAAACAAATAAGCCTTTGGTTGCCAAAATTAATTAGCCTATAAATCAGATGAATCAGGCCATAATTGTACATAGATTAAGTTGACTAAGGTCTGATCATCACTTGTTCAAGATGTAGCCTCCTTAAAATTCATCTTGACCCAAATACTCTGAATAAATCTATTGAATGCATATTTGAGCTTTTTTATCCTTGACTTTGTAATTGACTCATGAGGAACTTTTAATGGATACTTTGGTGTAGTTTGGATCGATCATATAAGAGTTCGTGTGATTGATTAGAAAACCAAGTCCTCCTCTAAATAAAGTTTGTAATAGTATAGTACACTTGTAAAAATTATAACAAAAAAGGATAAGTGATGATAGGGATATAAACTATATTAGGATTTATGATATGAACACCTTATATGTTATGAACATGTCATATAGGGTTAGAAATTGTAATTTATATAGGGTTTCATGATATAAAGGCCATCTAGTTACTAGAAATGATGACCAACCCTATATACACATTTTCTTAATGCAATTTACCTTCCTTCTACTATTTACCTCTTGGAATTTATACTTTATTTTATCACTTTTCATGCTTTTATTTATAGTTTTTATAATTTTCTAGATTAACTTCATTATTTGTTTGATTTGCGATGCTATTATCTGCCTCCACTCGAGTTCGGTTTTTTAGTTTCTCTTTATTGAAAGCAAAAGGTAAAAATCAAATAATTTAATTGATCTAAAAAGTTATATAACTAATCAATAAAGTAACATCGTAACATGGTGTGAATGACATCATATCATTAAGAAACCGTTTGGGAACGCGATGCAAACCGCGCTCCCAAAAAATTAGATTTTTTTTTACTAAAATTTAATATGGTTTGTATGTTTTGGATCGTTTTGATGTGCTGATGTAAAAAATAATTTTAAAAAAATGAAAAAAATCATTGACATGCATTTCGGCACGAAAAGTTATTTGAAAAACAACCGCTATCACACTGCCAAACATACTCTAAGTTAGCTCTTAAGCCCATAAAAGTAGTGGTTGTGAAAGATTTGTTCCTCACGTGTGTAAGTAAACATATATAAAAGATTAGCAAATTGCAAGGAGCACACAAGGATTGGATGTAAGCCAAGATAAATATTTGTTTTCCTTTTTTTTTTTTATCTCTCTATACACTTTATTTTCTAGTCTTGTGCTTGTATATTGCATTATCTTTACACTTCCTTGAATTTTTTTCAATTGTTTTAATTTTTCTCTATTGTTTTATTTTGTTAATGACCTATTCACCCTCCCTTTAGGTTTGGCTGATGATTATATAATATGGCTTTCATTATCCTCTTTTCATATTGATTCTTTTATTGTTAAGCAAAAGCTCAATTCTTTTTAAATTGAAATTTTTTAGATTTTGTCTTTGTTATATTTAACATTAATATTTTACTTTTACCATGAATTATAACTGGAATGTTGATGGTAACAAAACCATGAACACTTAATCAAATTAGAACATATGTATTTATGATCCATGAAATAACTCAAATTCAAATCTTTAACAAAAAAAAGAAGAAGATGCATGGAAGAGCATAACTTGCCATAGTTACACAATAGTATAAGGAACTTCTTGTGTTTTTCTAGGAACCATCAAGTATAAAACGCAACGGGTGAGGGACAAAAATAGCCATTAAGAACTTGTCTAACCACTATTCTAAACTTACAATATTTAGAACATACGAGATGACATGTCCGCGTGCTTATAAAACAAATGCACTTGATAGTGTTATAATTATGAACCAGCGCTAGATAAGTATAGAAATTAAAGGTATGATGGAGCAAATATTTCATGACGGAAAAAAAAAGTTGTGTTGATGATAAAAAAAACTTAGAGACTGAACAAAATGATTTGTAGCAATCTAGAATGTTTTGTGAGGAAAGATACAGTGCTTTCGCCACATGATTTAGCTTTTCAGTTAATAAAAAGCAAAAAAAATTACAAAGCTAAATTCTCTACCAACTTAATATTAAAAACAAAAACCAACAAAGATAATTTTGGAAGGAAAAAAAACCCATGAGAAAAAATGTTGCAACAATTGACAATGTTTTGTGAGGAAAACTATAGCGTTTTTTCCAATAAAATAAAATAAAAAACCATTTAGAGAAATATTGTAGCAATCCACAGTGTTTTGTGAGAAAAACTACAACGCTTTCCTCATATGATTTAGCTTTATTGTAATTATAATTATTAACCAACTCAATATTAAAAAAAATCGATAAAAATAATTTTAAAAAAAATTATAAAAAAATCACATCGGAAAACACTACAACAATTCACAGTGTTTTAAAGAAAAAAAATTACAAAGCTAAATTATTAATCAGCTCAATATTAAAAAAAAAATTATTGACAGAGACAATTTTAGAAAACAAAAATAACAAAACAAACACCAAAAAAAGGAAAAAAAATCATGTTGGAAACACTGTAGCAATTCATAGTGTTTTGTGATGAAAGCTATAGTGTTTCCCCGCATGATTTAGCCTTATTTGTAATGACTTGTAATTGTAATTCACAAACAACTCAATATTAAAAAAATAAAATTGAAAAAGATAATTTGAAAAAAATTATAACAAAAAAAAACCATGCGGAGAGACACTGTAGCAATGCACAATGTTTTATGAGCAAAGCTACAATGCTTTCCCAACATAATTAAGCTTTATTACAAAGTTAAATTTAAATCAACTTAATATTAAAAAAAATAAAATCGATGAAGATAATTTTGGAAAAAAATATTACAAAAAAAAAGAAAACACAAAAGAAACTAGAAAAAAACTATGTGAGGAAAAACTGTATCAATCCATAGTGTTTTGTAAGGTAAAACTTGTATTTACTTGTAATTGCAATTCTTAGCCAACTTAATATTTAAAAAATAAAATTGACAAAGATAATTTTAGGGAAAAACATAACAAAAACAGAAAAAAAAAAACCATGTGGGAAAAAACACTGTAGCAATCAACAGTAATTTTCGAGGAAAGTTACAGTGCTTTCCTCACATATTGTAACTATAATTTTTAACCAGCTCAATATTAAAAAATAAAATAAAAAAAGATAATTTCAGAGAAAATCATAAAAAAAAATCATGCGGAGAAACATTGTAGCAATCAACAATGTTTTAAAGAAAAAAATTACAAAACTAAATTCTCAATCAGCTCCATATTAAAAAAAAACCGACAAAAATAATTTTAAAAAATAAAGAAATAAAATAGAAAAACTATGTGGAAAAACATCACAGCAATCTATAATATTTTAAAGAAAAAAATTACAAAGCAAAAATTTTAACTAGATCAATATTTAAAAAGTAAAATCAACAAAAAAAATTTTGAAAAAAAAATGAAAAAAAAAATGAAAAAAAAAGAAAAAATAGGAAAGTTGAAAAAAAAAGTAATTTTGAAAAAATTAGTTTAGAACAAAAAAAAAGTTAGCAAAAAAAAATGGAGGAAAAACACTGTGGATTACTGTTTGTAATCCGCAGTGAATTGTGTGTGGGGGAACAATGATTCCTCTATACGATTTAGATATTGTTGCAATATAAATTATTATTTTCATTTTTATTTATAATGAGCATTAATTTTTTTAACTAACTTAATATGGTAATTTCTTCTCACATCAAAACAATATTGAAAAATATTTACAATATTATTTGCATTAATCATAAAAGGATAAATCATTACTAAGAAGACAATATAATTAATTTATATCCAATCAATAAATTATTTTTCAAAATATATTTAATTATAAAATAAATAACTAAACCAATCATATAGTAAATCAAAATATTTGTGTCTAATACAAAGTTAAAATCTAATATAGTTAAAAACATAAAATAATAATTTCACTAGAAATTCATATTTTTGGTTATTATTCAATCCTCTCCTATTCATCATTAAATCGAATTTCTTTGAAAACATGACTAATTTTCATTTCTCTATATTATGTATATTTTAATTATTATATTAATTTCTCAATAATGATATTCTTTTTCTCTTATAATATTAAAAAAAATGTGAAATATTTATATAAGCTGTGAAATATTATTAAAAATGATTAAATATTATTAAAAACATCATATAAGTTTTTAATAAATAAAACTACTAAATAATTTAATTAAGATTCATAAATTTAAAAAGTAATATACTTAAAATAAAATAATTGATGTTAGTTAATTTTAAAATATTAAAAATATTTATATCTTTTTAAATATATCTTTAATATATTTTTATAAAAATCATCTTCCAATTTCCAAAGTTAAGAGTAAAGCTCTTAACTTCTAACCAAATATTTTTCATTGTTTTGTTTTAAAACAAAGAAGTAAAAATAAGAAAAGTAGAGAGTCAAGTAAGAATTTAAATTATTTTTATAAAAATTAGTTTTCAAGTTAAAATCAATTTTTAAAATCCTTAATATTTTTATTTTAATTAAATAGATTCAGAGTCCGATATTATAATAGCAGTTACTTATTAAAATACTTTATATTTAGAAATGTATCAAAATAATATTTTTTTTATTTTTTAAAATTTATTTTTGACATCAGTAATTTAAAACAATTTTAAAAAATAAAATAAATTAATTTTAAAAAAAAATTTAAAAAAATAAAAACAAATTTTCAAAATAATTTCACTGTAAATTATTAAAATATTTTAATGTGCTTAACCTAATTGCAGTATAGCACACCACACCACCGCCAACTCGGGTTTCCGAGAAAAAATTGTTAGCTTTGCCATTTAAATTTTGAAGCAATCAAATTCTCAAATTATCTAACGCGCTCCTCAAGCACCAAGAAAAACCCTAAAAACGAAAAGAAAGCAGGGCCGTCGAAAGAACAGTCAGACCTCAATGAGCTTCAACAACACTCGTCACCATGCTACCAAAATCCGCTTCAATGACGAAGAAGAAGAAGAAGAAGAGGAGAGCTCCAATCTCGATGGCTCTATTGTAGCCACTGAAAAACCCATTGCTATTGATGACGTATCTATGCAAGACCCCGACGTCTCCTTTGTCGACGGCTGCGATGATGATAAAACCAGCGCCGATTATTACTTCGATTCATACTCTCACTTTGGTAATACTACTCTCCTTGGTTCGCTTTTCTTTTTTATCCTCCCTTCGTTTGTGTTTTGTCTTTTTCGCCCCCTTCAAGTTTAGAGCTTGACTCCTGGTAATAGCATACTAGGTTCAGTTGACTTTAAAAGTTTGTATGTTTTATACTCGTAATGAATGGGGTCTTTGGCGTAGAAAGTTTTTGTATCTGTCTTAACCTCTTTTCTTCTTCTTCTTCTTTTTGCAGGTATTCATGAAGTAAGTGTCTCGTAACTGGATAAAGTTTTTGTAACTTGATGTTGCTGTTTTGTTATTTTTTTTATCTCACAATGCCCACTAGCACTTGTTATTATATGATATACTTGGATTTTTTTCTGCGGCTTTCTCTGCATTTTATCAGTTAAGATTTTGTTAATCACCTTCTTGTATCCGCAGGTTTATTGTTTAACTTTTTGTATCTATATTATTTTGTCACTTTTGGTTGAGATCAATTTTTCTTTTTTTCCTTTTGTTTTTATATATCTTGATATTTAGAATTCTAAAAAAATCATGGAGTTGATTGTCTGGTGATATGTTTATGTACTTTGCTTGTTGTTGATGTTTCCCCACCCATCCTTACACTGCAGGAAATGCTGAAGGATGTTGTGAGAACTAAAACATACCAAAATGTTATTTACCAGAATAAATTTTTATTCAAGGATAAAGTGGTACTTGATGTTGGTGCTGGGACTGGAATTTTATCCTTATTCTGTGCCAAAGCTGGGGCTGCCCATGTTTATGCGGTATGCGTTTTCCTTTCTTTTTCCCTATCACATCCTGTATCCACTAAGCTGAATTTTTATATGCTAAATATGGTTTTTGCCAACATTTCTATTTCCAGGTCGAGTGCTCCCACATGGCTAACATGGCGAAAGAGATTGTTGAATCAAATGGATATTCCAATGGTAATGCTATTGTCTTCATATAGTCAGCTAATTTTCTCTCATTACGTTGCCTCAAAAGGGCAATTCTGACTACTTACTCGTGTTTCAATATTACAGTTATAACAGTTTTGAAGGGAAAGATTGAAGAGATTGAGCTACCAGTTGCTAAAGTGGACATAATTATTTCAGAGTGGATGGGATATTTTCTGTTGTTTGAGAACATGTTAAACTCAGTCCTGTACACACGTGATAAATGGCTTGTAAGTTGCAATTACACTTCTCTTTTCTGATTTATAACTTGGTTCTTAAATGCAAGGTTAAGATAAATGCTAGCCAGTTGGTTTGAATATGATGGTTTTGTTTGATGCCTGAAGCATTCATGTGTCTGTAGAGTTCTGAAACTTGTAGATTTGGCTGTTTCTTGGCTATTCCTGTTTGATTTTATTTTTTCTCTAGTTTCCTGATTGGGATTTAATGCGAAGAAAAGAAGAAAATATTAATTCTGATAGCACCATTCATTGGCAATTTCAAGGAATTTCCTTCTGGATAAAGGAGGCTCACTGTATTCACATAAAATTTACTGATCAGGGATTATTTTTAGAATGAAAATCTTGTGGATGAGAATAGTGCTTTCTTGGGATAATAATATGGTGTTTGCTGGTACTTTAATATTCACAAAAAACAAGAGTCTCTGTGCTCTTTGGCTTTCGGTCAACTGGATGCATGCACCATTGGAAGGAAGGGTAAAAATGCCAACCAACTTTTAGGTCATTCATTAATCTGGAACAACTATAATTTTTAGTGATCAAAAGTTCTTTTAGCTATTATTATACTCCATGGGATCATCATTGGAGATGCTGAAAAACGTCTAATCAGTAATGTCAGCCTTTATTTTTCATTATTTGCTTTTCCAGGTCAATGATGGAATTGTGCTGCCAGACAAAACTTCTCTCTATTTGACAGCCATTGAGGATGCAGAATACAAAGAAGATAAGATTGAATGTAAGACTATGATCTGTCTAATGTGTGTAGATGAAATCATTTTCCTGCAGATCCACAATATGTGTGGAATTTGGCAACACAGCCCAGACTTTGATAGATGAAAGCTGTGGGGAATTCACCCCAGTTGCATGCTGGGTTTCATCTGCTATTTGAGTTCATTTTTTCCAACTCAAAATATTTAGTGGGGTGGCATTTATTTAGTTCTTATTTCTGTTTCGTTGCCTTGGCCTTCATGTTTGCTCCAGTTTGGAATAATGTCTATGGCTTTGATATGACCTGCATCAAGAAGCAGGCCATGGGGGAACCTCTTGTCGACACTGTTGATCAGAATCAAATTGTTACAAATTGCCAGAAACTCAAGGTCATATATGCATTTGTCTGTGTTTGTGCACTCGCTCGCATGCATGTTTGCGTATGGTTGTGCTCATTTCTCCAGCCTGCTTTTGGTGGCTGTTCTTTGCTTTTCTGGCTAATGTGTGATATTTTGATATTCATCATTTCAGACAATGGACATCTCTAAGATGGTATCTGGGGATACATCCTTCACAGCTCCTTTTAAGCTTGTAGCAGAACGTGATGATTTCATCCATGCATTAGTAGCCTACTTTGATGTATCATTTACGAAATGTCACAAGTTGACAGGCTTCTCTACAGGTCAAGCCTTTTTTTCTTTGCCCTATTCTGTTATATTTTTCTCATCTTCCAGTACAAAGTTTTGTTTTACTACAAACAGTGAAATCCAGTGAGTCAAGGGAACCTATTTTATCGTGGGCTAGCATTACAACTGTTCCTTTCCATGAATTGGCTCATGTCATGGGTAATAAGCTTCTATAAGCTCCATCACTTGATTGTGGTGATGCACTAATAATTTTATTATTTGTGAAGCTCAAAAGTAACTATCTCTAACACTGAGGTAGAGAGTACTGCTTTTAAGTTTCTGAGAGTGTATTCTCAATGAAATACTATCATAAAATAAACACAAGTAAACATTGAAATCAGAAATCAAACCTGCCAGTTAACAGTCCAGTGAAATGCCTAAATAACCTTCCTGATGAACTTGTATGATGCAGGGCCCAGATCACGAGCCACGCACTGGAAGCAAACAGTCTTGTACCTAGAAGATGTGCTAACCATTTGTCAAGGGGAGGCACTAAGTGGAAGTATGACTGTGGCACCGAACAAAAAGAATCCTCGTGACATTGACATAATGATCAAATATTCATTGAATGGTCGACGTTGTGTGGCCTCAAGAACTCAACATTATAAAATGCGATGAGTTGCATGAACGGATCTTCAAATTTGCAAGAGTTGGTGGGCTGACATCGATGCTCTAAACTGCTACCTGTTAGCAGGATGTATTTGGAAACATGCATCTATTTCTTTTATTTCCAGGAATGAGAGAAATGTTTTGGTTGGCCAAAATGTCACCTGTTTGTAATCTTAATCGCTTCCCATTTGGCAAATGCAATGGGTGATTGCAATCGTCCTGGAATTTCTAAATTTTCATTTGCAATATCATTCCATTTCGTGATTATTCCCTTATTGATATTTAGCTTCAGCCTGTGAGCTTTTATCCCTTTGCTTTAGTGATAGTTGCCTGTCTTCAACTTGTGACCTCTGATTCCCTGCTTTATCTATATTCCTCCAACCTTGCAAACAATATCCTTCCATTACCTCTGCTTTTATTTAATCTTGTGTAAGTGCAAGCTATGCTTCTGACAGCATTGCCTCTCTGTCTTCACTCTTTTCTTTTCAATGTTCCCTAATTGGATTCTAGATCTGATATTTTTCACATGATATTTACCTTCTCGCATAATATTTTCACAATATTTATATGATAATGTTTATTTACATGATTCTTATTATTTAATCCCTGCATTCCATTTCATCAAGTCTATTAGTTTTATTTTCACCATATATAAAAATATTCATTTTTCTTTTTAAATTTGTAACAAATCAAGGAATACAATACCAACATAATTTTATCCTTTATGCTAAATACATTTTTTTTTTTACACTTTACTATTAATAATCTTAACCTGAATATATATTACTCATGACATACTTTTCTAAACAAAACCACATAACTTCATTTCTTTTATTACCTATGCCATAACCACTCCCCCTCATTAAATTTTTCTTCTCCCTAGGCTGGCCATTCAAACCCAATTTTCCTTTCTTTTTTTTCCAATCATCTTCTAATCTCACAACATCAATATAAACCATAAAAGTCAATTTCAAAGTATATCCTACCAACATTAATGTAACCCTAAGTTTTCAAAATTTAGTTATTTCAAAGCATTATATGAAAAACATAACAAATTAAGCAATTGTTACTTTAAAACAATTTACTTAAGTGTATTAAGCAAGAATCAAGGCTCATTGCATTATCCTAGATTACTATTTATCATCTTCCCCATTCAAAGTCTACTTGGTCTCTCTAGAACTTCAATTTGTCTCCTAAGTTCCCCTGTTCTTTCTTTTCTCTCTTGTTTCTTGTTGATTTTTAGCTAAAATCATTTTTCCTTATACAATTTTAGGGTTCCTTCTTGCCTTTTCTCTCTTTCTCTCCCAAGCTCTCTTTTCTCTCCTTTTCTCTTCATTTTTTTTTTCTGTCCAGCCGTGGGTGTAAGGAATATAAGAGCTGTTGGAAATTTCCAGCTCATCAGGCGTATTTAGGAAGTTGCCATTAACGAATTTCATGTTATTTGTTTTATGCCCTTACCAAACTCTGATTGCTCTAAAAGTTCAAATCTATATAAAACTAAATGTTAAGAGATCCATCGTAAAGTTTCAGTCCGGTCCGACGGTCGGATTAAACATTATGCTCGATAGCACCAAACTAGTCGGTAAGTGATTTTACGCAAGGAAATTCAAAATTTCTTATTTAACCCTTACATAAATCATATCAATTGATCCTCTAAACCCTAGGGATCATTTTATCATTTTTAAAACAAATATATAATAAATTTTTTATCTTTAAAAAGTCCAGGGGTTTACATTTTCCCTTTCTAACAAAAATTTCATCCTTGAAATTTTAGAAATTCACTTTTTCTATGTAAAAGTTCTCACCTATTCCCAAGAATAATGCAGGATATTTCTTCCTCATTTCTAATTCTCTTTTCCATGTCTCTTCTTCGATTTGAGAATTCCCCCACAATACTTTTACCAAAGTTAGTTTCTTATTCCTTAACTCCTTCAAGCTTTGGTCAATTATCTTGATCAGCTTCATTTTTATGGTTAGATCTTCATGAATTTTTATTGGTCATCTTCTGCACATCTTGTTTCTGTATTCTTAACTGGTGATACCCGGATCTTAAATCAATCTTAGAGAACACTTGCACTCCTTTCAATTGATCAAACAAGTTGTCAATCCTCGGAAGTGGATATCTATTCTTGATGGTTACCCTGTTTAATTGCCTATAATCAATGCAAAGTCATGGGATGCCATCTTTTTTCTTGACAAATAAAACAGGAGCTCCCTAAAAAGAGTTGTTGAGTCAGATAAATCCTTTATTAAGTAACTTTTGTATTTACATCTTCAATTCTATTAGCTCCGAATGAGCTATCCTATAAGGGGATTGAGATATAGGCATGGTTCTAGAAAATACATCAATTAACACTTCAACCTCTGTTTTAGGTGGCAACCCTAGTAACTCATCTGGAAAGATATCTCAAAACTCCTTTACTATAAGGATAAGATCTAATTCTTAAGTTTGTTTTGCTCTATCAATTACATGCACTAACCATGCCACACATCCCTTGTTAAGTAACTTCCTTGCCTTCATCACCGATATTAAACTATTAGGTATCACACTCCTCTCACCATAAAAATTTACCATTTTCATATCAGCTGCTTTAATAGTAATAACCTTAGTATAATAGTTCATTGTAACTTGGTGTGAACTCAACTGATGCATCCCCAGAATTACATTAAAATCAACTATCTCCAAAGGTATTAAATCTACATTGAATTCATAATCTTCTATCAGTACCCTACACCCCTTATAAACATCATTCATTTCTACAATTTCTTCTAATGGTGTAATAATAGCTAACCCCATTTCTAACTTACTTTTTGATTCTTTTAGTTTATTTACAAATTTGCAGGCTATAAAGGAGTGAGTAGTTCCAGGGTCAAATAAAACATACCCTACTTGTGCATTTATAGTACTCATATCTGCCACCATATTTGTTGAAGCCTTAGTAGCTTCTTGATCGAGATGATAAACTTTTCCTTGAGTCCTAGTTCCTTGGCCATGGCCTCTCCCCCTACTAACACTAGCTCTTGACTGAGCAGGTCTCATCTGCTCTCCACTAGGTTTGTCCACAGTATGTGATTGTTGCTAGCTCTGGGTCTGAAATCTGTCAAGGAAATTTCTTCTTAAGTGACCAGCACCCCTATATAAGAAACATCCCTCCAAATATTTGCACTCTTTTCATCGATGACCCAGCTGCTTGCATACAAAACACCTCTCTGTTGTAACTCTGCAATCAGTTCCTAGAGAATTTCCTCCCCTATTTAACCCAAATGAAAAAAAATTAAAATAGATGGGGTTTAGTTTAACGAATGATAAGGAGGTAGATTCATCATAAAAGAAAGTCGAGAGAAGTGATAGATTTATATGTTTATATAAAAAAAACAAATTTACACGATATTTTCAATACTAGTTTTTCGATAATAAGGGTGTTACACTCTCTCTGCCTTCACTCTTTTCTTTTGAATATTCCCTAACTGGATCCTAGATTTGATATTTTTAATAATTTAAATAATTACAAATTTAGATTTGTATAATTAAAATTTTTTGTTTTGATTTTTTGCCCTGAATCTTTAGGTTTTTTTATTTGTCATCAATTACGGGTTTGTCAAGAATTCATGATGGCTCGGAAAATAGATTTGTAGTTATATGAAGTTATTGAATCTTTAGTCAGAAAGTGGTTTTTGTATCTTGACTCTTCAATTAACAGGAATTAGTTGTGTGGCTTGTTTCTCTGTATTAGTAAATGATGGCAAGAAATTATTGGGATTAAGATATATTGAAAAAGATTAACTATAGATAACCTAAAAGAAAAGGCTAGGGTAATGTTTGGTAAGATGGATTGGACAAGATAATTGTTTTATGAAGTTGTTTGGTGTATTTTTGGACAGTACAAAAATTAATTTTTATCCTTGTCTAAAATTGTTCTAATGGAGAAATTTGTGTCTCTCTAAAAGAGATAGGACAAACTTGTCCATTTCTATGTATAAGGGTTAATCTAGTTGATCTAGGTCAATGTAAGGATAAAAATGATTGTTATCATAGTTTTAAAACTTGACTAGGAGCCGACCTAGGATAAGACTTGGGTCACAGGCTGGGTTGACCATTGACCTAGAACAACGTAAGGATAAAAAAAGTTATTATCATAATTTTAAAACATGATTTGAGGTTTGAACGAGGCCAAACCTAGGCCACTGGTCAGGTTGACCATTGACTCAGGTCAATGCAAGGATAAAAATTATTATTGTTATAGTTTTAAAACTCAACCCGGGGCCAAGGTGGGGTTGTTGGTCGAGATCATTGACTCAAGTTAACGTAAGGATAAAAGTCGTTATTATCATAGTTTTAAAACCCGACTTGGAGGTCGACTTGGGATCTTTATGGGTCAGATTAACCATTAACCTAAGTAAATGTAAAGATAAAAGTGATTATTATCATAGTTTTAAAACCCAACTTAGATGTTGATCTAGGGCTAGGCCCGGGTTACGGGTCGATTTGACCATTGACCCGAGTCAACATAAGGATAAAAATGGTTATTATAATAGTTTTAAAACTTGACTCGAGGGTTGACCCGGGGCCAACCCATGTCATAGGTCTAGTTGACCATTGACCCAAGTCAAAATAAAGATAAAAATGATTATTTATTATTATTATTATTATTATTATTATTTTAAAACTCAACTCAATGACCGACTTGGGGTTAGGTTCAGGTCATAGGTCGAGTAAACCATTAACTCAAGTTAACGTAAGGATAAAAAAAGATTAATAATTTTAAAATCCAACTTATGAGTCGGCCCAGGGCCAGACTCGAGTCACGAGCTGGGTTGACCGTAACCTGGTCAATATAAGGATAAAAATAATTATCATTATAGTTTTAAGAATCTACTCGAGGCTAGACTCAAGTCATGAACTAGGTTGACTATTAACCCCAATCAATATAAGGATAAAAATAATTATTATTATAGTTTTAAAATCCAACTAAAAGGTCGACCTGGGCAAGACTCAAGCTATGAGTTGGGATGGTCAACCCGGGTTGACTCAAAACAAAGAAGGAATAAAAATAGTTATTATCATAGTTTTAAAATCTGATTTGGAGATCGACTTGGGGTAAAACTCGAGTCACGGCCTGAAAGGATCAACCCAAGTTAACCAAAAGAATAATTAAAGCAACCTCGTTTTGATCAAAAAATTATAAAAAAATCAATGACAAAAAAAAAAATTCAAATGGATTTTTTACTCATATTTTATCTTGAATTGACCGAGTCACAGGTTAACTTGAGTTTTTAACCGGGTCAAGTTAGATCAATCATTCCTTTATTACTTTTTAAACTCGAAACAATCTAGACTTTGGATTGGTTAAGTCCCGTCTAATATGTAGTAAAAGCAAAATAAAACAAATTGATGAATATAATTTTTTAAACATAAGAAGAAATAATTATTTGTATAATCCAGCATAAAAAAAAAAAAAAAAGAAGATGCCATTTTGAAGTTTCAATAACAATAATTTCTATTTTAGTTTGTACTCTAAATTCACATAGTATGATAACGTTATTATTATTAGTTGCAGTATCAAAGAAATTACATTTTCCTCTCTATATAAAGAATATCATTTTAATGCTACCAGATTCACAATAACAGATGCAGATCTTGGTGAGGACTCATTAGCTTCATATGATCCTGTTGAATGAATTCTAGCTTTGTGAGCATAAAATCAATTTCGAATCAACTCATTCAGGTATAAAATCATTATCAGATGATGTAGACAAAAATGCGTGCCTCAAAAAGATGAAAACAGAAGTTTCAAGAAGAGTTGGTTTAGTTCATATTCTAATCAGTTCCTACTGGCTCAAGTTTTCTGGTATCTATACCGAAAAACCAAAAGACCAGTTCACTATAATAAACTAAGGATGTGCACGCCCTTGCTGTGTATGCAGTAATTCCTTTACAAGTCCATTTTTGCTCAAAGTTCTCTCACTGCATTGTAATGCCATTTCGTGGTCCTAAAGCTCTGATTTGCCAGTCTTTGAATTCTTCTTTGCAGGCGCTGCACGTATTCCTTTCCACCATTTCTGTATCTGCTTGGACACTATATTTGTATGCCTCTTCGATGCCTCAACTGTGCTTTTTATCCCTTCGAAGATCTTCTGTTTCCAGTCACCCTTCATGTCCTGCTTCTCTCTTAAAACTTTTCCCTGCAAAAGATTAGTTGCATCACTTGAAGTAAAACAATTAAGTATTGAAGAAAAGTATTAATGAGCTCTGAAATTTGTCAATTACCATATTTGAGGGGAATTGTTCATCCTCATCGTCTTCATCCTCAGCATCTTCATTACCAAAATTGTTCATTCCCATTAAATCTTCCCTTGAATACATTTTCATGCCAGGAGCTCCAGGCATACCCTAAAGCAAAGGGGAACAAATTATAGACCCAAATCAACATATAACAACATACATGCAGAAATTTTAAGCAAATTACCTCCATAGATCTCATAATCTTTTCCATTTCAACCTCTTTAGATGGTTTAGGCACAAAAGGTTCCCCAGGCATCCTGTTCTGAAAAACATGAAAAAACAAGGATTAAACTTGAGTTGTTTGTTCTGAAATGGAATGTGCAAGACAAAGTAAGAGGCGTGAAGTCATGAGTTATTCTGCTCTCTGGAAAGATAGACATGGATTTTACAATATTATAGAACTCGAGTGAAATAATATTGGTCAACATGAGATGCAAGTGCAGAATATTAGGAGCCAAACAGTTGAAGGTATAGGGATAGAAAAAGAACAGTGCTTAAAAAAGTAAATCTGTCATTATGTTTTTCTAATTAGAGAAAAATTGCCATGACTCGTGTTTCTCACTGAATTTAATGGAAAACAAACACCCAACAGTAACCTAACAAAAATGACTTGAGAATGAGTATATTGTTCCCACTTCATAGAACTAATATATTCTGCAAAGTTATTGGCTAAAGCCTTGGACACAAGTATGATGGAATAGGAAAAAAAAAGCAGCTAATTCAGAGACAACATTCTAGCCAGAAGAAGTGCTTTGATGAGAAGCATGGTTAGGATAGGAAGATTGATGCAAGAGCTAGAACTGCAGTAGCTTTCATATGATTAGGATTTTCTTTTAATAATTTACGGTAGTAGTTTGGATGACTAGGATTTAGTTATTTTTAAGGGGAGATTTTTTTTTTTTTTTACTTGAGGTTTACTAGAAATCAAAGGGCCTGCTACTAGAGTATAGTTAAAAACAAATTTGATATTTTGATAATTTTATAAATAGTTTGTTCTCTTTTTCTGGCTTTTCAACCCAAACAAGACTTAAAAACAACTTTGATATATTGATGATTTTATAAACAATTTGTTCTCTTTTTCAGGCTGTTCAACCCAGACAATCAGACTTTGGCTAAATTAGCTATCTTTTGCCTTTTTCTTCCTACATCAGAGATTCTCTTTATTACTCCTTTTCTTCCCAAGAACTCTATTAACTAGAGAAAAATTAAAAGTTCTGGAACTTTTGAATTTCAAATCCATTTATGCTTCACTGATTTTCAGATATAAATTGATTTTTGTGTTTTGAGAACACAAGAAAAACTAGCGGCAGTAAAGCATTTTCCTCTAATGTGCCTTCATGTTATTGAAATTCATAGATGTAGAGAATTGTTAAAATCAATTTCTAAAATTCAGAGGTTGAGTGTCAATCCGGAAAGCCAATATACAGCAGAGACTGTTCAATATAATGAGAAAAGGACAGAGAGCCTTCATTCGCATAAAGTTGAACATGCAACAAGCAGAGAATTGTTGCTGTCAGATTCAGATTATTAGCAAAAGCATGCCATTTCCAATCGATGTGGAACAATTACCATAGAGCAGTACACAACTATGTCAAAGCTTCCAAGCCTTTTCAAATTCTTTCTAAGAATCAGTGAAGGCAGCACGAAAATTTCATATCTAATAAGTTTTCTATCATCATATATCAAGGACATGCACAATCATGACTTTGAAGATCACAAAATGAAAGCACTGAGATTGACAAGTCAAAATGGTCCCTAAGAAAAGCTATATCAATCACCTATGACTGTCAAAAATGAGTGCAGCTACCTTGGGGACTGGAGGTGGTTTCTTAGTACAAGAATTAGTCAGATCTTTGCAGAGATGTTTCACCAATAAATCAATCTGAGGCCTGGTAGTATATATATATTCAGCAACATCAGTGTCGACGTAGTCCATGACCTGGAAAGCCCTCAAACAAATAAGCAATTATTTGACATCTAGCAATTGAGGATGGTCCAAACATATAACCAATAGTAATTTAAGGAAAACCATCAGCAGACATTTCTAAACTCCACAATCCAGAGAACAGACAAAGTCACCAACTAAACTGATTTCCATAAAAACTATCAATATAATGTCAGTGCCAAACTCACCTGTTGGCAAGTTTGCTCGATTGTCTTGCATTCTGAATTGCATTGACCTTCAGTATCTTGTTCTATCAGCTACAGATTTAAGAAAAAAAAAGAGAAGAAAATAAACTTTTTAGGAATTAGCATGCCAATTTCGACCAATTGTCCGTACTTGTAGTCCTCACAAGTCCTACTCCATTGATTAATTATCACTTGGTTCTAGTTTATGACACACACACACACCCGATTGAGAGCATATGAAGATTATATATATATATATATATATATATATATATATATATATATATATATATATATATATATATCATACCTCTAGCTTATCACCTTGCTCCATTATATCCAATTTCATTATCCAGTCAGCTTCTTCCTTCTTCAAATTGCATACGTTCTCCGCAATCTCAATCACTTGATACTCGCTGATCTATCATAGTACCCAAAAGACAAATGAAAGAAAAAAAGCAAGACAATTATTTTACAATCAAATCCAACAAAACCCATAAAAAAAAAAATCAAAGTAAACCTAGATTGCAGAATTAGTTAGACTTGGCACCTTCTGGGGAGAGATCTGATCCTGCTTCTTTTGAGCTTGCCGGTACAACTGTGAGGCAACCTTTTCACAAACTTGGCATTTGATGTACGGTATATCATCTTTTCTCGCAACAATAAGAGGTTTGTCTGTTTTAGCACTCTCTGAGACTGGTATCCATGTTGATACCACCGACAGTGTCACCAAGACAACCACTGTCTGCTTGATCAATGCCATAACGCCCCTCTCTCCTCTCTATCTCTAATTTGAAATAACAAGAATTTCTGTGGGAGAACCTCTCCTCAAAAGCAGATTTTCTACTGATGCGTGGAATCTTAACTTTAAATGTTCGGAATCATGCGTGGGGGTTTCCCTGAGCCTCTATGGAAGTTTCGAGAGTTTTTCTTTTAATGTTTTTTATTTAAAAATATATTAAAATAATATTTTTTATATTTCTAATATTAGCGTATTAAAATAATTAAAAATTATTAATTAAAAGTATTTTTCAATAAATTCAAGAGTTTTAAAAAATATGATCCATCCATACTTTTTTTAATAAATATAGATGTATTTTCATATTTATAATGGGAAAACATTGATAATAATAGCATAATTGTATTGATAATCATCTCTGATATTCTTTTTTTAAAATTTTAACGTTTTAATTTCATTTTCAAAGAAAATTAGTTATTAGCTGAATTTATATTACATTTTAGTGTAAGTTTTCAATTTATTCTTATAAATTTAATTGCCTTTTAAATTTAGAATATATTTGTTGAATAATTTTATGGTACTTAGTTAATAGCATTTTATTAGTTACTTCTTCACTTTATTTATTTTTAAAAAATAAATAAATATAAATAGAAGAGAAAAGATATAGGTGAAGATATGCTAATTATTTTTAATGGATCTTGTATTTGATTTTCTTTATCAATATATGTATTAGTTTTTAAAAAAATAAATGAGTTAGTGGAGTAATATGTTACTAATTATTCTATGTGCATCATAATTTTTTTTCAGTATGATATACTAGACTAGACATGATATGAATAGAAATGGACTCGATTTTACATATTATTGTCTTGTGTTTGGTGGACACTTGACAAGCTAATATTAAATAAAGTTTTTGAAAAAAATATTTTGATCCTTCAAAATTATTTAAAATTTATTTTAGTTTATATATATTTATTTTTGTGCATTTTAGTTCTTATTGAAAAGATTTTGCTCCTCTAATTTTATATATGTATAGTTTAGTCTCAGAATAAGAAAAAAATGCAATTAATCCCTACATGTAAATATTCTTTTTAATGAAAGGGTTCAAATTTTAGTCTACCAAATTAAAATTAAATGAGTGATAAACAAATAATTGGTAATATGAAAAATTAAAAAATAATGATTTCTACCCATAGCTTTAATGATAGCTTTAATGATCAATAAGATAATTTCTAGATCATTTATATTATATGTTTTTCATTTTGTTCTTTCTACGTGAAGAAATTATATCTAGATTCTTAATCTCGAGTTGAGACATGTAATAGTCTTGTAAATCAAATAAAATATGGATTTTTAATATTTCAATCCCTAATAAAGGATATATTATTTCAAAAGATGTCAAGTAAAAAATAAATAGAAAGGTAAAAGAAACAAACAATCTTGAATAAGAAAGAAAGCTACAGAGAAAAGCATTTAAGGAAGAAAGATAAATTTGGAGAAAAGTTGTAAATTGCATAAATAAATTATGAATATGAGACTTACCATCTTTCTCAATAACTTGATGATCTATTTATATCTTACAACATTTGAATTTTATTTAAACATCTAATTTGAATTTTATACAAATTGTTTTTATCACATAAAGAGCGTACATATTGAATCCTCATCCATTCTAAATTTATTTTTGTTAATAACAACATAAATCCTAATTAATCTATAATTTTGATAAATTTAATCTATTAAAGACTCTCATTTTGAGTATGATCGAACTTTTTTATTATTCGCACGACTTAAGCTCTTGTGGTTAATCGCTTCTTTCTAATCAATTATGACTCTTGATTGATTAGTTGATTACTTCATATCTCTTCTAATCGATTAGGATTTTTTAAGCTAAACCAATTCCATTTCATAATTAATTTAAACTTTTCTTATATTTTTTTTTTAGTAATGAACAATTAGTATTCTTACATAGTTGACACATACATATTTATTTTTTTATATAAACAATGCCCTCATATTACATTACTTTGGGATTGAATAAAGGAATAATCCCTAGCATGTATATGTTGGAATCGATTAAACAAATCAACCATTCATGACCTTGATAATAAGCATGATTTACCATAAATTATTAACTATCAAATGACATCCAATCAAATTATTTTAGACAAGCATCATCTAGTGATTTTGAACATGACATTTAGGTTTTCACTTATTACTTCATAATTTCAGTATTAACTCTTCAATTCTTCATCTTCCACTCAAAAACCCCTAATTCTTCTTTCAAAAACTTAGAAAATTTTTAGAACAAGAAAAGAATCAAGATCCCTAAACCTCATCCAACTTCCAAAAAACACCAAATGATAACCCTAAGCCTTGCTCCATCAAATCTACACTTATTACCCGCTTTCAAAATTATACAAATTGCTTAGTGATCCATTACCAGGGCTGCATGAAGAAACACAAATAAAGAGTGTGTAGATACATTTTACTAGAAGACACCATAAGATTCGACCAATGATGAGGTGAATGGGAACCTTGAAAAGCCACCACTGGTGGTTGTCATAGCCACTCCAAAACCATTTTTTTTTTATTTTTCTGTAGATTCGACCCAAGTATGGAGAAATTCAACCAAATCTCAACAGAACAATAACTAGATTTCTTTTGTAAATATCATAAGATAAAAAAGAAATTATGTTTGGAAAAATTATTTTACACATAAATTTGATCTATAATTAAGTATAATAACAATTAAAATATATATTCAACAACCTTAATCATCTCACGGTACCTCTAATTTACTATTAGATTTCTGGAAACATATAAACAATAAAAAAAACAGTAATTATAAAATCTTTTAGGAGTTCCATTTTATTAGACAATTTAAAATCATTTAGAATTTATACAAAGATTACCCGAATATTCAATTTTCTTTCTTCATTTGATAAGCTCTTTAAGGTTGAATTGTCATAAATTAAGCTTTTCAATTGTCTAGCATCTAATAATAATCTATAAAAACTATAAAATTAAAAATCTCTTAAAACCTTTTGTAGGACAGAGAGATTGTTTATGCTTTTAGTGTTAACTTTTTCTTTTATCTACTCTACATATTTGTATATGTGTATTTGATTTTTTATATAGAAAATATTAGGCATATGAATCTATTTATAAGAAAACCTAATAACTCTTTAAATGGCAAATATTAATTTATCCTATAAATAATATCACTTATATTATTTTAAGATAATTTTAAAAATTTATTCACTCAAGTACCTACTAGATTTTTCTAGGTATAGATTTGTAATTCCCTATATAGATTATATTATAGTCTTTAATTTATAAAACTTATTTACAATTAAATTATACTTAATTAATTATCCAGGTTTAATATTTTTTCTCAATGGTTTTAAATATGTATAACCCATTAGGTTCCTAATATGTTGGTCTAAATATAAATTTTAATCTTAATCAAAATAGAATTGATTAAATTAAATAATTTAACTTATTATCAATTTAACAAATTAATTAATTTATATTTAAATATCAAATATACTATCTAGCAATATATTATAATCCTTCAAACATTAGAAAAATCATAATTAATTTAACTTAATATTTCGATGATCATCTTCTCCTTGAGCTACTTGTCTTTCAACACCAAAGCTTTTAACAGAGAAGTCTGCAAACTCGGTGTACAAGTAGAAGGAACGGCTTCAATCAACGTTATTGCATTAGGAGCCAAACTTCTTTCCATGTCATACAGCGATTTGAGAAGAGACCCAACCTCTTCTCAGGGGTGCAAGTAAATTCTGACTGTGATTCTCTCCGAAGTAGTTTCAGCAACAAGTCATAAGGAAAAGTCCTGGAAGTTCCTACCTCAGCAGACTCTGCAACTGACAGAACAGCCAGCATGTGTAGTCTTCCAGGAGTTAGAAGAGCTTAACTGAGATGTTTCGGTTTGAGAGGTAGTTCCACAATACATTGCTAAGCTGTACATTCACTTGGCGATTAGTTTCCAATGTCATTTAATGGGTACTATAGACAAAGCATCATCACAAAGGAAAGAGCAGTCAAGAGAATCACAAATTCAGCGCTGTGGTGGCACTTGCACAATTCAATTTATTGCAAAAGTGACGTGCAGAAACTCTAGGCACGGTTCAATCAGTGGAATGCACCGATGCAGGTCCTTCTACTTGAGCAACGAGGTATATGCTATATGCACCGCCTCCATATTAGAGCCCAGATAAACAGCAGCTAACAAAGATATGGAGGGAGAGGCATGCACAAAAATTACAAACTTCAGCAGGAATGCTTTGAATTATTTCTAACTGCGAACATAATTTTCCTTGAGGTTTTCTATTGAATAAAAGAAAGCAATAAAAAAGTACCTTCTATACAAGGATGGAGAGTCACCCTGTTTCCTGAAGCATCTCTTCAAAATATTGTTTGCAGCAACAATCATATGCTCCTTTGCTTTCAGAGTTTTCATACACTTAATCTGGAGAAATACTAAAATGAGTGCAGAGGAACATCGTAACAATGACATGTAATTATCTGGGATAAAATGAACATAAAATATCCCAAGCACATTACCAAAAATTTGACTCCGGATATGCAAACTTCTGGTCCTTGATGCATGCTTTGTGGTTTTGCAGAAAAATTACCAACGATCCTGACAAGAGCAGGTGCCTCTCTTAAAATGGTGGAACCGTCTAATGTCACGGACAACTATTTCCTGATTTTTGATGTCAGAGATAAGCTTCATAAAATCATGGCAATCCTCACAGATTCTTAGATTTTTGAAAATCCGAATTGGTTTCACTGCATTGGTGCTTAGAAGAGCAAAGGAAAGAGCCAATCTTTCACTGTGATAGTAGAGATGCTCCATTTTTTCTTTGTTAGAGACATTATGAAGAACAACATCTGTTTTTGGCACATAACCTATTGACATCAGACTTTGCCCCAGCTTGTCCAATTTGGCATAAATTTCTCTGATTTTGGGGTGTGAACCATCTTGAGACAAGAAGACGTGAACTCGACCATCAACTTCTACCCAGCTACACCCAGGTTCTTTTTTAATGCCTCGCAGGGTCATCAATGCTCTGATGTTTCTTACATCATCCCACCTGCCTTTGCTTGCAAAAATGTTTGATAGCAATATATAACTGGAGTCCATCATGGGTTCCATTTCAAATAGTTTCTTAGCAGCTTTTTCACCAAAGTCAACATTTCCATGCAATTTGCAAGCCCCGAGAACAGTCTCCCAGATCAGGGAATAGGGGGTTAGGTTCATTTCCTCAATAAAGATCTTGACCTCATTGAATTTTCCAGCTCGGCCAAGAATATCAACCATGCAAGCATAATGCTCAATTGAAGGGTTAATCCCATATATTTTACTCATCGAGTCAAAACGCTTTTTCCCCTCTTCAACCAAACCCATGAAACTGCATGCAGAAAGAACACCAATGAAAGTGGCCTCATCAGGCATAATTCCTTCAGATAACATCATCCTAAAGGCTTCAAGAGCCTTCTCCCCCTGACCATGTTGCGAGTACCCAGATATGATAGTGTTCCATGAGACTATATCCCGTGAAATCAAGCCTTTAAAAATTGCCTCGGCATGTTCCATGCAACCGCATTTCCCATACAAATCGACCAGTGCACTACCAACAAATATATCACCAAAATGCCCAGCCTTAACTGCCACAGCGTGGAGTTGCCGCCCATTTTCCAAGGTTGCCATATGGGAACATCCACTTAAACAGCTGGCAAGAGTGTATTCATTTGGCTTTATACCCTCTCTTTGCATTTGACGAAAATACTTAACAGCCTTTTCTGCTTGATCAGTTTGTGCATAACCAGAAATAATGACTGTCCAAGAGAAAATGTCCCGATTAACCAATCTATCAAAAGCTACACCTGCATCTTCCAAGCATCTGGCCTTTGCATACATGTCAACAAGAGCTGTCCCAACAAAGTCATCACCATCACTGCTGTTTTTTATGATATGAGCATGTACTTGCTTTCCAAACTCTGGATCCAACAGACTAGAACAAGACCTTAAAACACTAATAAATGTGAACATATTAGGCTTGAAACCTTCCAAGAGCATCTGGTAGAAGATTCTTGGTCCTCTACCGCAAGTCTGTGAGTCATAGAATCCAGATAAAAGGGCATTCCAAGAAACTAAATCTTGATTCGTCATTGCCTCAAACACCTTGTTACCATCTTCCACACACCTGCTTTTCATGTACATCATGATCAATGGATTGCTGACTAAATTATCAGATTCAAACCCGTATTTGCATATACAACCATGAATGCTTTGACCATAACGCAGGTCACCCATATTAGTAGCCGTGCTAACAAGACTAGAAAGGGTAAACTGGTTAGGTCTAACTCCTTTACGTCTCATCAGATGAAATAACTCAGCCGCTTCTTGGCCATGGCCTTGCTGATCAAGGCCAGTGATCATCGCACTCCAGGCCACTACATCAGGATTTCTTATCTTTGTAAACACTTTTAATGCATCATAAACCGTCCCACACTTTGAATACATATCAACAAGACTGCAACCCAGAAATTCATCAATCTCACACCCACTTCTGAGTGCCAGAGCATGCAGTACTTTGCCTTCTCTTAAACTCCCTGTGTTAGCACAGCCTTTTAAGACAGTAGACAAAGTAAATTTACTAAATTTTGTTTCACACTCTTTCATTTTACAAAACAACTTCAAAACCTTCTTCCCATCGCCCAGTTGAGCATAACCATTGAGCAGAGCATTCCACGACACGCCATTCTTCTCAGGCATGCCAAAGAACAACCTTTCAGCAAGTTCCATCTCTCCACATCTAGCATAAAGGTCAACAAGCGCAGACCCGACAAACAAATCCAATAGCAATCCAGCTTTAATTGCTTCCACGTGGACCTGCTTTCCAAACTCTAAATTCAAGCACATAGAGCAAGCTTTCAATGCAGTAGCCAATGCAAACTCATTGGCCCTTACATTCTCCTTTCTCATTTCGCAATATAGACTAACGCCCTCACTTCCACAGCCTTCATTCACAAATCCAGAAATCAGCGCAGTCCATGATACAACGTCTCGCTGGGGCATTTCAGCAAGCACCTTGCGTGCAAAGAATCGGCTCCTACATTTTGCGTAGAAATTAATCAAAGAAACCCACAAATGTGAATCTAGCTCCACTCCACTTGTAATCAAGTTCCCATGAATAGCCTTCCCCTCTTTTACATCCCCTTTTGAAGCACACTCACGCAGCATAACAGAATATCGTTTTAGCCTCTCCTTTGCATCAAACCTCACAGGCCTGCTGGTTACGTTACTTTCACTTTTACCATTTAGATTAGGCAAATTCGGACTCCAAAACTTTCTGGATATCTTTGTATTAGCCTCAGGGAGGTGAGCCGGCGAGTTTTGAGGATTGGTGGGATTGAAATCTCTTGTGGGGCTGGGTTCAATAGCACTGAGAGCGGCAGCAGAAACGGAAAAATTTGACCCAAAAGAAAGCAACAATGAAGTTGAACTTGAACGGGGCTTGTTGGGTAACTTCATAGAAGAAGTATGTCTAGGGCAGAATCGATAATTTAGTGATGGGGAGCGCATTTTCAGGGTAATGAAGTCGCATTCCATGAATTTGAACACTAGAGAGTCGTAGATGGCCTTGTTGCAAAGTATGTTTTTGGCCGCTGTCAGATGCATCAAAAACAGAACCAAGACAACATAGGAATCATGTTAGGCAACTGGGAGAAGCATTATCTCACACCCCCTGATATTTCATGTCGGTGAATGATTGCCATAATTTCTGTAGGGTTCGGGTTTTGTTTAGGCTTTTTCTATTTGTACTCGGTACGTGATTTTGATAGATGTGCGTGTTGGTTTCCTTTTCGGCTAAACTGTTCGATCATTCCTATTATAACAGAAGTTAAATATTATGAGAAAATAACTGTAGATCACCAAAAAAAGAATTTATTATGAACTATAATAATAGTTTTATTTTTAATTTTTTATGAGAAGTTTCTTTGGTTTTTTTTTCTTCCCTAGCTATTGGTTGGCAATTACACCATTAAAAATACATGTTTGCCAGATCAAAGTAATGTAAATCTGGTATATTTACCACATTCAAGTAACATGAATATATAATATTTGTCAAATTCAAATATCATATTAATATCGGATCCAAATTTAATTGAGTCTAGCAACCATGTCTGACCCAAAGTTATTTTAGGTTAGACATAGTTTTCAGATTCAACTAAACTTTAGGTCAGACATAATTATTGTTGTTGTTGTAATATTATGATTATTCTTATTTTTATTTTTATTTTTATTCTTATTTTTATTTATTTGATGTTGTTCTTATTTTTATTATTAGTATGATGATGATGATGATTATTATTATTATTATTAGTGTTGTTGTTGTTAGTAGTAGTAGTAGTATTCTTATTATTAGTTTTATTATTATTATTGTTGTTGTTGTTGTTGTTGTGATTATTGAAGTAAACTTGAGTCATGCATATTTGTCAAGTAAAAGTAAGGTGGGTCTGACATATTTTCAGATACAAGCATCTTGAATTTGGGATGTTGTCAGACCCAACTAAACTTGGGTCAGGCATGTTGTCAAACCCAAATATTTTGGGTTTGACAACCATGTTTGATATAACGTTTAGTTGGGCCTGGCAAACATGTTTGATTTAATGTTTAGTTAGATTTGACGATCATGTCTAACCCAAAGTTTAATTGGGTCTGACAACATGCCTGATCCAAGTTTAGTTGGGTCATGCATCATCGATGTCTGACCCAACTAAACTTGGATCAGGCATGTTGTCAGGCCCAACTAAACTTTCGGTCAGATATGGTTGTTAAACCCAAATACCTTGAATCTAACATGATTTGTCAGACGTTGTTGTTATGATTATGATTATGATTATTACTATTACTTGTTTTTATTATTATTTTTAATTAGTAGGATTATAATTGTAGTCGTTGTTGTTAGTATGATTATTGTTATTTTTATTATTCTTCTTCTTGTTGTTATAATTATTGAAGTAAACTTGGATCAAATATTTTTATCAGATCCAAGTAACATGGATCTGACATGTTGATGTCTGGCCCAAGTTTTATTGGGTCAGACATGAATATCAAACCTAAACACCTTGGGTCTGACATTATTGTTGTTGTTATTGTTAATATGATTATTGTTGTTGTTGAATTAAACATGAGTTAGGCATGTTTCAAGACCCAAGTAGACATGTTTGTCAAACCTAAACAATCACATGGACCTGACAAGGCTGTCAAATCCAAGACGCCTTGGTCTGGTATGGCTACAAGATACTATTAATATTTTTTAAAAAAAAAATATTGATCCATTACAGAGCACGGGTCAATATCATAGTTATAATTTAAATTTAATTTTACACTTCCTATTGATATATTAAAAATCTAAATCTCTTGAATTGACTTTTTCAGAATTTCATCCATATTTTATTTAAAATTAATAATAAATTAAAACTTAAGCATCTTTAACTTCAATAACTCTTAATTGATCAATTTTAGTTGTTTTGATAGAATTAATTTTAGATTTTGAAAATAAAATATAAAACCATAATTTTTAATTTTCTATCTAGAAATTTTTATTATAAATTAGAGAGAGAGAGAGAGAGATTGAGATTTTTTAAGGGAGAAAGGTTATTTAGGCTACTGGTTTCGTTATATAAAATCTTTTAAATGAAATCTTTTAGATAAAGAACTGAAATTAAGCTGGAGATTATTAATATTTAAATCATTTCATCTAATTTTAATGTATAATATGGACAAAATCCTAAAAAAAATAACATGAAGACTTGATTTCAGATATATACTACATTAAATTATAAGAAGATTAAAACTAAAATTGAGAATATAGAGATTAATTCTATGACTTTAAGTTCAAGGAAGGTTTCATCAATTTAGCTTTTTTTTATTAAAAGAATTAGCATATCATAGATAAAAACTCATATTAAACTGTATACTACAAGTACAAAACATTACAATTATTTAGTTTAACACATAAAGATAAAATATTAAATAGATATAAAAAACTAATTTTTGTATGATCCATAAGAAAATTCACATAAAATATACTATACTAAAATCAATCAACTTACATGAGCTTAGATCTATAAAATCATGTAATTTCTACAGTGATTATAGTTTTTTCACATAATATATTTTTTTTATTCTTACCCGGATATTTTCACATTTTTTTTAAGAGTAAGACTAGTCTCGTTCGGGGTTCATGGCTGCCCCTCCTAACAAGCACGCTTCCTGAAAATCAAACTTGTGTTCTCACCCTTGCAGGAATATAGTGGTGTCTTAACCGCTCAACCAACACTTTGTTGGTACACAATACCTTTAATTCCTCTAGTAATTTTAAAAACTCAAATTATTTAGGAAGCTATTTAGATAAATTTTATTTATTGTCTTCTTCTCCATCAAAATACCTCAATATACTCAAGTTATGGCATCTTATTTCAAAAACAATATTTGTAAATAACAAAAGATCAAACTCATAATAAACATCTAGATCTAAGATATATATTTAAGAAAAAATCACTAAAACTTGTTTGAAACCAATTCTATATTAGAATTTATTTTAATTAAGTAGATTAAATTAATTTGATTTGCTAATTGAATTCTTATATTTGAAGTAATTTTTAAAATTATAGGATTCATTTTATCTAAGTTAGTGAAAATACATCATTTATAAAAATCTCTGGTTTTAATTTGTTATGAAATTAATTTTTGTTGTTTAAAGATTTATAAACATTGAAATTGGGTGAATGATGTTAAATTGATTTCATTTATATCCAATTCTTAACTTTCAACGAACTATAAAGGAAAAATAAGGCAATTAAGAGCTGGAAATCTTGTGCTAGCTTTAAAAAGAGAGTATGTTTTTAATTGCTAGTGTTGGAATGTGACTATTTGTGCTTGATATAAATTGAAAATTCAAATTAATTTAGATAAAAAGAAATAATTGAGATAAAAAAAACTAACTTAAAGAGTAAGTTATGATCTAATATGAAAATATAAAGACTTAAATATATATTGAAACTAATATGACTATTTGAAACTAACTTAAAGACTTAAAACTAACTTTTATATATATATATATATATATATATATATATATATATATATATATATATATAGTGGCTATTTGACTTGTGTTTCATAGCAGGACATAAAAACTTATTTAAAAAAAAAACAAATTGGGTATGCAAGCTATTTTGATGTGTTTTTTTACATAAAAAAAATTCAAACTATAAATAAAAAAGCTTATGCAAGCATCTAATTAAATAAATTGATAACTATCTTTGTAAATAAATAAAAAAATAATTGTTAATAATAACCAAAAGAGAAATTGAAAAAATTAAAAGATGGATGTAAATCAAGATATTTAATCATGCAAAATGAAACATTTACCATGTTATGCATACTTAATTTATTTTTTAAAATCAATAAAATAATAGAAATAAAAACACATATGAAACTAATTGAATAAAATAAAAGGAAATAAATATTATGTAAGGCCGAACACATTAGAACTATTATTTAAAAATAAATATTTTTATTTTTAAAAATAAATTTCATTTGTATAAATAAAAAAATAGCTTCAAAAAATAAATACAAAAAAATTAAAAACAAACTTTATTAAAAAGGGGTGTAAAACCCATGATTTAAATCATGAGACCAAGATAAACTGATGAAAAAAAATTAAAGATAATAATGAAACCAATTTTATTTGAAAAAAAACTATTGTAGGATGATTAAATTGAAAAAGAAAATGAGAAAAAAAGAATATTGACCCACATTAACTTTTCAAAACTCTAACTCAAGTCATTTGATCAAAATCACTATAAATAAATAAAAAATCATGAAACTCAATCCCTAATAAATCAAACGTCAAATGATAAAACTAGGAAAAAAAATAAATTACACAAAAAGATCTAAAAATATATAATTAAAGTAATGAGGGTAAAAAATGAAATAAAAAATAAATTAGAGGGCAACAAAAAAATTTCATTTAGAGGGTTAAATTGAAAAGAAAAATAATTTTAACAAAATTAGAAACAAATCAAAAGAATAAGGGCCAAATTGAAAAAAATAAAATAAAATAAAATAACATAAACTTTGATTGAAGGATAACATTGAAAACCAATAATACTTTAACAGAAGGACCAAGGAAAAAAATTAGAAATCCATAGAACAAGGATCTGAATGAAAAAAATAATATATGATAAATTGTAATTGAAGGACTAAATTGAAAACAAATAAAAATTTTATAAAAGGGATAAGAATAAAATTAGAATAAGGACTGAAATTGAAAAATTAAAAAAAAAAGAGGATAACTATATACTTTTTTGGGTAGGAGAGAGAAAAAAATAACAACCATCGCCGATAAACCACCCATCATCCATTGCCGCATGCAACACCAGAGGGAAGAAGAAAATATCAAAATGCCCTTCCATGACCCTGGTATTTACAAAAAATATGAAATATGTTTTTTTTTTGTTTTTTCATTATGTAAAATTATGTTTTTGGCTTTAGATAAGAAAAAAAAAATTAGGTTTTTATTTTTTTGATATTTTTGTACTTTCACACGGTTTGTTTTTGGTAATTACCAGAGTCATGAGAGGCGTTTTGATATTTTAATGTTGACTTTTTAATTAGAAAAGTTGTTAGCGCGTGTCATCTTGTCCTCTCCTATATGGTGTGGCGTGTCACGATGTATGTTGGTCGGATTGTCATCGATGATCATTTCTTCTTTTCTTTTCCCCTTTTTTTTCTCTCTTGCCAAGTAAAGTGCATGATTGTCCTTGTTTTTTATTTTTCAATTTTAGTTCTCATTCTTTTAATTTCTTATTTTGTTCTTATTCCTTTTGTAGAAGTTTTTTTTTTCCATTTTGATCCTTCAATTACAATATTTCATAAGTTTTGTTTTTTGTTTCGATTCTTATTATTTTGATTTTTGATTTTTTTTCTTTGTCTTTTATTAAAGTTTTATTAGCTTTCAATTTCATTCTTGAATCAAAAAAAATTTTTGATTTATTTTTTTTCTAATTTGACTCTCATTCTTTTGATTTATTTTTGTTTTGTTAAAGCTATTTTCAATTCAATTTAACCCTCCAATTAAAATTTTTTGTTTGCTCTTTGATAAATTTTTTTTCTCCCTTATTTGTTTACATCTTTTTGTGTGATTGATATTTTTTCTTGGTTTTATCTTTTAATGTTTGATTTGTTAGGGATTTAGCTTCATATGATCTTATTTTTCTGAATTAGTTTTTTTGTAATATTAGTTTTGTGATTTTTTTTAATTTTTTTCTATTAATTTATCTCGATCTTATAACTTACGTCACGGGCTTTGCATGTCTTTTTAGAATATAAGTTTTTTTAATTGTTTTGTTTATGTTTGATTTTTCAAGATATTATTCTAATTCATCTATATTTTTTTTTATTTTATACAAATGAACTTTATTTTTTAAAATAATATTTCTGATGTGTTCGGCTTTATGTATATTTGTTTTAGCGTATGAGTTTATTCAGTCAGTTTCATTCGTGTTTATCTTTTAAAACATAAAGTTTTTACAATATGAATTTATCTTTTATTAATTTAAATAAACAAATTCAGTGAACACTTTCAGTTGAATATCTCATTTTGTATGATTGAATATCTTAATCTATATTCATCACTCAAATTTTTTAAAATCTTTTTGGTTATTATTAATGATTTTTTTCGTTTATTTATATAGATTATTATTGATTTATTTAATTTGATACTTGCATGAAATTTTCAATTTATATTTTGATTTTTTTATGTAAAAAAAAGTAGTTTGTATATCCAGTAATTTTAAAAATATATTTATAATCCGCAGCGATAACTAATATATATATATATATATATATATATATATATATATATATATATATATATATTACAGGTAACCCGGAACATACCGGTGAACCATCAATTGAACAAAAGAACTAATGAACCAGCGCTTGTTCAATTTATGGTTCGGTTTTGACGACAGGAACACTGATATGGAAGGCAAATGTACATTCGACCAAGAGGTCAGACAGTTAAAAGACAGTTAGGATGGATGTGTCTTACATTAAAAAATAGTCGGTGGAGGTTAAGTGCAGATTGTTTTTGCAGTTGAGAGGGAAGTTAAAAGTGAGAAAAAATCGGCCGGTATATAATAAGCCATACGCCAAAGCCTAAATTTTAGAGAGAGAAGAGAGGGGGAAGGGGAGATAAAGAGCAAGAGAATTTGAGATTTCTGGGTTGAATGGGGCATTATTGAGCGAGAATCAGAGAGAGAGAGAGCCACGGCCATGGCTGAGTCAAACGATTCCGTTTTCGTCGATGTGGAAAAGATCTACCTCGGTGGAAAGGTTTTTTGCTTTTCTTTTGGATTTGTCTTTTTTTTCCTTGTTCAATTTGGAGTTGTTTTGCCTTCTGTTTCGATGGGCACCATTTCAAATTCATTTTTATGAAGGTTGGTTTTGATTTCATTTGGGATTCTGGTTTTGTTTTATATTTTAAAAAGAAAATAACGAGACCCATTTGGATATTTGTGTTTCATTTTTTTCACAAATGGAATGACAAATATGGGCTAGAAATTCTTCTTCTTCTTGTTTTTTTTTTCTCCCTTTAGCTGGGCTTTTTTTTTCATATTTGGAGATTTGAGTGTGTCTATAGATCTGTGCTTTTATTGTTTTCATAAATTCATTTGTTTGTTTACTACATTCATGTACTGATGGGAATTTTGTAATTTTTAACCACTGGTTGTGCTGCAGCTGTTCTTGACATTTTCTTGTTTTTTTCTCCTCCTTATTGAAAATGGTATCGTTTTCTTTTCTTGTGCAAGGTTGTAGCTTTCAATGTTTTCCGGATCTGAAGTTCTGTCGAGAAGTTGTTTTTGGATCGTTTATATTTCATTGGAATAAGTTATTTGAAATTCTGCTGACGCTGTCAATATGTAAAAGAATTAGGCTTTCTTTTTTCTTTTCTTTTTTTATACTTTTTATATTCCTTCCTTGTTGTTTGATGATTTTGATGTCAATGTTCATTGCTTGTGTTTTAGTCAAAGTCTGTTGCAATTCATTGAAGAAACCTTAGCTATACTTTGGCTTGTCTTACACTTAATTATTATTTTAATGTGTAGCTGTCAATTTTATAAATCAGTTTTGTTTCTTCAATCATTCTTGGTGAATAACACACAAGTTATTAGAATATCATGGTAGTGAAGCACTGTCTAATTTTATCCTCTTAAAGTTGATGGATTGATGGTCATTGAAAACTTTCTTTCGTCTGTTCATGATTTGCCTTGTTTGAACCTATTTCAGGAACATCATGTAAGAACTGGTTGTGGTTCCGTGTCAGTTATAGTGTATGGAGACCAAGACAAGCCAGCACTAATTACTTATCCTGATTTAGCTCTAAACTGTAAGTGCATAATGTCATATCTCTTGTGCTGTTTCTGCATTTATTTATATAACTATTAAGAATGTATCTGGCATAGGCCTTTGGATTTCAGTTCATATTTACTGAGTGGTTTATCATCATGTGTTTTATTTATCAGTTTTTTCTCAGTTAGCATATTTCAGCGTTCTAACAATGTTTGGATTCCTTTTTGTTTATACTTGTTTATCAGATATGTCTTGTTTCCAAGGCCTATTCTTTTGTCCTGAAGCGGCATCTTTACTGGTACACAACTTCTGCATTTACCACATTACTCCTCCAGGTCATGAGGTCAGTTAGCTAGTTGACTTGAGTGCATCTACATAATGTATCCCTTATTTCCATGAATCATTTTGTTTTCAGCCAACATTTTGCATTACCAACAAATTGTTCACAGAGTTTCTTTTCTGGCACTTTCACAAGAGTTCTTGCAGTTGGGAGCTGCTCCAATTAGTCCTGATGATCCTTTGCCTTCCGTAGATGACCTCGCAGATCAGATCATTGAGGTTCTCAACTATTTCGGGTAAAGTTTGATGCTTCAATGTTTTCTTTGTTGGTTAACTCATTGTGTTTTGAACTCTTCCATCAATTGGTTTTCAGAATGAAATGCAAGCAATTTATCATCCTTTTATGCAGTTGATGCTAATTTAGTTTCTTGTTCCTTTTTCAGGCTTGGTGCAGTGATGTGCATGGGGGTGACAGCTGGTGCCTACATCCTAACCCTATTTGCTGTATGTTCCCTTCTGGTTATAATATTTTCAAATTCACTCCCACCTTTTTTACTGATCAAGGTTTTGAACTACAGATGAAATATAGACAGCGTGTTCTTGGTTTGATACTTGTGTCCCCTTTATGCAAAACACCCTCTTGGACTGAATGGTTATATAACAAGGTTATTTCCGCAAATCCTTCCATAATTCTTTTACGGAGATTTCCTATAATTTTTATAAGCATGTTTGAGTTCATTTATATTTTTCAGGTGATGTCAAATTTGCTATATTTCTATGGCATGTGTGGTTTACTTAAGGAGTTTTTGCTTCAGCGGTACTTCAGCAAGGTATTGTAATGCTCCATGTCCTAGCCATTTATGTAAAATGTTTTACAGTCCATTATCCCATCATTAGTTAGGTTGAATGATGAGAATAGCTATTAATTTTAACAGGATGTTCGCGGTAGTGCAGAAGTTCCTGAGTCGGACATAGCTCAAGCATGTAGAGGAGTTAGTGCTCAACCTTTCATTTGTTTATTTATTTTTCCCTGAATCACATTAGCTTTAATCCGACTTTGCTTCGTTTAATAGGGTTACACTGTTTTGATTCTTGTGACTTGTTTGTTTCTTCAGTTGCTTGATGAGAGGCAGGGTATAAATGTTTTGCGGTTTCTTCAAGCAATTAATCAGTATGAAATTGTCTTGTGGTTATTCTCTGCTCTTCTTCTGCACATAATTTTCTACTTGTGCACTTCAATTTAGATACTTGAAGTTGAAATTCTTGCTTGTAAACCTGCAGGAGACCCGACATTACTAGTGGGTTGAAGAAACTAAGATGCCGCACTCTTGTATTTGTCGGAGATAACTCTCCTTTCCATTCAGAGGCTCTCCACATGATCACGAAGTTGGATCGAAGATATAGTGCCTTGGTCGAGGTGCGTGGTTTAGAGTCTTTAGAATGTTCTATAAGAATTTGTAGACAAAAGGAGTTAACTCTATTTTACCGATGATATTTCTCAAGTAATTGGTGAATTTCATTCCATGTCACTGCGTTGACTGCAGCAGCTGAGCTTGAAACTAGTCACTATGTGCAAAACTAGCTCTACATGTTACAAACAAACTTGATGGTACTTGAAAGAAAGTGAAAATGGTTTTCATGCTTGCTGCGCAGGTCCAGGCTTGTGGATCTATGGTAACAGAAGAACAACCACATGCAATGTTGATACCTATGGAGTACTTCTTCATGGGGTATGGGTTGTACAGGCCATGCCAACTCAGCGACAGTCCAAGGAGCCCACTCAGCCCCTCTTGTATCTCACCAGAGCTTCTCTCTCCTGAAAGCATGGGTTTGAAGCTTAAACCAATAAAAACCCGTGTTTCGCTTGAAGGTTGAGTTGGAGAGGATTATTATTTGACTTATTTATTCACCTTTTTGATTGAAAAGCTGCTCAATAATTTCTTGTTTCTTTATGAATCCTTAAAGAGTAGAAGCTGTTGGAAGAGGTGTAGATAGAGGAAGAATTGTCAGTGGCATAGGAAGATGACCTGCATTTATTCATTCTTTTGGTTTCAGTCATAAAAAAGTCCTTGAGCTGTCTGTAAATTCTGAAGAGGGCTGACATTTTTTTTATGCTGACGATGATTTAATAATAGAGACAAACTCGACTGTTACATGCTCTCATATTTTAGCACCCCTCTCTTCCTTTTTGGCCATCCCATGATCTGTTAATCTATAATTTTAATAAATCCCACGGAAAACTTTTCTTCTTTTTTTAAATGGAAAAAAAAACTCCCTCCATTCCAAAACTCAATTTCAATCACCAAACAGGTAATTCAGAGGGTCAAGAACTAGCGTGGGAAGATCTTCAGCCTGTTTGTTCACGAGACAGAACTTGTTCTTCCTTTTCATTCTCTACCGAACAAGATTTTTCTCGAGCTCCAACTGCTAGTGACTGCAAGCATGGCTTTCTTGTGATGCCCAGAATAGATTTGAATCAAAAAATTGAAGACAATACCGGTGCAGGAGGGCTTTTAATGATTTTTAAAGTACCTTTAGAGCATCTATAATCATATCCTAGAAAGTGATTTCAGCCAACTCCTTAAAAGTTATCATTACATTCATGCTTTCTAAAATTATCATTTCTTTTGGTTTTCTGACATGTTTTGTGGCTGTTATGGATTTTGCATTCTTAGAACTAATTCTTAATCCTCACTTCTTGTCCTACAGATTATAGATCTGCATGTTTATATAGTCTCACTGTACCAGCCCAAAAATATATTTGAACTCTTAGCACTAAAAACACAACTAGATCTTCATGTTAGATTCTAGGTTTTACAATTGCACCTTTAAATTGTCATGTATTTCTTAATCCTCACTCTCTGTTGCTTCGTTTCATATATACTTATGGGTTTTATTAAAATCTATAAGATGATTTCTAGAGGTTTATCTTAGAGCAGAAACATTTAATTTCTTTTTTTTTTACCAAATATTTTACTGATATGAATAATAAATCACACACAGAGTATGTCCAGAGAGAATATGATACGAAACAATGAATAAAAAGAATTAAATCAGGAAAATAAAAAAGCTTTTAGAGAAGAAGTTAAGAATTAAAAGCAAAGAGAGAGAAGAATGGGGGATTGAAAAATATGTAACTTTGCAATTCTTATTTCATTCATCAAAAGCTACTTAACATTTAGAAAAATAAGATATAAATACTAAAACTCTAACTAGAACAAGCGATTGAGTTTGTGACCCACTAAATAAAATAACCAACAATAATTAAATCAAACCCGACAAATAAGATATAATTAATAAATATCAACTAAAAGTTCATCTAAATTAACCGAAAACATAAGCTAAAACTCAATTTCTTAATGATTTGGGTTATTCTCCATTGTCTATGATTATATGCTTGCGTAAACAATGTTTCAGGTTCGATGTCCCCACCAAAATATTAGTTCATTCAACAAGTTTCTATGCAAGAAGTTTATGCCTTTTGATTTGTTGTTGCTGCAACAAGATTCATTCCTTTATTTGTTGCAACATTTTCATGTCCATCTTAACAACTTTTTTTAGACTTTTGGGTGGCATTCTTGCAATAAATTTTGTTTTTTGAATTGTAAATATTTTGAATATAGATTTTTGTTCTATTAGGCATATTGTATTAAGCCAATGCACACTACATAGCCATTTATATTGCGTTGGTACTTAAAACAATTCATTGTAGACTAAAATCTTTCCTAAATAGATCACATCATCACTAGAATTGCAAGTAAGAAAATAAATAAATAAAAACTATTCTCTTCTACTTAAATGTAAGCCATTAAACAACTAAGATCAAGTACCATAATGAAGCATGAACAACAAATCTGGTAATCCCTATAGTTTAAAGAAACAATTGAGTTCTTGGGACCTTATGAATAATTATGATTGAAGTGAAATGAATGACGGGCATATACTACCATGGACCAACTTGTATTTATTTCCCTTATACTCACGCCAAATGAAATAGTTAAAAGACTTATAATACAATTGAGTCACTTTTATCCATCACCCATACACATATATATGTTATTGCATCATCCTAGAAGGCTACTATTGTAAACCCCCACATAAATATAGGACTGAAGATAGTAAGATCTCGACGAGTAAGGGAAAACTCGAAATAAAAAGAGATAGAAAAAAGAGGGAAATAAAAATAAATGTGATGTATAATGGGTGGGGGTGACAAACTATATAAATAAATTTAAAGGTATATTAAAGCTAAAATGAGGAATAAAAATAACGATATTGCAAGACGATAATAAGTTTGTAGATAAAATAAATGATATGATTCTACCTACACTATTGATTGGGCTTAATAAAAGGTCTAAATTGAACAAGATCCAATAAGAAGTAAATGGGCTAAGTTCAGAGGTTTGGGTTAAAAAGGGGCAAATCTATCACATTAGACCTTTGGATGTTGTTTGGTTTATATCTCGAGCTTTAGAGGAAGTTTCATTTCATTTATAGTTAGGTTGGAAAGTAGATATTTGTACATTCCTAGTAATATATGGTAGGCTCAATAATTCATTCATACAAGAGAAAATGATGTGTTTGAAGTTGGGTATAGAATTAAATTTGGGTTGTAATTCCAGTATCGTCTAGTTTTGCCATTTCTAATCCTTTGCTTGAAATTGGGTAGAATTGTGTGTTTAGAGGGGCAAAGTATTATGTGAGTAAGCATGACAAATAGATTCCTAAATGAAAGATGGGGTGGAACTTAAGGAATGATTAATACTTTGATACGTTTAATTTTTCATGGAACTCTGACAATCTATTTGTTAATTAACTTAAAAATATGAATTGAATAGAAATTAGAATGAGATTCTAATGGTAGTTGATATCTTATAATGAAGATATTCCTGTTGGTATTGGAATGCCAGTCAGGATAAGACAATAGCAGTGAGCATCAAACATACAAGCTTTAGGTAGGTGTTTAATACCTCATTGTATATTTAAAGTCTTAAATATTATAATTGTAATGTCTTTCTATGCATGGTTTGAGTTTGGATAATAAAAATATTGCAAAAAGGGAAAAAAACAAGAAAATAATGAAATTAAATATTGGACGGAATGTTGGTAACCTAAAGGGTAGTCGGAGTTGTTGGCAATCCGTAAGGAAATTCCCAGAATGATTGGTAACCAAAAAAGTACTTTAAGTTGTTGACATTCCGTAAGGAAAATTCTAAAATGATTGGCAACTGATAGGGTAGTCAGAGTTCCATAAGGGAATTGCTAGATTAAGGAAATTGAAAGGGTAGCCTGAGTTATTAGCATCCCATAAGGGAATTGCCAGATTAATTGGAAACTAAAGGAGTTAGTTGAAGTTATTGGCATCCATGAGGGATTACTAGATTTAGAGGTATCCATAAGGATTAACTTGAGATGGGAATATCCGTAAATGATGGTTTAGTTTGAATTGATTGGATTAATGATCAATTGTGAAATACAGAGATTGTTTGAATGAAAAGAAAAGGAAAGAAATAAAGGGAAAATTGAATAGTTTATTGAAAGATGTTTTGTATATATGAATCACTACTGATAATGGTGATAAGTCCTTGTGTGGATGGTCGGTGTCATAACCCAAATTTAGATTCCCCAGAAACTATCATTTTCTTTTAAATAAAAATAAAAAACAAAAAGGGAAAAGGGTTGGAAAAAGAACAGGACGACAAGCGACTTGGTTGACAAGAACATATTAAAGAATGATCTACATGCATAAATAAGAGATGAAGGGACTAAATTGGATCTTTATTTACAAATTTACTACATAAATCTATGAAAGTATTTTTTTTATAGTACTTTATGTTGTAAGCATTATAAAGAGAGGGCAATTACCATAACCAATCAACGAATTAAAGGATCAATGACTATGATTTTCAATTTGGCATGATTTAGGAGGTTCTATTAATCCAATCAATGGCTTAATTGAATAAATATTTTACTTTATAACTAGTTCTAACTTCAATTAAAAGGGTTTTGGAATCCAATGACCTTTTTGAAAAGTGAGAAAAATTAAAGGATTATTTTTAAATTAGATTAGGAATCCAATCAAAATGTTTTCTTTGTTTGGTTTCAATTATAGGCTCATTTTAAAAAAAATAAAATTTAAGAATATTAACTTTAAAAGGCATTAATTAATAAGGTTTGTTTTGAAGTTTATCATGCTTATACAATGCTATTTTTGGTAGCTCATATATAACCGTCTGTTCATCTATTTGCCTTCTTTCAATAAAACATTTATAACCCTAGTTACACCTCTTATCTAATTTCGAACCTAGCCTTATCGTTAACATCATTTTTCCCAATTTATATGTCACCTTAATCAATTTAAAATTTGTCATTTCTAAACTTTGGCATCGCTTATTCTTACATTGAGTGAGTCTCTAAGTTGTGCATCTGTTTATGGTTTAAGTGTCCTTGTCATGATTTATCATTATACTTTAGTTTTGGCCAAGAGTATTTTGCTCACATATTGACCTAGCTAACTTTGTATGTTCTTTTCTTATCTTTATTTTATGGACGACCATATTTGGTTGTGGATAATCCTATATGGCTGTGTTTTTTCTATAACTCCTAGGTTAAGTTAGTCCCTATCACATTATAAATAGACCGGATTTTTTATAGTGAAAGAGAAAAATAAATGGATCCATAGTAAGATTAAGAATTAAGAAAGGACAATATGAGAGAGGAATTTTTATAGAGAAATACATAGAAAACTAAATTAAAAAAAAAGATTGGGTTTTTGTGAATTTAGGATTCTAGAGGTGAGAGAGTTTTGAAGATTTTAGTGTAGGAAATTGAGAAATTTAGGTTTCAAAGCAAGAAACCTAGGAGTCCTAATTCACATTTCAGTTTGATTCAACCATTAGTTGCGTCTAGTTTAAGTATATTTCCTTTGTGTTTCTCTCCTTTTTATTTACTTTTTTCTAAATGTTTTAGTTTGCATGTTTGTAATAATGTCTTTTGTAATATATAATTGTTTATGTGGCCTACTATGATGTGAAGTTATTTGTGTTCATGAATCTTATAATGTCATTGAAATTATAATATGAGATTGTCCTTGTTTGTGAATCCTAAAGATATTATTTATATGATTGGAAGAGAATGTTTATAAACTTTTGGACTATTGAGTTGGATTCTTAGTTATTATGAGTTATTATTTTGATGTGGATGGTTTCATTTACCTTGTGCATACTTGTAACAATAAAAATTTTGAATTAGGTATTTGTTAGCTTTAATAGTTGCTTGTGATAAACAACTATTGAATGATAAAGTCCATCGACAATAAAAAAAAATAAGGGCTCAAAAGTATCTTGGAATTTCATATTGCTTGGAAAGATTGTTTTGTGTTTGTTTATCTCTTGTTTTTAACTATATGCAATTATGGAGGAGCTTGTGGTTTTTCTATTGATATTTCTTACATCGTAAATTCAATTTAGTTTTATTCTTGTTCTTTAGAGTTAGTATAAGCCAACCAAAGTAGATCTTTAAAAAGATCTATATATTTCTTGAGTCCTATGTTTTATAAATTGCTTTCTTTTGTTTTTTAAAGATATGTCTATTGATAATCAATTGTTCACTTGATATAAATGTATATACGCGAGTCATAGACCGATGTGTACAAACACCAATGAAGGGCAACCAATAAAACACTAAATCATAAGAAGGTGATTATTAAATAACACACCTTAAACACAAATGAACCCCAAAATGGTCATTTATCAAAATTTAATCTATAAGAGATATTCATGTCACTAAGATCCTATTCCAAAACTCATAATGATCACTATTTGGGTAGGACTAGGGCATACAATCTTCATTTATTTAGCAAATATTGTGAGTGCATTTTGAGTGCTATAAGAATAATTAACCTTAACAATGCATTATCCATTGACCCTTCTTAGGATCTAGGTTAGGTTCAATGTGTCCAACATAAACTCATTAATTATTCATTGACATAGCTTGATATACTACTATTGGTTAAGTAGGAGTGGCAAAGATAAATTAAATCTTAGGACGGTTAGACTTAAACCAATCACCCAAGGTTTAACTCATAACAGTAGAGTTAATATTATCTATGTAGATAGACCACTACATATAGATAGACATAATAAATTGTTAGGAATAAAAGACAATAATAGCAACGCAACTTATTTTAGATAGGATGTTTTAGGGTGATAATATATTCTTTTTAACTTAATCAGTCTCTTACAAGCTCTGCATATGAATAAAAAGAAGATTGTAGTTTTCGTCAACTTTATGAACGTAAATATATAGTAAATAAATAAATTTAAAACTGAGCAGAGGTTGATTTTTGGATTGGGTAAAGTGATTTTCATTACCGGTTTGGAACTTGACTTTATCCTTTCAAGTTTTCACCCAAACCTAACCTAGAAAATAATTAATTATAAAATATCTAACTCATTCAAATCGGTTTGAGCGAGTATCCATTATGTTTAGGTGAAATTATCGTTTCTATATGTTACCAAATATAACTAGATATGAATAATTGTATTATGGTCTCATATATAATTATAGAATCTAGTTCTGCTTAACAAATTAACTAAAAAAACTGAGACCTAGAGCCCGATCTATGTTAGGTTTCTAGTTAATCCATGCAAAAAATTAACTTGGTAAATTTAATTGGCTTGATTAAATTTCTCAATGATGACCCGAGTGAGTTAACATAAAAAAAACATTGTTATTTTAATAAAAATAATAGCTTGATTTGATTAAAAACTAAGAGTTGAATTCGATTACCTAAATCTTTTTCCTAGTTATTTTTTAAATCGAGGACAATGGTTGTTGGTGATTTAAGGAGTGTTTTCAAAAAATTTAAAAATTTATTTTTTTATATGTTTTGAATCATTTTGATGTAATGATCTCAAAAATAATTTTTTTAAAATAAAAAAATATCATTTTGATGCATTTCGGTAGTACTTTAAAAAATAACTCAATCATATTCTTAAACAGGCCCTTAAAGGATGCTTGAAAGTGTAATTGTTGTGCTTTTTAAAATATTTTTCATTGAAAAATGTATCAAAATAATATTTTTTTTATTTGTTAAAAATTATTTTTTACATTAATGCATTAAAATAATATAAAAATATCAAAAAAATATTAATTTAAAATAAAAAAATAAAAAATAATTTGTTTTTTAAAATTTGTTTTGAAAATATAGGCTGGTCCAGGCAATAAATTAAGCTTCACGGTCTCAAGGCGACATATAAAAAGCGAGCCCACGATTAGGTTTTTCCAAGTAGAGGGGGAGAGAGGATTAGAAACGCAAGGCCACGCCACTCTCTCTCAAGTCTCAACCAGCTTCTTTTTTTGTTTTTTTAATTCTTTACCCTCTTCCCTCTCTTTCTCATAACCCATCTAGGGTTTTAGCTCTTCGCTTCTGTCAACCTACCCCCCCCACTCACCTCACTCTTTTCTGTTTACTCTTTCAACATGAGCAACGACAAGGATAACTTCAACATGGCTGATCTCAGCGCCGGTGGTTACCAAAACCCTAATTCTTCCTCTCTGTCACTTTCCACTCTCTTTCGATTTTGATTTTCATCACTATTGCTTTCGACTTCTTATAATAAAAGTTGTTTTGCGTTTTCGTTTTTGCCTGCAGCTCTTAATGACGAGGATCGAGCTGGCCTTGTTAATGCTCTCAAGGTTGTTTTTTAATTGACTTTGTATTTCTGTGTTGGCTTTTATTTTGTTGGGTTCTTTTTATGGTTCGACTATGGAGAATATGAAAAAAGGATATTTGATGTTTCTCTTCCTTAAGTAGCCACTCGTTAAATTTTATGTTTGTGATTGGTGGTTGGACTTTGATTAACCTCTATCTGGTCACTCTTTGACTATGCTTTCTTTTTGTTTTTGTCTCTCTCAATGTTGTTTCTGTTTTACTTTTCCTATTATGATTTATGATATTGTAATGGCTGATTGGATGAAGTTTTTTTGCTCTTTGTCCAGAATAAGCTACAGAGTTTGACTGGACAGCACTCTGAATTGCTCGAGAACCTGTCTCCAACTGTTAGGAAGCGTGTTGAGGATCTCAGAGGGATCCAGGCATGTTCTTTTTGTTGCCAAACCTGATTTTATGTGGTGTAATTGAGAGCTGTGCTCTTCTAGCCTGTGGTTTATTGATTTTCTATATTTGTGTTTTGGCAGCTTGCAGTTTATTGATTTTGTTTATGAGGTTGTGTTGTTTCTAAGTCTCTGTTATTATTCCAGAAAGTTGCCATTGTGTGATAATGCAGTTTTTGTACTTTAGATTGCGTGAATTGGAATGTAAATAATCTTACCCATCAATCCAGCTTTGATATAGTTTCTTCTGATAGCTGTTCAGAATTAATTTTATATTGGAATGAAATTTATTGAATTAATTTTCATTTGTACGATGATTTACTTAAGTCAAATTTATGTGCTTGGAATAAAATTTGAAAAGATAGAATTATGTTGAAGTTACTGTGTGGAATTGAGTTATTTTTTCCCATATCATTACCTGTCTTTGATAATTCTATGCAAACAAGAAACGGAGGATGAGGTCAGCTTTGGGAGAATGTGTTGAGCTCTATTTCATTGAGGTTTCCAAACATGGTAATTGGACTGAATAGAATTTAATTGAGTTAAATTAAATACTTAAAACAGAACTTTTGGATGGTATATTTTAAGATTTTCTTTCTGTAAGATGGCAAGAATGCAGAGAGGTTTGATGACTAGCAGAAGTTGTACCATCTTGTAAAGGTTATTTTTCTGTAAAGCTACCTTTGAGGTCGAGGATGGAAGAATTTTGAGGCAGCCCATCCCTTTTTAACAATTTTGCATGAAATTGCTACTTTCGAGACTTGAATTTGCCCTTGTGTTTGCTTCATTCTCAGTCTTTGGAAAATTGAATATGCTGCTTTGGAGGTGTTTGGGATTATGGTGCAAGGTGCTTTTTAAAATAGCTTTTTGCTTGAAAATGCATCAAAATGAATTTTTTTTTTCAGATTTGTTTTTCATTTTTGATATCAGCATATCAAATCTATAAAAAACAACTAAAAAAAGCATCAATTTAATGCCTTTTCAAACCAAAAGCAATTTTGAAAAGCATCTGAAAGCAGACGTTGTGCCAAACACCCCTTTATTTTGGGTAGTTGAGGAAAGTTTGTTAGCTGTGGTTTTTCTCTATTTCATGTCTTTGCATTAAATTACTTAATGTTCATCTTTGTTCTCATTCTTGCATGATTAACCAGTGGCTTTAGTCTTTTATATATGAGGTTTTTCAATGTTCAGAGTCAACATGATGAGTTAGAGGCAAAATTCTTTGAGGAGAGAGCAGCCCTTGAAGCGAAGTATCAGAAATTGTACCAACCATTATACACTAAGGTAAGATATACTTGGAGCCCATTATTGTTTTGTTCTAATACACTTGTCATCAAAATTATCCTATGAAAGGACGTTTTTAATTCTGCTTCTCTGCCTACCTACAGCGATATGAGATTGTGAATGGTGTTGCTGAATTTGAAACTAAAAATGAAGCGGCAATGGACCAAGAGGGGGAAAAGGCTGCTGAAGGTACTGGCATTCTGCTTATTTTTCATTGGTCATTTCTTTTAGTGACAAGTATGTGTAGCTTGATATTTAAATACATCTGATGTAGAGAAAGGTGTTCCTGATTTTTGGCTTGTCGCAATGAAGAACAATGAAGTGCTAGCTGAGGAGGTTTGTGTTTTTTGTTTGCTTGTATCATATGTCTTGATTTCAATGCTTCTGATGGTATGGTTTCAATTTTTTTTTATGGTATTGTCATCAGATTACTGAGCGTGATGAAGGAGCTCTCAAGTACCTTAAAGATATTAAGTGGCATAGGATAGAGGATCCCAAGGGATTTAAGCTTGAGTTTTTCTTTGATTCTAACCCTTTTTTCAAGAACTATGTTTTGACAAAGACATACCACATGATTGATGAAGATGAGCCCATTCTTGAGAAAGCAATAGGGTAAGTTCTATTTTCTATCTCATGATTATGCTGACAAGCTCTGACCATTTTTTTTTGTTGTAATACCAACATTGGAGAAGGCTTGGTCTCGAACTGAAATATTTTTGTTACCTGGTGTGTTGTAGGACTGAGATTGAATGGTATCCAGGGAAATGCTTGACCCAGAAGCTTCTTAAGAAGAAGCCCAAGAAAGGATCGAAGAATGCCAAGCCAATTACCAAAACTGAAGAATGTGAAAGTTTTTTCAACTTCTTCAGTCCACCACAAGTTCCTGAGGATGATGAAGATATTGATGAAGATACTGTAATGACAAGTTTTATTACATCTATTGAAATGATTAATGATAACTCATTGCTTCTTGTTTTTAATTCTGGTTTCTGGTTGTTTTTTTTGTCATCTTCTTGAACAGGCTGAGGAACTTCAAAATCAGATGGAGCAAGATTATGACATTGGGTGAGGGTTTTTTTTTTTCAACTATTCACTTCACGTCATGGACTGGGTTTCCAAGTGGCAATCAGCTAAACTTTATTTTTAAATGTTAAAAGAGTCCCAAATCTGCTAGCCACGGTTTCCCTTTCTTTTTTACTTGAACTTTTTTCATACATGTCTATGATCAAGGTCAACCATTCGAGACAAGATCATCCCCCATGCTGTGTCATGGTTTACTGGGGAGGCAGTTCAGGGGGATGAGCTTGGATTGGATGATGATGATGGCGAGGATGATGATGAGGATGAGGATGATATTGATGAGGATGAGGAGGATGAGGATGAGGAGGACGAGGATGATGATGATATTGATGAGGATGATGATGATATTGATGAAAGCAAGACCAAAAAGAAGGTTTGATTGATTGTCTTGAAATTTGAGTTCACATTGTATTTTTTTTCTCCTGTTCATCTGTTTGAAGTTTGGTACGATACTAATTTTCTTTTCTTATTTGGGCTGAAATTTTGCGGCAGTCATCTGCTGGGAACAAGGTATTGCTTCTATTCAATAGACTCTTTCGCTTTCTATTATCTCACTTTTCCAATTGCAAGTTAGGTGAATTTAACTTATTTTTTCACCTATGATTTTACAGCAGAAAAGTGGAAAGGGACAAGTTGGGGATGGTCAGCAGGGTGAGCGGCCTCCAGAATGCAAGCAGCAGTGAAGTTTGATTGCTGCAGCATACTTGTCAAGTGTTGATGCCATGTTTGGAAGAGGAGATAGGAAAGGGCGTTGAATTTTTGGATGTTCATTCATTTCTTTTCTTTTTTTCTTTTTTTCTTTTTCACTTTTACATTAGTATGCCATATTCTGAACGAATGGTCTGGACTTCTATTTATCCCCTGTTGGTTTGGAGGGGAATGTGGTGAAATAGGTTATAAGAGGTTTTTATGCTTTTGATTTTGTTTTCCTAGTGGGATTTCCTTCTACTATTGAATGAACTCTTCTCCCCTTGCTTTTATTTTCTGAATTTTGCAATTTGTTTGGTGCCCTTTCTCTTTAATCCATTATTGCGAGCCCTCTTCCCAGCCCAATGCCATTTTTGGCAGCAGGTGGGACTTGTTATTGATTCACTGTCTTGAGAAGGCCGGTGGTCTGGATGTTTTATTTTTATTTTTTCTGTTATTTTTCAAGTCATGCTGGGACTTGCATGCTTCATTTATATGGCATTTTCTCATATATATATATACACTAGACGCAATTCACGGGTTATTTTTAATTGATCGTATATTTACATGTTAAAATGATAATATAAATAGCGAAATAAGTTAATATATTATTTTATACATTTTATATTAAAACCATGTGGCAGCTTGGGTTAAAAGAAAGGTAGCAAGTTTGAGTACCTTACAGCTGTGTATTTTGCATAGGTGACCTATATTTGTTTTTTTTTTTTTTAATTATTATTATTGAAAAAAAAAAGGGTGGATGACCATTATACAAAGCAAAAATTAAAAAAAAATAAAGCACGTTGGCCTCTTGTGTTTGGTATAAGCTTTTTTTCTAAGCTATTATTTTCTTTTAATTTTGTTTTCAATACTATCACTTAAAAGTGAGATTTTTATTTAATTTTATCTTTTTATATTAGATTAATGATGAATTACTTTTTATATTTTTTATTATATAATAAAAAAATAAAAAAAAATAAATCGATCAAGTGAAGTCTATAACCTGAATCGTGAGTTTGATGAGTAGATAAAATATTAATCAAAGAGTTAGATTGAGATTTTTCCAAATTTTATTTTATATTTTTTTTTTGCCAATTCTATCATTTAATGTGAGATTTTTATTGAATTTTATAATTTAATATTGAGTTGATGATAATTAATCTTGATGTTTTCTATCATATAATAAAATAAAAAAATAATTTGACCTAGTGGATTCCATAACCCAGGTTGCAGGGTTAACAGACTAACTAAATATCAATAAAAAAAGTTGGGTTGAGATTTTTCAAGTTTAACCGTTATACCAAGTTTAATGACAATGCCGGAAAGTTTTTAGTAATCTAAATGTGTTTTTTTTTTGTTTTTACAATTTAAGAAATTTGTGTCTAACTCGCAACGAAAGTGCAGACAAATAAACTAGTCTCATCTGATGGATTCAGGGATTCAAGTATGATATTGCACTGTGTTAGCTTGAACCTCTTCATTTTACATTAGCTCTTAACGTGTCCCTTTTATGCAAGTACAAGATTAGTTTTTTTTTTTATTTTTTACCCAATATAGCTTTTGGAGATGGGATAATGTTCTTTTAGTTTGGATAGTGAAGTTAGAAAAAACTTTAAATTGAATTGGGTATTTCCACGCCTAATATGATGGGTTTCGAAGGTATTTTTATTAAGTTGGACCAGGCTAGTCAATAAATTCCTGCCAAAACAAACTTCTTATCATAATAGAAGACTCTTTGATGTTTTAAGTAAATCATATGAGGAAAATAATGTCTAGTAAAGAGGACTAAAATGAGAGCATGTGAGAGTTTATGTTATGATTGTCATGTGTTGTTATATGTCATGTGGCCCCATGTGTTTATTATTACTTGGTGACATAAGGTATTTATATACTTTGGTCACATGAAATTACCTAATGGAGCATGAAGTTGTAGACATTGTGTAAGAGTGATCATGAAAAATAATACCCTTATCGTGTAAGTAACTTGTAAAACAAGTCATCAGGTGTAAGGGATGTACTGGATATGGTAGTGTCGTACTGGCTATTGGTGAGAAAGATAGGCATCTATTGGCGAGACAAGCAAGTATTCATAGATGACTGTGTGACATAATACTGACAAGGCGTGCACCCGTAACTTCTACAAGTGCATAAGTAGTTGTTTGGCACTTGAGCTCATTATTTTTTGTTCTTTTCCTTTCTTCCCCCTTCATTTGCATGTTGTTCGAAAAAATAACTTAGAGGATTGAAATGAAAAATTTTAGAAGAATTAAGGACTGAACTAGAGGAGAAGGGAAAATTGTCTAGCATGTCTATTATATGAGCTAGCACGCGGGACAACCTGCTGTTTTTAGAAGACGTATGTGGCTTCTTTCCACCTTTGATGGTGGTGTTCTTTGGTGTCATTGGACTTATTCTTCGAGCTCTTTCTAGTGGTAAGGCACGTGTACATGGTAGAGGTATGACGGTGCTTTAATAGCTTCTTCCTCCTTTTTTTTCTCTCTCCTCATTGAAAAATAAGTCGATCTTATTTTTCCTTCATCTACTTGGTCTTTTTTGCAAAGAGATCTTCTCTTTTTTCTTTTATTGTAGCTCGCCATTCTTCATTGAGCTATTTTAGTTAACTCTTCTCCCTTATTGACCATGCTTTTGATAGTCAATTAGGTAGCTGAGCCTTTGGCCCAAACTAGAAGACTAGACAATAGTTGCATGGTCTTTAGCTATTAGGCCCCTAGCCTAAATAGATTGATCGAACAATATTATTCGATCTTTTTTAAAAAGGGTTTCGGGCCTTTTGGCCCATTTATTTTCCTATTTAGTCTTTGAAATTATATGTAAATCTAATGACTCATGAATTTTTTCATCAAGCTTAACAATGTAGTATGTTACAACAACTAGGCACATAAAAGCATATGTTGTAAGAGTCGAGTCAAGATAGTATAGGACATAATACACTTCTTTAATTGCCTCCTTTTTTTTAAAAGGTAGCTAAGAGAATGCTTATGAAAGTGGAGAACTTTCGGGTTGCCACAACTAGTTTTAACATTTAAGCCGAATAAATAGTGTATTTAGGCGGAGAAGACCATTTTCAGGTGAGGTAAAAAATGTTTTATGATCACAAAAGTCATAAGGATTGTGCAAATGACAACGAAGAATCAATGTAGAAATTTACATGATGAATGTTTGTGGAGATCATTATAAAAAGACAGGAAGATTTCATTAGAGACATGAAGATTTTGCTTGAAGATTTTATTTAGAGAGAGGTTTTAGTGATAATAAGTTTGAGTAAACTTTCCACTTTTATCATTTTCTTATTAAGCTTTTAAATATATGCTCTAGGCTATCATTTTCTCATTATATGATGACAAAGAGCTTAATTGTTTTCTTTTTAGCTAATACATTTGCGTTGAAGTGAGATATGAGTTTGGCTCATTTATTGTTAAAGTCAAGGATAGAGTTAGGCTTTAAGCTATGATGTCATGCCTGAGCAAATCATTAAAGTCAAGGATTTTACTTATATCATCATTGTTTTATGTTACAAGCTCTAAGTTGTTTATACATAAAAGGTACAAGAGCAAGCTTTGAAGGGAGATTGATAATGGTAACCATTCTTGTAGATAAGACTTATTGACGCTTTACTTTTAGATCTTTAAAGTTCAAGTATAAAGCATCCAATTTGAGAAAGCTCTTTATGGAAAAAAGCAACTTATTCAGAAGGTTAGAGTACAAGTATTCCCATGTTTTCTTTCCTGTATGTTGTTCTACCTTATTTTTTTTAGGAAAATAGAGTTGTCTACATGTACTTAGGGTGCATGCATTAAAGCTAGTTATTGTGTCACTCGTTTCTTGTGTAACAAGAAAAACTTTAGTTAACACTTTCATTTAATGTATGATTTGTTGAAAATCTAGAGGAGCTAGTGTACTAATTGTGAAAAGGTTGGTTACTCTCTTGTGTCTTAGCATTTCTAAGTTGTTAGCTATAAAAAAAAAACACTTTTAATGATTTAAGAAATGAGATTGAACTAGCTTTTATTTCGGTACCCATAGATAGTGTTACCAATGAAGTTGAAAAACCCTCAAATTGGATTTGGACCTTTCTACTACTGAGTTTTTTGAAACATGTAAACACAAAAAAAATGATAATTTAAAAATCTTTTTGGTAGTTCTAAAGATCCTATTACACAATTTAGGATTGTTCAATGTTTGAATGTAGATTACTTGAATATTAGATCTTCTTAATGTTTGATCAGCTTCTTTAAAGCTGGCTTGTTGCAAACTACAAGTCGTCTATGTGTCTAGCTTTTAACAATAATCCACACGAATCATTAATAAAAAATCTCTTAAAACCCATTTTAGAAGAGAGAGGTCATTTTGCATTTGAGTAGTAACTCTTTCTTTTGTGTTATGTTCTATAACTTAAATAATTTTTTTCTACACAAAAAATATGAGTCATAACATTATATTTATAAAACAATCTAATAACTCTGTAAAAGATAAAATATCAATTTACTCCCTGAATAATATCACATATATTATTTCAGGATAATTTTAAAAATTTATTCAATCAAGTCCCTACTTGATTTTTCTAGGTCTAAAATTGTAATCCCTTGTATTAATTACATTTTATTCTTCAATTTTTAAAACTTATTCACAATCAACTCACACTTGATTAATTATCCTAATTTAAATTTTTACCAATGATTTTTAATGTGTGTGACCCATTGAGTTTCTAATAAGTTGACCAAAATATAAATCATAATCCTAAATAAACTAGGATTAAATAAATTAAATAATTTAATTTATTATTAATTTAGCATTTGATTGATCTATATTTGAAGATAAAATGGACATTCTAGCAACATATCATGAACCCTCAAATATTAGAAAAGTCATATGTAGTTTGACTTAACCTTTTAGTGAGTAGTTTCTCAATGTAGTTATTATTCATTTATCAAGAATGTTTTGATCTAGATATTATAACATGAAGTGTATCAACTTTGTTGAATCATGTTTGTTCTCAATAGTATAGTCATTGATCCTTTAGGTAAATTTTAAAAATCTTTTCAAATCTCATTCCACTTTACGTAAGGATTTCACAATCACTACTATTTGAGAATATGTGAAGAGTTTTTTCTAATTTACCTAGGATGATGAACCATCTCTTAATTACTCAAATATCTTTATATAATTCAAGTTATAATACCCAATATATGTTTGTTTGTTGTTCTTGTTTGATAATGATTTTAATAGTAGTAGTAGTAGTAGTAGTAGTAATAATAATAGTTGTGATATTAATGGTAATAATTATAAAAATAGTAATAATGGTATTAGTAATAATAGTTTTTTATGCAAACCTTGTCATCACGTGGTCACGCAACCCACAATGAAATTAGAAATCAACTCAAGAAAGCTGAATATCAGGTTTGAAACCCCAAGTCAAAGGTAACCTTATACCTACAAACCAAAGGTATTGGAAAATAAAACTTGGATCTAAAGATAACCTTGTACTTAAGAACCCGAAGTATGTGAATGATGTCACAAAATTAGTTAATCTTTAATGAGTTGGTGTTCAATCTTTGTCCCTGTAAAAAAAGATTTTTTGCAACATGCAAAATAAATGGAAAATCTTGTTTATTCAAATCATCATAGTTGCCGAAAATTACAGTCATAAAATTAATATTAGTCCACTCTAAATAACTATAATGAATCTCTTTTAGGTTGCAAGCCAATGAGCCATATAGTAACCTACTATTACATGTCTAGTACTGAAACAAACCCTAAAACAATGTTTAATAGGCCAAACCAAACCCAATTTAGAATAAAGTCCAAAGCTAATACCATTCAACACTAAAATAAATTAAGAAAATCATAAAACAAATTCTTACAAACTATAGATAATAGTTGTTGCCATAAATATCTCCTTGTTTGACATGAAATCCTTGTAAAATAGGTAAAGAAATAGTTGCCACACATGTGGTGGTGGTGGTGTCTCCTTATTTGACATGAAATTCTTGTAAAATAGATAAATCAACAGTTGCCACACGTTGTGATGAAGGTGGCGGTGCTAATAGCAGTAGTAACAAGAATAACAACAACAACAGTAATAATAATTCATCTTTCAGCATTAGATTTGTTGTGGATTGAATTTCACTATTGTTTCATCTATGATACTTCTGATGATACGATCCAAGAAATGGTTAAATAAAAAAAATTCGAATTCTAATGTAATTGTGTCTATTGTCCAGTTTTAAATCAACAATAATAATTCTCAATCTGCCTATCGGATCAGGCTAAAAACTTACCCAGACTTTTCCAATATAGTTTTCTATGTTGGGGTAAAATTTTAGGTCAACTGAAGTTCAAGAAAGCTACAATTAATATAGCATGTTTTGACATATATCACAAGGTCTTCCTAAACTCTGATTAACTTGAAATTTTACCCAAATATAGAATAATATTTTGGAAAACTCTGGGTAAAGTTTTAGCCCTATCCAATTATCGTATTGAGCATTATGATTATTGTTGTAAAGCTCGACAATAACATAATTACGCTAGAATCTGAATCTCCTTATTTAACCCTTTATTGGATCGAATCATCTAGTTTAATGATCCGTGTTATGAGTTTGAAAAGTTGATGTGGCCTGACATTCTCTTCTTTTTTTCCTTCTTATTTTTTTTGCAATTTCATCGTTCAACATTAGTTTTTTAAAATAAAAAAAGATTTTGTGGTTTTCTTTAATTTCTTTTCTATCGGGTTAACTTGATCTCATAACTTGGGCCACGAGTTTTGCAGACTAATCCAATTACATACTTTTGATGGTTTTTTCTAGGTTATGATGCTTTGTTTTACTATCGTTGTCAAATTGTTTTTCATCAAATTAAAATAAAATGTACCTATTAAAGCTAGTGGGGCCTATAACTTAAGTCATTTATTTTTTTATTTTTTAAAAGCTTGCTTTCAATATTTGGACATTGTTTTTTTTTTTTTTTGCAAAGAAAGATACGAACCAGCAACATAGCATGCATACCCATATCTAGTTATAATATAACCTAAAAGAGATAGAGGTTTTATTGTGGTTATTTTACTATTTATTCTCTCATATATCACTGTGAATTTCAATAGTTAATTCTTTTAAAAAATTCAATTTGATCATTGAACTTTTATTTTGGATAATTGAGCTCTTTTGAACACAAATTAGCATCCAATTGCATGTTTTATTTGGAGGGAAGGTTGAATTGAAAGATAAATGATTTAAATGAAAAGGGCGGGTAAAATAGATGGTTGCTTTGATTTGAAAAGTACACTTTACACCCCTTATCTTTTTTAGCTATTAGGTAACTGGTTCCCCTAAATTTCAAAAATTCAATTTTGGTATCAAATTTTATTTTCTTTTTTTCATTTCTTTTTTGGTAGAGGAGAGAGAGGGGGTTACTGAATTCCAATGTAGAGAGAGAAATTTTCCACTGGTGATGATTTCAGCTGCTAAAACGATTAACTTTTGTATCAAATGACTCCATATGATAATAAGAGTTAAGATTAAATTTATTTTTTTTTACTTTAAAAGCGCTTAAAACACATATTTGAGCTTGAAAAGATTTTTTATTTCGATTTTATTGTTGGTTTTTTGGGTGAGTTTTTGTGTTTTTTAAGGTCATGAATTGGTTTAACAAGATTTCAAAGGTGTTTTCTAGGTGTTTTCTAGGTGTTTTGGGTAAAAAAATAGATTAAAAATGATTTCGGGGTAAAGAAAACAAGAACCCTATTTTTCTAGCCACCTTAATAGTCCAAATTTAAGGAATTATGGATGACGCGTTATCTGTAGAGACATAAGACACGTCATCTCTTTTTTTTGTCAAAGAATGGGGCAAACGACATATGACGGACGATATGTCATCTACCCCATTAACTTCAAAAAAAAAAAAGTCTGTGAGTGTGGACTTTTCTTGGTGGGGTAAGTGTTTGGCCTCATTCTTTTCTTTTTTAAAAAAAAAGTTAATTTTTTATTAATACCTTTATATATATATATACATATATTAAATTTATGTTTTAATTAATAACTCTTCTCTATGATTTATTTGGCTTTTTCATCATTTTTTAAATAGGAATTATTTTCTAATTATATTCAGTGTGTTTAATTTCTTAAAAGGTTAATATGATTCATCTGTAATTTTTCTCTGCTTTATATAGATTAAATATTTAGTGTTTTATGATATTTTTTTTTGTTTTGGTTTAGTCAATAAATTTTGTGTGTGTCAATTTCTATTACAAATTGATTTTAATAAACAAATTCATTAAACACAACTAGTAAATGACCCGTTTTTTTTTTTTGTCAATGTTATTATGATCACTTTATTAATACCTATATATATATATATAAAGTGATCATAATAACATTGACAAAAAAAAAAAAAAAAACGGGTATATATATATATATATAAAGTGATCATAATAACATTGACAAAAAAAAAAAAACGGGTCATTTACTAGTTGTGTTTAATGAATTTGTTTATTAAAATCAATATATATATATATATATATATATATATATATATATATATATATATATTGCTATCATTGCTTCTTCTTCTTTTCATATGATTCAAATAAAGCCAACTTATTTAGTTGGCCGGGACTATAACCCAGGTTATTGGATTTCTCTTTTTTTTAAAAAAAAATAAAATGCTCTTGCAACGCCTAAATATTTTACTGGAAAAATAATACGAGCCTTCAGTTTAGCGTCAATACCAGTTAAGTTCTAAACTAAAAGATAATAGATTCGATCAAATCAAATGTAAATTCCTGGCTAGAATTTTTCCAGGTTAGTAAAATATAAAAAAAAATAACCCGATAATAAATTGGGTTGAATTTAATTAAAGAAACCTAAGAAAAGTAAATGGGGTGAACATAATGAAATGAAGAGTGAATATAGTACTAAATTGTTAGAATTTTTCCAGGTTAGTAAAATATAAAAAAATTAACCCGATAATAAAATGGGTTGAATTAAATTAAAGAAACTTAAAAAAGGTAAATGGGGTGAACATAATGAAATGAATAGTGAATATAGTACTAAATTGTTAGAAAGAAAAACTTCACGAGGACAAAATATAATAGGTAATACCAATAGGGGTCAATATATAAATACAAAAAGGTGAGGGTCAATGTGTATTTAACAAGAAGATGACACTATAAATACCCTTCCATTCTCTCTTTTGCCATGAGCTTGCAAGAACAAAAAGAAGGGTTAGAGTTCCTTGATTTTTTTTTCTCATTTCTTGATAAAATCTTCAAAAAAAAGCTAATTTATGGTGACTAAAAGAGTTATTAAGTGATTAAAAGGAGGTATTTGGGTGTCTTAGAGAATTTGAAGCTTAGAGGAAGCATTTTGGTGTTAGAGTGAGAGGAAATTGTTAATGAAGAGAAGATGTTCTTCTTATTTCTTTTTTTATTCTTTGTTATTTCAAAGTAAGAACAACTTCTATTGAGTTTGATTTTGCAAACTTAAAATATCTGGGTTTATTAAATGTTTTGAGTATTATGGACCTGGATGAATCCTTATGTATATGATGGTTGCATGAGTATATGTTGTTAGAAACAAGTTTTGAAGCATGAATAAAGATTGCGTAAATAGGAAATTATATAAATTTGAAAGGAAAAACTCATACCCCTTTCATAATGGTGTATTTGGCTATAGAGAGAGAAGATAAAAAATTTCATTCGGCTATAAAGAGAAAAAAGATAAAAAATTTCCAAAACCAGAAATGATTTAACTATTTTGAGAAATGATTAGACTGATTTAAGAAATGATCAGACCATTTCTCAAAATCGTTAAACCATTTTGGCTACTGTCCAGTTTTGGCATGATTTTGTATTTTGGTATTTTCTTAGTTTTCTTTGGTTCTTTTGGGTTTGCTTAAAGGAGATGAAAATTGTTTGATGTAATTTAACATGATATGTATATTTATTGATGATGACTAAAACACTTAATGTGAGGTTGATGATCAAATTGCAAAAACAAAGAAATTGATATTTATACATGATGAGAATTTGAAATTTTCGATACAATTAAATTGAGAATTCAAAATCTATATGGAGAATGAAATTGACCTTTATGGTTATGAGTAGCAAATGATATATTGATTCTACTAATACAGGAGAGGTCGTGAGACTTTATCAATAGCAGGGGATCATTTCACACGCTCAGACATTATGTGGGTGCTCGACACCTTAATACTACAATATTAGTTAAATTGTAATTGTAATTTTCTTTAGTTGTATCTTGATTTTTATTTGGAAAATATTAAACAATTAAAGAAACTAATTCTTTGGTTAATGAGATTAGTGTCCTAGTTAATAAGCTATTATAGAAACTAATTCTCAAGTTAATGGTATTAATAATGTGGTTAATGGGTAATTGAAGAAACTAATTTCATAGTTAATGAGATTAATGCCCTGGATAGTGGACGATATGAGAAATTAATTTCCTAGTTAATGAGATTAATACCTTGGTTAATGCGTGATTATAGAAATTAATTCCCAGATCAATAAGATTAGTACTCTGGTTAATGAACAATTAGAGAAACTAATTCCCTGATTAATAGGATTAGTACCCTGAACAATGGGCTATAGGAGAAACTAATTCTCTAGTTAATGAGCGACTGTAGAAACTAATTCTCAGGTTAATGAGATTAGTATTCTAGTTAATGAACAATTAGAGAAACTAATCCTCTAATTAGTGGGATTAGTACTTTGAATAGTGGATGATATGAGAAACCAATTCTTTAGTTAATGAGATTAGTGCCCTGGTTAATGGGTAATTGAAGAAACTAATTCTCTGGTTAATGAGCAATTAGAGAAACTAATTGATTTAGAAATATAATAAATGCTTGCTTCTGGCTAGAGATGATTTTGGTATGTCCTTTAAATTGTGCTAATGACATTGATATGCAAAGATAAAGGAATATTAAGAAATTAATTGTTTGATAAATGATGCTAGGAAATAATATTAAATTATCATTGAATATAAAATTAATTGTATTAGGTATTAAATAAAGTTTTTAGGTGGCTCGTAACACCATGTCGAGTAGTAGATTCATGAGTTTATATTTTTTTGGTTTAGTCAAATTATGTAGTTAGGAGAATGAATATTTTGCTTTGTATTATCATTTTGTACCCAAAAATATATTTACATATCTAAATTAATTATAAAGTACTTGTTTTTAAAGCATGTCTATAATTTTGTTGCACTCCTCCTTAGACGTACCTTTGCATTTTTTTTTTTCTAAAATGAATATATGTGTCTTGACTTATGTTCAATTGATTTACTTGTCATTTATTCATAATATTTATGGAATAATATAATACTTGTTTTATTTGAGTGAATAATTTAGAAAATGGGAAGTTGTTATTATGGTTAAGTTAAGAAAGTCTCAAATGATAGGATGGTGGGACAAACGTTAGAATTATTGTTTGCAAGTTGTGAAAATTATGAAGTCAATAACTTGGTATTAAAAATATAGAGGAAACTATGCCGGATTTTTTATTGAATAAAAAAAATCTTGTACTTTCAATAATAATAAAATAGATATATAGAATGTTGTGTAATTAAATTGGGGTTGTTATATCAAATGTTTAGATAAAATTTTTTTTTATTGAAGTTTAACTATCCGACCTTGACTGTAAGCCCTAGAAAATTGTTTTTTAAAAAATTGGACAAATGAGACATCATAGGGTTTTTTATTCTAATAAAAATAAATAATAATTAAAGGGATTTTTTTGAAAATAAGAAAAGGAAATTAGACCAAGTTAGTATAAAGAAGAGTATTAAATGTTAGAAGGAATTTAGGAAAAATAACAAAATAATGAATTAAAGGAATTGTGGGGAAAAATTCTAAATTCTAAAATTCTAAATTGTGGGGATTTTTGAAACCCTAAGTGGCCGATCATGTGTAGAGTAATGAATAGTAGTTTTTCTTTATAAATTTTACAAATTGTGTTATGAATTATGTGAAAGATGATTTTTGAGTATTTGATGTTATTTCACTTAATAATGATGAGTTCAATAAATTGAGAGTTTAGTGTAATTGAAGAAATTGTTAAACAATAGGATGAGAAAAATGGTTCCTAAAAGAAAAATTATAGAAACCAATCAGTTCATGTTTTTTTTTTCTTAGGGCTGACTGAGAATGATGAAAAAATAATTGAATTAATCATATTTTTTAAGTTAGTATAGATATTTCTTTCAAGATATGATATATTGTGTAATAAGAATATAAATGAACAAGGAAAGATAGAAATGAAAGTATGATGAAATGATTATATATGGTTAATTATTTAGATTTTTAGTAAGAAATTTAAATGATGAAGTTATATGTAAAATACAGCTAATTCCTTTGGAAATCAAAATGGAACATTGAGAATAAAAAGTTAAACATAATAGTGACCTTTTATATTATTGAGTTTGTTAAGGGTTGTGCCGATCAATGTGAAAAAAATTGATTCGCAGGGGATATCTTGGTAGCTGTGCAACTTACTCGAGCTGAAATAGAAGCTTCTAACATAGCAGGTAAGTGTCCAATACCTTTATAGCTTTGTTATGTTATATTTATATTAATGTTGTTATTGGAAAATTTATTCATTTATTATGATATTATTGTATAAGTACGTGCATAAAAGAATGATATATAAAAGAAGAGAAGAAATGGAGCACTTGAAAGAAATAATTGATTAGCTACTCTTGAATGGAGGCTAATGATGTTAAAGAATTCTTAACATCCGTATTAGAAAAGGAACACAATTAAGGTATTCAAAAGAACCTGATTATCTATTTTGAGTATTTTGATAACTAATAATATCACTGGATTATATTGATATCGACATTTCCAATAAAACTTGATTAGTTGCTCCTAAAGGAAGCTAATGATGTCAAAAGGTTTTCTTAACACCATCATTTTTAAATAATGAACTTAAAATACCCAGAGATAGATTGATTAGTTATTCTGGACCGGGATAACTAATGATATCAATAGGGCATATTGATATCAAAATAAATTTCTAGTTCTAATTAGTCGATCTCAGGTAAGGGAGACTAATAATGCTGGTAAGATTATCAGTATCAATAAGGTCTTAAATGTAGAAAAAAGGGGTTATAATGATTAAATAAAAATAAAACAAGGATGTATAATCAACAATTTAAAAGATTAAACACAACTATTATTAATGCATTTTTATAATAATTATATTTGTATACATGACTTTCTTAATTATACCAGTTGTCTTTTGCTTATCCTATTTTATTATTATAGACTAGAAGTAATGTATTTTATTTTGAGATGGATTGTAATCTTATTCAATGACTTGTAAACTCTATTTTTTTTTATGCATAACATAAACAAACAAATTATAATATGATGTTTCTATGACTTGGATGGTTATGTTTTAAATTTTATTTTTTTAGGTTGCATAACTAATTGTGAATATAATTATAAATGTTGAAGTGAAATGAAAAGTATTATTGATGTGGTGTGAGATATAGGATAATTGGATTATATTTTGAAATTGTGTATAGAAATGTAATAAGATATAGTTGAGACCTTCAAATATAGGAGAAATCCTATCAAAATTTTAATAAATAAAAAAAATTAGTTTGAATAACCATAAATATGTGTTTTTATTTAATTATTTTGGGACCGTTACATTGACAAGTTTTCTTCAAAGGTTATTAAAAATATATTTTAACAATTTAGGTGGTGGTCCAGTGGTAAGAGCTTGGAATCAAGAGGTTTGCTCCCTTTGTGGTCTCAGGTTCAAGCCTTGTGGTTGCTCATATGATGACCACTGGAAGCTTACATGGTCGTTAACTTTAGGGCCCGTGGGATTAGTCGAGGTGCGCGCAAGCTGACCCGAACACTCACGTTAAACTAATATATATATATATATATATATTATATATATTATATATATTAACACGATATAAAAAATACAATATAAATTTAAATGGTAAAATCAAATTTTAAAATAATAAGTAAATTAATTTTTATATATATAATTAAATCATCTTAAAATATATATTCCAAGTAAAAATACTAGTAGTTATAGCTGCTAGATTAGTTACTTCAACAGTAACAAAAACAACTCAAGGAGCAGCATTTGCAGCAGCAGCAGAAGTTACGGAAAGCTATCACTCAAGTATTATCATGATTAATTACCTTTCACAGCAACAATAACATTTTTACTTATTATGCCTTAATTTTTCTTATAACATGATGAGAAATAGATAACATAGAATCATGGAAAGCTAAAGCAAAAATTGATTTCAAAAGGGCTACAGAATAAAACCCCATAATACCATTAATAAAATGTTTGATAGGGTGGTAGTGATTCTTTGATTTTTTAGAAATGTAGTAAAATAATATATATTTTTTATTTTTAAAAATTTTGATATTTGTACATTAAAATTTTTAAAAGAATAATTAGTTTAAAATAAAAAATAAAATAAATATAAACTATTTTTAAAACACAAAAATAAAATCTTATAATACAAAAGTGTTACGGAAAGGCATTGACAGTAACAATATATTAGTATCTATCAGCAACTTTAAAAACACAAACAGATAATCTTGAGAAAATAACTTAATTAATTAATTAGAATTTGGGTAAGCTAGTTTGAGTACCATAAACTTTAAAGTTACTAGAGACTTATAATATTATTAATTTTAAAATTTATAAAATTAATCAGAATACAAGTATAAATATCTATATTAATAATAATAATAAAAAAACACAAGCAGATGAATTAATTCTGTAGCAAAATAGACAAGAATAGATACCCATCACCTTTTACTCGGAAAGAGAAGCATCGGTTAACTCGCGATTTTAATCCATCCGTTCACTCGGAGCTCACTGAAAATCAATGGCGGGAAATAAACCCTAAAACCCTAGAAAAAGGGCACAGAGACAGAACTCAGAAGTCAGAACCTCAATCTTTCCATTTTCTAAAATTCTCTTAACTCTGTCTTATTTTTTATTTTCTGGCATGCAATAATAAGCTCCTAGTGTTCCTTTTCGCTTCTTTCTTTTTTCCATTACAATCCGCCAACAAAAAAGAAAAAATTAATTTCCATGGCGAGGCTTGTTACTCTGAGACGCGCTCTTTTTGTTCCCGAGGTACCTTATCTCTACATTTCTGTTTGATGTTTATTTAAGGTGCCTGATCATTTTTTGGTGAAACTCTCCATGTTTTATTCTATATTTGTTGTTTAAACAGGGTTGTTTTGCGTGTATTAATTAATGAATTATATATATATTTATATATATCTAGCAGGGACTAAGGAGAGTTGTGCTGGGAACTTCTTCTCAGACACGCAATTTCGCTACAAAAGGTATTGAAAGTTGATGAAATGGACAGGTTATACTGAAACTTAAGAGTTTATAGTTCATATGAGTAATTATGTAATTGTAATTAACAAGCCGTGTCACGCAGTAATGGCGTGGATTTATTTTTTTCATTTCTCAGGCAACATTGTGGATTTGTAACAAATGTCTACCTTTTTATCTTATTAAAAACCAATATTGATAAGGTAAAAGAAAATCCAAGTCAGATGGAAGCGAGTCTGGTGAAGAAAATACGTCAAAGAAAGATTTGGCTTTACAACAAGCCCTTGATCAAATTACTAGTCAATTCGGAAAGGGATCTATCATGTGGTTTGGCCGCTCTGAAGCTCCCAAAAATGTTCCAGTCGTGTCTACAGGTTCCTTTGCTCTTGATATAGCACTTGGATGTGGTGGATTTCCAAAGGTATGACTGAACATTTTTCATTCAAGCATTTTGTTGTTTTGTTTTTGTTAACAATACTCTGTTTTGCACTGCATAAAGTTTCTTAAACAAAAAATGCTTTGACTGGTTACTGTTTTGCAATTTTTATCCCTTGAAATAGCTTAAAAGTGTATTAGTTTTGTGAGGAGATCTATTTTGAGTTTATTGTGCTTTAACTGAATGTTTAGGGTTGGAGTTGATAGTTCATTTCTTGTTCTGTGAATTCTGAACCTCCATATATTTAATGCAAACAAGAATCAAACCCCACAGTTTTGTGTTTTTTTTTGGCTGTGTATTACATATCGAAATTGGATTTCAACAGGGTCGTGTGGTGGAGATTTTTGGTCCGGAGGCTTCTGGGAAAACCACTCTTGCTTTACATGTAATTGCTGAAGCACAAAAGCAAGGAGGTTACTTCTTAAATGCCTACAAGATTTATTTTAATTCTTATGGCAGTAGTAGCTAATTGTTAGAGCATCTCCTATGCAAAATGCTAAATTAAAGAGTCAAATTGATAAAATGGCTTTTTGAATAGTATAAATATAGCTTTTTTGATTATATGCATTCCAATGGTAAAAAGCTATTTAGAAAAGCCAATAATATATTTCACGTTAAATTAATTTTAATATAATTATATAACTAATTTAGATATTTTATATATAATAAATTATGATGCTATTAATAATTAATATGAGTAATTTATAAAAGTAATATAAAATTAATGAAGTAATATGAAAGTTAAAAGATATAATTTAAAATTAAATTTAAAATTTATTTATATGAATATTTTTAATTTTCAGTTTTATATGTTACTGTTAAAATTTATTTTTTTAAAAGTAAATTCAAATTCGAACTTTGAAAAAAACCATCACAAATATCAAATTAACAACAAAAGGTCTAAAAAATCAACAAATATAAAAGAGAAAATAGAAAAAACTTTTAAATAAACATGCCTTTTAATTTCAGCTAATTAACACAACCGATGTTATTAATTAACCCGGAGAATAATTGATTTTTGTTTTTCTAAATTTGAGAGAAGGGTGAGACACAATACAAGATTTTAAAATTTACAAGTTTTTTTCCATTTGCTTTTAAAGGAAAAAAAAACTGTTGGCCAGCGGCTATAAAAATAGCTGTTGGCAATGGTAATTTTATTTGGCCATTTCTACAGAAACATGTAGAAATGGCTTTGCACAGGTTGAATAGCTATTTTTGCTATTCATTTACCTGCGCCGTTGGAATTGTTAAAAGAAGAAACAAAAGTTAAAAGGACGCTTTTTTGAATTTAGCTCTTCAATTAGTTCTCCGGTTAGAGATGCTCTAACAATTCCAACGGTGCAGGTTAGAGCATCTCCAACCGGAGAGCTAATTGAAGAGCTAAATTCAAAAAAGCGTCCTTTTAACTTTTGTTTCTTCTTTTAACAATTCCAACGGCGCAGGTAAATGAATAGCTAAAATAGCTATTCAACCTGTGCAAAGCCATTTCTACATGTTTCTGTAGAAATGGCCATATAGAAGTACCGTTGCCAACAACTATTTTTATAGCCGTTGGCCAACAGTTTTTTTTTCCTTTGAAAGTAAATGGAAAGAAACTTGTAAATTTTAAAAGCCTCACCCTTCTCTCAAATTTATATTACTTTTATAAATTACTCATATTAATTATATAATTAATAACATCATAATTATATAAAATATTTAAATTAGTTATATATTATATTAAAATTAACTTAACATGAAATATATTAAAATATAACTGGCTTTTCTAAATAGCTTTTTACCATTGAAATGCACATAATAAAAAAGCTATATTTATACTATTCAAAAAGCCATTTTATCAATTTGGCCCTTTAATTTAGCATTTTGCATTGGAGATGCTTTTAAAAGAAGAAACAAAAGTTAAAAGGATGTTTTTTTGAATTTAGCTCTTCATTTAGCTCTCCAGTTGGAGATGCTTTTAGGACTAACAGGGCCATCATTTCCTCAAACTGGGCTGTTAGGAGGTGTACACCTGCCCTGGTTTGAATCCCACAAATACATTATTTATAATGAAAATATAAGGTAAGGACATGACATGTCAATTTTTGTACCATTCGTCATTAAGTTGTCAAGCTATTTTATTAGTAAGTTCAGAAAAAGATTCAAGTATTAATCTTTCTCTAGTAACATGTACGTAGAATATTGGATACTCTAAATTGTTTCAGAGGATTTTAAGTCAAAGAATTTTGCTGAATTGTCAAGGACTCAATTTCAATTCTTCCATGGCATTAACATGTCTACTTCTTTGCAGGTTACTGTGTTTTTATGGACGCTGAGCATGCCCTTGATTCATCATTAGCTAAGGCTATTGGGGTGAACACTGAGAACTTGCTTCTTTCGCAACCTGATTGTGGCGAACAAGCTCTCAGTCTTGTGGACACTCTCATCCGGAGTGGTTCTGTTGATGTCGTTGTTGTTGATAGTGTAAGTAAGGTGCTTTATTGGCTCGTAATCTTACATGTTATCAAGTCCTCTCTTAGTTATAGTTTCTTGTATTCAATGGATGAGGCTTTGTAGTTATAGTTTCTTGTATTCAATGAATCAGTGTTTGTATAATGTAATACTTGGTAAGATAATTCATTCACTTTACCATCCCCCTCTTACTCACCTTCTCATATGTCCTATTTAATGGTTATCATCTTAGCAGAGTTGTGTTAACCGTTATGCCTGCAGCTTTTGCTGCAGATAGCGCGAGCGCACATGTATTAGACATCAATGCTTGGTTAAAGTTTATTTGTTTAGAATCCATACCATTGAATTTCAGACTACAGTTTGGAATTAAGTCTTGTTTTTATTTTTCTATTGTGAATAATGACAGGTAGCTGCACTTGTGCCTAAAAGTGAACTTGATGGAGAGATGGGTGATGCTCATATGGCAATGCAAGCCAGATTAATGAGCCAGGCACTTCGCAAACTGAGCCACTCTTTATCACAGTCACAGACTGTTCTGATCTTTATCAATCAGGTGCTATTTTGAAGTATTCCTATCATTATAGGTTTAGGAGATCTGTACTGATTTACCGTGAAACTATAAAGATGTATTTGCACATTCATTTTAGGTACTGGCTTAAAAGACCCAGCAGTTATTTGCATTCAAAACTAACTAAAGATTGGTCATTTACCAAATCTGGTCCAGATGTCATGCCAAATGGATTTTTGTCCCAATCAAAGAAACTTCTCATATGAGTTTTCATTCAGGCTGTCAATTTGGCTCAGTACAGTAAAATAATTGCATGCCAGGATTGTAATTGAGTTGAGTATTATACTGTTCAGGCTTGGTTTGTTCAAATTAAAATCAAGTGAGTTGGACTCAAGTTTATTATCCTGCCAAAAAAATGTAGAAGCTTCGTTTACTACCTCCTTGAATGAATTTGAGCTTGTACATGAATGTAATGATTAACTAATGTAAACAATCCCCCCCCCCCCCCCCCCCCCCCCCACACACACACACACACACACACACACATATATATACACACATACAAGTATCTTTGGTTTATTTAGTAGTCCTAATTGATGCTTGTGGTGGCTGACCTACATTAGAGCTTGTTCAAGGTTTTGGCCAGAACTTGTGTGTAATGGCTGTCAAATTGAGATTTGACTCGTGAATCAAAAGGTCAATTTTTGGGATTGTGAATCATAAAATTTAGTAACAAATGATAATGACATTAATAAAATACAAATAACATAGTAAATCTTGTCATGTAAATTTTTAGTTCTTAGTCATTTAATTACTTAAGTCTCAAAATTCAACATATTGTTCATTGCTACTTGATTATTCTAAAGACTCAATAATCTTGTTCTTCCCCAACATTGATGTAATCTTTGTAGTTCCTTGTCTTTGACACTCTTGCTTTCTTTCACTGTTTTCTTTTTTTGTGAAAATTTAATTTATAATTCATTAAAGTTTCTAGTAGAAATATTTATTGAAGAAGATTGTTTACATGTTGACATACATGACCTCTTGACTTAGCATTCCTATTCTTACCACCTTTCTTAAAATTATGCATTTTATTTCAATTTTCTATTCGAGAGGACGTGTAAAGCTTAATGAATTGTATTGAATCAAATCAAATCCTTACTGAATTGTAAGATTCAACAGAACAAGGAGATCTAGAGAAAAATAGAACTAACATAAAACTAAACAATCTAGCTACCATTGAAACAGTAGAGTGAAAGTAGGATGAGGCGTGCCTTTACCCTTCGTGTTAGTAGGAGTGGATTAGTTAGAATGGGTTCGTGTGAAGAAGAGGTATTAGTCAACACCTTTGGGCTTGTGCCAGGTAAGTTAAGAAATGACACACCAGCAGGTAACAAAGGAGATTTCTGTGATCTTCACTGTATCTGTGTTGACGATGCGACAAAGTGTTTGAATCATTGTGGATTGTCCAAATCAAATGCCTAGTGGCATGATCAAAGCCAATAGTCATAAGTTATGTCCTTCATCATGATATCAAACAAAACTATCCATGGAATCGTTATAACGTACCCAAGCAAGGAGTAAATCAATTGAAAGCCATGTTCTTTCTAGTAAGCAAATCAAAGGAGTTGTCAAGCCTGGGCAAGCTAATTTTCAGTGGTGTATCAAAGAGTTGCAGCTGGGGCACTAGTTAAAAGGTAGTTAGGCTCAAGTTCAGTTTCTTAACAAGATATCAGACAAGGTTGGGAAAACTAGTGAATTAGTTGAAGTTCAACCATCTCTTGTTTGTGAAAAGATAATTGCTTTCTGTCTATCCAATTGCATAAGCACATCCGGTTCTAGCGTCGAATGGGAGTCCTCTTTATTTTTGTCTCTTCCATCTTTAGAGTTTCTTATTGTGTTTAAGAAGCCCCTAATCTTTTCTATCAGTACTATTAGTGAGCTAACATGCTAACAGTAGTTATAAACTAGTCTTTATTAAGCTTTCCTTTTTTACCTAGCATGATAACAAAATAACTAATAAGCTTTGAAGACTAGTAGTAGTTCTACTAGTAGGACAAGACTGAGTTGGATTTTCTTGTCCTTTGCATTTCTTCCCCTGATCTGATTGTGCTAATTTAGAAGGGCCTAAAGAATGTTACTAGTTATCTGAGGCAAGCGCATAAGAGAGAGCAAGCTTGTATTAGAGAGGACCAAGAATAAGAAAGCTTCAACTCGTACTAAATCTATTGGCACTTTAAAAAAATTTCTAAATGGAAAAACGTATCTACTGTGTTGACCCTTTCTAACTGAAAGACCAACACTCCCTTTAGTCTAAATAGCTAGCTATGGATAAACTCCCAGCCAGTAGGCAAGGACAAGCTATTTGTCTTTCAAGCAAGCTATGGATAAGAGGGATAGGTCAAAGGTAAAGGACCCAAGTTATTTGATTTGAAACTCTAAGCTAGTTCAATTCCTTTTCACATTGATGCCCTCATTGAAAAACTAGTTGTCGAGTGTAAAAAGAACATGAAAGTTGCTCAACAAAAGAAATGCAATGATTTAAACTATGTTGGTTCTTTTGATTACATGTTTGGTATCATCACAAAGGTAGAATTGTACAAAGGATACATGGATACAACACATATTGATGAAGCAAGTTAACCTTTGCTATTCATTACTCTGGAAATTGATGGAAGAGAAAAAAAAATTGCCAGTAGATGTTTCTGGTGCAAGCTTTTTTATGGAGGAACTTAAGCTAATTTCTAGAATTGTTGTACACTTGGGAGTGAAGAAAGAAAATGGGTCGGCAATTCTTGATTGGACACATGAGATCGAGGCAAGAATGGTTTTGGTCCAAGGATGGGTTTCTTCCTACTCACAGAGAATGATACAGGAGTTGTGTTTATAATTTATTTTATTTTGCTTATGATATTGAGGATGTTTAATTAATCTAGGGTCGTGTGATTAGCATCTGACTTTTAAAGTATTTCCTTGGAGGTTAAGTTATTTTAATTGGAGCCCAAGACTAGAAATCCTATTCCTACAAGGATCTAGGGCTTTAACTGTGTATAAATAAGGGTGCTAGGGTTATTATATAGACTTTCTTTGTTATTTTATCAATCTATTCAGATTTTAGAGTATTCTTCTCTTCTTCTTTTTTCGTTATGTATTCTTTCTTGTATCTTCTTCTTTGACGTGTAATTTAATTCCTTACCTTCTGTTGCCCTGGTAGCATAGTCAAAAGTAAGCAGTCAATATCGAGCTTACCCTTTTCTGATATTATTAGCCTCCATGATTCTGGATATGAATTTTGGATCCATGTATAAATTAGTGTGCTGATCATGAGTCCATTGTAATTGGAATTGAGACTGGCTGTGCTAGTAATGGCATGAAATTATACCGGCACCGTCAGAATTTATTGCAATATGATGTGTGTGTGTGTGTGTGTGTGTATAATGCTTGGTTTGTTAACTTTATCTGTCAACAGGTGAGAGCAAAGCTTTCAACTTTCGGATTTGGTGGGCCCACTGAAGTAACCTGTGGTGGTAATGCTCTGAAGTTCTATTCTTCTGTACGCCTAAACATAAGAAGGGTAGGGTTTATCAAAGAAGGGAGAAGAGGTATGGCTGTTTATCTTTTTCTCAACCCGTGAATTTGAAACCGTGTCAAGATGAGGAACTTTTTGTGATACTTAATTACCACACTAGGTGGAATAGACTAAATTTGCATTATCTCCACCCTGCTTTGGGCTCCTTTAGACAATATATTCTTGACTTTGATTCTGGTCTTGTTCATTGTTTTTCAAACAAGGTGCCAGATATGCAACAAAGCTTAAGACACTTGCTGGTGTAAGCTTTTGCTTGAACAGGATACAGGCTTGATCTATGATGGCAGAAAAAAATAGGGTTGACAAAGGAATTGAAAAGGGAGGGATGGATTCCTCTATTTTGCAAATCAGTGTATCTTTTTACAGAGTTTTCTGAAAGTGACTGTTAATTCCCTCATTGTTTCTTGGCTTGAGATCTGTTTGTTTTAACCACCTCTGCATGCCTAGTCGCCCATGAAGACATTTAGAAGATTGTTATTGACAATTGGTTTATGTCTCATTCAAGATGAGTAAACAAGTGAAATGAATGACCTCGGATCTCGTGACTTTTGACTATATTGTCTTTGGATCTCGTGACTGTCTATATTTTGGATTGAAGCTGGTTTACTCTTTGTTTTTTTGTTCAGAAATGGTGAAGGGATGGGGTGGGGGAAGCAAGAAGTGCAGATTGTAGATTATTAAGTTTAAATCTCAACAATTATACATTTTTGGTTACAGAGGTTCGTATTACTTTGTCTTCTTTGTGTCAAAGTGTTGATTCTTACTTTTGTTTTTCTTTTGCAGACAACAGGAACTCAAGTTCAAGTGAAGATAGCGAAGAATAAGCTTGCCCCTCCATTTAAAACTGTTCAATTTGAGCTTGAGTTTGGCAAGGGAATAAGTCGTGAATCGGAGATCATAGAATTGGCAGTGAAACACAAATTCATCAAGAAAAATGGTGCATTTTATGACTGTAATGGTCGCAAGTACCATGGCAAGGAAGCTTTGAGGGAGTTTCTAGCTCATAATGATGATGTCCAGGAAGAGCTTATGATGAAGCTCAGGGAGAAGCTACTTGAAGCTGAGACTGATCAGGAACTGAAAGATGAGACTACAGATGGAGAACCAACCCAAGAAACCATCCCACCTGATTCTACTGATGAAGTATTTGCCGCAGCTGAAGCATATACGTGAACGACCTCAGAACTGTAGATGGAGGTTTATTCTGCTAAATCCCATGGCATCGCCTGGTTTTCTATGGAGTCCTGCCATCCCATCTCCTGCTCATCAACAGCACCAGGATTTCCAGTGGGCACAAATTGAAGGATTCGGAAGGCATCAGGTTTATTATAACTGAAAACTGCCCTAGCTTGTGACAGGACACATGGTTTATGATTGTGCCGCAGCTGAGATTTTTTAATCGTCAGTGTAGGTTTTGGTTCTAGAATGGATCAAAGTTTTGCGGGTCTAGATGAGCTACTGCTGAAAATGCAGGGCTATTGCCATATTTCATGAAATGTACACCTAAATTATGTCTGTGAATGGGGCCAATTTTTTTTTTTTAATGTAGTAATTAAAAATCTAGCGCAGTATCCTATTCAATGCATCCCTGTCATTGTGTTTATATGTGTGTACTTTTTGGTGAAGTGTTAAGAGGCTAGGCCATCAGAGTTGGTCGGAACAGATGAAAATGGCGTCCATGCTAGTAAATAAATCCTTTTCCTCGTGGTTTCTGCTCCATACTGTCGACCATGACTCCGTCGGCTATAAATATCGGTGATAGCACAATCCGGTTTTGCCCTAAGCTCTTAAATTATATCTCAACTTTGTACCTTTAAATTCATTTCATAGAAATCCGACTTGGAAGCAAATTCAGCTACACGTCTTAAAATACAATACCTTATACGGTTCTAATACTTGTTTGATAATATATTCAAGCTATCTGTATTTCTGTTGATAAATTAATCAAGCTGTATATACAATTTAGAACATGGATTCATTGCATTGTGAAAAATTGAGAAAAGCACTGTATTATGGACATAGATTTATTGCATTATGAACCATTATGTAGAAATAGAATATTTACACTATGGATGACATTTTAATGTCTGGAGAGCGTTGTCTTTTCTGTTTATTAGTAAAAAAATATGTTAATTAAAGAGACAAGTTGATAAGAGATAGTCATTGACGAGAGGTTAACGCTCATAGATGATTAATGAAACAAAAAGGTGTTAATTAAAGAGATAATGTCTGGGGAGCGTTGTCTTTTCTGTTTATTAGTAAAAAAATATGTTAATTAAAGAGACAAGTTAATAGAAGATAGTCATTGGTGAGAGGTTAATGCTCATAGATGATTAATGAAACAAAAAGGTGTTAATTAAAGAGATAAATTGATAGGAGATAGGCATTGATAAAAGGTTAATGCTCACATATAATTAATGAAAAAATATGGTGTTAATTAAAGAGATAAGTTGATAGGAGATAGTTATTAATAAAAGATTAACGCTCATTAATGATTTATAAAAATAATAATATTAATTAAAGAGAAAAGTTAACATTGCATTGTGGTGGGTGCCAATCAATGGTCTTTTTAGGAATTTGCATGGGATTGGGATTCGGTTCTAGAATGGTTGGGACGAGGCTCAGTTGTTGAGGGCCTAAAGAACAAGAGAAGGCTTTCTGTTTGGGCTTGGTCCAGACAACATGCTATTTTAAACGGACAATCACCCTGCCGTTTGGGACTGGCCCAAACGGCTAGGCTGTCAATTTTCTTTTTTCTTTTTCCTGCTGTACTACTATCTTCTTCACTTGTAATTCTCCTTTTCCGCTCTTAGCTGACGATGCTTTGATGCACATGGGAAATGACTGAGTTAAGAAATGATCTTCTCCTGCTTCAATGCAAAGGGTAGGATAGCCATAGTGGGCTGGAACTACATGTAATAATCATGGTAGAGTCTTGCACTATTGATATAATTTATGTGATTCTTGCTCATGCGAGCTTATAAGATCTGTTTCTATTTCCATGAAAAATTATGTAATAAAAATTGCTTGAGGCTTCGTTACTGACCATCCACAGCAAATAGAATGCACGAGTTCATCTTTTAAGGCCGGCACACGACCAAAATAGCACCGTCACTGTCCTGTCCGCATGATTCATCAGATCACACATGCAAGCATTTTGTCCTATCATTGATTTCAAAATCTAAACATTGAAAAACTCTGATATTCCACTTCTTTTTTGTCTCGACTAAAAATCTGTAATGAAAAAGATACCAAACGCCAATGAAATAATCAGATTCGAAATTTTCATACTCGGACGTGTAGTTGTTTCATCACCAATTGTTTTTTGGATGCCGAACACAATAGCGAGCTGACTATCAGCAAATTGTTTCCAAGTCAAATTATCACCATGATGTGCTATAAGTGATGTTTACGATTTCAATACAATCTAGTATCTTGACGCGCACCACTACCTAGCTGGGTTTACCCTTTAGTCCTGCTGTAAGGTTGCCTTCATTAACTTCAAAACAACAGCTGCTAATTCAGTTTGATGTGAAGTGTAGCTATGATTTGCTCCTTCTATGATGTGTAGACTGTGATTTGGTATGATCTTGGCAAACTCTAATGCGTCCTCCACCGGGATGATTTCATCAGCAGATCCATGAATAGTGAAGACCCTGCATGCATAATTGTGGTAATGAAGGCACAAACAATACAGAGACAGAGACACACCAGTGTAAAATGCATTATAAAGCATTGACAGAAATTGAAAATAGATTAAACAGAACAAGAAGCGAGCAATTGGCTATAACAAAGAAATTGCCAATCTAGGAACTAAAGAGATGCAGCAGCACTTCTTTGGATAAAAAATGTGTCATCGCCTGAATTATGATTCAAGCAACATCATCAAAATGGATTTCCAGCAGCAAAAAACAAGGAGAAGACCAAATTGTTTATTTGTACAATAAAATAGCATGGTGCATTTTCACAAGAAAATCACTCTCTCTCGTTCATCACAATTAGAAACTTCTTGTTTCCTTCTTGTGCTTTGAGAGCATCCGTGGGGTTGCCTGTCATTAGTGTGTTAATTTCATTTCATCAAGTCTAGGGATCTCATTTTGCTTATTAGCATCTAGTTTATGGATAGATTTTCACAAAAACATTACAACTGGAACTAAGTTTGACACACTAGACATGCTTGTCAAGCAAAAGCAAAGATAACAAGCTACTTAAAGATGAAAGCGCTCACCTACAGTCCTTATTGATTACAAGGCATGCTTTATGAATATCAGTATTCAGGCGATCCATCAAACTTTCCTCAGTCACACGATAAATAACACTTCCTGCAGAAGGTTATGTCAGGCAGCTTGCAAAATCTTTCATTTAAGAAATTAATTTACATATATTCTGGAAACAAAAATGGATTACCTGTTCTATTCTTAACATTGATGAATCCATCTTGTTTGATCTTTTCCATAAAGTCTTTTCCGATCCGTTCTTCAATGCCTCTCTTCAGATCATAACGGCCAGAAACATTGAATACTGTAGTGATATCCTGATATTTGGAAGCATATAGGAGCACCACATCGCCTCCTGCAATTACATTGTTGGCATGACAGCTTTCAAAGAGAGGATTATAATTTACATAAACTTATTATTTATCATAGTAGACTTTGCACACTAGACTTCCAAAACAGATGAGTTGAATAGAACGTGAAATTGACACAGCTAATCATGAGAAGCATTATTACTAAACTGCCCTTCATTTCCACTCAAAAAAAGGGGCCCACTTTTTCCATGCATTATATTACTGAAACCCTTCATATTCTGGGCTTCTTTCTTTAGAATTCCCATCTGAGTCTCCACCTTAGATTAGGCACAGAAGACGAGCTTTAGAAGTATTTGTATGACATTCTGCATGGGGAGTTAATATGAAGACTTTGGACTATAAGCTTGTCATTTAAAAGGTTCCATCCCGAAATTGACATTCGATAGATAAATAATACCCCTACACCATGTCTCTTTGGAGCTTAAAACATATATGAGAAGTAAATAAATTATCGACATTCATGGCAGTGTTGACTGCCCGCCAACATCGCTGAGAGCCAAAAGTAGAGAATGTTCCAGGCAAGCAGTAGCCAAGAGCACTACCTGGAGCATCCGTTGCCACCTCAAATGACTTCTCACTTCTTCCACTAGGGCAACAGCATCAGCACACACATTTCCAAGGGAAAACTTATCTCCAGCTCTCTATCAGCATTGCCACCCAGCAGTCACCCTTTTACTACATGCGAATGCTTCATAAGTGCTGTGTCATCATCAATAATATGTATGCCACAGCCAATTTGCCATCGCCTCATCAACCGAGTGTTATTACATTCAAAACAACCTCAATATCTTTCACACCTTATTCATAATCACTCTTTTCTACCATCACATGATTCACTACATCAACTATGCATGTCAACTTCTATTGCCTCCATCTTACTACAGCAATGGAAATTCAACAACAGTGGTATTATCTGCATTAACATTGTAGGCTTAAAAAACTTAACTTCATCTTGGCAGTGGCGTCTACACAATTTAGATGTTGAATAATCATATGCACACCTTTACTATGCCCAAGAATTGCACTTATGGCACGGCTTGCTCCACGGAAGTGTTCCATTACAGAACGTAAATCATCAGCCTCTCTCCAATAACTACCATAGGCAAATGAACCTTCACTTTCCCTGGTAAAAAATATTACAACAAAATCAGCATGAAACTAAATGCTTATTGTTTGCAGCAGGAATTGAACTGTGTGCCAAAGATTCAGGCAATTGGAATCTACCACGGTAAACACAGATTTAATTCTTCCAGTTTGAGAACAAACGACCACTAACTGATCTGAAAATATTTCCACACTATAACTGATATCTAAACAATTCAATTATAAACATGAAAGTCCAGGAAGAAATCAAGCATGATAATATTTGGTAAAATATCAAATTGATCTTGGATTCTTTTTAAAGGAGACCCCTACGGATCACAGAAATAACAATCAGAAATCAACCCACAATTCTCTTTGCTTTGATTGATTCTAAAGCGTTGGAAAAATAGAAAGGTCCTTCGACATCGAATTGGTCATCAGCTTCCACAAAAAGAACAAAGCAAGTAGCAGATTGTAAGACAAAAAAGATGAGAATTTTGATCATTCTTTCCATGGCATCTAGATACGTTATGTGCCACAATTACTCCCTTTCATGATTGATGATGCCAGATAAAAAGGTTGCATTACCTATTAAGACAAACTACATGATCAGCAATCTCCGCTGCTGCAATTATCAAGTCATTTTTTGTTCGAGTTCTAAGCAATTATATACATATGGGAAAAAAGTGGCGAGCAAAAAAATAAAATATCCTGTACATATCAGTAAAAACAAACAAAAAACAACTTACCCATTTCCAGCAAAGTCGAAGCGGAAGGAAGAGGTTCCTTCCTTTTCTAATGCCCTGGCAAGATTCACCATAGTATCGTTTCCCTTGAGATAGAGAGAAAATACAACAAACCCAAGTCAGCTTTTACTTCTTTTCTTGTTTTTGTAAGGGAAAAAAATCAAATATGAAAGCAGACAACCTTTGTGGAACGAAAACCATGGCACAATATAACAATCTCGTTGGATCCAGTGTCATGTAATAAGCCCACCAGTTTTTCACCATGTTTGTTTGATATGATCACTTTCTGCTGCTCAACAACTGTAAGCAAAGCCGCCAATAATGTACATATTTGACATCATCCATAAACAAATGCTCATACACGCACATGTATAAGTATATTACCTGGGTTTTGGCCAGAGGGAGGGAGAGCCATCCTTAATGTCACGCTGCGATTGAACAAGGATGAGAAGGAGCGTAGATGGCGAAGAGGAGATGTAGGTGAAGAGGGGGGCTTTTTTGAGATTAATGAATTTTTTACTACCACTGGACAATTATTACAAACAACAAGATTTTCCATTTATTTTGTACTTACTATTAAACCAGCGATTGGGTTTGCTGCTCTATGCTTTGAGCTCTCGCTTGTGACTTGTGAGTGAATGATTTTGTCCGTTGCTTCGATCCAATTACAATACTTTGTATTATTACTATTATTATTATTAATAATCCATTTTTTTTCCCTCTACTCTTTTTATTAAACGTGGTTACATGCACTTCATGTTTTCTTTTTCTCTTCTTTCCCTACTCACAGTAGTCAGCAGAACAATATTTTTCCTTCACATGCCTTTTTCTACACTCCTTGTCATTCCTCTCCTTCACTGGAAGCCCAACTACCACCCATTTCAATCATCAATCACAAACCAATATGTTGTTTCATTGATCTCCGATCACCAGCCGACAAAGACCGAAAACCTTGGGTTGGTGGTGAGCTTATTTCTCTGTATTTATTCTTTTAATGTAGCATTTCTTTTGTTGCTTGCTAGGTTTTTCCTATTGCTTGGATCCCACAAATTTGATCAATTTCTTTGTTTTGTTTGTTTGCTACAGATTTTGTTGTTTCTTCTTTCCTTGTTTTTGGTTACTTCATCACAGCCTGCATTGTCTCTTCTTTTTTGTTTCCTTCTTTTTTGTGTTTGATTACTGTTGTGGGGTGTATGTGTTCTGTCAGTGCTCTAATTGGTTCAAGCCTACTCACTCTATTAATTTTTCTCATTTCCTTTCTATTCAACTATTGAAGTTGTGCTTGAGTTTGATTAGTTTTAGTCTTTGCTTTGTTTTATCTTGGTTTATTTTTTAGCTTTTTCTTTGATTTTGTCCATGTTTTTTTTATAGGATGAGATTTCATTGGCGACCCGATCATGATCACTAATAGTCCTTCGTACTATTTGAGGCTTCGATCAATTTTATTTTTTATTGTTTTTGTTTGTGACTGTTGTTATGTGTTGGTTGTTTTTATTTTTAGTAAAATTCTTTACTCTTGCGTCGATGTCCATTTAATTAATTCTCTGTTTTTAAAAAAACAAATATATAGCTTTATCATTGATTATATATATATATATATATATATAAAACAAAAGCATATATTGAGCCTTCAAGTCATTTTTCTGGATTTTTGGCGTTCTAAGAGGAATACATGCTAGTTAAATTGTGCTTGCTTGGGTGAGTGGTATATGAATGAGTGCTTTTTTTGTGTTTTTGTGCTTCGTGTTTTTCTAGCTTTTGGCCTAAGTTCTTGCATTGCTTTCTATTTTATCAACTCTCAAGGTTGTTTGTTCTTTTCAAATATATTTGTAATTAGGTGTGTGATTTTGCTATTATTGTACTTAGAGTTTGTTGATGTTTTGCTATGGATTTTTGCTCTATTTAAGTGTGTGTTTTTGCCTTCTTTATCAATATTTTTCATAGCATGGTAAGCCTATTAAAGGCATTTTACAAAGAAATTTCATTGGGCATAGTTTTTAAGAGGCTTATGGATTAATTTTTTTTTATTGGTTTAATGGGAAAAGCATATAATGTGCTTATGGTGTGTTTAATTTTGCTTCTATTTTTTTGTTTGCTGCGAGGTATAATTTTTTCTTTATAAAATAAAAAATAAAAATAACAAATGTATGCTTTTACTACTGTGTTTTTTGTGATGGTTTCACCCAAGATTGTCAAAAATATTTTTTTTGACACGACACGGAACATACAATATAAACTCGAATCGTAAACTTAAATCGTAAAATCGCAAGTAAAAATTTTTAACTAAAAATTGTAAAATCGCAAGTAAAATATTTTAACTAAATTGCAAGATCCAGTCAAGTAGTAAATAATAATATAACATAATTAAAATAAAAGTGAAATAAACAATACAAATGTTTAAATACCTTAAAATACATAATTCAAATGATGCTTGAAACGGTAAATGCCTCCATTGATAATTTTCTGACAATACTTGCACTGAACTCTTCTTGAATTCTTATCAACATCTATACCATATTGCCATCCTACATCAAGTTTATTGTCACTGGTAGTTTTTTTAAATGCCATGTATCATACAGTTCAAGAATCAATATATACAATTATGCATCAATAAAAATATTAGACAGAATAGAAACACGGAGAAATCAAGATAGTATCATTTAGAAAACATCATGGCATATTTACCTTATGTTCCAACTAGGAAAGATATACCACATACGGAAACAAAGCATTAAGGATATGAAAAATGCATACTGACCAACAAGTATAACTAGAACTAACAACTCCTACATGGTATGAAACACGAAACTTACCCACAATTCATCATGATCCCAGAAAACAAACTGAAACTAACATCAAAAAATTGTAACAGATACTCTCTAGACTATTTTATAGAGCATAAAATTATACATTTGGTGCTCTTTAGAAGTCCCTCTGTGGGTACTATTTTCCTCTCCTTCCTCCATGGAAAGTCTTGATCTTTTTGGAAAACAGAAATGCTAGCCTTTAAAATCAATAGTCTAACAAACAAAGTGAGGTCGATAACACGCCTGCAATAGCTGTGTACATGAGATAGATGACTACACAAATATTCAGCAAATTTACCCCTAATTTATAACCAAATTAGGCAACAAGAAGCACAGATTGAATAAAAGAAGTATTTTTTCATTAAAAAAAAAGTTCAATTAATTAATAAAAAAAAAACTTCTTTAGCCATAGAAATTACAACCAAAAGAAACCATTAACAACCAAAAGAATCCAAATAAAAAACTGCTAGCTCTCTTTATTATATTGATACAGAGTGCATATTGTACAAGTGCCAAACAAATGAGATTATCATGGAATTTTGTGGCATATAACTAATGCACATGCATGATGTTGTTTTTCCTTTTCAAATAAGTTTGTGTTTTCTTAGTAGGTTATATTTGTTCCTTCAATATCTGTAATTCACACCCTATGAGCATTTTCATGGGAATGTATCCTCTTAATGCTAGGAAAAACAGAGAATCGCATAGCTGTGATGGTTCCGCAGTTAAATTCAAAAGGTGAAGTCTCAAAAATTTCTCAGAACTTTCCTAGTACATCTTTGATCTGCTTCCTATCCTAGAAGTAAATCGCCAAGATACATGCACACAGCAGGATCTAGATGAAACACATAGATGCTAAAATCACTGAGGGTTAGTTTAATATCTAGAAAGGAAAGAAAAAACCCAGAAACCATTACCAATAGTAAATCCATAATCACCATAATATTGATAGAGAAAATGACAAAATGAACCACCATTGAATAAAACACAAAACACAGAACAACAAGGAAACAATTCTCATGCAACAACAACATTCTTATAAATTCTTACCTTCTGATTTCTCGATCTGCTTGGCCGCTGGTGATTTTAAGGTTCTTGCAGATTTGGATTGGGGAAAAGGGGAAAGGGTAAAGCAGAAAGGGGAATGAAGACATTGACAGGGGAAGGGTTAAAGCAGAAAGGGCAGTTCCCAAGTTATTTTTCAATTCAGCAGAAATCGTGAAATCAGACCGATTTTCATGTTTTTTATGGGTTGACCTGATTTTGTACGAGTTTGATCAATTTTACCGATTTTCGAGTTTTATACCTGATTCTACACGTTTTATGTCAAAACTCGTTTTTAACAACCATGGTTTCACCTCTAAAAACAAATATAATAGCAAAAACAAATATAGAAAAGGTTATAAGCTCCAGATGTGTTTTTGCCTTTATCATCTCTTTAGTTTTTTTTCTTTCTTTCTTTATACTGGTTTATTTTAACATGAGAGGAAATAGATAAATTATGACACACTAAAATACTAAGCAAAACAAGTCCATTCCAGGTTCTACATCCAATCATTTTGGATTAGGATAAATGAATGGATTTTTCATAGCCTTAAACATATTAATCAACATGTTAATGGACAAAACTAGCTCCCTATTACGAGGTGCAGGTGCCAACACTAGTACAAGTTAGATAACTGACTCCTTGATTTTGCACCCTTTTACAAAAATGATCCACGACAACCTTATAATTTTGTTATAAAAGTTTTCTTGGAGAGAAATTATTTATGCTCCCAGTTTTATACTCTCTTTTACAAACATATAAAGTCACTGAGGTTTTTTTTTTAACTTGGAGAAGAGTATAATATCAAGTTTATTGAATAGTTTCTTTCAGCTCATCCCAAATCTTACCATTCATTTTTTTTATCCAATTCTCTAAATAAATTAGGTGAGAGAAAACAAATATTGAAGTGAATTTGATTATAGCTTAGACTAACAAACATAACCAAATATAAATGATAACAATCCTAGATACTTTCCTTTAATAAAATCACCTTTTACAAGGGTGTTTTTGTCAATGAATTGTAGCAAAATTGATATTAGTATTCCCGCTCTCTTTAAGAGCTTTTAAGTTTGAATTTCCCAAGGCCAGCTGGTCGCTAGTTGGCAAAGCAGCAACCAAGCACAAGGCTATTGTCTCATGTTTCTTGTAGCCCTACACAGGGCACCACCCTCGTATTATGGGTTTACAACAGTAGCCTTAGCTGCCACTGTTGTGGCTGTCGTCGGCATGGGTAGTGTGCCCATATCCTCAACAACAAAAGGTACAGTATGATTCAAAACCTTAAAAAATATGTTATAAGGATTGAGCAAAATTACAATTATGCTCCTACAACTCATACCTTATTATAATAGGATATTTTGTGCATGATTATAAAATTTATCCCTACATGTATAAAATTTTGATTTTATATTAAAATTTAAATATTAAATTAAATTAATTTTTCTAATTGGATTATGACTGATTTAAAGTGTTTAATTCAAAATGTCTTGATTTGAAATATCCTAATTAGATTAGGATTTGGTTAAAATATTTAACTAAACTATTTTAGAAAAATAGTTTTTCTAAATAAAGCCAATTTTAAGTAAAAAAATTTATTTAAGTAATTCCAAAATAGCTTGGGATGTTAAAAATATTTTAACATGATTAATTTTCTTATTAAATCTAAAAAATATTTTTTAAAAGAAAATTTGTATTAAATAAAAAAAATTTATTAAGATTGAAAAATTATCAAATTGGATTTGATTTAATATTTTTTAAGGATTAATATATTTTTTTAAAAAAATTACACATAAAGACAATAAATAGAATTGAAGCATACAATATATTTAATTTTGCTTATTAATATGTTTTATGCATGATGGATGGTTATTGTAACAACCTTAATATATATGCACAGTTTCCACATAATTAACTTATTACTATACCATTTATTAGGTGCTTATATATATATATAAGCGCAATACATTTTCAATTAAGAAAATCTGCTGAAATTTCAGCAAAGTCTCTCTTATACTAGGAGATCTCAAATTATTGATTAGAACATGTTTTATTTAAATATTCATCAAAACACAACTCAAACATTGTCCAATCATCATGAACATTATCTCATCAACGGATTAGAATAATTTCTAATCTCATCCTCCAACATTTCCACCATCATAATTCATTTATTACAAGTATATAAATATGCAATTTATATTAAAGCATAATAGATTAATTACATTCATTCATAATTCTATAATAACAAAAGAGTATGATATCATAAAAGTTTATTAACATATTCTAATTTAAATAGCATAGTAAGTTTAAAGGTTCTTATTATTTGCATGTCAAAAATTACATTATAAAAGAAATACAGTTTACATATTCATTCAATTTAACAAAAGGGTTGTGAAGTATCTGTAATTGAATACATCGCATAATAAGATAAAGTTACTTAATATGTTAATCAAATAAGAGAAATAACATTATTATTACATTTCAATTATATTAAAATTATGTCACTGTCCACAACTTCTACCTGTTTGGGAGTGTGGTTGTGGTTGCTTTTTAAAGTACTTTCATTCCAAAATGCATCAAAATAATGTTTTTTTATTTTTAAAAAATTATTTTTGAGATAAGCGTATCAAAATGATCCAAAACATTTAAAAAATTAATTTTTAGCAAACAAAATTTTTGAATTTTTTGGAAACGCGAGCTGGCCCGCGTTCCCAAACACTCTCTAAACCAATTGATCCCAACTAACATGTTATGAATTTGAGTAATCCTTAACCTAGTGTTACTAACCCATTTTTTTTATATACTTTCACCCTTTTCGGGTGTTTACTTTTATTTTCCATTTCCAAGCAATTAACTCATCACTAGACAATTAAGTTTCCCTTCCCATTTCCAGGAAATAACTCATCACTAGGCAATTAAGTTTCCTTTCCCATTTCCTGAGCACTAGTTCCTTCACTAGATAACTAATTTCCTCGTCCATTACTGAGCACTAGTCATATTACTCGGAAGCTAATTTCTTCATCCATTGTCGAGCACTATTTCTATTACCGGAAAGCTAGTTCTTTCTTTTCAATTTTTTTCGCATGAAATCAAAATATTTTCTACCTTGACCATTGATTTACTCTTTAAAACTTAATAAATAAAAGGATTGAGATATTAAACACCTACCTACTATCGAAGCTCTTGTTGTACTTTTTATTGCTGCACAACTCCTGAGACCTCTCCTATATTAATAAGTATACCGTATTGTTATTATTTAATTTTTGTTTATGGCTTCACGACAAATTAACATTCTTATTCGACTTTTCCCCATTCAAAACAACCATATTCATGTTATTTACATTATAACATCACATATACAACCTTCTAAAACCAATAAACCTAACTCACATTTATTTCAAAATAGTCAAAACTATTTCAAGGGAAACATACTTATTATGGGAATTCACATATATACTATATTTCACAAATATTAGCATAACCGTATACACTTTCAATTCATCACAAACATTTATTGTGCTTCACACTATCAATAGCATAAATGAGATAAAATGTATATTTTTCATTATAAGCCTTCATCTATATATTAACACCCGTCAATCATTTCAAAGATCAACAACCTCATTGAATTAGACAAATTTCTTTTTCAAGCATAATATAGTTGACATCATAACTTCATTATACTATGATTTATTCAAAAACTATTTTCCATTTATTCCTCCTTTACATAAAAAATGAACACATTACAATAATTTTCACCTTTAAGTTCAATAACCATCCTTAAATTTCCAATTCATAACACGACCTATTCAATCATGTTATATAATATAACTGAACTTATCTAAAATCATCTCCCACACAAAATCATGGATTGATAAATCATAATTCATTTAAGAAAATAGATTTCTATTACACATTAACTGGTTCCCTCTTGGCCGGCTATAAATGCCTTTAAGGTCACCATGTTTTCTTCATTATTTCTTTCTAATTTAGCACCCATTACAAGTTATTCTAACCCAGTTGATTCAATTCATCATCAATTTGCATTTCCCTCAAACTTCTATCATGAACCTTAATACAAAATTCATGATTTTAGCATCAATTCTTAATTGAATGTTTTGAGGTTTGTTTTTCAAGCTTAGTGCTCCTTGCCTAGTGATAATTTGAGTTTTGAAATGTAACCAATTGAGATTTCTAGCGTCCTCTTTCTTCCTCCTTTGGATTCTTATTATAGTTTCTCTAAAAACCCTCATTCTAAATCCTTTGCTTAAGTCTTTTCTCTTTTGCTAAGCTTCTCTACACTTTATTCACCATAGTTTTAAAACCCGGACCGGCCCGGCAGGTCGACCCGAGACCCGGCCGACCCAGGCCTGGGACCAGTTCGGGAGGAGGTAAAAACCTGCTTGGGAGTTGGCTCGGTGAAACATGATCGACCTGGCGGGTCGACCCTGGACCCGGTCCACCCGGTCAAACCCGGGTGAAACCCGATCTATTTTTTTATATATTAGTAGACATTAAATAACATCATTTTGGCCTTTTAAAAGGCCAAAACATTGAAAAAGAACGAAGTAAAATTGGGGACAGATGAAAACCTAATTAACAAAAGACAAAATCAATTTCAATTAACGAAACAAAAGCCGAGGAACAGAGGAGCCGAAGACATCTTGACTCTTGATCATTGTTGTTTCTTTGTGAAAAAGGTTTGAATCTCCTTCTTTCACTCTCTCTTTTCTTTATTCTTGGCTGTTTTTTGAATTGCTGGCACCAATTCCTTCGCAACCCAATCGCTGGCATCAATTTCAATCGTTGGCATCGATTCGTTGTTCTTTGATTTATTTGCAGCCCAATCATCTCAACCTCGGGTATGTTTCTCTGTCTTTTCTTTTCTGCAGCCCGATTTCAATTTCTGCGAAAAACCAAAAACGATTCTGTTTACAGTTTTAAATGTTAATCGATGATGAGGTTGTCATTGTTTATTACCATGATGAACTCTAGAATGCCATTATTTATGTATGATTTGATGCTCATTACCATGATTCTTTTGCCAATACCATTATCAAGTGCATTCGGCAGTTATTCTGCAAATAAACTATGCATGCTGTATTGTGTTAAATCTATTGATGTCAAGTGCATTCGGCATTTTCAAGCATTTGATGAGATTAAACAGTATGATTTAATGTATTGTGTTGAGATTAAACAATTTAATTTAATTGGTCAGTTTCCACAGTTTCCAAATATTAATGTATTGTGTTGAGAAATAGTTTCCAAATAGTAATGTATTGTGTTGAGAAACCATGGGGCTGTCATTGTTAATTTCCTAGAGCATTAATTGATTAGTCTTTTTCTGTTATGTGTGATTAACAATGGAGCTGTCATTGTTAATCTAATGAATGGATTGCAAAGTGAGTTGGCTCGAAATTATATTCCCTCTTATAAATTATGTCAGGTCTTAAAATGTCTTCACATGATGGTAGTACTCCAAGTAGTGATCCTTCAACGGCCCAATCATCTCAACCTTCAATTTCATGTCAAGTGGTAGTGGAGGAAGAACAGATTTGGCATGAGGTCATTGTAGAGAAGCTCCTGAGGTGTTGGATGTAAAAAAACTAAATTAGTTTGTTTATATTGTGCTAAAGTATTTGCGGGTGGTGGCATTAATCGATTTAAGCAACATTTAGCTGGAGTTAAAGGAGAAGTTGAACAATGTCGCAAATGTCCTCCTAATGTTCGACATCAAATGCTTTTGAATCTTAAAGGAAATGCTGAAACAAAAAAAAAAGAGTTAGAGAAATGCAAATAGATTTCAATCCATTTAATGCACAACAAAGGGAGCATGGAGAGATGATGATTAGGCACTTAGAAGATGATGATGATAGTGCTGATGATGATGAGGATGTCAATACTAAAAAACATATGTTACCACCGAAGGTTGCAAAAAATAAAAAGATTCAAAACACCAACACTGTAAAACAATCGACTACAAGTTATGGAAAGCAGAAGAAATCTGCAATATTAGGGACATATTTCATGTAGAGAACAACTCTTGGTGCTCAAAAGTCTCTTCAGAATTGTTGGCAAAGGAAGGAAGCAGTTGAACGGTGTGATCTTGCTTTAGCGAAGTGGATGGTTGATGCATGTGTGTCATTTAATGCTGTTAACTTTATGTATTATCAGCATGCCATAGATGTTATAACAGCCATGGATCCTGGTTATAAAGTACCAAACTTGCATGTTATTTGTGCTTATTATTTGGCAAAAGCGATTGATGAAGTCAAGATTTATGTTGAGACTTATCGAGAGATTTGAAAGAAGACTGGTTGCACATTAATGGCTGATGGATGGACAGATCAGAAAAGGACTTTAATTAACTTTTTAGTATATTGTCCTAAAGGAATGTTTTTTTGAAAACTGTGGATGTATCAGATGTCTTAAAAACTGCTAGATTGTTGTATCAGTTGTTTAGAAAGGTTGTTTTGTATGTTGGGGTAGAAAACATTATGCATATGGTGACTGATAATGCTGCAAATTATATTGCTGCTAGTAAGTATCCTTGTGCTGCTCATTGCATTAACCTCATACTCCAGGACATTGGTAAATTACAGTCAGTTTGTTGTGTTGTTGAGCATGCTTCTAGTATCACAAAGTACATTTATAATCATTGTTATCCATTGTATTTGATGAGGAAGTTCATTGGAGGAAAAGAAATACTTTGCCCAGCTCCTACTCGTTTTGCTACCAATTTCATTGCATTGCAAAGCATTTTAGCTCATAAAGATGAGTTGAGAGCTATGGTGACATTTAGAGAATGAGTTTCATCTGCTTATGCTAAAGATAGCAAAGGAAAAAAGTTTGTTGAGAGTGCTAGACTCTCTGTTTTGGGAAGAATGTGCAATAATTGTGCAAATGAGTGAACCTTTAGTTCGAGTTCTACGAATGGTTGATAGTGATGATAGACCTTCGATGGGATATTTGTATGAAACATTGTTATTCATCATGCAAAAGAAGAAATGATGAGGAGATTTCAAAAGAGAAAGGCTAAAGTGAAACCTTTCATAGACATTATCAATAATCGGTGGGATGGACAACTTTATAGAAATCTTTATGCAGCGGCATTTTGGTTGAATCCTCGATTTCAATATGATGCAACTATGAGCACCATTTCTTGACTTTTAGATGTTCTTGAGAAGTATGCACATGAAAATCTACCATTGCAAAGTAAGATTACAAGTGAGATGAAGTTGTTTAGGAATACTGAACATGACTTTAGTTGAGCGTCCGCAATAAATAATCGCACCCTTATGCCTCAAGGTATTTTTTTTATATTTAAAAATATTATTTGACATAGTGTTATACTCTTACTTATTTTTAATTTTTTTTTGTAGATGAATGGTGGATGACATATGGAACCAGCGCTCCAAATCTACAACAGTTGGCTATACGAGTGTTAAGTCAAACTTGTAGTTTTTCGGAATGTGAGAGAAATTGGAGTATGTTTGAACATATTCACTCCAAGAAGAGAAATAGATTGGAACACCAAAAGCTTAATGACCTTGTTTACGTCCACTGCAATCTAAGATTGAAACAAAAGTATTTTTCTTTTCTCTAATTTCTTAAATATTATTTTATCTTGTTTAGTAGCATTATTAATACTTATATTGTGTTTACCTTCACTTTTAATATATAGAAATTATTGGAAAGGACAAAATTATGATCCAGTTAATGTTGAGACAATTTGTGACATTGAAAATTGGGTATTAGAAGATGACCCGTCAATCTTGACAATTGAAGAAGCAGAGAGTTTTCATCAAGCTCTATTAACTATGACCATACAAGATACTTTAGATGATGGTAATTAATGATTGATTATTTAGTGATAAATATTATTTAAAATAAAGTATTGTTTAACATATAATATTTATTTATTAATTGTGTTTGAAATGTAGATGTCATAAATGTTAATGATATTAAAGATGATTGTGACAATGAAGTTTCAAAGGAGCATGTTGATGATTTATTAGGTATTGACGAGATTGGCTCAATTCCATCAACATTTTATCCAAATTTTGCTCCTATGGACACAGAAGAACTTAATGTGTTCATTCAACAAAAGTGAATGTGTTGTTAATTTAAAATTTATGTTGTTGGATGTTTTGTTTTAAATATTTTAGAATTTATGTGATTGGATGTTTTGTTTTAAATATTTTAGAATTTATATTTGGTTTGTGTTTTGGAGATTGAATTAAATTTATATTGTTGGTTTATAATTTAAATTTGATTTATGTTAGGTGTTTTATATAGGTGTTTTTTTTTTAGGTTGAACCCATCTGACCCGTCACCCGATCACTTGACCGGGTCGATGACCAGGTCAGGTTTCAAAACCATGTTATTCACACTTGATTTTCATGAGATTTTTCTAAGAAGGCGACAAAGAAAAGGAAACAAAAGAGGAAATCATGGTCTCCACTTGCTACTGGCCCTCATATAAATAAGCTGTGTAATAACAAAAATGGTCTGACTGTTTTGAAAAATGATCTGTCCATTTTATTTTAATTGGTCTAGCCATTTCTTAAAACAACTAGACCATTTCTGGTTTTGAACCAATGTATCACTTTGACTATAAACCTTTCTTCTTTTATCTTTTGAACTTTTTTTCCAATTTATTATATTCAATTTATTGCACCATAATTTTCTATCACCCTAAATCATTCTGTAAATTTATATTAAAATGCCTCTAATCTCTTTATCTTTTATTCACATCCATCTTACATATTATAATAATCATCTATCCCATTTATTTTACATTTCTAGAAAATTTTAGCCGGGATTTTACAATTATGGACATTAAAAGATCAATATAGTTGTGTTTTTTTATGGTTAAATGTTGTAATATTAAATAAATATAATATATGTGTCCTCTTTTACTCTATTTTTTTTTTCTTATGAGTTATAAAATTATTTTCTCATCTAATTTCCCTCAAATATAATTTCATATTTCTAATATAATTATGTAAATGTTATGTAATTTAGATAGAAAAAAAAATATTTTGTGATTCAAGACAAAGAAATAACAACGGTGAAGACTACAACTATGGTGCTCATAAAGGACTTATATAGATTTGTTGCAACTATATAGGTTTTGACCACCTAATTTCTTTTGATGGCCTGAGGGAGTTCGTTTAGATGTATCTATAATAATCCAATTAAAATGACATGCTAGGGGTATATGTTTATATATAATTGTTATGTATGATATATAATTCATGCCATGAAATGAGACTTGGATAAAATAACAAATCCCTCATTAATATATTAAATACATGTTGAGAACATGATTGATTGCCTTCCAATTTTATATGCATAAAACTAGAGTTTCATTCATGGATAACTTATTGAGTCATGTAAGGTTACTATTAATCGAATATGTTTAATGTTATAGAATTGAGTTCTATTTAACTAAATTTATATGATTTGGATGAGTTACTCGTGATTATATAAGATTGGAGGCAATAGCTAGGCAAAACATATATGATATGTTTAGACAAAAAGGTTATCAATTAACTGATCAACAAGACATATAAAGATGCGATTAATAAGCTATGTTATCTACATAATTAATTTATTTTGATTTTTTGAATCACTTAAGGTCAGATAAATTAAATGGGATCCTAACCCACTAGAAAATCTAAATGAGATTTTCTGAATTAATAAAAAGGTCTATTAATTTGTATGAAATTAATGGGAGACCAAATTATGATCAGAGACCTTATTGAAATTTGGTTTTAAATATGTATGCATGAAACTAATAATCTATATCTTTATATGAATAGTTTAATAAATTAGAAAACAAATAGTAATATATTCATACATAGCATACTGATACTAACAAATTGATTGGACCAAACTTTTTGAACTAGTACCGCAATGGGATAATTTTTCTCAAGCATGAAAGAAAGTTATATGTTCTTGAAACTACGATTCCTCCTACCCTTGATGAGGACACCAAAGTCCAAATTAGAACTAAATATTAATGTCATGATGATGATGATACATGTGTAATGTTAACTAGTATGTCACTTGAACTTCAAACACAATATAGTAATTCTTGGGTATTGGATATCGGATGTGGTTTTTATATTTGCAATAATATGTATGAACTAAAAAAAATAGAAGATTGTATAAAAACAAAGTGGATCTACGAGTTGGTAATAGATCAAGGTTTGATATATTAGTTGTATGAACTTATTATTTAACTTTGTTAAGTAGGCTGGTACTAGAACTTGATAATTATTATTTTATTCCAGTACTTTCTAGAAATATTGTATCCATTTTTTACTTAGCTTTAAATAGATTTAAATTTATTATTAAGGGTAAATGTTGTTCCTTTTATAATAATGATGTTTATTATGGATAATACTTATACAAATGGTTTGTATATACTTGATTTAGAAATGCTCATGTTCAATATAAAAAACAAGAGGAATAGATTAAATAATCAATATTCATCATATTTATGCAATGTAGATAATGTAATATCAATGAAACAAAAATAACTAAGTTACATAAAAAATGATATTTGTAACCTTTTGTGAATCGTAAGAAACTTATAAAGTTTGTTTATTAGATAAGATGACCAAAATACCCTTTACTGAAAAGAGTGAAATATCTAAAGAATTGTCAAGTCTGATTCATAAGATGTTTGTAGATCAATGACAATACATGTCATAAGTATATATACATATTTCATCACATTTACTGATGATTACTCTAGATATGGTTATATGTATTTGATGAAATATAAGTCTTAATCATTTGAAATATTCAAAGAATTAAGAAGTGAAGTTGGAAAACTAACTAGAAAGAGTATTAAGATACTCTGATCTGATTAAGGTGGTGAATGCTTGAGCTAAAATTTTCAAGATTATCTAAAACAGAATCAAGTTCTCTCATAATGGACACCTCTTAAAACACCAGAATATAATAGAGTTTCTGAAAGAAAAAATCACACCCTATTAGAAATGGTGTGGTCCATGATGAGTTGTGCAAACTTTTCACTTGTATCTAGGGTTATGGCCTATAAACTGCTACTTACTTTTCAAATAGAGTTCCATCAAAATCTATTAATAAGACTCCATATGAAATATAGAATGGTAGAAAATCACACTTATCATACTTAAAGACTTGGGGTTGTGACGTTTATATAAAGCTATTGTATTTAAAAAGCTATTAGTTAAGTTAGATAAATATAAGTTTTCTGGATATCTTAAAGAAACTATTAAATATTATTTTTACCATCTCATTAAGCCAAAGGTGTTTATCTCAAAACATGTTACCTTTCTAAATAAAAAATTTATTCATGAAAAGAGCAATGAAAGAAAAATAAAACTTAAAAAAGTTTAAGAACCATAAACTAACATCTGAATGGAACTTGAGCTCGATGCTATAACATTGGATGTTCATTCTAGAGCTCAAAAAGCACAATAACTTTGTAGATTTGGTAGCACATCATATACCAATTAGATATAGATTTCTCATGGAAGTTGAAAAAGATGAGTTTCTCATATTTGATGAGTCTATCAACTATATAGAAACAATATTTAATATTGATTTTGAGAAATGATTTGAGGCCATGAAATTGAGATGGATTCCATATACATTAATAAGGTATGAACCTTGGTTAATCCACCAAATAGGATAAAACCCATAGGATTTTTATTGTGTCTTTAAGAGATAGAATGACATGGATAACAATACACAAACATATAAAGCTAAACTAGTTGCTAAAAGTTATAAATAAGACAAATGGTTGACTTTAATAAAACTTTCTCTTTAGTAACTTTGTTAAAATCCATAATGATTATGAGATTTGAAACATGGATGTCAAATTACATTCCTGAATAGGAATCTTTATGAAGATGTGTATAAGACATAACTTTAAGGTTTTGAATCTAAAATTTTTTCTGACAAGTATGCAAGTTATAAAAATTCATTTATGGACTTAAGAAAACTTCAAGGAGTTGGAATATTAGTTTTGATGAAATGATCAAATAGTTTGATTTCATAAAAAATAAATGAGTCTTGTGTTTATAAAAGGTTAATAGAAGTGGAGTTATTTTTTTAATATTAAATGTAGACAATATATTATTGATAAGAAACAATAATCCTTTACTCTTGTCAGTAAAGATCTGGTTGTCTAAGAATTTCTTTATGAAAGATATGGAAGAAACAACCTATATACCAGGAATAAAGATCTATATGGATAGATCTAATAGGTTGTTTATATTGTCCCAATTCACATATATAGACAAAATGCTAAAACAGTTTAGCATTGAAGAATCCAAGAGAGAATACTTACCAATTATACATGAGATACATTTCTCCAAGAACATGTGTTCTAAGACGTAAATCGAAAGAGATAAGATGGAAAAGATACCATATGCTTCGACTATATGATCCATTATATATGTGATGCTATACACAAGACCATATATATCTTATGTTTTAAGCATAACAAGTAGATATCAATCTAATCATGTGAGGATCATTAGAATATAGTTAAAAATATTCTTAAATACTTAAGAAGAATAAATAATGTTTTTCTGGTCTATAGAGGAGATGAACTATTAGTTCTGAGCATAACAAGTAGATATCAATTGAATCATGTAAGGATCATTAGAAAATAGTTTAAAACATTCTTAAATACTTATAAAAAAATCAAGAATGTCTTTTTGGTCTATAAAAGAGATAAACTAATAGTTCATAGTTATTAAGATGTTAATTTTTAATTTAATATTAAAGATAACAAATCTCAATCAGAATATATTTTTACTCTAAACAGTGTTGTTATAAGTTGGAAAAGTTTCAAACAAGAGATCATACTAGATTTAACAACTAAAGCTAAGTACACCTCTGTATTTAAAGGGGTAAAAAAAATTATTTGAATCAAGAAGTTCATGGACTAGATCTAGTTTCTAGTATTGTTGATCTAGTAACTATGTATTATGATGACAATGGAGCCATCACACAAGCAAAGAAACCAAGTTCTCATTAATCCAAACATATACTTAGATAATTCCATTTAATTAAAAAAATTATAGAAATGAAAGATGTAAAGATAAAACTAGTGTCTACTAAAGATAATCTTGTAGATCCTCTTACCAAGTCATTATCCCAACAAAAGCGTTATCACCATATGGAGCGATATGGTATTTGATACATGAGTGATTGGCCTTATCGCAAGTGGAAGATTGTTAATGTATATGTCTTGTAGCCAATTAGTTGAAAAGATATGGCATTAACTTTGTTCATGCAAAACATATTTATTATTAATAAATACTTTCTTTATCTTTAATATTCATTTATATTTTATTAATGAATCTAAAGTAAAGACAAAGTCATTGCGGGTAAAAAAACTTTGGAAATGAAATTATAAAGTAATTATAATTATGAGATTCATATTGCATTAAAGTATTGTTCCTAATTAAATGCTCTATTAAAATTGGATATTAATTTAAACTATTGAGACTAATATATATTATGTTCTTTCCTTTATGAAAGAAAACGGTTGTTCTCATAAGATAATGTATTATGAATATCTAAAACTAATATATAGGTGCTTGTTAGATGACATGTACATTGAACTGACCTGTATGAGAATTTCATATGGAGAGATCACATGTGTCTATAAAAAGGCTCACATGACAGTTGTGTAAGTAATCCTTAAACTTGAGATCACTAAATTGTATTATCTTGTAAATATTATGCTTTGATCCTGACTACTTATTGTCTTAATAAAGAGTAACAAATGAATATATATTAAGTATAACATGAGCTATATAAAGATATTTAGGTAATTAAGATAGGATTCATCAACCTAGGTGAATTAGGCAAAATGTTCCATATGTTCTCAAATAAATTTGATTATGAAATTCTTACGTAAGGTGGAATAAGATTTGAAAAGAGTTTCAAATTTTATTCAAAAGATCAACGACTATGATATTGATAACAAACCTGATTTGATAGAGTAGACATATTTCATGCTATAATATTTAAATCATAACATTCCTGATAAAAGGATAATAATTACATTGAGAAACTGCTCACTAAAAGGTTAAGTCAAACTACTTATGACTTTTTTTAATATTTAGATAATCATGACGAGTTGCTAAACATTGTATTTTATTTTCAAATATAAATCAATCAATTGTTGAATTGATAATAAATTAAATTTTCTAATGTATTTAATCATATTTTATTTAGGATTATGATTTATATTTGGGCCAACTTATTAGAAACCTAATAAGTCACATATATGTAGAACTATTGATTAGAAATTAAACTAGAATAATTAATCAACTGTGACTTAATTGTAAATAATTTTTAGAAATTAAGGACTATAATATAATCAATATAAGAAATTATAATTCTAGATCTAGAAAATCAAGAATGGACTTGATTGAATAAATTTTTAAAATTGTCATAAAATAATAAATGTGATATTATTCAGAGGCAAAGTGATATTTTTCTATTTATAGGGTTATTAACTTTTCTCTATAAAGAGAATATTATGTCTTATATTTTCTATAAGTTACGATACATGACGTATTGTACACACTCCACCTATACATATAAGTAGGGTAGAGAAAAGAAAAGTTAGCACTTAAGGCATAATAGTCCATCTCTCTCAAAAGGGTTTTGGGAGGATTCTTATTAGTGGTTCATGTAAATTATTGTTAGAGGTTGGACACTTGAAAGACTTGTGGTTTGTGACAACCCAGCCTTGGAGAAATTGTTCAAACCTTAAAAAAAATTGATCTTTAGGTAATCTTTGCTTAAACTCTAAATGGCCCTTAATTGTCTAAAAGAATTTTTAGGATTTTTAAAATCTTTTTAAGATTTATTATTTCTGTTATGTCTATGTGTTTTGAAAAACCTAACAAGATATGCTTTTTTGACCCAATGAGGGATTAAGAATGCCTTAATAGAACTTCCCTTGTCAAATAAAATTTGTTGGCATCCAATTAAGTTTTTTTTTTAATTACTAGAATGTTATCAACGAACAACGTTCTCTTTCTTTCACTATTTTTCAGCAAGTTTCTCTTTTTTTTCTCAAATTTAAAGACTAAAAAATTAAAGTTGTAGTCTAAAACTAAAATTCCATAAACTAAAGGGATTGTAAAAAGAAAGTAAGTGGACCAAAAGAACTTTCTTATATAAATTTGAGTTTGGCAACATATTTTGCTTATGTTTTTTAGTTTGGTTCTATTTCTTTTAGTTGTGCTTTTTTATTATTATATCTCATTAAATGAGCCTTAATTAAGTTATAAAATCTAATAAAAAAACCTTTAAATGTCTTAAAAACATGAAGTTTGGAGACAGAAACTCACAAAAACCTCCAAAATGACTCATAAAAGGATGAAATAAAAAAATAAAGACCAAAAGCGAAACAAATTCATAGTAAAAACTAAGACGATAAATAGTAAGCTTGCGCTATAGAAAACCTTAAGTTTTTTCGGTTTATTTTGTAATTTCCTTAACTAAAAAACTATAAGGCAGCCATGATAAGGCAAGTTTACTTCAATGGATACTCCTTTCCATTTAACCTACCGTTTCAATTCCAATTAAAGCTTTATGAATTCAAGTGGGCTAGTCTTTCTTATAATTGCTCAAATAAGAAAAATGATTTTAAGACATGATTAATAAGCATATTTAATATCAATTTAAAAGTGAGCTCTAATTATATTTTGGGTTAAGATTTTGTTGAAAATTGTTCTTCGACATAAATATTTTAACATAGAAAATTAACAAATCTAAAATTAATTGTGAGTAAATAATAAATTAATCTTAAAAAATTCTACAAACTTAAAAATATCAATTTCTATATCGAAAGATTACAACATTTTCTTGTGTTTATATAATGAAGACTTGAAAAGTTAAAATTAGGTTAGTAGACATAAAAATTTTTTAAGAAGAAAAGATCCTAGAATAAGTACATTTTAAACTTAAGTTATACACACGCTTGGCTTGACATGAGCCTGAATTTGAGTTTATTATATAATAATAATTTTTTTTATTTAGAAAGATTATTTTTTAAGTCCATAAACAATACCAATCCAATCCAGATTCATTGAATTTATCTTTTATTTAATACCTTGATAGTCTTACAGTCTTAAAAATTTGTATTGAAATGTCAATTGTTTATAAAAAATTTCAATGCTTTTAATAAATTAAAAATTGACAGAATTAATTCTCTTAATTCAAAATTAGTTATGGCGGCTTGGTTCCTTATATAAACAGGGGCTAGAGGGGATTGTCAAGAACATAATAAACCAACGAGCATTTTTCCAATTCTTTCAAATCCATTTGCATTCTTATGATGTCCTTTTGCTCCATAGTTGCATCTTTTTATACAGTAATCTCTAACTGGAAATTGGGTGTCTGTGGGAGCTATCAGTTATTATTATTATTATTATTATTATTAGGAGTACGCAACTGATACAACATCCATGCTAATCTAAATAATAATAATAATAATAATAAAATTTTAATAGGATATAGCTTAACTAATTAGGTTATAATTGACTTCTAGTAGTTCGAGTCCTACAAATTTCAGAACACTGGAGGCTTACATAATCATTAATTTTCAGGACTGTAAAATTAATCAAGGTACACATAAGCTAGTATGAATATTAATAATAATAATAATAATCAAGTTTTCTTTACTAGCTTGCTTAATTTTGTAACATCTATTTGCAATGTTACCTTTTTGTTTTTGCTATATCTAATTCGTTTTCCCTCTTTCTAGCTGGTTCGCTTTGGATGATGCGTTGATTTAGCTATTACCCTGGTTTTCTAGTAATTATCCTTGTTTTCATTACCTTTTTTGTGTGGAGATTCAACGATTTGATTGATTACATTAGGAATAAATGCACTAAAGAAGGCAAAGAATGACCGGTTAGAAAACACTTACGCCATTGACTATGAGGCTCATTTCGGATACGGGTAAAGTAGAAGGTGGTTTTTAAAATATTTTTTATTTAAAAATATATTAAAGATTTTTGTTTTAATTTTTTAAAATTATTTTTAATATTAATATATCAAAACAATCTAAAAATATTAAAAAATAAACTTAAATAAAAAAAATTTAAGAATCATAATTTTAACAGTGTTTCCAAATACATTATATTTACACATCACATGTCACTATAAAAAGTAAATTTGGACTTCTCCTCCACCCCCACAATGAGAGAGGATCACATCGTCCACCACCAAGTCTTGAATCTTTTAATTTACAAGGAAGCATTTGGTATCTTGAATAAGATAGGATAGAAAAAAAAGATAGAAATGAACTTAATTTAGATTAGAAGATATATATATTCTTGTCTTATTATTATAATGGTATGTTTGTTATATTCTAGAGGACGATTAAATAATAGTTTTTTACAACAATTCATTTGCATCCTAAAAATAGGTTTTCAATTACAAATCTTGTAATGACCACAAAATATTATATTATACATGCTTAAAAAAGAAAATAAAAAAAACATTTGTTATAGTTAAATTACTCTAAAAAAACTATTAAAGTTAAAAAACATGAGTTAAATGAATATCTAAAATTTTCCATGACTCATTAACTCAAAATATTCTTTAAAATGTGCCAATATATAAGAAGCTTTTTGTATTGACATTTAATATCACATATCGTATTTATGTTTATATAAACTGATGGTAACAATAAAATGAAAAATAAATTAAAGATATGCTTGATTGAAAATAAACTTTAAACATGTTTTATATGAAGAACATATCAACAAGCATGATGAATTTTGTGAAGAAATCAATCAAGAAGTTAAAAAAAAAGAAGTAAAGTGAAGACTTAGATTAAGTGTTCATTTTAGTGCTTATGTAAACCTTTTATATCTTGCATGATGACACAATTAAAATAAACTTATATACTTCACTCTGTATGTATTAAATGATTGATAATAAAATATAAAATAGACGATTCTACGAATTCACTTAAGTTAAACTGATAAATCTGGTTTGCATGAACCAGTCGACCTTTTGATTTGACTAAATTAATCAGTCGACCGCTTATACATCAGTGATGAATATATGAGAATCTTGCATGAACCGATCAACCGATTGGCTTGATCAATCTGAACCAATCGACCATTTGAACTATCAATTGGATTATAACTACTAATTTTTTTAAAAAAACATATATATAGCTTTTAAAAAGGAGAATCTGAACATATATCATATACAAGTTATCTAAGAGAAAAATATTTACAAAATCATTAATCTTTGATCATACTATAATTTGTACTATTAAACCTTCATATTCTAGCACAATAATATTCAATCTTATTTTCACTATACTTAAACACATTCATATTTTATAAGTACTATTAAGTCAGGTATAAATATATTAGAACTTCAATTGTAATATATACTATATTAAGAGATATTGTTGTGAAAATAAATTATTTTTGTAAATATTTGAGAGTTAGGTAAAAACTCTTGGTATTGGTGAGATAATTTTATCAAGAAAATTTTTTTGAAGATAATATATTTTCAATTGAAAAAAAATCCTTGAAAAGAGCATATATTTAATGTAAAAATCTTGATGTAGATTATTAATAACTATTATATTCTTGAATTTGAACTAGTAAAAGAATTTAATATTCAAATATGATTTTGTATTTAAGGTGTAGAAGTAAGTTTGTTGAATCACGTTAAAAATAATTTTGTAAATTTTTTAAATACTTTAATTATATAGTTAATTATTATATTTATTTGAAGTATTTGTATTATATAAGGTTAGTGATACACACGTAATTCACCCATCTTAAATGTTTAAGTTGACTGAACAACACTTTATTCCTTAATTACTTTTAACTTATCTTGTTGATTCATCCGTCCGTCTTTTGTTAAGAAAAAAACTAATAAATTTTCCAGACAACACAAGTGAAGTGTCAACATTCTTTAATATTTAGTGACACACGCAGCACCTTATTCTCAAAGGATCAACAGGAAAATCAGCAGCCTAGAAAATGGAGTCGAGCAACCCCAGTAAACAATCCCAGGGTAAATTCAACCCCTTCAAGTTATTTCCATTAACACACCACTTAAATCTAATCTTTCCCATTAATTTATATTTTATACTCTAACCACCACCCTCTCTTTCTCTCTGCCCCACCTAACTGTCCATACCTTTTTATGCCTTCTGTTACACAGCACAGTCGCTGTTAGTGGCCTGTTCTATTCTGTGGGTTTTTTTATTTTTTTATGGTTTTTTAATTTTGTTGGAATCATGTCAGTGAAAACAGTTTCATTGGCAATTTACATGTTAGTTAACTTCAAATAAAACTGGGTTCTATGTGTTTTTCTCAATAAGAATCACCTTGTCTTTGCTTTTTCTACACAGTTTTTGTGTCTGTTTGTGTGTGCTGGTGCTAATACAGTTCAACCTCCTTTTTGTTATTGATTCGAGTTATTTAAAAGACAACGGAAGGAAAAAAAGAAGTGAAAAACCTCTTCTTTCTTTGCTATATAGTATTATTTTAATTGTTTTGTGGTTTCTTCATTAGTATCGAGGAGGGTCTTCCAAAGGTTTTTGAAAGTTTGGTGCTTGATGTCATGGGGCTGGTGATGGTGCCACCCATTCTTCAGCTGCTGGGGAAACTCTCTGCCATTGGCTTTTTCTTCGCAGTTCAAGGATCTACCGGTAAATTTATGATGCTAGCTCTTCTTTGTTAGGATTGGATTGAATTAGGAGAAATTTATGTTGTTTAAGGGTTTTTTTTTATTAATCAATCATTTTGCTATCTGGGCCTATCTAACTTCATGTTGCCAATGCTAACGTGAAGAAGCTGACGACAATACATGTACGAGTTGATACGAGCCAAATTGGACTGTGGTGTCTTTGTTGACCTGGGATTGTTTACTAATAGTGAACCAGAAACTAAAAAAATGTTTCCCCCTCAATTATGTAACCATAGATCAGAGCTTGTTGGTAAAAAGCTCAAGTAATTGAGACAATGAAGGGAGCTCATAGTTATGCCAAATCTTTCTCCCTCTCTTAGAGGACGGACGGCTAGTTAACATTGTCAGTTACGCTCAACTATGGAAATGCATTACAAGTATCTTTAGCTGCTTATATAATTCTATGTTTCTTTAGAACTTCATACAATCCAGCCGCATTTCTGCCACTGCATTGATATCTCATCTTGCTCTGATTCCATTGTCTACAGTCTGATTTGCTAAAGATATTTCGTTATGGAGTTTTAAATTCAACAGAGAGCAGATCTAATGGGTTGTCTTTGAACTCTTCCTGTACATAGACTAGAAAACATGGATACTAAACCCCACAAGAGAGAGACAATTCTCCACCACTGATATAAGCAGAAGCAAAGCGTAAATGCTAATTTTGTAAAGACACAGCCCTTACGTCTGTTCTGATTGATATATTTTAGTTTGAAACTTATTATAGATACGAAGTTGCATTTATATGTGGTTTTAAATCTGGTATTATATCTAATTTTCAGCTGACAATATATCCCTAACTCCAGCAATTTTTTCTGATAATAGAAGGAACGCCTGGTCCCCAACTCCAGCCATTCAGAAGCAGTGTGCCAGCCTCAGAGTCTCTGTCAACTGGTAACTTGCATAAACTGTTACTGTAGATTGTTTACTAATCTTGAGATCGTTTTAATATGATTCTGGTTTAAAAATACAGGGTCAAACTTGCACCCTCCACTTGGATTGCCACCACTCACCTCTGCCCCAGTGCCCCAAACAATCACAGGACATGTACCATCATATTCTCCTAGTCCTCTGATAGTAACAAAACCACATAATAGAGCTCCTCCTCCATTGATTTCTCAAGGACATGTACCATCCTTGTCACCAAGTTTTTCAGTTATATCTCCAATGTATAATACAGCTCCTCCACCCACACTTAATCAAGGGCATGAGCCACCTAAGCCACCAAATGCTCATCGAAGAGAGGCAGCAGTTAGACAGACTCCTGTCTCTGCGTCAAGTGCGCCAGGTGCATAACTTACTAATGCTTGTTTTTTTTAGTAATTTTCAAGCTGACCTTTTGTTCTATAACAAGTGCTTTTGTTACAATGTTTGGTTCTAGCTGCAGCACCTTCGAGACAGTCACCAGAAAATTCACCAGTCAGCCAATCAAATGCACCTGAAGCTTCATCACTAAGTACTCATAAAAAAGATGTATCCTTCAGTGGGGCTCCTGTCCCATATTCAGTTTCTCCAGGTATAGAATTAGTGTTCTATTGTTCTCTGACTCTTCTGGTGGATTCTAATTCAACAGGTTTCTAATTCATTTTCTTGTTTTGGTATAGAATTAGTGTTCTATTCTTCTGTGACTCTTCTGATAGATTCAATTTCAACAGGTTCCTAATTCTTTTTCTTGTTTTCCTGCATTTTTATTTTACAAAATACAACATCAGCTGCATCTCCATCAAGGAATTCAAAAGAAAATCAACCAGCAGCCCCCCCTATTGCACCAGCAACGATGCCATTTGGTGTGCATTGATATGTTCTATATATGTGGATAATCCCTTTCTTTCTTTTATTTTTTCCTTAAAGTTCAAACTAAATAATCATGTTGGATCTTTTTTATTTTGATAACAGCAGTTCCGGTTGCATCACCAATGGGAGCCATGCCACAAAATTCATCAGCAACCCACCCAGTCATGCCTGGAGAATCCCCTGCTATATTATTAGGTTTTACTCGAGAGAAAACACTTCAAATTCATGTTGGTTATGAAGCTGTTCCTTTAACATCGAACCATTCCACATCTTCATTTTCAATGTCTGCTAAACTTTGTCATATAATGGATGTGTCAATAGATAGTCCATGGCTGAAGAAATGAACAAAAGTTTCCTTTCTGCAACCTTCTTTTACTTAATTTATAGTGATGCCTCACTAAGGCCTGTTATAAAACATGGACAAAGTGATTGAAACAATAATGATGCTATAAATATTTTCTGAAAATTTCCATTACAAACCACAAAATTGTTGGAATGCAGCTTCATTCCATGATCTGTATTTAGAAAAAAGCCACTAGATATATCTTCCTTGGTCTTTTCAACTTACATTCAAAAAGGTCACTTTGAGTATTATGAAAATCTCATTTTCTTTTTTTTCTTGTGTGTTTTCTTTTAATTGTTCTTCCCAATTAAGCAACTAATTATTTCAGTTGGTGTTGCATTCTATGATTTAATAACCATGGTCTTGAATAACGTTTGATGCATACTGGGAAAAAGCCACTAGATTATCTTCTTTTTTCTTTCAAACATTCACTTAAACAAGGCCAGTTTTCAGCATCATGAAAACTTCATTTCCTTTTTTCCTTCATTTATTTTATTCATTTTTCCATTTGAATGACTATTTTTTGTGTGGGTGTGGCAATGTATGATTTGATGACCATGGCATGGATTACAAGACTAGGTGGTATTTCCATATTGTTTTCCAGGCACTATTTTCATATATGCCAACTCTTTACACTTAGGTAATGCTACATTTTATTGGCTCTCATATGACATTGCAGGTCCAAATGTCCCCCATCCATCTGCTCCTACCCCAAGCATTGATGATAAGAAAGATGAAATTCCAGTTTCTGCACCGCCAAATGAAACACCCACACCTTTATCTCCCATGAGCCATTTTCCAGCTAAAGGTATGCATTATTAAACTGAAAATTTCACCAAGATCAATTATATGAAGCACTAGTATGAAGACTTGGAATTTAACAATAAAATTTTCAGGTTCTTTTTCTGGTGTAGCTCCTTCCACACACAATGCTATGAGGCACTCTAATGACTCTCCCATTTCTCCTTCATCATTGCCGAAAACTCCTCTGGATAAACAGCATCACTCTTCTGCGCCTTCACCTTCTATCCCATTTCATAAACAGAACCATGAAAGCAGCAGAATCAGTGACTCTGCTCCTGCATCCTCAAATCCAACATTTCCGCCCTCTTCAAAACAGCAAGGTCCTTCTTTTGTGCTTGAGAAGTTCCCCAATCGATAACCATTTGGTTTGCTATGTACTTAACATTCATATATATGATTTTGTTTTATTTTGATGCTCTTTACAGGTCCAGTCATGCCTCCATCATTTCTTCCAACAAGCAGGCATAAACAATATGCTTTCTCACCCCTTGGTACTCCAGGTATCATAATAGTCACTGTTTTAGTGGTTCATATTTGGAGCATTTATCTTGAAGGTCTTTTCAGTTTCTAATGCAGTTCCTCTATGGTAGATTCTTCAAATAAGGCATCACACTACCGCTATCCTAAACCAGTGATCATTGTCTCACCCACTCCTTCACCCACTCAAACTGCAGCATCTGGATGGACAAAAAGTAAGGAAAGCTCATAGTCCTTACATTTCGTTTTCCCCTTTTTCCAAGTTGATTATGCATTACATTTACTGATTTCATTGATAACATACTTAATAGCTTACCTTTTGATTATTGTTGCATTTCCAAGTGCCAGCTCTTTCCCCTAAAGCTTCTCCTTCTGGGTTTTCTTCAAGAACTCCCAAGATGCCCCCCCTGCCACCACTCCACACATTGCCACCTCCACCTCCTAATGAAGGTACACAGATCCATGCTTCTCTTGCTTTGAAGTTTGTTTATGTTTTCCCTTCGACGTTCTTTGTCTTCCTAAATGTAATGCATAGGCTCATTGAATCTGCAGATTGTTCAACGACTGTGTGCACAGAGCCATACACAAATACTCCTCCTGGGTCACCATGTCGCTGTGTCTTGCCCATGCAAGTAGGACTGGGCGTTAGTGTTGCACTGTATACCTTTTTCCCTTTAGTTTCAGAGCTTGCTCAGGAAATTGCTGCTGGAGTTTTTATGAAACAAAGTCAAGTTCGCATTATAGGGGCCAATGCCCCCAGCCAGCAGCTAGAGAAGACAATCGTCCTTATTGACTTGGTTCCCCTTGGAGAAAGATTTGACAATTCAACTGCCTTTTTGACTTATCAAAGATTTTGGAAAAAACAAGTTGTTATAAACCCTTCTTTTTTTGGTGACTATGAAGTATTATATGTGCGTTATCTAGGTAAACAATTTCTAAATGTGAAGAATTTTTTTTTCCTTTTCTTTTTATTCTTTTCCTGGATATTTATAGAAGTGCTACATTTATAGGTTTACCTCCACCTCCACCTATGGCACCTTTTGGAATTGCAATAATCGATGATGGGCCATATTCTGGCAATGACAACAATGCAAGGATGATAAAGCCCCTAGGGGTTGATGTCCATAAAAGGAAGCGTAAAGATGGGCTTGCTGGTGGCATCATTGCTATTATTGCTGTGTCTGGTTCTGTAGCACTAGTTTTATTCTCTGCTGTTGCTTTGGCATTGCTGTTTAAACATAGAGATCATGCTAGTCAACCGGCATCAGTCCTGCAGCCTTTGCCACCTTCAGTTGTGAAACCATCAGGTAATAGTATTTAAAGCCTTGTGTAGTTTAGCCTATCTGCTTGATGGATCAATGGTTTTACAGAGTAAAACACTAAGCTTATAGAACATACAGAATTGGACTAATTAGCTAGCACAGTGATTGAACTTGGCAAGGTAAAATAGAAAGAAAAAGAAACTGTGGAATGTTGTGAAATACTAAGGTTGTACAAATATTGCATGTATATATTAGACTTAACATTGTCTTGGAATGTTGTGAAATACTAAGGTTGTACAAATATGACATGTATATATTAGACTTAACATTGTCTTAATTTTGTATTTCCATGTTGTCCTTCTGTATTTAACATGCTTTGTTGGATAACCATTTTCTTTCTATTCTAATATGTTTGATCTAGTAATATCTGGCAATTTGAACAATTCAAAAGTCTTGCTTAGTTTTGCGATGAAAAAGGAAAACTAATTTGCAGGTATTGCTGGTTCATTGATTGGAAGTGGTCTTAGTTCTGCCTCATTGTCCTTTGCATCTAGTATTCCAGCGTACACAGGATCTGCTAAGACCTTCAGCAAAAGTGACATAGAGCGGGCCACTAATAGCTTTGATGCTTCAAGAATACTCGGGGAGGGTGGCTTTGGGCTTGTTTACAGTGGTGTTTTAGAAGACGGGACCAAAGTTGCTGTAAAAGTTCTAAAGAGAAATGATCAGCAAGGTGGTCGAGAATTCTTGGCAGAAGTTGAGATGCTTAGCCGCCTTCATCACAGAAATTTAGTCAAGTTGATTGGAATATGCACAGAGGAATGTTCACGCAGCTTGGTCTACGAGCTCATAGCAAATGGCAGTGTCGAATCTCATCTACATGGTAGTAGCCTTGCTCTTTCTGAATTTTCATATTTGGATCAAAAAAGTTATCTCTTAGATAAGGAGTCAATGTTCTATAACATGAAAATGCTTGTCTGTATGTTGTTTACTTACCAGGGGTTGATAAAGAATCTGCTCTTAATTGGGATGCTCGGATCAAGATAGCACTTGGTGCAGCTCGAGGTCTAGCTTATCTACATGAGGATTCAAGCCCTCGTGTGATACACAGGGACTTCAAGTCAAGCAACATTTTGTTGGAACATGATTTCACACCAAAAGTCTCAGACTTTGGTTTGGCTAGGACTGCCTTGGATGAGGAAAATAGGCACATATCAACGCAGGTCATGGGAACTTTTGGGTAAGAATTCGTCTTTCATGCTTCATGAAGTCTTATTGTATCACTTGTTATATGATTCCCCACCTAACACCAACTCCTTACAAGGAAATGCCCATGTTTGTTTGCTTGTCATACCTTAATCATGTATTAAGCGCTAAATATCTAGATGGAGGTGGCATGCTCATGCATAATTGCTCAGCATTCTGGATGTTGCTGGGTGTCCCAGATTTAGGTTACACAGACTGAAGTTTTTTTATATGACCATATGATGTTTTAGAAGGTACCAACCGAGTTAGCTCCTGCTCCTTGTTCTAGAAAGTAAAATAGCTGCCACCACATTGTCTTCTAATTAGACTGTTAAGGAACATCCATGAATCATAGCTCATTGTCCAGATCTCTGTTGTGCGGAATCTTCTCTTAAGCTTGTCTAATGACTCAATGCTCATCCTAAACCACATGCATACAAACATCCATTTGTAATTCAGAATAAAATTAAAATATGTTTATGGCAATATAAATTTGAAAGTCCATAACTTCAATTATATGTATCGGTTGCAAATGAAATTAAAGCTCATTGAAATGATGCCAAGGTGAACTTTTTAATTTCGATATTCTTCAACCTAGACATCTTGGTTGGCAGTGCTAATATGGACCTGCATAAAATCATAAATATGTAGTTGCTCCTCCTTTTTGGGGATAAAAATTCTTGGACCAGTTCAATATATATATTTTTTTTTAGAAAAGGATAGTGAGGACACACAAGACACCTTTTTAACATTTAGGCAACCTTCAAGCTGATATAGGCTTGCTTTAAGTTCCTTCATTTGAATTGTATTAGAGTTTATTGAATTTGATGTATCTATTTGCCTGGTGAATATTTAATCTAGGTATGTCGCTCCAGAGTATGCCATGACTGGCCATCTTCTTGTGAAGAGTGATGTTTACAGTTATGGTGTAGTCCTTCTTGAGCTCCTAACAGGACGAAAACCAGTGGATATGTCCCAGCCACCTGGTCAAGAGAATCTAGTTACATGGGCTCGTCCATTTCTAACAACTAAAGAAGGGCTTGAAGTAATTATAGATCCGACTCTAGCACCTGATGTACCTTTTGATAGTGTGGCCAAAGTAGCAGCTATTGCATCAATGTGTGTTCAACCAGAGGTATCACACCGTCCTTTTATGAGTGAGGTTGTTCAGGCCTTAAAACTAGTATCTAATGAGTGTGATGAGGCAAAGGAACTGGATTCCAGAAGTTCCAGCCAAGATTTATCTATTTACATGGATGCTGAGGTCAGTGCAGTCTCAGGACAGCTGCGGGATTCCTTACGAAGTCAGGCCCTAGTACATAATTATGATTCTGAGCCAGATATAGAAAGGGGACTCGTGGATTCATATTTTTTCAGTACATCAGACGGGTGTGGGAGGCAGGGCTCTGGATCATTGAGGAGATGCTCATCAGGTCCATTGAAAACAGGTAGGGGCAGAGTGTTGTTGCAGAGAATGAGATTGAGAGGGGAAAGTGTGAGTGAACGTGGAACCATCTTCAAAATGTGGCCAGGTTCACATTAAGAGCTAGATCGTCCCTCTTTTTTGTGAATATTGACATCCCGTTTTTCAATCTTAAAATCCTGTACTGCAAGCAAGCATTCAGTCCTCCATAAGAACAAGAATTGGTTGCGGCCTCGCAGGAGCCTGGACAACGAAGTAAGCTATTATTATGGAATGTAGAATGCCAAAATCCGTCACTTCAGGACAGTTGCAGCATGTGTTTTGATCTCACTCCAAATGAAATAAATTTTAAGTAAGGTTCGAAGGTAACAGGACGTGATCCCATACAAGGCTTTCGTTGTCTTTACTCAATTGCACAGGCGGAATTGCGGCAGTAACACGATGATGTGGAGATATCTGAATTCAATGGTGTATCAACATATTTCATACTTCAAGTCTGCCAGGCATCAGCAGCAGGATGTTTCCTTCCATCCCGTCTGTAAGAGTTTTTCATCAAATCAAGTTAAAATACATGGTAGCTTGTCTCACTTTCACTGTAGAAATATTCAGCTTCTTTTTCAAAAAATAAAAATAAATTGGGATGTGCATATAGTAGTTTAATAAGTTTCTTTCCAGTTTTACTGCAACGTTGGAGACATCTTCTTGGATTAATGGTCTGGAGGCTCATGAAATTTACTCTTGACCTTCATTGTGCTCCTTTAAGCTGTAATTTTTAAGAAACAAGCAATGTCCTATGTTCGTATAATCCCGTTCTGATACACAAGTAATATTTCAACTTGTTGAAGCTCCTGATGAATTACATCACTGGCAATGAAAGGCAGCACTTCCAAGATACAATGTTAAAAAAAAAAAATCAAATTATTTTTTTTTTTAAAACCGAACCGAAATCGGTTCAACCAACTGATTTTGGTTCGGTTTGGTTTTTTAAGACAAAACCGGTTCAAACTGGTTTGGCTTGATTTTTTCGATTTGATTTGATTTTTCGGTTTTACTCTGTTTTTTTTTTTGTTTTTTTTTTTCGGTTTGGCTCGGTTTTTTTTTCGGTTTTTTTGAGTTCGGTTCGGTTTTTCAGTTTCAAGCTTATAAAATCGAAACCAAACCGGTCTTTTTTAAAAAAAAAATTAATCGGTTTAATTGGTTTTTTCAGTTATTTTTTTTAATTTTTTTGATTTAATCAATTTTTCAATTTTTTTCTAATCCCTAATGAATCAAAACAATCTAAAGAAATTAAAATAGAAATTTATATGAATTGAATTAATTTAAATTTATGAGAAAAAATGTATTTTTTTTTGGAAAAACTCCTTTGACAAACACTACTCTTTTTTTTCTTTTTCTTTTTTTATCAGAGACTACTTTTTTTATATATTTTTTATCAGAGGGTTGGTTTTTCACATATTCCCAATTCTAACATAATAAAAGAGAAGGCAATAGAGTTGCTCATTTGCTTGCTCGTAGGGCTCTATCTAGTGTAGATGATATATTGCTGATTTGTGAATTATTATATGTAAACAAATAAAAAAAAATTGTTGTGAATTAACAGGATATTGAAAAATTGTTCATACATTAACTCATAATTCTTAATATGATACCTTTTTTAATGCTTACTACAAGAAAATTAAAAAAAGTTGATGGAATATTCTGTTGATGTTTATGTTAAATTTAGTTGGTATTTTTAATTGCTTATGGATTTACTAACAAAAACATGTCATTGAAAAGTATTTTATTGATGTTTTTATTTTCATCGGCAATTAAAAAGCCAAAAAAATAATCATGCTAAAAAAATAAGTTTTTCCTAGCCATTTTTTTTTGTTGGCAACTAAATTGCTAAAAACATTTTCCATTGTCGATTCTTTTAGGAAACCTAAACATTCTACATGTTTTGTCAAAAATTTCAGAATGAATACAAATATTTTGGTGAAATTACCAACAAAGATGTTAACGAAATTGCCTTTATGTAGGTGATTTCGTCGATAGTTTCACTATTTATTTTGTTAGATGTTATTATTGCCAAGCCTACAATTTTTACCTAAACAACAACAACAATCAATCAATCAATAAACCACAACCACAATTCATAATAAATTACAACAAAAATACATATTTAAAACAAAATGTACTTATACTAAGCTCACACTATATTTAAATAGTTCACAATAATAAGATAAACAATATTTCATACATAATCAATTTTTAAACAATGTATTTATTAATAACACATTAAAAATTTTAAGATCTTCAACTAGAAGGTTCAGGAGGTAGAGGAAAAGGTATATCCATATAGAAACTTTTCTAAGCCTAATACATCCTAGTTTCTTGTTGGAGTTACGCACTCATTTTTGTCATCATTTATGCTTAGAGATCTGCTCTTAGATCTTTTATCATTTTTTTCTCTCATTTTTGCTTCTCAATGGACAATAGTTCATGAACCCTTTTTTTGACTTGTTCATCAAAGTTTTGCAATTCATTACTTGGTTCAGAATGTGGTGTGCCTATAACTGAAACAGTTTAGTCTGTCGTCATTTCTCGAGCTGATGTCATAGGCATAACCTAAAGCTGATTCCTATCAGGTCTATCACTTGCAACAGCCTTTAACCACAGTTGAGGATTGTAAGGAGGATGAGCGGAAGTGTCCTTACCAAATTTTGCATTCATGCTAACGTTATATGTCTTATACAAAACAAGAACAAAGTAAGTTAAATTCCTAAATTCAATTACATTTTATATTATTCATGGAAACAAACGTTATTAAAGTTATGATAACTATTAAAGACATATAAACGAACATTTTCGCTATTGTATCAATAAAAATTTTCTTTTGTTTTCCTTTTCCCCCTTCTTTATATGAGTTTCCTCATATAACTCTATTAGAATCGGTTCACGCCCAAGCTATTTTTTTCTGAAAATTAAATAGCTTGTTAAAAGCCTCACAAATAAACATGTAATTAAAACTTAAAGAAAAATAAAATATATAACAACAAACTCTTACTAGGTTATTTGCATGGTTGACAAACTGAAGTACTCATCTAGTATACTTGCTCATTGAACCATGAGTTTTTTTATTTCTATTTTGTGCACTGAATCATGAGAACTTTCTAAAACTTTTTGTTTCTACAAATTGTTGAAACAATATCTAATTACTTTTTATGACATGTTTCAGTTTATATCTTTTTCATTTCTCAACATCATCAAAGTTGGCTTTCCTAATTGTTTGTTTGTGGGCATCGTATCATAAATCACTCAACCTGGTATATAAATTTGTTAAACAAGAATAAAGTGAGAAAGTAAAAGAATATGAATTTATAATATTATAACATCATTTGATTTAAACTTACCTAGTTGCATTGTTGTTTTTTCACACTCTCTTGATAAGCGTCTTGTTGCTCTCGTCCCACTAAATTTTTTCCCTAATTGATTTCATAGATTAATTAGTTTTCAAAATTTTAAAAACTAGTAACTCAAATTTAAGATTATTTATCTAGCCTTAAGTTTTATCCACCAACCATTTACCATATTCATCCATTTAGAATATTCATAAAGCTAACTCCATTAAAACAATGGTTCTTCAAATGACCACTTCATCGTAAAGGTGATTGGACATGCAACTTTAATACTATTGAACCTGAAAACCAATTCATCAATGTCATTTTCATGCAATATAAAACTTAAAATAACTTAATACAAATAAATAACTTCAATATTAAGACAAAACATTAATTATATAGAGAGGTTGCCCTTCTATTCTACAATAATTTTGCTTAAAATAAGCTTTATCAAATAAGGGATGACTGCTCTATTTTTCTTATTGGTTTAGTCTTGGTCGATAACTTTTACATTAGATGGTGCCTCTTCATAATCATCATCTAGATTTACAACACGATCACAGACACTACTACTTGATGAAGTAGTAACGCTCTTGTTGGACTTGGACTTGTTTATTCTTGTATACATGGTATCTAATAGGAAACAATGAACACATTATGTTAATGGCAATTTAGAACTTAGAACTTGATGCTTAACCGATAAAACCCATTTTCATATTTGTGTATTTTAGATTTGCATTTCACAATTCCACTATAAAAAAAGGCAACACCTATGGTACCAATTGCACTATGGTGTGGTTGTTTTATTTGTCTAGTTTTTATGGTCATTAACAATCATCTACCTTCATGACCTTTTAGTCTCGACAACACCATCCAAGAAAAGGCACATAACTTCCTAATAACAATACTAATTCTTGTTATTGGCATAATCGTAATCAAAATCTAGTATATGAATCTACAACATTAAAGTGCACAAAAAGAAGAGTGATCATGAATTTAACTATTTTTACTATGAAGATATTACTAACTATGCTTCTTTGATGTCCAATCATAAAGATGGTATGCAATGACCTTTTTATACACAAATATATAACCATTTTAACCCTGCCCTTTTAATATACTGAGCACAACCATGTAGTCATTAACACACACAAGCGCGAGAGTGTTAAAACACACAACCGTGATTCACACACACACACACAAAAGATTCCACCATTTTAAAATTTGATAAGTTGGCTTGTTTTGAAAATATTTAGTGTCTTGTAGCTTTCATTGACCCCTCTAATACATAATTAAAAATTCAAAACAATTGGATATTTAAAACATCCTAAACATAATATTTTCAACCCAAATCGTATAGAGGAAAAAGGGTAGTAAAATGGAAGGTACTTTTTTACACTTACAAGGCTAAAGCATAAAATATTCAACCAAACTCAAGCAAAGGCAAAATCAAAATCAAAAGAAAATAACAGTCAAGTTTTTAAAACCGAAACATGAAAAAATCGAAAACTAAAAAAATCAACTTTATCAAAGCTCATAAGAAAAATATAGTAGCATTTTTGTTGTCTTAAAACCATTCCAAACCAAATTTTTAAACATAAACTTAATAAAAATACAAAGAATGTAGCAACAACTCTCTAACGTACTTTAGACAAACAATCAAACATGAATCCATCATTGAGAAGCTTAATAAAGGTCTCAAACCCTATACATTTGAGAAAAATTTTCAAACACACATAAAAACATTCAAAATTCAGCCCCCGGATATCATATTTATGTGAACCAAATTAGTAAGAACAATCCTCAAGGTCTAACGCATGCGGGTGTCATCATTAAGCAAAATCAATCTCCCCTTTGATTTTCACACGACACACCATCCAAACCAATGCAAGCAAACACACAAAAAGTGAAAATCAAAACATTCTGAAAAAGCAATATGAAGTTATTTGTTGCAGTTCAAACTCAAATTGAAAAAAAAAAGAAATAAAAAGCCTCGTGCAAAGTAATTAACAAATTTACTAGGAAGCGAAAGTAAACAAGAAATCAAACTTGAGATAGGGAGAGATGTATTGTTGGTGTTAGATTTGTAGGGGGCTATCGGTAGTAATTAATTTGATGTTTTGAGGAGAAGAAGAGGAAATGGGGAAAGAAGAGGACTATTAGGTTTTAATTTAGTTTAAAATCATTGATAGAATATTTGTTGGCAATTCTATCAGTAATTTGACATGTCAGTTATGCCGATGGAATTTTTTTTATTCCATCATTGTTTTCATTAGAAATTACATACATAAATTTTCCATCGCAATTTTTATCGGTAAACAACGAATTATTTTTCATTGGCAATTTCATAACTTTTTATTTTTTAGTAGTGTTGTGTTCCTTATATTTGAGATATAGGGATGTAAAAAGAAAAGGAGGATAAATTGATAAAATAAAAGCATCTAGAGTGTCGCAGGGGGCGCGACGTCGTCTGGCAACGGCGGAGGCTTTCTGTTGTGCCTCATGTTGTGAGGTGTTGTGTATTGGGAAGGGTTTTTGGATTTAATCATAAAATTATGATTAATGTTTAGGAGTCACCACCTAGTATTATGGTCACTAGGAACCTATGGTCTGCGAGAGTCTGAGTAAGGCACTGGTTGTGCAAGGGGAAGACACATCACCCCCAGTGCACCCTACCTAAGGTAAGCTGCATTGTTGTTTGATTGTTTTTTTCTAAGTCAAGTTTCTATTCATTGGTCTTTTCTAAGGCTCAAGGCAGATCTCTCTTCATGAGAGTCTCTACCTTATCAGGTTAAATCCTAACCATTCTAAAGTCTGAATTTTAGCATCGCATTTTTACACCTTGTATCTTTAATACTTGAGGGTATACTTTATCATGTAATTTTATACCTCACAAATATTAAAGTCAACATCTGGATCCTTGACTTAAAGGGATGTTTGGTGATCAGTTTCGTGCAAGTTTTGGCAAATTTGGTGGACGTTAGGTGCATTAAATGCACCTGCAAAGGAGGTGACTGAACCAGTTTTTTCGGAAAAATAAAGAAGATAATGAATAGTGACCAGACGACGCGTCGTCTGGTCTTCTCTTTTTTTAAAAAAAACTCAAAACGACGCCATTTTAGGTTTTAAATAGGGATTTCTCCAAAGTTCAAAGCAGTCCTCCAACTTTCACTTTTATGCAATTACACCCTTGCCGAATGTCAATTGGATACCTGGATTTACGCGCCTTTTGCACATGAGTCCTAGGTCTCGGATTTTTGCAATTTCACCCCTAATTGACCATTAAACTTTTATTTTCTTCAATTTAGTCCTCGGTTTTTTGTCAATTAGGCCCCTATAGTCTGACGCCTTTTGCAAATTGGTCCATGGTCTCAGATTTCTTCAATTTAACCCCTAATTGACCCCAAAACTTCAATCTTCTTGCAATTTAACCCCTAATTTCAATCAAATAACTTGGTAAAAATTAAATTTAGTCTCTTAAAATTCCAATCTTCTCAATTAAGTCCAAATTAGGCTTCCAAACTTAATTTTTCACCAATTAAGCCCTTGCACTTAATTAAATCCTTCAATTGGACACAAATTAATTCTCAAACATAATTAAAATTCAATTTGGCCCATGATTAAATCAAATTGGCCTATTAAAAATTTAATTATGTCATCGGACTTAATTTTTATGCAAATTCATCCAATAATCATTTAATTTAACCTTGAATTTGCATTTTTTTCTCCATTTTTGGGCATAATGGGGTCCAATTAGGTCTTGAATTTCCTTCAAAAATTGCAGCTTGATTTCTCGGCCTGCTTTCTCTACGTTGCCAGCCTTTATTTTATTTTTTGTTTTTTTATTTTTGAAAAAAAGTGAATTTTGGGAAATAACCTAGAATTGGGTTATGACATAGATAATGCACATCTATGACCAAACATATAAGACTTTAATTGCCACTTACAAATAATATGGGAAAAAAAAATGGTATTAATTTAAAGACATAACTTATCATATAACTTTCTTGATATTTCTTACATTCTACCTTTTAGCTCCTATGACACTACTTGAAAAGTGACAATTTCTTATAAAACCCATAAAAGCTAGTGAGTAGAAACACACTTATACTTAGATCAAGAATATAATATATAAATCATACTAGTTATACTTTGCAATAAAATACTTCCTTGTATGCATTACAATACACTATTTTTAACATAAGTACTTTGTTTGTAAATAAACTTTATAAATGAACTTCCAGTAAGTCATTCAGAGCCAACTTTATATATCCTAATGGATATAAAAATAATACTTTATAATTATAAAATATTATAATCAACTTTCAAACTTAGCTCATTTACTAAAAAATATTTTCAGCTTATAAAGTTTTGTAAAATATTTTCCGAATAGTAATTCATTTGTAATATCATCAAACTATTTTAACTATCATCTCAATCTCACTATATACCACCACGACAATCCCCTTACCACTAGCTCATTTTTCACCATCACCATAATTATCACACTACCACCTCCTTTTCCACCGCATTCACTAAGAAATATATTTTACAAGAAAATATTTTTTAAGCTAAACACTGGAAAATATTTTAAATGTAAAATATTTTTTATTTGCAAAATATTTTACACAAAACAAAAAAAAATTAGATTTTTACAATTTTTTAGTCATATATTTTCAATTCATATGAAATTTTTAATTTTTAGTTAAAATTTTTAACGGAGTCATAAAAGGCTTTTACAACACCAACTTATTTTTTCTCTTCTATTAAAAATTAGCTTTAGATCTTATTTTAGTTACAAAAGAAACTAAAAGTCATCAAGAAAACATTGTGACCCTAGACTTATTACAATGTAGATTGGAACAATCTAATGACAATTTTGTCATTCTAAAAAAAATAACAAAGCTTTCTATTAGGGGTAGTACCGATTATTCCACAAGATCCATTGGACATTACTAAATTGATCAAGAACAAACCAATCTATAAATATTTTTTTAACATAGTAAAATGATTTTATTACTCTTATGAACAAAATTTTTAAAATTGTGGTTTAGGGGTGTTTTTCTAACACAATGAAATAACTATATTATCCTTAAAAGAAAAAAACATAAAAAATAGATGTCTAGAGGCTTCTTAACAATTTCATCATGACTTTTTAGTTATAAGCAAATGAGGGGTAAATTAATCTTTTCACACACACACACACACACACATATATATAACAAAAACAGGTTGGCGCGAAAGCACCCAAGCTTTTGGATGGCGCATGTGGCGCCTTTAAGCGGTCAAATGCCGCCTTTCATAACGGTGGTGGAAGTGTCATGTCATCCTCTTCATGGTGGTCAGCATATGTGCACAATAGAGCAACAATTGGGTCCCATGGTGACACACTAGTCTTTTACATATATAAAAATAATTAAAAAAAGGGGCTGATGCGAAGACTCCCATGCTTTTTAGGCAGCGCGTGCGATGCATCTAAACAGTCAAACGCTACCTTTCATGATGGTGTTGGAAGCGTCACGCTATGCTCTTCATAGTGGTCAACGTGTGAGCACAGTCGAGCAATAGATGGGTTTTGTGAGGCATTTTTCGTTATCCTCCCTCTTTTTTATATCTCCGCTTTGAATTTCATGCCAACCCTTTCAAAAATTAAATGTGCCTTCCAGTTTGTATTTATATCAAATTCTAGTCCTTATTCTTTTGATTGTTATTTGTTTTGCTTTTAATACTTTTTGAAGTTGAATTTTTTTTAGTTTCATCCCTAAGCATTTTATTTCATTTAATTTTTAATCCAATTTGGTCCTTATTCTTTTGATTACTATTGTTTTTATTTTATTTTTATCTCTTTCTTATTTTTTTTCAATTTCATCCATCAACATTTAATTTTTGCATCCAACTTGGTCCTTATTCTTTTTATTGTCGTTTTCTTTTCTCATTTTCTTGATTTATTTTATTTTTCAATTTAGTCCCTCATTGTTTTCTTTCATTTATTTTTCATACTAGAATTGGTCCTCATTGTTTTAATTGTTATTTATTTTGTTTTTAATTTTTTGATGATTAAAAATTTTGCTTCATGATTTTTTCATATTTGTTTTATGGAATAATCTCGATCTCATGTCTCTGGTTTTGAAAAATAGCCTGATTTAAATTTGGTTTCTTTTAGGTCCTTTTTTAAAAAATTGATTTTTTTTTCAGCTTTAACTTTCAACATTAGATTATTGGGTATTAAGTTTCATGATTTTTTTTATGCTTTTGCTTCCATGAATTTATCCCGAACTCATATCCCAGGTTACTTATTAGTCAAGTTAACAATTATTCTAGGTTGACTTGTGTTTTTTTATATATATTTTTAATTAATTTTTTTTTCAATTTTATTATTTGATATTAGGTTATTAGACCTTGAAATTCAAGATTTTTCTGCTTCTTTTTTGTGGGCTTATCCCAATCTTATATACTAGATTGTGAGTTAATTAAATTAACCCATGTTGACTTGTTTTTTAAAAAATAAAAACTGATTTTTTTTAATTTCATCATTCAATATAAGATTATTAGGCCTTAAACTTCATAATGTTTCTGCTTTTCTTTTAGTGAGGTCATCTTCATCTCATATCCCGAGTCACAAGTTAATTGAGTTAATCTAATTTAACTTGAGTTTTTTATATATATAATTTCGCTTGTCATCATATTTTATTGGCTTAAAAGTTGATTTTCATTATTTTATTCCAATTCTTCTAGGCAAGGTTATCCTAGTCTCATGAAAGGGCCATGACTTTAACATACAGACTCTAGTTAAGTTCTTTTTATTTTTTTTTAAAATGATTATTTTTTTGGTTTGTGTTTCAATGTTTGATTTATTAGTAATTAAACTTTAGATGTTTTTTATTTTTATTTTTAAGATTATTTAATTTTTATTTTGTTATCTAATAAGATATTTTCTTATAATATGAAAAAATATCTTTTTTACTATCATTTATTTATTTTTAATTATATTATTAAATTTAACTGGATATAATTTTTTTTTAGAAAAACAAAACACTGCCATCACCAGTTTAAAAATTGACCCGCCGGCGACACATCACTAGACAACTATCAAGTCTTTACTATTAGACAGGGGCAGGCCGTCCATCTTCTCAGGGTTTTAGTTCTCACCCATAACAGAAGAGAATTACCGTGTCTTTGAAATGGAACCTGCTGCCACTACTGCTCAAGTGCCAAAGAAGAGAGGCCGAAAACCGAAGCCCAAAGAAGATCAACAGCAGCAGCAGCAGCAGCAGCAAAGTGCTGGTGCCCGAATGAAAGAGGGAAGGAAGGCACAGCAACCCTCTATTGATGACAAGTACACTCAGTGGAAGTCTTTGGTTCCTGTTCTTTATGACTGGCTAGCCAATCACAACCTCGTCTGGCCATCTCTCTCTTGCCGGTATTGTTTCTCTCTCTCTCTCTCTTTTTACTAGGTTTTCCTTACATTTCTTGATTGTCAGATGCTTTCTCCCCTTTGCTCTGTATTTTTTAACGTTCTTTCTTGTCTAGGGCTTTTATTTTACCTTTGGTTTTGAGTGAACCAAAGCTAGGGTTTTTCAATTTGGTTACTTTTCTCCATTTCCATGGCTCTACCACGATTAAAGCTCAGTATATTTTTTTTTAATCGATCGATGATGCTGTGATTAGATGGGGCCCACAGCTTGAGCAAGCTACTTACAAGAATCGCCAGCGCCTCTATCTCTCCGAGCAGGCAAGTTTTTTTGCTTATACTATATGAGCGTCTTTCTGGTCAAACATCTGAAACTTCTGTAATGGTAATGAACGAAATGCTCTAATTTATTTTTCAGCAATAGATAAATTACGGAAGAGAACTATTCATCTGCTTAATCTGAGCAAGATGGCTAAAATCTTACTGCTCAAATGAGTCTTGAAGGCTGAAGAAATAAGCATTGTGCCATGCACATTGAATTTTTGTGATTCTGTCCCATCCCAATTAATAGACAATTAATTGCATCCTTACACTGAAACAACATTGAAACTTCAAGGTTTTAATGGTAATAATTGGAGCCTATGGGTTTGGTGTGCAATTGGTCATTCTTTTAGCTTGGAAAGGGCATTTTAATTTACCCTCTGACATCTCTTTCTAGCTGATGCAATGTGAGATTTTGGGTGCTTTAGAGATTTTGTTACTCCGTTGATGGATTATGACTTGTGGTGCTGTGTTTACTTTCTTAATATCTTTCCTGTAAGACAGTTTCTATAATGTCGTGATTACTGTTTTTGTGTCCATTCCAATGTTAACCTTGCCAATAAATATTACCTTCTATGATAATTTAGACTTTATTTGGTCACTTTTCTTCAGAACTGTTCTCATAACAAATGTTTTTCCTTCTGGTTATTTTTCTTTATCCAACTTCTTTTGTGTGGCCAGACTGATGGTAGTGTTCCAAATACTTTGGTCATTGCAAATTGTGATGTTGTCAAGTCTAGAGTTGCTGCTGCGGAACACATATCTCAGGTGATTAATTATTTTCTGTTGTGTTCTTTCTTCTACCTGCTCTTAACTTTTATTCAGTGTTTGGGAGCCGAATATGAGGGAAAGGAAACTGAAATCATTGAAAATGAAGAGAAAGGAAGTTACAGGAGAGAAGTAATTTCCTCTCTTGTTGTTTTGGTGGAAGGAATTTGGAGGAGAATTAATGTGTAGAGAAAGTTTATAAAATCCTTTTTACCTTTCATTTGTGGAATAGAAATTTTATTATAAGGGTGAATGAGTAACCTTTTTCCATTATCTTTCCATTTTCTCTGTAAATTGGAGATAGATTTTTGGTGCTCAAGGAAAATTTTCACTCCACTTTCATCTCTTCCCCTCATTTTCTCTCTTGCCCAAACAAATTTAAGTAACTCTCCCCCGTCACATTCCTTTCCCCTGAATTCTTTTCCCTCATATCTATCCTCCTATTACTTTGTCAAGTTCCTCAATTGTTTCTACAACTTAGTTTATGTGGTTAACATCTAATTTATTTACTTAATACCATTTGCTTTATCTTTTCAGTTTAATGAAGAAGCACGCTCTCCATTTGTTAAGAAGTACAAGACCATCATACATCCTGGAGAGGTATAGTTTCACATACAGAATGTACACAGCCATAATATATGTAGTTATTGCAGTTGCATGCAGTGATGCAGATACATCAGCTGATTATAAACTTTGACATTTTTTTTTGTATAAAATAGGTATCTACTTGATCTCTCTATTAAGTTTGTTGTAAAATTTTAATGCCACATTTCCTGTTAGAAAAAGGAGTATGTACTTTTGCTGCATTGGCTCTTTACTCATGTCCACCCTGATCTTAAAGTTTTGCTCTTTAAAAGGCAGGAAATCCCATTTGAACTTGTTCTTCATAGATTCTTTTGATATACTTTTTCAGGTAAACAGAATCAGAGAACTCCCCCAGAATAGTAAGATAGTGGCTACTCATACTGACAGCCCTGATGTGAGTGTCTTAGGAACCTATTGGTTTCTTTATTTAGGCTGAACCTATGCTGTTTTTGATTGTTTTTACGGTTTTGTTAGTTCCCATAATTTAATTTTGCCAGCATTGTACTTGTAAAACTTCAGGTTCTTATATGGGATGTTGAAGCACAGCCTAACCGACATGCTGTTCTTGGAGCTACAAATTCTCGTCCAGATTTGGTAATTTGATTTTGAAATGCAGGATGCAGCATTTTGTTTATTTACTTATTTATCAAGGCTCTCTTTTTATATTTAGAATCAGCACTCTTAGTAGTTTTTGTTTTTTTATTGGTTTCGCTACAATGGAAAGTAGGGTCGATTAGATGTTTGCCTTCTAGATATGAAAGAGTGTTGTAAATTGTGGACAATCATATGCAAATGCTATCGTGTTTACATGATCCTCTCCATAAAGCATTTTCTTGTACTACTGCTGCATTCCAGGCATATCATCATGCATTTGCACACCCTTTTTATATTTCTAGGGATTCATAATTTTCTATCAAAATGACACTTTTTTTTGTGTCGCGTGCTAAACCATGTCAACTTGGAACTTTTTCCCACAGATTTTGACTGGACATCAAGACAATGCTGAGTTTGCCCTTGCAATGTGCCCAACTGACCCCTATGTGCTTTCTGGAGGTTGAAAATCTATTTTTAATTTCTTTTTTCTTTTCTTTTCTTTTCCTTGTGATGGATGAATTTGGGGTGGATTGCTACTTGTGCTTGGTTAGAATATGAAATTTGTCCAGCAGCTTATTTGTGTTATTCTGTGTTTCTCCTTTTGTTGTCAATTTTTTTCCTTCTTCTTTTGGATACGTATTATGGTGTTTACTTATTAATAAATGACTTTCATAAAAGTTAGGACTAGATTGCTACTTGCACCAAACAGCATATTTGTCTTATTATATATTTCTTTCCTTCTGGTTGAAATATGTATCTTGGTGTGTACTGTTATGCTGTGTCTCTTTAGTTTGGTTGGATGTTCATGATTCTTATAGGCACATCTAGATTGCTTGGATGGGGACTAGGACAAACTTGATTTATCTTGACAAAGATTTTCTTCAAGTATGGGTTGTTAATTGCAGGGAAGGACAAGTTGGTAGTTTTGTGGAGTATCCAGGACCATATAACATCATCTGCCTCTGATCCAGCAACTAAGTCTCCAGGATCTGGTGGATCAATCATTAAAAAGACTGGGGATGGCAGTGATAAAGCCACTGATGGCCCTTCTGTTGGACCACGAGGTATCTACCAAGGGCATGAGGATACAGTTGAAGACGTGGCATTCTGTCCATCCAGGTATCTCACATGGCCCTGGTTAAATGCATGTAGTCATCTCATTGTTTATTGTCTTAGTATTCAATGTATAATATCCATCTTTCATGAAATTATGATTTTTTTAGTCATCATTTATATTATGTTATTATATTCAGTGTATTATGCAAATAATTGAAAATGTGGCTGTAAAATTAATCTTGTTAATATGTTCTTAAACTTTTCTTTAATTATAACTTTGGAAAAGCATTTATGATATGGCTTTTTATTTCTGATTGAGTTTATATGTCTTCTGAAGTGCGCAGGAGTTTTGTAGTGTAGGAGATGATTCTTGCCTTATATTATGGGATGCTAGAGCTGGTACTAGCCCAGCTATAAAGGTTATTTGCCTCTGCTTTATATTCTTGGTCTTGTTATTAGCATCTGTCTTTGTAAATTTTTCTTGGATTATGGTTGACAAATCTTGTGGGTATTTATGAAGGCATTCCCAGTATTGATGAAGTGAAAACCTGATCTCATTGTTCTGAATGATGTTAATACTAGTGTACTATTCCTTACTCTCTGCACCTGACTGTATTGACTTTCTTTCTTTCTTTTTACCATAATCTGTTCACATTGATTGGGTGTGGAGTTTTGATCAAGAAACTGAGTTATAACTTTTTTTTTTAATTCTTTCTTTTTAATATCTACTTCATTGAACCAAAGTATCATTCATATTTTGTATGCCTTTTTATCTGGTCACCATTCAGTGGTATTCTGTAGATTGTGCTTATTCAGTTTTAACATATCATTCATGTAAAAGCTCAGCTCTGACTATCTATGTTTTCCTGTTCTCCACCGATTTTGGTTTCTGGTCAACAGGTTGAAAGGGCACATAATGCTGATCTTCACTGTGTTGATTGGAATCCTCAAGATGATAATCTCATTTTAACTGGGTATGTTTCAATTTTATGCTTCCTTCAGTTATGCTGTGCTGTCCAGGTGTGGACAAGATAGACATTTTTAGTTTGATTGATGTTTTGTGCTTGTAAGGAAAAAATTAAATGCCAAAGATTTTTTTAAGCTCTGCTTGTTTTTTCTTCAGGTCTGCAGATACTTCTGTTTGCATGTTTGATCGAAGGAATCTCACTTCTAATGGAGTTGGTTTGCCTGTCTATAAATTTGAGGGTCACAAAGCTGCTGTTCTCTGTGTACAGGTACTCATCAACCTCCTTTTGTTCCTCTCATACCCCAAGCCTTTTTCTTCAAAATTTTAGTTGGAAGTCATTTGTTGGCCCTGGAAGCTAGCTGTAAATGTTTACTTTATTAATCTCCATTTCTTTTTCAGTGGTCTCCAGATAAGGCATCTGTTTTTGGGAGTTCTGCGGAGGATGGTCTCTTAAATATTTGGGATTATGAGAAGGTTTGTATGTCCAATCTCCATACATGAGCTGGATTGCCTGTGAATGGGCATCAACCCATCTAATTTTATGCAAAATAGATCTCTTGCAATGTAGGTCTGTTTGACAAATCATTGTGAAAGTTAACGAATCCTCAAGAGAAGGGGAAAATGAAAGGATTGCATACCCTTTTTCTTGTTTGAAATGCTCTTTAAGAAATATTTAACTAATTATTTTCTAAGAAGCTGAAGAAAAGACCGAACTGTTCATCTATTTTTCATTGCATGTACTCAGGATATATAGTCGCTTTGGACTCCTCTGCAAGAACACATAGTTCTGAATACATATGTAACTTGTCTTTTAGAAGTCTTATTTGGTTTCTGGATCTTCACATTGAGATAAAAGAAATTTTTAGTGTGTACGGGGATGCTTCCCATCATTTGTTCGCTGCATGGGTGGGGGATTCTTATCCCAATTGTTCTTGAGCATAGCCCAGCTCTCTTTATGGTGCTTTTGAGCTACACCTCATTTTGGTGAAAGCTTTTCCTCCATCTCTGCCTCAGATTTCAAAAGTTCTAATTAAAGATGCTTTGATTGTTTGGTTGCATTGTTGCTTGCTTTGCTGTGTGATTGGAACTTGGGTGATGTTTTACTAGCATGCGTCCTCTATGTTTTTCTGTTCTTACAGGTTGGCAAAAAGACTGAGCGTCCGACTAGAGCTCCAAGTTCTCCTGCAGGATTGTTTTTCCAGCATGCTGGGCACAGGTTTGTACCTGATAGTTTTTCTCCTTGAAAACAGTTCATTAATTGCTAGCAATTCTCAATGGTTTGTAATTGTTTTCTCATTTGTCTTAAGGATTCCTTTTTGAATACCTTGAATATATGTTTCTCAAACCAGCATCTATCACTTGCGATTGAAAAAAGGAAATTCTCATCATTCAATATGGTGCATCAGCATTTGTCATTTTATATGGTTTCTTTATCATTTTTCTTCTCCATGCAGCTACATGAACCTCAATTTCTCTAGTTGCTGACTGGTCTTTGTTGGATGCAGCCATCTCACCTGATTGTCTCTTTGCCTTGAATGCCTAACATATCTATATGTGAAAAACACTATTTTCTTCTACTTTCTGAATTTGGCTTTTAGGAATCATTGGCAACATCTCTTTGTTGCAAGAAATATTTTTATGAGATGTGTTGAACCTGATCTCTCTATCATGTTAGCTTTCTGAAGGTTCTTCTCTCCTGAGTTTCTTAGACTGCTAATGATGCACTATTAGGTGTGGCTGGCTGAAGCATGAATGGTGAAAGCTCTGACCAACCACATTCATACTCGTAACCTGACAAATGTTTGTGATTTAAGATTACATACAATGTTAAAACACATGTCTGTCAAATTAAGGAAAGCTCAAATGGCCTCGACTTTTTTGTGTATAAGTGTTTGTTAATGTCTTATCTACCTTGGTTTAAAGATTCTCATGGTTTATTGAAATCAACTAACAGCTCTAAATTCACTGTAAATAAGCATTTGTCTCATCTTTTGCTTTGGTCTTCACATGTTTATTGTGTTTTTCCTGGTCATATTTAATCTACTTTATATGTTTGATTGATAGCAAAGCGCATCTTCAATATTTGAATCCTTGATTCTTTTTTGAAATTCTCATGTATTTCTTTATGGGCTGATAAGTAATCATATATTTTCTTTTACTGTCATTTAGGGATAAAGTTGTTGATTTCCATTGGAATGCATCTGATCCTTGGACGGTGGTTAGTGTCTCTGATGACTGTGATACCACTGGCGGGGGAGGGACACTGCAGGTAATAGTTGCTTTCCATGGAAATGTCTTCTTGTGCAAGTGTATGGATAAGTTGGTAAAACATAGAGCATGAAGGATGGGAATGGAGTTTCAAAATTTTGTATCACTAATCTACACTTCTAGAGATATCATTACTTCTTGAGATATCATTACTTCTTCTTTTTCTCTTAGAATACTTTTAAAGATGTTTCTAATTTGAGTCATTGGGTTAATGCTTAAATTTGATTAATAAAATGTGTGCAGATATGGCGCATGAGTGATTTGATCTACAGGCCAGAAGATGAGGTTTTGGCAGAGCTTGAGAAGTTCAAGTCACATGTGGTATCCTGTGCTTCGAAGCCTTGACATGGACTTGGAACAAGACCTGTATGATTATGGGAATTAACACTACTAGTTTATCGTATGGATTTTTAGCTGTATTCTGTTTTCTTGCCTAGGACCGATAGCAATTAGAGGGGACGGATGCCTGTGTAGGTGGATTTTTGTAGAGATGTATTTGTGCTCCTCTTCTGCCCTTTCCAGATTAAATTCGGATGTTTTCTGGATTTAGACTCTTAAATTTGCATTGGTCAAGAATTTGGCGTGGATAATGTGACAGGAAAAAGGGATCCGAGCAGCCTGCAACTTTGCAGGGGTTTATATTGTTGCTGTTTTCATTTGTTGATCTCAGTCTAATTCGTGTGTAGTGTAGACAGCATGCATGTCCAATTAAGTGGATAAACCCGTGAAGCGGTCCATCTGAGAATAGTCTGACTATCAGATAAAAGATTTTGAGCCTGTCGGAGAACCATCCATCAGTAGGATAAAGTTGGAACTGTTATTGTTTATTTTTCCTTTCATCATTGAAGTCGAACTGAAATTCAGATTTATGAAGGGTTAAAACTCGGTTTTCCTATTTCCTATTAAATAAATTGAATTCGTTTCAAGACTCTAATGGTAGAAATTCACTTCAACTATTCATGTCAAATAAATAATACCTTTGTTAAGGCGTTTCTTTTCATTTAAGCCATCTATCCATCTCGAATATAGCATTGTTTGACTAGAGTGCTAAAAATTATATTTTAAAGTGTTTTTTATTTAGAAATATATTAAAATAATATTTTTTTATTTTATAAAATTTATTTTTGACATCACATCAAAATGATTAAAAAAAATTAATTTAAAGATTTGTTTTTTAAAAAATAGTAAAACACCGATTCAACTGTAATGCCTAACAGTTTCTAAATTGATTAGGTTTGTATTAAGTTTAAAATCATTCCATACTTTTAATTTTAGTTTTAATTTTTTATAGTCTGCCTGTTATGTTTGTCAAGTTTTTGTAATGAAACCAAGGCTATTGTCTTGTACATTTGAAATGATTTTTGCAATGTAGCTTATTGATAATGCAACTAGGTGCATTAGACCATCCATAAAGTATAAAATCTTTATCTACTCATGAACATAATCTCATAACTAATAGCAATAATCTCATACTAGGTGCATTGTTTAATGTATCAAGTATACAACTACATAACATGAAATAAATAATAATTCACCATACAAAATTATATTGTTTATTTAAATACACATGTCGTTGACAAGAACAACCCATTTACTTAGCACATCAACTAGTTTTTTTAGGCTACCAGATTATTGTTTTAAGAAAAATATGAACTCTAATAGAAAAAAAGATACCCATCTGGCATGCCAATGAATTAACTTCTGCACCCATTAGTGTACTTTAACATTTCTTGATCAATAATAACTATGAACTTCTTTTGCATTAGGTAGTGTTGTTAATGCTTCAATGACTAAACAATAGCATAGAATTCTATATGATACTTATAATAGTTTTTTTTTTAAAGCTAGTAAGCTTTTCATTGAAAAATGCCACGAGGCGCCCCTCTTGACTAAGAACACTTCCAATCCCCAAACCCAAGGCATCGCAATTCATCTTAAATAGCTTGTCAAAATCAAGAAGAGCCAACACATGAGCTTCAATAATCTTTTGCTTTGCTAATTAGAAGCTAGCTTCTACCTTTTCCATTCATTGAAAAGCATGGCTTTTAAGGCATTCAATAATAGGTCCAATTAGTGCTATAAAGATGTGGAAGAACCACTTATAAAAAGATGTCAGCGTATGAAAACTCCTAACATCATGAATGCTCGTGGGAGGAGCCACTCCATAATTGCTGCCACCTTAGATATATATGTCTGCGCATCATTAATAGATACAACAAATCCCAAAAAAGTGATAGTATTATTAAAGAACAAACAATTATGTGATGTATTTTTAATGTGTCAAATAGTTTATAGGTGCTCCACTCCAAGTACAACTCTAAGGATGAGTTATAGATGATGATTTCATCAAAGTAAGTTACTATAAACCCACCCATAAATGGTCTCAAAACTAAGTGTATGAATCTTATAAAAATACTAGGTGCATTGGATAGATCAAATGATATCACCATCCACTTATACAACCCATGTTGTGTTTAAAAGTTGCCTTCCACTTATACTTTGGCTTGATCTGTATTTGGTGGTAGCTGCTTTTAATATTAGTTTTTGAGAAAACTTTAAAACCGGCTAATTAATCTATAATATCATCCAATTATGGCATGGGCTAAAAATACTTCATATTAATCTAGTTGATGGCTCTGCTATCCATAAATATGCCCTATTTTCCATTTTTTATTTGTTACCGAAAGGGCTAAAACTATACAAGGACTTGTACTTTCTCAAGTTTACCTCTTCTTCAACAACTCTACCACATATTGTTGTAACTCTTTAGATTTATTGGTCTAAGTCTATAAACTGGTTCATTTGGTAGGCTAGAACATAAAATCAAGTTGATCTAGTGCTAGATGTCTCACATAGGAGGTAGCTTTGGGATAATTCTTCTAGCATTAAGCCTGTAAATTCGACTAAAATCCTTTAAACCTCAATGATAAACTATGGTAGAAGTTCAAGGGATTTTAGTTTGGCTGCAACATAATCACTCGTAGGCATCAGTGCAAGAACTACCATTTCATTCCTTACTTTCTCCATAAACTATGATAAAGAAAAAAAATTATTACCCTTACTTGGTTTAGCCTCAACAATTCTCCCCTCTCCTGGATGCCAATACTACATGCTTTCCTTTTATGTTAAAGGTGCATGCATTGTGTCACTTGTCATGCAATACATTCCTATTATACTGTTAAGGCCTTCTAATAATATGTGAAACATCTATACAAACAACATCATACCAATCATTATTATAATATTTTTTGTCAATGAAAAATGAAATAAGACATCATTTCTTCATGATTACTTTGCTATCCCACTTCAATGAGGTCAGTTTATAGGGATTAAGGTGATTGTTTATTTTGAGGCATGACTTCTTTACTGCCTTTAATGATACCATGTTCTCACAACAACCATTGTTGATGATCAATTCCACGTTTTGCATAGGGTTTTTTTTTCTTTTTTTAAACTGATTTTTTTCTTATTTTTTATCCCCTTTTTCAATTTTATTTTGTTAGTGTTTTTAGATTTGTCTTTTATTGGGTTAGTCTCTTATAATTATTTTCAATTTTACCTATTATCATTTTGTAATCTATAAATATTCTATCAAATTACAAATATTTTTTAATTTCACCATCCCTATGATTTTATAATCTTTCAAATTTGGTCATAATTTTTTTAACTGCTATTTATTTTATTTGGGATTATTTTTTTTTTTTTAATTCATCCCCCTTGGGTTTTTTTTTTCTTTCAAATTTTATCCTAATTCTTTTTTTTTTTGCTATTTTTTTGCAAGTTTTTTTATTGATATTTTTTACATGATTTCATATTTCAATATTAAATTGATTAAGAATTAAGTTTCTTGATTGAACCTGTATCTAGGATTTTATGGGTTACGAGTTTTAGAGATTAGACCAGGTTTAAAAGGTTCACCTAAGTTTGCTTGGTTTTTTTATTTCTTTTAAACTGATGTTTTCTTGTTTTATATTTGTTTTGTTATTTTTTACGGTTTGCCTTCTATTAAGTTAACCTTGGGTTCATGACAAAGATCACCGGTTTCGAAGGTTAACATGGATTCATTTTTGTTTTTTCTTTTCTTTTTTAAAATTGATTTATTTCAAACTTTTTTTTTCTGCTTTTTTTTTTATCTATGAGATTATCTCAATATTATGCCAATAGAAATGAAATTTTCAAGTTTACCTAATTTAATAGGGATTTTTTTTTGTTTTTTTAACAGTTTCACCTTACAATATTGTTTGTTCGATAATCTGGATAGGCTCAGGTTTGGTTCTTAAAAATATGTAAGTAATATTATGCCATTTATATCTCTAAATAAAATAAGGAATCCTTGCCAATCAAAGAATCCAAAAATCATAAGGAAAGAGAATCCCAAATCAATTAGAAAAATAATGTAATTTTCATATAATAACTTCTAACATGTATCAGACAGCCTTACCAAACTTCAATTAACCTGATTTTTACCTTAACATAAAACACCTTTGGAATCACCTAGTAAAGTTTCAGGTCGATCCAACAGTCAGATTTTGATTTATACTCAATATCATAAAACTAGATAATAGAAAACATTAAACCCAAAACAACCTTTTTAGTCAATTTGGCCCACAGACTTGCAATGGACTTGATTAACACCTCAATTGGATTCATTGATGTCATAAATTGATATGCATAAAAAAGGATATACTATTATTGTGTGTTGCTTTATAAATGTTCTCTTTTTACTTGATGTTTTATATGGATTTTATACCTATAAAACTCACCAACTTGCAAGAAGGATGTAGTACAAATAACAAAGCACAATCAGCCCATGATACCATTTCAATAGTTGTATTGTATTCAAAGTAATTATCATATCATGCCCAACCACATATTAAGCACAAACATGTCTAGCATGACTATCATCATTGTGTGAGCTCATTTATAACGAGATGACGTACAAATCACATAAGCATATGACCCTCTCAAATGTTAGAGTTGAATCGAATCCACCATGTAGAGTAGTGTTATCTATGTAGTTTTCTTAATATTAGATTTCTATAAAGAATTGATCATCAATCCCACATTATTACCATCATTTTAGCTTTTGTTATTGGTCTATTATTTGATAGATTTCAAAGGCCGCGTATTCTAATCAGTGCAGGCAATTGTAGACTTTGAAGTAGATTTATGCATACCCAAAAATGAAGGTGTCTACTACTTTCTCTAATCTCAATGAAGTCATCTAGGAAAAAACTAAGAATGAATATTTCACTCCCAAAAGAAAAACTTTTTTACTTGTTGAAATTGCTAATTGAATGTGGATCATTTAAAATACTTTGATAGGTGGTCTGTTTTTAATTTATATTTTGTAACCTCTTTTTTATATTTTCGTGGAAAAGGATTTATTCTTCAAATCTTCCATTCCCTTGAAATTGTTCAATTTGTTTTTACATTTTTGAGAATTTATTGATGGAATGGCTTTCAACTTAAAAACAAAATAATATAATTGTTGTTACCTATTTTTGGGCCCCCATTAAAAAAAAAAATTTGTTAGAAAAAAAAACCAAACAATATATAGCAGTGAGAAGAAGATATAAGGGCGCCCATAAAATAGCCAAAGATTAGTTGAGAAAGTTCAAAAATACAAAGATTAAAATTTGACAATATATTTTTGACTAATAAAAGCCTTATTGACAAAACAAAATTCAATTTCAGGAAGAAAAATCCAAAATCAGATATTTAAAAACTCAATTATATTTTATTGAGAGATTAATTAAGTTTATGAAGGGTTTGATTGCAAGAAAAATTGATTTTTAAGTCAATTTAGGCTTTAATTGGAAGAAATTAAATTTTGGGGTCGAAATATAATTTTTAAGAGTTAATTTGGTCTAATAAGGGGTTTAATTGCATCAATATTAAAGTTTGATGGGCAATTAGAGACTTGATTAAAGAAATCCAAAACCAAGGACCTTTGAAAAAGGTGCGCCAATATAGGGACTGAATTGATCGAATCAGGGGCTAAATTGAAGAATTTGGAAGTTTGTTGATCAATTAAGGGTCAAAATGCACAGATTCAAAACCAAAGACCAAAGTGAAAAAGACGACCAACTTCAGGGCAGACATTTGAATTTAGCAGGGATGCAATTGAATTTAGCAGGGATGCAATTGAATTGATTTTTAAAATCAAAATCTCAATTGAGGGCTTGATTGAACAACTCAAAAATTGAGGATTGATTTGGAAACAAAACTTTTTGGCGCCCTTTTCTTTTAAAATGAAATAGCGTGTTTTGTTCGAAATGACGTCATTTCCACTATTCATTAAAAAAAAGAGCTACAAACGATGTCGTTTTGATGACACTGTTTGCCATCGTCTTTCCCTAGACGCGCAAAGGCAGGGGAAAAAGGTTTTCCTTCCCCTCCTTTGCAGCATCTCTCCCTCTCACTTGCCCAAAAATCCCAACACAACCCGCACCCTCTCATGGCCTACCACCATGATGAAAGGGGCAGAGAAGACAAGCCCTGCAGGTGGCTACATAGAGACCCACCCACCCACCCTACCCTTTCACCATGACTGGACAAGGGTAGGGTAGCTCCCTCTCCCACTACCCTTTATTACTAGACGGTAAGAGGGAGACGAAAAGGAGAGGAAAAAACATAAAGAAAAAAGAAAAGGGAGGGATGAGAAGACGTGAGATGAAGAAAGGAGACGGAAAAAAAAAACAGAAAAGAAGAAAGGAAAACAAAGAGTGAAAAAAGAGAGGAGAAAAACAGGGGAGAAAGAGAACAAAACATAATTAAAAAAAAAAACTGAGGAACCAGAGGGGAATAAGAAAGACAAGAAAAGGAAGCACAAAAGATAAGAGAAAGAAGAGAATAGAAGAAAAACAGTAACCTCTCTCTCTCCATCTCTCTCTCCGCCGTTTGAAACACCGTTGTTGTTATTTTGTCTAGTCACCACCAGCACCACCGTCAACGCCACCGCCAGGTTAGCCTCCTCTCTTCTTCTTGTTCCTTCTCTAGTGTTCTGCTAGTGAACAGTGGAAAGTAAATTATAATTCCTATTCACTGTTCATATAGCATGTGAACAGTGGAAAGTCTTCTCCAAAATAACCGGGCCCGGTTCGGCCCAGTCCCATAGAAAAAAAATATTTATCGAGCCAACACTCTTTTGAGCCGACATCGGCCCAACCCCTGTCTTAGGCCGATGTTGGCCCAGTTGTTTTAGGCCAACCTCGACCCAATTTCTTCTAGGCTGATTTCGCCCCACTAGGATGGGCTAGGCCCATCCCAATATATATATATATATATATATATATATATATATATATATATATATAAACAACAACAACAACAAAAATTCCAAAAAAAATTCAAAATCCTTTCAAAAAAAATTTTGGTTTTCTCACGTATTTTTCTACCAATTTTGATTAATATTGGTTTATATTTTTATACTATAAAAACACAAATCCGGTATTACAATACTTGGTTTCTCTGAAATGTTGCAAAAAACATATATGGAAAAACAAAAAAAAATATCTTGTTTTCATGCATATGACCAAGTCTCTCAAAATATAAAAAAAATATCCCATATCGTATTTTCATACAAAATAAAATTAAAAAAAATGTGTTAGCATACATTTTGGGTTTTAATAACCAGTTTATTAAAATCATGAGAACTAGGCTTATATTTTAAAAATACCAAAAAAATATTTTGTTTTCTTTTAGTATCTGAGATTACGAACTTATACGTAAGATGTATTCTTGATATTAAAAAGGTAGTTCTTTTTTATTAACATTAGAACGGTTAAAGTTTTACCCGATAATATAAAGATCTACTTCCTGAGAAGGATTTGTCTTCAACCTTAGACAACCCAACAATCAGAGAACTAGTTTAATCAGATAAATAAACAATGCAGCTTACCTTAGGTAAGGCGTATTAGAAGTGTTAATACATTTTATTTACGCAACTAGTCCCCGTGCTCGATTCTCTGAGATCAGTTAGTGTTCCTAGTGACCAAAATATTAGATGACGACTCTTATTCCCTCTTTCCATTGATAAAGGACAAGAATTCCTTATCATGTCCATTTCCCCACACCATATACATTTGGACCTTAATAGGAGGACGTTCGCCAAGACGTCGCACACGTGCGACAATAATAATTTTATTCATATTTTTTTCTAACAATTTAAACTTTTACAATGTTTAATACTGTCAATCATATGTGATGACACAAAGATATATCATTTATAGATAATAATTAAGTTTTAACCTAAATGATAAATTAATATTTGAGAAAATTACCCTTGACATCCTATAATTTAGTCAGAATTGAACTTATCGAGTTTTGGATAATTATAATTTCCAACCTAAACTTTGATGTGTGCATAATAGTTTACATCTTATACCTGGTGCAACAAAAAAAATAAAAAAAAATTATCTAATTTTTTACGTGTTTGTCATTATTTTTCATTTAATAACTAAAAAGGTTCTATTGCATTAAAATAATAAAAATAGATACTTCACCTCCCCCCCAAATCTAAATCTACATGTCCATCCATATCTACACATTAACACTTCACATTATTAAAATTAAATATATATATATATATATATATATATATATATATATATATATATAATTATCCTTGTATCTCTCTCTCTCTTTCTCATACACAATTCAAGCTCATAATTTTTTTTTATCTTCTCTCTCTAATCAGATCCATACATTCTTTGAAAGACAAAAATTTTGTGAAAACCCATTTTTTCCTTGAAGTCTAGGATCTGAAATCTAGAAAATCTCCTTTGACATGGAAACATATCTTGGAAAGATATGATCTCTTATTGGAATCAAGAGACGTTGAGCAGGGTGAAGAAGAAGAAGAAGAAGAAGTGTAGAGTATATGTAAATATTGAGCTTTTTAAATAAGTCTAAGAATCATGTACAAGGAATCAAGATTCTACTTTTATTGACAACATAAATTAAAGAACCTAAAAAAGATCAATCTTTTAAGAATTTGAAGAAAAACATGAAAGGATGAAAAATATAATCTTTTGGCCAGAAATTAGCCCACGAGAGAGAAAAAAGAAAAAACAACAAAAACCCATATGAAAAATTGAATGCGAAGCATAGAAGTTGATAGAAATATTAAAGAAAATAAATTTGTCAAGTATTTTGGCAAGGAAAAAGAATGAAGATGTTTTGTGTGTGTGTGTGTGTGTTTGTGTGTGTGTGTGAGAGAGAGAGAGAGAGAGAGAGAAAGAGAGTGATTGAGTGGGGAGATTCCACCACCAAATACAAACAATAACGTTGAAATATGATTTGGTGCAAGAAATCAAATTCAATAGTAATTTTGTTATTTGATTTGGGAGAAATTATATTCTTTATATATATATATATATATATATGGAGAAATGTTTTGTTGTTTGGTGTCTCTAATTCTTTGATCCAGGTTACATTGTAATTTTTCAAGACTTGGTAAGCAAATACAATTTCAAATCAACTATAAAATGCCAAAGGTAATTTTCCTTTAATATTTATATCACATTGATAATTATATGTATCCCTAATGTATGGTATATTTTTTTGAACTTTTATTTTGCTGGAGTTTTTTTATTTATCATTCTTTAATAATACCTTTCAAATAGTAATTACAAAATTAAGGAAGATGGGGAAAAACCAGCACCCCATTTAGCTTTGAAAACTTTCCACATGTTACAATCAACTACAATTGCCACCATTGTTCACAATACTCTTATAAGACTCCTACCAACTTCTATCTATTCAATGTCGAAGCTCAACTAAATCATTAACTTGTGCTATGCTACGAATTGGATTATTTTTTTAATATGAAAAATATCTAGATTTTGTTATTATTTTTTTAATAGAAAAATAAAATTTAAATTTTATAAAAATTGATTCAATATGATCCGGTCAACTTAATAGATTCAAAAACAACACAGATAACTGGCAAAAACATAGTTTGACTTAAAATAAATATTTAAAATAATATTTTTAATAAATATTAAGACGGTAACATATTGAATCAATTCGGGATAACCTAAATTAACATGTCAATCCACATACAGGTTAATGAGATCATGATAACTTCATAATAAAAAAAAATCAAAATAAATTATAAAACTCAATTTTCAATAAACTTAATGTTGAAATATGAACTTGAAAAACAAAATCAATTAAAAAAAAAATTACTCGTTAACTCACGTAACTTATCAAATTTAAATCGTGCGGGAATTAATCTGATGTGACCTGGTTAACTTGACAGGTTCAAAGATAACACAGGTGACTGGTAAAAACATAGTTTGACTCAAAACAATATTCAAGATGATATTTTATGTTATAACTATTGAGATGGTAACATATTGGATTGATTTGGGATAACCTACATTAACTTGTCAATCCACATACAAGTCATATGACCACAAGAACCTCATATAAAAATCAAAACAAATTTTAAAGATCAATTTCCAATAAACTCAATATTGAAGGGTAAAATTGAAAAACAAAATCAATTAAAAAATGAATAAAAAAATGAATCAAATCAACTCGAGTTAACTTGTCAAACTCGCGACTTAGGTCATGAGATTGAGATAACCCAATAAAAAAAAAATTATAAAGCTCAATCTTTAATAAATATAATGTTGAAGGATGTAATTGAAATTAAAAAATCGATTAAGAAAAAACACAAAAAAAACAACTCAAGTCAACTCCGATTAATCAGCTAAACTCGTGACCCTATTCATAAGATAGAAATAACCTCATAGAAAGCAAACCGAAATAAATCACGAAACTTAATTCTCAATCAATTTAATGTTGAAAGATAAAATTGAAAAAGAAATCAATTAAAAAAAGAGAAAAAAGCTCAAGTTAACAAAACATGAAACTCATTGGCACCAAAATTAATTTTTTTATTGTCAAAATATAGTCAACCATCAACTTTCACTCTCCTCTCTTATTTTTTAGAGATTTTCTTTCTTTTCTCTCAAACTTAAGACCGAAACATAAACAAGATAAATTTTTTAATCAAAACATAAAATGCTAAAATTAAAAAGACAAAAGATCAGTCATCAAATAATATGTGGACAAACATAAGCTCTTATCCCTAATCAAGTTCAAAAATATAATCAAAATATTTAACTCTCAAGAAAATGCAAATAGATCATACCAGAAACTAAAAACATCACAATCAGTACATGCAAGGATACAATTAAAAAATATAATTCGAGGACCAAAAAAATAACACCAATACAATTCACATGAACTGTGAAGAGAAACATAATGCAATGAAATCGTCACCTCTTTTAGAAAATAGTTTTCTTTGTAATTGTAATGATCTGGGCTGCACAGTAGTCAACAAAAATGACCCAAATGATAACTTATATAGATGCATTCATCATAACATAGTAAATATGAAAATAATTTGAAAATTTGAAGAAAAAAAAATCAATATTGTTTTTTTTATATGGTTTTTGAAGTATTATTGTGTTCAATTTTTTTGTTAATTTGTTTTTTTATGGTATGTGGGAAATAAAAATTCATAAATAAGAAAAAGAATTTGATTACATATTAGTTTTTAGGACTAGAAAATAAAAAGAGAAGGAAAACAAATATTTCGTGACAGTCATCTTGGACAGAGGGCCAAGCTATAAACGTGGAATAAATACATGAATTCGGTTAAAACGAAACACAGACTCAGTCAAAACTTTAAGGAGTGCAGGATAAAACCCAAACAAATCAAGGAAATGACACACAGCATAATTCAACATCCAATTCCCACAAGACTTTATTCATCAAATGTGCTCATGAATCCACCGAGAAAGCCAGCTCCGTTACAACTTCCACACAAAATCTCCCTTTTACCTCTGCAAGGAAATACACGTTTAAGAGATCAGCTTACTAAGAGCCATGGAGGAAGCTCATCTGTTTGTGGATTGGTCAAAACAGAAATTTGAAAAATAGCTAGCTAAGACTACAATGTTTTAAATCTTGTTAAATACAGGTTGGACCATATCCACCCAGGGAGAAGGGTGCATGAGATGATACATTTCCTTATCTAATCCAATTATCGGCACCTATATCTAGTTTAGCAAGCAAAAAAGGCAGGTGTTTATGAACCCAGCTCGTGAATACCTCAAGGTTCTTTCTCAGTGAAAGCAAATGTTTTGAGCTCTACAGCCTACACAGTTTTTGAAAATGGTAGATATTTTGAAAGAACCACATTAATGTGGTCAAGCTTGACGGAATGATACAGCAATTACTGTTAGTAGTACTTTTACTGGTTTATCACTATGTAGCTAGCAGATAATTGTGAGAGGACAACTTGCTTCCTTTACCTGCAGAGCCAACACAATCCACCAGCTTTAAACTGTCCATTGAAGTGGTCCATAGAATTAACTCCCGAACCTTTGCATTGAGTACACGATATTGCACCTGGTAATGTGATAGAAAGGTATAAAGTTACACGAGCTAAAACTTTCTTAGGATAGTATTAACAAGCGATTACAAGCTTTTGACTCAAGTTAATGAAGATGACACTTCACAGAAAACTCATGCAGGGTATCGAAGGGAAGCCAAGATCCCAATGTACAATATTCTAAATGAACTATGGAACCGTCTGGATCAATGGGAAAGTTCTGTTTGTAATTTCATTGACCAAAAACTTTGTGAAGGATTAATTATGCCAGCAGGAAATCCAATAGATAATTTACATCTGTAATCACATTAAACAATCAGTAATGGTTTATTGCAGACATCAAGACCAAGAAAGCTCCATCCAATTTGTATGGCAATCAGCATCAGCATGCATACCAGGAATGGAAAGGAAAGCGATGCTAAAACAGAATGAAATTCTAAGAACAGCCAATCATAAGACAAGCATGCATAGATTGAAGCTCTACTTCTACAGGGCCACATACAGCAAGTACAATTGCAAGAAACTTGCAGCCGAGCTGTCAAACTGACAAGAAGACACGACACTGAAAATATAAGAATCCAATAAAGGAGAAATGAAAAAAGAAAACACAAAGTAGATATAGGGAGTAAATTACAACTAACCATTTCCATCACAGTCAGCACAGACTATGCTATTTGGTTTGGTGCCTTTGGAGCTTTTGTTACTACCATCTGTAGCCTGTCAAACAAATCTGAAGTGACTTTCGGAAAAGAGTATCTCAAAATAGAAAAGAAAAGAGTAGGAGAAGACAATCAAGCTTCACACATTGTCACCATGAAAAGTATTATGTGAACCATAGGCATTTAACATTGGCAGCTGGCCATGGAAATATTACAACAAATGTCTAAAATCTAAATATATTTCAACATGGTGTTAGTCATTTAACTCCATATCAGTTTGATGTTAATTTTAAGTTTCGAGTGTTTGAATCTTTTTAGTTCGGCATATTCTTTCAGGAATTTGAATCTTTATAAGCCCACTTGTTGGCAGCCATGTCCCCCGTCCCCTCAAAAGGTCAGGTTGAAGCCTCTCTTCCTTCTTTTTCAAGTATGAAAAAAACTTTTTCACTTAAATTGAACAAGTGGTCATTTCTTTTCTTTACAGGGATTGCAATGTTACTGTAAAAGCATCCCACATTCCCCCCATTGTTAGTTTTACTTTAACATACCCATTAAGGATCGTTTGATTAAAGATCTGTCAGACTAATCACACTTGGCAACAGCAAGATTTGATAAGAGCCCATATGAAGATTTAGGAAGGCAACGATAAATCCTCAAACATGTCAGACTGAGGTATAGAGAAGAAGAAAACCCCACCCCTAATGCTCGACCTATAAATTATGCAGTACAAAGTGGATTGAAAAGGTGATGCTTTTTATGATAAATTAAAGGCATTGCACTCCTAGGTGAAGTTGAAGAGCAATACGCACAACAAGATAAGCCTAAAATGAACACTTGGGAACACATAAAATAAAAACAGACAAGCAATTCTTGTTGATCAATTATAATTGAGATGAATGGAATTCATAAAGAGAAAGAGACATGATATGCCAAAATATACTATTGAGTTTAACAAACTCTCAATTTGAAATGGTTTGAATGAAACCAGTGAAAAAATGACCTCCTGTTATCTTGTGAGTTTGGACCAGTCCATAAGAAAATAAATGGTTTCAATCTTTATGCTTGGCAGAAAAACATGGCAATATAGTTCCCCGAAAGGCCTTTGTCGAAAAAAGGTTTCTCATGTTTCTCCATTAATATACATTATTAAGAGCCAACAAGCACTTGTCGCGGTTCTGACAGCAAGTTAAAGTATTGCAAAAGCAAAAATGATGATTTAACTCCAACTACACTCGCTAAGTTATATCAGACTTGGGATTATTACTTTGAAGTATGAAGTTTGATCAATAACAACTCTTTCAAGGCTCTAACATAGCAATTACCCTACAGAGCACTCGATGAAAAATTAGAAAAATAAAACACAGGAATCTTTAAAAGAAAGCATAATTATGATAAGCACACTCACCTTGACCTCCAAGGATGGAAATCTACAGGTATGGAACACTGGCTTCGCCTGAAGAAACTTCCCAGCAACCGAATTCCCAATGAATGCTGCTTAGCATGATAGAAACCCAAAAACTGTCAACGTTTATTTGAAAGAGAGAGGAGGAGGAGGAGGAGGAGAGAGAGAGAGAGAGTTGCCTGGACGTTTTTGAGAAACAGAGGGGCAAAGAGGTGCTGAATTCATAACGGTTGCCATTCTGAAGAGAGTGCTATCGAGGAGGATGAGATGGAAGAGTTCTTGCGAAAGTGCGTTTCAATTTTCAAATATTTTTTTGGTAAAAGAACAAGGAAGGAAGGGAAGGGTAGGGAAGGGACTCACCAGATAAGGCTCCCTCCTTGCTAATTTCATTGGCCCAACCAAAAAAAAAAAAAATCCCTGAAAACCAAAGGCGTCGTTTACAAGATTGAAACATGTGTCGTTTGAGTTTTTAATCCACTAGCCAAAATCTGCTTTGTAGTTTTTTCACCCATTTTTTTATTGATTGAATATTTTAACAAATGAATCTGACTCTTAATTTTCTATCAATGAACTGCGTATTCCTCGTATTTTTCAGGCTTTTTCAAGTGAATTTGCTTCCAAAATTTTCTTTTTATTTATAATTATTAAATGTGAAAATTTTGTTTAGGAATTAATTAATGTATTATCTATATATCTTTTACCATAAACTTAAGTATGAACAGTGAAAAATATCAGGAAAATGATTTTTATGAACCAAAATAAATGGATTGATAAATAGACGAAATATCAAAGTTTTAATTAATAAAACTACAAAGGAAAATGAAATATTGCCCGTCAAGTAGCGTTAAGTCGCTTACCATCCATTATAGATCTAGAGCATGTTGGAAATTATAGTAGTGATTATTTTTTAAAATAATTTTTACTTAGAAATATATCAAAATAAATTTAAAAAAAATTATTTTGACATCAACATAATAAAACAATCTAAAAATATAAAAAAAATTAATTTCATATTAAAAAAAATCAAGATTTTTCAAAACATGAATTGTTATTGATCCACACACACATATAGACTTAACAATTTATTATAATCATATCTAGAATGATTATCAATAAATGTTATTGGTCAACAAACACACGTGCACATGTGTGTGTAGACTTAATAATTTATTAGATCTTTTATCATTTATAATAAAGAGTGTTAATCATATCCAAAAAAACAAGTTTCATATGATTCATAATCAAATAGATTAAAATATTTTTTTTTATATGACTTAGTGATCCTTATTTTATTTATATGACCTAATGATGTAGACACCTTTAAAGATACACTAATATTAGATTTGAATGGTTTGCAACTTAATCTAATAAGAACATGCCTTGGAGAATTGACACGATCAAATAATTGATGTTTTCTTTCAAGTAAGGAGTGTCAAAATAATAAATACTTGGTAAGACTGAGGTTGATCCATATGGAGGTTAAGGATATAAAACCACAAATAATAAAAGAAATAGAGTTAAAAATTTCTAAAAGATGTGATCTTAATGTAAGGATTTAATAGAGATAAAATAATTATCAATGTTAGAGGATTACTCAACTGGAAATCACACACAAATGAGGATCTAAATGAATGTTTTATCATTATTGACTCAGTTTAAGTTATTAACATGATTATTGTAATAATTTTTAATTATCTTATTTAAGTAACACCAACACTTGTAAATGTTGTCAAATATTCATGGTATTAACTTATGTCAACAATAAATCAAGGTCCTTTCATAGCACAAATGTCGATTCTCCATACAATAAGCTATGAAAGAATAAAGTATTTTGTGTCAAGAATTGTATGCCATAAATCAAAACTCACCACTTAACAAGGAAGGTATTAAAATTAATTAAGATAATAATTATAACAAATGTTAACAACAAACTTTTTTTTTAATGTAAACATTAAAGTCAATGTTGAGTTTGTACTATATTTATTCATATATCATTGAGTTCTAGCTTTGTTTTATTTTTATTATTATTATTATTATTACTACTACTACATGTGTTTATGTACCTAACATAGTTTTTTCTCTGTTATGTTTAGTGCATAAAAAATAAAAGGTATGACATTTTGTTTATAAAAAAAACCTAAAAATCTTATAAATAATAAAATATCAATTTACCTCTTAAATAATATCACATTTATTATTTCAAGAAAATTTTATAAATTTATTCAATCAAGTCCCCACTTGATTTTTTTCTAGGTCTAGAATTGTAATCCCCTATATTAATTACATTATAGTTTTCAATTTCTAAAACTTATTTACAATCAAGTCACTCTTGATTAATCATCTTGTTTTAATTTTTGACAAATGGTTCTTATGTGTGTGACTCATTAGGTTCTCTAATAGGTTGTTTCAAATATAAATTATGATCCTAAATAAAATAATATTAAATAATTTAATTTATTATCAATTCAATAATTGACTGATTTATATTTAAAGATCAAGTACAATGTTTAGCAACCTAATATGATCCCTCAAATATTAAAAAAATTATAAGTGGTTTGATTTAACATTTCAGTTACTATTTTCTTAATGTAATTATTATCCTTTCACCAAGAATGTTTTGATTTAGATATTATAGCATGGAGCATGTCCACTTTGTTAAATCATTTTTGTTCTCAACACTATAATCATTGACTCTTTGAATAAGATTTGAAACTCTTTTCAGATCTCATTTTACCTTGATCAAGAATCTCATAATCAATACTATTTGAGAACATTTGAAATATTTTCTCTAATTCACCTAGGGTGAAGAATCTTTTCTTGATTACTAAAATATATTCAGATAGTTTATATTATACCCAATATCTTCTTATTTTTTACCCTTTACTAGGACAACGTGCAATCAAGATCAAAGCATAACACTCTCTATATAAAATAACTTAGTGATTTTAAGTTTAATGACCATTTGCATAACTCTTTCATGAACATTTCCATAGACATAAAATGATCTTTCCATATAAAACTCTTATGCGGGTTAGTTCAATGTATATGTTATCTGACAAACACCTACATATTAGTTCCAAGTATCTTTCATACCTTAGTTTTTTAGAACAACTGTTTTCTTTCATCAAGGAAGAAATATAATATTCATTGGTCTCAACAACTCTAATTAATGTTCAATCTTAATAGAACATATTAACCAAGAAAATTTAGGAACAATACTTTAATATAATAGGAATCTCATAATTATAACAACTTTATTATTTTCTTTGAAAATCATTCTGTAACTTTATCTTTACTCTAAATTGATTAATAACATATGAACGAATATTAAAGATAAAAAAAAATCCTTTATCAATAATAAATATATTTTACATAAATAATCAGTATTAAATGTAACCAACTGATTGGCTACCAGGCATATTCACTAACAAATTAATTCCTCTATCTTTTAAATACCTTTTATATAATTTATGTTATATCTAATATATATCAATTTGTTACCCTTGATTAAGATAACACATAGTTAAGGTCAATACATAGTACTCCTTATATAAGATAAGTTATTGATATCAAGTTTAACAATCACATACACAACAACAACATAAATCTTTTCATAGACATGAGTAGTCTTTTCTTATGAAATCCTCATTATTGGTAGCTTTTGTCTCAAAAGCTTCTAATTAGTGTATACTAAAGAGTCTCCACATTATTGTGATAAAAATTAAAGGGTATTTTTAATATTTAAGAAATTTATAGTTATTATAGTTAAGCCTAAATAAATTCCTTGTTGTGATAACTTTCATATATAGAATTACTAACGAGTGCTTTTAGGGCACATGTTTAAAAAACCATCGTATTTGAGAGCTAAATCTGAATTTTTTTTTTGCTATAAGAAATAATTTTGAAGTAAAAGAGTATATTGATGACGGTTGAATTATAACTTAACAACAAAGTTTCTTTTGATTAATGCTCGAGTAAAACCTACCAACCCGACACAGACAAGGACTCTTTAGGGAGGAGGGGAATTGAATATGGGAGAAAACATTGGGATTTCTCCTAAAAATCGCTTGTAACATTTTGCGGAAAAAGGTATATAATATTGATAATTACATTTTGATCCATTCAGAACCATCGATAAAGGTAAGTGAAGTAAAGGGCTTGGCTTCCGAGTCAGTGAGTTCTCTCGACCATGACACTCTCCCTGCGAAGCTTGCTCCAGGCCCTGTGCATTTGTATTGCCCATAGAACACAGTCCTGCCAAGAAACAAAGCATAGCAAGGAAGTCGAATAATTAACATCATTAGCAATATGCTTCCAAAAAAAAAAAAACACACACACACACGTTTATCGCATACTACAATCTAGCTATACATGGGCAAACAAGAAAAGCCAGCATAAACATTTTCTTCCCTTTCATTTGTTAGTTTTCCCCTCCCCCCTAACACGGTGGTCGGAGGCTTTCAGCCTCTCACAAACACATCCTAAGAAAAGAGCTTTTACAGCCTTAAGTATGATATTGTCCTCTCTGTGTGCTTTCTAGGGTAAAGGAGAACCAGATTTATGTCCGCATGTGCATATGTATGGCTTATAAGGTTTTGCTGCTGATTTTAATGGTACCATTTCTCAAAAAATTATCTCAATCTGATATTTTAAACTGTTAGGTAAGGTTTTAAAATATGATTTATATTATTCTCTAATTCCTTTGAGCTTGAAACTTGCATAAGTCTATCTTGTGCTTGATTTTTATCAAATAAATAGAGATGATAAGATTTGAACTCGTGATCACTTGGTCATCAAAACTCTGATACCATATCAAAGAAACATCTCAACCCAATAATTTAAACTGTTAGATAAAGTACCAAGATATAATTTATATTATCTCATGCATAATATACACTTATTAATGATTTTAATTAAATGATCAAGGATAAATAAATATATGTCATGCATGCATGGTGAATTACTTAACATTTCTTACTGAATTATAGTTGGAAATGCAGAGAGAGAGAGAGAGAGAGAGAGAGAGAGAGAGAGAGAGAGAGAGATTTACAATTCACGGTTAGGATCTCCCCAATTATACCAGCCTTTGGGAATGATGATGTTGTCCATGTAAGTGTAAGCAAAGACGACCCGAGAAAAGGGGCCCCACGCCCTCCCAAGGTAAAGAGCACCTGACCCCGTGACCTTACAGTTCACAAATGAGAAGCCCGTGTCTTCTAGAAGACTACTCCTGCCTTGTGCCGTTAGGGCCCCAGTGAATTGAGCTATTGCATGCACGTGACACCCCTTCATTCACACCATATGATATCGTTAATTATTTAAATCTGCCATGTAGGACAACGTTACATCAACGACACAACTCCTTGCATCCTTAATTTCAGTCAAGAGGTTGTAATGATTTTTTTCTTCTTTATTCAACTTTCAATACAATATTTTATGACTTTAGTCAAAGCTACCGCCATATCTAAAACAATCCATAATTTTATTTTATTTTTGCCTCTGTTCATCATGATTTTTCACAATTTAATAAAGGATTGAAGATTATTTCTTGTTTTATGAAGCAAATTAACATTCAATAGTTTTGAATCACAATTAGAAATTATATCTATTGGTGTTGTAAATGGTAAGTTATAGTTTTCGTTATTTTATTTCATCCGAATTTAATTGGAATAATAAATATAGATTTATTTGTAATCAAATAGCTATTTTCCTTCCTCAGAAAATAATAATAATGAGAATAATAATAATAAATCACAATTAAAAGTAATTAATTAGTAATGAATGATTCTAACCTCAAATAAGGACAACCCGTTACCAAAAATGAAATCCACAGAACCTTCAATGTAGCAATCCTTGTAATAATGCCTGCCCACATGATCATATAGTGTGTCCTGCGCTCCCAAGAATTTGCACCCCAGGAAAGCTGCTGTATCTGCCGATATTCTTAATGCCACTGCTTGCTGTCCCATGGCTCCCGGTGCCGGCAGCGGCGCCGTGTTCTGCACCGCAATTTCCCTTACAACATGAAGCACTCAGAGCAAATATAATATATATTTTGTATGTTCACAGAAAAATATATATTACCTTGAAGGTGATGTTCTTGGCAACAAAAAACGGGGAATTCACAGCAAAAGTAGCCGAACTGTAGGTTCCCATAGGGTGTCCTCTAGCCCCTGGTGTTTGAGCAGTGTCTCCCCATTGAACAATTGTATTATCTGCTCCTGCTCCTTCCATGGTTATGAAGGATTTTAATGGAGGTATATTCACCTTTTCTCTGTAAAAGCATGCAAAAACATATATCCTTGATCAATTTTCATTAATTTTGAAGGGGAGTTTTGTCAGCTAAAACAAGCTACAGTGCCTGGTTTCATCCAACAAGACTCATACCGACAATTTTGAGAAAAAGAAGACTATTATATATCTATGCTGGTAGTTTATAGTTGCTTAAGAGTTGTTAACCACATAATTTTCTAGAAAATTAAATTAAAAAAAAAAAAACATGGAAGTTTCCTATTCAATACAATATTTTTCTAGTAAATAATATATTTTTTATATTTTCCGCAATTTTTCTTTACAAGTTTTACATTTAAATAAAAAGATAAATAATAAAATATTCTATAAACAAGTACTTTTAGCAACATCAAACATTATATATATTAACTCTAAAAACTTTGGGTGATATCTAAAATTTCATGATAGCTTAAGGGGGTGATTATAATTTATCCAATTATCATGTCAAATGATTTAATCAAAATTTATTTTATGTTTATATTAATAGTTAGTCGGTTGGAAAATCATATTAAATTACAAAATAAATACCAATTAACATTTTGGACATGTGTAAGAAAATACATTGATCAAGGAAAACCATAAAGTTTAAAAAATTCTTTAGGCATAAAAAATAATAATTATTCAAGATATAGAGTGGGGGACCCATGCCACGTGGCCTTATTCCAATCATTGAGATTGACAATAGCTTTAAAATTACAAAGAATTTAACAATATTCCATCTAAAATTAGGTGAATCTCACTTTCCCTGGTAGCTGACATTGTTAGTTTTTTTTTTTTGATGTTATTTTAATTCTAAGTGGAATGACATATACTTATTTTTACTGAAAATAATACATTTGTTATAGGCTTATAATTTATTCGAACATTAACAATATGTATTTAATGACTTTATGAAATTCAAGATTATATATATTATGTAATTTGTTGATGAATTTACTATCTCACTTTATAGCTATGAATTAATAAAGTAAAATTTATTTTTTGGATTTTAGAACTCTAAATCTTGGGATGAAATAGTAAATTTGTTTAAATTCCTCGTCAAATTAATTCCTACATAAATAAAATACAATTAAAGACTTATTACTAAAAATTGTTAATTAAAACCAAACATAAATAATCACATATATGTCCAACAATCATATTCCACAAGGATATCTAAAAAATTTCATACCAAATAATCTTTATACATAATTAATGTCAATTTTAGTATAAATAAAAAGTTTATCATGAGATGTTTTAATTTGGAGTGATTTCATAAAAAATAATTAGGAAAATTAGTAAAAAAAAACATAAAAAAGTCATCTAAATCTAAAAATTTAATTCTTATTGGATTAGATTTGATGAATAGTTTTTTTTAATATAAATTTTTGAATGAAAGTCTTTTGAGAATTTTCATAGACCTTTATTATTTTTTACTTAATTTTATTAATTTGACAAGAAAGAATAAGGATATTGATGAGCACTTAAATGCTAAATAATATAATTATCTCAACAAAAAAAAAACTTAAGCTTTTAAATAATATTATAAAAATGGTTTTATTTAGTTTCTAATAAGATACCTTTCAAAATCATTTTTCTATAGAAATATAAAACTGAAGCCTGCTAAAAGTTTGAATTAGTGGGTTGAGGGAGCGATTCTTTGAACAGCCGTTGTGTTTAGAAATTCAGCTGTGGAGGAACCATCAATTCAATGCATAAGGGTTTCTTATAAGTGATTTCCTGGTGAGTGTTAGGCAGATTTAATGTTGGTATTTGAGAGAAAATCTGCCTTGGAGAAAGAAACTAAGCGAAAACAAGGATTGCTTTCCTGTCGCTTCAAAAGGTATAACAACATGAAAGAACATACACAGGCAAACTCCAGAGATGTTTCAGCAGAATCAGACCAGTTTGTAAAGGCTAATGCAGAAGACGCGATGAGGAAAATTAAGATACAGATAATAAATTATTATCATAACCCATTAAAACTCACTTGTAAACTCCTGCACGGATTTTTATGATCACCCTCACAAGATTGATGAAGGGAAGAGAATCAATTGCCTCTTGAATTGTTGTGAAGTCTCCGGCGGATGGATTCTTAGCGACAATAAGGGTGTAAGAAGGGAATATCTTATTCTTTGCTGCTTTGAAAACAGAGTGTTTAAGACTACCAACGAACGTGACCCACTTCATGAATTGCTGCTCCGAGAATTGAACTCTGCTCGCATTCATCATCGGTTGCACTCCTCGGGGATTTCTTGTTCTTAACCCTTTGGTGTGGCCTAGTGTTTGGCCGGAATTGAGGAGGAGAATAGTAAGAACGAAGAGGTGGACAGAGTTGCATCGACAGTTTGACATTGTTGCATATGAGAATGAGAAAGTGTGAGCTGTGAACAATGGAAAGAATATTAATGCTGGCTGTGGCTGTCGCTGTGGCTGTGTGGTGCTGCTGTGTGGTTTATATACCTAATTTGTTTTCTAGGAGGGTAGCCTATTCCACGCCATTTAGGAATCTCTGCATTTGAAAACATAATACCTAGAACTAGAACTACTACCAGCCAATAACATGGTGCCATAACTTGAATCTATGCTCTTTCACCGCCAAACCAAACCAAACCAAACCTATTTTGTTATGGAGGGCACCACTAGTTTTACTTTACGTGGAAAGGGGTGTCCACAATCATACACATGAGGGAAGAGATCACGGGCGGCGCTTCCGCTAGGAGACAGAGAGGAGCGAACAATCTAGGCCACAAATGGTAGCACTTTTTGTCATAAAAAAATGGATAGATACGATTTCAAACAGCCCGTATTCTTTTTCTTCTTGTTTTTGTGCTCGTGAACCTCTGCTTCTGTTTGTGTGTGGAGGTGAATATTCGTTATGGAATGATGGGCTTTGTTTCCCTGCATACCCTCTTCTGGGGCTCTTAGGTGCCTCTATCTGTATCATGACATCGGCCACGAATAAAACCTAGTTAATTGGACTAAAAGGTAAGGATAATTAAGCATATTATCGTAATTTGAGCACTTTGTACGGTTCAGATCAATCCGGCTGCCCGTAGAAAAGTAATAATTGATTAAAAGCGTGGAGAGGCGTTCCGACATTTGGTTCCGAGATAACTTTTTTAAATGGCAAGCACATTGGGTTTTTGGTAGAGAGAGAGGCCACTTCCTCTTCTATGAAAAAAAAAAAAAAAAAAAACGAAAATTAAAAAGAAGAAAATGATTTTCTAAGAGTTTAATAAAATAAAGTGATCTTAATTTTTACAATAAGAAAGGTGTAATTTTTCTGTATATCAAAGAGTAAATTTCATAAACTTTCACTGAAAATAAAATTTCTTGTATATCAGACCAATCTTGTTTTTTAGATAGCTACCAGAGTCACCTAAATAAATAATATGTTACAAATCCCTAGAATTTTGATGTTGTTGAGAACGAATAAATATATTGTGTGAAATTTTTTTTTTCTTGATTAACAGAAAAAAATATCAGAAAATTCATTTCATATTAATCATTTTATATATATTTTGATGGAGAATCATAAACTTATTAGAACTCTTTCAAATAAGAGTTCTAGATTAAATTGACTCTCCAAACTTAATCTTGATAAAGCTAGACTCTATTCTCCAAACAGAATATTTATATGAACATTTATCTACATCTCCCACTTGTCAATATTAGACTAATATTCTAAGTCATAACCTCATTTTTATGATGAGACATCTCTTTTGTTTTCCTATTCATATAGGAAAAGGAATGTGCGACCAAAAAAGAAAAACATGTATGAGAAATGTTATATTACGCCGTTATCAAAACTAACATAACATTATTGTTAATTTATATATCTTGTAGTTAATCAATTGGTTACATGTGACACTATTTTATTCATGTATAATATATTTAATTTTATTAAATAAAAGCATTATTTATCTTTAATATTTATTTATATTTAATTTATGAATTTGATGTTTGATATTGAATCTAGAGTAAAGATAAAGTTCATGGAACAAAAACACTTTGCAAATGAAATTATAAAGATGTTATAATTATGAGATTTCTATTGTATCAAAGTATTATTTTTAAATATTCCTGGTCAATTCACTCTTAATAATAAACATTTATTAGAGTTGTTGAGACGAATACATATTATGTTTTTTCTTTTATGAAAGAAAACAGTTGATTTCATAAGCTGAGGTATGAAGAATACCTAGAACTAATATATAGTCACTTGTCAAATGACATGTACACTGAACTAACCCGCATGATAATTCCATATGGATATATCTTTTATGTTTATGGAAAGACTAACGTGACAATTGTGTAAGTGATCCTTAGACTTAAAATTACTAAGTTATCTTATATATAGGGAGTGCTATGTTTTGATCTCATTACACGTTATCTTGGTAAATGTAATAAATGGGGACATTAGATATAATATAAACTATATGAAGGTATTTAAGTGATCAAGAGATGATTCATCACTCTAGGTGAATCAAAGAAAATGTTCCACATATTCTCAAATAGTATTGATTGTTAAATCCTTACGCAAGGTGGAGTGAGATTTGAAAAGAATTTTAAATCTTATTCAAATGATCAATGACTATAATATTATGGACAAATATGATTTAACATGGTAGACATACTTCATGCTAAAATATTTAAATTAGAACATTATTGATGAATGAATAATAATTACAATGAGAAACTGATCACTGAAAAGTTAAGTTAAATCACTTATAACTTTCCTAATATTTAGAGGATCATGACACATTGCTAGACGGGTACACTTCAAATATAAATTAATCAATTATTGAATTGATAATAAACTAAATTGTTTAATTTATTTAATTTCATTTATTTAGAATTATAATTTATATCTGGGCTAACATATTAGAAACCTAATGGGTCATACACATTAAGAACCATTAGTCAAAAATCAAACTAAGATAATTAATCAAGTGTGATTTGATTGAAAATAATTTTAGAAATTAAGCACTAGAATATATTAAATTCAGGGATTATAATTCTAGTTCTAGAATAATCAAGTAGGGACTTGATTGATTAAATTTTTAAAATTATCTTTAAATAATATATGGATATTATTTAAGAGGAAAGTTGATATTTTATTATTTATGGGGTTTTTAGGATTACCTATAAATATAAAGTTAAGATTATTATTTTGGTAGAGAAATTAAAGTTATGTTAGATAGTTTTTACAAAAAAACTACGTAAACATAAAATTAGTTAAGCTTAGTAAATCTCTCTCTCCTAAATAGAAATTTAAGAGATTTCTCATTGGTGGTTTGTATTGATTACCATTGGAAGCCGGACAATTGAAACTTGTAGTTTCCTTCTAAGTTTTGTTTTTGTTTTTTTTTTTTTAATTATATTTGGTATTTTAGCATACTCTCAAACATAAACATCTTGGGTTTCCTTTTATAATCTTAACATGCATGCCACTATTTTGAATAATCCAAGAAAAAGTAGATTCATTTCATTGCATGTATGTGTATCCTGTGATGTATGACATAACTTCGGTTATGGGATACATCATAAGTGAGGTTTACCCTGTATTACAACGCTTTGTTTAGCAAAGGCAAAATTCCAATTTCTTTCATAAAATTTTCAATTTTCAATTTTCAATTTTCAAGCTTCCTTTCTTTTTTTAAAAAAATAAAATAAATGATTTTTCATTTTGTTATCCACTGATAATGCCTAAGGTAAATGAATCATAATAGGTCGTTACTTTTAGGTATCAATTAGGGGTAACACTTTTTTTTTTCATGAAAATACTTTGGTTTTAAAAAAAATGAAAGTTTTTTTATTCAAAGTAAGAATGCATAAGTTGTCAAGTTTTACTTATGATGTAAATAATAACACTAGTTATAATCATAAATACTTTAGTCTTTAAGATTGTCCATCGATCATACATGTAGATTAATGAGTCTTTGCATATTGTTATGTGCATCTTTGATCGAAGACAATATGCTAAAAGAAATAAATAATAAGTATGTAAATACACTAATATGCTTTAGGATAAATAAACCCTAATAGGTCATTATCTTGATAGTGTATGCATTTTGGTCCAATAAGAGTGTTTTTTTTTTAGGTACCTCTAGATCCTACTTTTCAAGTAGATGAACCGTCAATAATCGCTATTTTGATACTTGGAACTAGGGTATTAAAAATCACTTAACAAAATACGTATGATCTTTCATCGAGGATAAATGAATCATCACCAGTTGTTATCCTAGAATCTTGATTTTATAAACAAGTTTTTAGCATCCCTTTTAGGTTTAGGGTTGGATCAGCATTACCCTATATATGCATGCCTTGTTGCTTAAAAGATCATTGCTTAAGCATCGATTATAGATAACATATCTCATATAGCTATACTAAAAGATAAGTCAATTCACTAATCATTTAAGGGATAAAAGTACCATAACAAGCCATTATCCCAAAAAGAAATTAGGAATGATAAGATGATTTGACCCTAGATAAGAGAGACACTGACCTAACCATCCATTCCTTTACTTTAAGGTTTAATCCTGTGAATTATACTTATTGTCGTGACGTGCACGACGTCGAATGGTGGAAATACCTCTTAAAATTGAAGGGGGTTTTGGGTTTAATCATGAAGTTATGATTTGAGGGAGTCAGCACCTAGTATTATAGTTACTAAAAAACCTAATGGTCTGCGAGAGTCTGGGTAAGCGGACTAGTTATGCAAGGAAAAGACGCATCACCTTCGATGCACCTTATTTATGGTAATTTGAATGATTGATTGATTGTTAATCTAAGACATAATTCTATTTGTTGGTCTCATCTAATGTTGATTTCTACCTTATCAGGTTAAATCACAACTGTTTTAAGACTCAAATTTTAGCATCATAATTATTTGCTGGATACAACTAATTCCTAACATTTATTACTATTAATTCATTTAATTTAATATCGTGAGTATACGTTACATTGCAAAATTGATACCTTAAATATTAACTAAACAAACTAATTTTTGTGGTATTTTTGAAATTTTGATCAAATCCTAATGGATGATCATAAATTGGTTACAATATCTATTTTTGTATTTTTTAAAACATGATAAAAATGCATTTTGTTTTATAGAAAGTATGCATGAAATTGTTTTAGAATTTGGTCGTATGCAATTAAAATATTTGGGTTAATTAAAACTTTGTATTGTATCTTTTCCCTCTCTTTTTTACCATCTACTTAATGCAAAATAAAAAGAAAATACAACACACACACACATTCTCTTTGTAGTATATTTTACTCATACACCCCACAAGTACATGTTTATAAACCACAAAAATTCAAAATTTAACAATAATTTAAACACACAATAAAAATTCAAAAACTTGCAAAAAGATCATTTCAAAGGTTGCAAACAGGTTGAAGAGATTAATGGGAACTCAAGAAGCATATTAGAAGATTCTAGGACTGCTAGAATAGTGATAACATATGGATTTCCGCGTCGTCACCACCCGCGGCGTGTGGGTTCACACGCCGTCATTGGGGAGGACCAAAAATGGGTGGATTAGGTAGATCTCCTATTCTTCTTCATGTCTGTACTAGCGGTGAGGGGTACTGCCACCTATAAAACAAAGAAAAACCCATAAACAATCGCTTTTATTTTTTTCTCAAATCTACCTCTCTTTCTTTACTATAACTTCTGTTTTTACATCATCAAATCTCCTCCTCTCTATTTATTGTAAACAAGGGTTGTTGTGAGTGTAAAGAGGTTGGCGACGCTGCCATAAGGAAGAGAAAAACAAGAGGAAGTTGTTGTGCTATTGTGGCTAACGATGATGATCAAGAGCTGCCGGTGAAGGGTCACGATTAATGCTGTTGAGGGCTCACAAGTTTGTAGAGGAATGGGGTTGCTAGTGCTTCATCATAGGTTTAATATTACTTATGATTAATTTACAACAAAATAACATTCTTAATTAAATTGACTCATAAACCTTAATGAGTTAAGTTTATTTAATCTCAAGCTCAACTTCAATTTATAAATCAAGTTAAGTTTTAACTCATTTCGAGTTCAACTTGTTTCTTGGCCCACATAATGTTGTGGGTTGGATAAAAAACAATTTGAACCTTAAAAAAATATTTAGGTCTGAAGAAATTATTTATGGTTGTTATTAAATCTGATATAGTGGTTCAACCTTCCATTCTCTCCACCTAACTCATTGCCTAGTCCTAGTTTAGAATTAACCTTGTAAGAGTCAATTTGACGTGACCGAGTCAACTCGACGGGTCCAAAAACAACACAGATGACTAATAAAAAGTGTGGTTTGACTTTTAAAAAATTTAAGATGAAATCTTTTATTATCATTATTATTATTGAGACAATAACATATTAGATCGATTTAAACTTCGCGATTTAACTTACCAAGCCCGTGACTAAGATCATGAACTTATTGAGTTTAACAACTTTATTTAAAAAAAAAAAACTATTTTTGACTTAACAATATGATAACAAAAATAAACAATCATATAATTAAGCACTAACCAAATATCAGGATATTTGTTTAAGACTGCAATAACTTTAAAAAAGCAAACTAAAAAAGAAGAAGACCAATTCAAAATTAATTAAATATTAAAGGATGAAATTAATAAAAACCAAAAATAATTCAATCAAAAGAAAAAAAAAATTAGAAGATGGATTTTTTTTTAAAAAAACTATTTGATATAGTTATTAAACTGGTCAACCTTCAAACCTCCAGATCCAACTTTTTGCCGAACCCGAGTTTAGAATTAACTAGTATGAGAGTTGAGTCCACGTGATTCAGTTGACTTGGCAGGTTCAAAAGCAACTCAGACGACCGATAAAAATATAATTCGATTTTTTTTTTCAAGATGATATTTTTTTTAATATTGAGATGAAGAGATATTTAATCGACCTAAGTTTTGCAGCTGAACTTGCAAAACTAGTGATCCAGATTATAAAGTTTAAAAACTTTATTTTTAAAATAATTTTTATTTAATGATATGATATAAAAAATAGACACTTGTAAAAATTAAAAATCAATCAAATGCTAAGATATTTGTTTGAGAATATGATAATTTTATAAAAAAATTAAAATAAATAATGATAATTAATTTAAAATTAATAAATTATTGAAAGAAGTAATTGGAAGGTAAAATTTAAAAGTTTGAAAAGTTAATGATAATAATAATAAATTTCCAGCAATAGCCACGTATTTGAAGCTAATTTCGAATTTCAGTGCGCGGTCTTCCGTTTGTTTGAATTTGATAGATACATACTCCTCCTGCTATTGTGTAGACACAATTAGGATGAGGAGCGCTCTTGTCTATTGAAAATAAAAAAAACTAAGAAAGAAAACCCTAAGTTCGAAGATGAAGAGCAAGAAGCCACTGCAGCAACTCAAGCTGACGGTTCCAGCTCAAGAAACATCAATCGCTTCCTTCTTGTAAGTATCAATTTCAACGTTCTTTTTCTTTTTGTTGTTGATGATAAATATAGTATTAATTTCGATATTTTTAAATTAAATTAAAAATATCAGGACCGCAAGTGGTACATTTCATGACGGAGATTTGCTATTAAATCAGAAAGGTTTGCGTCTCATCTCTGAAGAAAACATAAAGGAATCCCGTGCTGTAAGTTTGTAATTAATTGTTTACTCCAGTTGATTTGATCTATCATTTAATCTTTTCTTAATTTTTTTTAAAACTAATCATCTATTTGTGCAGCCTTTCGACGGCAAAGAAGTTGATTTTGATTTCTCATTGGAAGACCTTGAGACCATCAAAGTCATTGGTAAAGGGAGTGGAGGTGTTGTGCAGCTGGTTCGCCATAAATGGGCTGGCTCACTATTTGCCTTGAAGGTCATTGTCCCCCCAACAATCTTTCTTATTTTTTTTTTACCTTTTCTCCACATTTGAAATCATGGGTGTTCAATTTTTTCATTTCACATAAATCTGTGTCTTCACAGCTCCTTTTTTTTTTTTTTACTTAAAAAAGTAAATCAACGACAACTCATATCTGTCTTCACAGGTTATCCAGATGAATATACAAGAAGAAATTCGTAAGCAAATTGTTCAGGAGCTTAAGATAAACCAAGCTTCACAGTGTTCACATGTTGTTGTTTGCTACCACTCCTTCTATCACAATGGGGCCATTTCTCTTGTATTAGAATACATGGATCGTGGGTCGCTGGCAGATGTGATCAGACAAGTTAAAACAATCCTTGAACCTTATCTGGCTGTCGTTTGTAAGCAGGTTTGATTCTTCTTTCTTGGAATTTAGAGATTTGACTACGAAATAAAAGTTCTTGCGCTTGCTTCATTGTTTTCCTTTTCCCCTGGCTCAACATTTATGTATGCATTTCAGGTTTTGCAGGGTCTTGTTTACCTGCACCATGAGCGGCATGTCATACACAGAGACATTAAACCATCCAATCTGTTGGTAAACCAAAAGGGGGAAGTGAAGATAACTGATTTTGGTGTGAGTGCAATGCTTGCTAGCTCTATGGGCCAAAGGGATACTTTTGTTGGTACTTATAATTACATGTCGGTATGTATAGGTTTTAATTTTCTGTTCTTGCTTCATATCACTAAGTTTCTTTTTTGGTGGTTATGTTTATCAGTTTACTATCTTATTGTTATTTTCATTTAATCACCTGTATTGGTTTCTATATCTTTCATATTTTTTCTGCACACCACTGATTCAAGATGTAATTTGTATATCACTAGTCTTTCCTCTTCTTTTGTTGTTTGATAGCCTGAGAGAATCAGCGGGAGGGCCTATGACTATAGCAGTGATATTTGGAGTTTAGGCTTGGTAGTACTTGAGTGTGCAATTGGACATTTTCCTTACATGCAATCTGAAGATCAACAAGGCTGGCCAAGCTTTTACGAGCTTTTAGAAGCCATTGTGCACAGCCCACCGCCATCTGCCCCAGCAGATCAGTTCTCCCCTGAGTTCTGTTCATTTGTATCAGCCTGGTAACAGCTTGTATAAATTCATTTCACAGTTTAATAATCTATAAGAGCATGCCGTGACTCTGTCTTATATATTTTATCTATTGTTCCTTTTATGTGGCTTCTGGATTCTATCTGCTTCTATAATTCTGCTTTTGAAGTTCATTATTTTACACGGACTGTGGATGGCTCATGTGGTTGAACTAATAGATATCATGGTTCCAATGGCTAAAATAGACCGTATCAATTGGCTTCACATACATAAGAACATTTAACATTTTCTTTTTCGTAAGGTCTTTTATTTGTAAATCTCGAAGTGCAATCACTATTAAAATTCCTCATCGTGTCTTTTATGGTATTTGCAGTATACAGAAGGATCCTCAGGGAAGGTTGTCATCTTTGGACCTGTTGGTTAGTAACTTAGTATATTCTTTCCTCTATTTTGGAAATTCATGTTTTAGAACTTTTCACCAAAGAGGAAAAGAAGCAGAATCTTGATTGTTGTTCCTTTTATGCTTCCAGAGTCACCCTTTCATCAAAAAGTTCGAAGACAAAGACATTGATCTGGGAATTTTGGTTGGTAGCTTGGAACCTCCTGTGAATTACCCAAGATAGTTACTCTGAAGATATATCTCGTGTAATGTCATGTTGTACCAAGTTATTCTGTCTTGGAATATATTGAATGTTTTTAATTCATGAATCAGCGAGCCACACCCAAGATTTCATCAATCACCTATAGAAATTAACATTTATATACATCTCTCCTGCATGTCGACGTGATCTTGTTGTTATTGGACATCAATTATTCTCTTACCGAGAGCCTGGGTTCAGGGAAGACAATGCTGTACTGTGGCTGAGAATTTTTTTTATATTTATACTTTATTTATTATACATCAAATAAAAAATTTAGATATTTATAAATTATTTATCAGATTTTAAATATCTATATAAATATTTATTATTTAATAAAAATGAAAATAGTTAATATAATATTTGAAGTATGTATATGCATATTAAATGATGAATAGTATATATATATACGTGTTTTTTTTTTTTGTATATATATATATTAAAAAAATTTAAATGATTTACAAATATATCTATATAATATAAATAAATATTGAGTTAAATTTGTATATGTTTCAGGTTGGGTTTAATAATATTTATACTATATTAATTATTAAAAAAAACATCCATTTTTTCTTTGAATTAAATTATCATCATGAGTGAAAATGGAGCTCTATTATTAGTTTGTACGAATAAATGTCGGTCTGATGCCAATAATGCCAGCCGAGTGTGCGAATAAATGTCGGTTTGTTCCAATAATGCCAGCCGAGTGCAAACGCACACATACATATTGTTTGACACCCCAATTCCTTTCATGTAGCTTCCAGCTCGTTTTCGACCACATATCAGGTCCATGAACCATATGAAAGTTCATTGAACCAAACCACATCAGTTTAACAAAAAACGTATTTCTACCAGCCAGGAAAAGGGTCGATAAGAAATGGCTGGAACTCATGCAGCCATGGGAATTGGGATAAAAAAAAGAAACCAATTGCATGTTTTTTTATCGTCACTTGAGCTTCATCTGCGAGGTTCTGTGATTCAATAGCTGGTATCTGACAAACACTGGCAGTGTTGGAAGAAGACTGATCCAAACTTGCAAGATGATAAAGAGAACAAACCATACAACAGAGGGTTAAGATGGATGAGTCTTGCATTCCTCTAAACAAGTACTAGATCATACAAAACTAGGATGGCGGATAGCTCCTTGACAGATGCGTTTTTTCTCAGGATATACACAAGCCAAAAAACAAAAAATAAAAATAAAATTCAAAACGATGCCTCTTGCCTCATCAAACAGTCCATTGTTTTTTGGTCGACTTCACTGTGCCTACATGATCCGATGCCTCTTGCCTCACCAAACGGTCCATTGCTTCTTGGTCGACTTCACTGCGCCTACATGATCCTGCTTCCATGTCCATTACTAATGTTCAAAAGATAAAAAATACACAATGCAGGTCATTAGAAGAAAACTAGAAATCCATGCACAGGCTTCATTCTGGGCGGAGGAGGAATTTGAGGCAATGGCTGTTGTGTTACTTGCCGCTGTTTTGTTGGTCCTGAGTGATAAATTCAAAATATTTTTGGCACGTTATAACAACAGGAGTGATGTTGAAATCAAAACGATGGTTGTCAAACTTACCCAGTGATCATATACATGCAATTATCATAGCCTGCAAAATAGACAGTCAATTTTTCAAGTGAGTGTTTCAAGGTTCATCCAGACTCTTGACTAAAAGATGGTAAAACAAACATCGAGGTCTAATCAGAAATCCAACAAAGGCATACAGATGCAGAAAAGTTTTACGAAAATATCAACCCGTCAAACATAAATCACAGGTATGTAATTTGCTAATAAGTTCTGCAAACCAAAGGCAGTTATGAGTTAAACGTAGAGGTTTACTGGGCTAACAAAAAATAAATAAGATAGCCATATTGGAGCACTGTGAAGAAGCTTTTTAATGCTCCTGCTAACTCAAATCCCCGCAAAAGGAAGGGTAATTTGACAGTGCCAATTCATACTATTTCAAACTGAGAAACACTAGTACTTCCAAGCAAACAGGGATAGCACTCCTGCACGTGAAACAAGAAAAACCAACTAAGGAGTGAGATTTGAACCAAAATGGAGAATGTTAGATACTTACTTGGATCCTTGTTGACTTTAACTCCTGTACCTCCAAAACTGCAAGCAACATCAGAAGCCCCATTTTGCTGGTAGTAACTGTTGAACGCATACGATGCATGGGAGACAAGAGTGTCCGGCTCAAAACATGGTTGACTAGGCTGAATAGCAGAGCAATCCACATCGCCAGAGCCACATGCCCAATCTAAGGCATTCTGCAAGTCAAGTTGGGAAGCATTATTTGAAGCAATGCACCAAGTCGTGCCATTAAAACTGGTCAAACTTTTGTTTGCAGGCACATCAAGGACACCTTTTCCAGAGAAATCCAGACTATAGACACTTGTTTGATCTGGATAAAATAATCCCCAGTTCCTCTCAGATTCCATACCAGGCTTCCTGTTCTCATTGAACAATGAGAAAATATAAACATCTAGTTCCTCCCCAAGCTTTGCAGGAGTACCAGAGTTATTGATGACATGACGAATTAAATTGGTGTTGTAAATCTGCGCATTATCAGGAGTTGCAGCTTTCTCCTTTGATGACCCTTTGGATGGCCAGCCTGTCTCAGTGACCATTACTTTAATTGTTCTGAAATTCAGAGCCATCAGGGCAAAATAAATGGCATCAATCTGAGCATCAAACATGTTTGTATAAAGCAAACCCGTGTTTGGATCGATCACTTCTGAAGACGACTCAAATAGAGCATAATCCAAAGACACATTATTTGGGGAATCTCTATAAGCATAGTATGGATAAATATCAATCATGAAAGGAGATTGGTTTTCAGCGAGGAATTCCAGCATGGGTTTCAGAAAGAATGCATGGCTGCTATTAAAAGCCCCTGCAGATGGTGGGAAAGAACGGGACAAAACCCCAAGAGAATGGGTGCTTGAAACTTTGATCTTTTTATGCAGACCAACTTTTTTTAGGGCCATGAGGACATTGTGCATGGCAGGTACAACTAGGGCAGAGGCATTACCAGGGCTTTCTGTTACTTCAGCACCAACAGTTATGCATGTGATCCTTGCAGCCGGGTAGTAAGGAAGGACACTGTTTTTCAACCATGTATCTACATTGGATTGGAATTGAGAGAATGGTAGTAGGTCGGAGTTTGTAATTCCAATCATAAGTTCAACTCCAGTGTTTGCAAAAGCCTTGAGAACCTGGATACTAGAGTCATAAATCCTCAAGTATTTAATTTTATGTTGTTGAACCAACTGAGCAACCTTATCAGGAGTTGGGAGGTCATCAGCATTTCTTCCATAGCAAACTCCAATTGTGCTTCCTCTGCACAAAACTGCAAAATAAAATGAAATTTTTTGTTTGTGGAGGTGTTTGAAATGAAAGTACAACCAGCAAGCTAGAACAGCAAAGCTGGAAAGTTCTCGTACATGTAAATAAAAGCAAAATTTTCAGCAGCAGTATAAGTTATGGATATTTTCCTATAACATGTTCACAACTACTGAAACAATCAACCATACATCATTTATTGTAACTATCAATGGGAGCTTTAAGGAGTCAGTGCAATTACTGAAACAGTCTCAAACACATTGCCAAATGCAAAGAATTGCTTGTGTTGATTTCATCTTGTAGGTGATTGATGAAACTACTTTTACCCTGTTATGGATTACCCTTCTCATCAACATAACACTACAATGACTAGATGCTGGGGCTTTAATGTAGGGAAATTGGAGATGAAAAAAGAACAGAAGGCAGGAAAATATGCTTATTACTTCATGGGGACAGGCATCTAAATATGCTGGGGCTTTGGTTCACATCATTGCCAGAATGGATAGTCCCGTAGGGGTTGCATATTTTTATTCGATACTCACCAAGATGAAATGAAACTAAATGCACTGAAGACACACTGTCCTCATATGTTATCTCCAACATCAATTCGGAAAATAATTTAAGAATCAACTACTGTTTAAATAAAAATGGTAATGTAATATTTTCACATATTGTCCTAACATATACATTCATCACAAACTTGTTAGTATCGGGAATCCTATCACTAGTTGTTTTCATCATAAATCTTTGATGTGATTCAGGTTAACAAAATCTTTAATGAACTTGATATAGACAAAGCCTCCATTATGACTAAAACTTGACTATATAACGTAGAACGAGTTGGAAGAGAATAGAAGAAAGACAAATGAGAGATCAACAAGAGGAATCCACTTCTTAAACAAAAGAGCATTAGGATCCACCTCAAAATGCTCGAGAACAACATCGGTAACTTTAAAATTTTAATTCTCTATCCTCAATCACAAAAATTGTTCCTTAATATAGGTTATAAGAAGGTAATACTGAATTTAATACTTTAGAATCCTACATAAAATAGATAAGGGAATTTAAAAAACTCCATCTTGATACTGATGGACAAGAGGAAAAATCTTAAATAATAAATCTCCAAATGATTCTTCTTCAATGCATGAAAGCAAAGTACAACATCTGGTTAGCCATTATAGCTTTCTCTTAAATGCAGGTAGACTGGTGAAATAAATGTAATGATATAAAGTGGCATCTCATTGTTAGAACCAATTCTTCAGCAAGCTCCATTTACTCTTGAATGGATACTATGCTACAAAGGGAACCTACAAAGATTTTGAAATTCTTCCATTATAACTTGGTCCATTTCACTTAAAAGAAAGTTAATTTGTCGAACGAAGAACAGTAGCTTATTTGTGGAGTTGATCATTTTTAGTTTATGGAGAAATCAAGTTTATACATAACACAAGAACCCCAAAGATGAGAGCCTTAACACACTAAAACATGGTCAGTCACATAACGTTGAGCTAATTCATTTAGTCAATTACACATTCACATGGTTAGCTAATCTATCTCATATAAATAAATTGGATTGACTGTAATCATATCTAGTGCCTAATAGTAATGAATCAATAATACATTCACACTAAAATATTTAGTCTTCTATGCTGAAAATGTTGCAAATACAGCTCCTGATAAACACTAGTTTTGATTGGCATTACTTGAACAAACAGACACCAACCCAATTTTTCTTTCTTTTGTTCTTTTTTAAATAAAAGCACATATATATAAAAACCGTTTTCAGTAAGAAAAATGAACAAGTCCACATTATAAAAAAAAGAGACTTCATACACATTGGCTCTTCAAAACCAGAAAAGGTAGAATTTTCAGTACATATATTGAAAGGTAGGATTTTCAGTACAGACATTGAAAGAAACAGAGGGTAAAATGATTAGTACAAAGAAATGAAGAAGAAGACATACCCAGAAGAGTAAGTAACAGTGATATTAAGAAGATAAGCTGCTCGACTCCTCTCGCCATTGCCCTGCAAGTGAACTAACTTTGTTTTCGTTTAGATAAAATGCTTTTAAGAGATTCTTTTGTTTTCTACTTTACTCTTTTTGTCAGTGATTGCAACGGTCATGGAACGCTACAGGAATCAAGAGACACTCTCTCTCTGAGATCGTGAACAGAGAGAGAGCAACTAAGCTTTAGTTGGCGTGGACGCTTTGGTCGAATTTCGTGTCGGACAGACAGTAGAGCTACAGGACCGGATTTCAGAAATATACTGTAAAATATAGCTAAGAAGTGCCTCGATTCCGCTAATTGGCATATCTGTCCCCCACTATTTTTTGGATATTTTATTTTGAAAAAAATTAGAACAGTTTTTTTAAGAGTTTTAGTAGAGTAATACTATTTAAGAAAGATCCGATGAAATAAACCTTTTAGCTATTTAAAAATATAATATTTACTAAATGATATTATTAATAAGATAATTTTTATATTTTAAAATAATAATATTTAATAAATATTAAGATTTAAAAATACAATAAGATAAAACTCAAATCATTCGGTTCAATCAGTTAACTAATTAATTTAATTATATAATCTAGTTGCCCTTTCACATAAAATCATAATTTTATAAAAAAATTTAAATATATTTTATGAGTCAAAATATATTTATTTTTTCAACTTGTAGACTGAAAAATTAACTACAATTAAAATCTTAAAAATTATTATTTATACAGTAGTTGTCCTTTATTTTTTAATGTCAATGATGTAGTAAGATCTACGACAATGAGTGATTTTAAACAATCAGATGTGAGTTTGTCATAATTAAATAAGGATCTGTCCTAAATAGATTATATGGATATCTTAACAAATGCATTTATGGACCAGTGAGATGGTTCAGGTCTAAGAGAAAATCTGGTTGCGTTAGTCTAGAATAATAGCTCAATAAAGCCATAACTTTCGATTTGATCATTGGATCGCGCTCAAATTCTTATAGGAGTTTCTAGAGATTTTTTTCCATATAGTAGTGACTACATCGCTATACGGACCATCGGATTTTTAGATATCAAAAATCTCAATGGAGCCTTTTGATTTTGATAGTTTTGAGATTTTTCTTATTATTTTTGGAACAGATTGACCAATTTTATTAACCATTATAAATTGGTCGACCGATTAGTCCAAGATTTAATTGAAGTTGTGGTTGTGAACTGAAACATCAATTAAATTCTTGTTGTTGTTCCCAATCATAACATTTAATTAAGAACTGCGGTATCAAAAAATATGCTATTCCGTCAAAACTTTTTTGCTACTATGTTAATTCACTAATTGTTTTGATTTTGTATGTTAATTGTTCAATTTGTCCCTATTGTTTTTTGTTAATTCTGTTTTATAGTCCCTTTGCTAGTAGGTTGAAACTACAGGTACTATTATAATTTTAAAAATATTGAATTAATTAATACTTTACAATTTTATATCCTTAAAAAAGTTATAATTAATACTTTTTCAAATCACAATTATAAAAACTACTATAATAATAAACACACACTAGATTTGAATAGTTGAATTATTATATTATAATTAATTAGATTATTTTAATATCTTTACTATTTAGTTGTCAAGACATTCACCATAGCTATAAAACTTGCATTGATTCAATAAATTATTCAAGACCAGGACGACTTGGAGCCTAGATCAGTCTGGTTTGAGAAAAAAATAGAAAAAAAAATAAGTTGATCTAGTCAAAAACTCGAATTGATTCATTGACCTGATCAACTTGGATATGAATCGATCAAAACCCGATCCTTAACTTGTTGATTTTTTTTTTCAAAATAATACTGTTTTGTTTTTAATTTTTTTAGGTTGACCCTCTTGATTAGGACCTAGGTCTTGCCTCCTAATAGATTACTCAAGACTAGGATGACCTAGAGCCTAGATCAGTCTGGTTTGAGAAAAAAATAGAAAAAGAAAAAAAATAGTTGATCTAGTTAAAAACTCGAATTGATTTATTGACCTGATCAACTTGGATATGAATCGGTTAAAACTCGACCCTTAACTTGTTGAATTTTTTTTCAAAATAATGCTGTTTTGTTTTTAATTTTTTAGGTCGACCCTCTCGATCAGGATTTAGGTTTTGCCTCGAATCGATCCTAAATCAGGTTTTACAACTATACCCTTAACATATAAAAATGATAACAAAATTACATGCTCTCACAATAATAAAACGCAATGTCATTTATAATGAACAAAAATAACATGATATATGATATTACTGAAATACAATTTTTTATTTATAATTCTTTGTATTTAATATAAAAAAATAAATTTAGAATTCCATTTTATCTTTAGCATACAAACCAAAAAAAATAAAAATAAAATAAAACCTTGCCCTTTCTCTAGCACGAGCAATAAGAACACAACAAAAATATCCCAAAAATATATCCTCTTGCCTCTCTTTTCACCTTCTCCACCACATCTCTTACTAGCATCGCAACTACCATGAAAAAGCCACCACTCTTTTCCATAAATCTATTAAATCAAACCTTGCCCTCTCTCTAGCACGAGCAATAAGAACACAATAAAAAATCCCAAAAATATATTATCTCGTCTTTCTTCTCACTTTCTCCACCACATCTCTTACTAGCATCGCAACTACCACAAACAAACCACTACTCTTTTCCATAAATCTGTTAAATCAAACCCTATAATTCTTACCTCTCTCTTAGTTCTCCATTCTCTCTTCAATGTTAGTTTTCAAGCAAGGTAGTAAAGAAGGGTGAAATCGACCATTAACTAGAAGATTATGATTCATATTAAGAGATCGATCAATCAACTTCTATACAGAACAATGAGTCTTTAGTAGGATAACAAGTGGATTTTATAGATTATTATGAACAAATATGACTGCTAGGAGTATGTTAAAAAATAAAAGAGTATAATAATATTAGAATTAAGATTATATAATATTTATCTGCTATTTATATAGTTTGTATAGGATTATGATTTTATGTTTGTGTTAAATTCTATCTTTATAACATTATAAATAGGTCATTTAGTAGTTGGAAATGATGGCTAGCATCATATGCTCAATTTATTTCTTCAATTTATTCACAACTTTCAGCTATATATTGCTTATTGCAATTTATTCTTTACAACTTTTATTTACAAGCTTTCTTTTTTATTGCTTTCCTTTTTTTACATTATTCTCTAGTTTGTAGCTTTGGCGCTATCCCTAATTTATTTTAAGCCTGTTAGGATCAAGTTTAGAGTTTCATATTCCATTTGATTTGCGAGGTTGATACCTAATTTGTATGATCAAAAATAGATTAGTAATCATGCTAAAAAGATGAATAGACAAGAACATTTTTATAATAATCGATGACCAGTTGATTTGTGCAACTAATAAGGGCTATTCTCTTAGCCATGAAGAATCTTATAACAATCCACCAACAAATGTACCAATGGAACAACTTGCAATATATATGTCCTAAGATGACTCTTCATCTCTAATTCCTCATAACAACATAAAACCCTAGTACTCCCATATAGTCTCTATGCTTTAAACTTTTACCAACATCATTATCTCTACCAAATTTTATTGGATATCTTGGTGTTTCTATTCCTCTATCATAACCCCATGCTTATCCCTTTTTTATGAACCTAGTGACATAACTAGGTGGTCACAACCAACTCTGTTAAACCCTAATCAGCTAGCAATGATTCCTTTTGAAAAAGTGTTCTTTCATTAAAATTTAAACTTGTTTAACGACTTATCATAATAACATTGTGGTTGTCAACAAGACCATAAAGGTTATAATAAATCAACTCAATCAGATCCAAAATGAGTTTAGTTAGGGTATGTTATGCACTTATTTTCTCCAATAACAAGCACTCTAATAGGAATGTTTGTAGCTTTTTAACCTTATATTAGATATCATGTACCTATATATTAGACATCATAACAAGCTTAATTTTATGGTTCTTAGAAACAATCCAATTTTTTATCGTAAATATCTCAATTGTTATTTCAGCCAGCATCAAGTACTTCACCTACTGAAATGGCCCGGATAATGCAACAAATGATTTATTTAATAAGATCAATTAACTCTGATTCAAATAAAGCAACTAGTTATACTCCTCAAAATGAACATGACCGCTATGAAATTGAATTCTCTTCTTATCAACACTCCTATAAGAAAGAACCTTTATTATTCAAGTGGCCAAAAAAAGTCATTTCAAGTTCTGTTAGATTCCTTTTATTAAAGTCTTTTGTTAATATCCTTTACAAGATTCCAGATAACTTTTTAAGAACAATAATATTTTGTTAATTTCATGAATTTCGATATGGTTTATGTAACATCCCTAACATTTGGGTACAAATCCTTTTTAATAAATCCGCAAGTAGTACAATGTTTTTTTATCAACAAAATGGTCGATCGGTTTATACCAGGAGCTTACTCTTAACACCCAATCAATTTCTATCTTTGGGTATTACTTCAAATTAACATTATTTCTACCAAGATTTTGGTAAGGTTTCATTTGTATTTTAGACGTCCTAAGTGTAGACATCAATAAAGTAAAATCAATAACACTTCTAAATCGCGTGTTCATGCAAAACCCATCGTTTATGTTTGATCCAATCATCCTGGATCTTAAACTCATTATCTATCATTCATTCTATTATATCTCATTAATCCACAATACCATTAAGAATTATTAATACTCATATTATCAATAATTATTAATGTAACATATGATGATTCTAATATAATAAAGTGTACATTAACGGTATACAAAATAAACTAGTTACATTGTCTCTACACAAAATGCAAAATCATGTATAACATACATTTACAACTTTCATTTTACAAGTTTCGGGATATTAATTACATAACAAAATAAAATATCTATAATTACAACCCAAAAAGCTAGATTATACATCATGCTAATCCATATTTCCTAAATCTAATCCAAAATAGCAACTATTAACTATTCTTGACGAGCTTGTAAATCACTTGAAATGTAACAAAAACTAATTACATTATTTAACTCTTAAGTTATAGATTATAAGAACATTAATAATTTTCATCTAAATGATACTTTAATCAATTCTTATAATCATATAATCTACTCAATTCATTTACTTACTCATTTTGCAAACAATCTCTTGAGGTTCACTACAAATTTAGTCATTATGGTATCCCCGTATGGAAACCAACACTTCAATATTCTTTCTTGATCACCAATTACCTGGTAACCCATCTTGGATACTCATCAATTTGGTCAGCCCATCTTGGTTTTTAAACATTTCACCATTCCTATTTGGAAGCTAATAATTCGATCAACCCATTTTGGTTGCCAATTAATCCTGCATTCCCAATTAGAAGCTAATAATCCGGTCAACCCATCTTAGTTGCTAATTAATCCTAACATCATGTATATCTTTCCATCTTTGTTTACTAACCATGTCATTATCAACTAATTTACACAATAAAAGTAATGAAGCTTTTAAAAAAGAGTTTCTATAAGGTACTGAGTACTTACCTACAGCCTAACCATGAATGGCTCCATTAATATGCTGAATCACCCCAACAATCTCCCCTATATCGACAAGTTTTTCCATTAATTATCATTTTTGCATAACAACATACCCTTATTCATTATAGTTCTATTTAGGTTTTTCATCCATATTTTTGAATCATTTATTACAAAAAATCAACTTAATTACAAACGACTTCATAATTCCTTTAACTATCATCAATTTTACATAATTCCATGAAATTTACAATTCTCTAAAATTTTGCAATTTCACTCTTTTAGGCCTAACTATTCAATTACTCAATATTTTATCATTTCAGTACTTCAACTCAATCAAAATCATTATTCACATAATCATACATATATTTATAGCATAATTTCCCATTTAATTCTCTATATGGTCCACCCTTATAGGCTTCCTACCTATCACCTTTCTTCATCATTCTTTCATGATTTCACTTTTTTAACAACCTACAAAGGTCCTAAAAACTCAATTTCTAAGAAATCTTCACTTCCTCCAATTTCATCTCAAGAACCCTAATTCAATTCTTTTTTCAATTTAGCTTAAAATCACTAAACTCTTGTTCAAATGGATACAAATAGTTTTTGAACACTTTACCTAGTTGCCAAATGAAATTTGAAGTTTGACTTGTCAAGACTTTCCCAAAACTTCTCTCTTTTTCTTTTTTTTCCTTAACTTTTTCTCTCTAATTCAATCTTCCCTCTCTTTGATTTTTAATGTGAAATTGTTTTTATCTCTCAAAATCCTCTCTTTCCACCCTAATAATCACTTTTTATCCCTTTAAAGTGAAAGGAAAGAAGAAGAAATGAAAAAACTATCTTCTCTCATTTGGCTGCCCCCTTTATTTTTTAAGAAGACAATAGCCAAAATAGTCTGATCAATTTTAGAAATGGTTCGACCAATTTACTAAATCGATCTAACTGTTTCTCAAAATGGCTAGACTAGTTTTGTTACTAGAAAAATTAGCCATAAACCTTTCTTCTTTTATCTTTTTACCTCATTTTCTTTTCTTTTTCTTATTTTATGTCATTATACAATAATTTTGATTATTTTTAATTTATCTTAGAATTTACAGTTGAAGTCTGGATTTTAAGAGACTTAGTTTGTTAATATTTCCTCTATAATTCTTGTTTAGATTTTAGTAGAGAACATAATAGGGGATATTTGCTTTAGTCTCAATTAAATATCCTCTTTAAAAATTTTATGAGCAAATATTTTCTCTCTTACAAAACTAATAGTCCATATTATTGTATTATTCTGTAGAAAAACATTTGGTAAAATATTGTAGCTTTAACTATCTATATTTCTGGATTTTTATGTTTGTAATACAATAAAAGACAAATTTATTTATTAAAACATATAGAAAACCAAAAATGAGTCTTAATTGGTTAGTTACTTTAATGTCAAAATACATTAAATAAAACCTTTGTTTATTGTTGGTCAGCTCAGACTATATTGGTAAATCGATCTAGTTCTGTCACTTAGGTGTTGCCACAAGAGTAGTCACCCTCAAAGTGTTGTAATGCCTTGTCTTCTTAGTAGATTTAGTTCATTTCTCTTCTACTAATTCATGTTTAAATTTCTAATTTAGAAGATCTTGTTATTATAAATGCATAAGAATTTAATATAGTCAATATCTGAATTACAAATATAAAGCATTTAGAATCTTTTTAAACTTTTACTTATTCCTTAATAAAAACTGTTGAAAGAATATTAGCTTTAAATAAATCTCATGAAACTATACAACTTTTTTCTGCTGAAGCCAATAAAAGACATGTAAAACAAGTATAAGTTTCTATATATAGGAGATGTATAAATAGGTGTCAAACCACTATTTAGATTTGGTTTAGACATACCAATACTCATTATTTTAAGAGATGTAAGACGTAATAATTTTTAAAATTCATTATTAGAAATGTTTGAGTCTAATCTTGAAAATGAACCAGCTAACTATACTTGCCTTTTGAATTACAATATAGCATTAAGTGATCTTAATATTCTCTCCATGTTAATGCTTAATATTCATACATAAAAGATTGAATCCTCAAGAAAGCCTAATAACTTATTTGCATTCAACCTCTAGATACTCGACCTCCTCCATACAAGACCATCAACAATAAATATAGACTTAAAGGGAGACAAATTTAATCCTAACATATTATTGTATTTTAGGCCCTTACATAAAAAAAATACAAAAAAGAAAAAAAAAGAGAAAATACAAAAAAATGAAAAAATATTGGAAGAAAATAAAATAAATATATCAGTGAGAAGAATACACTAGAACACCCAGGAAATTATCAAAAACTAGTTGAGGAAGATCAAAATATATAAAATTAGAAAATTTGACAGTGTATTTTCGACTAATGAAGGCCCTATTTGCAAGAAAAATTCAATTTGAGGAGGAAAATTCAAAATTAAATGTTTAAGGACTCAATTACAATTTTTCCAGGTTTAATTAAATTTATTAAGGGCTTAATTGCAAGAAAAATTAATTTTTGAAGTCAATTTAGGCTTTAATTGGAAGAAATTAATGTCTTTGGGTCAAATTGAAATTTTTAAAAGTTAATTTGGTAAAATTAGGAGTTTACTTGCATAAATATTGAAGTTTTATAAGAAATTAGGAATTTGATTGAATAAATTTAAAACCAAGGACTAAACTAAAAAAGGCACGTGAATGTTATGGTTGAAATTGATCAAATCAGTGTCAAATTAAAGAAATTGAAAGTTTGTTTGTCAATTGTGAGTCAAAATACACAAACTCAGAACCAAAGACTAAAATAAAAAAGACTATTAACTTTAGGGCTGATAATTGAGTCTGACACGGGTGAAATTTGCAAGAAATTAAAAGTTGGGAGGCGATTATGGACGTAATTAAAAGAAATTAGAAGAACAAGGACTCAATTGAATTCTGCCAATCCCGAATTTAAACCCTAAAGGATGTGTCATTCAGACTTAATAAAGATAAGGTGAGTGACATGTCGTTCATCATCTAGGCAAAATTGTTTTGACAATTTTGGCTGATCGAGTTGACAACTTTAAACGAATGAATGTCTGACTACAAGCTTTCAAATTGAGCAAGGTTGAATTCAAATAAAAGATGTGCATCCCTTCTGCCAACTTCAGGTGGTCTCAAGTGATGATAATGTTAGAGCTCTGATGTGACCTCAAAAGTGGGCAACTCAGTTAGTCCTGATAGTGAAAGCATTGTATAAAAATTGACTTTCTTTTCACGTGTTCACATTTAAAGGGTTTTCAATGACTTCTTATTAAGGGTTTATAACCCTTCCCTCAAGATCAAAAGGTTAGAAATGGATTCAAAACCTCCCCAAACCCTAGGAAAACTATATAAATACCCCTTTAAGATCAGAGCGAGGAAAAAGGAGAAAAAGGAAAAAAAGGAAATTATTTATAAGAAACCTAAGTGTATTCACCTCTTTGTTTTGAAAAAGGTTTAGGAGCCTAACATAAAGATTTTTTAAGTTTTGAAAGGATAGTAAATTGGAGAGAGGCAAAACTTTCCATATAAAAGCAAAAGAGAGAGTAACTGTTCTAGGTATATTTTCTAATCTAAAAGTAGGCCTTGTTGTCTGCTTGAGGTGTTTTTTTATTTGTTTTTGTTTTTTATTTATGTTTACAAGTATAGAAAAGAGGTTTAGAATGCTCGACAAATGATATTGTATTCAACTCTTTGTTGTTGTGGTTTTTATTTACTGAAGTTTTAAATTTTTCTGATGTTTTTGATATTATAAGGTTACTATTTAAGTGGTTTTTTTTGGCTAGAGTGTACATTTTTTTTTCTTTTTTATGCTTTGAATTTTACTGCTTTTTATCCATTATTTTTATTAGCATGCATTCTTGTGTATGTATGGCACATGAATTTTTATATTAGATATGGACTAATGTCTTATGCATCACCTGATTTAATTTTTGAAAAGCACACATAAACTTCTAGGTTAGGTGAGGGATTAACAATCTTCCCTTTGACTATTGATCAGAGTTCATATGCGTAAAACACCCGACTCATATTTGAGTGCCTTTTTGGTAATGGTGGGTATATGTGTCTTAACCATTCCTCACAATGCCCTCATACTGTTTTTATAAAGATTGTCACTAAGCAAATTTGAGACCCTTTTAAGACCAGGTAAAAGATCTAACCATGCTTATTAATGAATAAATTTTGTCTTCAGTTTGTATGTTTTACCTGGAATTTGCATCAAGGCAAGTCTGACCATGCTAATCCTGTATTGCAAGATTCTGAACTGAAATCATGACTTTCATAAAGTATCCATCTTTTCAAGAATTTAGGCAAGAATTTGAGTTGACCCAAGTAGTTAAGGGAAAATGTCCAAGAATCGATGCTAGTGGATTGACATGCAATACTAAGATAAATCACATGGTGAATGGCCTGGAGAACTGCTACCCATTATGGGGTACATCGACGAGACTCTCTTAGAGATGCGATATGAGAAGATTGCATAACTAATGAGGCTTCTAGTATAAGCAACAACTATAAAAGCCTTACTGAATTTTTAGGATCCTAATTATATGTGTTTTACTTTCTGGAACATTGATATGACACCTACTTTGGAGGAGTATGAAAGGATCCTAGATTTTCAAACAACAGCCATAAGATTTACCTCAAATAAAAATTTAAAGAAACAACTTTGGAGGTAGTCAATTTATTATACTTGGGAAAAAATCAGCTAGTGTAAGGTAACTAATAGAGGATTTAAGTGGAAGATCATCGAAGCCAGAATGAAGAAGAATGCCAAGGAAGGCAAGTTGGGAGACAAATGATACAAGCTAGTAGCTTTTGCTATATTTGGTTTAGTTCTGTTCCTATATGAAATTGGAGTCAACAATTTACAAGTTGCAAATGCCTTCATGAAGTATGAGCATGAGCGAATCAACTCTTCTGCTGTAATTTTATTGAAACCATGCTATCATTCAACCATTGTAGGATGTATGAGAAGGGATCCATGAGATATTATGTCTCAATATTGCATTTATGGATTACCAGTCATATCGAAACACCAAGAGATATTTTCAATAACTTTTGGTGGTTTGATCTTCGACCATTAAAGATTTATATAGATGAGACTTGGAAGAATTTGGATAAGAAAGCATGGATGAAGAAATATACCGCATTACTATAAAACAACTTTAAGTGGAAAGCACTATGGATGAAGAGCGTGATATTTGTACTGAGTTATGAAAGCAAGATATGGGTTCCTTTGATTGGTGTAACTAGATACATCAGTTATGCATCAATGCTTGTAACAAGATAATTAGGTGGAATACAATATGTACTGAGAACTCTGAGATTAACATATTTCACCGATCTATTTAGACATCAGTCATCCCTCAATGAGATGGAACTTATTAGACAAAACTGGAAAAAGACTTTTATTGATGAAAAAGGAAGAAGGAAGTGAGATTGAATCCCCATTCAATCAAAATTATATGATTTGGAGAAAAGAAGAGCTTTGTGGAATGATAGGATTCTCAAAGCTTATAAATTCATAATCAGAAATGGAGCAACCAAAAAAGAAAAAGGATTGATAATGAGAAAAAAATTAAGAAAATAGCTATAAAAGTGTAGATTTAACCTTTACCATAGCAAAGGGTAGTGACAACTTTTGGAAAAATAGTTGGAAGAGAAATATAATATGAGGAATTACCTGAACTAAAAGTTGGTAAAGAAGGATGAACAACTAGCAGCTTTGACAAACAATCATGGGGCAATAAAAGAATGGCGGAAAAAGGTTGAGGAAGTCGATGAAATAACTAATTGTATCCAAGATGAGTTGCGAAGTTAAATGACCAAGTATGATGAGTTGGCTAAAAAACATGTACTAACAGAAAAGAGTTAGCCAAAGTCAAGAGGTCATCTAAAGATATGATAAATATCAATAACGAAATAATATATTCCTTGAAGAAAGAAAGAGACAACTTTAGGAAGAAGTTAAAGGTTGAGAAAGAGAATAATCAGTTAGATGAGATTGATATAGAAGAGGAAAAAAGAATCCAGTCCCAATATATAACACAATATAAGGAAGAGAGAAGCACTAGGAAAGCTGTTGAGTCTGATATGAGAGACTACCAGAAGATATCCGAGTCTTTAAAAGGATAGATCATGGTATTGTAATCTGAGCTGAAAATCCGAAAGAAGGAGTTGGAAGAGTAAAGAAGCCATTACTTTGAGATAAAAGAAGAGTTAATTAGGACTAAACAAGAGCATCAAAGATATCAAAAACTATACTGACAGCTTTACGATTCAAATTAACTCTAAAATAGCTAAGCTTGACATTGAGAGGGAGGAGCCACAAATGGCAATGGCTAAGGTAACACAACTAGAGACTATAATACGAGTGCTGGAAAGAAGCAATGAGTATTTAAGAACTAGCAACTGAGTACTAATCGCCGATAATACCTTGTTCCATGACAAGATAAGACAAATGATAAAGCAAATTGAGCAAATAGCCCATCATGCTGAAAGGTTGCAACAACAGGCCTCCTAGATGGGAAATAATACTATGAAGTACTAAGAACACATGAGTGCCATCACTTTCTTCATTAGAAACATAACTAATAAAGAAGATGCTTTTTATGAGTAGTGATGCATAAGGCTTTTAAATTTTGAAAAATTTAAAATAATATACAAACTTTTTTATTCATGAGAGGGTCACAACCCATCTTTATTTCTAATGTGTTTTGGAATTCAACCATGATAAGAACTTGGAAAATGCTTATATAGAGTAATCAGTTGGACTAAAAAATCTTGCCGAAGGAATTATAAAAGTCATGAATCAGTTTGGAAAGGCTAATCCATAACCAATATACATTAATATATCCATTATGATCATAAATTTGTTTATAAATCACCACATACATGTACAGGCTGTGAAATATAGGTCCTTTGCCTAAGGTTTACTACACCCGATTGAGAAAAAAAATGGAGAATAAAAAGAGAGATCATTTGAAATCACATTATCATAATGAGTTAGAGTCTGTAAAGAATGAAGTTGTTTGATTGATCAATCTACCTGAGAAACTCGTAAGGTCCATGAATAGAAAGGGAACAATTGCATAACTTTTTATAGAAGCACCATATGCTTATCTCCCTTTACACCTCAGAACTTAAGGGCAAATTCAATAATTGAGCATCATTTTGTCCCCATTACCTTTGTTTAGCCAGCTTAAGCTTCGGTCGTTGTGGATTTAACAACTGAATGACCTTCTGATGATAGATCTATTAGTCCTATAAATTATGATGAATGGTATGCTATAGAATAGAGATTAAGAGTAGTTGAAGGGAATGATATGTTTGACCTTATCCGAGCAGATGAAATATGCATGGTGCCAAATGCTTTTAGAGTGTCATAATTCATCATATACACTGGATTAGAGTGCTTAAACACCAATCTCCAGTCATACCATAACAAAATGACTGAAATGATCCATAATGACAAAATGTTGATCTATTTCTTTCAAGATAGTCTCACAGGGTCCACCCTGAGTTGGTACATGAGACTGGACAATACCAGAATTAAGAAATGGAAATACTTGGTCAAGACTTTACTAAAGTAATACAAATTTAATATGAAAATTGCCCCCGACAGAACTAACCTAATGACCATGGAAAAAGGGAAGTCAAGAGTCAATAAGGGTGTATGTGTAAAGATGGCGGGATGAGGCCACACATGTCCAACCTTTTTTGATAGAAATCAAAATGGTGACTTTGTTTGCCTTTGACCTTTAAGTCCCCTTATTATAAGCATTTGATGGGTAGCTTGTCTCAACATTCCTACGATGTTATACATATTGCTAAAAGAATAGAGTAGGGGATTAAGTCTGGATATATAGTTGAGCCAATGGAAAAGAAAGGTTTTGCTAGGAAGAAAAAGGAGAGTGATATGAACAACTTGGAAGAAAGGTATAAGGGCAAGAAAACAAACTATCATAACCCTCAAAAAACTACCTTTCAAGTTACCAATGTTAACTTTGCCAAGCTTTTAGCCCCAAATCAAACTAATCAATTAAATAACCAGAACAACCATAAAAAACACGAGAAATACCTGGAACAACTAGCACCTCTACCTATGCCCTTGAAAGATTTGGATGCCAAATTGTTAATTATTAGGCATATAGCTCCTATCCTTGAAACAACACTACAACCACCTTTTCCCATCTAGTACATGCCAAATTTAACTTATGAATACCATGCTAGCAATCTTGACCATAATATTAAAACCTGCTATGCTTTTAAGAAAGGCTGTTGGAACTCATCGAGATAGGATGTGTAACTTTCAAGGATTCACCCAATCTTAATTCCAATCCATTACCTAACCATGCCGCTGGTAACAATGAAGTGGGTATGGTGGAAATCAAGAGTAAAGACAAGGTGCTGAAGGTGTCTATGAAAAGGTTGTATGACATGTTGATACAATTAGGATTTTTAAAAAAGGACGCTGAGTATCACTTAGAGAGAGTTGACCATTGTGAGTTCCATGAAAGGAAGAAATATCATATTGAGGAGTGCATTCAGTTCTACCAAAAAAGGTTGCAAGAATGCTAACCTTGAGAGAGTTAAGGATTAAGGCCATGAAGGGTAATAATAAAGTAAGGATGAAGGAAAGTCAAGAGAAATAGTTGGAGGTATGTAAGGTCCAACCAATAGTTAATGGGCACCCTAAACTAATCTTCACTAAACCTTATTATATAAATAAAAGAGATCATAATACAATGCTTTACAATTACGGTCGTACCTCCAACATCAAAACTCCTGTTTTGTTGTTCCAAACTGAGATCAATGGGCTGACCTAGAGTGGTCATTACTTCACGCTTGAAAAGCTAAGAAAAGCTAAAGGCAAGGAAGTGACAAATCTTGACAAGGAACTTAAGGTTAACAAACCTGTGACTGAGGAAGAGTCGAATACATTCTTAAAATTGATAAAACATAGTGAATATTGCATAGTAGATAAATTGAAGAAAACCTTGACCAGGATCTCTCTTATGTCCTTGATACTCAGCTCCGAGTCATACTGAAATGCCTTACAAAAGGTGCTGAATGAGGCTTATGTACCTCTTGACATTGAGTAAAAAACCATATAACATCTGGTAGGGAGAATCTATGCGACCAATACTTATATTTCATAGAAGATGAGGTGGATGCTAGGGGAATTAGACACAATAGGCCCCTGTACATCACTATTAGATGTAAAGATTGACTCACAGGTAAAATGCTCATTGACAATGACTTAGCTATTAATATGCTGCTAAAATATATGTTGAAAGAGATGCTTGTTGATGAATCACACATAAAGCCTAGTACTATAGTGATGAGAGCATATGATGGCTCAGCCAAACAAATAATCAAGACTTTAGAAGTAGAACTATATATGGGGCTACAAGTATTCTTGGTGACACAATAAGTGACAAATATCCACCCTTCTTATAATACGTTATTGGGAAGGCCTTGGATTCATATAGTTAGGGCAGTAACTTTGTCATTATGATTATTACTTAAAAGTGCATTGTTATTAAGGCTTTACATCATCATATTGTATTTTTAGTATTATTAAATTCCCTAACTTAAGCTTTTTTTATAATAACAAGTCTGATAATATAAGATAGCTTTAATTTATGGTAAATGCTCATTTTTAATGCAGGCAAATCTCACAATTCAAAGGATTGATTGATGTGATTAACTATTAAAAATAAAAGGAAAAAGGAAGGGCTAAGGTTAGAGAAGAGATGTTGGATCAAACTGGAACACCATTTAGTCATTTGATCATATATGGAGTTGTGGACCTTGGATTCATGTTTAGTTTATTGTTTTGGAAATTTAAGATATAGGCCTACAACTTTCATGAAGAGTGGAAGACCCAAATCTACCGTTTTCAAATTCAAAGCTTGGCCACAAAAGAGAAGTCAGAATCTCTCCTGCAATATAACCCAAACATTGCTCAGACTTTTACCCATAAATGGAGTTCTAGAAGGCCAAATGATGTCCCATTTGTGGGTGGAAAGATAAGACAATTTAAAATAACTTTCATAAGGACCACCTGCTCAAATTCTGATGTTAGCAATGACATTTCATCCAGACAAGAGCTTAAGTGGTATCCACCATGTCCACCAGACGCACTACTCAGTAGTTTAGCTATATCTCGAGCTGTAGTGATCCAAATGCTCTAAAATGTTATGGGTGGAAATAGGAGATGATTGCCAACAACTTTCATGAAGAACACTTTGCCAAATTATGATTTCATCATGTCATTTAATCCAGCCAGAAATGCTTGAATGTTGCTGTCCACCAAGTCCACTAAATCATTAGTTGGCCACTACATCAATAATCAATTACCAAATGAATAGTTATGAAGTTTAGGCTATAAAAGGAGGCATTTGCCATTCATTTAGGCATCTTGGTTTTCAGATCAAGATCATTTTCTTGCTTTCTCTCTTTGTAATGTTCAAGTTTTATTTCATGTTATATTTTCATTAATCTCTTGTTTATGATTTTCATTTCCTTTACTACTCTTAGTTAACTTATATCATAATTATGTTCTTATCTTGTTTATTTATGTTCTTCTTCTTCATTATGTCTAGCTAAGTAATATTGTCAAGGTGAAAAGGTTTCACTAATGGTGTTAGAATATGTATAATATAAACTCAACATGGACTTCAATGATTATATCCAAGAAAGTTTGTTATTAATATGTCTTATCTTTTTATCTTACTAATTCTTAATACCTTGCTTGTTAAATGATTAATCTAGATTTATGTTGTATAACACTTGGTACAATAAATGCTTGATCCTTCATAGTCTTTGGCCGACATCGTTGTTATGAGAGGAACTTGATTTGTTGTTAACATAAGTTAGCATCATGAATTCCTGACAATATTTAAAATTATGGTGTAATTAAAATAAGATAATTAATATGATCATGTTAAAAATTTATAATAAACTATTAAGGATAAATCATTCGATTAGAACCTCCTTTGTGTGTGGTTTCTAGTTGAGTAATAAAAAAAGTTTATACTATACTTATTTATAATACCATTAGTGGATCCTCTAACATTGACAATTGTTTTTATCATTGTTTAATCCTCACATTAATCTCACATCTCAAAGATCTCTTTAACTCTTTGTTATATTATATATATTATTTATAATTTATAATTTATATAGTTGATCTCCCTGTGGTTTGACCATGGTTTTGCCGGGTTATTTATTACTTCGACACTCCTGCACTTGAGATAAGACATCAATTCTTTGATCGTGTTAAGTTTTTGGCATCGTTGCCGGGGAGGTAAATTACTGTATAAATTTTTTTTTATTTTTTTTCTTTTTACTGTTCTCTTTTCTAACTTTTGTTTTTTTTTTTCTGCACTTGCATGAGAGTTTGGTCACACACATTAAGTGGTAGACTTTATAGGAAATCTTCATCTTCATCTGAAAACATGGCCGAAGAGGAGAATCAGTCACTTCATAATGAGAATAGTCGTGTTAGAACATTGAGAGACCATATGAATCCAACAAGAACAAGTGCACCATCATGTATAGTTTTTCCTCCTAATGCATCTCACTTCAATTTTATGCCAGACATTATTCAACTTTTACCTACTTTTCATGGCTTAGATCTAGAAAATCCATACTTGCATTTAAGAGAATTTGAAGAAGTTTGTAACACTTATAAAGACTTAAATTGTAGCATGAACACCATCAGATTAAAACTTTTTCATTTTTCATTAAAAGATAAAGCTAAAACATGGCTATAAAATCTTAGGTCAGGATCCATTCGTGCTTGGGATGACATGCAACAAAAGTTTTTGAAGAAGTTTTTTTCTTCTCTTAGGACAAACTCTTTCAAAAGACAAATCACCACATTCACTCAAAAACCAGGAGAAACATTTTACTAGTGTTGGGATAGGTATAAAGATTTGCTTAATACATGTCCTCATCATAGTTTTGAAACATGGAGATTGGTTTCACATTTTTATGAAGGGTTAACACCGAAAGACAAGCAAATGGTGGAATTGACGTGCAATGAAAATTTTGAAAATAAAGACCCTGATGAAGCAATGGAGTACCTAGACTTGTTAACTGAAAATGCTCAAAATTAGGACACTACAGGCACTTGTGAGGCACCAGGTAAAACCCAACCTCATACATCTAGTGGAGGAATATACAACCTTAAGGAAGATCATGACCTCCAAGCAAAATTTGCATCTTTAGCTAGAAAAGTTGAGGCACTTGAATTTAAAAAAAATGGTCAATTAAAATTTGTTCAAGACATTGTGTGTCAAATCTGTGAAACTAACGAACATGCAACCAATGATTGTCCAACTTTGCCTTATTTTAAGGAATGTCTCCATGGACAGGCCAATGCTTTAAATAGTTTTCAAAGGCCAAATTATAACCCATACTCACAAACATACAACCTTGGTTGGAGAAATCATCCAAAATTCAGTTGGAAGAGTGGTAATAATAATGCACAAACTTTACAGCCACCATTTCAAGCCCACCATAATATTCAAAATTCTCAAGGATATGCACCTCCTTATGCTCCCCCTCCTAGAAGAAATCTTGAGGAAACATTGCATGCATTCATTGAAAAGCAAGAGACAATCAACACTCAAAATGCTTAAACTATGGCAGATTTAAAAGATACTCTTGCAAAGTTCACATCTGCTCTCAGTTTTCAGGAGAAAGGTAAGTTTCCCATCTTAACCACAACAAAATCCCAAAGGGCAATACAAATCAAGTGCAAGTAGCTCTGGAAGGCAACACATGGATCAAGTCAAATACGTCATTACTCTACGCAGTGGTAAGGTTATTGAAAAACCTATTCTTGAACCTTGTGAGGAAGAAGATGAGTTAGTCTTTGAGGGTAAGGAAGGGGTTGAACCTGAACATTGCCAAGAAAAGACTGATTCTCCACCAACACTTTCATTTCCTCATGCCATGACCAAACAAAGGAAAGTCAATCACAATTATGAAATCTTTGAAACTTTTAAACAGGTAAGGATCAGTATACCTTTGTTGGATGCTATTAAACATGTACCTTCTTATGCTAAATTTTTGAAAGACTTCTGCACCGTGAAGAGAAAACTGAATGTGGAAAAGAAAGCTTTTTTAGCTGAACAAGTAAGTGTCATTCTTCAAAACAATAATGCTTTGAAATATAAAGACCCTGGTTGTCCTGTAATTTCTTGCTTTATTGGAGAACATAAAATTAAAAGAGCTTTACTTGATCTTGGAGCTAGTGTGAATTTACTTCTATATTCAGTTTTTTAAAGTCTCAATCTAGGTGAGTTAAAACCAACTTCTGTAACTTTATTACTTGATGATAGATTTGTAAAAGTGCCTAGAGGAATAGTTGAAGATGTTTTAGTACAAGTTGATAAATTCATTTATCCTGTGGATTTTGTTATCTTGGATACACAACTTGTTGAAGTATGTAATTCAATTCCTGTTATTTTAGAACATCCATTTCTTGCAACTTCTAACACATTGATTAATTGTAGGAATGGACTAATGAAGTTATCTTTTGGAAACATGACATTGGAGATGAATGTTTTTAACATTTGTAAGCAACCTGGAGATGATAATGATTTACAGGAAGTAGATGTTATTGAAGAATTAGTTTATGATCAATTTGAATCTACTTTGAGTAAAACTGAGTTTAATGAATCTGAAGACTTGCAAATGATTTATTTTTAGGAAGAAATCACGGACAAGAAAGGCACCGAAAATGTTGATGCGGATCTTTTATCAAGATTGACAATAGATTCCATATCTAACATCACAACAATCGATGATTGCTTTCCTAACGAATCTTTACTTTCTCTTAGCTCAATGCCTTGGTTTGCTAATCATATCAATTTTCTTGATTCAAGATTTTTGCCAGCTCATTTAGATACCCTAGACAAAAGAAAGTGTTTGAGCGACATGAAGAAATTTTATTGGGATGACCCTTACTTATTCAAATATTGTCCTGATCAAATATTTTAAATATGCACTCCCGACAATGAAGTAAGTAGTGTCATTAAATTTTGTCATTCTGAGGCATGTGGGGGTCATTTCTCATCAAAGAAGACGACTGCAAAAATCTTACAATGTAGATCTTATTGGCCCCACCATGTCCAAAGACACGCATGCATTCTGCAAAACCTGTGAAAATTGTCAAAAGTTAGGATTTATTTTAAAACATAAAGAGTCTTTAGATAATCTTTTATTGACTCTTGAGATGTATCCTAATAGAGATGTGCATCATGCAACTCATGATTTATGACCCCATTTTCAAAAAGAGCATGCTTACATAGTCTTGGGAATCTAACTAAAATAAGACCTTATTTGTCAGTTTTTTTTTAAAACTGGATGGGAAGCTTATCCCCGACCCATAGAGGGCGTTTAAGCCGTTCTTGGACATAAAACCGAGGGAAGATGTGAGCCACAATCACTACTTGTACATACATATGTTCTATAAAAAAAGAGTGACTCCATCTAGCCTTCATATAGGTGATATGATTGCATTTTTAATTTCTCATCTATAAAATCTTCTCTTCCTTCCCTTTATTTCTACTCAACCCATACATTTAACAGATACAGAAGTGTGTAAAAATGGCAGGTTCCTCAAGTCATCAAATAAAAAATATTTATGTTTTTGGTGGATCCAGTCCTAGGAAAGAAAATGAGTTTTTAGAATCAGCAAATCATCTTGGTCAGGTACTCGCTGAGAGAAAGATTCATTTAGTGTATAGGGGAGGCAACCGTGGGTTAATGAGGAGTGTGTCAACAACTGCATTCTTAGACGGTAGTCAAGTTCTGGGTGTAGTTCCAAAAGCTTTAGCCAAAATGGATCTCATTGGAAAAACAGTTGGAGAGGAACTACAGGTATCCATAATGTCTAAACGAATGAATGCAATGTTTGATCATGCCGACACCTTCATTGCCTTACCAGGTGGTCTGGGCACATTAGAAGAGATATTTCATATTTTCTCTTGGTCCCAACTGAACATTCACCAAAAACCTATAGGTTTGCTTAATGTTAATGGTTTTTATGATAATTTGTTGTCTTTTCTTGATCATGTTGTGGAACAGAATTTTCTAACATCTTCGGCACGACAAATCATAATCTTTACTGCTATTGCTGAACAATTGATTGATCAATTGCAATCTTTCATTCCTGGAATGGATTCCTCCATGAGTCGAATAGATTGGTCAAAAAAGAAAAGCTGTAAAAAGCTTAGATTGGATTTGAGCCTTAGTTTGTAAGAACTTGTGTCTTTTGGTTTTATTAATAGCTTAGAATTTTCTGTTTAGTTATTTCTTCAGTGTGTTTCAGGTTTATCAATAGTCGCTGCTTTAGGTGATGTCTTCTATACTCTATCTTTCTACCTTACGACATTGAGGACAATGCCTCATTTTAGCTAGGGGAGAGGGTAGTAGTTGACACAAAACAAACTAATTTGTTTTTTTTGTTATTACAACCATTTGACAGAACTGCTATTATTAGGATTGCAGAGTAAGGAGTATTGACTCTTGAGACACATCTTAGTAAACATTCATAACAAAGTCTATCACAACACTTCGTGAAATATTCAGATTTACAAACTCTCGCATTATTATCACTTGATTATGCTCATATACTTATTTAACAAGTATTTATAAATCATCATTTTCACACACACACTTTAATATATGATTGTGGGTTGCACATTGGATTATTACATTATTTATATTCTTTTGTTAAAGGTAATAACTTAGGGAAAGAGATATTATATAGTTGGTAAAAAAAATGGTAAAAAATATAATAAAATAAAAATGTAGATAAGTTTGGTTTTGTAGCCTCCCTAACCTAAGTAATTAAGCTCGAAGGGGTGTTTTAACACCTAATACCCTAAAGTCAACTGACTTGGAAACTATTGGCCCAATGCTTGTTACATAGGTTGAGGAGAAAGCTTAAGGGAATCAAACATTGCACTATCTATATTTTAGTATGCAACCCGAGTTACTAAACTCTAAGGGGTGTCTCAACACCTAATGCCCTAAGACCAACTGGTCTGGGAGTCATTAGCCTAAAGCTCGTTACATGAGTTTATGATGCATTGTGTTTTAAGTTATTACTAAAAAAAGAGAAAAATAAAGAAGAAGATAATAATCCCAACCCAAGAAAGTTAACCTTAGACATTAGAATAAAATTTTGTTTTCTTCCAAGAAAAGCCCCATAGCTATGTTTTGATATATTGAGCATAAAATGAAGGTTTATTAATATCTTGATTTAGAAGTATGAAGCAGATATATAAATTTAATGAGATTTTGTTTATTTGGATAGATTAATGGAAGTTAAATGATGAATGCCTTGCTTTTTGGATTTTGTAAATTATTTTTCTACTTAATGCTTTAATTACTAGGAACTAGTAATAAGCTGGTTGGGGGATGTGATTAGTACTTAAAAGTGCATTGTTATTAAGGCTTTATATAATCATATTGTATTTTTAGTATCATTAAATTCTCTAACTTAAGCATGTTTTATAATAACAAGTCTGATAATATAAGGTAGCTTTAATTTATGGTAAATGCTCATTTTAAACGTAGGCAAATCTCACAATTAAAAGGATTGATTGATGTGATAAACTATTGAAAATAAAAGGAAAAAAGGAAGGGCTAATGTTAAAGAAGAGATGCTGGATCAAATTGGAATACCATTCAGTCATTTGATCATATCTGGAATTGTGGACCTTGGATTGATATTTAGTTTATTGTTCTGAAAATTTAAGATATAGGCCTACAACTTTCATGAAGAGTGAAAGACCCAAATCTTCCGTTTTCAAATTCAAAGCTTGGCTACAAAAGAGAAGTCAGAATCTGTCCTGCAATCCAACCCAAACACTGCTCAGACTTTTACCCATAAATAGAGTTCTAGAAGGCCATATGACATCCCATTTGGTGGGTGGAAAGATAAGACAATTTAAAATAACTTTCATGCAGACCACCTATTCAAATTTTAATGTTAACAATGACATTTCATCCAGACAATAGCTTGAGGGCTATCCACCACTCAGTAGTTTAGCCATATCTCGAGTTGTAGTGATCTAAATGCTCTAAAATTTTATGGGTGGAAATAGGAGAAGATTGCCAACAACTTTCATAAAGAACACTTTGCCAAATTATGATTGCATCAATGTCATTTCATCTAGCAAAATGCTTGAGTGTTGCTGTCCACCAAGTCAACTAAATCAATAGTTGGCCACTACATCAATAATCAATTACCAAATGAATAGTTATGAATTTTAGCCTTTAAAAGGAGGCATTTGCCATTCATTTAGGCATCTTGGTTTTCAGATGAAGATCATTTTCTTGCTTTCTCTCTTTGTAATGTTCAAGTTTTATTTCATGTTATATTTTCATTAATCTCTTGTTTATGCTTTTAATTTCCTTTACCACTCTTAGTTAACTTATATCATAATTATGTTCTTATCTTGTTTATTTATGTTCTTCTTCTTCATTATGTCTAGCTAAGTTAATATTGTCAAGGTGAAAAGGTTTCACTAATGGTGTTAGAATATGTATAATATAAACTCAACATGGACTTCAATATTTATATCCAAGAAAGTTTGTTATTAATATGTCTTATCTTTTTATCTTACTAATTCTTAATACCTTGCTTGTTAAATGATTAATCTAGATTTATGTTGTATAACACTTGGTACAATAAATGCTTGATCCTTCATAATCTTTGGCCAACATCGTTGTTATGAGAGGAACTTGATTTGTTGTTAACATAAGTTAGCATCATGAATTCCTGACAATATTTAAAAGTATGGTGTTATTAAAATAAAATAATTAATATGATCATGTTAAAAATTTATAATGAACTATTAAGGATAAATCATCTGATTGGAACCTCCTTTGTGTGTGATTTTCAGTTGAGTAATAAAAAGAGTTTATACTATACTTATTTATAATACCATTAGTGGATCCTCTAACCTTGACAATTGTTTTTATCATTGTTTAATCCTCACATTAATCTCACATTTCAAAGATCTCTTTAACTCTTTGTTATATTATATATATTATTTATAATTTATAATTTATATAGTTGACCTCCCTGTGGTTTGACTATGGTCTTGCTGGGTTATTTATTACTTCGACACTCCTGCACTTGGGATAAGACATCAACTCTTTGATCGTGTCACATTGCACTAATGCTTGAATTACATCATGAATTGGATGTTGGTGACTATCAAGGTTTAAGAAACAATTTCAATGGTAAAGAACGTGGCTGAGGCAGAAGATTGCAAGGACGGGAACACCCATGCTTTTGAAATTATAAACATTGAGTTAGTTCTTGAAAACATAGTGCTAAGAAGGCCAAATATTTCAAAACAACTAAATAAGGATGACAACTAAATGCTTTTTGGAAAATAGAATTCCATTTCAATATAACCCTAACAGTAGAATGCCAAAAAGGGTCAATCTGATGAAGATAAAATGTGTTGATCAGAGATTTATGCTTGGATATAAGCCTAAAAGGGAAGATTACAAATGGGCTGCTGGTATGAGAAGAAAGAAGAAAATGGCCAAAATTAAGGGAAGAAAGCCTGAAAAAAAAAAAGGATTTAGCCATCCCTCCAATCGGGATTTCATTTCCAAAGGCTACATATATGATGCAACCTGACAAAGAAATGGAAAGCCTTGGTTAAAAAATCTTTACAGTAGACATGAACAACTTTGATGAAGATAAGGTCAAAAGAGATGACAAGAAGACAGAGCCTGGAAAGGAGGATGAAGTGTTGCCGCAACTAACCATCCATACTTTGAAAGAAGTCTCCTCCAAGACTTTCGTGTGAAAGTTGACTAAGGGCAAGAAGTTTTAAAACTAGGTGATATAGAAAGCTCCAGTGGTGTTTAAAATGTAAACCAATATTATTTGTCTTAAAATATTTTTATCATTGCTTTTGTTTAACCCTTTTTTGTTTTTCTTGTTGACGATTAAGGCTCAAGCTATCAACTAGGTTTTATCTTTATTGTTGAGTCCACTTTTTTTGAATGATGTGATCATGTATTTTCCCAAAATTATCTCTTTATTTTACTTATGTATTTACTCCGTACACTTTTCACTTTCAGGAATCTTGAAAGCAGATCTTACACAACATTACATACACCTAGCATCGAGAATAAATGGTCACACTATAACGAATATGTGGTAGCTATGAAAGAAGAAGAATAAGATGAAAATAATATCAAGGAATTCACAAAATTAATAGAGCAATATGAGCACACCTAAAAACCCACTACAAAAAAACTTGAAACCATAAACGTGGGTGATGATCAAGTTAAGAAGGAGTTAAAAATAAGAGCCTTGATTACTTTTGAGGAAAGATTAGAAATGATTGCCCTGATACAAATATATACATATGCTTTTTCCTTGTCCTACGAGAAGGATGCAAACCAGTCAAACAAAAGTTCAGGAGAACCCACCTAGATGTCCTGATCAAAGTCAAGATAAAAATTAAGAAGCAGTGAAATATTGACTTTTTAAAAGTAGTTAAATATCAACGATGAGTATCTAACATAGTTTTTGTATCGAAGGAGGGGAAGATCAGAGTCTGTGTGGATTTTAGGGATTTGAACAAAGCTAGTCCCAAAGATGACTTTCCCTTGCCACATATGGATGTTTTGGTCAACAATGCTGCACGCAGTTCTACGTATCCCTTCAAGGATGGCTTCTCAGGGTACAACTAGATAAAAATGGCTCCAAAAGATAAGGAGAAAACAACCTTTATCACACTTTAAGGAATATTCTGCTACAAGGTTATGCCATTCGAGTTGAAGAATATAGGGCCACCTACCCGAGGGCCATGGTGACTCTATTTCATGATATGCTGCGTAAAGAAATTAAGGTGTATATGGATGATATTATTGCCAAATCCAAGAAAGGAGAGAGTCATGTCCAATTTTTAAGGAAGTTATTCAAAAGATTAAGGAAGTACAAACTTAGGCTTAGCCCAGCAAAATGTTCATTTGGAGTTAAGACCGGGAAGTTGCTGGGATTCATGGTAACTGACAGAGGCATAGAAGTGGATCCTAATAAAGTGAAGGCCATTCAATCTATGACATCTCCTAAGATAAAGAATAAGGTGAGAGGATTCTTAAGAAGCTTGAACTATATTGCTTGGTTCATATCCTAGCTAACAACAACATGTGAACCTATCTTCCAGCTACTAAGGAAAACAAATCCTAGAACTTGAAATGAAGAGTGTCAAGAAGCCTTTAATAAAATCAAGCAAAACTTATAAAACCTGCCTCTGCTTATTCCTTCTATTTTCGGAAGGCCTTTGATATTATGTTTGACAGTGACTAAAGTAGCCATGAGATATGTACTAGGCCAACATGATGAAACCAGAAAGAAAAAGCCATTTATTATCTTAGTAAGAAGTTGATATAATACGAGTATAGATACATGGTGATAGAAAAGCTATGTTGTGTGTTAGTTTGGGTGGCAAAAAGATTACAACATAATATGTTGTATCATATTACATGCTTGATTTCAAAGGTGGATCCCTTGAGGAATATCTATGAGAAGCCCTATCTATCAAGTCACATTGCAAGATGACAAGTTATGTTAGTAGAGTACGACATAATGTATATGATAAGGAAAACCATAAAAAAGAGCGCAATTGCTGACCATTTGGTTGACAATGCCATTGAAGATTATGAGCCATTGGATTTTGATTTTCTTGATGAAAATATGTTGTTAATTAAGGAAGAAGAAGAAAAATATAGATTGGTGGACCATATATTTCGATGGGGCAGTAAATATATATGGTAATGGAGCTAGCGCAATAATATTCTCTCATAATAATAAGTATTACCTGTTTTAGTTAAGCTGCAATTTGAATGCATCAATAATACAACTAAGTATGAGGCTTGCATCCTTGGTTTAGAAGTTGCATTAAAGTAGGAAATCTAAAAAATAGATATGTATGGTGACTCAATGTTGATTGTTCACCAGGTGAAAGGAGAGTGGCAAACTAAGGAAGAAAAGATGAGACCTTACCAAGAATATCTATCCAAACTATGAAAGAGTTTGAAGAGATAAAGTTCATCCATCTAGGAAAAAAAAGGAAACAATTTGTTGATGCTTTGGCCACACTGATTTCCATGGCTAGAATTGACTTTGGGCATAAGTTACAACTAGTACACAATGATATAAGGAATTTCCCAACTTATTGTTCCTTAGTTAAAGGAGAGATAGAAGGGAACCCTTGGTACTATGATGTCAAGAACTTTGTGCAAAACCAGAAATATCTCGTAGGAGCCTCCAAAGTAGATAAGAAAACCTTGAGAAGATTGGCTATGGATTTTTACTTAAACGAAGGGGTTGATGCAACCATATTATTTGATAGTTTTACCCACATTTACCTAGTATTTTATCCATGTTTTATATATAAAATGCCTTGATAATCTTTATTTTATGTTTTAAAGGCACTTTTGGATATAAGATTCGAAAAGGAGTAAATTGGAGATAAAATTCAGACCATGTTCAAAACCTGTGTTGAATATTGGCAGATTTGACCTCTGATCAATGTTTGGTGCAGAACTTGAGTTGTAGAGGTTAAAATGAAGTGATTCTAGTGGATTAGAAAGATAACATCCATACCTTTTTATACATATATAGCAAGAAAAATAAAAAAGAAAGAGGATGGAAATCATAGCCTTCAACTTGAATATCTTGAGTATCTTGAGTTAGAGAAATCTATTTGATGCAAAATCAATTTTTTTGGATTCTTGACTCAAAGACCTATCAACCTACCAAATTTCAGTAGAAAAGGAGCATATATGAGAGATATATGATTTTTCTAAGACAACTTATAAATTCTGCTAACAGACAAGTTTTGTGAAGAAACAAGTCCAAGTAACTTCCAAACCATCCAAACCGACATGAAAATTGTTTCTTTGTATGAAAAAGATCTTTATTTAGGTTGCTGCTCAAGGAGCTTGCTACTCCTAACATGAAGAATCAACCATTGTGCATAAACATCAACAACAACACCAACTTCGAGCTCAAGTCTGGGTTTATATAGCTACTACCAATATTCAATGGACTTGCTGGAGAAAACCCTTATACTCATCTCAAGAAGTTCCACATGGTTTACGTTTGCATTGCCAACGCTAAAAGTGATTATGGTAAAGATATTTTGTCTATGGAAGTAGGATATGAAGTAAGATCTTTTGCCAACACAAAACATGCAAGAATTAGCCTTGGCTTCGTAAGCTTTGCAAACCGCCCCCTATGGTAACGTTTTTATTGATTTAGTAATTTCACATAAAAAGCTTTTGCTATCTATTTTACAGGCACCCGAGTTAGAATTGAAACCTTTGCCTGATAATTTGAAGTATGTTTTCATTGGCGATGACACGACCAAAGAGTTGATGTCTTCTCCCAAGTGTAGGAGTGTCGAAGTAATAAATAACCCGACAAGACCGAGGTCAAACGTAGGGAGGTTAACTATATAATAATAATAATAATAATAATAATAATAACAATAATAACAACAACAACAACAAGAATAACAACAACAACAACAATAATAATAAGTTGAAGAGAGCTTTGAGATGTGATATTGATTTAAGGATTAAACAGTGATAAAAACAATTGTCAAGGTTAGAGGATCCACTAATGGTATTTCAAACTAGTATAGTATAAACTCTTTATTACTCAACTGAAACCACACACAAAGGGGGTTCCATTCGGATTATAAATTGTTAACATGATTACATTAGTTATCTTATTCGAATAATTCTAATACTTGTAAATTTTGTCAGGTATTCATGATTATAACTTATGTTAACAACAAATCAAGTTCCTTTCATAGCACAGGTGTCGGTTATACCATACGGTTTGGGCTATAAAAGTGCCAAGTATTTGTTGTACCAAGGTTATACAACATAAATTTAGATCAACCATTTAACAAGCAAAGTATTAAGAGTGAATAAGATAACAAATACAAAACATGTTAGTATCAAACATTAAAGTCCATGTTGAGTTTATACTATACTTATTCTTACACCATTAGTGTAACCTTTTCATCTTGACATAATAAACTTAGCTAAACATAATGAAGAAGAGAAACATAAATAAACAAGATAAGAACATAAATAAGATATAAGTTAACTAAGTAAAGGAAACGAAATGAAAAGCATAAACAAGAGATTAATATAAACAAAACTTAAGCATTACAAAAATATAAAGAGAGGAAGCAAGAGCATGATTTTGATCTGAAAACTAAGATGCCAAAATGCATGGCAAATGCCTCCTTTTATAGGCCAAAATTTGGAACTATTGATTTGATGACTAATTGTTGAGTGGGTGGCCACATCTTGACTTGGTGACAATCCTTATCTTCTTGTCTGAACAAAACATCATTGCTAACGTCAGAATTTGAATAGATTGTCTCATAAAAGTTCTAGGAAATTGTCTCAACTTTCCAACAAAAAAAGAATCAGTGCATTTGGGTTTCTAGAACTCGAGATATGGGCTGAACACTGAACAGTGTCTGGGCTGCAGGACAGATTCTGACTTCTCTGTTGTTGCTAAGATTTGGACTTCCAAATAGCATAATTGAGTCTTTCACTCCGCATGAATGTTTTAGGCCTATGTCTTAGATTTCTAGCCATACTAACCAAATTGAAATCCAAGATCTATAGCTTCAGATATGACCCAATGACTGAATAGTGTTCTAGTTTGGACTGAACCAACATCTCTTTTCTAAGCTTAACCCTCTCTTTATCTTCTCAATTTCAGTAGTTAAACTCATCAATCAATCATTTGATTTATGTGATAGGCCTGCATTTAAGATGAACATTTACCATAAATTAAAGGTATCTTATAGTATCAGACTTGTTATTATAAAACATGCTTTAGTTAAGGAGTTATTGATGCTTTAAGTGCCAAATGATAATATAAAACCTTGATAAAAATGCACGTTTAAGTACTAATCAGGCGATAACAATACACTCCATGTTATCATAGCAAAAGGTTTGACAAGTGCGCAAGAGGAAAAACTTTTGAAATTGTTGCGCGATCACAAAATAGCCATTGGTTGGACTTTAGTCGACATCAAAAGCATTACTCCTTCAATGTGTATGCATCATATACTATTGGAGGACAATGCAAAACCAATAAAGGAAATGTAAAGGGGGTTGAATCCACCTATAATGGAGGTAGTGAAAGCTGGAATTTTGAAACTATTGGATGCAAGAGTCATTTACCCTATCACAGATAATAAGTGGGTGGTGCCAATCCATGTGGTGCCCAAAAGACTTGAATCACATTGGTAAAGAACAAAGATGATGAACTCATTCCTACTCGCATCTCGAGTGGTTGGAGTGTGAGTTGATTATAGAAAGCTTAATTTTTCTACACAGAAAGATCACTTCTCATTACCATTCATGGACCAAATGCTTGAATGCCCAGCAGATAAGTCTTTTTATTGCTTTCTTGATGGATATAATGGATATAATCAGATTATTTTTAACCTTGAAAATCAAGAACAAACTATCTTTACATGTCTATTTGGTACATATGTATATAGGATAATGCCCTTTGGTTTGTGTAATGCACCTGCAACTTTTCAAAGATGAATGATGTGTATTTTTTCTGACTATGTTGAAAGAATAATTAAGGTTTTCATGGATGATTTCACGGTGTATGGTGATTCTTTTGATAAGTGTTTAGAAAATTTATCTTTAGTTTTGAAAAGATGTGAAACTAACATTGTATTGAACTATGAAAAGTGTTATTTTGTAGTAGAACAAGGAATAGTTCTTGGGCATGTTGTGTTATGTGGTTTAGAGGTTTTTAAAGCTAAAATAGACTTTTTTTCATCACTACCTTACCCCTCTTGTGTGAGGGAGGTTCGTTCTTTTCTTGTCCATGCAGGTTTCTATCGACACTTTATCAAATATTTCTTGAAGATTATAGCACCCTTGTCGAAATTGTTAGCCAAAGAGGTGGATTTTATATTTGATCAAGCGTGTAAACATGCCCAAAATAAACTTATGAGGCGTATCACATCTACCCCTATCATGCAACCACCAAATTAGGATGAACCTTTTGAGATAATATGCGATGAGAGTGACTACGCGGTAGGAGCTGTACTTGGATAAAGAATAAGGAAAAATTTACATGTTATCACATATGCTTCCCGCATATTGGACGAAGCGCAATGCAATTACCATACAACTAAAAAAGAACCTTTTACAGTGGTGTTTGCTCTAGAAAAATTCAAGTCCTATTTACTTGGTACAAAAGCTGTTGTTTTTACTGACCATGCAACTTTAAGGTATCTTTTGAAGAAAAAAGAATCCGAACCAAGATTGATTAGGTGGATCTTTCTTTTACAAGAATTTGATTTTGAGATCAAAGATAAAAAAAAGGTTTTGAAAATCATGTAGCTGATCACTTGAGTTGACTGCAGACCAATGATATATAAACCGAAACAGTAAGAGAGACATTCCCCGACGAGCAGTTGTATATGTTACATTCCTTTAGAAAACTATGGTATGCTGATTTGATGAACTATTTAGTCACCAAAGAATTCCCTTTATATTTGTCTAAATCCCAAAAAGACAAGTTACAAACAAATGCTAATTATTATTTTTTGGAAACCTTATTTGTGGAAATTTTATGCGGATCAAGTAGTTAGAAGTTGTGTAATACAAGATGAATTTCATTTCATTCTCACCTTTTATCATTCTCATTCTTGTGGTGTGCATTTTGGAGCAAAAAAAAACAGCCTGGTACTTAAAAGTGGTCTCTATTGGCCTTTTATTTTTAAGGAATCATATCACTTTTGCAAATCATATGAAAAACATCAAAGAACAGGTAATATCACTTATAAGAATCAAATGTCTTTAACTAATATCTTGTAAGTGGAATTTTTTATGTTTGAGGTATTGATTTTATGGGTCCATTTTCTTTTTCTTTTGGTAATCTTTTTATCCTTCTTGCTGTTGATTATGTATCCAAATGGATTGAGGTGAAAACCATATGAACTAACGAAGTTCAAATTGTTTTAAATTTTGTCAGGACTCGCATACTTGACAAACTTGGAATCCTCAAAGCTATCATTAGTGATCGTGGCACTCATTTTTACGATCGTTAAATGGAAGCATTACATGCAAATACCATATGACTCATCGAACTTCCACAACTTACCATCCTCAAATGAATGGCCAAGTTGAAATTTCAAATGGAGAAATCAAGTCCATTTTGGAGAAGATGGTGCAACCTAACCTGTGAGATTGGAGTCTACGACTTGGTGATGATCTTTGGGCTTATCGGATTGCTTACAAATCACCTATAGAAATGTCACCTTATAGGATAATTTATGGGAAAACATATCATCTACCAGTGGAGCTTGAAACAAAATATATATTATTGAAATATGAATATCACAATAAGTACAGTAACATAAATTTCCAATAATTTAAAAAGGTACATATGTATTCTTATTCTATTCCTTTTCCCTTTTTGTTTCATTTAGAACTCCTTCTCATTTATCTACTGAAAACTATTTCATCTCTCATTTCCAATTTCCATTCAAGATTCCATTATAATCAACCGTAACTGTTTCACCCACCCATTATTAATACTCTTTTCATCGGTATCATCATCATCCCATCAGCATAACGTATAGAGATCCCTTTATCCAAGATCCTAATATACACTAAATGTATGCTAGTAAATTTTTTTGGTGATCCCCTTACCCTGGGATCCTAACATGTGCTAAATGTATGCTAATAAAAAACACGGTGATTGCCCTACCCTAGGATCCTAACATACACTAAATGTATGTTAGTCAAAAACACGATGATCACCCTACCCTGGGATCCTAACATACACTAAATGTATGTTAGTAAAAAACACGATGATCCCCTTACCCGGGTCCTAACATATACTAAATGTATGCTAGTCGATGCACAGTGATCCCCTTACCCGAGATCCTAACATACACTAAATGTATGTTAGTTGAGACACATATTACAATTCTCATATTTTCTTGGTCCATGGTACTCCCATCACTTGGTAATTCACACAAGGGTCATTCACCTTGAACACACATACATTCAGGAATAGTTTTTAGACTCGGCCCGGTCTAAGGCCCGGGTTTCGGGTTTTGATCAGTTCACCGGGTTTTAACCAGGTCGCCTGGGTCAATTCTTTTTTTTTTAAATCAAAACGACGTCGTTTTAGTAAAAAAACAAAAGTCAACGGGTTGCAACCGGGTTTTTGACCGGGTCTTGCCGGGTTAACCGGGTCGCCGGGTCAGCCGGGTTTTTCCTTTCCCTATTTTTTCTTCAACCCGACCCGGTTCTAGCCCCGGGTCGACCCGCAGGGCCGGGCCGGGTTTCAAAACTATGCATTCGGGATACTATCCGAAATAACAACATCATTACACCAACTTCCATCCTTTCACATAATATCCAACGTTTGCAAATTCACATCTCACATTATTAACATATTAAATTCTTGAATTTAACTAGAAAGCTTAAGTGAGGATCACCTACCTGCAGTAAAAGCTCTACTCATGCTCCCCTACTACGGTCTCTCCTGCAATCACAAGCTTATCTAATAAATTTTTCTCATTCAAGGATACGTTTCATAATAACCATATCAACAACCAATATAGTTTTTTCTTTCAATCATTCATTTCTTTATATTTTTCTCATTACACCTATTAATATCGTCATTCTTTGTCCAACCATAGCTATCATTCCCCTTTTTTTATATATATTTTTTTCTCATTACACCTATTAATATCATTATTCTTTGTCCAACCATAGATATATATATATATATTTGAACTGTTACTGTTTAAATCTCAAACTGTTACTATCTAGACCTTGAATTGTTACTGTTTAGACCTTGAACTATTACTGTCCAACCATTATTGTCTAAACCTTGGACTATTACTATCCAATTGTTATTGTCTTAAACTGTTACTGTCTAGACCTTGAACTATTACTAACCAACTATTACTATCTTGAACTATTACTGTCTAGACCTTCAACTGTTACTTTCTAGACCTTGGACTGTTACTGTCTAGACCTTGGACTGTTACTATCCAACTATTATTGTCTTGAATTGTTATTGTCTAGACCTTAGATTGATACTGTCCAATCGTTACTGTCTTGAACTGTTACTACCAGCAGAGGTCGCATTCCAACCTCTCCTCATATGTTTAACTATATTTGGAGTTATAGGACTTCGTTTTAAGTAAGGTTGGTCTCGTTTGAAAGCTAAGACACGAGGCTACAAGTCCCCTGAAGGAAGGAGAACCCAGTTCTGCCTCCAAGAAAGTCAAAATCACTCATCAATGAATCAGACCTACTACCCTACAAGGTCTGTCATGATCTAGTCTTGGTTGGTGACCTATATAGCTCCAAATTGAGCAAGATCAATTTTATTAGTTAGTCAACATCCAAAACTATAATTTTTATGAAGGAACCTAATCCTAATTCTTTCATCTTTTTATCCGAACTCTCTCTGAAAGTCAGGAGATAAACCTGTTCAGATTCGTCAACCTTTCCATTCACACACAGCATCCACAAACAACCTATTATAATAGATTCCATAAGGAAAAACCACAATTTCCCCTCTTTTCTCTTTATATGGCTGACCATCGTTTACTTAATTACTCATACATTTTCTTTGACAAATCATCGTAATTTCACGCCCTTAATCACATACAATACATGACTTAACTTAATTTTAACAACTAATACTTTCCCCCCAATTCAAGTCCAAGAACCCTAATCTATAATTCAACATCAAGGCATCAATTCATAATCGAATTTGAAACAATTTATAAGATCATGTTTAGAACACCTTACCCGGTAAGAATCAAGGTTTCGATCTTCAACCAGTCCAAGATTTTCGACTCCCTACTTTTTTTTTCTAATGATAGTCAGCCCTCCCTCTTCTCTTCTTGTTCAAATTTTCTTTTTAATCCCTTGCCCACAAGTGTTTATTCTAGCTATAAACCCTTAGTCTTGGATGGGTTCTTGAAATTTTAGTGTTTCTCTCTTGATTTTGCAAGAATGGATACAAAAACTCCCTTTTTTTCCTTATGGTTGCTATAGATTTTTTGTGAGAAGAGAAATATTTATGCCCTATAATTTCTCTTATTTGCATTTAGGCCCCATTTCCTTTAAGTGTTTTATTTTCCCCCCACATCTTTTTCTTCTTATAATTAAGCTATACTTTTTTTCATTTCTTAGAATTCCACTCCATAACTTTTAGATTAGTTTATTTTCTTTAATTTAACTAATCCTCAACATTCATAACTTGTGGGCACATACCTGTTTCTCCATCCCAATAAGTCATTCCAACCATAGATGAACTTGCTCGAGACACCTCTCCTATTTGTATTAAAAGATAGTATAAGTATCACTTCATAACTTTACCATAATGTGAATTCTAATAATATCATTGAAATCTCATTCACATAAGTTCATTACTATGAATTCATTTTCCTTCAACTAATTTTCTCATTACACCTTCCATCCCTATTTTATTGCTCAAAAGCACTGTTTCATAGTTCATTTATAAGAAAAGTTCTTGAGTTGAACTTGGCTTGACTATTTTTAAAGATAAGACACTAATCTACAAATTTTTTGAAGGGTAGGGAAACCCATTTTTATCCTTAAAGTTTCCAAATTCATCCATTATTATACTTAATAAAATCTATCTAGTATGGTTGAATTCGACCCTCCTTCAGTTTTTAAGTCATATCATTGTTTCATATTTCATTTATAAGAAAAGTTCTAGACCTTGAATTTAAACTTGGCTTAACTCTTTTTAAAGATAAGACACTAATCTACAACTTTTTTTAAGGGTAGGGAAACCCATTTTTATCCTTAAAGTACCCAAATTCATCCGTTTATCTAGTATGGTTGAATTCAACCCCCCTTCAGTTTTTAAGTCATATCGGGAGTTATATAGTTCCAAATTTATTATGAAAAATTCCATTTCAAAGTTAACATTCATGCCTACAAAATTTGTAAAGAAACCAACTCCAAAATATATCATTTTAGGGCTCAATTTAAACCATCACAGTAACATCTACAATCTGCCTAGTTTTATGTCGACTACCCTTACTTGGTTGTTGGCTTATATTTGGAGTTACACAACTCCAAATTAAGCAAGGTTAGTTTCATTTGAAAGGTAACATCTATTCCTACAAATGTTATGAATAAACCTTCTTAAATTTTTTTCTTTTTCAATCACTAATCTTATCATAAGTTTAATAAACAAAATTGTCCAGTTTTCCAATCTACTCATTTGACAACTGTCATCTTAAGCTTCATACAACTTTTATTTCTAATTAAGATCTTGTTAACATTATTATCCTTATGATTTTCTTCCTAATTAAGGTTTATGACTCATATGTGTGCAATAACTAATCTCTCCCATTTTGACAAGTAATACTCTTTATACAAGTTTGACTTTAAGTACTCCTTCATCCTTGTGAACCCATCATTATATTTCTAAATCTTTACCCCTACTTCATCAACACTAAGTCATACCTTGATCTTTCACTCAAAATAACCTATACTAGGAAGTAGTGATGTCATTAGGCAAGGATCAACTTCTTTGTTGTTCTTACATTACTTAACTTAGCCTTCTCATAACATAATTTTCATTACACAAGGTATACTAAATCAGCAATTCAAATCTTCCCTGAATCCTTATTTGGCCAAAACATACTAGACCTATTTCATCAAATTCTTTCATCTCAATTACTTCATTTCTCATCTTATTCTCACAATTATGTTTTACAAGTTATATTTTAGTCCTTAAACATGTAGTATGGCATGAACCGTGTTCTTTCTTATCTCTATGCAAGAGTAGAATTCCTTAATTTAATAATTTCATCTTTAATAACTATCTTTCTTTCATTCTACTACATTCATAATCACACAACACATCATTAACCATATACCTCATGTTTGTTCATAATATATACTTATGCAAGGACACACTTCACCAATCTAACCAACTCTACTTTAAGTCATAATATATACCCATTGATTTATTTCAAATTTATAATTTGAATGTATCCTTTTATCACACATTTCATGTTAATATCATAATATCAATATATAACATTTATTCATAATTCTTTGCACATTCAATATTCAATTAATCCCAACGGTGACTTTATATTGCATCATGTTTAGCATAACATATCCAAGTTGCAGATCAATCCAACGGTTATGGAACATAACCTAACTGGCCTTAAAGAATGGAGACTTACTGTTCAGGAAGAGCCATTTATGGTCGGGGAATTTGTTTCTGATCTTCACTGTTCAGACTTCAGAGAACATTTGGATGAACAACTTATCAAAATTACATCCCATCCAATGGTTGATGGAGGAGAAAACATTTAGTGACTGCGGCTGAGAAGAATGGTGTTTTCCCAAAATATTCCACCAGTCATATCTCACACACAAAGCCTGATATTGAAAACCCCTCAAGCTAGAATGTATCAGACACAACAATGAATAATATACCCAAAGGTCAACACAATCCAAAGATGTAAAGTGTATGGTTGTCAAAGTGCTTGCCCTCAATGTGTTTTCTCTAAAAAACCAACTCAATCTCACCTAAAGCTCTCAATCATGGTTGATTCCCTCAAAATTTTAGGAGAAGATGTAGGCTTTACAAGCCATTTTTGTGGATTTTGGTTTTGCATTTGTAATAGCCTTTAAAAAAAGGAATTTTGTTTTGCCCTAAAGACCCATTTACCACTCATAATTATATATATACCCTTTTCTATCCAATCCAGGTCTATTGGTATTTTTGCAAGGTCTTCCTGGACTCCGATTAACCTGAAATTATAATTCAAGCTACCAAAATATATCAAGGGTTTACTCATAATATGCCAGCTCCATCCAACAGTCAGATTGAAAGATATGCTCAATACCATAAAACTAGACAATCAATAATGTTTTCGCCAAAAATCTAAATTTGGCTTCCTACATGATTTACTTAAATTTTTTGGGTTCTCAAGTTAATTCATTAAAGATTTCTATTCATAATTATCATAACATTTTTCTTAATTTTAAAAGCGCGATTCTACACAGGATTCATACTACCAATGAATGTTTCTCATGCAAAGGGTCATTTTTTTTTAAAACTCCCTTCTATTTTTCTATAAATCATCATCTTCAAATTTATAAGTTTCCTCCTTTAAATGATATTTTTATCAGATTTGGAAATTTAAACTATTTATCGCTAATTAATATTTCATTTACTCATGCTTGCCCTATTTAATAATTACTCTGATTTGCTAATTTTTAGATCAGGGGTTTTACACACCATGTTTCTTAATTATCCTATTCATGATTTATCAGGACTTTACACTTAATCAGAGACAAGGCATGAAATTTTTGTCTCCCCTTTTCTCTTATACCTGAACTAATGAATTTACGTCTTGTTTGGTTGTCCCCTAATATTTTTTTATTTTTTATGTACTATATCATAACTAGCTATTACAATGTTCCATTCAAATTCAAGTAAAATCTCATTGTTTAGGATTATCTATCCTACCCATATATTTTGTTCCATGTTTTGTTACAAATTTCACCTATTAGAATTTCCACTAAATCATTCATATATTGTAATTATAATTTACCGGGGTTTCACACAATTTCTCATATTTTCTTCTTTACAAGCTTAATATCTAAAGTCCCTTACAAGACTTATTGTCATAAGCATTGTAAAGGTGGGGCAACTGTCATAACCTAATTTTGTGTTTCCCCTAAAATTACCATTTTTTTAAAATGAAAAGCAACAAAAAAAATGAAAAAGCAAATACTAGCAACTTGGCAAGAGCAGGCTTAGAAGGATTTCAAATGGATGGAGGATCCAAGCAAGAGTTTTGGGCAAAATTGGAAGCCCAATTATACTCCAATATACCCAAGACTAAAAGACAATGCAGATTCAATGTCAAATTAAATGATTATTGAATAAATCTGCATAAAAATTAAGTATAGGGACTTAATTAAATTGTTAATAGGCCAATTCGATCTAATCATGGACCCAATTAAAGGATTAATTAAGTTTAAAAATTGATTTGGGCCAAATTAAAAGAATTAATTATGAGCAAAGACTTAATTAGACTTTTAATGAGTCAAATTAATTTTATTAGGGATTTAATTGGTGAAAATTAAGTTTGGAATCTTGATTTGGGCTTATTTGAGAAGATTATAATTTTAGAGGACTAGAATTAATTTTTCCAAACTCAATTGGTTGAAATTAGGGATGAAATGACAATAAAATCAAAGTTTGAAGGTCAATTAATGGCCAAATTGAAGAAATTAAGAGCCAAGTACTAAAATGGAAGGAGTTAAACTTAGGAGTTGGTGTTTGAGTTTGGCAGGAGTATAATTGTATGAAATTGAAAGTTATAAGGTAATGACAGGAGAAATTAAAAGAAGTTAAGAGATCAGGGGCTAATTTGACCTTTGGTTAAATCCCAATTCTAGAACCCTAATTGACTAAGGGTTATCAAAACGACACACTTTATTTAAATGAAATGGTGCGTTTTGGGCAAAATATTTGGTTTTAGTTCAAAACAACATCATTTTGATAAGTTCAAAAGTTAAAAAATAAAAAAAAGGTCAGATGACTTGTCGTTTGTTTGCTACAAATCTTCCTCCCTAAAGATCTTGAGAAGGTTGGTTTTGTTGCCACCTTACAAGACTGAAATCACCCTTATCTCTTTCCCGAACAGGACAATAAACGTACCCCTCACACCCTGCGTGTTGTACTCCTACGTCGAAAAAATAAAAGCTCTTTTGCAACATTAAAGGCACTACTACAAGAAGCCAAAACCTACGCCCCAACCAGCCAGGCTTGCTAATGTGCCCTTTTGTTGACTTTAAAACACTACAAAGCCTGACCTTCAGCCTCAATAAATGGCCTGGATTGATTCTTCTACATCAAGGGAGGAGAACGGTCTAACTCAGGGCACCTGAAAGGATCCTAGTGGCCCTTTAAAAACTCATGCAAAAGATCATACTAGAGGGGAAGAAAAGAAAAGAAACAACAGAGATTACCTTCTAAACCACTGATCCTCACCTTTTGTTACTAAGGTCTCTATCTCCTCTCAAACACACAACTACATGGCCACACATACAATATCTCAATGAAAGGTACCAAGAAAGCAACATCTTAAGATAAGGTAAGCTTTCAACTTTGATGAGGGGGTGTAGCTTAATAAGCACACTCTCTCTTTTCATTCTCTTTCCATTGTTATCTTCTACAATGACTGTTCATTGTACCTCATTTGTTGTTCTTAGACTTTTGTTAGTGTTTTTTTAAGCTTGTGTAGGCCAAATACATGTTGTTGATGGTTAAGAAAATGAAAAACAATTTATGAAACAATGTTATAATATGTTTTTGTCTTGCTATAGAACATAGACTATGCTTGGTATTTTGCCTATAATTCCCTGTTTCTTGTTGTTTTAATGGTTAAAGTAAGTTGTTTTGAGTGTGCTTAAGTTTTGTTTGCTAAGTTTAGTATGTTTTCTAGGCTCTTAGTGCATTTTTTTTGTTTGATTGCATATCTGCCATTTTTAGTTTTCTAGGCATTTCTGTATTTTTTTTCTTGTGCAATGTTCTTAGGAAGAACATTGTTGTGGTTACATAACTTAAACTAGTTTTGGTCCATTTCTTTGCACTATCTACTTCGTACAACACCCCTAGCCAGTTCTATAGACTTCTTTTGCCTCAATAACATGTTGTTCATGGTTTTAATCTTAGAGTTTCGATTTCAAACTGAAACCTTCCCTAACTAGATCATGATTTTTTTTAGTGATAATCAAAGTGAGTAAGTGCTACATTATTGACCTTTGCATGATTTATAATCTTTTTGTGCCTCTGGTTTAGCTATATAAGGCCAATTATGAGAGTAACATTCTCTAGGTTCACGAATAACATTCTTCATATTCTTTATCTTGTGTATGTTTGATTTGTTTTTTTTCAAGAAATTTTATGTTTTTCATGTTTTTTTAGTTGAATATGTTTTTTTAATATTTATTTTATTTTAGGTTTTTTTTTTGTTAAATCAAAGTTTTATGTTTGGTTCGAAGTCAAACCAGTGATTTCAGGTCAACCCAGTTAGTTTGGCATCGGGTCAATTAAGTTAGGTCTTGTTGGTTTGGCAAGTATTTTGATAAAGGTTTTCTTTGGCAAACATGCTATTACGCCTATTTTGGTAGCTACATTTAAAGAAATTTTTTTTTTTTTTGCTAAATAGGCCCCAAACAAATCTAAAAAAAATCTAAAAACATTCAAGGATCATTTTAAAATTATTTATGGGTCGCTTACAAATTTTTCCAAACATTTCACCTAATATCAAGGTTGTAGACTTATACTGTAAGATACAGACCCAATATTAAAAATATTAATTTTTCATAAATTTTTTTAAAAATTCCAAAAATTTCTAAAACATTTCTTCATTTTAAAAATACAAAAAAATATATTTTATTTTGTGTGCATATGATCAAATTCTAAAATTTTCATGCATATTTCATACATAAAACAAAAATTGCATTTTCATCATACTTTAAAAAATACAAAACAAATAATAGTCAATGGATATCACAAGTTTGTGATTATCCTTTAGGACTTGAAAAAAAATTCAAATAAAATAAAAAAACCATTTTTTTCTTACGTTTTAGATTATTTAATTTTTAACATGATAAGATAAGAATATTCTTACCAATGAGGAATGTTCTTAAACTTTAGACACTTTTTTAGGATTTTTTTAGAAATGCTAGGTTTTAACTTGATGAGATAAGGATCTTCTTACTAAGGATGACTTTTTTTCAAACCTTAAATAGACTAACGAATAGAAACATGACTTAGAACAAACGAAAAGGCATTTTTTCATAGTTGGAGGGTGATACATTTTCCCCTTACACAATCAGTCCCCTTACCCAAACTCTCATAGACCATTAAGGTTCCTAGTGATCAAAATATTAGGTGGCGACTCTCATTCTCCTCTTTTACTAATAAAGGACAAAAATTCCTTGTTCTTTTCTCCCACATCATTCTTGATAATCCTGCTCCGGGAGGACAATCGCCACGACACCACACATATGTTACATGATTGATATGCATTTAATCCATTCATGTTTCACCAGGCTTAAAATTGAATTTTAAGTTCAACTAGTTGATTGTTTGGCCATACAAAATGAAATGATGGACCGCTTGTGCATCAGGGATGAACACTTGGGAATCCGTAGGAACCGATTGACCAATCTAACTAGATCGGCCATTTTAATTATCAGAGGAACTGTAACGGCTATAAAACATTTAGTTTTTGCTAAAAACATATATATATATATATATATATATATATATATATATATATATATATATATATATATATATATATATATATATATATATATATATATATAGTCTAATTGAAGAATCAAACATATAATTTGAATAAATATCATGTACAAACTATTTTAAGAGCAAAAACAACTTTAAATTAACATTCTTAAATCATACTCATAATTGTGCATTAAAATCTTTATATTCTTGCATAAGAGTATAAATTCTAGCATTCACTACACTTAAACACCTTTATATATTCTAAGTGTTATTGAGTGAACTATAGAGATATAAACTTCAATTATATTATCTACTTCTTGAGAGAGTATTGTTACATTTCAAATAATTATAATCCTTCAAGAGTTTAAGTGAAAAACTCTCGGTCATTGGTGAGGTACATCATCAACGTGAAATATCTTGAAGAGAGTATTTCTTCCAGTGGTGAAAAAAGGCTTTGTGAGAATTTATAAAGGACATTGTAATCTTTGGCTTGGATTAGTAAATAATATAATACTCAAGACCAATTTGGTACTTGAGGTGTGGATGTAGGATTGTCGAACCACGTTGGAAACTGAGTTTGCAATTTCTATCCATATACTCTTTACTTTAAGTATTTTAATTATATCATTAGTTAATTGTGTTTAATTAAGTTAATTGCAATATTTGTTATTATTAGTGAAACACTTAATTCACCCCCTAGGTGTTATTGTTGCCTTAATTATAAAACAATACTAACTATTCATCTACAGTAGTCAAGATGAGTTTACTAGTATTTTTTAGAGACTTGTTTTAATGACTTCTAAAACAAATTCTGAATCTTAGTCCTATAAAATGTACCAATTTATTATTTTCCTAATTAATTAACTATACTTAGTACTGAACGTATGAAGAGTCAAAAAACTATATCTAATCAAACAAAACATTTATTCTAAATCTTGAACCCTCAATAAGTTGCTCTAAAAACACTACCATGTAAAGAAAATAGAGGAGTTCTAAGTGAGAAAGAGTTTACAAGAAACTTAAGTGTAGAAAATAAATAAGATAGTAAATAAATAGATAAATAAAAAACCCTTTTAAAAAGGATAAAATTACAAGAATTTGAATACATGGGGTTGATCATCGTTTATAGTAGTATCTGGCCCTATTTGTATTATTATAGTGTTTGAATCCCACTTACATAAATAATGTTAATCCTATAAAAATATTCGTATAAGATAAACAAACTATAAAAATATTCATGATACACACATGAAGCCTAGTCTAATATATGTATTATCATTAATTATTTTGTTGACTCTTACTTTGAATAAGATTATATCGTTTTAGTATTCTTTTGTTCATACTATGTTAGCTAATTGCTTCTTTTTAGTCAATCATGACTTAAGGTTTCTTGTTCAATTGCCCCTTTAAATTTTCTAGTCGATCAACAACTTTCCCAGCTCTACCAATTCTTTTTATTTATGATATATTTCAGTTCTTTTCCCTTTCATTGTTATTCTCTATATTTTATTTTTGTATAAATGAACAATCACTATTCTTTATATTTTACTTTAGTGTATTTATTTTAGATGTAAAGGCGATGTAACAAATAGTTTCGCAAAACAAAGTTCAGGGAAAATAGAGGCTTTTTTTTCCTAAATATAATCTATCAATGTTATTTTTCTTGACCACTTTTTGCATACTAAGAGAATAACTAGTGACATCTTATTAATTACTGTATATGATGTACTTTAATAAAAAAGACATACATAAAGAGAAGAGAGAGAATATAATTCATGACCCCTTAAAAATAATAAGAATATTTCAATCTAGAATTTTCCTTTCCTACTTGTGTTTATTTTTTTTTTTCAAAGTAGTTCAGAAAATAACTAATTAATAATATATTAATACTTACTCCTTGAAAACTATAAAATTTCTGCCATTACTGGGTTTTATTTTTCATTCTAATACAAAACCATTTCTGTTAAATAAATAAATAGACGTCCTTTTTAACTTGTCTTGAAGCACATAAAGAAGTAGAAAAGGATAGGAATCGATAATATAAAGAAATCACAGACAAACTTTTTATTGCTGAGAAAAGAGATTATATAAAATGCTATATATATTCGTATTTTACTATAAGATGAAATAAGAAAAATAAATTAACAACGTTTTTCCTGTAATTTGCACAACCTATTCGTTATATATATATATATATATTTCTGTTCAGATGACAGTAAAAGAACTTACACTGGAGAAGTTAAAAAATAAAATAATAAGAATAGGCACATAAATGGTGATGATTTTCATGCGCGAAGATTTTGCTTTGGGTCTTTGTTTCTCCTATATGTCATTAGAGGGCAGCCTTTCTTGGTTTCCTTTTTTTTTTATTTTTTTTTCGTTTTTGTGCCTTCTGTTTTTCTTTTCTTTCTCACCAGCATGGACTGTTGAATAGGTGGTTCAATTTAATAAGGCAGGCCCCAGCCCAAGAGAAAATAAAGTAAAAGAGCAACCTCATAAGATGATCTCTTGGTTCTCTTGTAGAAAGGAATATCAGGGTAGCTTCAAGTACTGATGATGACGATGATAATGATAGTGTCTGTATGGGTTTTGTTTCTCCTTCGGTTCTACCCATGATGATCCTGGTTGCCAGGGTCTTGCCAGAAGGAAGAGTACTTCAACCACTCTGCCTCTTGTGGGTTTGCAATGGAAGAATCCTGCAATAAAAATGAAAGCATGTGAGAAATTGCTAGATAGGGTTCTGGTTTGAACAGAAAATGCACTTAAGAACAAATAAATGAAGCTGCGTATTTTGTCCTTTTAATCTCATCCACAATAAGCTTGTCTGATACTGTATTATCTTGAGAGGACACGCATGATAAAAGTTTTGAAGTCGCTATCATCAACCTTTCTTCTTTTAGACACACGCATCCTTTTATTTTAATCTTTAGTTTCTTATTTTTATTTGGCTTTTTTTCTTCTTCTGTATTTTCTTAAATAAATTAGACACACAAAATTAATACAAGCAAAAATATATATTTGTTCTTTTACAAGAATTTTTAATTTGACAAAATGAGGCGAGAGTAAAGTCCCAAGCTATAGTTTTTAAAATAAATAAATAAAATTGTTCGAGAATTTGTGATTTCAAAGAAAGGTGCAGTCCTTGCATGCTGCAAGGAATAAATTAAGCAACCCGTAGTAAATCTGTAAGTTTATATATGTTCTTAATTTCAATTTACGCTGTAAATATTTTAAAATCTTCAACATATGCAATGCACCCTTCCCTGTCAAGTAATAATAAAAAAGAAAAGGGTGCTCTCTACGCTAGCTATCGAGTTCTTTACTCGTACATACATACTGTAAGCATGATATGTAAAGCTCAAAACATGAAAGGAAAAGGAAAATAAAAGACAAAAGAGAGAGAGGAAAGGTTTCCGGTTCCGTATCTTTAGTTTAAAATAACAGTAATCTTCTCCGGTAATAACGAAATTAAATGGTTTTCAATCAAATTTGTTTTCTCTTTATTTAAAATATCCCTTCTCACCCTTTCTTCGTTCTTTTTAATTCCTACGAGGAACATGGCTCATGGATTTCAGGGTCAAAAAGTTCATACTCACTTCTTTTACATCATTTGAAGTGCAACCCATTATGAGTTCCTCCAGACCAGATGCAGACCTTCCTCCCATTTTATGATGCTGCTGCTGCTGTTGCTGCATTCATTTATCCACAATAAATCAAAAAAAAAAAAAAAAAACCTCAAGATTAATCATCGTGTCTTCAAAGAGCCTTAAAAAGAGAGAAACAGTTTATTGCACCCAATTTAGTAGACAATACAAGTTGGTGAGTTTCCCATCTCGTAGACTACAAAATGACCAACACCACTTGGTTCAAGCTGTGAGGGTGAAAATTTATTCATTGAACTAGAGGAGGGGGAGGGCCAGGGTGGATGAGGAAGAGTCTTAGTGTTGGTAGCTGGCTCCTCTATATATCACCTGGGCTACCAACTTTCTTCCCTCTATAACATTCCGGCACCAGGTCAAACTTAATATATAAGTACACAGTCTTATTATTATTATTCTCTAGAGATGTGTGTTTTGATGAACAGTTTCCTGGACATTGTGGTTAACAACTTTATGTTAACAGACGTACATTTACTCTAAAATCTCATGTTCCATATGGAGAAGTTCTAGTACAGCTATAAAAGAAATGGGAATTAAGTCTTCATAAGAGATACGTTAAGACTAAGTAATCATAGTCACTTTAGAATGCGATTCAATTTAATAGTGTGTGATAAGATTTGAAAGGAAGTTGGAGGACATGTGATTAGTAATATAGGTTGATCAACTTACCTGGATTTCGTTTTGAAGCATTATTCTGGACACATGATACGGGTCCTCATCAAGAATTATGGAGTGATTGAGGGGAGGTGGAGAGATGATGGTGGAGAAGGGATGGGAAGGCGTGCTGATGTGAAAGGCAGTAGTTGCAAACTGGTGATGCGCCGTTTGGTGGTGGTGGTAGTGGTGTTGCTGCTGCTGCGTCTGTTGTTGATGGGGATCATGGGCCACATGATGTGGTATCTGATGGTGCTCTCGAATTTCATCGCATGTGGCTGATGCTGACGCTTCCCTTGCTACTGAAGCCTCTCCTATCCCCACCTGATCAAATGGTTGCAACCCCCATGACGAAGTTTGATAGTTAGTCTATTTTCAGACCTCTTCGACTCATGATCTTTCCTATTATTTTTTCTTTCCGCTTTAGTTCCTACTTTACCTTTTCTATTTACATGCCTTTGCTCAATCTATCAGTCATAATTTGAATATTGGTTGCATTCTCATTAATGTACGTTGTAACTTACTACTCGGTCTCTTCTTCGATAGTTTAGTTAGCTGACAAAGATAATCAAGTGAGGTCTAAAGAGTTTTTCATGCTGAATTTGCAAGCAATGGAATGAGAAAAGTAACCCTAGCTAGAAATTCCTTCTTCTTCCTTTTTTATTATTCCTCTTCTTTTACTTTCGTTAATTTATCTTGCATGAGAAATATGATAGAAACAAGGACGTTACAGTCATCTCAATTTTTTCGATATATAAAATTTTATAATTTAGAATACAATTCCTTATTTTTTACAGGCACTATATAATACATGCAATATCCTTGGTTTTGCAAATGGTGGGTGATGAATAAATATATACGAAAGAAGTACTTGTATGTTCGTGTGTGTGTGCGTGTGTGAATGAATAAATATACCTCATCGAAGCCCTTCCTGAATGGAGTAAAGCAAAAATGATCAGATTTCAGTTGTTGAATATCCATGGCAGTGTAACTTAGTGACGAGGCAACCGTCCCAGTTCCTGAGATTTCATCTCCATGAAGAGATATTTCCTTGGAAGAACAACTCCCACTACCACCGTCTCTTCTGCTGTTAGGTTCACTGCTTCCTTCACCAATGCTTGCAGCTCTATCAGTGTAATTGCATTGCCTTGGCTGTGTCTGATAGAAAATCTTAGAAACCACGAGCTCTCCTTCTTTCTCTTCTTCATGCTGACCAAGGTGGTACTGATGCATGACCCAATTAGTCTTTTCGGGTCTTCGATTTTTGCCAAAATTGGTGTAGAGGACTAGGATTTTCTTGCATCCTTTTTGTTTGCCATTCACCATGACTGGCCTTGTCTTGCCTGTTTTGTGCCACCTTGTTTCCCCACCTTGCAAGTCACATTCGGTTTGAATTTTTCTTCTTTTTCTTGTTCCAGTGGTGTAAGCTTTTGAAGGCCTGTGGAAGAAATGCCTGCTGAGCCCATCTCTCGTGACTCCTGCATGAAAAGAAGAAAAGGTTCGGTTCACTTAGGTGCAACAAACTGAGACACGATACATACAAGTCTCCTCCAAAGTCATGGCAAATTTACAAGAACACCCAATAACAAGCCGTACATGAATAAATCATCAGCTAGGTTTCTTGTTTTTCTTTTTCATGAATCTGGGATATAATAATAATATGGCAAAACCTAACAACTTTGAACAATGAAGAGAGAGGAAGGTGATGATAGAATTGAGAGTTTTGACCTGGTAGTTTCTCAGGATGGGTATAACAAATCCCATCTTCCCCTTCTATTGTAGGGATGAACTCATCTATCAAAGGGTGAGACCTCATGTCTTTGGCTTCTACCTTTGCTTCAAGGTGCTCTATCAGCTCTTGGTCTGTTGGATCAAATTTCACTCCTGCTGGTAGACCTAACCAGTCCTGAAAAGTAACTCCAATTAATCAAAACCAAGTTAAAACAAAAGCTCAACTTAAGAATTTGAAAATTACAGTTTGTTTTTTTTATTTACAATTACATTGATTAATCAATACCTAAAAAAGAAAAGCTAAAAGGGGAAAAACCCCAGAATAAAACAGAAAAAGCATGTTAGTCATTTTTGCTTTGCAATATTCTTATGTGTTGAAATCTATTTGGAAAGAAGGAAAGAATATTTATTAGGAAATTATCCATATCAATTACCGGCTTTCCTTCGAGCTTGTGTCCACAACCGGGACACTGCTTAGATCCACACAGCTGATGCTCTTCAAGCTTTGCATCGATGAGATCAGAGCTGCTGATGGAAGCCATGCTACACCTAGTACTCATGCTTCTTTCTCAGACAGCTGATGCTATGTGTACATGTATCTTCTTTCTCCCAAGTCTAACTTTTAAAAACTTAAACAACAGCTTGCTATTCATATCCTGCGAGCTATCTATACAGCACAAATCATGAATTTGATTTATGAACTCATGTTAACAAAAGCACGTATATTAATTATAGCTATTAATTAAGAATAAGCTTTAATATTTGTCTTGAAAACAAAAATATGCATATAATATACGGCTTTCTTTTGAGATAAGATTCAAAGAAAAACAACTTGAAAGACTTGCAGATGTTGATTCAATCAAGAATCATAAAATTAACTCAACAACTATATATATATATGTGTGTGTGTGGAACGGAAATATACGAGTACTATACAGCCTCGATACTTTCAACAGACGAAAAAGTAGTCAGGAAAAAAAAAAAAAAAACCCAGATGAGAAATATCTCCAAAACAGAAGTATAAATGTTTTAAATTCGTTAAGGGAAAAGAAAACTTGTAGTAAGAGGGGATAGGAAAGAAGTTGGAGGAGGAAGAGCCCGAAAAGAGGAAACTATGGCTGTGGAATTTAGGTATAAGCCTGGTTCTTCAACCATTGAAATCACCAGAAATCGCTCTCTCTAGTCTTCTTACTTTAACCGAAGTCAGTGAGAAAAAGGAAAAGGTTCCCTCAAGCCTAGCTAGGCACTCACCTTTAAGAGTCTTTGCCAATTTAAGTAGCCCGCTGTAAGCGGTTTATGTGAGAGAGAGAGAAAAAAAAACATTCCAGTTGGATTTTCTAAAGCTTAAGGAACCTTCTCTCTCATACTCCTTTTGTTTCGAGGGCTTGACTACTAAAGCAAAAGGAAAGAAACAGATTTCATAGCTGTTACTTAAGCCCTACAATCTAAAGCATGTTATATATATATATAAAAACGTTTACTCTAGTACATAATTATCTTCTTCTTCTTTTTATAAATCACAATTATATAATTTTCTTATTTTTTATTTGATAAACTTAAATTTAATGGCTCAAAAAACCGTAAAAAACCTAATTGAACTCAGTTAAGGGAACAATCAACCTCCTTTCAGTTCAGCCAAGGAATGACTCATCTTCCTTGAGTTTAGCTATGGTTTTTGGATCCTACTTTCTCTCACTCATTAGATGTGTCAAAGTTCTTGAAGAACATATCATATTTTCATCGATAACAATGTTGTGTAAAAGATATTGTGTCAAAGTCCTTTAAGAGCTCACCATTTTTTCATCTAAATTAATATGTATGTTATGGATATTTTCTCTCATTAATACATATGCAATGATATTTCTCATCAACATTATAATATACGTCAGAGATATTTTATCTCTTTAATATTATCAGGGCAATATTATACTTTAACATCTCATTTCCATTAAAAAAAAAAAATCATGGGCTATAAATATATTTAATCACTAACTTAAATCAGAATCTTCATTATCGACTATATATTTATTTTCAAGGTATTTCTCTGTAATATTATTGCATTTTCTCTTAAAAAATCATCGAATTAATCATTAGAAAATCCCTAAATTCACCAAAGGGGATCTTTTACAGGTATTAGGCACCTACCTCCAGCCACCTTAGCTAGGAAGAATGGATTAAATTGCTAAAATCAAGAGATTAACTGATTATCCAATATAAGTATTGCCCCCAAGCTACTTGAATTTTCTAGAACATCATCAATTGCATCATCCATGGAATATTAATAAAAAAAAAGGGTACTCAAATTCTTTCTAATGACATTTCCAAGTCATTCCATGGCAAACAACCATGACACACCTGAGCTAGAACGCTTGATGGATCTACCTATTATCGCGAGCACTTCTGCTCATTCGAACTTCCAACAGCTTATCAACCAAGTGGAACTCCTCACCCGAGTTGTGTTGGCCACTCAAATGCAAAATCAGGTTTTGCTGCCTTAACAAGTCTTGGCACTCATGGCGGACCCACCCTTGGAAGGGATTGATCAGGGGTCTCTATAGTGCAATAGCACCACTCTCTATAGCTCCCTAAAGTCCAATAAATCACCTTGTGATATATTATCCCATGATAGGAAGTAAGTTTAATTTTTAAATTAAAATAATTATCTTTCTAACATACATTTTCTATCTACATATCTTCAATGGAGGCTTCTGGACTCTTACACGCTCTCCTGAAAGGGGTTTTTCCTAGTGGGATTACACAATCTCCTTGGAATGTGCTCTCCCTAGTGTAATTGCACAGTCTCCTTGGAAGGGGTTCTCCCTAGTGCCACAGATCTACCTTCCATGACAGTTTGAGATAGACAATCTCAACAAAGCAACATGACCCCTATCCTATATATAAATATATACCACCAAGGCTAACTAGAACCTAGAGAACTAACACAACTCTTCCGATAGATTCCCGAACCTTATGTTATCTCCAGAAATGATCTCAAATCTCCCACTCTTAGGTTTGGTCTCTCTCTTCAGTGGGGGGCTCTCATGCCCTCTATCATCGCCAAAGAGGCCATAAGCCCGAAACTCTTTAAAAAAAAATGCAATAACTCTCCAAGAAAAGGATTGACTTGGTCTCCTTAATATAATAGCACCACCCTCCTTCAGTTTCCCTACCTCTTAGAAATTTTTTTAAGTATGGGCGTCAACATGAGTCTGTCCTCTCTGTCCATTGAGAATTTTTCAAGTATGGGCATCGATAGGAATTTATTCATCTCAGTCTCTTGGAAAATTTTCTAAATATAGACTCACCCTCTTTGGGTTTCCCTCGGCCACTTGGAAATTTTCTATGCACGGACTCCACCCTTCATGGGTTCCTCTCAACCTTTTAGAAAATTTTCTAAATATAGGCTTACCCTCCTCGAGCTTCTCCACCTATTAAAAAAAATTATAAGTATGGATTCTTATGGTTTTAGCTTATCCTCTTGAAAAATTCTCTAAGTATGAGTTCCTTCATGGTTCACCTCTTCATACTTAAAAATTATTTTTTTCAAACATGGGGCATATCCCTATATACACGCACTTTGGCATATTAACCAAGGTTTTCACCCCGCTTCGCAAAAAAAAATTCAACAAACTTCTTGTAGTGGGTACTTTAACAAGCCTTTGAGTATAAATATCACAAAAACTTAGGGGGGTATCGATAAAGTCAAAATTAAGGGCCTAAACCCCCCCTATAAATCCAAACCTCCCTTAGGCTCAGCCAACGAAATGACTCACCTCCCTTGGGTTCAACTATATTTTAGATCCTACTCTCTCTACACCCGTTAAATGTATAAAGTCTTTCAAGGAGTCATCATATTTCCATCAATATTAATGTTGTATAAGAGATAACATGTAAAAGTCTTTTAAGGACCCACTATATTTCCATCCACATTAATATTTATGTTAGTGATATTTCCCCTCATTAATACATATATATATATATATATATATATATATATATATATATATATATATATATGTGTGTGTGTGTGTGTGTGTGTGATATTTCTCATCAACATTAATACATATGTCATTGATATTTTTTTCTCTATAATATTATTTGGGTAATATTACACTTTAGTCCATTGTCTTTATAAAAAGACTAATGAGCTATAAATAGACCATGAATTATTTAAACAAAAGGTTTGGAATCTCGATTCTCGACTATATATTTATTTTCAAAGTATCTCTATATAATATTATTATATTTTCTCTAAAAAAAATCACTGACTTAATCATCAGATATTCTCCAAATTCTTCAAAAGAGATCATTTGCAGGTATTAGGCACTTACTTCTAAAGAATCGATCAAATTATCAAAACTAAGAGATTAAACAATCACCCAAGATATAAATCTTTCCCCCAAACTATGAATTCTTTTTTGAGACATAATCAGTAATATTATTTGACTCATTAGTATTTCTATGGCTAAAGGTTGCAAATGTTTATCCACGAATTAAAGCTGCAATTTGATAGAGGAATCCGAAACTGGCTGCTAGCTACCGCTGTAAACGTCAAGTAATAAACAAGATTTTAATTTGGATAATAGTTATTTATCTACTTCAGATTTTTTTTGTCAATTTTTGGTACAACAGATTAAACTTTTTTATTCCAAAAAAAATAAAAAAAACTATTACAGTGAAGCAAAATTTGTACAGAGATTGATGGTACTTATTATGGAGAGAGATAATACAAGGAAAGGGATGGTGGGAGCTGACATGGGTTTTGGGCTAGAGTGCTTATTATGATCATGATTCTTTTGCCATGAATTTGCACAGAGAGAGAGAGAGAGAAAGAGACAGGGAGAGAAATTACGAGGTTGCTTGATATGCAAGGCGAATGAGCAGTGTACTTGATGGACCACCACCAGCTAGCCCTCCTTATTAGAAACTACTATGGTATAAACTCATAATTAACGTTACATAACTTTGTACGAGACTTCAAGCTGAAGCATAGGGCCTATTTTTAATTCAAGCCTTTCATTATACATACAGTATGGTCAATAGCAGCCAAACTATTTAATTGTTTTCTTAATTATGAAAATAAACTATAATAATTAACTCATATATTCAGAGGAAACATAAAGTAAATTGCTCATATAAATAAACTATTTAACAATTTATTTGTTGTAAGGGGCTAATTAATTAATAGTAATCTTTTGTATATAAGGAATGGAAAGTAAATTATATATAATAAACTCTTCTAGTGTTATTATTACTCCATATATTTAGAGGAAACATAAAGTAAAACGCGCTTATACAACTATAAGGTGTGAACATGTGGGCCCATATTCGAAATTATTATCTTAAGCGGTTCAAAGCCTAAAGTTCTCCCCCAAGATTAGATACATGATGGTGTTAACATTCACGGGTTTAACAGTATTATTTTGATCGGTAGTCAAACAAGAAATGATTAAGGGACCATATGGATGTTTGGCCAGCAGAGAGATGGGCATGCTTGTCTTTGGTCTTCATGCTTTTCTCCTCTTTCTTTTTTTTCTTTTTTCTTTTTTTTTTTTCAAATATGATTTAATATATTTTTTCCCTTATAAACTAGATATTAAGACTTGGAAAATTAATGCACCTATGATATATGTGAGCATGCAACAACGAAGACAATCCGGTTGGTGGTTCAGAGAGAGTGTGCACTTCAAGCTCCATCTTATAAGCAAAATTAGCCAACCAGTCGGGGCATCGATCACCTTCGTGAAAAGCATCCGTCGTCTGAACTCCCTATGGCTGATGGAGATATTAATGTTGTCTTAGCTTGTGAAAGATAACATCCACCAAAACCTTCTCCTCACGACAATTAAGAGCTGCTGCTGCAACAATTGCAAAAATCCACCTCCTCCACCACCACCCTCCTATGACCTTTTCCCAGGCAAAATGCAACCCGTAATACACTACACAAAGTTCTGCATGCAAGGAAGAACAAAAACCCAAATATTCATTGATCTCAAACAGCCATCGTCCCTCGCTATTCCCTAAAAAACCCCATGCGGCTGCTAAATCCGATATCCCATGGTAGCACTATCAGTGTTGACCTTAATACATCCACGACTTGGTGGAGACCACGGAATCAGCTGCTGCTCCTTATACACATTCTCAACTGGAAGCTCCCAAAGAAACAGTAGCATGCAGGATATCCTCTACATAAAGCAGAATGTACCTCTGTTTATCAATCCCAGCACTGCCACTCCTAAAGCAGCCAATAGCATTTCTGCATCATCTTTCATATTTTCGAAACTACAGCGACTAAAAATAGCTTCCATCCATCTAACCCTTTTAATTCCAAAATCAAAATTAGTGTATGTTATTTTGAAAATTAACTTGATTTATGGCTTTTTTTTAAGAATATAAGAAATGGTTCATCGGTAGGGAACCAGTCAACTGGTTATATTATAAATTTGTTGACCGGTTCAGAAACGATCTACTACTTTAGTCGGCAAAATACAATTCCTGCTCAGATTAATTAGGATTTTCTTGTATTAGTTTAATTTCTTGATTATCTAGTACTTTATGCCTATAAAAAGACTTGTAATTCAGCAATATTAAGTAGTAGAAAAGAGAGAGAATAATTAAGAGAGCTTAGAGAGAAGCACTTAATAAAAACATATATTCCTCTCAATCTTCTTCTTGTTCTTGAGTTTTTGACTTTGCATTACTGTTTTTGATTTTATACCACACTTATCCCTCTTCCAACAAGTGATATCAGAGCTTGTTTTGATTGTTTATCGTGGTTAGTCCAAACTTCCCACTTCAATGTCCTTCTTTAATAAAAGACAATAACAAAACTTGGTGTTTTAGAATAAAAGCTTGGCTAGGTTTTCAAGATGTATGGGAAACGATTAAGAAAGGCTTTGAGGAGCCTATAGAAGGAGCAAAGTTGACTTCAACCCAAAAGGAGGTCGTGCAAAAGGCACGGAGAAAGGATCAACAAGCACTCACAATCATTCGCCAAGCAAGCATGTGAAGTTTTGCAACAATCAAACCAAAAAGCTGACAATGTGAGAAAGGTACGTCTATAAAAGTTATATGGTGACTTTGAAAAGTTACATATGCTTGAATCAAAGAATATTTCAAAATACTTTGCAAGAGTATTGGCCATATACAATCAAATAAAAAGATATGGGGAGAAGATGGAAGAAACACGTATGGTAGATAAAATCCTATGCTCGCTTTAAAAAAATTTCTATTATATGGTGGTCATAATTGAGGAGTCGCAAAATATGAATGTTCTTTCAATACAAGATCTCTTGGGAAAATTTCAATCATGTGAGGAAAGAGTTAATAAAATTCAAGAAGATATGGATACACAAGCATCTTTTTCAAAGCATGATGGTTCTGGATAATCCTATTAGGGTTGAAAACGTGGACAAGACAGAGGAAGAGGAAGAAGAGGCAAATTTAAAAGAGAAGGTTGTGGTGGCCTCAACAGGTCAATCGGTCAATCGCATGAAGGTTGATTGGTTACACTAACAATAGCAATCTGAAATCCAGGTTTAACAAAATAAAGGTTAAATGTTATAATTTTCAAAATGTATGTCATTATGCTAGGGATTACTAGAATCCAACTAGAAAGGTTAAGGAGAATATCAATCTTGTTGTAGAGGAGAAGAAAAAAAATCACCCTATTACTAGTCCATGATGAATAAAAACAAGTCAAAGAGAACATATGGTATCTAGACAATGGTGCCAACAATTATATGTTTGGAGATAGAGACAAGTTCATAGAACTTGATGAATCAATTAAAGGTAATGTCACATTCATAGATCATTCAAAAGTTTTCATCAAAGAAAAAGGTACAACTATCATAAAATTGAAAAATGAAGTCATCAATTTATTAGTGTTGTCTATTACATCTCTATTGTTAAAAGCAATATATTGAGTTTGGGATAATTATTGGAGAAGGGTTATAAGGTTAAGATGAAATATTGTACCTTGACATTACTTGATACTTATGGAGCTATGATTACAAAGGTAGTTATGATAAAGAATAGAATTTTTTTTGCTAAACATAAAGATAAATGTGCCTAAATGTTTAAAGACATGTGTTAAAGATGAGACTTGGCTTTGGCATATGAGACTTGGGCATGTAAACTTTGATAGCTTGAAGATGATGGCACAAAAAGAGACGTTGAAGGGTCTACCATCCATTATACATCAAATCAATTGTGTGAAGGATGTTTAATGAGCAAGCAATTTCGCAAAAGCTTTCCAAATAAGTCTACATCTAGAGCAAGTCAACCTCTTCAAGAGATACATGCAGATATTTGTGGTTCTATCAAACTATGTTCGTTTGATAAAATTTGTATTTTCTACTTTTTACTGATGATTATAGTAGAAAAACTTAGGTATACTTCTTAAAAGAAAATTCTAATGTGTTTAGTTATTTTAAAAAGTTTAAGACATTAGTTGAAAAGGAAAATGATTATTCTATAAAATCACATAGGACGGATAGGGGGTGAATTTTGAGATCATGGTGTAAAGAGACTTCTAACAGTGCCTAAATCCCCTTAATAAAATGGCATGGTAGAGAGAAACAATAGAAGCATCCTCAATAAAGCAAGAAGCATGCTCAAAACTAAGAAAATTCCTAAAGAGTTTTGGGCCAAAACTATAGATTATGCTATCTACTTATCAAATACTTTTCTTACTAAAAGCTTGAATGGCATGACTCCATAAGAGGCATGGAATAGAAGAAAGCCTAGTAGTACTTATTTGAAAGTATTTGAAAGCATTGGTTATATGCATGTAGATGATCAAGTAAGGACAAAGTTAAATGACAAGAGCAAAATGATGATCTTTTTAGGCTATAACCAAAAGTTCAAATGATATAAGCTCTAGAACCCAAATAAGGAAATATGGTGAATAGTAAAGATGTTAAGTTCGATGAAGAAGGAGCATGAGATTGGAAGGTAAATGATGGTGAGAAATATAATTTTCTACTAATTCTTGATGAATAGGAGGAGAGATATAAAGATCATCAAGAATAAGATACACCCTCATAATCACCAATAATGTCATCACTTTTATCCTTTTTTTATAATGGAAGTTTAGGTAGTGAAAAGAAGCCAATAGGTGTCAAATGGATCTACAAAGAAAAAAAGAATGTCAAAGGAGAAATGGAGAGGTATAAGACAAGGTTAGTGTCAAAAGGCTATAGTCAAAAGCATGGGATTGACTATTATAAAGTGTTTGCTCCAGTTGCTAGATTGAGACCATTTGATGAATCATTACCACAACTACCCAAAATAAATGAAGAATCTATAGATGTCAAATCAACTTTTCTTAATGGTTTTCTTGAAAAGAAAGTATACATTGAGCAACCTATGAGTTATGAAGTGAGGAGACATGAAGACAAGATATTAAAGTTAAACAAAGACTTGTATGCATTGATGGCTATTTCTTAAAGAATGAATTTGTTAAATGCCACCATGAATATGCTATCTATGTAAAGATCAAATATAGTAGTGATACTCGTATTAAATGTTTGTATATAGAGACTTAATCTTTACAGAAAATAATACAAAGATGCTTGAAGACTTCAAGCAAGCAATGATCAAGGAGTTTGAGATGACTAACATTAGTCTGATAACATATACTTAGGGATTGAGATCAAACAAGGAGAGGATGAAATTTTTGTAAGCTACGAGAAGTTTGCAAAAGAGATTCACAAGAAGTTCAAGATGAAGGATTGTGTAAAAGTGAATACTCTAGTTGAGTGTGGAGTGAAGATGTCAAAGAATGATGAAGAAGAGAAGATAAACTCTTCAACATTCAAAAGCCTAGTTGGAAGTTTGAGATATTTAACATACACTCATCCATATATTCTTTTCAGAGTAGGAATTGTTAGTAGGTTTATGGAGACACCAACTATGACACATTGCAAAGCTTTGAAGTGAATTCTTTGGTATATCAAAGGTAATATTGATTTTGGCTTATTTTATTGATATTATAATAGCTTTAACCTTGGGGTTATAGTGATAATAATTGGGCTAGAGTTATGGATGATAGAAAGAGCACTACTGGTTTTATTTTCTACATGGGAGACACAACATTCACATAAAGTTTAAAAAAGCAATGTATAGTCACTTTATCAACATGTGAAGCTGAATATGTAGCTACTATATCATGTGTTTTCCATGCCATATGATTAAGAAGATTATTGAAAGAATTATAAATTCCATAAGAGAAGCCTATGGAGATTTATATGGAAATTCATCAATCATTGCCTTAGCTAAAAATCCAGTTTTTCATGAAAAAAAAATAAGCACATCGACATAGGATTTTATTTTCTAATAGATTGCATTACAAATAAAAAAGTTGAAGTCAAGTATGAAAAGACAAGATTAAGTTACAGATATTTTCACAAAGTCACTCAAATATGATGTTTTTACCATAATAAAAGATTTGTTAGGAGTTATAAAGAAATCAAGTTTTAGAAGGGTGTTTAAAATTAAACTCGATTTATGATTTTTCTGAAGAACAAAAGAACTAGTCCACCAGTTTGATTAAATAAATTGGTTGACTGGTTCAAAAACAGTGGACTGATTCACTCGATAAAATGTCATTCCTATTTAAATTAGGATTTCCTTATATTAGTTTAATTCTTTGATTGTTTAGGATTTTATACCTATAAAAAAAACTTATGGTTCAGCATTATTAAGTAGCACCAAATAGAGAGAATAACTAAGAGAACTTAGACAGAAACACTTAATAAAAGTATACCTTTCTTTCAATTTTCTTCTTGTTCTTAAGTTTTTGACTTTGCATTACTGTTTTTGATCTTATACCACACATATACTTCTTCCAACACGTTCAAGTCTCCAAATTGCTGAAAAGGAATCAAGACCATTGTTCCCACCTAACCAGTGTCTTCCAAATTCATTTGGCCTTCCAACATTATAAACAATATGAGTCATGAATCTTTCATTAGACATTAGCCATGAGTTTTATGATTTACAACATTCCACATGCTATTTTAGTTGTGAATTTACCATTAGGAGTGAACTTCAAAATGATAGATCCTATCAAGCATTACTACGAGGGGGAGAGTTGTAGTTATGCCCAACACAACTTCCAATGAAAACATTTCATCAAATAAGGATCACTTCATAGTAATACTATTGGCATAACTCAATTTTAGGTCCAAAATAATATATATATTATTAAGAAAATCCAAAAAAATAATAAAATAAAAATTCAAAACAAAAATATTATTATTTCTAGGACATGAGGAGATAAATCCTTGACCTGCAACAGGTCAAAATATCATAAGAATAGTCAAATTAGGATATTTTGACAAATTGAGCTGAAGAAAAACTTAATGGAAAGAAAGTTGAGGTTGAAATTCAAACTTGACCAAAACATGAAGAATTAATTAAGTTTAAGGACTTCATTAAACTTATAATAGGTTTAATTAACTTAATTAAGGACTTAATTGAAGCAAAAATTAAGTTTAAAAGCAATTTGACAAAAATTAAAAGAATTAATTAAGTTTAAGGACTTAATTAAACTTTTAATGGGTTTTGTTGATCAATTAAGGACTCAATTGAAGAAAAATTAAGTTTGAAGACCTAATTCGGATCAATTCATAAAAAATAGAAGATGAAGGACCCAATTGAAATTTAAGATAACCTAATTGGTGCAATCAGGGGTTTAATTCAAAGAATTTTAAAGTTTAAAGGCTGGTTAAAGGTCAATTTGAAAAATCATAAAACCAAAAACCATGATGAAAGAGACACGCGTATCCAGGAATTAAAATTGATCAAGTCAAAGGTCAATTTAAGACAAATTGAAAGTTTGATGGTTGATAAGAGTTAAATTGCATAATCACAAAACCAAGGACTGTGTTGAAAAAGATGCTAAAGTAAGAGCATCCAATTGAAACATTACAAGGGTGAAATTGAAATGATTCCTGAAAATCAAATTCAATTGAATGTTTAATTGAACAAATTCAAAAGATTAAAGGTTGAAATAAAAAAAATTAAAACCTAGTTAACCTAAGGTTTTTCAAAACGACACCTTTCTATTTAATTAATAAAATGATGTGTTTTGATCAAAATAGTTTATTTTGGTTTAGAGATTGTTTAGGAACGCGGTTGAAACACGTTCCCTTAAATTTCAAATTTTTTTGGTTAAAAATTATTATTTTTTATGTTTTTAAATTATTTTAATATGCTGATCTCAAAAATAATTTTTAAAACATAAAAAAATATTATTTAATTTAATATATTTTTAAATAAAAAATATTTTAAATTATCACCGTGGGAAAGAAACCTTTAAAATGATGTGGTTTTACATCAGATGGTTGTGGGTCATTTATCTCATTTACATTGTACTCGGAAAATCCACAAAGACAGTATCATCACATTCACGTTTCTTCAAAACCATTTGAAGAAACCACCTTCTAAATTCTCCTATACCCTCAACACCTCACGAATCCAAACCAAAAGTGCCTAGATTGATGGTCAAGATTACCTCCTTCATGATCCAACATCCCATATTGCTTTTCTTTATTTCTAAGCCATTTTGAAAACTGTGTTGAAACAAGGAAATCCAGCTAGTTTTCAAAACTAACATCAAAAAACCAGCAGGATCAAAAAGTTGAAGTTGGTTCCCTGTAGAGCATAGAGTTGAAGTTGGTTCCCTGTAGATCAAGAGATGAAAATCTCCAAACTCACTCTCTCTGTAATCATCTTTTTAATCTATAAATAAAAGGTAACAAGCAAAATAAAAAATGGAAGGGGGAGAGAGAGGAAGGCCTTGAAGAAAAAAAGGAAAAGCTGTAATAATTTGTTTCGATCCCTCCCAAAACCCCCTTTAAAACAGACCACACAAGCTCTCTCTAGCGATAACCGGAAAATAGGCCACAAACTCGTGATCTCCTTTCTCTCCGCCACAAAAACACCAAAATCAAAGTATCCAAAAGAAAAATCCAGGACCTCCTTTTTCCAAACCAACTCAGCCGTGTGCAGCAGCTTTTGGTTCCACCATAAACAACAGCAGAGGTTCTAACCGACATTCACAAGCTTTAGCCTCTCAGTCCATCACCAGTTCCAATGTCTTCAACTCCTCCATCGATGGTAGCAAAAGGGCAACACCAGCAGTATTGACAAACCATCTTTAAATCCTAGCAACAGAAAAGAAAAGGAAGGAGAATTGAAGGTCTGGAAGCACATTAAGACCATGGACCATTCTACTGCGAAGTGGTGGCGGCGCTAGCAACTTCTCCCAACAGTTATAGCACCTAGTATTCGGAAGAAACCTTTCACAGTGGCATATACCGATACTCCAGCTTCTGTGAGGTAGAACGTTTAGTAAAATTGTGGGTTTCCTTTTATGCGAGTGCTCACCATGCCTTTCTTTGTGTTTGGTTCACAAACATGATTTGTTATACGCAATGAATAATAAGATGATATGCATGTGATATTGTGTAATCAAATAAAGTTATATGAAGTAATGATTTTAATTTGGAAAGAAGAGTGAAACTAAGGGAATATGTCGTTTTCAGTTTTTAAAACACTTGATGAGTTCTGGATTTTTGTTTTTGCAGTACCTCTTTTTTAATCGTCTGAGGGGTGAGATGTCTTTTTAGTTAGTGTTTATGGACTGGACTCCCTACAAAATCATTTGACTTAAAAGGCTGTCTCTTTTGTTTTGGTTCAAGCTTGCATCACAAGGCCTACATTAGCTTTGGACCGAGCTAGAAAGCCCAATCTACATTATTGTGCCAAGCTTTTAAGGCCAAGGCTGTGGAAAATTTTAATTTTTGTATTTATATTTTTTTTAGTGTTTTTTCAAATATAGTCTTAATTAAATTATAATAAAATTTAAATATTTATTTTGCAATTATTTTTGGACCTCCCACACATTTTTTTTTTCATATTTAATATTTGAAATTGTGATCTAAATACAAGACACTTTTCCAGTATTAAATAAACCAGTCTCTTTAAAATATATATATATATAAAAATATCTTTCATTCAAAGATACGTTAAAAAAAACTTTTTTAGCTTATAAAGAACAAGATTTTCTTGTTCTTTCCACACCATATAAGGATCTTAATCCAGGAGGATGATCGTTGTGATATCGCATACATGCAATAAAATGGTGACTCCACTGGGAACTTTCTCGTGAACCAAGCTTTGTTAATTGTCTATTTGTTGAGTTTTAATTATTTGGTCTATGTATTTATTTTTAGTATGCATTTTTTTTAATTTTGCTTATATGCTTTAAATTTTGCACATTTTGGTCATGCATTTTTTTATTTTGGATATGGATTAATGTTTTCATGCATCACATGCTTTAATTTTTTAGAGCACATATAAACTTTTAGGACATGAGGGGAATTAGCAGTCTACTCCATGATTATCAGTTGGGGTTCAAGACTTGTGAAACACCCAACTCAGATCTAAGTGCTTACTTGGCAATGGTGGGCATACGTGCCTTTAATATTCTTTGCAATGCCCTCATATTGTTCTTACAAGGATAGTTATTGGGTAGATCTGAGATCCTTTTGAAACCAAATAGAAAATCTACCCACATTCACCTAATGACTAGAACTCGTATATTGGTGAATGCTCTCAAATGTTTGATTAGCTCGGCAGAGCTAGTCGATATCCAATAAACATTCTCACAAGCTTGCATAAGCATTCATACACAAACACATTTTTAGTTTTAATTATCATCATCACAAGAGTGAAATATAAGCCCCCTTTCAATGTGAATTTATAACACAAGATCCAAAAATAAGCTAATAGAGAATGAAGAATATGCATGCTTGGAAATTGAACATCAAAAGGAAATAAAGAGCTTTAAAATAAACATGGCAAGACATGTTCAAGTGAATTATAATTCACTTGAACAGTAACTAAGGAGGCATTGTTTGACCAGCCGGGTCACTAGACTATCAACCTACTTAAGCAAGCATTAAGAACAAAGTTTATGGAAGCTTTAGTTACTTAAACAACAATAACCCCTCATCCAATAACTATGACTCCCTTTCAATAACAAAATCCAGGTCTCAATAGAACATCTTCAGAAAACCAGTTCACGAGCCTCTTATGCACCCCATATGTTTTTCCCATAAACCTACCTCTTGTGGTAGGTCTAACTAAAGAATAAGCTCTAAAAGAGAATCCTGTGAACAAGACTTATGACAAATGAGCAGAATTAGAAGAAGAAATAAAGGTGATTTAGGGATCTAATATATATGACCTAGTTAAAGTAGCTGAAATGTGCTTAGTACCAAATGTCACAGTTTCAAAAAACTTTTGAGTGTCTAAATTTGTCAAATACACAATAACGCATTGCCCACTAACTCACCTAAAAGCTTGTTTGGAAAACATACCCCAAGAAAAATTTTGAGCCTTGTATTTATGTTTTTTTAGTGTTTTTCCAAACATTGTATTAATTAAATTCTAATTAAATTTGAAGATTTATTTTGCAATTATTTTTTGGCCTCTCGTGTATTCTTTCCCTCTCATATTTAATATTTGAAATTGTAACCTACATGCGAAGTGCTTTTCTAGAATTAAATAAACTAATTTTATTTTAAAAAAAAATCTTTCTTTCAAAAATACATTTAAATATTCTTAAATTTCGTATGGCCAAATCTCTCAAATAAAAATCATATTTGCATAAAAAAAATATCTAGCATGATTTAACATTTTTTAAATACCAAAATTCAAGAAAAATAAGTTTTTCTTATATTTTAACATGTTTTTTTTATTTAATAACAAGTTTATTAAATCCATGAGAACTTGGCCTACATTTCAAAAACATCAATAAAATCAATTTGTTTATTTTCATGCCATGTATTATGAACTTATACGTAAGGTGTATTCCAAATATTAATAAAGAGATAAAATTACAATTCTTTTTGTTTGTCTTTAAAATAGCTAAGCTCGACCCATAAAGTCATGGTGATTCACTCTACTTGGATGAACCTGTTTAGATCAATAGACATACCAGCGGTTAGAAAAACACAAATATACCTTGGTAATCATTGTTAATCCTCTTTTTTTTAGTTGGTTCAACAGCTTGCGAAGTCTCAGCTTCAAATCCAAGAGTTATGGGGATGAAGATTAGTGATACATTTCTCCATTTTGGATATTTTCACTGGTAACTGGATCTCTCAAACCATTTGATTCCTTCTTAACCAATACCAGAAGCTTATAGTTTTGCTTGATATTCTCCACAACTTCCAAAACAGATTGGTCTTTAAATAACCTAGAGAATTGGGATAACTTAGATGTCCTTAGCACATGTTGTATGCCTCCCAAATTGCCTTACAATCCAAGCGAATGCGTAGCTGACATATCCAATTACTCTCATCAAAGGCACCCATTGTATTTGCCCAAAACTTATCAAGAAATTTGTTGCTCTCATCCACAAGGCTTATAACTTCACTTCTCTTTGCAGGTTTCCTTGAAATTTTACTTTCCAGTTTTCCTCGCACAGGTCCTTCCACTCCTCAACTATCTCCGATGGTTTTTAACTAAACCACCAGAAGTTGTTAAATATTGGCCTTTTGGTTTTTATATGGCTAATCAATCATATGTATAGCAATTATTCACAACATCTTATTGTTCCCTTACCAACACTCCTACAATGGTTGAGCGTTAAGATAGATTTTTCTAGTATTGCCATAGTGGGATTTATCTTAGTGTTTTCATATGTAACAAAAGTTACAGCCGCTTCTAAACTAATTATTCCTGTGGCGTTTGGAAATAACAGCAAACTAAAAACTCTTAAAGCAAGTATTATGCTCTTTTCTTCAACAAATCTAGAGTCATTCTTCCTCTTTTTGAACAACATTTTGATCATCTTCCACTTTAGGCCAGTAGCATTTTTCACCAATATCTTATGGAGATTTGGAACTTTGATCAATTTAGCCAATTCAGTTAGCACTTTATCATGCGTTTGGTGGAAGTAGACTTTATATAGATTTCGAGAGAATTCAGTCAGTAAACCATACTTTTCCAAAGTAGGACATATGTCTACATTCCCAAAAGTGAAGCACCAGTACTTAGGGTCCTAAGAATGTGTCACACCTGGACATTGCAGCAACCCGTTAAAAATTAAATCTCAAATGGAAAAAGAACAGATATCTGGCATCTTGTTCTTTGGGGTGAAATGGTCTTGTTCAAGGAGTCACCACCTAGTATTATGGTCACTAAGAACCTTAACTGGTCAACAGAGATTCTAATGGTACGAGACTGGTTACGCGAAAAAGAAGATGATATCATCCCTTAAGCATCCTACCTGAGGCAGGCTGCATTACTGGTTTTGTCTTAAATTGTTAAAGGTTTTTTTTGTTCTACTCTTATATTCTTCCTATAATATTCCTGACTCTAGCATAAGTAAATATTCACCTATAAATATTTCCAACTCTAGCATTGGTAAATATTATGTAACCCAAAACGTACAGTATTCCTGACTCTGACGCCAATAAATAAATCTGCAAAATTTGGATTAAGAAAAAGGAAAACTTTTTTTTTACTAGATCTAGCCTAGCTGTATGGGTTGAGCTAGACCCAATGGCCAACCCGGCTGGCCACTGGCCCAAGCCAGTGACCTGGCTGGCCACTGTTGCATGCATGCGTGAATAATTCACACATGCAAGCAACAGTAACATACTAATTAATTTAGCAAAACAAGGAAAGTAGAAGAGAACTCACTTGGCATGGCTGTGGTAGGAGGCAAAGCTGAGGAAGACGGTATGGCGCTGCTTTCAGTTGAAGATCCGGCCTGCTGCTCACAGTGGAGACAGGATTGTTATCATGAAGCAGAGTTTCTGATGCTGCTTTAATAGAGGCTGGAAGAATATCCTGTTGTCAATGGCCGAAGAAGAAGGTGCCGCTTTTTCATATTTAAATATCAATCTACTTATAGGTTCAACATTTATACCAGAATGTTGACCATTAACTTTCAGAGAAAAAAGAAAAAATGATAAATTACGGTTATTGAAATATTGGCCAAATCCTCAAGAAATTTCACATACTTATTGTAAATTCCATAAAAATACAAAGAAAAACAAACAATTTTTTTAAAATAATGCTAAAAAAAATTTTTATAAATAAAATGCAATTTTTTGTAAGGATTAGATCATACGCAACAAGCAGAAATCTTTCTCTTTTTTAAGGTCATGTTTGGTAAAAACTCGTCTTTTCTCTAAAATCAAAATTGTTAAATAGGCTTAGGAGGTGTTTGTCAAACACACCCTTAAGCTAAAGAAAACCTTTGGCAAAACATTGTCAGCCAAACAGGGTCTTAACCTTTGATCCAATTTTTACTCCATTTAGTTGATCTAACCGAGTCAACCTGACCGAGTTAACTTAATTGGGTTGACCTGAAATTTTTAGTTTGACTATAGACCAAACCAAAGATATAGTTTGACTAGAAAACTAAACCAAAAAACAAATCAAAACTTAAATCGAATCAAACTTAATAAAAAAAACACTTAATTTGTTTTTACCAAAAATGGATAAAACGAAGAAAAAAATAAAGAATACGAAGAACAATTATAATAATTCCATCAACATAACTCTCCAACTAAACCAGATATGATCAAAACAAGGCCACTGATATGTTATGAATCATGTAACGATCAATAATCTAGCATCCATTCATTTTGATTATCAACACGATTTGGTCTAAATGGGTTTCGTCCTAAACGAAACCCTATGATTTAAACTCATGAAAGACTTTTTATTGGTGCTAATAAACTCTAGATTATTAACTAATCAAATATCACGAAGTTTTTAATGTAAAGAAATGAACCAAAACTAATCCAAATCATAAAACTAAAGCAATGTTCTTCCCAAGAACATGAAGAACACTGCCTAGCAACCCAGAAAAAACCCAGCACATTGTTAAACCTTGAAAATGACCTTTTAGGCCTTTAAATACAATGTTTTTGGTCCTCACAAACCATATTATCAATACTAAACATAGTTGAATCAAAAGAACTGATAAAAAAACATCAAATCATCAAAATCATGCATTAAATTCCATTGCCATATCTGCAACCCCAATGATAGTTAACAATAACATCAAATTTCAATTCAAAATTGACTCTGTAAATAATTTGGGACCCAAATCAAGCTTAGGAACAAAGAAAATACACTAATAAATCTTATTGGAGGTTTTCACCACCTACTTAGGGCTTGTTATCATGCTTTTATGCTCGTATGTTAGATCGTTTTAGCTCCTTATCCGCATGAATTTGAACAAGATTTGAGAGTGTTCCTTAACAGTTTCTTCTTTTTTTTCTTGTTCCTTAACCGAATCTCTTTTTCTTCCTACACCTCTAAATGGTTGTTTCCACCTTCATACTCACTCATTACTCATTCAAACATAATCTTTTAATGACATGCAAGAGTTTTAATGGAGAAAATTGCAAGAAAAAGGAAAGTTGAAGTTGAGTTCTGGTCGGCCTTAATGGGAAGGGGAAGGGTCATGCTCTTTTGACTCAAGGTATTTATACCCCCACCAAATTAACCCTGGACCATGTTTAGTTGTATCCTATATAAGTAATGTCTCCACACTCTTAGGGCAAACACCACAACTGCAAGTTTAAGGTCATGAACTGAGTAGTTAATTTCATGTGGCTTCGACTATCAAGATGCATATGCTATAACTCTTTCGTGTTACATTTAAACACACCTAAGCTCCTTTTTCAATGGAAGTGTTAGTACAAGGTTAGTGGTAAACCTCATCTTCAATTCATGGAAGCCTTTCTCGCATTTCTTTGACCATTTAAATTTCACCTCCTTTCTAGTTAATAGTGTCAGAGAAGTTGCAATAATAGAGAATCCTTTAATAAATCTCTTATAATAACTAGTTAGACCAAGAAAACTCGGAATCTCTGTTACATTCATCGGTTTCTTCCAGTTCAATATAGCTTCTACCTTTTTTAGATCCATAAAGATACCATTTGCTGAAGTTACATGTCTTAAAAAGACCACCTCATTTAACAAAAACTCACACTTGTTCAATTTCGCATACAACCAATGATCTCTTAAGGTTTGCAACACAACTCCTAAGTGTTGTTCATGCTCTAAAAAAGAGCTAGAATAAATAAGGATATCATCTATGAATACAATTGCATGTTTGTCCAACCAAGGGTGAAAGATTTAGTTTATTAAATCTATAAATATTGTTGGAGCATTAATAAACTCAAACAACATTACTAAGAACTCGTAATGTCCATACCGAGTTCTAGCAAGATTCAACCAAAATAAAGAAACTTATCCCCGTGGAATTTCTCCTATTTCTTTTACACATTACATATATTGATATCATTGTTTAGCATTATTAACACACAAAAAACAATGAACCCTTTATTTTTCACTTTCTTCTTATGAAATTAAACATATGCAACAAACCTGAACAACTAATGTTCTTATATAATTCTCACAACAATAATTTCATCCTACTTTATTTAAAACATTGTTGATTGCTACAGTTTTTCTCTACATGATTTTTTTTGTTTGTTTTTTTATGATTTTTTTCAAAATTATCTTTTTTAATTTTATTTTTTTAATATCGAGCTAGTTAAAAATTACAGTTACAATATGTGAGGGAAGCATTGTAGCTTTCCTCGCAAATTACTGTGGATTGCTACAGTGTTTTTTCCCACAGTTTTTTTTTTTGTTTTTTTTCTAAAATTGTCTTTGTCAGTTTTATTTTTTTGATATTAAGCTGGTTAGAAATTACAATTAAGTAATAAGCTAAAGGGTGTGAGGAATTCACTATTCATCCACACCCAATGCAGTATGGATTACAATAGTAATCCACAGTGTATTTCTCTTCTCTTTTTTTTTACTTTTTTGTTTTTTTTATCTTTGTTTTTCCAAATTTCCCCTTTTTCCTTTTTTTCTTTTCCAAAATTACTTTCCTTTTTTCCCAACTTTCCTTTTTTTTTTGTTTATTTTTTTTTCAAAATTATCTTTGTCGATTTTACTTTTTTAATATTGAGCTAGTTAAAAAATTTTCTTTGTAATTTTTTCCTTTAAAATACTATGAATTTCTACGGTGTTTTCTCATATGGTTTTTCTTTTTTCTTTTTTGATTTTTCAAAATTATATTTGTTGATTTTATTTTGTTAATATTGAACTGATTGAGAATTTAGTTTTGTAATTTTTTTTCTTTAAAAAATTGTTGATTGCTTATAGTGTTTCTCCGCATGGTTTTGGTTGTTTTGTTTTTTGATGATTTTCTCTGAAATTAACTTTTTCTATTTTATTTTTTAATATTGAGCTAGTGAAAAATTACAGTTACAATATGTGAGAAAAACATTGTAACTTTCCTCGCAAATTACTGTGAATTGTCATAGTGTTTTTTCCCATATAGTTTTTTTCCAGTTTCTTTTGTGTTTTCTTTTTTTGTAATTTTTTTTCAAAATTATTTTTGTTAATTTTTTTTTAATATTGATCTGGTTAGAATTTAACTTTATAATAAAGCTTAATCATGTGGAGAAAATATTGTAGCTTTCCTCACAAAACACTATGGATTGCTAGAGTGTCTCTCAACATGGTTTTTTTTTCTTATGATTTTTTCAAAATTATCTTTGTCAATTTTATTTTTTTAATATTGAGCTAGTTGAGAATTACAATTACAAGTCATTACAAATAAGGCTAAATCATGTGGGGAAGCACTGTAGCTTTTTTCACAAAACATTGTGAATTGCTACAATGTTTCTAACATGGTTTTTTTTCCCTATTTTTTTTGTTTGTTTTTGTTATTTTTTGTTCTAAAATTGTATCTGTCGATTTTATTTTTTTTAATATTGAGTTTATTGAGAATTTAGCTTTGTAATGTTTTTTCTTTAAAACACTGTGAATTATTGCAATGTTTTCCCATATGATTTTTAAAAAAAATTATCTTTGTCGATTTTTTTTTGAATATTGAGTTGGTTAAGAATTATAATTACAATAAAGCTAAATTGTATGGGGAAAGTGTTGTAGCTTTTCTCACAAAACATTGTGAATTGCTACAGTATTTCTCTAAATGGTTTTTTTTATGATTTTTTCTAAAATAGAAAGCACTGTAGTTTTCCTCACAAAACATTGTCAATTGCTACAACGTTTTTTCTCATGGGTTTTTTTTTCCTTCCAAAATTATCTTTGTTGGTTTTTTTTTTAATGTTAAGTTGGTAGAGAATTTAGCTTTGTAATTTTAAAAATTATGGCGAAAACAATTATTTTGTTTATTTTCTAAGTTTTTGATCACCAACATAAATTTTTTTTTTATCATGAAATATTAGCTTCATCATATTTTTAGTTTTTATTACTTATCTAGCACTGATAATTATAATACTATTAAATATATTTATTTTATAAACTCGCAACAGCGCGCGAGAATGCAACCACGTTTATATAAAAAACAAGTGTGCAATATTCAATATAGGAAAAATACAAAGAAACGGTCTGACATTGAAAGCCACGACTTCTCCATGTTTTCTCTCTCAAACCAGATTTTCCTACTGCTTTATTAGGGGTCGGTCTATCATAATTTTTTATTTTATTTTATTCGATAGAAAACTCAAAATCAACAATTATAATACTGTAAATTTCGAAAAAAAATATTAAACCCTCTGCCATTTCCCTTTTTAAAATTAACCCATGGTTGTCATGACTCATGCCCACCATTATTTCAGTCAAGTCCACTTCGGCATGCATTTTCTCTAGTATTTATATATATAAAAAAAAATAGTCCAATCGACGACCTCCTACAGCCTACTTCTACCCTATATTAATGCATGGTAGCATGAATTGATTCCATTCCCTGTTCATCAAGTGTTTCTACCTTGATATTGACCTGCAACTTGGATTTTCTTAAAACAAAATGAGTCATCGAATCTGTTCTGTGCTCCAACTAGATGGGAGCATATTAATTATTTATAATCATTTTAATCCCCAAATTGTGTGATATAGAAATTGATTGTTCGAGAAACGTTATGCCTATAACCAAGACATAAATATACGGGACAAGCGACAAATTAATGAGAGGCAGCAGGTTTCATAAATATTAAGGTTGAAGATAGCAAATCTCCAGAAGCAACTCCATCAACTTCATTGGTTGATATCGTTTTTGGTTGGACTTGAGTTGAAGAAATTACACTTAAAAAGTGACGAAATGGCTATCCTGAACTCTTAATTTGTTATGATAAGGGATTTAGGAAGGGGACTCGACCACACAACCTGATCATGGAGATGACGCAATCTCCATCCATCTTTCAACTTGTCGAACATAATGCTATTCCCCTAAATATTCTGCTGATCAGAGACGGCCCATTTGGCACCCTGACAACGGGCTATATATGTATATATATGCGCAAATAGAAATCGATCAGGAACACCATAACTTGCTGCAACAAGGATGCTGAGCATGACAGCAACAATCAATGGCTGGCAATGTTCAGGATTTCATTGCAAGCAATATGCAAGGATGCCTGAAATCTCGTTGACATCAAGAGGTGAGTGATTTTGAAGTCGAGTGGGATCAAAATGATTATTCTGTGTACATATATAAATTATACCAGAAATTAAGAATAGGATAATTTCCTGTGACCGATCGCTCATTGATTAATTTTATGGTACTGTATATATAGGTTTCCTAAAGGTTGGTACGCTTGATTCGAAAACTCCAACTACTGAAGGGCTCAACTCCTCTGCCCTGCCACACGTTGCAGATTATGGTTATGCGAGCAGGAACATGAATAGAGGAGGAATTCATGTTGTGTCGCCGGATATATCATCACCTTCACCAGGATTTGCAGTGGGATTTCTTGAAGCATTTGACGATGAATACGATGGAGTCATTATCGATCCAAACAAATTACCTTCCAGTGCTAATGCTTTTGCCTCTGCCCTCCGAGCTGCTTTGTCCAAATGGAAGTTGAAGGTTTGACGACATAAATCTATGCATGCACACACGTATATATGCTCGAACACACACGCTATGTCAAGTAATTATAATATTATGAAGCTGCTTGATCAAAGAGGCACTCAAATGATCAGAATTTTATCGTAATGCAGGGGAGAAAAGGAATATGGCTCAAAATACTGTCGGAACAAGTTGATCTTGTTCCCATAGCGATTAAGGTAAACAATTAACTGTGAATTTTTAATCCATATGTTATCAGTTCATTTCTTTATTGTAATATTGTATACAAAAACCCCAAAGATCCCATACACCGTAGAGGAATTGATACTCTATGGGTTGCCTGCCAGGAGGGTTTTCAGTACCACCATGCCGAACCAGGATATGTTATGCTGACTTACTGGATTCCTGATTATCCCTGCATGCTCCCCACCAGCCCTTCGCATCAAATCGGTGTTGGAGGATTTGTGATTAACGACAAAAAGGAGGTATGCTCGCAAGCCAGTATTTCTAATTATTTCCACCTCCAACTCGATTACAGCTTCTCATTAACGTCATTAGGTCCTAGCAGTGAAGGAAAAATGCCCCTGCAGTTGCTCTAACGTGTGGAAGATGCCTACGGGATATATTAACAAGGTGAATTGTTTTTAGTCACTTCTACCTGAAAGCCAATAACAACGTCTGGTTTCAATTTCTTAATAAATATATATAAATATCAATGTCTCAGTCAGAAGACATATTCTGTGGAGCAATGAGAGAAGTAAAAGAAGAGACCGGAGTAAGCCAAGATACTTGGTTGTCTTTCTTTCTTATCGTTTTACATCATCAGTAGAGCTTGCTGGTTATTGTTGTCATCTAGTTGCCCTCTGTCTGCAGGTCGACACAAGTTTCCTTAAGATGGTTGCTTTCAGGTACTTCGATTTTTATGTATTTTACACACGCACACGCACTCTTCACAGTGTTGCTTGTTTCAGTTCAATTAATACGAGGTGAAAACGACCGAGGAAGATACCTCGAATCATCCCTTTCCGTCTTTTTCTTTTTTCTTTTAAGGTTATTTACGACTCTAATGCTACAAAACACAAAAAATATTAATAACACCTTTAAAACACAAAAATAATTTTTTTTATGATCGCTGATGCTAATTAATTAACCCACAAGAATAATTGCAGGCACGCTCACATGTTGGCGTTCGACAAATCAGATATACTATTTGTATGCATGCTGAGACCATTATCTTATGAAATCGCAATCGATGAGAAAGAAATCCAAGCTGCAATGGTCAGTGGTTAATAATCAGTGACATAAAACTAATTATAATCTTTGTTTTTCATTAATAGTGATTATAATATGATTGATTTTACTTGAGAAAATATGTTTAGCTGACATCGCTTTTTTTTCCCTTCTGGGTTTTCGATTGATCAGTGGATGCCACTAGATGAATTTGTGGGGCAGCCATTCTACGAGGAAGACCAAATGTCGAGGAAGGTCATTGATGCCTGTGTTGCCGCCTATGAAGATCGTTATAGTGGGTTCACTGCTCATGAACTAACCTCGAAACTTGATGGCCAATCATCCCTCTTGTATTACGACTGTTCTTCAGGCTGAACGTGCCTGTGTGCGTCACAAGGCAGGCTCGCCAATCTTGACGACCAGAAACAACACGTTCTTGGAATAATATTGTTTTATTTATCCAACTGATGATGGCGTGATGCGTTTTGGAGTAAATGCATGAATGCCATTTTGATCTTTATTTATTCCAAAATATATGTTCTTAATTAAAATACCCCCTAAAATGTCTCCACAAAACACTGGGAAGACAAGAGGAAAGAATTCAGTGTTCTGTATACTATTTATAGACTTGAAACAACAGGATGGAATTAGAATTATGTTCTTAATTAAATTAAATTAAATGTTGTCCATTCGATTTAATTAATTCCAACAGTCACACCTATAAATAAAATAAATAGTCCGATTGATAATTTTAGTTCCCGGTGACAAGTAACATTCCGTCATGCTATAAATATCAGACGTATCAGGTGGCCTCTCGTAAAGAGGATCCACCAATCATAGCACCAGCACCACCTTATTAGACTATCATGGATGAAGCCCATCTTTATAAATAATTGCAAGGAGTGCTTTTCCTTGCTTTCTTTCTTTTTCTTTTTCTTTTTTTGAACGTGGGACAACCTTCTTTTCTATTATTCTTTACAAAATATTCACTCAATTCCGTACTAATTTTTTAAATTTCATTATATTATGTTTATATGAAGTCGTTTTTTAATTTAGATCTTCAACTAGATACATGCCCACGCTCTATCGTGGTTTTTTTTTCTATCATGGTGCTAAACTTGATTTATATTTGTGCTAAATATGCAAAATAACATAAACTTTAACAGCTAATAATGTAAAGAAAAATTAACACAAACCATAAGCAATAACATAGATAGAAAGGTTTTAATATAAAAAGGAATTAATACACAACCAAAACACTGAGAGTGGAATCCAAATAAAAATCAATGCTTGTCCATTGCAATTTTTTCCAAGTCCGCATAATACAAGTCTAGCATGCTTATCAAACTCAAGTAGCCTGGGTCTAGCGTGGTTCCCAAACCTATGTCGATTAGGTCTAGCCTGGTTACCAAACTCATGGCGCTTGAGTCTGGCATGGGCGCTTGAGTCTGGCGTGGTATTTTTTTCTATCATTGTGCTGAACTTGGTTCATATTTGTGCTAAATATGTAAGATAAGATAAGCTTTAACAGCTAATAATATAAAGAGAAATTTACACAAACCATAACCAGTAACATAAATAGAAAGGTTTTAAGATGCAAAGGAGTCAATACATAACCAAGACAGCATGCTTGCCAAACCCAAGATGTTAGACCCAAGTAGCTTGGGTCTACCATGGTTCCCAGTCCCAAACTAATTTTTATGAGCCAAACAAAGGTAATGATTTTGTTGAAGACCAAAATACTCATGCAAATATGTTGAACAGTCTCTGGAAATCTAACTAATAATTCCTTTGATATTTACCAATAGAAATTTTTTCATCGGTTATTACCAACAGAAATATCGCCATGATTTTCGGTCGGTAAATATTATCGTAATTTACCGATGATATTTTTTTTGTCGGTATTTCCATAGATATTTGACAATTTTCTAGTAGTGACTTTGATGAAAATGATGGATATTTATTGCTAATTTCAATTGCAGAAATTTATGATGGTGATATTCTTTCCATTCCTATAATAAATAATTTTTGGATTGATTGGTATTTAATATACAAATGTTCATTTCATTTGTGCTGAACTTAGTTCATGTTTGTGCTAAATATGTAAGATAATATAAAACTTTAAAAACTAATAATATAAAGAGAAATTAACACAAACCATAAGCAGTAACATAGATAGAAAGGTTTTAAAGATGCAGAGGAGTTAATTCATAACCAAGACAATCACAGTGGAATCCAAATAAAAATCAAAGTTTGTCAATTGTAATTTTTTCCAACTCCATATAATATGGTCTAGCATGTTTGCTAGATCCAAGATGCTGGACCCAAGTAGCTGGGTTTGATGCTTAGGATTTGCATAATTTTCATGAGCTCGACAAATTTAATGGTTTTGTTGAGGACCAAAATACTCATGAAAATGTATTGAATGGTCTCAAAACATCTAACTAATAATTCCTTGTGAACTTCTGATGTATTGTTAAGAAAAAAACAACAAATACCTTTACCAAGCACTACTAAATTCCAATAAATAGATGCAAAATTTAAGCTAAACTCTATTATGTTGATACCAATTGTTAGATACATGTCCGCGCTCATATAACTTTAAAAAACTCTAATCAAGAACAAAGAAAGATTACTCTTGCAAGCTTTTCTTGTTAACAACGCAAGGATATACTTATTGTCCTCCAATAAAATTTTGATTCAACATATTCAAAGTTCTCATGTTCTACCCATTAATTTGGTGTCCAAGCTTTCTGTTACCCATCTTTAATCCTTCTACTTGGGTCTGGCGTGGTTGTCAAACCCAAGTCACTTAAGTCTGGAGTGGTTCCAGATCTATGACGCTTGGGCCTAGCGTGGTTGCCAGACTTAAGGCGCTTGGCCCTGGCATGGAATCTTTGCTCTTGTCCTCTGAGTCAGACCCAAGTATCTTTCATCTTGTCTGATTCACTTTCATTTTTTTCGTGATCTAAGTTGTAAGAAGTTAAAAGAAAAGGAGAAAGAAGAAGCAATGAATGAGAAGGAAAAAAAGCCAAAGAAACATTTTTTTGCTCGTGAAAAGATGAGAAATTGAAAGTAAAATTACTATTAAAATCCACAATAAAAGATCTCATGATCCACAGTGATTTTCCCATACCATTTAGCTTTTGTTATAATAATAAAATAAGTTTGGTAAAACCCTATACTTCTTTAATTTTTTATATTTTTTTAATAGTTATTTCAGTTCTTTCAAGATGTTCTAAGAATTAACATATCTTGATTTTTTTTCTTTCATTTTGAGGTTTAATTTTCCAAGTTAACTTTTTGTAAGCTGATTTTTAAAAAAATTAATATTTTTTAATGATTGATATATTTGTCTAAAAAGTAGTATAACAACATATGAAAGTGAAAAATTATTCTTTAAAATAAGAAGCAAAAACACTTCAATGTATCTCATATATCACCATCCAATTTGTATAGGATACTATTTGATGGTGCATGAAAATAAAAATTTTAAAAATAATCCTAGTCATTAAAATTAGGTTTAAACAAGTAGATTTCCTTATTGTTCGGGTCAGGCTTGGATGACTAGCTATCCTAGTGCACATGTAACAGTTCCAATTATCGGGACAAACACGCAAGCATGTTTATTGAAAACACGGAAATGTTTTTTTATATTGATAACCTGTTAAAATCTTGGCAGAGTGTAACATGTACAAATCATGCATTCATTCTGCAAATGTTTATAGGAAAAAGTTATAAAGCAAGTAAACACAAAAACAAACAACATATACTACATAAAAATGCCAAAACATTAACATAAAAAAATGGGTTACAAAAAAAAAGGTAGTTCTACTAATTTGATGTGGTGAATCTTAAAAAAAATAAAAATTGAGCCATGATAAGGCTACTTACAGGCTGCATGTTGGGGTGGCTAGATTTGTGATGATAGGTGCTAGATACGTGACAAAATAAGAGGGAGGACATGTGTTGTTTTTTACATATAGAAAAAGAAAAAAGAAGAAGAAATGGGAGAGGGGGAAAAGGGGCATGCTACTGTTATAAATTTAATATTACCAATGAATTCCCTAATAAAATTAACAATAGTAAATTATCATCAGTAATTCCATCAAAAATATTAATATGTTAGATTTGCAAATGGAATTAACGAGGAAATACCTATTTATTTTTTGAATTCTTTGAATTTTACCAGTAATTCATTTGGTATTTACCAATAGAAATTTTTCCATCGGTTATTACCAACAAAAATATCAACATGATTTTCGGTCGGTAAATGTCATCGCACTTTACCAACGATATTTTTTTATGTCAGTATTTCCATTGATATTTGATAATTTTCTAATAGTGACTTTGATGAAAATGATGGATATTTGTTGCTAATTTCAATTGCAGACAATTATGATGATGATATTCTTTCCATTCCTACAATAAATAATTTTTGGATTGATTGGTATTTAATATAAGAATGTTCATTTCATCTAACCTTAAATAGAAATTGATTTGATACATATGACTCTTGAAAAGTTCATATTATTTGTTTTAAAAGTTCATATCATTTGACTCGTGATTCTATACTTTATTTTATATAAAAGTTACAAAAATTAAAAATATAAAAACAATTCTTTCTAATAATTGATCGATTTTTCAAAGATAAGTTGTCACAAATCACAAGTAATCTATTTTTATATCTTGTTATTCTCTTTAGTGTTAGAAAAATGTTTTCTCCTCCATGCGATAATGGAGGGGCATGTGATCATTGGTGTAGCATTGCCAATAACACGATTTATGCCTTACGACTTCTTTAATTTATTTAGACTCTTTAATTGTTATTGGCGAATAAGTTGATGCAATAGAAAAGGATCAATAAAATAAAATGAAAATAGAAAAAAAAAATAACAAGTTATATGCTTCTAAAGCAAATAAGGGGGTGTAAACAGGTTGTTTTCCAACCTAGTGATTGGGTTTGGGTGTACATGTGTAAGGAATGGTTTCCTAACCATAGAAAATCAAAGTTACAATCTCATGGTGATGTTCCATTCCAATTTAAAGAGGATCAATGATAATGCCTACAAAGTTGATCTTCTAGGTGAATATGGTGTTAGTACTATTTTTAATGTTGTTGATCTTATTTTGTTTGACACAGGTTTTGATTCGAGGTTGAATACTTTTGAGCAGAGAGAGGATGATGTGAATCAGCCCACAAATACCAAGGACCCATTATAAGGTCCAAAGCAAAGGCATTGAAAGAAGCATTGAATGGACTGGTTGTGCAAGTTTCGGATAAGGTTGAACTTGAGGACCCTTCGGAGCATCAAAATGAGGCCTTAACACATTTAATCCATGTGTAAGAGGGATCCAATCCATCCTTATTTAGGTCATGAAGTTTCGATAACAAGGTTGCTAATTTTTTATCAGTTTCAGCCAGCCTTGTTTTGTGATGTTTCCATGTACTTTGTGAATTCCTAACTAGTTTTGGATTTCCTATTATATGTGGGCATATTAATTATTTCCTTTAACTATTCAGATTTATTATTTTTATTTTATTTTCCTTGTCATGTAAGGAGAAAACATAATAAAGAAAACAAAGGAATCCAAGCTGACTTAGGAAACAGATGTGGCGGTAAAGAGAAGCATTAAAGACAACATCTTTTTCTTTAAAAAAGATAAATATAAGCCTAATATTAGAATTTTATTCTAACTTGGAAACCAAAGTAGCGACAACAACTTCTCTTTTATTCACATGATTATTGAGCAACATTATAAACTGTAAACAAGTCTTGTATCAGATCTATAATATTTTTTGTTTACTTCTCTTCTCACAATAGAACAAGACTTAGACTTATAGGTTTTTTTTGTTAGCTATAACCCAATGCTTATTTGAGTTTAATTAATACTTTATTTTTAGTTAGGATCCAAGATTTGTTTAGATCAGGGTTTGAGCTTACTAGTAAAGGTTTTGAGTTAATTTTTTTAAGTGAATCAATTTAGTCCGTAAGGGTAGATTCATTAGGGTTAATTTCTCAGAACTATTTAAACACATGTAAAGCCTAAAGTTTGACACCTTTGATGAATAATACTTTTAAACTTTCCAGTTTAACATGTGAAAGAGATTCTTGTATTTTTTAGTTCTTGAATGAACTGAATCTGACTTATCAAATATTAACTAGCTTCATGACGTTATTCGACTTCATTCCAATATTGTTGGTGTTTTGGAACATGTTTTTATTATGTCACACTTCTATTAGATTTTTTTTCGCTTTTCAAAATCAGATCTTAATCTTGATTATATGTTATGTGATTACGAGGTCGCATTACAATATTTATTAAAATACAAAAATATTATATTGATTTCAATGTAATACCACTACTTTTAAAGGTTGTATGAAGTAATGGGTTTTCATTTACCATAATGTTTTCTTTTAATTAAAAGGTATTGTATTATTGGAAAGAAAAAAAGAACAAAAACATGAGTTATCAATCGAAGAGGATTTGTTGATGGATTCAACACTCTTTAAGAAATTTTATATGTTTCAGAAATCTTGTTCGTATTTCTTAATGCGAAGAAGTATTTATTAAAAAAAGAAAAACTATATGTTAAATCTTTTGTTGTTTTAGACCAATTTATTAGATAAAAGACCAGTAATGGTCTGGTCATCCTTTAAAAAGAGAACATGTTTAGGAAAAATCAAACAATGATATACAAATAAACAAATTTTATTAAAATGTCATAAAATATGATTTTATTTGTTTGTATAATATGACTATAGGAAAAAAGAAATAAAAAAAAACCTTGTTTGGTTTGGTGGCTGAGAGTTGTGGAAGAGTCAAGCAAAATAAAGGTGTTGACCAAGCTCAATTTTGTATAATATGATTATTAATTAATTCTTAAAAAAGAAATAAAATAGTTTGAGTAAATTATAAATTTTTTCTTTTAGTCTTGAAATAATATAATTTAAATAGCCCCCGTTATTTTTAAGAATTAATTAATAATCCTTTGACCATGTTGACCAAGCTTTAATTTGTAGTATTTACTCTAAAAATTATTTTTAATTAATTAATTAAAGTGTTCTTTTTTCTCATCGGTCTTTCCATGTCATCTTTTTATTGTTTTTTTTTCTCTCTTTCTTAAAATAAAATCAAAATCACAAAAAAAAAAAAAAGTGGAAGGAAAGGACAGAGTTAAATTATAAATGAGTTTAAAATATAGGAAATAAATATACAGTCATGAAAAGGTGTCGAGTGATTGATGGATTTTGATCGACAACAGGTACTGACTGAGTTGTCATTAACTCAAATAATTCTTGGCATTTGGCACACCTCCCCCGACATAATTAGTACGGACAGGGGAGCCGAGTCCAGAAAGCATGTGAGGTTCAATCAATTAATTAAAGAGTTTTTATTTTCATGTTCCAAAAATATTTATAAAAAGTTATGAAATTTTTTTATTTTTTATTTAAAATTAATATTATTTTAGTATTTTTAGATTTTGCTATATAAAATTAATTTTTAAAAATTAAAAAAAAATATATTTTGATATATTTCCAAATAAAAAACACTTTAAAAAATAACTTTTACCACACTTTTAAACACGCATAAGTAATAGTATTGCATTCAAGATTTAGTTAAATTTTAAATTTTAAATTGTTTTAATAATATTAAAAAAAATTTAAAAATAAAAAATATTATTTTAATATATTTTTAAATAAAAATATTTTTTAAAATAACCGTACCATATTCTTAATTATCTCATTAATTATGAAGCAGGAATCTTTCTAGAACCTAATGCAATGAACTGGACTTTTCCTTCCTTTCCTGGTGTGTGCTATATAGCTTTTGAGAATAATCTTCGCACATCAAATATATTTTTTAAAAATTAATTTCTTCGCTTTCCGCTGGTCTTCACGGTCTGGTAAGAAACCCAAACGGTTTTCTTGTGAATCCAATCCAATTTCTATATAAATAATTTATTACCAGAAAAGAAGAATAGTCCGGAGAGAGGGAGGGAGAGAGAGAGAGAGGGAGAGAGAGAGAGACTAAAACCACTGCTGCAAGTGGAAAAGTAATTAGTCGGTTGCCACCTGTTTGTTTTAGTTTTGGTTTCAAAAACCAGCAGCACGAAGAGTCCACATAAAAGAAAAGCTTGGTCCTCTTTGTGCGGAGTACACCTTCCTCAGGTATACAAGGGTCAACGTTGTCTGTGTGCTACAGCGGTGTCTCTCGAACCCTAAACCTCTATATTTGTTAACTGGTTTACTGATTGGGTTTCTCTGTCTTTATTTGGATTCGATATATACTCTCGCTCCTAAATCATCATCTTTCACTTGAAATTCGCCAGGAAGTCCTCTTCGCTTCGTTTCTACTGCTTCCCTTTCCTTTCGATCTTCATCAACTTGTACATCTTTCGATCTTCATCGCCATGGAATCAAATGGTATCTCCGAGCAGAAGATCATCACCGGTGATTCTGGTTACATTCTTCAAGACGTTCCTCATTTATCCGATTACATTCCTGATCTCCCGGTATGCTTTCTCTCTTTTTTTCATCAATTGATTGATTGATTATTCTATTAAAAGCAAGAAATGATAAAAAAAATAAATTAAATTTATTTGGGTGGGTGGTGCAGACTTATTCCAATCCTCTACAAGACAATCCTGCTTACTCCGTTGTCAAGTAATTTCATTTATCTCTTCTTTTTTTTTTCTCTGGAACTTCCCCTTTTAGAATAGAGGGAGGTTAATGACCTTGAGCAATAATAATTAATTTCACCTGAGTGATTTTATATATATGTATTTTTTACAGGCAGTATTTTGTCCACGTCGATGACTCTGTTCCACAAAAGGTAAGCAATCCTTCTTCTTTTTTTAATTTATCACATTCTAGATGGTCAAGACAAAGACCAAACTAGATTTCATTAATTAGAATGCAAAAATTCAAAGGTTTCTCGAGTTAAATGTATGGTCTGTAGTTGACGATTTTGATGCTTTAATGAACATACTTGTAATGTGAATTCTGTCTTCCCATCTCTTATAGATCGTGGTTCACAAGGATAGCCCCAGAGGGATACATTTCCGCCGTGCCGGACCCCGTCAAAAGGTATGTTTTCATAGCCATCAAGCTTGTTGAATGTTTTTATTAAAAAAAAATACGTGCATCTGCATTTACACGTTTCTTGGATATTTCTCAGATCTATTTTGAGCCAGATGAAGTTCGTGCTTGCATTGTCACATGTGGGGGTCTCTGCCCGGGACTCAATACCGTAATTAGAGAAATAGTGTACAGCTTGTACCATATGTATGGCGTGACTAGAGTGCTGGGGATAGAAGTGAGTAGTTGTTAAAGATCTGCTCCACTGTATTCCTTTTCTGCCCGTGTCTTCTTATCTCTCTTCTTCTTGTTTGTCGTTCTAGAAATGTTTTTTTTCCTGTTTTTTACTCGTGAAACTGCAATTTTAGTTTTAGTGATTTCACATGAACATATGTTAAACTTAATCATGCACCCTGATAAAAAAAAAATGTCGAACATATCTTGACTGGAAACGGAAAAGAATATACTGTCTAACCTAAACCTACATGCTGCCTTTCCCTGGTTCATTAGACTGGCTAAACTATAGTGTCGTAATCTCATTGTAATTTTAAGGTTTTGGGATTTTGTTTTCCTCTATTTTTTTAGTTTTATCTTTATTGTTTGTGAACAACAGTATTGCAGTTCCATCGAGTGAGTAGGCTGATTGAATGCTCTTTTCTCCCTACATAACCACTGGATAATAACTGACAAGGTAATGGAATCTACAGGGTGGTTACAAGGGTTTTTATGCTCGAAACACGATTCCTCTGACACCTAAGGTTGTGAATGACATTCATAAACGTGGTGGAACCATCCTTGGGACATCACGAGGTGGCCATGATACTTCAAAAATTGTCCACAGCATTCAGGATCGGGGCATTAATCAGGTGAGTGGAAGATATAACTTGCTAGCCAGTTTCTCTTATGTCAGAAGTTATTCACCATTCCAAAGAGCAAATATTTATCTGTATTTTTCTTGGCAACCAGGTTTACATTATTGGAGGAGATGGAACTCAGAAAGGGGCATCCGTGATTTTTGAGGTAATATGCTTTTTTACGAATTGAGAACTGGGCTTTAGTTGCATCTGGACATTGATGCATAAAAGTGCTCTATAGTCTACAGCTTTGTTTCTTTTACGGATCTTGTTGATCATAATTTGGAGTGAAATAAAAGAGAAAAGAGAGGAATGAAAGGCATGTGCAGAGTTATAAAAGATAAATTTTAACAAAACAAAATATGCAATGGTATCTAAATAAGGAAAATTTGGTAGGGGACTATCATCGACCATGTTTAAAATTGCTTGATAGAAACTATAGTTGATTCCCTCTTCTTTTCTTTCCATAAATATTAACTCTTCAATCTTGCAGGAAATTAGAAGGCGGGGTCTCAAAGTCGTAGTTGCTGGAATTCCCAAAACCATTGATAATGACATTCCGGTACTTTTTATGGATATTCTTATTTATATGATGTATCATATACCATGAAGCTGCAATGCAACACCCATTATAATTCAACATTAACACATTTTAATATTGTTTTACATGAGGTAGGTTATTGACAGGTCCTTTGGCTTTGACACTGCTGTTGAGGAGGCTCAACGTGCTATTAATGCAGCACATGTTGAGGCTGAAAGTGTTGAGAATGGTATTGGTCTTGTGAAGTTGATGGGTCGTTACAGTGGTATGCTTCAAATCATATCCTGAAATCTTATTTAATATTACTTCCAGTCTTAATTTAATGTGTATAATCAATCTCGAATTACTTAGTAGATTACAAAGAGGTCTACAAACACTGCATTATTGACTCAATTTCTTGCAGGAAATGAAAAGGGGAAATTCTAGCTCTTATGATTGGATTTATAATTCTTTTCAACATTAAGCTCATTAAATATCTGAGCCAAACAATAAAGGAAACAGACACATAAAAGCATAGAGAAGCTATCTCATAAAAATTGATCTATTAAAATATATATATTACTTGACTTGGAATGTTCGACAAGGGTAAGTAGGCACCAAAATCACAAAATAAGATTTGTTTTTAGTGATAAAACAAAAAAGAAAATTTGAAAAGCCAACGGGAATAGGAAAACATGCTAAAATAGTTAATAGTGTAAATAACAAACATTATTAACATCATGACAAACTGTCCACCAGGTTGAAGAAAATATTATAGAAACATCCTTTCTACCAGAAACTCTTCATTTATACCCAAATTATCCATAGAAGATTTAAATTTATCTTTTGCATATACATAGCTATTTTATTACTCTAATATTATGATTTCAGGATTAGTTAACAAGAAAGATTGTGTTGAAAAATTAAATAGTCTATTGAGGTAAAATCCAATGATTTCTTTTCAGCTAAATAATTCATTATTTTTCTTATGTATGTATATTCAACGTGTTTAAAGAAAACCCATTAAGCCTCACACATATATTTGCAAAACATTTGGGGTAGCAAACGATCTGAAAAGTTATATTTGCAGGACTTAATTAACTTCCTAATGTTACCCTTCTAGTTTTCAAAAAGCTCCAATGTTATCCCAATCCATTGAAAAGCCTATTTTTTAAATTTGATTTTTGAGATTTTGAAGTGTTTTAACTGTTTTGGTGAGATACTATGACATGTATGGTATTGCAAGGAAAGTATGAGAGAATAGTAAGGAAAAAAAAAAAGTGAAACAGTGAGCCTTATGTTAGTTATCTAGGAGCAAAGGGCAAAACTGAAACTTAAAAAAATTATAGGGTTAATGTTGGCAAATTTTAAAATTATGGGGTGAAAATGAATTTTCATAAATCTATTAGGCAAAAATATAGTTTACTCAAAAATTAATTAAGCCCATGTACTGGATATGCATTTTTCTTGTCAATGCAGAGTATCATTTTTTTATTATTATTATTTCAATACATTAATGCAGGTTATCATGGCTCTTAAAGTACTCTCCTAGATACTACCTCTAGTGAGTGTTATGACAATTTTGTTGCTTTGCTGCATTTGAAATGCGTATTTGTCCTACTGTTGGACTTCCCATTCTATTATTTGTGTTTCAAGCTTCTGCTTTAGCTTTACCTTGTCCTTTCTTTCATTGAAGCAAGGCTGTTATGGTTTTTCATTTTTTTTTTCCATTTATCAATCAAATTGAATTTGACGTGCAGGGTTTATTGCTATGTATGCTACTCTTGCAAGCCGAGATGTGGATTGTTGCTTGATTCCAGAGTCCCCTTTTTATTTAGATGGGAAAGGTGGACTTTATGAATACATAGAGAAACAACTGAAAGAAAATGGGCACATGGTTATTGTGATAGCTGAAGGTGCAGGCCAGGAGCTGCTTTCTGAAAGCATGCAACAAGATGCTTCAGGAAATAAGCTTCTTCAAGATGTTGGGCTGTGGATATCACAGGGGATCAAGGTTCTGAATCTAACTCAAACTGTTCTCCCTCGAGAATTATATATTATCCCAGGAACATGTCATACCATACAGGGACCCAAACTCCCTTTTTCAATCAATTCATATTCAATATCAAAAGAGAGTTATATTCTGCTAAATTATTTCTGTTCTTTTCTTTACTGCAGGACTATTTTTCGAAGCAGAAGAAGATGACTATAAACCTCAAATATATAGGTTAGAATTACACATTTTAAGAGGTTTTTGTTTTATAATTAAGCTTTTTGGCTTACAAAGCTTGTTATTGACTATCATAATGAAATCCTGTAATTTGTTTCTCCTGGCAGATCCTACATATATGATCCGTGCCGTACCAGGCAATGCAGCTGACAATGTTTACTGCACACTTCTGGCTCAAAGTGTTGTGCATGGAGCAATGGCTGGTTATACAGGCTTCACTAGTGGTCTTGTTAATGGCAGACAAACATACATACCCTTCTATGTGAGTTATTCTCTTGCTTATGATAGAACTGCTTCTTCTTTTTTTCCCTTCAGAATAGTAGCACTTGAATTGACAGGATCATTCTTGTTTGTCTAGAGAGAATCAAAGGCATTATCTTAGAGAGTTAATATAAAACAAATTACACCTAATGGCTTAAGTTTTTTAGTTGAGATGGTTTTTTAACACTTAAATTGAGGGGATCATTCTTTTTTGTCTAGAGAGCATCAAAGCCAATATGGTCAAATGGTCACTAGTTTAATTCTTACCATTTCCATTCTTCTAATCAAACGAGAAAATTTCACTTAAACTTTTAAGTTGAGATGGTTCTTTTAAGTTGAGATGGTTCTCTGACACATTAAAATTATGAAATTTTGTTAGTTCTTTCTTATATGGCACTGCTGTCCTTTTGGTGCTCACATTTTACATCTGCTCTTTGTGACCGCTCCCTCTCCCTATGTCTTTAGCTTCGTTTTCTTCTTTTGTATGTATGTGTTTATTGTTGTATCCTTTTTAGTTATCTTCTACCTACATTTACAAGCTGGGAATTTTACTTTGTACTCTTCTTTCTTTCTTTTACTTTTTTCTAGAGAAAACAAGCATTTTAAACATATCTAATTTGTTCCATGCGATCTCTCATCAAATAACTATTGTAATGTGGTATCTTTTCAAGTTTACTGTGCTTGTTACCATATCTATTTTGGTTGAGATACGCAAGGTTGTAGGGCTCAATAACATATGATTCATTTCACAATCCACTTCACATGTAGATAATGTTGAGCGTTAAAATTGTGTTACTTTCTTATGTGAGATGTGCAAGTTCCATGACACTGAGAATAATGTATGTTTGGTGTTGTCCTGCAGCGTATCAATGAAAAACAGCACAAGGTGGTTATAACAGATAGGATGTGGGCTAGGCTCTTATCGTCAACAAATCAGCCCAGCTTTATTAGTAATAAAGAGGTCATTGAAGATAGAAAGGAGCGTATCTCTGGAGAAGAGAAAAACGAAGAAACCCAGTTGTTGGATGATGAAAATTGTGCTGACGTAGTTCCAGAGAATGTAGACGACAGCCATCCGTGATCCCTATTAAAACCCCAATGATCAATATCATTGCCTAGCCTACAGTTGTGTCCTCTCCTTGTGTTCCTACACGCTTTTAGTTCTGTTGCATTAGTCGTATTCCAAGGTCAATTTCTGCCCCCGTTTTATGTAAGTGTATTAGGAAAAGGTAGTCATTCTGCCCGTAGAAAAATAATTTATACCTGTGAGTGACACGGGAAAAGTTAGGTCGTGCTGAACTGCGGATTGCATGTCTGGCATGTATTTTAAGCATTTATTCACTGTAGTTTATGCCCTCCATTCTTTTTATGGATGGATATGAGCATCATTGATTTCCATTAATATGAATTCCCTTGTGAATTTTATGAAGTTAAATCCCCACTACCCCCAGAAAATGGGAAGCAAAATAATGCTGGAAGGCCTTACCGAATGTTTAGGTGCATGTGTGATGGATATGGTCCTACCCACGAAGTCGGAAATCGAAAGACATTTGTAATAGTCGTCGCTACCTTCGATGCTTAAAAAAGAGGGGAAAATTCTCCGGTTTTGTTAACAATGACGCTATGCAAAATAGAGGATTAGCTTTAGAACTTGCAGGTGATGGTGATGAACCAGTGCAATAACATCGACCACCGGATATTTAAGCCGATGACAAGGTGTATTTTCCGATAGAGAAGAGTCATGGCCTCCCCCTTCACGTTCTTTTATCGTCGCAACGAGGTCTACGAAGACAGCTCTCTCCTTTCACTGTTTGTTGATGAAATCCTTGTCAAGTTCCTTACTCTTTTACAGGGGGTGCGGTGCTCACGCACCAGAGAAACGCCGGTCATTGACTCGGATGGCTCGGCCAAGCTGTATGCTGCCACCCGCCGAACAAAGTTTATGATTATTAGCATTCTAGAAACGACGGTTCCATGGTTGTTTCATAGAACGGAATAAATATTGACTACCCTGTAGCATCATCCAACTTCGAATTCTCTATCTGTGGAAAGATTCATTAAATAATAATAATAAAAAAAGACACTCGGTCATTTTCTCCAGGCCTTTTATTTAATAGCTTTGTACATCCACGTGCTCTTTGACGTTAAAAGACTCCTGTTTCTTGTTTTATATAATCTCTGTGAATTATATTTTTCTCATGTTATATCTGTTGCACTAACCCGTCAAATAATGCCATCTCCTCAGAATATGGAATATTTCCTTCATGTATTTTTATTTTTTTACAAGTCCTCATATTTCACAAGAATTACAATGTAGTCCCTGTTTTTTTTTTTCAATTAAGCCTGTAGATGTCAGATTGTAAACTTAGTTAAAATTGGTCAAACAATTTAAATGTGTTAATAGACAAAGTTAAGAGTTGAACGGACTTAAATGGGTATTACTCATTTAAAAAATAAAATTTTATTTCCTGAAATTATCATATATCTAATATCATTAGTTTCTTTATAAAAATAATTAAGAATCAACATAAAAAATTTGAGACAAATTACAAGAAAATAAAGAACATCATCATAAAAAAAAGTTCTAATCTTCTTAAAAATAACATCTTATTTTTTTGTTAGGAACACATTTTTTGAATTAAAGGCAATGATAATTAAAATAAAATTTTGTTAAAAATTCCTTCAATCTAAACTCTATTTTTTTATATTAATGCATCTATTGATTGTTTTAACAAAAACATGTTGCTTAATTGTAAGCACTGTTTTTTTAAATATAAACCTTTAATGTTCTCAAAACCATGTTTTAAAAAAATTAAAATCAAGTAAAAATCTATTAAAAAATTAAAAACAAAATTTTATTTTCATCAAATATTAGGTGCATAATAATTGAAAAAGAAGTTGTTAACATTTCCATGAAGATCTACAATTTCATTTAGGAACCATGGTAAAAATAAATAATAATTTAAATATCATGTTAAGCATTTATTTTATAGTTTATTTCAATCAAAATTTAAAAAAAAAAAAGAAAAAAAAAAGGAAGAAGGCTAGTGGTGAGTGCACCTCCAAGGTCAAGGCTCGTGCTCATGACCTTTCTTTATCATCAGGCCAGGCAAAAGTTTTTTCAACGTACAAAGGAATGCCAAGGAAATGAGACCCGAGTAATAAATAATATGATAAAAAAAAAAAGTAACAACAATAAATAAACAGAAAATAATAATAAAAAAAAAATTAATTTGAGCCAACCCGGATTATAAAATAACTCAATGATGAAAGGTAAAATAAAAAAAAAAATAAAAAGACAAAAAAAAAACCTCAATTAAACCGGGTTAACTCTCAAACTTTACAACCATGGAGATAGGATTGAGATAATCTGATAAAAAACACAACAAAAAAAATTTAAATACTAATTCCTAATAAATCAAATGAGAACATGATAACTCCAAAAAAAAAAAAAGGTGAAGCTCAATCTCTAGCAAATAAAATATTTAAGGATCAAAATGTAAGGAAAAAAATATAATTTAAAAAGGTTAAAAAACTTGATTCGAGCCCACTCGAGTCAAGATGTAAAATTTATGATCTAGTTGTGATACCCAAGTGAATACATATAAAAGCAAATTGAATAATATCTTGAAGCTCAATTATATATATAAAAAAAACTTAATATTGAAGGACAAAAATGAAAAAAAGATTTAATTTAAAAAAGAAATGAAAAAAATATGAGTCAACCCGGGTTAACCCACAAACCTTGCGACCATGAAAATCATGAAATACTTGAATCGGGTTCAATCAAGAAGCTTAATTCCCAATTAATTTAATCTCGAAGAATGAAATCGTGAAAAAATATCAACTTAGAAAACATGTCAAAGAAAAAAAGATAGCAATAAAAAGAATGAAGATCAAATTTGATTAAAAAAAAACCTAAGAAGGATAAAATTATAAAATAAAATAATTGGGATAACCCAATTGATAGATATAAAAAGATAGCAATAAAAAAGAATAAGGATCAAATTTAATACGAAAAAACCCTTTGAGGATGAAATTGTAAAAACAATGATCAGGATAACCCAATAAAAAAGAAAATGAAAAACAAAAGTACAAAGGCTAATTTTCAATAAATCAAATGTTAAAGGATGAAGTTAAAATAATTGAACTTTAAAAAATGGTATAAAAAAATCAATCCACATTAACTTTTGAAATCAATGATCTTGTTCTTGAAACTAAGATTAATCCTATAGAACCAAAAAATAAAATCTTAGTTAACCCGGGTTAATCTGCATACCTCGTGATCATGGGCACAATATCAAGATAACTCAATAGAAAAAAAATGAGAAAAAAAGGCAAGAAGACGAATTTCAAAGAAATTAAATGTTAAAGATGAAATTGAAATAATTTAATTTGAAAAAAGAACCCAAAAAAATAAACCTCATGATCATGGGCAAAAGATCAGGATAACCCAATAGAAAGTCAACTCATGTTAACCTTTAAAACTAGTGACTCTGGTCAAGAATCTAAGACTAATTTCATAGAAAGCAAATTGTAAAAAATTAATAAAGCAAATCTAAAAAATGGCCAAATATATATATAAAAAAAAAACATTAGCTTGAAAAAGAAGAAAAAACAACTCAAACAAACTTTCTAAATCTGGTCTAATTTCTAAAACTTATAACATGTGAAATCTTTGAATTGGGTAGGTTCAATCAAGAAACATAATTTCTAATTAATTTAATTTTGAAGAATGAAATTGTGAAAAAAAAATCAATTTGAAAATCTTGCCAAAGAAAAAAAAAAGATAGCAATAAAAAGAATAGTGATGAAATTTAAAACAAAAAACAATAAGCTTAAAAATGATTTCAAATAAAAATAAACAATCAAAATAATAGGTATCAAATTTGAAAGATTAAAAAAAATAAAAAGAAGGTGAAATTAAAAAATAATTATAATTTTATAGCTTATAAAAAATAAAAAAATAATAACAAATTTGAAAGATTAAAAATTAAAAAATGATGAAATTGAAAAATATTTATAATTTCATAGCTTATTAAAAAAAAATATAGATAAATATAAAGTGAAAATAAATTATAGGAGCTAGTCGGAATTAATTTTTTTTTTTTTAAGAGATTGACATGAAATTGAAGAGTGGGGAAGAGAAAGAAAAAGAAAAAAAACTCTTTTAGCCCAAAACTACGAATGGTTCACCCTGGAAGAATACCGTGCCCTTCCTTGAAGGAGAAATTGTCCGCAAATGCCTCGCTCGCATCGCCCAACAGGTTTTTATTTTCTTCCAAAAGGAGAACCCCAAACATTGGATTTCATTTTAAATTTGAATGGATTTCTTCAGGTCTGAGAGTTAATGTTATTGTTGCAGGAATATTTGAAATGGGTCTGACTCATGTTTTCCTTCATCTGCCCTTGATATAGAAGTGTTCATTTGTAGCGCATCGCAGGTACAAAATCATATACAGTCGCTACGCATCATTGTTTTCTTGGTGGGAGTTGACAATATAATGAAGTTCTTATCTTTTCAACTACACAATGCTTCTTTTCTTTTAAGATCATAGCATGCTACTTATTACTATAACCTTCAGGTGCTTGAGTCTGGTAATCACTCAACGATTAAATTCTATGCCGTGACATGAATATCTTCTTCCTTTTCATGTTTATGGAGGGTAAAAAATAATGTCAATACTGGAGGAAATGGATTACTGGATTTACAAACGAACACTCTCGGGCTTGCAGATATGTGTGATTCACAATTACAAACTCTGCGGGGTATTTATACTTAATCCACTGTCTTCACCATAGTCTCCTTTCATTCAATGTTCTTTGTTTCTGGCTATTGCAGAACGAGCTTGCAATTTTGGAATTCATACAACTTGTAGTTGAGACCATGGACCGCCATTTCGGCAATGTGGCAAGTCCTAATGCCAAGGATGATGTCTTTTTACCCCATGTTGATGGACTAATATTTGGCTTGTCATCTTTGTCGCCAAGGTTGTCTCCTGGTTTTCCTTTGTTACCCTCAGATAGAAGTTCACCTTTTTTCTCTTTGTTTTAATTTGTTTCTCTTATCTACAATGCGAGCTAGAAATCATGTTCCATTTAGAAAAAGCTCATTTCATGCTGGAAGAGATTGTCATGAATGGTTTGCATTGATGAGACAAGCAACTCTAACATTCTGAGCCCGATAATTACACTGATGGACAAAACATCTTAAATGACTGGTCAGGTGCTATCGTTCTTTCTTGGATTCTTGATGAGTTAGCATTTTAGTTTATCCTGTTGCGTATAAATAAGCTTGAACACAGACATTTCCCCTGACACATGAAAAACGTTGTGTTGATTTTATTGTTGTACCGGTAAAATACTCTGCTGTCTTCAACACAATTTGGTTTTCATACCTTAATCATTCTGTCCATGTGTAAAGTTCAACTCTTAAGCTCAAGTTCTCTGTGTAATGGCTGCACTGTAGTGTCCTTTGCTCTATTCTGGAGGCATCCAATTCCAAGGTGAAGAAGGATTTTTAAGTTGCAGTATCATCAGCCAACATCAAATTTGCTAACAAAATATACATTTTTTTTAGAGTTACGCATAAATTGCCTAATCTTCTACAGAATAATAATGTTTCACAGCTGCATTTCCTGCCAATTGGCTACATTTCTCTAGGAAATTTCAATTTGAAAAAACTGACAGATCAAATTGCTGCAGGCCTGCCATCTTTTCTTGGATCGCTCACTGCTGTGAGCGTTCCATGGAGTATTTGGGCATTTACAGAATCTCTCGAATTTTCACTGTCCACGTGGGTAGGGCTTTGGAGGGTCTGAACAACAAGCTGGACAATAGCTCCCCCTGCCTGAGCCAGCAACTGATGACCCCTTTCCTCCAAGAAAGCTTTTCTGTCCCCTGCAAGTTCTATGTGCTTGCCATCTATTACTGTCCAGTTTTCGTACAACACAGTATTGGGTATTAACTGCTCAAAATCAGATCACATCATATGTCCAAGTATTAGACGGCATATCATATTACCCAGAGAGAAGATAAACATGAATTGACTGTTGAAGCAAGTTTCCTACCTTGTGATAGACCCTTGGACTCTCAACTGCAGTTAAAGGTTCCATCCTCAAGACAAAATGATTAAGAAAGACTTGTATAACCGCTGGAATGATGAAAAGTCCGCCACTACCACCCATGACCCCAGCTAGCTGATTGTCCTGTGGAGTTTACAAAAGTGAGATTACTCGAAGTTAGAGAGGATTTATGAAATTGATGACGATACATCTGATTCAAGACGAATGAGGTCGAAACTATTGCTGTTGAGCTGCAAGAATTTCTAGCTTGATAGAGAGTAATATATAAAGCCAAACCTTGGTGACAATAATAGGAGTCATGGAAGATAAAGGTCTCTTGTTGGGTTCGATAAAATTTGCTGGAGCAGGAGGGAGCATGTCAGGAGTTATCTCTGTGGGTGCTGAGAAATCACCCATCTCATTGTTGAGCAAAATTCCAGTAGAGGGCGAGAGAACTCCAGCTCCAAAACCATAATTTATTGTTGTTGTCATTGATACAGCATTTCGCTCTGCATCCACAATGCAAAAGTGGCTGGTTCCATGATCTCTAAGCTGACTCCACCTACTAATTAAGGTCTGGAATCTTTAGAATCATGACACAGTGACAATGATACCAGTAAAGCTTTATTTATAATCAGTAGCAAGTAGACATACCTTTCCATATTCATGTAATATTCTGGAGGGAATGTGGTATTGTCCACTATCATTTTCTGTATTTTATCAGCGTAAGATTGGGAAAGCATTTCAGACATATATTTGGCTGTGTTTATGAAAGCAGGGTCCCCCAAGTTCATTCGAACGGCAAACATGTGCTTCATTGCTTCAATCAAGCGATGAAGACCAAGATTTCCCTCTGCAGCTTTAGAACTTCCATAACTATTTAGGATGTTTAAGACCTGTTTTGCATCAGAATTTAGAGAAATCCAATCCACATAATTCAAAAGCTTCACAACCATGAACAGTATTGTAGTCAGAGTAAAATGAAATATCCATATCCTGAAGTCAGCTCACTAATTAGCCCTAGTTTTGTTGGACATCAGTCCTTCAAAGCCAGAGCAGAACAGCCAAAAGTTCACTTGATTTTACAGAACAAAATGCTTGATTGACACAATATGCATTCATAAGTGAAAAAATATAACCCACCAGAGACATTCCAAGTGTTCCACTTGAAGGTGGTGGCATTCCATATATAGTGTAGCCCGTAACGTTAGCAGCTAAGGCATCCATTATATCCACCTTGTAATTCTTTAGATCTTCCATCGTTAGAATCCCACCAGCATCTCTGACATCTTTTACAAATTTCTCACCGACAGTGCCATTATAAAAGGCTTGTGGGCCTTGTTCTGCGACTGCTTCCAGGCTTTGGGCTAGCTCCAGATTAGTGCATTTATCACCAGCTTGTAACAACCTCCCATTCGGAGCGAACACTTGCTGCAACCCAGGATCATTCATGATTTTTTCGGCACATTTAGCAATGGAAGATGCAAGATAGGGAGCAACAACAAAACCATCCCTGGCAAGTTTTATGGCAGGTTGGAATAGAGTCCTCCAATTCAAACGCCCATGTTGCAGCCAAGCTTCATGGAGGCCAGCAATCTCACCGGGAACTCCCATGGACAGGGCACCTGAATACTTGTTATTCAAGTTGTTTGCATACATATTCTATTCATGGACAAATACACCAATAAAAGATGAATAAGCAGACCTTCAAAATGGGCAATGAACGTGCAATCCTGGTAAACAAAATTAAAAAAAAAATTGATGGAAGAAAATTCTAGTTGATTTTCTTTCTTTTTTTCCCTGATGGATAAGATCTAGCGGATTTACTGGGACAAAGTGTGATGTAGAAAAGCTAGCAAGTACTGATATTTTAGGTTAAAGAGAAGACTTTGAACCTGTGAAGCTGCCCCGGGAGCAGTTTCTCTCATGTCATAAGCTTGAGTTTTAGAAGTAGATGAAGACCTGACAATCATGAAAGCTCCACCTCCTATTCCACTTCCCACTGGATTAACAACACCAACGCACAAAGCAGTTGACACTGCAGCATCAACAGCATGCCCACCTTGTCTAAGCATTGATGCACCGATTTCAGAACACCGAGCATCATCAGCAGCAACAACACCTTGTTCTGACTCGACAATCTCAGCATTGTTAACTTCAATCCTCTCACTGTAGTTTTTTCCTCCTCTCAGTACCCAACAAGTGAAGTGGGCTCCAAAAGTTAGCAGGCCTACAGCTGAAGTGCAAACAATATGCTTAGGTAGCATTAACTTGGATAATTATAGCATTTTCATGAACACTAGAAATGATAATCTGAACGTTTTGCATCTTATAGGAAAGGCATGCAGTCGTGCTCCAACAAATAATTAAAATATGAGATAAAAATTAACAGATCTCGACAGCAACTGATAAGGAAATGGTGAGAACAAAAACATAGCACTTGCAATATTTGCCCAAATGAATGATTCTTTATAATTTAAGGTGGATAATAACTTATCCTGTGAATCCCAGAACAACTATCTTGTTTTGGCTCTGCTAATCTGATTAAACATGCTGTTAGATGGAGGATTGGACTTGGCACAAATTATTGGATGGAGTGGGTTCCAATGATCCTGGGAACCCCACAGAACATGGAAGGAATTAGACTGTCATATTTATATGGAAGGAACAAAAACCAAACATACAAACATAAAAAGAGAGAGAGAGAGAGAGAGTAGTTAGTACTTGTAATAATGGTTACGGAGGCAAGAAAGAAGCACAAAGCTTTGCGACTCCAATTCTTCTTGCCATAAATATGATAATTTGTTGATGAGACATCAGTGCCCAAGAGCGGAGCTACGGTGCTCTGTCGCCCCATGATCCCTCCCTCCAACCTTCAGCAACAAAGACAGAGTCTAAGAGAAAGAGAAGGTATGATTACCTGATAAGCTGTCAGTGTTGGTTAGGTGTCTTGATGGACTCTTACTGGTTGAACAAGAGACCTTTCTTTATTCATGTGTTAGGCTGTGAGGAATCTTCTGTTGATAGGTGAATATATTTTTTCATTTTTTTTTCTCTTTTTTATTTCTTGGTTTGGCATTCTAATTCATGACTAATAATAAATTATTTTTTAATTTTTAGTTCGATGTCTTTGATAAAGTGAAGCAAAAGGGAGAAAAAAGAAATGAATTGGGTTTGGTATTTGATGTAGATTCATGTGTGTACAAGATTAAATAAGATTTTCATAGGAATTCAGTTTGGTCCTTCAAACTTTTTCATGATATGACTAATCTGAATAGAATCTGCATCATCATTTTCTAGGATATTTAATTTTGTCTTTTTCCAAGTTCTTCAATGTTTTATTAAGTTTTTTGGGTTTTTTTTCTTTGACTTTCAAGTAGTTTTAGATTTTTTAAAAAATTTAAAATGCATAGATCAAGTAATTCCATAAAAAAATTAAGTGATTTTCTTAAAGACACATTTAATTGACAATAATTGAAAAAATGGGAAGACAATAATAATAATAAATGATAATTCATACTGTAGATTATTAAAAATTAAAAAAGTTTGGCAAATGAATAATACAACTATCTACAACATTAACTATTTAATGCCTGTTTGATAACACGGTAGATAGAGTTTTTATAAAAGTGTTTTTTATTTTTTATTTTATATTAGTATATCAAAACTATAAAAAATACATAAAAAATCAATTTAATATTATTTTCATATAAAAATTATTTTCAAATATGCTTTTAAAAATAGATTTTATAGAACATAGCATTAACCGGAGCATGCAAACCATCGGAGCAAATCCTGAGGGGTATATCTTAAATGGTCATACTTTAAATTTGCTCCTTAAAAGTCACCAGTTCGAGTCTTACAAACCTTAAGGCCACTAGAAACTTACATAGTCGTTAATTTCAGGGCCCGTAGGATTAGTTGAGATATGCACAAACCGGTCCGGATACCCACATTAATTAAAAAAAAAATCATCAATAGCTTTCCAATTTAGCCACGGCAAGCGAATTATAAAACGGTCAATTTTGCATTTTGGGAGTAAAAGGTAGAAACCGGCTAATTCTAAATCCACACGGAAGAGCAAGTATTATTATTATTATTGTTACATCATCCTAATCGATAATTGCTTTGAAAAATGTACCAAAACAATTACACAATGTCGTACAAGGTGACGCCAAATAAATAGACCTCCACAAGTTCAAAGTAGAATAATGCACACAAAATAATTGAAAAGTATAAGGATGGTTTAGTATTATTTGTAGTTTCCGAAGTTTCTTTTTCCAATTTAAGAAAATTAAATTAAAAAAAAATTATTAAAAGGAAAAAAAACAACTATCACTATTTTTTAAAATTTATAATAGTGTGTGTATTCTATCCTTAATGAAACTCATTCTTCAAAAATTACAATATCAAGTGATGCAATTTATATATTTCTTTTAAAAATCAAATGCAATAATTATATTCCTTAAAGTTATTTTGTTACTTTTTTCCGGTTTAGGATACAAATTTTAATTAAATTCCAACCAATAATTTTTTTACAAAAATAATTAATCTAGTTAAATATGATTTTATGCCTAGGTGTAAAAAATTTTGTGTGACTTCAGTATTTTAAAACAAGCCAGAAAGATTTAATATTTAGGTAATTGAAAGAGATAGCACATGTTATTAGAGAAGTGACCCGGAAAACGAACAAGGCCTTATAAAGTGAACATTTTATACTTATACTTAATTAATTAATTTTATTTTATTTAAAAACAAAAATCCTTTTAAAAAGTTAAATTCAACAAAGGCCTAAAAAAAACCTGAGGTACCCATTTTATTTTCAAAATAACTAAAAAATCTTATAAAAAAATATTGGAGGATGAAATTGAAAAAAAAATGAGCTTAAAAAAAAACCCGGATAAACCTCTTAAACCTTAACTAATCTCTGATACCTACAATCAGTTAAATTCTAGATCAAAACTCAACTAAGAAGCTCAACAATTGACCAATTTAGTGTTGAAAGATAAAATCAATTAATTTAATTTAATTATAAAAAAATTCCTTTTAAAAAAGCTAAATTTAACAATGACTGGACAAAATAAAGGCAATCCGTGTTATTTTCAAAACAACTCCCATAGAAAGCGGAAAAAAATATTGGAAGATGAAACCGAAAAAAATAAGTTGAAAAAGAGGAAAAAACCAAGCAAACCCGGGCGAACCTCATAAACTCAACCTGTTAAATTATAAACTCGGGCCCAACCAAGAAGCTAAATACCCAAGCAAATAAATGTTGAAGAATAAAATCATAAAAATATCAATTTTCAATGTAAAAAAATAGCAACAAAAAAAGGATTAAATTTGATAGGCCAAAGAACTCAAGAATGATGAAATTGTAAAAAAAATAAATTAAAAACCATCATAAATAAAACAAATCACAATTAAAATAATAAGGACTAAATCTGACAGATGAAAAAAGTCAATGAGGGATGGAATTGAAAAAAAAATCTAATTTCATAAATCATCTCAAATAAAATAAATAGTAATCAAAAGAATAAGGATATAAAAGAAAATAAAATTGAAAGGTTGTTTTGAAAGTTTGGAAGGGCAATATGAAAATCAACGAGGAGAAAGGGAAAAAAAGCCACACACACCAAATCAGAGACAATTAGACCACACAAGCCACTTGGGCATGGACGGGTCACTGAGATGCTTTGGTCGCTTCCCTAGTAGCAGGCTTTCGGCCATGAATGAAAAAATAATCAAATTTAAAAGAGTACCCCTATATTGAAGGATAAATTTTTAAATTTGAAGGGCAATAAAGTAATTTAAATATTTTTAAATTAAGTAAAAGACCAAAAAGCCCTTAATGTTATTTTCTTTTTCTTGTAACCAAGGATAGATTAGTAATTTTACAATTTAAAAAGAAAAAAAGCCCCTAGAGCCATTCTAAACAAATGTGTAAAGACCTTCTTGCCCCCATCTAATTCGTCAATGACTTTTTTAACATTGGAAAAAAATTGTTCTATCCCTTATGCAAAGCTTAATGATTTTGGAGTAAAGGCCAAAATCATCACTTTACTATTATAATTTATAATGAACTTGCTCACACGCTACAATAAAAACCCAAGACTAAATGATTTGTGAGTTGAGATACTTTAAAAAAAAAACAATTTTAGGTTTCTTTAATATAAATCATTCTTAGTTTCCATTCAACAACTTGAATTTTTAAATTAAAATAGTTTTTTATATGATATTAAGATTTTTTTGATTAAATGATCATGAATTTAAATTTCATCATGTTCATCCTCTCAAATTAATTTTTTTTTAAAAAAAAAAAAAACTTTAGTATAAGTTCATAATTGGTTCGTGGAAATTCTTTAATTTTAAAGAATTTTCACTTAAAATATATTAAAAAGTGTTATAAAAACATTCATGCGAACTTATCAACAACTAAGACTAAATGATTGTTTTACATATCTTTTTATGTAGCAAAAATGGAGGACAAGAATAGCATGTTGGTTCATTTAAGCTTCATGTAAGATTTATATCGAGAGACATTTGTTTATGGTAATTAAAAATGTGATTAATATATTATTTGTATATAAAAGCAACTTATTAAAGAATTGAACACAAACTTTAAAATTAATAGATATATGAAAAGAATCTCAATTCTAGAAAATAATTAAACTAAACCTTAACATTAATAGATTCGCTAAATGTTAAAGATTCTTGATTTGAGAACCAAAAGACCTACTATATAAAGATATAGCAGAACTGAATATGAACTTCAAAATTAATAAATTTTTTACTTCTTTTTGTGACTATTTTTTACTTTTTCTTGTGTTGTTTGGACCCTAATCCTTATCTCTTTCTATAATTCAGTCCCTACATTTTTTATTTTTGGTAATTAAACCCCTAATCTTTTTGTTTTAATTCTTCACTTATATTTTCGTGAATTGCATTGATCAATCTTGTGGTTTGTTTTCTTATTATGTTGATGTGATGTGTATGGAATTTATGTGATTTATCAAACCAAATCAATTAAAATACTCTTAATTGATAAAATTTAGTTGAAGATACTTAATCTTGCTTGACATATCAAAAAGGCTCTATGATCTTTATATGCATTGTATATGATGTGTGGGATATGTGATTTTTAGGGTTTATAAGAACGATATAAAATATATTAATTTTACTTTCAAATAAAAAGCTCTCAAGAAATTGTTTGGTTAATGATGAAGCTAGCAATCTACTAGCCTTTTGTATTTGTTAAAATTAAAATAACTAGCAAAATTGATATGTTATTTGCTAAAATAATAATAACGAGCAATTTTATTTTATTATTTTTCCAAGCACCCACGCTCATTTATTTATGATTATTTTTGTTTTATTTTTACCGGTGTCACTTATTATTCCTTCTTACAAATTTAACTATAAAGTTGAGATTGTGCTTTGGGCTCAATTTTGTTATTTTGTTGACAACTCACAAAGTAGGATATAAAAATGAATAAAAAGATTTGACATGCCTAAAAATTCCCATATATTATAAACGAGCAGTAATTTCTTAGAATTTCTTAGGTCCAAGGTTATTTTTTTTAGTTTTCATTCTGCTTTCAACGAATTATAACTTCATGATCGCTTAAATGTTGTGCAGGGTAAATATTTTGAAGCATATCTCTACAATCCAATTTTCTCTATATTTTTGGTGTTATCCTAATTGTTTGAGGAAAAAAAAAAGAGATAATGCTATAAAATAAAGCCCAAGGGAAGATAATAAATGAAAGAAGAAATAATTAGGTCATGCTCGGATATAAGATTAGACAAACTATTTTTTGTAGAAAATTTTTGATGTCTCAGTTGTTGTATTGATATGGAGAGAGTGCAAGATTCAATTTAATTTCCATTAAAAAAATATAATAAATAAAAACAAAAAAAAGTTTAATTATCGTGTCATTTTCTTTCCAAAACATTTATAATTCATGGGATAAAATTAAATATTTTTTTAAAATTCAAAGTCATTATAAAATCTCAATAAATGATACAATAAATATCCTTTTATAATTTTCTAGAAATCAATCTAGAAAAAAACAAAAATCAAATAAATAAATATATACACACACACACACAAATATATATATATATATATATATATATATATATATATATATATATATATATAAAAGATGCATAACTTTCTTCTAGTATTACCTTAATATTGAACCATATGTGTGTTAAGTTTCCTGCAACATATATATATCTAGTGAAAACAGTGAATTAAAATTTTTTTTGGGTGTCCCAAGATTCTGTTAGATAATCTAGGATTTTTTAGTATTTATACAAAGATAACCTAAAGATTATATGTTTTATTTTTTTTTGAATAATTGCTTCAGTGTTGGGTTGTTACATACCACAAGTCATCCAAGTGTTTGACCCCTAACGGTAATCCACTCAAACTACCAGTGAGAAATCTCTTAAACCCTTTTAGGATAAAAGGACTACTATGCCTTTTAGTACTAGCTCTTTTCTTTTCTGTTTTTCAGGTGTTCTGTACTATTTACTGTTGTACTATTCATAAAATAAAAGATATAATATTCTATTTATAGGGAAATATGGAAACCTTATAAATAGAAAAATGTCAATTTTCTCATTGAATAATATCACATATATCATTTCAGGATAATTTTATAAATTTATTCAATCAAGTCCCTCCTTAATTATTTTAGGTCTATAATTGTAATTTCCAATATAAATGATATTCTAGTCCTTAATTTTTAAAACTTATTTACAATCAAGTCACACTTGATTAATCATCTCATTTTAATTTCTGACCAATGATTCTTATATGTGTAACTCATTAGGTTCCTTAATAAATTGACCCTAATATAAATCACAATCCTAAATAAAATAAGATTAAACAAATTAATTTATTATCAATTCAATAATTGATTGATTTATATTTAAAGATCTAGTACAATGTCTTTCAACTTTCCATGATCCCCTTAAATATTAGGAAAGTCATTAGTGGTTTAACTTAATATTTCAGTGACTGGTTTTTTAGTGTAATTATTATCTCTTCATCAATAATGTTCCAATTTAAACATTATAGCATAGAGTGTGTCTATCTTGTCAAATCATGTTTGTTCTTAACATCATAATCATTAATTATTTGAATAAAATCTGAAACTCTTTCAAATTTCATTCCATTTTGCGTAAGGATTTACAATCAATACTATTTGAGAACAAATATAATATTTTCTCTAATTCACCTAGTGTGAAAAATCTTCTTTTGATTACTCAAATACCTTCATATAGTTTATGTTATACCCAATATATGTTTATTTGTTACTTTTGATCAAGACAACATGTAACACGATCAAAGCATAACATTCCTTATATAAGATAACTTAGTGATCTTAAGTATAAGGATCACTCACGTAATCATCATGTGAGCCTTTTTATAGACACATGTGATCTTTCCATATGAGATTCTCATGCGCGTTAGTTTAGTGTACATGTCATCTATCAAGCATCTATATATTAATTATAAGTATCCCTAATACCTCACCTTATGAGAATAGTTCCTTGCTTTTATAAAAGAAAAAACATAAGATGTATATGTCTTAATAACTCTAATTAACGTCCACTTTTAATAGAGCATTGACCAAGAATATTTATGAATAATGCTTTGATGCAATAACAATCCTATAATTATAACAACTTTATAATTTTCTTTGCAAGACATTTTTGTCCCTAAAACTTTATCTTTACTCTAGATTCATTAATAAAATTTTAGATGAATATAAAAGATAAATAAAGCTTTTATTATGAATTAAATATGTTTACATGAATAAAGTCAATGTCACGTGTAACCAACTAGTTGGTTAAAGGACATATACACTAACAATCTTCCATTTGCACTAAAGTTAATCACGCATGTATCAAATATCTTTCATTTGATGATAATGTTTTTACTAAAGTAGTGGTTAGTAAGAGGGTCTATAAGATTCTTTTTAGATGGTACTCACTCTATCTTTACATCTTTCATTTTTATGATTCCCTAATCAAATGGAATTGTCTAAGTATATTTTTAGATTATTGATGAGACCTTAGTTCCTTTGCTTGTGCAATGACTTTATTATTATCACATTATAAGGCTATTGGATCAACAATGCTAGGAACCACACCTAGTTCAGTGATGAATATCTTGATCCAAACAATATCTTTTCTCTCCTCACGTAAGGTTAATATTAAAAAAAAAACCCACCCATTTGGGTTAGTATCCATCAAGTTTAGATTAAACTGTCATCCCTAGCACCAATAGTAATGTGACATAAGATGCAACATGGGATGTTATAAGCTCTATTTGAGACATGAATGTGTGTCTTGCTTACACTAATTAATGTATGTAAAAGTGTGTTATCTTATATTGAAGTATATATAGTATGATTTCAAGTAATATGTATAATTATAAAATATATAAAATTTTAAGAATTGACTAAGACATAAAACATATAGAGAAAGAAAAAGAGGGAAAAAGAAAGAGTGAGAAATAAAAGAGAAAGAATGGAGAATAAAAGTGGGATAAAGAGAGTAAGAGAGACATTCACTATTTAGCTTTATGAAAAGGAAAACAAAGTAAAGAGAATGGGTAGAGAATTAACCCTGTTATTGCTAGATTATTAGTTATCCACTTGTTAAAAGATTGGTGATCATAAATTCTCAAAAACAAGACAAGGAATTGAGATGGAATCATGGAAATCATTCAACTATAAATGAAAAGAAACCATAACGCTAAGAAAGTTAGTTTTTTAAAACAAGAAATAGATGCCTTATTGTATTTTTATTTGACATGGTGCAAAGCAAGTGATATAGGTGGTTATAATTAGTCAGTTATGGATTTACCATAACTGGGCTACATGGATAGCCTGGCAGGGGTATTTATAAACCGATAGGATGGGGCTAAGCCCAAGAAAAGGCCTAGGTTATGTTGAGTCTTGAGCCTAATAAAAAAAAAGATAATAACTTTTGATCCGCTATTGGATCATACTTCAATTTTACTAAAAGATTCTACAGGTTTAGTTTTATAAGGGAGTTGGCTCAACATAATCAACCGAGTTTTGAAGACCTTCAAATTAAGCATAAAAAGTGTTGTTTGAGCTAGTTTTATTATTTTACCTCTTATTTTTTTCCTAAATTTCCTAGTTTGTTTAGAATTTTAATACCTTTTCATTTTATTTTTGAATTTCCTAGTTTGTTTAGGTTAGTTATTAGGTTTATTTAATGAGTTATAGACCTCTTAGATAAATTGACTACTTGAAGAGGGGTTGGCTCGTTATAACCAGTTGAGGTCTACAAAACTTCTAAATTAGGCCTCAATTGTGATGTTCAAGCTAGTTTTATAATTTTTCCTTTTATTTTTTCATGGTTTTCTAGTTTATTTAGGCATTTTATTGCTTTTTTCCGTTTTTGGATTTTCTAGTTTGTTTAGGTTGATTTTTAGGTTTATTTAAAAAGTTGTAAACCTTTTAGAGAGGCACTACTTAAAGAAAATTTTCAAATAATAAGATTTTGAATTAGGATTTTTTAGTGGTGACCCTATTTAATATAATTATACTATGCTTGTTTTTGCTGTCTTTCTTCTGTTGTTTTTATCAATATTAGTTGATATCAGAGCCCAATGATTACTATTGCTTAATTGTTAAGTGTTGTTAAATAACCATGCCTAGAAAAGATCGCAAAATAAGACATGCTTATATAAAAAGGGATGAGAAAGTTTCTCCTTGAAAAATAGACATTTATAAACTAGTGATAGAAGATATGTAGAGATAGATGACAATATTGACCCATTAGTTAGTGGAGGTAAGGAACATGGATGAACATGATGAAGAGAGTGATTACAAATCTATGACCATATTTAAAAACTTATATTAGAAACAAGAGTTGAGGAGACAATCTCTTGCTTAGAATATGTATCCTCGAGATTTAAGTTCAAATAAAGCCTTTTGAGTTTGCAAGAACCTTGCATGCAAATGAGTTTATTAATTGGTTGAATGAATTAAATAGGTTATTTTAGTATAAGGAAGTCCTAGAGCTAATAAGAATAAAGATAATCGCCATTAAATTAAAGGGGTAAGTTTTTGTATGGTGGGGGTAATTGCAGAGGTATCGAGAAAGATGGAGTAAACTGAAACTTGGTAATTGAAAGATGATGAAGAATCTTTTTTTTTTCAAGTACACTTAAACTTTGTACCAACAACTTCATACATAGAGACAAGATAGGAGGATTGTTGATGAATATGCTTATGATTTATACCAATTGGTGGCTAGGAATGATTTGTTAAAAATGAAAAAGAAGTTGTTTTTTTATGTACCTAAGCAAGTTATAAGAATCCTCTTAGGATATGATGTGTTTGTAGTCTTTGTGGATAGTTTTAGAAAACTATTAATGGGCTTTGATTATTGAGCAACAAGTTACCAATAAATAATAGGTCACTTAGGTAACTAACAAAGATGGCTTTTGATCTAGCTAGAATAATATGGGGTGTGCACTAGCAAATAGAAATTGTAAATTTATAAATTAGCAACTGAAAAGACTTTAGGTCAAATATCTACATTTGGCTTTAAATTTTAGTGTGTTTAGATAAGGTGAGCAGGGGCATCGATTTTCTAAGTGTTGTAAGCTAGAGAGTTATCAATGTAAGAGTTTATTGTTAAAAGAACCTAACAAGGAGATAGGTGATCCTATTTATGATGATTCAGGTGGTCATGAGAAGGTTTAACAAGGTGGTGATGATGCTAATTTAGTCATCCAAAATAGCTTACTTACTTCTAAAGGTGATTCGGGTGAGGATTGTCTATACATTAGCCTTTTTCATTCAGCTTATACCATCAAGAACAAGGTATATAAGTTGATGATTGACAACGACAACTATGAGAACATGGTGTTAGACTAGGTAACAGAGAAGTTGTTGCTCTAGACAAAAAAACATCTTGGGCTCTATAAGCTGAATTGGTTGAATCGAGACAACAAAGTAATCATGGATAAAAGTTGTCTTGTTATGATTACTATAGGCAAGAGATATTTTGATAGTGTTTGGTGTAATGTGATTTATATGAATGCATCTCATTTATCGTCAAGTAGACATGGAAATATGACATAAATATCTTTCATGATAGGCAACATAACATGTACATCCTCAATATAAAAAGAAATCGCGTGGTGTTAGCACATTAAAAAAAAAAAAGGAAAGTTGTCGAGGTTGAACCAAGAAAGGGTAATAATTTATTGTTTTTAACCTAGTTTATAAGGAGGAAGAGAAGGAGCATGTGGAGAATCAGAATAATGTCAAAAAGGATATGGTGCAGAACAAGCCATTTGTGACTATAAATGGTTCTGTAAAGATTGAGAGTGTTTTTAAAATTGATTCTTGACCTATTTTATTTGAGTTTTCTAACGATTTAGTGTTAATGTGTTTGAGGTAATGAAGGACAAGAGCGCTAACACCGTTTTTAATGGTCAACAATAATGATAGCATAATCAGTTAGATGGCCAGAACTCGAGAATGAGTTCTTTTCAACACAAAAGGCTAATGCATGTGGTTATGCTAAGTTAGTTATGGATCTGCCATAACTGGACTATGTGGATAGTCTTGAAGGAAAATTGATGGATCGATGGGATAGGGCTAAGCCAAAAAAAAAATATGGGTTATATAGCATGATTGGCTTAATAAAAGCTTCCATAATTTTCAATTCAACTGTTAAATGGTGCTTAAATTTTGCCAGGAGACTTTACAAGACTAGTTTAAATAGGGGGTCGACTTGTTGTAACCAACTGAGGTTCGAGAGTCCTCCAAATTAGGCCTATATGGTGTTATTCAATCTAGTTTTGTTATTTTTCGTTTTTATTTTTCAATTTCCTAGTTTGATTAGGAATTTTATTGATTTTTGCTGTATTTTCAAATTTCTTAGTTTTTTTGGTCGGTTTTTAGATTTATTCAAGAAGTTTTAAGCTTCTTAAAAATATAGACGACTTGAAAAAAATCAGTAATAAAATTTTTAATTAAAGTTTTTAAATAGTGTCGTATTTGATATAATTATAAATTAGTTGTTCATATTATCTTTTTTGGATTGTTTCTATTTATATCAAAGGGTCTATACAGTTAGGCTTTAAGGCTTTAAAATAACTTGGTAATATAAAAAAAGAATGGGCTATTAAAGTTTTATTAAATTGAAACATATGGATTTTTAGTTAATTTGGGTTGGATTGAAGACTCTAGTAAGAGTTGTTAAATATTATAAAATAATAATATTTATTAAGTGAAGTTGATTGAAGAGAGAGAGAGAGAGAGAGAGAGAGAGAGAGAGAGAGAGAGAGAGAGAGAGAGATTCAGTAATGGATAGTCGGCAGATATTCTACGAGCTGGATCTGCATGGCTACGAGGCTTCATATCTCTACATGCGCTTCACATCATGTGAAAGGGGTATATTGTGTATGGACCCTTCATCTATATAAGATCGAAAATCGAACGGCTGCTAATTGTACATCTTAACTACCTTGCTGATGCAGAACGCTCGACGAGATTTTCTATTGGAAAGTGAACCATACGCCATGCATATAGAGTGACCACCACTATTCGGTGCTTTGCTTATAACATTTACCGCGAGATTGATTGGCCACGGTCCACCAACAAAAAGCTACATTTTTGTTTTAATTTGTTATTTGTTACATCTTCTTTACTACTGGATGCTTGCGGGTGCTGGTACTTTGTGCGGTGTGCGCAGACCTATGAGAATATTGCTCATCAATTGCATGCAATCATCATCCATGCTTGTGAATTGTGATTTTAACTTTTAAGGCCGTTTTCCCTTTAATTGGCTACTTTCAAGAATTAAAGTCGGTATGGTGACGTGCAAGCTGTACAGATTTCGAATTTATTATTATGATTTGAACACTGAAAAAAAACAAAAACGTGTTGACGCAATTGCACATGTCCTTCCTAATAAATTCCGTGCTTCATATGCTATAAAAGATAAATATTCCTTAATTTCAGGGGTCATCCAATTTTAATGGTTGCACGATCAAATTCTTTTAAAGTTATTAGAGTTACATGATTATTAATTTTAAAATTTGTAGAATTAATCAAGATATATATAAATTAATTTGAAATTTATATTAATAAAATAAATAAATAGTGAGGCAAAATGTGGATATCACTTAGTTACCCAGCCGACTGCTATATTTTATGACAGATATATCTGCCGGGCTGGCTCCCTCTAAGGTTAGCAACTTGCATATTCCAGCCAACGAGACAATTCCAAGAAAAAGTTACCGCTGCGTTACATACAAACAAATGGCTTGATGACGTGGCTCAATCTGGACAGTCGGCTCCAACTCCTCTGCTGCGCGTCGAGGGGTGGTTCGATCCGGGTTGCTCGCAGGTCAGCCGTTGATCTCAAGCAACATCCACCAGAACAATTATAAAAAAAACCGGGGTTATTTTTAAAGTCAAAGGGCTCTTGCTGTGGCATGACTAGATGCTGCGTCAGTGGGCCCTGAAACCGAGCTGTGCATAGCGAAATAAGATATGATATCCACGCAAAGCTGACTCAGGGATTAGCCACCAAATTGCCCCTATTATTATATAGTTTGAGGTTTCGAGCCCTCGTTGTATTTACTACAAACTCTTATCCTTGCATGCAAATAAGCAAAGTTTGAGAGGAAACATGGAGGCATGCACAGCCAAATTCAGAAGATTTATCAAAAGAGATATTTACAGCTCAGAACACAAGTCTTAATTAGCTATTTTCTTTTGTGGTAGTAAAAATGCTGCGTTTTCCATTAAAAAACTGATGGATTGTTAAACAATCATGTTATGTTGTTAGCTAGTCATTTTATGTTGCTTGTAAAAAATATAAAATAAAATAGGTTCTTTTTATTCCATTTATTTATATAAAAAATGAAGCATTAATTAAGTTTACGGGTTGCCATGTATGTTTCTTTCACTACCAGAAAATCGATAAAAACAAACGAAAATACCGAGAGAATATTTTCGTTGGTAAATTACCGACGGATTTTACCGTCGGTAATTCCGTCAGTAAAATTATTGGTAAACTGTCAACACTATTCATCATGTTAATTACAAAGAGAATTACCGATGGAACATTCCATCAGTATTTTACAGAGAGCTCTGGAACTATTCACTTTCCAATTGCACTGTTAATTATTGTTCTTTACAGACAAAATTACCGACGGATTGAAAAGTCATCGATGTTATTTGGTGATTTTCTGAAAAATTTAAATTAAATCAAAATTTTAAATTAAATATTACAAACGAAATCATCGACAGATTGAAAAGTCATCGATGATATTTGACGGTTTCTGAAATTTTTTGATTAAATTCAAAATTTAAATTAAATATTACAGACAGAATCACCGATGGAATGATTAAAAATATTAATATTTAATTATCCGTAGGTAAAACGCCCCAATAAAAAGCCTAGAATCCTTTATTTCACAACAGACCCGTCTGCTTTCTTCTTCTTCTCTTCTCTCCTCAACTCCTTCTCTTCTCCTCCATGCTCAGGTATGTCTTCTTCTTCTCTTCTCTCCTCAACTCCTTCTCTTCTCCTCCATGCTCAGGTATGTCTTCTTCTCCTTTTTTATTTTTTGTTCTCAGTTTTTTTAAATTAGTATACTTTACAAAAAAAAATTTCTCTTCTTAGCTTCACTTGCAACTACATTAAGATAAAAAAAATTTCTTATTTTTTCATGTTTTTTTCACTATATTTGTTTTTTATTTTATTTTTAATTGTTTTTGTTCTTAATAATTGTATGAATGTTATTGTAGGATTTTTTTATATATATGAGATCAATTTTTAGTTGATTTATTTATAGGATTTTTAAATTTTTTTATATGAATTTTTTTAGTTGAATTTATTTTTTCATGCTATTTATTTGTTGCAAATGTTTTTGAGTTGATTTTATTCTTCTTTTTCCCAAGCATTTTGAGTATTATAGAGTGTTGATTAATATTAATTTAATTACTTTATTGTTTTGTAAAATATATTTTTTAAAAAATATTTTTAAATAATTACCGACGGAATTACATACGGTTTGTTTCCGAGAAAATTACCGACGGAATAAAAAAAAATTTTGCTCGCTTTTTCCATTAGTAAATCCATCGGTAATAATATTTTTTATTACCAAAGGACTTACCGATGAAAAAAATTACCGACGAAAGATTCATCGACGAAGACTTGCCATCAGTGATTTCGTCGGTAATTTTTTTACCAACAGAATGGTAGTGCAAATACCAACGGAAAAATACGTCGGTAAAGCTAAAGATTGTGGTAGTGTTTGTTTACAAAATTAAAAACAATATATGAAGATTAGAAGAAAATAAAGAAAAGTCAAGAAGAGTCATGGAATTTATTATTAGATATAAACTTGATAATTAGAGGTATGAAAAAAATATGGTCATGATTAGATATAAGAAACAATTAGAAAATTCACAAACATAAACCAATATACCTCATTCATATTAAACAAGAAACATTATCAGTTTAACCCTGAGGGATGTAACTCAACTAGGCAGGCCCTAGGTTTACTTCATAAAGGTCACTAGTTCGAGTCTCACAAACCTCAGGACCACTGGAGACTTATATGGTCGTTAACTTCAGGGCCCATGAGATTAGTCGAGGTGCATGTAAGCTGGTCCGGACACCCACATTTATATATATATATATATATATATATATATATATATATATATATATATATATATATATAAAACATCATCAGTTTGATACATCACATTGAATTCAACCAACATATGCTCACTATGTTACCATATAAGGTACTTTCATATTACTATCACGCAAACGCAAAAAAAAAAAAAAAACTCACATTAAATTATAATATTAAATTACTATTGATAAATTTTATGATAGAATTAGTATTTAAACACCAACAAAATATTTTATGAGTGTTACTAGTTGTGATAAAAGATTATAGCAAAACAATAGACAATGAGAAAACAAAAAAGAAATCACCACAAATACCTCATTAATAACAAATATATTTGATAAAGCCATGATGATGTTGTTGTTAAAATACACGCGCACGAAGGGTATGTGAAATTCATTTTGTGATAGGCTTGAACTATCTTGGACCGCTTCTCTCGGATTTTAAGAAGACTGAGTTAGGTAGATTTTCAATTGAGGACTCCAAATCTTCCAATTCTCAGGCAAGGACACCTGGTGGTGCTATAAAAGCCCCTCCAGCAGCAATCACCTGTGTCACATTCAATTCCAATTCCTTGAGTTCAGGCATATCCTTCTTCCTTCTATTCTCTGCTTTTCATTTCTATTCAATTTGTTTTTTCCTTTCTTCTTTCTGGTTCTTTGGTAATCATTCGGCGGCAACATGACTATCCTCATTCCCCAACCTGAGCTAAGCGGTACCAAACAATTCTTGCTTCTTCTTCTTCTTCTTTTCCTTGAATTTATTGTTAGCTTGCATGAATTTAGAAGTGTTTCAGAAATATTTATTTATATTATTGTGGTGTGATTACAAGCAGAGGGCCATGTTGACGATTATGATGCCAAGGAGTTGGTATTAGATGGTGGGTTTGTGGTTCCAAATAAAACTGAAGCATTCGATGCGCCAGAGATCAATTCATTTGGCAACTCCTTCAGGTTTCTCCTATTTTCCTCAATCTTGTTAAAAGAAATGAAGTGCTCTCTCTCTCTCTCTAATTATATATGCAATTAATGGTGACGACAAATATGCTGCAGGGATTATAATGCAGAGAATGAAAGACAAAAGACCGTGGAGGAATTCTACCGACAGCAACACATTAACCAATCATACGATTATGTAAGGAGATTTTAAAAAACATGGAGTACTAGTGGTAAAAGGTATAACATACGAGGTTTGGATTTGACGTCATGCAAATGAATTAATTGATCCAGGTGATGAAGATGCGAGAAGAGTATGGGAAGCTTGACAAGGCTGTTATGAGCATCTGGGAATGCTGTGAGCTCCTGAATGATGTAGTAGATGATAGCGATCCGGACCTGGATGAACCTCAAATTCAACACTTGCTGCAATCAGCTGAAGCCATCAGGAAAGACTATCCCAATGAGGATTGGTTGCACTTGACTGCTCTTATCCACGGTATATATACCCTTCCCAAAATCCCTGATCTGTGCTAATCGAAGTGATTTTTGATCTTTAATCATTCTTTCTTGGAGTGGTCTCAGATCTTGGAAAGGTTCTTCTTCTTCCTCAGTTTGGACAGCTTCCTCAATGGGCTGTTGTTGGTGAGCATCGTGTTTTGGCCATATATATGAACAACTGGTTTTATTTTTTAATTAACACTTCCTTGAATGCTCAATTTAAGTTTTATGTTTCAGGAGATACATTCCCTCTTGGCTGTGCATTCGACGAATCCAACGTTCATCACAAGGTATTTCTGCTTCTGAACATTTCCGGAAATCTTAGCGCATATAGTAATTGTAGCTGTAAACAATCCAGTTAGACACTGCTCAACTTTTTAATTTCTTGGTGCAGTATTTCACGGACAACCCTGATTTCAAGAATCCTGCCTACAGCACAAAGAATGGAATTTACAAGGAAGGCTGCGGGCTGGACAATGTGGTGATCTCATGGGGGCACGATGACTACATGTACTTGGTATGTGTTTTTCCCTTTCATACGCCTACAAAACCCTAAGTATTATGAGACGTTTTCAAGTACCAAAACAATGGCGGCTGCCTTTGTTCCTGATCTCTCTTCTAATTATTAATACTTAAATATTAGGTGGCCAAGGAAAATGGAACCACTTTACCACACGCTGCATTGTTCATTATCCGATATCACTCCCTCTATCGTAAGTGCTATGATCTTCCTTCGCTGTTTATGTTTCATGCAACCAGTATATACTGATCTGATGAATCCATTAATTAACGTAAGGATTTCTTGCGCGATGTAGCTTTACACAAGGCAGGAGCATATAAGCATCTGATGAACAAGGAAGATGAGGAGGATTTGAAGTGGCTCAACATATTCAAGTATATATGCTTGATTTGATTCACCGCTTTGCATTGATTAATCTCATTTCTTTCCTTGCAATATATATATCCGCTTATGGCATTATCCAATCTTAACTTCTCGGACGTTGTGAATGATTTGCAGCAAATATGACCTTTACAGCAAGAGCAAAGTTCTTGTCGATGTTGATGAAGTCAAGCCATACTATCAATCTCTGATCAAGAAGGTGAGTTTTTTATTTCTTCTCGAGCTAGTTTTCTAAATTTCTTAACTTTGTCGGTAGCGTTAATCTTATATATTTAAATAATTTCGTTGCAGTATTTCACGGAAAAGCTTAGATGGTGAACAGTGACGTGGATTAATTGTACATCATGGGAAAGGCAGGCTGATATTGATGGGCATAATGCATCGGGATTGTTTGCTCCACTTTACATTTGAGTATATTATTGAAGCGAAAAGTTGTTTGAGAATGGAAATAAATAAAGAGATGATTTTGATTGTGTGGAAATATTTTTTTTTTTAATGTGTTTATTTGTTTTATAGAGAAATAATATTTCTAGAATATAATTAAATTATTTAAATTTAAAAAAAACAAGAAAAAAAATTCCCAAAATACAATTAGATTCTCTAAATTTCTAAAAAAATAAGAAGAGAAAACAAAGAAAAAATGTTTTTTTTTTATATTATTTTTTTTTGTAATGAAAAGTTTATATAAATTTGAAATATTATAACTGTTAATTAAATAATTATATTTTAAATTAAAATACATCTTTTCCTTCTTTACTCCATATATATATATATAACCGCTGATTTTAGTAGAGCACGTACGCAAGGATTTCTTTATTTGTATGCAAGTAATTTCACATCAAATGAAATCACCATGGTACTAAGTAAATCAGTAGGAAGTTAAGAGGATGCCTATTAGTTAATTAAAAATAAAATTTATATAGTTATTAATTTTAAAATTTATAAAATTAATTGAAATATATGTAAATTGATCTGAAAATTTATTATAATAATAATAAAAAAAAAAAAAAGAGAGAGAGAAGAAACGTGAACATTCTTTTACAGTTTTCCCTAGGTGGGCCATCAATGACCAAGAAGTGTGGAGATAGCTATATATATATATATATAGTGGTGGGGCCTGGGAAAGGGGGGGACAGATGTTTTTGAGATCTAAGCCTCTATATTTGAACAAGTGTGGAAATATAATTTGTTAGCTGAGCAAGGGGCCAATCAGTCATGCTTGCTTTTTCACCGTAAACAAAACAAGAGATATTGAAAAGGGGAAACACCTCCAAATATTTGCTTGATTAAATTAAATGTTTGGCATTTGAAATTTAAATAATTTTATATAAGTTTGATAATCCCTCATTAAAGTATTCGATTTTTCCTATTCTCAAAAGGTAAGATTTCATTAAAATAAAAATAATCATAATTGAATTGTTATTTACAATGATCTTGAGAGATACACAAACTCTAAATAAATTATTTAGAATTATACACTCATAACGCTTTCCACTTCTACAAAACTCATAAAATTTATAATCCATATGATATCACCTAGGCCATACAATGTGAAACAATCTTATTCGTTTTAACGTTTTAAAAATATTTTTTCAAAAATTTTAATTTTATTTTATTTTAAATTAATAATTTTTTTAGTATGTTTGGATCATTTTGATATATTAATATCAAAAATAATTTAAAAAAATATCATTTTGATATATTTTTAAATAAAAATTAGTTTAAAAATAATTATAACTACACTTTCAAATAGGCTTATAGACAACCTAAGTTAAATCCATGCTCTTGAAAGTTACAAGAAACATGGATTGGCTATGGAAAGAATGGCTCTATCACTAAAAACTCGTGGACTTGTAGAGGAGGATTAAAAATAATTTTTATCTGTAATTTTATCAAATATATTTTAAAATTTTATTTTTAATTTTGAAAATCAATAAAAAATTCTTTTATTATAAAGAGAAAAGATAATTATTTTTATTAGTGATTCCATCTCCAATTTTGTTTTTTAATTTCTTTATAGTTAATTATATTGTTTTTATATTGTGAGTAGTATGTTTATGTTTTCATTGATTGTTTTCAAATTTTGTTATTGCTTTTATGACATGTAAGATTATATATTTATTTATTAAGGATTGTGATGAATTTGTTGTTTTGTTTATAATATTGATGGGCTCGTGTAGTTTTTGGAATTAATTTTCTTTCTTCATTTAACATAAGTACAAAAAAATTAATTTAATTTAATATTTTATTTTTATTTTATTTTGAATTTTATTTAATTCAAATTTTATTTTTAATTGCTAATAGAATTTTTAATTTTTTTAAAAAATCCATCAGGAAAATTGTACTTTCACGCTAACTAAATCATCATTTTAACCCATCAACCCAACCTGCAAGTTCTCCACACATCACGATGATTAGTCAAATGGGCTATCAATATAGGAGAACACAGTCATCAATGTTGACAAAGATCAGTCATAAATACTCTGAAAAATAATATATTTTTAAATAAAAAATAATTATTATTACACTTTCAAACGTATGGTTTATCAGGCACCCAAAACCTACCACTCTACGTGGATGTTGTATATTGGTGTGTCTTCCAGCATAGCAGATAGAGACGTGGGGCTTAAATTATTATGGTGAGCCAAGTAACTGATTTTTGAGTATGGGTTTTGGTTTTAATTATTCTCCTCCTTTTTAAAATCCGCTGGCCCAGGTGGACTAAAACCTGTCAGATCTAGGGTTAGAATCGAGCTGGGTTGAAAAAAAATTTAGTGTGACCCGGCAAATTAATCTGGTAAGATCCGGTTAAAAATTTGGTTGCAACTCATTAACTTTTGTTTTTTTTAACTAAAACGATGTCCTTTTAATTTTTTTTAAAAAAGAATTGACTTGGACAACCCGGTCAAAACCCAGAACCCAAATCTTAAACAAAACCGGGTCTAAAAACTATGCCTCCTGCAATGTAATGGAGCATGAAGCTCTCCCAGCCAAATGTCTCGATGTTTATCCCACATGTTTATCCCCTTAAGATACACAATGGCTGTCAGTTTATTAAGGGATAATACGAAGGCAAATGAGCTCTCTATGATTAACTTCCAGCGAAGAACACTCTTTCACCTTGTCAATAAAAGGAAGAAGGAAAAGTGGTTTCAATCGTAAAGATTCCTCAAAAAAATAAATGGCAAGGCTGGTATCTTATCAGCCAATAAAAATTCATGTTCGAGAGTAAGTAATTATTCATCCATGCATTTTGTTTTTTATTAGCCTCGCATTAATATTATTTTTATTTCATAAAATTATGCTTTTATCTATATATATATATGTGTGTGTGGGCGCGCGCGCGCGCGTAAATGCTAATTTTACGGGAAAAAAAAACAAAACAATATCGACAAGTTTTCATCATACTATGTTTTTTTTATTTATAAAGATGGAGTTTTAACTGTTAGGTTGACGTGTCACCTATTAGAAATGAAATTGAAAATAAAATTCAATTATAAACAATTAATGTAAATAAAATAATTGCAATTAAGAGAAGAATGGATGCATCAAAAGAAAAAAAATTTGAAGAGCTTGTATAATTTTTTGCATGACTAGTACACAATCCGATGAAAAAGGGAAAAAAAAAAAAGACAATTGGTATCACACTAGACCTTACTACGGTTGACTAAACAATAATAACAAAAAAAACATTTATGAAATTACAATTAAGCCCTTAAAGTCAAGGCTAAAAAATTTTGAATGGCAAAGCAATGGAGTAATTTAACTGTTCATAAAATTATATATATAAAAAAAACAAAAATGCTCATAGGGTTAAATAAAAATAACAAAAAACTCATTAGAAAATGACAATCAAGCCCCTGAAACCAAAGCTAACAAATTTGCATAGTAAAGATACATGCGTAATTCAACTGTTCATGATAAAATTAAAATTACCATATGGTCCCTGAACCAAGGGTTCTAATTGTTTACTCTCTAAGGGCAATACAGTAATTGTACTATTATTAAAAAAATAAAAAAACGGTGCTACCCTAAAACAAATAAAAAATGATAAATTGATCATATTCAAAGACTATCTTACTTCTCAAGTAAAGCTTTAAAAATTAAAGGATGAAAGGTAAAAAGATAATTTCACCGTAATTCTAGACACATTGTACTATGGATGAGTTACAATGAAAAACCCAAGCGGTTTAATATTTTACTTAAAATTGTTTAAATTGTTTGTTTGTAAGAAATTACTTCTTTATATTGTTTTAGATTAAAAAAAATTGATATTCTAACAATTATAAGTTTTTTACATTTACTAGTCATGTTGTAGTAATTTATTTATAATTTAAACAATTGATCTGATTTTGAGGAAATATTTGCATTTGATTCAATATAGATTAAGAAACAAAATATGCTCATTGCAGCTACTACAACAGTAATCACAGTGAAATGTGGACAACACTATTTCTTTAACAATGCCTCAAAACTTTAATGTTATGCAAAGAGAGTGAAAGTTATCCAAAAATAATAGAAGAAAAGAGATAAAAGGAGTCGTTCGATAATATTCTAACCACATAAAAAGCTAATCATAGTATTAATAGGTTCGTTTTAAAGAATATAATTCCATGAAAGTTGTTTGAAATTTTCATCTTATCATAAAAAAGTAGATCAAAACTCAATTGTTTTTTATTTGGTATATTGTTTTGGTATTCATACTTGTTTTTTTTACTATGTTTTAAGGTTAAAACAAGTTTAATTAGGTTATTATGATTTGTTTTATATGTTTTTAAGTGAAAATAAGTTGAAATATATATTTTTAATAATAATAAAAAAAAACAAAACAAGGGGGCCAAAATTGGAATTAGATCACGTCTCATAATCTACCATGACAAACCAAGTGTCATCTATTTAAATAAATAAAAAGTAAAAATAAAAGGATAAAGGATGAGGGCTTGACATTGAAGGCCGGGATATGCCTATGTTTTTTTTAGTACAGGTTTAACACTTGATCTTTTTTAGTATTACTTTTTATTTTTTTAATCAATTTTAAATAAAATTTGTTATAAGTAAATTATTGAATTATATTAACTAATTTTATCATAGTTGTCGTATAAGATTATAGTTTTTTATGATAATATTAATAATTATTTTTTGAATGATTTGATATGAACCTGATATAAAATATAATATGTTGATGAATATTAAATGAAAGAAGTATTTATATTTTTGTTAATGTTTTACATAATTTTTTCATATTAATTTTTATTTTATTTCTTTTGAATTATGATTTTATTTCTTTTGAATTATGATTTTTTTTTGTTTTTAATTAAAACTTGCTTTTACAATCAAGATATTGCTTTTATATTAAAAAAAGACAATGATTCTCATAAAAAAACAAGTGTTTTATCAAGATGAAAAAGAAATAAATGAACAAGAGAGTTTCACATATTTTTCCTTGTTAATGAAAATAATTGAAATTTTTATAAGTATTCATTTCAATGACTTTTAGTTTTTTATTAAAAAAAATACGTTACTAATAAAAAAGAATCACATTAATATAATATTTTTTTAAGAATTTAAGTATTTATATATGTTGGATCTCAGAATAAAGTTACAAGTTTAGGCTAAAAAATCATTTTATTGAATTGTAAAAGCAACGGCTTTATACAAGCCTGTTACAAGAAAATCAATAGAAAAATAAACTTTATGTTCACAACTCCTAAGAACATGTAAGTGGGTCTAAGACCAATTCAAATAAAAACAGATTACCCTACAAACTAGGGCATTATAAACAGAGTGAGTAACCAACTAAGCAATAAACACGGATAAGTCCTAACAATTTAAATGCTTCAACATCCTCCCTTAAATTGAAAAGCACAAGTGCATTCAGTTTACTCAAGACATTACACACATGCCAAGTTTATCTCGCAACTTCAGAAAGACCTCCAGTTTGAGAGGTTTAGTCGTGATATCAGACACATGCTCTTGTGTACCGCAGCGCACCAACTCTACTATCCCATCTCTTGTAAGCTCACGTAAAAAATAAAACCTCATATCGGTATGCTTACTTCGACCATGTAAAACTCGATTCCTTGAAAGTTTAATAGTAGAACTATTGTCACAATAGATAGTAGTGCACATACCTTGAACATGACTAAGCTTTTCAAGAATCCTTCTAACCAGACCCATTGACATACGCACGAGGCTGTTGCTATGAACTCCGCCTCTGTTGTAGATAAGGTCACCATTGCCTGCTTTCTTGAAGACTATGAAACAACCCCTGTTCCTAGCATAAACACATACCCAGAGGTACTTTTCCGATCATCAACATCCCCCGCATAGTCATTATCTACAAAAGCTATTACACTCCCTTCACCACCTTTCCTGTAACCAATTCCAAGCTCCGTAGTGCCCTTCAAATACCTTAGTATCCTCTTGCCAGCTTGCAAGTACATTTCAGTTGGTTTCTCCATGTATTTACTAATCAGCCCAACAATATACATAAGATCAGGTCTCGTGGCCGTCAAATACAACAAGCTCCCAACCAATTGCTTGTACTCTGTAGCATCCACACTCACTGCACCACTTCCACTCTTTGACAACTTACATCCTGGAATAATTGGATTATTCACAGGATTGCTCATTTCCATGCCAAACCTTTCAAGCACCTTTTTAGCATACTTACATTGACATATGAAAATCCCATCCGAATTTTGTACCATCTTTACACAAAAAAAAAACTTCATTCTACCAAAATCAGACACATCAAACTCCTTCTTCATTGATTCTTTGAAATTCTTAAACATATCCTTATCATTTCCTGTAAAAATAAGATCGCCCACATAGAGACTCACGATCAACAGCTTCCCTTTGGCACCAGACTTTATAAACAGTGTGTGCTCACATAAACATTTTTCAAACCCCTCTTTGGCAAAGTACGTCTCAATTATGTTGTACCAGGCTCGAGGAGCTTGCTTGAGCCCGTACAACGCCTTCTTCAGCCTATAAACCTTGTGCTCCTCTCCTTGCTTTTCGTAACCTTGAGGTTGATCAATGAACACTGCCTCATTTAATTCTCCATGCAAGAATGCGCTTTTTACATCCAACTGAAAAACACACTAACCTTTATGGGTTGCAAGAGCTAAAATTATTCTAATCGCATCCCACCTAGCCACCAATGCAAATACTTCATTATAATCAACCCCTTGCCTTTGATAATACCCTTTTGCCACAAGTCGGGCTTTATGCTTGTCCACATCTCCTTTCTCATTAAACTTCATCTTAAACACCCATTTCACTCCTATTTTTTTAGCTCCAGCCGGCAAGGTAGTTAATTCTCATGTCTTATTTTTTTTAATAGCTCTCATCTCCATATCCATTGCCTTTCTCCATTTCAAACTCTTGTATGCTTCCTCAAATGTGATTGGATCTTCAGTTGAAGTAAATATTACCAGACTATGCCTCTCCTCTTCATCAAACAATCCCTTACTGGTTACATAATCCCTCAACCATACTGGTTGCTTTCGACTCCTCCCTTGCTTTAGACTCAGTGGTGCTTCCTCAGACAACTTATTTGGTGATGACTTGTCTGTTTCTTCAGTTTGCTCATCTTCCAAACCTTCTCCTTCCTCATTAGTATCATCATCTTCATTGTCACCTTCCCATTCTAACACATCACGTTTCACCTTTTTTGCTCTTCTACCCCAATTTCACTTTTCATGCTCAACACACATTATATCTCTGTTACACTGTCTTCTTTGAAATTGGATCATAAAGCCTATATGCTTTCGATTCCTCACTCACACCTAAGAGAACACATCTGAAATTCTTATTATCAAGCTTTTTTTTTTTTTTACTGTTAAGCACATGAACATGAGCCACACACCTAAATACACAGAAATGATCGATATAAGGCTTTATCCCACTTCAAGCCTTTTCAGGAGTAACGTCTTTGACAACTAGAGTGGGACTCCGATTCAGCACATAAATAAACCAATTAATTGCTTCCTACCAGAACTCTTTTGGTATTTCCTTACCTGATAGCATGCTACGCATCATGTTCATTATGGTACGATTCTTCCTCTCGGCAACCCTGTTTTATTGTGGGGTATAAGTTGTGGTAAGTTTTCTGTTAACCCTATGTATGCTACAGAAATTGTTGAACTCAAGTGAGGTGAACTCCCCACCTCTATCGGTTCTTAAGCAGCAAATCACATCACCAATCTCCTTTTCCACAAACACCCTATACTTCTTAAACATGGCTAATGCTTCAGATTTTTGAGATAAAAAATATGCCCAGGTCTTTCTACTGTAATCATCAATGAAGGTGATTAATACCTTTTACCACTGTTTGATTCCGGTAAGATAGGTCCACAAATATCTGCATGAACCAGTTGAAGCTTCTTAGATGCCCTCCACGAGCATTTCTTCGGCATTGCTTCTTAGTGTTGCTTCCCAATCATACAATAACCACACACTTTTGATGAAACCTTGAGCACTGACAAACCTATGACCATCTCCTTATAGAACAAAGTCCTCAATCCCTTGAAATTTAGATGTTCATACCGGCAGTGCCACAATTGTGTTATCTTCAGATATGGCTTAGAGACAGGTTGAGGTTGGAGAAATTACAGAAGCAAGCACAACAAACATCTTGTTGGCTGACATCTGTGTTTGTATAATTAAACCTCTTTTAGGATGGTAAATCTTACACATGCCATGCTGGATGAGAATAGCTAAATTCTTTTCTTGAAGCTGGTCAATGCTTAATAGATTATTTATTAACTTAGGTATAAAATAAACCTATGTTATTACTTGAGTTAATCTATTGACATGAAGCTTGACATTTCCTTTTCCCATAACCATTATTCTTAAGTTATCTCTGAGCTTCACCGATTGTCTGAACTTTTCATCAAGATCAAAGAACCACTCCTTGTTACCACACATGTGGTTGCTGCAACCTGAGTCGAGGAACCATACATTCTCCCTCTTTGATTGATTTATCTCCACATACGCCATCAGAAGCATCTCTTCTTCCTCATCTAATTTTACATAATTCACACCTTTCTTCCCACTAGGACATTTATATTGAAAATGCCCTAGTTTCTAGCAATTGTAGCATTGGACCAAAGCTTTGTTGAATGATTGCCTACCCCTGCCTCGATCTCTTCCTCTGAAATCTCCACGAGCTCTTCTTCCTCCTTGAACTCTGTGTTCATATCTTCCTCCACTCTTCTCTGAATTGGTGATGTTCAAAGCATGCTCCTCTTCTTTCTGTCCTTGCATTCTCTGTTCATGAACTAACAAGCTACTTTGAAGCTCATTTATGGTCATGATGGAGAGGTCATTAGAATCTTCTATCGAACAAACGACATAATTGAACTTGAGAGTCATTGACCTTAAGATTTTTTCAATGATCACACTCTGCTCCATCCTTTCTCCATGCACCTTCATCTTATTAGCGATGGTTAATGTCCTGGCAAAATACTCATTGACTTTTTCACGCTTCTTAATGCCAAGACTCTCGAACTCTCTCCTCAAATCCTGTAGTTGAGCACGTTTCACCTTGATAGAGCCATGATAATTTAGTCTCATCGAATCCTAGATAGCCTTCGTAGTCTCCATATTGAGTATGGTTTTAATAATAGTCCTATTTATAGCTTGGAATAGATAGTTGACCTTCAAATCTTTCAGTTTCTGGTCTTCATTGCTCTTTCGTTGCGCCTCTGTTAGCTGCTATAGGAAAGTTTTCTATGAGTATGGCCCAATGGTCATAATGACCATCAAACCGTGGAATTGTTGGCTGAACAAAGTTGTTGTTCTTTGTTGCCATGATTCTCTTACTCTTTTCTCTTTTGCTAAACTCTTACACTTGCTACCTCTTTAACAAACTGCAGTTTCTTTAGAACACCCAATCAGGCCTTTGTGATGAAGCTCTGATACCATATGTTAGATCTCAAAACAAATTTACAAGTTTAGGCTAAAAAATCATTTTATTGAATTACAAAAGCAATGACTTTATACAAGTCTGTTACAAGAAAATCAATAGAAAAATAAACTCCACGTTCAGAACTCCTAAGAACATGTAAATGGGTCTAAGACTAATTCAAACAAAAATAGATTACCCTACAAACTAGGGCATTATTAACCGAGTGAGTAACCAACTAAGCAATAAACACGGATAAGTCCTAACAATTTAAATGCTTCAACAATATATATATATATATATATATATATATAAAATAAAATTAATTTTGAAAAATACTTTGAAGCATCGGGCGGAAAAAAACTAGTATTTATCTGAAGAAAAAAGAAAAGAAAAGGAGTTCATGTTGCTGGAATAGGAATAACAAAAAGTGGAGTTGGACAATAGAGTAATTTGAGGCAGCAGAATTCCCCGCCAAAACAGACGCCTTGCTTAGTAGGTATCTGGCATCGTGGCTCCTCCACAATCCGCTGTGTGGTGTGTTTAGTGTTTCGAGAGAGAGAAAGGTTTAGCAATCAGCAGAGCTGAATAATCGATTATCAGCAGCAAAGCAAAAGGCTAATTCCGATGGTAATTAAATAATTATTTTATCTCTCTATGATTTGTTTTGTTTGATGTAGTTGAGATAGATCTTGTCAATAAAATGATCGAATCACCAATCCTTTTTGGTTCTTCGTTTAATTGTTTTTCTCTCTTGCTTCGCATCAACTTCTGCGGTTTGGTAACAAACTTAAGTTGCTCGATGAAATGTCCAGCTGAATGTAATTTATTCATAACTTAATCGATTTCTTCTTCTTCGGTATAATGCGCTCTGTGATGCTGTAGTCCAAGAAGCGAGGTCTTTCTTTGGAAGAGAAGCGCGAGAAGATTCTTCAGATCTTTTATGATTCACAAGACTTTTTCCTCGTGAGTGTTATGTTGTTAATTGCTTGCTCTTTGAAATCTCATGCTCAAGGGGCTAATGTCCTCCTTGCCCTCTTTGATTTGGAAACTTGCTGACGCATTCTCATAACTCCAGCTAAAGGAACTTGAGAAATTGGGCCCCAAGAAAGGTGTGATTAGCCAGTCCGTGAAAGATGTTGTCCAGAGTTTAGTGGATGATGACCTTGCTTCCAAAGACAAGATCGGGACTTCTGTGAGTATGCTTTTCCTGATTCACACTTCAAAATGTGAAGTGTCCAGGTACTTAATGGTGCTCGTGATTTTGAAATTTCAGGTCTACTTTTGGAGTCTTCCTAGCTGTGCTGGAAATCAGGTGAAGTTTTTGATGTGTTCTACTTCTTTGCCTGGATTTCACAAACTTGGTTTTATAATCGGTTCATTAACATGAAAACTTTTGTTTTTATAGATGAGGACTGTGTGCCGCAAACTTGATTCTGATTTACAAAGCAGTAAGAAGCGGCATGCAGAACTTGTTGATCAGTGTGATGCATTAAAGAAAGGACGCGAGGAATCTGTGAGTTTACTAAGTTCCATCCCTTATTGTGATTGGATGATACTCCTGTTGGGCTGAATTGGCCTGTCTCCCAACCTTTTTACCAGGATGAACGAGAAGAGGCTTTGGCTGAGCTGAAAACCATTGAAATGAAGTATAACGAACTGAAGGTTTATCCTAACCCGTTATTATACATTTAGTAAAATGAGCAGATCACCAATTCTCCAACACTTCTATTTCATCAGGAGGAGATGGAGAAGTATGCAGACAATGATCCTGCTGCCGTTCAAGCAATGAGTAAAGCAATCTCCATCTTTGTTTGATCTCCAAACTCTTGTATTCTGTCCCAAAACGTCTTTTTATAACTCAGTCAACAGTAATTAACTCCTTGATCAGTTTATCATCCCTGAAGACATATTGATGGTCCTAATTTCAATATTGCAGAGGAAGCTATTGAAGTTGCCCATGTGGCAGCAAATAGATGGACAGGTTTTGCCATTTACACATTATTTATTTTCCTTTTCATATTATTTATCTTTGATCTGTTTCCATGAAAATTTTTAACTCCAATGAATCTTATCTATCATGGTAAAAAAAAACCCCTTACAGATAACATTTTCACATTGCGACAATGGTGTTCAAACAATTTCCCTCAGGCCAAGGAGCAGCTTGAAAATATGTATCAGGAGGTAAGTTTCGTAATTTTTTATTGCTGTTTAAACAATTGTGCCCCTTTGTAACATTTGAACCACAAACTGATGCTGCCTCCGATACCACAAATGAGAAAAACCTGTATTTGCTCCTCCTTTATGTAGGTCCAAACGCCTCCTAGGTGTGACACTATCATATGACAGTCATGCACTCATAGTTTTGAACTTAAACGGTCCAATTCCCTTCATTTGTATATTTGTTTGTCTAATTTTCTGGTTGTCCCAGATTGTACATAAAGAGAGCTCTTTGATTTGTTTGTCTAAAATCAATGTGTTAATTTCCTGTCAAAATGTGAATGTTTTCTTAGATTTGGTCATCCCTTCTTTAACATGCTTGGTCTACATGTTTTTGAGCTTGTGGTTCTTTTAGTACTTTGAAGTAGCATGTGTCCACAGGCTCCACTTTTATAGGTTTTGTGTCACTGATCTTTCCTTCCAAATCTATGTACAGGCAGGAATAACAGATGAATTTGACTATTTGGAGCTTCTACCAGTTATTTCAGTCAACGCCGGTCCTGATCAGATGCTGGAAGGCGACCCTTGAGTGAAGTTTTTCAGATGCCTTCTTCCTAGATTTTCAGTTGCAGATGTTGTTCGGAAAAGGAATTGGAGAATAGGCCATCTCCTTCTTTCTGTACTGGAGTGTATGAAACGGTAAAATGCTTTTATAGCTATTATATCATTCTCTCATTGATCAAGCCACATCAGTTGCCACCCCGCATGCGGATCGCTGGTGTCTGAGGCAGGCTAGCTCGAGCTACCTGTTCTTTACCTTTGAAGTGGTTTGTCTGTGGTTACTTTCCTTTTCCTTTGGCATAGAGTTTATTAATGAACCTTTATAAGTACACGAAAAAAAAAATAAAAAAATGCAGCACTGCCAGTCGCTTGATCATGAGTTCAACATTGGGCGACAAGTTTTTCTTTTCTAATTTCTTCCAGGGATTGCATCTCCATTTCTTACCTCTCTAAAAATCTAGGGATTCAAAGACCTTAACAAATAATTTCTAGCCACATCCTTTCTCAATAATTAAGCTTTCGTTGCTCCTGGTGAAAAATTTAACTATTGCTGTAGTTGGTTACAGTAGTTTATATGCTGCTGGGTGTTTTATGACTTAGTGGTTGGTTTTTAAAATATTATTTTTATTTTAAAATATATTTAAATAATTTTTTTAATTTTTTAAAATTTATTTTTAATATTAGTATATTAAAATTATTTAAAATATTAAAATTCAAAAAATTTTATTTTATTTGATATTCACCAACCATAGTCACATTGAACAGGTTCAAGCATGTACCATTACTTTCTGAGTTTCAACAATGCCAAATGGATCCCACTTTTCATAAATTATTTTTTTGGAGTTGTTTGATGTATTTTTTAGATAGTATAAAAGTTAATTTTTGTTATATCCAAAACTATTTTAATAGAAAAAATTTTGTTTCACTAAAAATAATAAGATAAATTTGTTTAATTTTTTTTACAAGGGTTAATTTAGTTTAACTAAATCAATGTAAGGATAAAAAAAATTATTATAATTTTAAAACTTGACCCGAGACAAAATCCAGGTTACAGGTCGGATAGATTATTGACTTGGGTCAATAGTAAGAATAAAAATAATTATTATTAGTTTTAAAATTCAATTCAAAGACGGGTCCAGTTGATCATTGACCTGAATTAACATAAAGATAAAAATATTTGTTATCATAATTTTAAAATTTAACTTGGGAATTAGCCCGGGACCAGGATCGAGTTACAAGTCAGGTTAATCATTAACTCGAGTTAACATAATAATATAAATTATTATTATTATAGTTTTAAAACCAGACTTTAAAATTAACTCAATGTCAGGCTTAGATCACGATTCAAGTTGACCATTGATACTAGTCAATATAAGAATAAAAATAGTTAATATTATAATTTTAAAACTCGACTCAGGAGTTGATTCGGGTCAAAGGTCAGGTTGACCATTAACTTGAGTTCACATAAAAAAAAATTATTATACTTTTAAAATCCTACTCAAGGATCGACCCGAGGCACTACTCTACTCATGGATTGAGTTGACCATTAACCTGAGTTAACATAAAAATATAAATAATTATTATTATAATTTTAAAATTCAACTAAAAATTCAACTTAGAACAAGGCCCATATCAAGTCAGGTTGACCCACTTTAATAAAAGAAATAAATCAAAGAAGCCTCGTCAGAAATTTTTACCTTTGCTTTATTTTTAGGGTGATTGAGTCATTGGTTGACTTAAATTTTTGACTGAATCAAGTCGGATCAATCATTTCTTTATTATTTATTAAACTCAAACCAGTTCAAACCTCAAGTCGATCGAGTTTTGTCTAGTGTCTATCAAACAGAAAATCAGGCAAATTATCTGGTCTAATCCAAAGCACACCAAACACCAGTCTAGACAGTTATTTGACGAGTCCTATCCGGTCCAACCAATACTTTCTGATACCACATACTACCCAAAAGGACACTATATGCATTTATTCGCTATATTTTAAACGATAATTGAAGGTAACCAAGTTGGTGACACATAATAAGAAAAAATTTGTCAAAGAATCCCCTTGCCGAGAAAGAAATGTTATCGAGTAAAAGTGATACCAAACACAACCAAAACGCTTCAAACGTCAGGATACAAATTTTAAGGGGAACTAGATTCAGTTTACGCAATCTTTTATATACATTGTCTATTCACTCCTCGATGCACACTGGATGCGTGGGAGTAGCAGCAGAAACTCCATAATACAGCATGGACAATCTTCTGAAGAAGAAGATGGACGCACAAACTTAATTTACGCAAAGTAAATAATCTCTTTGTTCTGGAACATGGTACCTGCAACAGCCAACTAAGAAAATCAACTCTACAAGTACTTGCTCACACTGCAGCAATATTCAACTGCATTCATGTGTTATTTTGTTCAGCGGAATAACTTCCAACATGTTTTGTTCAGTGCATCCAATTGCAGTCTACTTTTTCTTAATGATTTAGCCATCAACTACTAGGTAGTGTATAATGTCTGAAAAGAAGGATCAAATCACAGTTTACGAGCAAAAAAAAAGTAAACCTGCTCAGAGTGCCATCTCAGCTTGCAAGTCAGCAAGTTCTTCTTCCTCAGCGGTGCGTTTTTGAGCAGCTGGTTTCCTGCCAGCTGGGACGTGCACTGGAGCTGCTGGAGCTGTTGTTGCTGGCTGAAGAAGCTGTTCTTCCAATTCAGCTCCTTCCAGTTCTTCAAGTTCTGCCTCCAATTCATCCTGAAAAGGTCCAACTATTTAGATGCTCTGCCAGATGAAAACTTGTGTGCAATTTGGAGTGATATGCTCTCATAACAGGGTTTAGAATTGAGAGAATTAAAATTTTCCTTGTAAGACACTGACCTCATCAAAATCAGCTGCAGAACCAATGGGGGTTGATAATGCTTCTTGAATCTGTTTCATGTTCTCTGTCTGCTCATTGATCTCATCCATTGTCTTGTCCACATCATCAATATTCCTATAATCCATCATTTTCACATATATTAATCACATGTATCATACAACTTCATTAATCAGATATCACAACTGCAAATAAAATGGAATGGCACACCAAGTTGAAGCCAAATAAAGATGGTGTTTCCCGTTAACAGTCATTCAAAAAGAAACACTTAAATTGGACAAGAGAACGAGAATCATAAATATTTTCAGGGTGAGCATTATAAATTTACAATTTGGGCACAGCAACCAGGAAAGTGAAAATATTGCAACCAAAGACAATAACCAAACCATGAGTGAAGATTTTAAACTGATATAATTGGTACATACGTTGCTTTCTGCATCGCCTTCATAGCAGATGCACCAGTTCTTAATGCATCTACAGTTTCAGTAGTAGCTTTTGCACCTTCTAGCATTATCATCTGTAAAATTGACATCCAGAGCACAAAATTTAAGGCTCTACCATTCAACCTAAACAGATTTATTAAGATACAGTTGAAAACAAAAGCAATAGTAAGAACACCAGCTGACCTGATCATGAATACGTAATTGAAAGTTTCCAAGTTGTTCTATTTGCTGCTCATACAACCTCTTCCTCTTCAAACATTGAATTGCAGCTGGAAAAAAGCATCATCAATCAGTATTTGACTGAAAAGAACCCAAATTCTGTAAATAATGCTGCACAAGGATTTGTTTTTAAGATATATATTCATGTAATCGATGTCTGTACAGGGAAATCATTAACAATGGTTCTCACTTGATTACAGTATCAAGATGATACTCCACACCCAAAGTCACAGATTCAACAATCCACTATGCTAAAACATAGAAGCACGTCAAAGTCTAATACTGCTCAGTAGAGTTACGAATTTCAATAAAGGAGTTTTTTTCCAAGACAATATTATCTAAGTAGTACAATTAAAAGAAATATCAATGTTCAATGTGAATATCAGAAACATGAAAATCAATGAAGACATGAAATCTAGAGTTGGATAACTTCGTCTCTTGATGTTCCGTGAAAAAACAAAGAGGGGACAATGACAGATAAAAAAAGCAGATGAAGTATCTATTTAGCAATAAAAATGCAAAGATATAAAACAGCAGCATATATCTGCCAATTTTCAGTAGCCCACCAAGTAGACTTGCATATGCATTGTAAAAGTAAAATGGATAACACAAAGGAACAAAATAATAATTAAAGGAAACGATCAAACCAACCATAAATGGTTACTATGATGTAGCATTATCATACCCCTTTTGTTCTTCCCTCTAGTGAATTCCTTAGCCTTTTCAACTTCGGCCGCTGCCTTTTTAACTAGAACCTTCTCCTTTTTCTCGAGCATTTCAAGTGTCTATATAGAGCATTGACAGCTTAGTTGAAAAAAAAAAGGAATATTTTTACAGTACAAATAAAAAATCCAATCAACACATAAATATTAAACCTGGTTGAATCAATCATAAACAATAACAATCTAAGAATAATAAAACATACACAATAATAATTAATTTTTTTTTTAATGAAATCTATCAAACTACGGGGAAAAAAGAACATAAAAATAAAAGGAAAATAACCTCGTTTAATTTGTCTAACGAAGTAAGGGCATTGGTTTCCTGCTTAGGTTTTCCAAATAAGCGGTTAAACATGGTGGATTGTGTTAGGTTTAAGAACCCTGCCTGCCCGTCTGCCTCGCGATCTACTATATTGCAAACACAAAATTCAACGTTGGAATGTCAAATCAAGCCCCAATTCCAAGAATCAAGACCGATCGATCGACAACAAACTCAATTCAATAAGAGATAATGATAGAAACAGACCTGTGAAAATCAAATCGAGGAAGATCGAATTCAGATATTAGGGCTTTTGATGATGGACACGTTGACGAGAGAATACAGAGAGAGAGAGAGAGAGAGGCAGGTTTTGTTTTGGGGATTTATTTTATTTTATTTTTTATTTCCCCGAAGCGTGATGTTCTTGTGTAGGAGTGAAGCTGTTTGGCTGGCCTGTTTCTTCACGGCGTTTCAGGTCATTTTCTTTTGTCGGTCCCACTTATTATTATTATATTATTATTATGATATAAAATCTGTAATTATATACGAATATCAATTATAATTTTTTAGACTTATGGCTATTGGTTTAATCTCTTGGATTTTCATGAAATTTAAATTTTTTAGTATGTTTTAATATTTTTATTATTTTTTATTCTAAATATTAAAAAATATATAAATTTTTCCATTAAGTTTTATTCTAAATATATATATATTCTTAGTTATTTTTTATTTTTTAACACATTATCAGCACAATTAATTTATATTTAAATCTTAAAATATATAAACTCCTATGTTAGATGGCTTATGGCTTGTATCAATTTTAATATTTTTTTTTCTTTTTGTTAGTGTTCATATTTTATGGAATATTTGGTTTTTGACTTATTTTGATTTAAAAAAATTGTATTTTATTCATCAAGATTTATATAAACTCCTAAAGAATTAAATAAATTAAATATGGTTCTTGAATAACTAGTATTTCTAAATAACTAAATAAATAGCAGTCTTAAAAGACCATTTTTTTCTTTTATATTTATGATTTTATTTAACAAGTTATTTTCTTTTTTTTTATAGATAACATCAAATCTAACAAAACTTGAATTTACTGCTCTTGATATCTCTAAGAATAATTATTTGTCATGGATCCTTGATGTTAAGATTCAACTAGAAACTATGAATCTTAAAGACATCATCAAAGAAGAAAATAACGCATCCTTGTAGGATCGAGCAAAAATAATGATTTTTATTCGCCACCATTTCCATGAAGAATTAAAAGTTGAATATCTTACAATAAAATATCATTTTGTTAAGTGGCAAAATCTAAAGGAAAGATATGACCACCAAAATTTTATCATACTTCATCAAACTCGTCATGATTGATTGCACTCGAGGTTGCAAGATTTTAAGTCGGTTAGTGAGTATAATTCTGCTCTTTTTAAAATTATCTCACAACTGAAATTGTGTGGTGAAAATATCACAGAAGACCAAGTATTAAAGAAAAAATTATCTACTTTTCATGTCTCAAATATTATCCTATAGTAACAATATAGAAAATGTAATTTCAAGAGGTACTCGGAACTAACTTTATGTCTGCTTATGGCTGAACAAAACTAATGAGCTTTTGATGAAAAATCATCAATCTCATCCCACAGGTTCTAAACCATTTCCTAAAGTGAATGAAACTTTTATCCAAAAGACAAAAAAGAATCAAGGATATAGATATGGAAAAAATAAATGGAAAAAGAGAAGAGATAATCCTTCAAAAAGCAACCCACCATACCAAAAGTGGAGACACAATGAACCCAAAAAAAGAGAGGAAAGAATTTGCATGCATCTAAAGATAAGTGTCATGAGTGTGGTATGTATGGTCATTGGTCTTATATTTGTCACACGTCAAAACAACTTACAAATTTATATCAAGTCTCTCTAAAACAAAATGTAGATGAACTAATTTTATTCATAAAGATGATTTTGAAAGTCATAATACATATCTTGATGTTTATGATTTGTTTGAAAACCCAGATAAAACAAATAACATGCTTAGTAGTAAAATCCTTAGGGATGATTAATATTTTTCATTTGTATTAGAATATTTATCTTATTGTATTTTCAATAAACAATTTCAATTTTATTTCAGTTAAATAATAAACTTTAATTATATTTTGAATAGAGACGTGACTTTTCATGATGAAGATTTATGTTTAGCAAAGAATGCAACAACGAACACAATTCTTAAGGAAAATAAATACTTTGAATATTTGACATTAACCAAAGCTAATGTCACTATAATATTAGGTGTCTGTTTGGGTGATGTGATGATTTTTTTTCAAAAAAAAAACATGTATTTTTTTATTTTAAGAGGTGTGATTTGTGCTTTAAAAGGGTTATACTTTTGAAAAAAAGCCACCACACCTCCCACCAAACACACACTTCAACAAACATGATTAAAGGCTTCGAAAGAGCTAATATTTTGTTACTAAATAACATAAAACTAGGCATCAAAGATGCATTATATTCACATGAGTCCACAAGAAATTTACTCAATTTTAAAGATATACGTGCTAATAGTTATCATATTGAAATAATAAAGGAAACCTATTGAAACAAATATTGTGATAGATTATTTCATATATTTCAGGCAAGATGCTTGTACTTGAAAATTTATTTGCTTTCTCTTCTGGAATTTATTATACAATCATGAAATCTATCGAAACAAATACACTAGAAGTGCTCCGACCTAAAAATATTTATGCTTTGGCGTGATCAACTTGAACATCTGAGATCAATAATGATGAGACAAATTATTGAAAATTTGCATGGGCATCATTTAAAGAACTTGAAGATTTTTTTACCAAGTGAAAATCCATTTACTATATGTTCTTAAGATAAATTAATTACCAAATCATATCCATAAAAAAGGTTGTTATAGAATCACCATCTTTTCTTAAAAGAATTCAATGAGATGTATGTGGATTTATTCATCCAACATGCGGACCTTTTAGATATTTTATGGTATTGATTGACATATCAAGTAAATGGTCACATAGTTGTTTATTTTCTAGTTAAAATATTGTGTTTGCTATATTAATAACACAGATTATCAGACTACAACAATTTCCTGATTATCCAATCAAGAAATTTCAAGTGGAAAATGCTGGCGAGTTTACTTCTCAAGCATTTGATAATTTTTGCACTTTTATTAGAATTGTTGTTGAACATCTTGTTTCTCATGTACATACTCAAAATAGTTTAGCATAATCATTTATAAAGCGCCTTCAATTAATTGCTAGACCATTACTTATGAAATCAAAATTCCTTACATATGTTTGGGGACATGCTACATTACATGCTACATCATTGGTTAGAATTAGACCAAGTGATTACCATAAATATTCTCCTTTATAACTTGTTTTTGGTATACCATAATTATATTTCATCTATGAACTTTTGGTTGTGTGCTATATGTGCTTATAACACCCTTATAAAGGACTAAAATGGGTCCATAATGTAGAATAAGAATTTATGTTGGTTTTGATTCTCCATCTATTATTAGACTCTTTAAACCTTTGATAGATGATGTTGTTAAGGCATGTTTTGAAGACTATCATTTTAATAGAATATTTTCCCATCATTAGAGAAAGAAAAGTTTTTGCCTAAAGCACAACAGAAAATTACTTAGAATTGAAGTTATCTCATTTTGATCCAATAACAGATTAATGTGAACTTGAAGTTCAAAAGATAATTCATTTACAAAATATTGCAAATCAATTACGAGAGTTTTTACTAATATTAAAAAGGTGGTTAAATCTCATATTCTAGCTGTAAATGCTCCATCTGGAATTGAAATCTCTTAAGGAAAAAAAAGGCAATATAGTAGAAAATAAATCTATACCACACTTGAAGTGCGGAAGACATGTTGGTGTTAAGGATAAAAATCCTAGAAAACAAAAATTACAATAAATAGATGATTGCACTCTTGAAGATTTCTCATCCATAAAACAAACAATAAATATTGTATCAAGATCATCTTCTAATATTGATCCTCTTAAAGAGAGGCCTCTTGAAGAGATATCTTCTAAAGAGATCCAAGTACCTAGAAATAATAAGATCTCCATAAATTATGTTCATACAAGAGAGATTTTGGATCAAAATAAAATTATCATAAATAATGTATTTGTATTTAAGGTTGCTTTGGCACCACCAAAAGTGATGGTGAAATTGAACCACAAACTATCGAAGAATATCGTTATAGAAATGATTGACCAATATGGAAATAATCAGTCCAAACAGAGTTAAACTCACTTGCAAAACACGAAGTATTTGAACCTGTAGTTCATACACCTAAAGGTGCCTCGAACATGGTTAACTTCTCCAAATCTCGAGGCTCAATGGTAGCCTCGAACATGGTCAACTTTTCGAAATCTTGAAGCAAAATGTTAGCCATGGTTACGACTCCGTTTGCAAAAATATCGCATGGCCATTGACTGTTGGCTTCGGGAACGTGAGTCTGTTCAACCACTGGCTCCAACAAGTTAACTTGAACAATTTTTTCCTTCTCTTATGCATTATCTTCAGAGTCGCTATCCAAACAAGGTATAGCTTATTAGGCTCTAAGAAGAAATAAAAGATATATACCACGCGTTAAGAATCCAAGCTATGAAGTCAAGTGCAAAGTATTTATTCCATCCTAATCAATGACCATACAAAGAGAATCAATCAAATGTTTTGCTCACCATTGTAATAGACTAGAGCAAAGAATCATTATATTGACACATATATCATTTACCATGATCGTGACTAGCACTTAATCTTTCCTTATTCATCCAATCACCAATAAAATGAGAAGGGAGTGCATGGATTTACGAGTAAAAATTAAATAAGAGTGATTCTCTTTAAAGAATCAAATCAATCAAGCAGTTTTATCTGTAAACCTTACTTTTTATTTAGCTTAAATTTTGAATTAACTGTATAAAAACTGATTTAAAATAAATTATTCAATTTAATATGTTCAAAGATAACTTGGATAATTAGTAAAAACATGACACAACTTTTAAAAAGACTTTAAGACAATAATTGTTTATATATATATTGAGATGATGCCATATTGGATCAACCTTGGTCACCCGTTAAGAACTTCAATATGTTAATAATTTTATTATTCTTGTAAATTATTTTTATTTAATTTTATGATAACATTAGATGCTTTCAAAATCGAGCATCAACCTTAAAAAAAATTATTTGAGATCGTGATAAACATGTAAAAAGTAGAAAAAAATTAACCATTAATTTTATTTTTCAACTAATCCAATATTGAATAAGAGTGAAATAAAAAACAATTAGAAAAATTAAAGGACCAGAAACTAAAAATAAATCATATCAAGTTTGATGGGTAAACTCACTAAACCTATGAATTGGGTAACTCGGTCAACACGTCAAACCCACAAATTGGGTAATGGACTCCATTGCGATTAATAACTTGTTTTTGTCTAAACTACTGTTTATTTAACTATATGATAACGAAATAGACGAACGTAAAATCAAGCGTCAAACTAATACTGAGACATTTTTTAAGACTATGATAACCTCATAGAAACTCAATTCTCAATCAGTCCAATATCAAATAATGAAATTGAAAAAAAAATGAATTTATAAAAAAAGAAAAGTTAAACTCGTCATACCTATTAATAGGCCTATGGAGTTTCTAAAATTTAATAACATGTTTTTTTTCGAAACTATTTTTTAATATATGATAAAAAAAATAAATAATCATATAATCGAGTTTAATTGGAAAAAAGTATCATACTAAACCAGCAAACCATGGACAACCAGGATTACCTCACCAAACTTGCAAACTAGGTCATTGACTCCACAAAGTTTATTGACCTAGTTTTTTTAAATTAATTTTTATATAACTAATTTTTTTTAAAAAAATAAACCATACCACGATGTTGAGATATTTTTTCGATATCAATTCGATGCTGAAATATTTTTTTGATATTGCAATAACCATATAAAAGGCAAATTAAAATAAATTATCAACTCTAAACCCCTATAAACATATCATAGAAGGACTAAGTTAAAAATAAATCAATAACTAAAGGAAAAAAAGGTTCAAATGAAAAAAAAAAACCAACATTATGAATTACTATTATAATCCACAATGCTACTAGGTGTGGGGAAACAATGTTTTCCCTACATCTTTTAGCTTTATTTATAATAAAGTTTCTTCTATCCTTTTTTTTCTGTGGTTTTATAGTTTGGAATTATTTATTATACTTGCAATGTTTTTTGCTAACTTGCCATTACCTTTTCCTTATAAATATTCTATAAATTCTATGTGTTATTCTTTTAAATATTTTTATTAGTGGATTTGCTTCTTAAAGTTATTAACCTTTTGCTCTTTCTTTTAGGCTATTGCATTTGTTCGGTTGTTGCTTGTTCTCTATACTTCATTTATGGCCTCTTAAGCTAGCATATTAAACAAGTACTCTATATTTTCTTTTCTTGTTGATGCTTGCATGCGTGTTTTGATTTGCTTTTTTTACTTTGTTCATTTAAGTTAATACATTACAACTACAAAAAAAGAATAAGGTATTTCCCTATTCATTCCTATATTTAGTTAGAGACATTGACATTTGGGTTCTCATAATGAATGCTTTTTTGTAAGTTATTGTTGGCTTTGTTTGCGTTGGGTTCACTCTGTGCCGAAACTTAATTGATGTACACTAAGATTGCAACTAATTTGTCAAAGATAAAAGAGTTATAGGTCTTACATTCATCTTAAAAGAATATCTATTTGTCATTTCACCATGCATATCTCTCCTATCATACTACCATGATCTACCAAGAAACAAGTAACTAGCTTGCATTGGCACAACATCTCATAAACCCCCATCACAATATTTACTAATAGAAAAAACAATTAAAACCTGCTTATTCACTTTTAGTTTACCACCATCATTCAACCATTGTAATTCATAAAGTATGAGATATTTGGTAGTGCACAAGTTCAACTTTCTCATCAATTTAGTACTAGCTACATTAATGCAACTACTACCATCTATAATTAAGCTATGTACCTTATTATGAACATGACATCTTGTGTGGAATATGTTCTCCCCTAACCTTCTAAATAATCCACCTTGATATGCATATTTAGTGCTCTCATCACCACAAATGCCTCTCCCTTAACTAGATACTCAACACAAACATTATCCTTTAATGGTGGCATCTTCTCCTCTTCATCCTCCTGATTAGCCTCAACCTCATTTTTAACTTTCATAACCATGACTCGTTTGTATGGACACTGTAAAGCAATATGATCAAAACTTAAACAACGAAAGCATTTAATATCATGATTACATGAAGTAAGAGTAACGTTGTTACCTTTAACAACGACCGAGGTGTATTTTTTCTCTCTAAGGTATTTGACCTTACCCTCCTCATTTTGATGTGATGGAACACCCCTAGTGTTAGCCTTCCAATTGGGTTTCCAAGGTTTTGAAGGCCCTAATGGTTGGCTTTATCAAATGGTACCTTTACGTTTAAGTTGTTTCTTCATCTTTACAACCATATGCATCATCTCCTTCAACTCCTCATTATGGTCCTAGTACCTATAATTATCTCTCTGGCCAAAACTATCACCATAACTTTCCCTTACAAACTGACAATTCTGTTGTTATCCAAAATGTTCCCCATGCCCTATCGACACATCATTTATGTTTACATTATCAACCACAAACTCATCCACATTAATGTTAACTTGGCCACATCCATCTTAGCATTAATTTATCTTTGCTCAAGCCTAATTTAAACTCTATCATGATCATTAACATGATGCCTCTCTAACCTACCTCCAAATTCATTGGTCATTCGATCCATTCACTGATTTACAATACGTAACTAAGTTACAATTTCATTTTCTCCTCTCTATGGTATAATGTTGTTGCTTGCCTTCGACATATTTGAATATAAAAATTGGTTAGTTGATAAGAAATATATATTTTTTACCCTCTTCCTCATTACACTTCTCTCATGTTTCACTTAAATATAGGTTTTTTATTCAAATATGTTCGCTATGCCTTTTTTCTCTTGTCTCACCTTTCTTCAACTCTTACGGGACTGAAATCAACACCAAATATAACAACCTTAGCAGTGTATTCAAATATGTGTTTATGAATCTAGAAGCAAGAACAATATGAAAACAAGCAAAGACAAAACTACAATTATAATTTTACGAGTAACAAGCGAATTTGTATGAAAAATAAACGTTTTTGAAGACGCGAAAGAAAAAAAGATGAAAAGGTTATATATAAAATTTAAATGAAACCTAAATATATCAATTATGAGTTATTATACTGTCATAATTGAAAAATAATAGCGGCAAGATAAGTTTGAATTATTGACTCGAATTAGACCCGTTACGACAAATTCCAATCTTGAATTTAGTTCCTATAGCAAACGAATTCCAAATGATCTCAAATTTTATATGGGGAGTGATTAGAACTTTAAAACCTAGTATATAAAACTTGAGAAATTTTCTGAATTTATTTGACCTGAAATTCCCTTCTAATATGAATATGATATGTTACGACAAGTTTTAATCCCAACCTTGATTACTATAGAAAACGATCTCCAAATGAGCTCAAATTTTATTTGGGGTGCAATTAGGACTCCTAAAACTAGTACACTAAATTTGAGAATTTTATTGATTTGTTTGGTCCAAATTATCCCTTGTTTGTGTACTATGGCATATTCGACAAAAAATGACTTTGGGACATTCTTTTTTTTGTACTCTTTATGCTACTGATATATTCTGAGACAAAGATAAACTAAAATAACACCTTTTTATTGTTTGCTTTGAGGATGAAACATGTGTAGATTCCACCACATAGTGCAAACAACCATGCAAAAATAGGAATTCGTGTGATAAATTGATTTTAATAGTAATTTTGTTGTTCGATTTGGGAGAAATAAGAAGTTCCTCATTGTTTGTCGAAGAGAGAGAGAGAGTCTTATGATTGATCGTTTGGTGTCTCTATTTGTTATAATACTAGTCCATTGGCCCATGCTACGCCACAGGCTGAACAAATGTTTTTAAATATAAAAAAAATATTAAGAGCTTGAAGAATTCTTTAATTGTTTTATTCAACCTGACTTAATGGGTCAAATTTGAAATCTCGCAATCTAACTATTTGCCTAACTCGAGTTTCAAATGAAATCATGCAAGAGTTAGCCTGAATTAAATTGATTGATTTCATGGATCCAAATGCAATTTTGATAATTGGTAAAAACATGGCTTAACTTTTGATAAAATTTCAAGATGATAACTTTTTAACAAAAATTATTGAGACAATGACATATTGAATCGATCTCAGTCCGCTAGTGAACCGTGTCATGGATTCTATTGAGTTTACTAATTTGTTTTATAAATTTTTTTTAATTATATGATAAAAATATATGGTAACAAAATTGTGCACCTACCTAAAAATAAAAACTTATTTGAGACAGTAATAACCCTGTAAAAAAATAAATCATACAGTTTATTCATCAACCAATCTAATATTGAAGGATAAAATCGAGAAAAAAACTATTAAAAACAATTAATGAATAAAATAACAACCTAATACTATAGTTATCAGACCCGACCTATTAACCCAATAAACCTAGGAAAGTTAAAAACAAATTGGGGTTTTAATTTCTCACGTTAAAAATTTAAGAAACAACTCATGTGGATATAGATTATACATGTTGTAAATAATGAACTTTAAAAGATTACTTCAAAAGATTTTTTATCCCACATTAAAAAGATATTATCTTTCTTTTAAGTTGAAGTATTTAAACTAAAAAGTTTTCTTATCTCTTATTGGAAAAACACAACTTTCTTCTTGTAAACATATAATATATATACTAATGGATTTTCAATCCCACATTGAAAAATCAAAAGTTTCTTCTAGTATTTATATAGTGAACTTTTGACAAAAGTTGGTAACCAATAAAGAAAAGATGGTAGGCTCGTACGCATAATTTTGGGTTGAGTTAGTGAAAAACCATCGATTCACCCCCAATGCACGCAAGACAACACCTATGTTACATGTTCATTACCTTTTGTCTTTCTTGACAATTTATTCTATTCCACATTCATGCCATATAAAAAAGATATGCACCTCTAGCAATCAAATGATCCTTTTGTCTATTAATTGATTTATTCAACCTGTTTAGAAAAATTATAACCTTAAAAAAATCACCACAATCTAATTAAAACATAAACCCAAAATTTATTTTTAAAAAATAACATATCAAATAATGCTTATCATTAAAAAAAATAAAAAATTTATAAAGAAATAAAAAAAAGCTAGGCTAGGCCAAGCCTAGAGTTTGGCCCATGCCTAAAAGCCCCGTACGCGGGCTGTTATTATTTTTTTTGTTAGATACTGAGGTGGATGACAATTTTTTTTTTAAAAAAAGAAAGGGTAGGCGACACGTCGCGTATCATACCTAGATTCCGGTCACCATAGTGGCCGGAAAATCAGGGTGGCTGGTTTTTTTCTTCTAGAACCCATTTTCAACCTAAAACACTTAGAAATCACCCTAATAATCTTTTTAAACCAATCCCTAACCTTCAAAAGCACAAAAAAGGGGTCAAAAATCCAAAATCAACCAATTTCTTTCCTATCTCAAAACTAGTTTTTTTTAGAAATTTTCAAGGTAAAAAAACACTCAAGTCAAACTTCCCCCATCATATGGAACTATTTGGAACAAAAATCTAACGTTTTGATGGTCAGAATTGAAGAAATGATATTTTTCTCTCTCTAGGCTGGATTCTAGCCATTTTCTCTCTCTCATCTCACCCACTAAGGACTAAAAAACGATGAAAATGAATGTCTTGTTTGTGTTGACGGGAAGTGGTTTCCTGGAAACCACTTTCTAAACTTTCTTGTGTTTGTTTGTCTTTAGGAAAGTTGGTCAATAGAAAATACTTTTCAGTCAAAGGAAAATTTAGCTTGGTTTCTAGGAAAGTATTTACCTTTTATTTTAGGCAAAAAACACTTTTCGGAAGTTGTGAAAAATTTAGAAAGGTCATATTATTTGCTAATTATATTAAATTTGGTCCTCAAACTTTTGATTGCTATATATATATATATATATATATTTTGAATATTTGTATTTTCAATTTCATCCCTTAGAATTTGATTTTTATATTAACTTTGATCCTCATTTTTATAATTATTATTTGCTTTTCTGTTATCATTTTTTAATTGAAATTTTTTATCTATCAAATTTGGTCCTCATTCTTTTGATTGTTACTTATTTTATTTGAAATAATTTATGAAATGGTAATTATTATTATTATTATTTTAATTTCTTCATCTTCAATTTTTTTATTTGTTAGATTTGATCTCTATTATTTTGATTATTATTTATTTTATTTGAGATAATTTATGAAATTATATTATTTTTCAATTTCATTCTGATTCAACTTTTTAATTTGTAAGATTTGTTCCTTATTATTTTAATAAACTTGAAAAAAAGAAAACATTAATAAATTATTTTCCAGCTTATTTTCCATGACATAACCAAACACTGGAAAAATTTTTCCAACTTATTTTCCATTACACTACCAAACATTGGAAAATAATTCACTTTTCTAGAATTCACTTTTCAAAAGGAAACTACTTTCCAACAAACAAACGAGGCCAAAGTTTGGTACCGAAATGTAGTTGTTAAAAATGCAAAGGATCGGTCATCTTATAGCAAAAAAGATACAGGGGACAAAAATGTATTTTACAAATAAATTTAAACGCATCACCCAGTCACCCTTGTTTTGCATTTTAGTTCCCTATCTTTCAATTCAACATTCACACACAAACAACATTCAATTAAGCTCTAACTTAGGTTTAGTTGTGCTAAAACAAAGTTCAAGAATGAAATTAAATTTTTTAAAATATCTTACTATTTACTATTATAATCCATAGTGAAACATGAGAGGAGGAATAATAAAATTATATACATTGAAAAAGGCATGCGGTTTATATTGAGATACTGTGGTTATTTCATTATATTTAAAATTTATCTTTATCAAGTTATAGATTATAATTTTTTAAAATTTGATAAGCAAATGCAATTTGTACGGAATTATAGAATGTCATAGATAATTTTTTCTAAAAAAAAAATTAAAAGACTGCTAACATGAAATTAAATATTTTAATATGTATTTATTTCTAAACTCCCCCCCTTTCATCTGTAGTTATCAAGTTTTTTTAAATATTTTCTGACATCTTTAATAAACAAACAGATTAAATTTTAAGTTTATAATAGTTCTTTTTTACTGTTATACGACATAAACATGTTAATAATAAATTGCATTTTTTTACGTTAAAAAATAATTTTGACCCAACCGTTGACTAGTAGTGACCAAATGCATGGGCTCCTAGGAGAATCAAAAGATACCAAGCGTTAAGAATCCAGCCTTTAAAGGGTGGGGCACTTATTCCCCCCAGAATCAACGGACACGGAAAGAACCGATCATACGCTCTGTTCAGCATAGTAATAAATCAGACCAAAGAATATGATGACACGTATGTTATTTACTATGGTCCTCACTGCCGCTTAATCTTCTCTCTCCTTTTTCACCCAATCACCAATAAAATGTGGAGGGAGTGCATGGAAAACTTGAATTAGGGCATTGTTACAGTTCTCTCTCCCTAGACCAAAACCTTAGCCAACCAATGGGAGACCCGGCCACGCCGCCAGCATCAGGACTCGCAGCGATGACCATAATCGACGGCGCCTCTCTTAAGCACCCATTTTCCGACAGAGTCCCGGTCCGATCCATCGTGTGTCGTCCCGATGGCGGAGCTGGACTGGCCGGGAATCGAGTCCGCGCTGGTGGGTGGGTGAAGACCGGGAGAGAGCAAGGGAAGGGCTCCTTCGCATTCTTGGAGGTGAACGATGGGTCGTGTCCAGCCAACCTTCAGGTTATCGTGGATGCTGGTGTAGAAGATCTGAGCACGCTTGTGCAGACAGGGACTTGCGTGTCCGTTGAGGGCGTGCTTAAGGTTCCTCCTGAGGGTACAAAGCAGAAGATTGAGCTCCGTGTTGAAAGGGTGCTCCATGTAGGCCCCACCGATCCTGCAAAGTACCCGATTCCCAAAACGAAGCTCTCTCTTGAGTTTTTGAGGGATCATATTCACCTTCGGCCCCGAACTAACACGGTATTATCGAATTCTTGCTTCTTTGTTTATTCTAGTTTGTGTTATTGAATCCTACTAATTCTTGTTTTGAAAGCATATATATGTGTATGTATGTATGTACTAGCATTTTTTTTTTTCATTATGTTGTTGACAGATGTTTCTTTGTAGATTTCTGCAGTTGCTCGAATTCGCAATGCACTTGCTTTTGCCACGCACTCTTTCTTTCAAGAGCATGGTTTTCTATACATTCACACCCCAATTGTCACCACAAGTGATTGTGAAGGTGCCGGTGAAATGTTTCAAGTTACTACCTTGATTAACGAAGCTGAAAAGCTCGACAAGGAGCTGATTGAGAACCCTCCTCCTACAGAGGCTGACATAGAAGCTGCAAGGCTTACTGTTATGCAGAAAGGTGAGATTGTTGCTCAACTCAAAGCTGCCAAGGCAACCAGGGACGATATTAGTGCTGCAGTCGCAGGACTAAAAATAGCTAAAGAGAATCTCTCAAGGCTGGAGGAAAGAGCTAAGCTTAAACCTGGTATCCCTAAAAAAGATGGCAAGATTGATTATGCTCAAGATTTCTTTGCCCGTCAAGCTTTTTTGACTGTCTCTGGCCAGCTTCAAGTTGAAACATATGCCTGTGCTGTCACTAGTGTCTATACATTCGGACCAACCTTTAGAGCTGAGCATTCTCACACTTCAAGGCATTTGGCTGAGTTTTGGATGGTGGAGCCTGAAATAGCATTCGCTGATCTTCAGGTATATTACTATGTGCTATTCTAATTGGTTTATCTGGCTTTTGTACACTCTCAAGACCCTGGATCTCTAGAGTTTGTGCCAGTAATTGCAGGGTTTGGTCTTCATTTAACCGAATTGCTAGTGATGTGTTGTTTATCAACGAATTTACTTAACTACATGATTTATATTATATGCTATGGATCTGTTCAGCTGTCTCGTAAAATATGGCGTTGGGACTACTATTTTGTGTTTAGAAAAACACTATTTTGAATAAAGGCCAACATCTTATGTATGAAGCAAAGGTTAATTCTTTTAATGTCTCTCTGGTTTTTACTAAAGTGATGGAATCATTTGTGCTTGACATGGAGTAGGATGCTCCCTTCCCTCTTTGTTATGTATATATGTTATGTAAAATATATTTTAGTTGTGAGCAGATTTTGCGTACTTTTGTAGGATGACATGAACTGTGCGGAGGCATATGTGAAATATATGTGTCAATGGCTACTCGACAAGTGCTTTGATGACATGGAACTTATGGCAAAGCTTTATGATAAAGGTTGCATTGACCGTCTAAGAATGGTTTCTTCTACCCCTTTTGAGCGTATTTCTTACACAGAAGCAGTGCGACTGCTAGAGGAGGCAGTGAGGGGTGGCAAGGAGTTTGAGAAGAGTGTGGAATGGGGGATTGATTTGGCATCCGAGCATGAAAGGTATGGAAAATCTGCCTCCATATCACATTCTGTCCATTTGATTTGCATGCACCAATGGCTTGGTTTGTCTATGCATTCAGATACTTGACAGAGGAGATATTTAAGAAGCCTGTAATTGTGTACAACTATCCGAAAGGAATAAAAGCTTTCTACATGAGGCTCAATGATGATTCAAAGACAGTGGCTGCTATGGATATCCTTGTACCAAAGGTAAACCTTTCCCTGCGCACATTTTAAAGTTTTACGCCATGTGCTCAGTTCTTACATGTAACATGGTAGTTATTTGCCTACCTTTTTCCCATTCAAATCGGAGTTGTGGTTTATTGCAGGTGGGAGAATTGATTGGTGGAAGCCAAAGGGAGGAGCGCTATGAGGTTATTCAGCAGAGGTACGGGGAGTCTGCTTGAATGGTCCAACATTAGATTATGCAGAGTTGTTTTTCGTTTAACTGTAATTTATGTACTGACTAGTGCATTTTTTTTTTTGGTTGGGGCACTCTCCATTGCAGAATTGCTGAGATGGGACTGCCTCTTGAGCCATATGACTGGTACCTTGACCTGCGACGTTACGGGACTGTAAAACATTGTGGATTTGGCTTGGGCTTTGAGAGGATGATACTTTTTGCCACTGGAATTGACAATATCAGAGATGTCATCCCATTCCCCAGATACCCGGGCAGAGCAGATCTGTGATATTTTAGTTGATAGTATACACAACAATGTTTTCACTTTGCCTATAGAATTCAACAGTCTGTTCTGCTCTACTTCCCAACCTAAATTGTTTGGTTTTTGATGCAGACCTAATTTGCAAACTCAAATCATAGGTGGTGAAGTTTTCTTGTTTTGTAAAACGTCTTTTATGCTATATGGTCACCGATGCTGCTTGAGATTTTCTGCAGGCGATATTTGTCTGTCTCCTATTGCAGTTTTTGGGTGCTTACAGCCTCAGCTAAGGCTAACTCGTATACCAGTATCACTGAAACTAACTGGCTGATTCTCCCGGTTACTTGATTCGAGTTTGCTTCCTGCAACATTTGTTCTTACCTCTTACGCCTATTGTTTTCTGGAAATAAACAAAAGATATTAGAACACTTTGATTATATTAAATTTTTTTTTTTTTTTTTTACTGTTATGTATTTTGTTTTGTATTTTTTTTAATTTTATCATTTAAAATTTAATTTGTATATTAATTTTAGTTTTTAATCTTTTAAATGTTATTTTTTTAGTTTTTTAATTAATTTTTTTAATATGTCTTTAAATTTTTTCATTACTATTTATTTTATTTAAAATAATTTATGAAATTATATGTTTTTTTTAATTTTATCATCTTTTAATTTTTTTACTTGTTAGATTTAATTTTTATTATGATAATATTATTTATTTATTTTAAATATTTAATGAAATCAGATTTTTTTAAAAAAAATTATTCTTCTTTAGTTTTTTTTATTTTTTTTTTAGATTTAGTTTTTATTTTTTTAATAAACCTAAAAATTACGGTGTGACTTAGTAATCTTGCAAGATGAATCAGATTCTTATGTTTGGTTGTGCTGCCCTATACTTTGATTATTGTGTTATGAAGAGGAATATTTAAACTATTCAGCAATAAATTATGATATTATAATGTGAATAAATATATTACTATGTTATTTGAATTAAATTGACTATGAAGCACAAAAACTTATTATAATATCTTTAATAGCTAGATTAATATAAAAAAGATAAATACTATTTTAAATTTTTAAAATTTTTTATTTGTATTTCTTTCTAAAAGTTCTATAAAATTAATTAATTTATATAGATTTGACCATGAATAATATGTAATAAGATAAAATCTTCATTACTATCCATAATTTTTTTTATATATAATTATGTATATATAATGATAAAAAAACAAATGCAAGTTTTTCTTTAAATAAAAATCACAATATTGTTTCTAATTAAATTTAGCTAGGATGAAACTTGTGATAAGACAACAACTATTTTTATAAAAGAAAAGTGAGATTTAAATCTCGAACCCTAAAAAAATAGTTACTTTCTCTAAAAAGCATCACATGAGTTTTAGGGAGAGTAGATTTCAAGAATCTTAAAGTGAAGGAAAGAAGAAACAAATAAACAAAGTAATAAATAAATGAAATAAATAAAAATCGTATAAGAGAAAAGAAGAATAAATTGCAGGAACTTGAGTAGAAACTTGAATATATGGGCTAACCATCATTCATAATGATTGTGTGTGGCCCTTTTAATGATGTAAAATTTAAATCATATTTAAACACATAACCCCAATCCTAGATAGATGTTGATATAAAGTAAGTAGATTTTATTGAATCCTAATAAAAGCTAAACTCTTTCTTTATTGATACTACATGAATCCTGAGTTAATTTATAAATTTTTTAAAATTATTTATTCTATTAAGACTCTTGTTCTGAATAGAACTAAGCCTTCTGGTTCCTTGTGTGCATTTAAAATCCATTATTTAATCGGTTTTCCTTGGTCAATCGTGGCTTGATCGCTTGGTCAAATGCTTCCTCAAATCTTTTAGTCAATTGAGACTTTTCTAATATGATCAATATACTATTCTCAATTGATTTCAACTCTCTTTCCCAGTTTGTTAGAACAATCATTGTTCTCATATATTTGACGCATGGATATTTATTTTTGTGTAAAGAATGCCTTCTATATTCTTTCATTTGATCATATTTATAATTGAAATCGATCAATCAAACTGACCAAAAATGATGTGGCAAGGGATATTATTCCAACAAAATCAGCAACTATGTTTTAAAATATGTTTGACATGTCAAATGTTGAGATGTGCTTTGGATTTTCTTGAATAAGTTTCTATAATATATACTTCTTAACTATTTGTATTCAATAAACAACTTAAATTTTGATGTTAATGAGAATCAACAACAACAAAAAAAACTTTATAAATTAGTAATAGTCTAATTATTAGGCTTAATGTATAAGCAATATAAATCCGGAGAGCTTCCCACTTGTGATCTCCAAGTTGATCCCTTAGTTTCCATGGAAATCTAGAGAATATCTTGAAAGATCTTGAAACTGTTTGTAAAAGGTCCTACAAACAACCTTTGATCTCTTGTCTTTAATCTTTTTATAAATAAGAACACTTTTTTTTTTAATATAAATCCTCTATTTGTACTTAGTAAAAAAGTTCAACAATAATTTTATCTTCACTATTTTATGTATTTTTAACCATTTTGACCATAGAGTCTATTTCTTTTCTTACCATTACACCTCTATTGCATATCATCTATTACTTATCGATCGATAATCCTCACAAGGATGATGTTACAATGATTAAAGGTCATTTTATATTCCAATCTATTTTGAGCCAAAACATTCATTTTTGTATTGTTTCTGCTCATTAAAAAACAATAATTAAATTGGAAAATCTTTTTAGTAAGGTTCAAGGCCACTGTATAGATATTTAGCTTACTTCTACGTATAGCTAATTCCTGTATTTTTTTTATGTTATGGTTGGTCACCTTGTATGACAAGTAAAACACTTGTATACTCCACAAAGATGTTTATTAAAATTTTCTTGTGCTCATAATTTAGCCATTGATACACCTTTTATATATAACATTACTAGTGACCAAAGCCTTTGATGTGGCCAAAGGCCTAATCTATTGTGTTTTTCTTTTACTAATAAACATTTTTTATTCAAGTGCAGCCACCGTATTTGTTATCTTAGAACAAGAGCCTGAGTGTCTTTTATTTTCATAAATAAATTTAAATTCCATGATTGGTATCAATTGATATTAATCTTTTTTGAACTTTTTATCAAATTATGAATCACCCATTGTGATCTCATTTAATTAACCGAATAAGTATATTCTCTTTGTTGGTAAAAAAAAAAGTCCATGAGATATAAAAAGGTTGAGATTTCCTTGCTAGGAAGTAGTCTATAAGGCATTGATCTTTCCAATTACAAGTTGAGACAGTCATCAATAAGGTGTTTGGGTCATGTAATTGGTTTAAGACTATCTATACATTTGTGAAATAAGTGGTACCTCGTGAGTGATCATGCCCATATTATGTTATACTTGCGATGATATCTCTTATGTGGTTATGTGATATTTAGGGTGAGATTGAGTACTTCTAAACATTTCTATTGAAGTTCTTGTTATTTCAGAATATCCTAGGAATTACTTTAGATATGTATAAGCCCATGGATTATAGATCTATTTTGACATAACTCATTTTGTATTTGAGTTAATTGATCAAACTTGGCCTGTATAATTCGATTTTCCGCCATAATCATCATGATATTATTATGGCAGGTTGTATTTAATGTGTTTTTCATCTTCATCAGAGAGCCCTCAGATCAGTGTTAGAAAATTTTAACTTATATTATGATACTCATATAGGAGCCACAAATACTGGAATTTGCCACAACTAATTGTGATCGTTATATGATGCCATGTGATCCATAGAAAAGATATGCTTATGGTTATGTATGAAGCACCAATGCACCTGTTATAATCTATTTTTGGGTTATTCCCTAGATTTTATCTTTTTTTCCTTCCTCATAAAAAAAAATAAAAAATTAATAACAATAGCAAGAAAACTGATATTTTGGCAAAAGCAGGCTGAAAAGGATTCCAAATAAATAGAAAAATCAAGCTGCAATTTTGAATGGAACTACGAGCTTAATCGTATCCCATTATATCCAAGACTGGAGAGACAATGTAGATACAATGTCAAATTAAATGATTATTGGACGGATCTGCATAAAAATTAAGTTTAGAGACATAATTAAATTTTTAATAGGCCAATTTGATTTAATCATGAGTCAAATTAAAAATTAATTATGTTTAAGAGTTAATTTGGGTCAAATTAAAGGATTTAATTAAGTGCAAGGACTTAATTATACTTTAAATGGGTCAAATTAATTTTATTAGGGACTTAATTGGTGAAAAATTAAGTTTGGGAGCCCATCTTGGGCTTAATTGAGAATATTAGAATTTTAGGAGACCAAATTTAATTTTATCAAGTCAATTGATTCAAATCAAGGGTAAAATTGCAGGAAAATCAAAAGTTTGGGGTCAATTAAAGGCTAAATTGAAGAGATTCGCAGTCAATGATCATTTTACAAAATGCGTCAAACTATGAAGACTTAATTGATTGAAATCAAAGGTGAAATTAAAGAAAATTAAAAGTTTAATGGTCAATTTACATAAATCCAAGACCAAGGATTAATATGAAAAAGGAACTGAAATTTGAGGCTGATATTGAAGTTCAGTAGGGGCAAAATTACGCAAAGTGGTTATCTTTTGCTTCTTATGGCATTTTTCGCTCATAAAACGGGTTAAGAAATTCTTCATCCATGCCACTTAGTGTAACACTAACGATATATCTGTTTTTAAATTAAATTGATTTGCTAAAGCATTTGTCATGTTAAATATGTTTTAAAACATAATTGACTAATTTTAGGAGAACAATGTTATTTGTCACATCATACTTGGTTGATTTGATTGACTGATTTCAGTACTAGTTTGATGGGTTTAAGATTCCTTCATTGAAGAAACAAATAAAGATGGGGCATTGTTTACATTTAAATAAACATACGTGTCAAATATAGAGAACATTAATTGTTCACCGCAAAGTAAGGGAATAAAGCTGAAATCAATTGTGAGTTAGAAGAATCGGCTGAGTTGGAATAGTCCTTGATTCACTAAGAGTATTTAAGAAATAGTTGAGCATTTACCTAAGTAATTAGAAGTCACTATCAATCCAAAAAAATGATTGACCAATAGAGTTTAATGCACGCGCACAATCAGAAAGATACAATTCTATTTAAAAAATGAATGCTCATCAGAAAAAGTAATAAGAAATAAATAGAGAAAATAATAAAAAATAAAAAATTAAACTAGTACTCACTTGTGTATTGATAAAGAGATATTTAGTTTGTATTAGAATTCAATAAATCTTTTTATTTCACACCAATACATGCGTAGAATATGTAAGTAGGATTTAAACTGTGTAATAGTGTAAATAGGACCTAAATATTATTATAAACGACGATCAATCCCACATATTCGATTTTCTACAAAAGTTTCTCCACATGATTTTTATTGCTCTCTCTTACTGCTTTCCTTTATTCTTTTTGTTATTTTCCCACACCTCAATTCCTGAAATCTTCTCTTCTTTGAGTGTGTTATCTTTACAAGGCGATGTTTTAAGAACAAATTACTCTTACTGAGAGTGTGAGGTCTAAAATCCCTGTTTTGTTTGATTAGAGGTAGTGTGGCTGAACCAATCTTCAACCCACCTTTTCATGTTCCGCTTTACTGGAATTGAACTCAACAGTGTGGCTTTCACGCAGAAGCAGGTTGGCTAATGAGAACTACTTGGATTGCTAACTTTCTTGTACCTCAAGGAGAATTTTTGGGCAGATCTCCACCACCTGTTTTCTTGTAAAAGCAAAGCACTGCTCGATGTTTTAAAAGTTGTAATTAGTGAAGTGCAGAGTTGGCTTCTGTTATCTTACGAAAAGCCAATATCGACATTTTTCTACCACTTAGCGAATGATCTTAACAGTTCTTCACCTTTTTGTAATCTCAATACCTATTTGTGCTTGGTTTATCTGCATTTATCAGGAATGCATTATCTCAAGTTTAGCAGACCGCTGCCACGTCTAACAGTGGATCAGGATCACGATCAACTTCTTTGACAGGTAGCGGTTAGGATGTCAGGTATCATGGGTGCAACCCACAAAGAACAGAGTAAATTACCACGATTCTAGTCCCTCGAGATAGAGACAAAGGTGAGGTCCGTGGGACGAGACAAGCTTACTCTTTATCGTTAATACAGAGCAGATGAGTAACATCTGATGTGGTGTTGTTCAGTTGTTGTGGTCAGAACTTACAAGACTAGCCAAATTGGAGCAGGGGTGCGTATCCAAAAAGAATAAAGTAATTCCGAGACTTCAAACATGTACGGTAGCTAACTGTGAACTGCAAAATTACCGTGGAGCAGATGTTATATTACATTGCACCTCGATTTTCAGGGCAAATTCTAACACACGTTCTGCTCATCAATATTGCCGTCTCATTGTCTTCTTATTTTCCGTCTCATTGTCTTCTTTTCTTTTATCCTTTCTGCAGGGCCCAAATTCCAGATTTTAATGCTCTTCTCCTTGTTGCTTTAGTGCCCAAATTCCAGAATTTAGTGACTGGTTACTGAATGTGTCCATATTCGATATGACTGCCTCTAAATTGTGTCAGTTTCTTCTGCAAAGGCCTCCTTTCAGTAGAAAGTAAGCGCACACCGACTTCCGAAGATGAGGTGGGAAGGCACAGCAGAAGCCACCCAGTTTTTCACCCACCAATCGAAAGTGGTCGATGGAATGTCGAAGCTCTATATGTTCCGGAAAAAAAAAAAGGAAAATCATGGCAAAGAGCACTAGCAATTAACCTCAATAACCACAACCACAAGAAGTAACAAAGTCTAGCAATCCAGATGGTAAATAACAACGATACTAGTTATCTGAATAAAACTGATCTGTCTGAAAACACTCAACAGGCGACCAGACTCCCATTAAACCTTTAGCCTAAAATGGTGTTTCTTAAAACACTAGTAGAAGAATCAATCATCCTCTTCAATAACCTTGGTCCCAAGCCCCTTCGTTCCTTCTGGTGGGAGTTCTGCAACAGTTACAAGGGAGTAGAGCTCTTCCTTTGCATCTTCATCATCATTTCTCCTGCGAGAAATGCGAACCCTGATCCTCCTTGGAACACTTCGAATCCCTCTGCTCCAGATGTGTTTGTTCAGCTTCACATCCACTCTCACATCCTTAGTTCCCATGGCCTTCAGAGCGAACTTCCTAATCTCTTTTATGGCCTTAGGAGCCTTCTTCTTGAAGGTGCTGTTACACAAAATCAGACGTAATATTTCAGTGCTTAATAATAGTTTATTTGATGTCACAATAGAAAATTGCAATGAACTAAAGATTCCACATATTCCTATCCACTAGGTTTAAAGGCAGCAATTGACAATGGGAGTATAACACCATCCAAATCCATGCAGGAAACATCCTAATGATATCTAATAGCAAAATGTGTGCAAACAAACATGTATCAGCAAAGATCAATACCTGACTTTGGTGAAGGAAAAATTATGCACACCCAACAAAGTAGCAAACAATTTTTCTTGTTGCAATGAGAATACAATAATTTTTGTTCCCACACAAATCATCAGCAGCCCCATGTGCACAAGGAACCAGGTGACTAAAGGAATTGCTAAGGCTCCCAACCCATGACTGCTTAAATTCTTTTCTCCAAGATTTACACAGAAAGAAAGAAACATACAACAGGGTGAACTAGGCATGTTAATAAGCAAAAAGAAAAATTAAGGGGAAATTACTTGTAGTGCTTTTAGATCAAGCTGAGTGCCCATTTACGAAACTAATGTAAAAACCCTGAAATAGTAATCCATGGAGATGCAAGAAAGTAAACTATTCTATAACCATGAATGAGCTGTAACTAAACTGGCGTTATTGTCCTCCCTCCTCCCATGTGGTCTCAAGTTCGAAACTCTCCTTTGTAACCCGAAAGGGAGGAAGGTCACCGGTCAACGGAAATATCAGTGATTCTTAACTTCTAATCTTTCCATTGTCGTCTAATCAAATCATTTAACAGAAGAAAATTGGGAGAAAATACCTTTAGTTTTGTATTTTGTAAATGGTTACAGCACATCTCTCGAAAAGTGATCATATTATCCCATAAAACTAGATTAAACCTTTCGCCATCCAGAATCCTTAACGGAATTACACTTCCTTCTCTAAATGCGAATACATAACTATTCCAAAGCCTGTAATATATCCGGTGGGAAAAACCAAGGCATTGCCTCATCTCTATAACGCACCATCATTACTTACAAATACCCATTTTTATAGAACCTACTTTATTTACAAACAAAAATGAATATAGCCAAATAATAAACTTTGAACCTTGAAGCAGCAAAAATTGCACAAAAAGAAATGTAAGAAGATTAAAAAAAAAATCATAGCCAAAAAGTAAAGAGAAGAAAATAATACCAGCCATGTAAACGCTTGTGGAGGTTAATGGTGTATTCTCTAGTGACCACCTCCTCCTTTCTCCCCTTTGTTTTCTCCACCATTCTTCACTTTCTCTTTCCCTTCAATGTGTTGACTGAGTTGCCTGCATTACAAATTTGCAAAGATCAGTAATAAACAAAATAACTCGACTGTAAGCGAGAGACGGAGAGAGACCTTAGTGGTTGAAAGAAGGCAGATGTTTGGGAGAGAGGCGCTACCGAGGCAGAGCTTCCACTTAAAATGGCCCAAGTAAGAAAGAAAACCCTAGCTTGTCAACCGTCAATATTCATCTATAATAAACGAAATGACTTTTTTATCCTCTCAGTTGTTGTTAATTGTTATGGACGGCCGTCGCAAGGCTCGATGGGCACTGGACCGCAGGCCGCTGGCCCATAAGCACCCACAATAGTCAATACACTTGTTCGCTTTCCATTTATACCCTTCTGCTTAACCTCAATAGATCATGGGCTTCACCTCAATTAATTATTGTCCTTTTATTTTTCAAATAGATGCCAAATACAAAACAGCTACTTTCAAGTAGTTTTTATTAACATAACCAAAACTAAGATATTTTTTTAAATAAATTATTTTATTTACAGTATAAAATCATACTCATATTTTTAATAAAATAACCAAATTAATTATAGGATACAAGAAATACAATTAATCTAATTAAATGATACAAGTAATCAATCTCGTGAATTATTACAAGTTCTCTTATTAAATTTATATTAAAACATAAATATAGTAAAATTAACTTAGAAGGATTTTGAATTTTTCAGATAATTTATCTTAATTAACCTCATTTGATAAAAAAAAAAAATCTTTCAAAAATGTAATTTCATAAAGTTTACACGATGCATATTATTGAAAAATAAAAATCTAGAAATTTTTTTCTTAATTTAAGGAGAGAAATTGATTTATTAATCCCTTTATATATATATATATATATATATATATATATATATATATATATATATATATAAAAGAAGAAGTTAAATGACGCAAAGTCTAGAAACCAAAATCTTGTATCTCTTCCTCAAAAAAAATGGGTTTATTGTGGAAATTAAAAGAAACTTACCTCGTTTTTGGATAAATCTTGTGTTTCTTTTTTTAAATCTAGAATTAAGTCAAGAAACATGGAATCTTTCTCTCTCTTCGTCTTTGTCTCTCTCAAATGTTCTTCTTCTCTCTCATTGCAGGAAGATAGGGACCAAAACGAAACTCAAATAAACTTCAAGGATGAGATTAAAATCACCAATTAAAAAACTAAATGGTTCATCAAAGTCATGGAAATCACAAAATTGCCATCAAGTCAATAGCAAGTTATGTATGTGTGAACTATAATCATTAAATAGTAAATTGTGTTTATGTGAATAGTAAACCATCTACAATAAAACACTATTTTTTTTAGTATATTGGTTAATATTATAGTATATTATATATATATATATATATATATATATATATATAAAGACAATATATTGCATCCCGCATTACGTTGTAGGTAAAGTTTCAAGCTAATTCCTAATATAAGAGAAAAACTTGAGCTCAATTACAATAACAACAAGAAGAATTTTAAGATCTATAAGAAAAGTTTAGGTTGTTGTTATTAGTTAAGAAAAAAGCAAGCTTCCAAGATGTCAAAAGTGATGGGAGAGGCATTTAAGGTTTAAAAGTGGATAACAAAATTGAAAGAGGGAAATGAAACATTTTGTGGATAATACAGTCATCAACAAGAGAGAATAATTGCTTTTCTAAATGAGCAAATCGATTAGTTCTTTTTTGTTGAGTAGCCTTTGATGTTGGCAAAAGAAAATGTAGAAAAAAAGTAAGAAAAGCGGGCATTTAAGACCATACACTATCATTTACAAGCTGGTTAAAGCTTATCTTATAAAATTGAGGAACAATGCACAATATATAGTAGGAGGTAAGCTAGTCACTCGGGGTGCTTTTCTATAACTTTACGGTGAAGTTAGAGATGGACTTGACCAAATTGCATCATATTCCAACATGAAACCTTGGAAGGAGTAAAGCAGTCTTGTTTAGGCCAATTTCCTGAGGAAATTCATGTTGTATCAAGCTTTGTTATTATAATCAAACCTTTTGGATTAATAAAAAAAAGTATTCTCAATTTATTTCATACTTATAAATTATTCAAGTTCTTATAAGTTTAAAGTTCTTAGTGAGAACCTCTCAAGAAAATCCAATCCAGTCTATCTTTATAGTTACCAAACCAATAATTAAATGAAAAATTGAATAAATAATGAACATATATATTTAATCCAACATTTTGCATCTATTAGAACATACCATTCATTTATATACATTCTAATTATTCAAGTGAGATATAAGTCCCCCTAAAAGATGACATTTTAGAATCTATAATACTTGACTCTACAAGAGGTAAATGCAAAACAAGGAGATAACCTAATTGAAGGCCTAAGACCAAACCGAGATTAATAATCTCAAAGAAGATATCGCTGGGCTTGCTAGTCTACTTAAGCTAACCTTATAGTCTAATCCACCAAAAGCTTCATAGTCTAACTAAGTAGTAGGACCCTTAACACAATATGCAATTAATACACAACAAACACTTGTGTAAACAATTTTTTTTGTCTTTATTCACAAAACTTGAGAGAAAATGACACAATGTTTAAGTCTCAACTTGCTACCTACTTTCTTTTCACACAACTTGTTCCTCCCTTATAAACACCAGTCATTGTGGACTTGATGACTAATGAGTCCTAAGACATAAAGATAATAAAAGATGTTGATTTCAATAAGCTATCTACCATATAAGAAAGACTTAAAGCTATTGAATGGACAAATCTTTATGACGTGGTAAAAGCTGTGGAAATATGCTTAGTCCTGAAAGTTACGGTTCCTAAAAATCTTAAAGTTTCATAATTCACTAAATATACTTGTACATGGTGTCCTATGATGTATATGAAAGTGTATTGCAACAAAATAGTGAAGGTCATGAATGATGAGAAGTTGTCGATCCATTTCTTCCAAGAAAGTCTGAGTGGAGCTGTGCTAAGTTAATACATGCAGCTAGACAACAACAAGGTTAGAAAATTAAAAGAACTTAATGGATATTACCAAAGACCAACTCAAAATCAGAAAAGTTTCTTCAATAATTTTTTGAAACTTCTTTTCCATACATATGGTAGTTTCTTGATAACTTTGAACTTCATTATAAAGAGTACTTCTGAAAGATTTTTTGTTCCAGCGACATAGGAAGGCTCTTGATGAAGTTGTAAAAATCTCAAATTGAATTAAAGCTTTTTATGGTTGTGTCTTAGGCTAAAGTGTATGAGCTTGTTGTTCCACACTTTCCAGTAAGAACAAGTCCCTTATCATGATATAAGACTCTCTAAGACTTAGGTCAATAAATATAATTAAGAGAGCAAGAGCTTAAGAGAGTGAATATCGTGTATGGTTGTGTTGTTTGTTCTGTAATCTTGTGTTCCATGTGTTTACGTAGTACCCCGAAGTATTTATATACCTCAATTATGTGAGATTACCTTCTGCAGCGCAAAATTACAATAGTACTAATCATGAAAAATTATTACTTTACCGCACAAGTAACCTATAAAATATGTTATTAGTTGTTGCACCTTTTTGTGTTATTAGTGGAAAAGATTAGAGCTCGTGGATGATTGGAAAGAAAAGTTGGCATTGTACTACTAATGTGTGTGCCATACTTGCAACTAGTAGTGGTTATTGAAGAGAAAATTAGGCAATTCACTATCATCTAAGAGATAGTAACATTGTATTGTGATGTGTGTCAATTATCGGGATTCTTAGGAATTTTCACTAGATTATCAATCTCAGGTAGAAATATTTTTTTGCTTTTGATGAGTTCTCGATTTAATTTTATAATTACCTATCTACATTTTATAATTTAACTATAATTTCTCATTCGACATTAGAGTAGCATTGACAAATTGATTCTTTAATTACCCGGGTTCCTTGAAAATTTCTGAATCGAACTTATTTTCAGTGAGACTTTGTTTTTCTCTTGATTTGGATTCGGATAGTGCTCTCCTTCCTTCTCTTTTTTTCTTTTTTCCCCTTCAATTGGGCAAAGTAATTAAGCTGTAATTTGTTTTTCAATTTTCAAGTATAAAGAAACCCTAATCCCGCTTGTTTTTTAAGTCCAGGTAAGCCTCTTTTTATATGTCAATAAAGTCAATATTTTTTTGTGACGTGGCAGCTGTGTTCTTTAAGCGCAAATATTGTAAGTAATTTTCTCCTTCATTCCAATATGCTTCGAGCGTGCCGGTAGGTGTTGATATTTTTTATTTAGTTATTGTTATTTTTTAAAATATTTTTTATTTAAAAATATATTAAAATAATATTTTTTTATTTTATAAAAATTATTTTTGACATAAGTGCTTCAAAATAATTTAAAAACATAAAAAAAATATTAATTTAAAATAAAAAAATAAAATAAAAATTAATTTTAAAAAAAAACACATTTGAAACACAAAAACAAACAAATGAAGAATAGTAGGTGTACGTCTTGAGATTCACAGATTAAAAAATAACAAATACTCCCTATTTAATAGGTGGTTTTCAAATAATAATATTGATAAATATGATAAATATATCTTAATACTTAGATTGAATATTATGAGATATGTTAAATATAAATATTAGCTAAATAAAATAATTGTGATTTTAATTAGTATGTATTATTTAACCTTTAATTATTTCTTTAAATGTATACATCTTTTTTTATATAATTTTTAAGTTCTATTATAATAAAATAATAATAATAATAATAATCTTCTTTGTCATCAATACTCGTTGCACTCTTCAATTTATAGAATTCACAGTAGACAGTAGCATGAAATGAGGAGATTGTTGATATTATGAAAGAATATTGATTGGTTGTGTTTGTTTCTAAAAATTATTTTTAAAAAAATTATTTTTCAAACTTTTCTATATTTGTTTGTCATTAGAAAAGTTAGAAAAGTTGGTCAATGAAAAACACTTTCCGGTCAATGAAAAATACTTTCCAGTTAAATAAAAATTTGACTTGGTTTTCAAGAAAGTGGTTTCCTTTTATTTTGTGCGGAAAACACTTTCCGGAAGTTGTGAAAAATTTAGAAATGTCATATTATTTGTTGATTATATCAAATTTGGTCCTCAAACTTTTGGTTGCTATATATATTTTGTTTTGAATATTTGTTTTTCAATTTCATCCCTTACAATTTAATTTTTAGATTAATTTTGATCCTTATTTTTATAATTGTTATTTACTTTTCCCTTATCATTTTTAATTGACATTTTTTATCTATCAAATTTGGTCCTCGTTCTTTTGATTATTACTTATTTTATTTAAAATAATTTATTAAATATTAATTATTATTATTATTTTAATTTCTTCATCTTTCAATTTTTTTATTTTTTAGATTTGATCTTTATTATTTTGATTATTATTTATTTTATTTGAGATAATTTATGAAATTATATTTTTTTTTCAATTTCATTCTCATTCAACTTTTTAATTTGTAAGATTTGTTCCTCATTATTTTAATAAACTTGAAAAAAAATAAAACATTAATAAGTTATTTTTCAGCTCATTTTCCATTACATAACCAAACACTGAAAAGTGTTTTCCAACTTATTTTCTATTAACATCGAAAAATAATTCACTTTCCCGAAATTCACTTTCTAAAAAAAAACTACTTTACAGCAAACAAACAGGGCCTATGAAATTTTTTTTATTGAAATAACAAGATGAAGAGAGAATGATATTAATATATACAACAAGCATGCCTCAACATTTGATTAACTAAATATTTCAACATGTGTCAAATGAAAATATTAACTTTAAAATTTTAATTATATCGTGTGCATCTTCTTTTTTATTATTTTTAAATTCTATCATAGTTTTGAAAGTTTTGAAACCTGGCTCGGCCCGATGAGTTGACCCGAGACCCAGATGACCCGAGGTTGGAGCCAGGCCGGGTTAAAAAAAAAATAAAGAAAAGAAAAACCCGGCGTGACCCGATCAAAAACCCGGTTGCGATCCGTTGCCTTTTGGTTTTTTTTTTTAACTAAAACAACGTTGTTTTGATTAAAAAAAAAAGAATTGACCCAGGCAACCCGGTCAAAACCCGGGACTTGGACCAGATCGAGTTTGAAAACTATGAATTCTACTATAATAAAAACATTAATTTTCAAAAGTGTCACTAAATAATTAGAAAATTCTTTAAAATAACTTGAAAGGAATTAACAACAAAAAAAAACACATAATTTGAATAATAAAATATTTGACTCTATTTGAGATTGTATAAATGTGATCACAATTTTTTGAGAGCTTGCTGAAATGACTTTCTAGCTATTTTAGTTAAGATTCAGCTAAAAAATAGCTAGCCGTTACCTTCGTGTGAAAAAAATGCAGAGTCGAAGGTGACTGACCAAACAGCTAGCCTACAAATCTCCCTCGTGTAAGAGCAGTGTTTAAAATGAAAGAAAAGTAAGTATTAGTCAAATTGTGAGAGAAATCAGAATATGAAACGAAATGGCCACAGCATCTGCTTTCAAGTAAAGTCCTAAGCAATACATCATTAAGTATTTTACATCAAACTCAAAGAGTTTTAATTGCATTAAAGTCGATGCTAATAATTTCATTAGCTGTCTAAGAAAATGAATTGTCAAATAAAACAAAGTACTTGCAGGTGTTGGCCAGTAATTCCTCTCCGGCTTCTAGGCTGCAAAACCACCATCTCAGGCATAACATGTCTTGCACAGTGGATGCGCCAAACTACCAATTGGCCAAGGTATCTGCATGCTTGAGGAGCAAGAAAAGCAGAAAATGTTACCTACACCCACACACCAGTATAGGTAACATCGCTCAAAAAAACTATAAGCTCTCAAGAAAAATATCCTTGAAATAAGGAAAATCACAATTACTTACATTTGTAATGACTGTAGACCTTACAAGAAATGCTCAATGTCGATTTCCAAGAAGGAACATGGATCAGTAATGACGAAGTTGTTCAAGACCTGAGTGATCATAGCAAATCAAAAGGATGTTTAAACCATACAAAAGGAGTTGCAGAAAAAGAGAACTTGCAGAAAATTGAATCGTTGTAACTTCTGAATGGAAGACATCTCTATAGTGTATTAAGCAAGGCCCATCTGTTTTCCGTAAACCAACTCCGAAATTCATTTTTCATTTATTGCGCTGATCTCAGCATAAAATAAAGCTTAAATTCAAAAAAAAAAAAAGAATACTGTGTTAAAACAATACCTTTTCACCACCACCAAAAATCATAATCAATAGCTGCTGCCAGCCACCAAAAATACTACCAATTATATAAAATATTATCCACAAATGTATGAACAACAAAACATTACACATCACTGTTTTCACTAAAAATCACTTCTGGAACACTGCAACTGTATATAACAATTTGTTACAGTACACAACAAAGTAATCACTAAAAAAGCAAGACTAGAATAATCACTTTCATCGATAAAGGCATACTCAATAAAATTTACAACACATTCCAGATTTTAGCAAATTGATAGAGGCACACAACAGTACTAGTTACTGACTATTATGATGAAAAATCACAGTGCATATAAAAAGTTCTAGGCATGGGAACGCTAGATACCTGGGGGTGCACAATACCAAAATTGCCAAAATGCTTCCCTTTGTAAATGATGCTAGCTTGTCTACCCGGAAGAAATTCAGGTTCCTTCAGTAAATACCAAAAAAGGGTAGGTATCATAACCAAGAATACCAGTGACCTGAAGCAATAGCTACACAAAATACTTACATTTGACCGCTGTATGTAGTAACCTGTATTGTCACCACTTGGGACGAAAGGGGTTCCCATCACTTCCATGATTCTGTCTACCAAAGAGTGAATAAGCTGCAAACAAGGTTTAAAATGCCATCCATTAACTTAATAGTCTTTATAAATTCCACAACAGTGACAAAATTCAGAGACAAATTGCTGAATGTGGAGCAGTATAGGGGTAAAGTCTTCGAATGATTTTTCTTGGAGTTTAGGGTTGTAGAATTTTAGGTTTATCAAGGGGTAGAGCTCAAAGAAATACTAGCTGCACACTTGTAGTGTTAAGAAAGCATTCCATTGATTAAAGCCTCACGCTGTCCAAACAATTAAAGAAATTGGCTGCAATTTTATTCAAAAAATTGTGTATGCTGGAATTAGAAAATAATAAGCATATTTACAGGCTTGCAATATTGCTGATGCAAATGGAGTTTGACTCTTAAAAAGAACACTTCAATTTAGAATTGAAAAAAACATGAGCAAAAAACTTAAAATTTGCTAAGCATGAGATACTTTATGCTTCCTAATTCTAGCTAGAAAAACACTCGCCTCCCAGCAATTACTGAAATTACATTTTAGCCCCTTTACATATTCACAAAATCACACTTAAATCCTTGGGCTAGAAAATGGCTGCACAAAAGCACAAGAATTTGAATAGTGTTTGGTAAAAGCAAAGACATGCCTTCAAATTAGAAAATCAAATTGCCATATCTTTGATGGGGGACAAGATATCAAAATAAGAAACGAATAAACAAGAAATAAAATCAATGAACTGATGGGAGATCAAATAATTAATGTTCAAAACTTGCAATGAAAACTATTCCATACAGTATTGGAAATGAAGCTCAACAACTTAAGAAATTGCACCTCAAATCCTGAGTTTGTGCCACAATACAAAGCTGCGAGATGGCGACGGTTTGTTGCACCAACATCTTTGCTCTCATCCAATAGGGCTATGTCACCCACTTCAAAAATCTATTGACCAATTTCAAACATGAGAAGTGATCCACACACAGCGAAAAGCAGGAACTTATAATTACAGCAAGAAAATTATTATTGATTCTCATTGTTATAGCAGCTAACAACAGCATAATGGGGAAGATGTGCATATGTGCACATTAAAAAGAACAGAATAAACTCCTAATGTGCAATGGAACTGGACTCAAAACACATTAACCAACCAATCTTGGACGTGCATAAACACATTGTGCCCTAGATAGTTATTGTGTTAGGTGAAGAGACTTCCTCCTACCACTGAGGATAAATAATATTGCTATTAAATATCAGGAGCCTTATCATACTTGATAGATATTTGAGCACACTCCAGAGGTTAGTAGATTTGTCTATCCATTCAAGTTGTCAAACTAGTATAAGAAATATACAATTATCTAATAATAATGGTTATCAGGAACCAGAAAAAAGTACCTTGATTGGCTTAGGATGGTCTTTGTTATGTCCGATAATTTTCAAAGCACCAGGCATGAGGCTGGTTCGGACAACCTACAGGAATATAAAGGAAACTAAAGTTTTAATACGTGGAGAAAAATTTATGGATAGATATGCCAAAAGAGGTAGCAAGCAAAGCTGCAAAGATTATGTAGACTATGTAATGTCATAGGAACCAACATAGCAATTCAGACAGTTAATTTCTGCCCATTTTGTTAAGCGTGGTTAGAACCCTCTCCATTCCAACGCCAGAACACTTTAAGACAATCACATTATTACCTAACCACAAATACTGCAAAAGTGACTGGTTTCTGATTCACAATACATAACTGATCATGTGAAGTGCCAGTGATGTCTAACAGTCATAAGGATGTATCTTTAAGATATATGCAAGTCTTGCAATAATTGAAACAAATAAGTACATCTGCCAATTGAAAGAATGATTTTTGAAGAGGATATCAACCACACTCCACAATCACATGAGATTACAAAAATATAGGGGTTTTAATATGCAGGCCCTATATGGTAAAACCATAGTCCAAACTCCAATACACAATTTACCTACACAATAATTTGATTGTTGGTTCAAAAATCTTAGCAGCAAAACAAGAAAAAGTAGACGCACAAGTCAGGTAAAAAAGTTAAAACAAGGATGAAGGAAAGCCAGTTCAAAGAGATTGGAATGACCAAACGCCAACTAGACCATGCAAACATAGTAGGCTTGGAACATCACCAAAGACGATTCAGCACAAACCTCAAAATCCGAGGAACGGGGATTTCCAATAATCACTGCACTTGATTGATCATCTTCTCGATTTAATGAGGCAAAATTCTCTCGATAAGAGCATAAAATCCATGTTAAGACCTCTGTAAACCCATTCATTGCAATCTAGAAATTACAGAGAAAACAAATAAATACAAATAAAATAGCCAGGATAATCAAAGTAGAATAATAAAAACCACAGGAAGAAATGCTAGCAAAGCACAAAAATTAGAGAGAGAGGGAATGAGAGAGAGAGATCCCCTTTTGGTACCTCTGCTCTGATAAGATCCTCGAGCTGATTCAGGGGCAGTGGCTTCATGGATGGCAGCCTTCTCTTCGGAATGTCATTATACCCATATGCAATTGCAACATCCTTGAGAAAAATAAATAAATAAAAGGATGCCTTGTCATTTGCAAAAAGAAAGAATGCAAACTGGCTATATTCTAAAGACAGTATAATAGTAACCATTGCTGTAATTACCTCCATAACATCGCAAGGGTGAAGAACATCACTTCTTGTTGGAGGTATTAATACATTGATATTGCATTTGTTGTCATCAAATACAGAATGTTCAGCACGCAATTGCATCCGATTTAATAAACTAGTGACCTAAATGATAAGAAAAAAATTACAAAAGAACAAATATTACAATCTCAAATTTTCTTGCATGGACAATGGAACAGTGTCAGCAATAAAATGCCATAATCCATAAACAAATAGCTAACAGAAAATCCAGAAAGTATGCCAGTGGGTTTATATACCCATCAGGTGCAGAAACTCCAAGCACAGAAGGCATGTATTGTACAATATCCTCTGATGAGAGATGGTTTATTCAAGACAGAAGTAATTTAGATATGGTCATTGAAAAAAATAAAAAACAAGAAACTCAATTATTTTCACCGCCTAAACATCTGTTTTCTTTCCTCAACACTGATAGCACATAAAATTACACTTCAAATAGCAGCATTTGTTGATCTCTGTTTTACACGGCTAAAACATCGTAGATGACTTCACCTGAAAGCCACTGACTCAAACGAACTAGACATAATGCTAGACTGAATGCTGCCCCAACTTGATATTCCTGATATAAACTGTATGTCAAGTTATGGCGAACCAAGAGAAGAACAAACTAACACAACCCAAGAAAACTAATTCTCTGAAAACTCAAGTTATTTGAATAATCCCTCATCTTGAATGTCTAACCAGGGTGCTATTTACTGGCATCGAAGCAGCTAGAAAATAGGAAAAATCAAATCCTGATAGAGAATAGGAAAACCAAACCCATTTGGAATAAAAGACTAACCAATAGTCTCTACAAAAATATATAACAAAAAGGAAACTAATTAAATTCTAAATTTCTTCCTAAAATAAGAAGTTTATGATTCTGTGGCTGGTGGTTCTTCATCATAGATAGATTCAAAATTAACATTTGCTTGAAATGAGCATTGCCTATATTAATCCTCACTTAATAAAAGTATCACTAAAAATTAAACATGCTACCATCGAATATAAGCTCACATGCAAGGAACCAACCTGCATTTTCTTGAAAGCTATCCAAAGTAAAATTATAATCTTGCTCATTGAAATCAGACAGGCTGTAAAATACAGTACACTAAATCATGTCTTAGATCAGTAAATCTTGTTTTTTTTCCCAGCAAAGCCAAGTGCAAGTATACTTCCAGATGTCATTGAGCAGGTTTGCTATCAAAGGAAAATCAAAGTCTTAATTTTTCTTCATGTTATGTGCATTTCAAAGCTTTGTACATTTGAACAATCGACAATGGTCATTTGCTTCAGAAAAATGAGTAAACTTGACATCATCAATTATCATTTCAGATTTACAGCTAAAATGATCAGAAGCCGAATTGGTTTACTTCTGCTACATCATTCAATCAGTGACAATTCTGACATAAAAATGGGCTGGCACTTCATTTTTAAATGAAGCAGATGCACGCACTCTTGCATGTTTTAACACAAACCTGGTAACAAGTGTAAGAATGACAGGAATTACAATACCTTTTCAGCTGCCAAAGAGACTCCAATTGAGCCAGTGATATATGAAAGAGGAACTTCCATGTTATAGACAGATAAATCAGGGTAGACGTATGACTTTCCATCAGAATATATCACTTTAACGGGTTCCACCTCAAATTTTCTTTGACAATATGCTGAAAAAGTTGTTACCTAAGAAAACAAGGAAAATTCATGAACATAAATCTAACAGGTATCAACCACAACCTAACCATTAAAACGAAACCTGAACTTCACAGTTTCTTACCATTGTGTTCAAAACAATACTGGCCTTTGTCAGATCAGTGGCTGTGCATTCAATGAAAACATTCTTAGTCTTCAGAGTGATAGCTGAATGTGCACCATTAATAATTGGTGGTAGAGATAAAACAGTTCTGCAGAAAGAAACATGCTATACTCAATACATGAATGATCAGAAATTCTTAAAGCACAAATGAGAGATGCATAGGCTATAAAAGAGCATTGCATTCATACTTAATGATCAAATGAAATATTTCAATAAATACACTAAGATATCCCCAAAAAAAAAGGCATTAAATAGGACTGTTGTCTCCGTAACAGCTTATATCAGCTTTGTCCTGCCTCCCTCTGAAAAATTGACAAGGCTAGGCTGCTCATTTTTGAAAAACAGATGCACAATGACATAACTTAATTTCATTGACACCCCACATATATACAAATAAAAAATTAAGGTTTCTGCCTCATCTGTCTTTGCTCAAATCCATGCCCTCTTTGACAAGATATCCTTCACTAAAATAGGAGCATAAACTAGTGCAGGGGAAATCTAACTTGTGCATTCACATCCTCCATAGGGTGAGGAATCTCTCTTACCAAGGGTCTATAAGGCAAACTGAACATTAAATCAAATTATATAAAAGATGTCATTCAATAAAGGAACAGAAACAGAGTAATGAATTCAAAATTATAATGATTACAAGATTTCATTGAGAAACCTACTCACACCTTTTAGAATCATATATGATGGGATACACTGGTGAATTCTCAATTATGTGTAAGAACTTCTTCAGCTTCATATCAGACTGCCAAGTGATGAGTATTAGAACCCATAGCAAGACAAGGAAAAGTTGCAATTTTTGTGCCTAGTATAAAATTTAATTTTCTAATTCCTGCAAATTACAATAAAATCATGCACAAAGGATAGGCTCAAAACCATCAAGGCCACAATTGTTCAAACATAAACTAACAATAGAGTCAATATCAAAACTTGACAAAATCACTGATGGACAGCAAAATGAAGACAGCATAATATCAAATTCACCTTGTAAAACTCCATCAGCTCATCAGCTCTGAAGTTTTTCTCCTAAATTACGAGAATCAAAGACAGAAATCATCATTAGGTTAGTCATAAACATTTTTGCATTGAAAATGTAAAGCACAAAGCAGATAATAGGCAAAACAGCAGTAAAGAATTGGACACCAAAAGAAACACAAGGAAGCTCCCGATGGAATGTGAATAGGGTTTAAGAAGACATCCTATATAGATTTCTAACTCCAAAAGTATGCACTCTCACTCCAGATATTCACTGCATGTGAAAGCACACTCAAATATTTAGCAAGAGCATATCAGGAACAAGACATACCTAACACATTACTAGTAAATGGTGCCAAGAACAATCATAAAAAGACCTATAAGACTCAGCAAAGGGGGAGAAAAAGACACGCTGATAGTTCAAATCCCCCTATTATAAACTGGATTTCCAATGACATGGCCAATACTCACCTTTGCTGTGCAGATGGGAATATGTTCAAAACATGAGAATAATAAAATAAATTTCACAGCATGACTTACCTGTTTCAGTGGTACAAAATTTATGTTTTCAGGATGCAAAGCCTGGAAAATAAGCAGACAAAACATTATTGCGCATTCCTTCAATTTCTTGTAAGACAAGCTTGATTTTCAAGAAGCAAATGAAAGCCAGAAAACCTATCAAAGAGACTCATGTAAAATCCACATGGGTGTGCTTTGCAACAAACAATTGTATCCATAAAGAAAAAAGGAAAAATACTCAAGAAGTTTCAACAACAAATTCCAAAGGCCACTATCCACATGTAATTGGACACATTAAAAACATCATTGCAAAAGCATTGAAGCAATCACATCTTACAAGAAGCATCTACTGTGCATACTATAATTATAGAAAAGACTTGCATGGTCCTTTTCTTCCAGACTTGCAGTATAACATTACATCATTGACAATACAAGATGTATGTGAAGAAGAGATGATTTCAAAGATGTTGATTCTACCTCATAAGTGAAAGGGCCTTGTAATGTATCCAAGTCGTGAGTCCCAATTGCAACTAGGGTTCTTCGCCTAAAACGTATGAATAGGATGGATGCAAGCATTATGAGAGGGGGAGAGATAGGATTAATAAAAGAAGATTCAGATAAGAATAATAACATTACCTACAAATGTTTTGATGAAGCTTATCTTGGAGATCAATGAAGCTATTGTAACTTGCTTCATCAAATGTAATATCTCTCAGAACAGCACAAACGACATAGGGACGAATCAAGGATGTCTGCAGCAGCAGAGACAGTGCCAGTCTCCGTGAAATAGATGTTTGTGGCAATTAGGAAAAAAGATTAAAAGAAAACATATATACCTCTGGTTGGACATGCATCTTAAGCATTGAGTCTTGTGTAATGTTGGCAAGTGTATATGTGGGCGTCTGCTCCTCCTCGTTAAAAATGCGGAGGGCTTGAGCGATCCCCTCAAGGCATAGCAAATCATATCTGAGAATAAATAAATCAGAAAACCCAACCCATATAAAATAAATTCTCAAATCAAAATTAAAATGGGTGGTAAGCTTAAGCTAGGCTACCTGTTAGCAGGAACTTCAATTTTGTAAATGATTTCTTCATCATCACCAACTTCTTCATCCTCTTCATCCAAGTGCCTCTCTTTTCTAATAATTGCTTTCTCAGTAGTCTGATATCACCATCATATAGTTCAAAAACAAAACACAAATTGATTGATTTTTGGAATGTGAAAACCATCAATCAAAAGAAATTGGAGTGAGGGAGGGCTCACCACATCGTCGAGCTCGATACCGAACTTGAAGCACAAATCCTCGAACTCTTCTTGTGCTATAGTACAATACAATCAACGAAACAATTAAATCATTGATTCCTTTTTCTTTATTTTATTAATAACAAAAGAGAGATGGATAGAAAGCAATGAGCCTACTGTAAGATTTCCCTAGGGCTGCGAACAAACGATCTCTCCCCACGCTAACTGTCGGCATGCTGCTGCTGCTCCTGCTGCCCTTCCAATGGCTCTTTGGTTCCAAAACTTCGTAAACCCCACTCCCCTAAACTGGTAGGGTTTTTTCTTTTTAGATAACGTGATTCAACTTAATATTTAAAATACCTTTTAAATTATTTTAAATCTAAAAAATATTTTTAGAAGTTTTTTTATAATTCTAAATGATATTAAAAATAAAATAATTATTTAAAAATAATTATTTAAAAGTTTTTTAATTAAAAAATACTTTGTTATAAAAGCATCACAATATAATAATATATACATTTTCTTTTGCTATTTTTTTATTTTTAACTTCATTGTACACTTTTTATCTTTTGTTTTTTCAAAAGAAAAAACCTAAACTTGCGATTTGCCTACCTGGCATTTGTTGCTTAAACATTTTTTTGTTTACTGTCTCAAGATTAAAGAAATGAATATAATGAAAATAAAAGTAATATTCCTTTTATACCTTAATAAAAATTTATTTTAAAATTATTTTAAAAATAAATTTATTTAATATTTTTTATATTTTTATATTTATATTTATCTCTTCAATCAAACATGTTTTTGTCTTTTATTTTATTTTATTTTACTATACTATCAACAGTAAACTATAACTAACTTGTGCATTAACAAATCTTTTTTAAACTATCTGATGACAAATTTTTTTTTTATAAGTGTAATTATATAAAAAAAAAAACATGTACAAAATATAAAAGACATTCCTAAAAAATTATAAAGGCTTGTTGTTAGGTCTAATTGTCCTTTGATAACTGGAAAAATAAAACAAAAGTTAAAGGAAGATCAAAAAGTCCAATAACATACAACTAAAATAACATTAGAGGTAAGAAACGATCAATATCTAGAAAGCCTAGAATTGATCTACCGGTTATTCAAACAGAAAAATAAAAAACCAAGAATGTCTAGAAACTGGTTGTCCAGTTTCTAGAAAACCCAGAACTAGTTAACCGATTCTACAATAATAGCAATGCAGAAAGGAAAGCCAGTGTAAAGGGATCCCATGACACTGTAAGATGTAATTGGAATCTAATACCTTGGTTCGAGCTCTATCAAATGGGACCAAACAAGCTCGAAAATCTTCTCACTAATATCTTGGTGAGGGAATCTAATCTAATGGAAGACCCGGTTATTCCTCTCAAATCAGATAAAATAAACCGTAGCTAAGGGAACTAACCGAGCAAGTAGATGCATGAAGTCCTTTTTCTTTTTGAAGTGCGAGGATGCTCACTGGAGTAAAGGTCATCATGTCATTGTAGGCCAACCTGTAAAAGTCTTATTCATAAGAGTACCCCAAACTGAAGTAGAGAAAGGGCACTGAAAGAACAGATGGTCATAAGTCTCAACATGCAACCCACAAAGTACACGTATCAAGAAGGTGGTAATATATTAGGCACGGAGTCTATTCATAGTGTGAAGACAACCTAGACTAGCAAACTATAGAATAAATAAGTGTCTTAGGATGTGACTTGGGAACCAAATGAGATGATGGATAAAGTATTTAGGTCTCGAGTCTCGAAGAAACTCCCAAGCTAAGTTGATAGTAAATTTCCCTGATGAGTGACCCTTTCAGACATAGAAGTCTAGTAAGGCGATGTCTTGAGATGAAAATGGATTAAATCCCAAATAGGTTGCAGCTCCTAACTACCCAAGAGGAAAGCCCAAATACCCTTCTTAATTATGTCCGAAACCTTTGCATAGTAAGGCAACCCCGTGGAGGATAACACCCTAAAAAGAGGTCATAGAAACATTGGTCATCCAATAACCAATAATCAGGTCAAAAAGAAGTAGTTGTCTTATCACCTATGCAAGGGACTAATAGCCCTTTGCACCAGTCTCTACTGAGAAGAATCTTCCTCTAGGACTAGGAAGGAGCTGAAGGAAATCTAATATACCAGAAAGATCTCCCTCTAAGCAAGGCATTAAGCACTCAAACTGCCCAAATAGAAGATCTATTTGATAGGAGCCACTGGACATGTTTAAGAATAGTTTCTCTATTCCATGTCTTAACCCTTTTTATCCCCAAACCCTTTTCCTTTAGAGGGTAAGAAACAGAATCCCAAGCTACCTTAGCCCCAAAATAGAAAATGGATAAACCTTTCCAAATGAATGCAACTAGAAAACTCTCAATCCTCCAGATAATAAAGCATGCCAAGATAAAAAAAAAGGTCAACCAATATACCTGAAAAGAGAATATAACAAATTTAATTAGCTGGAGATGACAAGAATAAGTAGGGGATGCTTGTTGTTCTAGGATTAATGAAACAATAACACCTAAGGGGGATGAATTAGATATTTCACTAATAATAATAAATATTGTAATTAACTAAATTAAATACAATTAACCAACAATTTAATGAAAATGCTTAAAGTAAAGAATATAGAGATAGAAATTGCAAACTCGATTTTTAATGTGGTTCGGCAAGCCTACATCCACACCTCAACCACTTAATCGATCTTGAGTATTATATTCTTTACTAATCCAAGCCAAAGATTATGATGCCTGATTAGTACTTAAAAGTGCATTTTTATCAAGGTTTTATATCATCATTTTGCATTTGAAGTATCAATAACTCCTTAACTAAAACATGTTTTATAATAACATATCTAATTATATAAGATACCTTTAATTTATGGTAAATGTCCATCTTAAATGCAGGCCTATCACATAAATAAAAGAATTGATTGATGAGTTGAAGTACTGAAATTGAAAGGACAAAGAGATGGTCAAACTTAGAAAAGAGATGCTGGTGTAGTCCAAACTGAAACACTGTTCGGTAATTGGATCATATCTGGAGCTGTAGATCTTGGATTTAGGTCCATTTTATATGGATTGAAAGATAAGACATAGGCCTACAACTTTCATGTGGAGCCCAAGATTTAAAAAGGTCGTTTTCAAGTCCAAATTGTAGCAACAATGGAGAAGTCAAAATTTGTCCTGCAGCCCCGACACTGTTCAGTGTTTAGCCCATATCTCGAGTTCTAGAAGTCCAAATGACCTCATTTTTTTTCCTAGAAAACTGAGACAATTGTCTAGAACCTTCATGGGAGAATCTGTTCAAATCCTGACGTTATCAATGATGTTTTTGGCAGACAAGAAGATAAGGATTGTCACCAAGTCAAGATGTGACCACCCACTCATCAATTAGTCAACAAATCAATAGTTCCAAATTTTAGCCTATAAAGGGAGGCATTTGCCATGTATTTAGGCATCTTGGTGTTCAGATCAAGATCATGCTCTTGCTCTCTCTTTTGTAATACTTAAATTTTGTTTATATTAATCTCTTGTTTATGCCTTTCATTTCCTTTTCTTTACTTAGTTAACTTCTTTCTCATTTATGTTCTTATCTTGTTTATTTATGTTTCTTTCTTTTATTATGTGTAGCTAAGTTAATTATGTCAAGGTGAAAAGGGTACACTAATGGTGTAAGAAAAAGTATAATATAAACTTAACATGAACCTTAATGTTAAATACTAACATGCTTTGTATTTGTTATCTTGTTCACTTTTAATACTTTGCTTGTTAAATGGTTAATCTAGATTTATGTTGTATAACACTTGGCACAACAAATACTTGGCACTTTCATAGCCCATGCTGTATGGTATAACCTACACCTGAGCTATGAAAGGAACTTGATTTGTTGTTAACATAAGTTATAATCATGAATGCCTGACAACATTTACAAGTATTAACATTATTCAAATAAGATAACTAATGTAATCATGTTAACAATTTATAATCTGATTGGAACCTCCTTTGTGTGTGGTTTCCAATTGAATAATAAGAGTTTATACTATACTTGTTTGAAATACCATTAGTGGATTCTCTAACCTTGACATTTGTTGTTATCATTGTTTAATCCTTACGTTAATCTTTCATCTCAAAGTTCTCATCAACTTCTTCTTCTTCATCATCTTTATTATTATCATTATTAATAGTATTATTGGTATTATTATTATTATTACTACTACTATTACTATTACTATTATTAGTACTACTACTACTACTACTACTACTAGTATTATTATTGTTGTTGTTGTTGTTGTTGTTACTATTGTTGTTGTATTATTGTTGCTTATAATTTATACAATTAACCTCCCTGTGGTTCGACCCCGGTCTTGCCGGATTATTTATTACTTCGACACTCCTGCACTTGGGAGAAGACATCAATCTTTTGGTCGTGTCAATGCCTTTGATAAATCCCCATCAAGCTTTTTTTTCATCACTTGAAGAAATACCCTCTTCAAGATTTTTCACCTTGGTAATGTACCTCAACGATGACCGAGAGTTTTTCACTTAAACTCTTGAATTATTATAATTGTTTAAAATGTAACAACACTCTCTCAAAGAGTAGATAATACAATTGAAGCTTATATCTTTATAACTCAATTGATAGCACTTAGAATGTATGAAGGTGTTTAAGTATAGTGAGTGTGAGAATTTATACTCTTACACAAGAATATGAAGGTTTTAAAGCACAAATATGAGTATGATTCAGGATTGATGATTTGAAGTTGTTTTTGCTCTTAAAATAGCTTGTATATGATATATAATCAAATTCAATATTTAATTTTGCAATTAAACAAGCTATATGTGTGTGTGTGTGTGTGTGTTTCTAGCAAAAACTAGTCGTTTTATAGTCTTTATTATTCCTCTGACAAATGAAACAGTTGACTAGTTCAGATTGGTTAAGTCAATCAGTCAACCGATTCTTATAGATTCTCAGGTGTTCATCCCTAACGAACAAGTAGTCGACCGGTTCAACTTAAAATCTAATTTTAGCAATTTTGAGTCAGGTGAATCTTGAACCAATTAAATGCATATCAATCCTATAATGTATGCAATATGAAGTGTATGGCATTTTAATCTGTGCTATCAAGTAAGATATAAAGATTTACATAATTTTCACTAAAATGAATCCTTAAGAACTAAGTCTTAACTTGTTTTGCATCTTGAACTTGTTGATTGGTTTCTTCATTTAATTCTTCATGCTTGTTGATGTGATCATAAAACTTGTTTAAATTTATTTTCAACCAAGCATATCATTAGTCCATTTTCATTTAATTTTTATTATCAAAATATATAAATATTAATATATGACCCAAAGGTCAACAATCTCCCTCTTTTTTATGATGATAAATAATTAATAAGTATAGATATATAAAAAAAAGAATGCCCCCTATATTTTGCAATATAAAATATAAATAATTAATAAGTAATAGTAAATATATATGTATAGATTGTTGATAATCGGTAAAGTGAAACTCAAAACCATCTAAAAAACTATATCTCACTTTAGAAAGAACAAAACTTTCCTAGTATTTATAAAATGGGTAATTGAAAAGTCAAAATTGAGTCTAAATGGAACTCAAGCTTTTAGAGGAGAGAGATCTTAGGCAAAGTGGGCTTTGTGATTAAACTCACACGTACACGTGCTGGCCTGGCCTAACTCATGATTGGGCTTTGGACCAAGTCTAGGCTTGAGTTTGGATTTATTGTAAAATAATATCTTGGCTCATAAAAAGATAATTTTTTTCCAACTGAAATTTGGACTTAGGCCTAGTCCATGAAGAAGTATTTCTTCTAAACTATTGTTTATTAGTCTAACTCATTAATAATAATAGTCTATTTAATAAGATTTTGTTGTAAATCTGAATTGTTTTTTCAGCTTAAAAATACAGATTTATAGTCATTATATTCAGATTTAATTCTTTATTTAAGGTGGTTAATCAAAGGTTAATTAGGTGAGAATTAATTCTGATTATTACTAGACTTATTATTTAGCTTTCTAGCTTCACAAATCCACTATAAAAAAAAAAGGGTGAATGAAGAGTTTCCAACAATGTTTTTTAGATTTTTTACAGTCTTCCTCACCTCAATCTTAGTGTTTTCTTCTCTTTTTATGCTTTGGTTTTCTTCTAAATCTAAAGCTTGGGTTCACTTTGTTAAGAGATAATTGAGTATTTCACTTTGATTTAAAGATCTTATTTAGAAGTATATCTAAACTAAGATGGTGTTGTTGAAATCTTAAGAAGCATATTGCAAATATCCTAATTGCACAAGTCATGAGCAATAAAGTTTTGAAGGCAAAAGATTCATCATTGACGATAACAAAAGTTTCATTACTTTAAAGTACTTTAACAAGTAAATACTCTTTTTCGTTTTAATTTAAACATAGTTATTTTTATTATTAGTATGTATTCTAGGTTTTTTATTTTACATCAATTGCAAGTTTAAATATATACATTTAGTATGCATGCTAGTATTTTTTTTATGTTGAAAGCATGTTTTACTTATGCTTTTACATGTTTATAAATTTAAAATTATATGCGCTCTAGATTTTCCTTGAATAAATTTTTATATTATAAATACTATTATCACAAAATAAACATCATTCTTCTTCGCTAGTTTAGTATATTTATAATTTTATAAAACAGTGTGGTGATTCCTCACTGGTTTAGTATACAATTTTAGAAAACAGTGTGTTCATGCACTTATTCTTTTTATTCTATATACAGTGAATAAATCATTGCAAGCAAAATTCTTATAATAGCCTAATGAATTCCTATGGGTTTAAAAAGTTGAAAACAGTTCAAGCAATTTTTACACGAGGCCCTTGGAAAGCTTGATAGCATATGTCATATATTTTCTTTGCAGTGAAGGGCTCATGACAAGGAGAACACGACTTGCACCTTTTTGTTTTTTTTTATTTATTTAACGTGGGTGTCCAGGCCAGCTTGCGCACACCTCGACTAATCCCACGGGCCCTGAAGTTAACGACCATGTAAGCCTCCAGTGGCCATCATATGAGCAACCACAGGGCTCGAACCTGAGACCACAGAAGAAACAAACCCTTTAATTCCAAGCTCTTACTACTGGGCCACAACCTAGATGATTACCTTTTTTTTAGTTCATTTATGCTAGGACAGCCCTAAGAGATAGAATGGTGGGCAATAATACTTGCTTCCTTCTTTTAACTCTTGAGCTAAATATTTAAAATCAACATCTAAACTAATTTATTAAACTGCTAACTTAATGTCATGCTACAGAAAAAGTACTCCATAAAAGCCACAACTCCTATCACATAGCTTTTATTTTTTAAAATATTTTTAAAATTATATTTTACTTGAAAAGACATTAAATTAATTTTTTTAAAATGTTTTTCAGTAACTTTAATATATTAATATAAAAAATAAAAAAATATTATAATATATTTTCAATTAAAATACATTTTAAAAAAAATACCTTGCAACACATTAACAAATACACACTTAATTCAATCCAAACCAAATAGCAAAGTTTTATATTTCAAGGCATTTCAGCCGAATCAACCAGAAAATGGTAGTCAGAATTTCATTCACGATATTATTATATCTTGTGATCACGGAGTAAAATGGCTCTTATTAAGCTTTCACTCCTAGCATTCACACAGTAGCAAAAGCGAGTATCAGGCGGATATTCAGTAGATTCGCCTGCAAATTGTGATCCCATCACCCGATGGAGCATGTGAGATTTGGACGCGGGAGTCAGCTGCAAGCAATTTGTTAAATTCAATTGTAAGTTGCCTGCCTGCTTTCATATTCTCTGGAGTAGACTCTTCTGACAAAGCAACTGTCCCTCCCCATAGTGTGTTGTCATAGACAACTATTCCCCCCACCTTTAACAATTTCATTAGCCTCTCGTGGTAGTTCCAGTAATTGACTTTGTCAGCATCAACAAAAGCAAAATCAAAACTGCCTTCATTTCCATGCTGCAACAAATTTCAAAAACAAAAAATCTTATTACCAAAATGAACCTGATATTAATTGAATGAATGATAGAGGATAGAAAAGATGGATAAAAATCGGGCAACATATATTTTAAACCTCTAAGATTCAGTTTGCCTGGTGTTTTTCCTCCCAATTAAATGATCACATACTCTATTATTCTTCACTTAAATTGTATAAGGACTGTTGTGTAGGTTTCAAAAGCAAGAATAAATATTACACCATGTTAAAATCTCTCAAGGACTTGAGTCCTTACATCTTCTAATAGCTTGTCAAGAATCGGTTGAGCTTCTGATTCTATGAAGTTAATTTTGTGTTCAACACCAGCATTTCTTATAATTGGTAATCCTATTTCATAAGCCTCCCGATTCACATCTATGGCTGTAATCTGCAGCAAGGATAATCAATTATTGATTGTTCATAGCAAAGATATAAACAATATACTACAATATTACGAGGAAATTAAGCCTTTAAAGTACAAAAACCAGTATATACATAACCTTGGTCGGTTATGGTTAGATTACTTTTAATAAAGAACTTCTTACCTTTCCATCCTTAGGAATTGAAAGAGCAGTGAGGAGAAGGGAGTACCCAGTGAAAACTCCCACTTCAATTGTTTTTTGTGCATTTACTAGCTTCAAGAGCATTGCCATCAACTGACCAGCATCTGGTGCAGTAGCCATCATGGCCCTGGAAATAACAAGAAGCTCATTAATCTTCAAATTTAGTGTCATCAAAAACCTATGTGAGTAAAAGGCAAATTACTAGTGGATTTCTGGTGAGCAAGTTGAATGATAATGTGGTGACCTTGGGTGGGTAGCAGTAAGCATCCTTAGCTCTCTGAGAGGCTCTAGTTCACGTGGATACACGCTGGTCTCCAGGACATACTGTTGCAAAAAATTTAAGGTAAGCCAAAGCTAGACCTTGACCATGGGATATATTATGGATACGAATGAACAGTGCATTCATAGTGGAGACAAAAAAGAAGGGAAACACACAAAACTAGCAGATCATATACCTGATATAATTCTTCACTCTGCAATAACCCCTTTGAAAAAGAAATTGCTTTTTTTGAGTCCATTGCCACTGAAACCTACTTCAAATGCTATCTAGCTAGCCACAGACTTAATTGCCTCAAATGGAAGAAAGCTGCTAGGCTGTTAAGAAATTATACTCCTGTATATTATGCTTGTGCAGTCCTGCACGCAGGATAGAGAAATATTAACCATCACATTCAATATAATTGATTCGTATATTTGGACAGCACAAAGCTTTTGCTGCATACTCCAAATGAAACATCATTTGTTAATTTCTGACTCAAATTCTGAGTTATAGTTCAACAAAAAGATATTGATGGTACTGACATATATTCAAATTAAGTAATGGTGACATCCCATAACAAGGATTATCATTGAATCAAAAAGGGTATGTGATGCGATCTCTAGTTCAGATTGGAGGTGGACAAGTCCAAGGTCTGATGACATGATGAACATTCAAATAGCAATTCGTGAGTGTGAATTATCCCTATACCTGTGAACATGCCTGGGCCTCCACACAAAGTTTAAACCAGTGAGCTCTACCCCCTTTTATTTTCATATCTAACCATAAACTTCTACATTACTACATGAGAAAACACCATCAGGTGAAAGCTTTATGGTCCAAGTAATAAATTCCCAAGTTTCTTTTGGGTCCTAATCCCAATATCATCTAATTGTTGAATCAATTGAAACCCTTAATAATTCCTAGAAGAAGGAATTGGATCTCGTCAATGGGAAATGAATCATTTAATTAACAAAAATTGATAAATCGCGAATATGGTTCAAAGCATGAATACAATGAAGTGAGCAGAGGGGGAGAGAGAGACTACCTCGCTTGGGTACCGCCGCAATGGTGTTGGCTTTGAGAAGATAGTACCCTTGGAAGAAGATGGGATGGCGATGATTCCATTTTGTTTTGTAGTTTGGTGCCCCTGATGTTTCCATTAATGTTGACGGTGGATTTTGTCCTGTATGGCAATGACACATTCGCATGACTCATGTTGGTACTGTTAAAATTAAGATTGTATTATATTATTACAATTATTATTAATTATAACTAAAATTAATTAGTGTTTTAATGTAGCGTGAAATACTGTATTTTTATTATTAGATTGCATTGTTTGACAAGAGTGTGGTTGGGCTGGAAGGAAGGGACGTCAGCCTAGAGGCAAGCCCCCTAGAGCTGCTGTCCCATGGCGCTCGGTTTGCCTGGCCTTGGGGCTAGGGGCAAACCAGGGCGCCAAGCGCATCGCCACGTAGCCCTTGGTCTGCCTGGTCTTGGGCACTGGGGCAGACCAAGAGCACACATGGGGCTTTGGCTACCACATCCAAGCGTCGTGTGGCGCTTGCTTTTCTTTTTCTTGGGTGCAGTCCAAGCGTCACGTAACACTGAGGTTGCCCGTACATTTAGTATAATTATATTAAAAATATTTTATTTTAGTATAATTAATGTTTAGAGTATTAATGATAAAAATATTATTGTTTGTTTTGTTGATATTATTTTTTTAGTATAATTAATATTTAAAGAATTATTATATTATTTCTTACTATATTTTTTTAGTATAATTAATAGTATTGGTATTAAAATATTATTATTATTATTTTAGTCTAATTAATAATGTTGATGTCAAAACTATTATTATTTGTTCTATTAAAATTATTTTTTAGTATAATTAATAGTATTAATCTCTAAAATATTATTATATTTGGTGCTATAAATAATATTATTTTTATAATAATTCATATTATTGTTACTAAAAATATTATTGTTTGTATTATAAAAATTTTAGTATTTTCATTAAAATTTATAAGAGTATAAATATTATTATCATCATTAATAAATTTTAAAAACCTGCTATTACAATGAAAAAAACCACTTTGGGACACGTGGCACTTGGGTTCACTTGGGTTCTCCTCTTGAAAGCGGACTGCCCAAGCGCTATATGGCGCTTGCCTTGCTTCCTCTGCGTTGCAATCCAAGCGCCAGATGGCACTTTGACGTGGGCACTACCAGGCTTGGCCTGCCTCTAGCCCTAGGCCTGTCAGGGTAGGACCCAAAATAGCATTGGGTCCTGGCCGAGAGCAGACCAAGTGCCACACGCTCACAGGAAGGCTGCTCAAGCGCCGCATGACGCTTGTTTTTTTTTTTTTTCTCTTGGATGCAGTCCACGCAACGTCTGTGCTGCCTATACTTTTAGTATAATTATATTAAAAATATTATTTTCTTAGTATAATTAATGTTTAGAGTATTCATGGTAAAAATATTATTGTTTGTTTTGTTGATAATATTTTTTTAGTATAATTAATATTAAAAGAATTATTATATTATTTCTTCATATATCTTTTTAGTATAATTGATAGTATTGGTATTAAAAATATTATTATTATTATTATTATTATTATTATTATTATAGTATAATTAATAGTACTATTATTATTTGTTCTACTAATATTATCTTTTAGTATAATTAATAGTATTAATCTCTAAAATATTATTATATTTGGTGTTATAAATAATATTGTTTTTATAATAATTCATATTATTACTACTAAAAATATTATCATTTGTATTATAAATATTATTATTTTCATTAAAATTTATAAGACTATAAATATTATTATCATCATTAATAAAATTTTAAAAGCTGTTATTACGATGAAAAAAACAACGTTGGAACACTTGGCGCTTGAGTTCCCTCCTGAGGGCGGACAGCCCAAGCGCCACGTAGCGCTTGGCCTGCTTCCTCTGCACTGCAGTCCAAGCGCCAAATGGTGCTTTGACGTGGGCACTGCCAGGCTTGGCCCACAGCTAGCCCTAGGCCTAGCAGGGCAAGACCTAAAATAACATTGGATCCTGGCCGAGAGCAGACCAAGTGCTACACGCCCACAGGAAGGTTGCCCAAGCACCACGTGGCGCTTGCTTTTCTTTCTCTTAGGTGCAGTCCAAACACCACGCGGCGCCTGTGTTGCCTATACTTTTAGTATAATTGTATTAAAAATATTTTTTTTTGGTATGATTGATGTTTAGAGTATTCATGGTAAAAATATTATTGTTTGTTTTGTTGATATTAGTTTTTTAGTATAATTAATATTAAAAGAATTATTATATTATTTCTTAATTTATTTTTATAGTCTAATTAATAGTATTGATCTCAAAACTATTATTATTTGTTCTATTAATATTCTTTTTTAGTATAATTAATAGTATTAGTCTCTAAAATATTATTATATTTGGTTTTATAAATAATATTGTTTTTATAATAATTCATATTATTGCTACTAAAAATATTATTATTTGTATTATAAATATCATTATTTTCATTAAAATTTATAAGACTATAAATATTATTATCATCATTAATAAATTTTAAAAAATTGCTATTACAATGAAAAAAACCATGTTGGGACACTTGGCGCTTGGGTTCCCTCCTGAGGACGGACAGCCCAAGCGCCGCTTGGCGATTGAGCTGCCTACACTTTAAATATAATTACAAATATTAGTATTAAAAATATTATTATTAGTTTTTTTAATATTTCTTTTTTAGTATAATTAATTTTCAGAGTATTAATAGTAGAAATATTATTGTTTGTTTTGTTGTTATTATTTTTTTAGTATAATTAATATTAAAAGAATTATTATATTTTTTCTTAATATTTTTTTTTGGTATAATTGATAGTATTGATGTTAAAAATATTAATATTCTTTAGTCTAATTAATAGTGTTGATCTCAAAACTATTACTATTTGTTCTCTTAATATCATTTTTTTTGGGTATAATTAATATTATAATTAAAATTATATTTTTTCTTAATATATGTTTTTAGTATAATTAATAGTATTAATCTAAAAAATATTATTATTTTTGGAGTTATAAATAATATTATTTTTATAATAATTAATAATATTAATACTAAAAATATTATGATTTGTATTATAAATATTTTATTTTCAGTAAAATTTATAAGAGTATATTTTATTGTAATTAATATTATTAATAAAATAGTTGATGAATTTGAAAGAAAATATTATATCATTTACTAATTTTACCAAATGTGTTGTAATAATAATTTTATCAAATTACACTTAATTTTACATTTACTTTTATTTACAAATTATTAGTTGCAGGATCTAAAAACAAGCTTGGGTCTTGCGCTTGGGTCCTACTCCCATTTTTTTTTTGAAAGTTAAAGGTGAGCCCGCGGTACGGGTCACTTAACTAGTAATATAGCTAAAATATATGGGAAAAGTATTGTAACCTTCTTTACATGTTAATGTAGATTGCTAAAATATTTTTTTATTATTTTATTTTTTTAAAATTATCTTTGTTGATTTTATTTTTTAATATTAAACTAATTAAAAATTATAATTATAATATATGAAAAAAACACTGCAGTTTTCGTCAGAATTGCTATAATGTTTTTTTCACAAACTACTCCCTCTTATTGAATGTGGAGATGGGCAAATCTGGGATCCGATGCCATCTATTCAGTATATGATTAATTGGGTGTCCGGTGCCATTTCATTCGGTATATGATTTTTATTTGGTTTGACTAGAGTCAAACTAAAAATAAGTAAAATCTGAGCCACCGATTTGACTGGTATTGAATGTGGAGACAGGCAAGGGCACCATCACAGGTTTTTAACCCTTTTTTTTTATTTTTTTTGTTTCATGTAGTCTTAGTTTTATTTTCAAATATAACTACATGAATTTTCATCTTATAATTCATGAACAATAATTATGATTTTATGCATGGATTTGAAGTTTACATTTTTTTTAATGGTTTTATGATTTATGAATAAAAATATAATTTGTATTTTAGACTTAAATTTTATTTTAAAAAAATTAATAAAAAAAAATCGTGAGATGCTCTAAGTATCAATTTGCTGCTTATTAATTTGTATTTTAGACTCAAAGGCTGCACTTCAGCTTATGTAGGATGTGTAGTTTGCTCTAATTATCAATTTGCTGCTTATTAATTATGCTTGTGAGATGCTCGATAGACCTTGGCAGGTTGCATATCCATGGAGAAGCTAGATTTTATGCTAATTGAATGGCGAATCATGCTTTCTTCCTAGATTTGGGCATTCACTCTTTAATTCGTGTCCTTTAGGTTGTTTTAATTTTCTATTAGAAGACACAAGTTAGTGGCCCTAAGCTATTTATGGGAGTTTTTTTAACAATGTTATCAAACTTGACCCGACTTGAAAAATCATCATGATAATTTTCCAACCTAGTTCCTAGCTCGAGCTGAATTTTAAATTAAATCGGGTAAAAAATGATATAATATTACACAGCCGACCCAATAAAAATTCAATCTAATTTTTTTAAAAATATTTCAAAGCAAATTTAACATTTTCTTATAATAAAAATATAAATTAAAACAATGACGTTTTAGATTAATCTAGTCTAACTTGTCTATTTCGTGCCTTAAGTCATCGAAATGACTGAATTTAAGAACTTTTTTTAAATTTAATATTTTACATAATTATAAGACAATACATTAGACGTTCACATAAAAGAAAATGAATAAAATTATTGAGGAGAAATGTGTTTTTTAATTAAAAATGTATTTTCTTATTTATATAATATTTTTTACAACAAAAATACTTTTTTATTAGCAATATAATTCATTGAATAAAGATAAAAAAATAATCATAGAAAAATATTTAGAAAAGCTATAAAGATTTGAACTATAAAGAAAAAGCAAATTTCTTTAATAAAAAAATCTAATTTTTTTTTATTCATGCATTTCTTTTTTATTTTGACAAAAACATTTTTTTTCCCGAGAAATACTGTTTTTTAAGATAAAAATCATTAAAATATGGGAACACTACGAGAAAAAACTCATTAAGAAGTCATTAATTTATTATATTTATGCACCTATATGAGAACAATAAATTAGAGAAATATATATATAATATTTACAATAAAAAATTAAAAAAAAATACATTTTTAATTTTATATTAATATTAATGAGAAAATTATTTCAAAAAATTTGCATATAAGACTAATATATAGTCACCCATAAAGCAATTGATAACTCCATCATAAAAAAGCCTTGGTCTTTTAAAATATTTTATTAGTAACACATTTTTTAGAAAGATAAAAAAAAAAAAAGCAATGACAATTAAAATAAAGTTCCGTTCAATCATTTGAAATAAAGAGTAAAAATGTATCTTCAATCTAAACTTAATTTCCTTATAAATGCATTTTTTATTGTTTCAATGAAAATATTTTTTTTTTAATAAGAAGCACTATTTTAAAAAAAATCTATCATGATATCAAAAGAAAGTCTTAAAAAATATTAAAATAATATCTCAATATTATACATGCAATTGAAAGCAAAGAAAATTAATTAATGTTATAAAACCATGTCAAAATATATCAAAAATGAAAGAAACATATATCTTATCTTCATTCAATATTCATGAACCTTTTTGTTTTTTTGCATATTAGGCATATAGTAATTGAATTTTTTTTTAACATTCTCATATAAATTGATAAAATTATTTAAGCAATATGTCAAAAGTGAACAATAATTTAAATATTATGCTAGGTATTTTTATTTATAGTGTATTTTAATAAAATAAAATAAATACATAGAAAACGACAAGCATTTGGGCCTAAAAATTAGGCCCATAAGCATGACCCAATATAAGGAAGACCTGGCACATATAAGCATGATGCCAGATGATTAGTACTTAAAAGTGCATTTTTATCTAGGATCTATATCATCATTTTGCACTTAAAGTATCAATAACTCCTTAACTAAAGTATGTTTTATAATAACATATCTAATAATATAAGATACCTTTAATTTATGGTAAATGTCCATCTTAAATGCAGGCCTATCACATAAATGAAAGAATTGATTGATGAGTTGAAGTACTGAAATTGAAAGGACAAAGAGATGGCCAAATTTAGAAAAGAGATGTTGGTGCAGTCCAAACTGGAACATTGTTCGGTAATGGGGTCATATCTGGAGCTGTAGATCTCGGATTTAGGTCTACTTTATATGGATGGAAAGGTAAGACATAGGCTTACAACTTTTATGGGAGCCCAAGATTTAACAAGGCCGTTTTCAAGTCCAAATTGTAGCAACAACGAAGAAGTCCGAATCTGTCCTGCAGCCCAGACACTGTTCAGTGTTCAGCCCATATCTCGAGTTCTAGAAGTCCAAATGATCTCAAATTTTAACCTTGGAAAAATGAGACAATTTTCTAGAACTTTCATGATTGAAGTCTATTCAAATTATGACGTTATCAATGACGTTTTTAGCATACAAGAAGATAAGAATTGTCACCAAGTCAAGATGTGGCCACCCATTCATCAATTAGTCAACAAATCAATAGTTCTGAATTTTGGCCTGTAAAAGGAGGCATTTGCCATGTATTTAGGCATCTTGGTGTTCAGATCAAGATCATGCTCTTGCTTCCTCTCTTTGTATTGCTTATGCTTTACTTTCATTAATATCAAGTTTATGCCTTTCATTTCCTTTCCTTTACTTAGTTAACTTTTATCTTACTTATGTTCTTATCTTGTTTATTTATGTTTCTTTCTTTCATTATGTCTAGCTAAGTTAATTATGTCAAGGTGAAAAGGTTACACTAATGGTGTAAGGATAAGTATAATATAAACTCAACATGGACTTTAATGTTGGATACTAACATGCTTTATATTTGTTATCTTGTTCACTTTTAATACTTTGCTTGTTAAATGGTTAATCTAGATTTATGTTGTATAACACTTGGCACAACAAATACTTGGCACTTTCATAGCCCATGCTGTATGGTATAACCTACACCTGAGCTATGAAAGGAACTTGATTTGTTGTTAACATAAGTTATAATCATGAATGCCTGAAAACATTTACAAGTATTAGCATTATTCGAATAAGATAGCTAATGTAATCATGTTAACAATTTATAATCTGATTGGAACCTCCTTGTGTGTGGTTTCCAATTGAATAATAAGAGTTTATACCATACTTGTTTGAAATACTATTAGTGGATCCTCTAACCTTGACATTTGTTGTTATCATTGTTTAATCCTTACGTTAATCTTCCATCTCAAAGTTTTCATCAACTTCTTCTTCTTCATCTTTATAATTATCATTATTAATAGTATTATTGGTATTACTACTACTACTACTACTACTACTACTACTATTATTATTATTATTATTATTATTATTATTATTGTCATTGTTCTTATTGTTACTATTGTTGTTGTATTATTGTTGTTTATAATTTATACAATTAACCTCCCTGTAGTTCGACCCCGGTCTTGCCGGATTATTTATTACTTCGACACTCCTACACTTGGGAGAAGACATCAATCTTTTGGTCGTGTCACCAGACCAATGCTTTTTGCCTCTTTTTATTTTTATTTTTTATGTTTAAGGGTGAGCTTTTTTTCTAAAATAAAATAAAATAGACAACGTGTTGTTTGTAGTTACAGATAACATGTCGTTTGCTGGTTCGATTCTTGACCATAAGAGAGGTGCCTTGAAAGTTGAGTTGGGATTTTTTGGATTAAAAAATCTATTTTTCAACCTATTTCACCTAAAAACACCTAATAAACATCTAATAAGCTTAATAAACTAATTATTAGCTCCAAATCAACCCTAAATCGTTTAAAAAATATATAAAATTAAACAAAAAAATAAATTCTTTCTTAACTTCGATCTACCATTTCCAATGAGATGGAACCTCAAAAATATTTTAGTGGCACTCCTCTCATCAAGAATAACTTATAAACACCAAAATTAGCTTTTTAACTGCTAAAATATAGTCAACTAGCCACTTTCCCTCTCTCTGTATTTTCAATAACTTTCTCTCTTCTCTCACATTTGAAGGACTGAAATGTAAAACAAATGAAGTTTGTGAGCAAAAAATTAAATCCACAAAACACAAGGACTAAAAATGAAAAAAAAACATTTTCAATCAATTTTTACATAAAAACACCCATAAAAAGCTTAATAAACCAATTCCTACCCTAAATCACCCCTAAATTGATTCAAAAATATAAAATTAAACGAAAAACTTCTTCCTCAACCTGATATATTTTCTCAAGTGAGATGGAAGTTCAAAAACATCTTAATGACACTCATTTGTTAAGAGGAGCCCATCAACCCCAAAAATAGCTTTTTTAACTTTAAAATGTGGTCAGCCAATCACTTTCCCTCTTGTTCTTATTTTTCATAAATTTTCCCTTTCCTTTTAAATTTTAGAGACTGAAACATAAAAGAAATGAAATTTAGAAGCAAAACCTTAAACCCTAAAAAATACAAGGACCAAAAATGAAAAAATTAAGAAAATTAGAAACCAAAGTGAACTTTTATGCTACTAATGAATGGTAAAAAAGGGAAAAAAAGGATGGCTTTTTCCTTTTGTTAAACTTGTTCATTGTTATTTCAATTTTTTAAATTCAACAATTTAAATCCTATTCCATGAAAATCGAATCTTTGATACTTTAAATATGATGAATCACATTAATTAAAAGGAATTATAATGATTTAAATAATATAAATATAATGTGAAAAGATAAAATAAAAAAAAATTTCAGGTCTGAAATAAATAACTAACCAAGAATAAAAAGAAAAGAAAAGAAATGAATAAGGTGTGTTTTAGCTGCCCTTATTACATCTAAGAAAGCGTTTGGAAATGCAGGCCAACCTGCATTTTCAAAAAATTAAAATTTTTTTTGTTAAAAATTAATTTTTTTTTTTTATGTTTTGGATCGTTTTGATGCGCTGATCTCAAAAATGATTTTTTAAAAATAAAAAAAACATCATTTTAATGTATTTTAAAAGGAAAAGTACTTATAAAGTAATTACAACCATACTCCCAAACAAGCCTAAGTATGCGTACATAATTAAAAAAAAATTATGAAAGTATTGTTTTAGTTTACAGTGGAATGCACGGAATTTGTTTCCCTATATTGTGCTTTATGTAACTTTCTTGTTTTAGGAATTTAAGCCTTCATGTAAAGATAATCTCTAAAATGACATAATCTCTAAAATAAAAGGAAATGCAAAATCATTTTTCCTAATTTTTAAGCAGATTGTTCCCATTTCAAAAAACAATATTAACTTGTTACTTTGTTTTCCATTTTTTATTCAAATTTAAATCATGTTTTTTCATTTAATTAGTAAAAGATTGGTCAAAAAACAATAGATGGAGTGCTAGAAAGCCAAATAAGGTCAAATTTGGTGGGTGAAAAGATAAGATAATTTACAATAACTTTCATGAGGACCATCTGCTCCAATTCTGATGTTAGTAATGACATTTTATCCAGACAAGAGCTTGAGGGCTATCCACCACGTCCACTAGAAGCAGTACTCATAATTTTAGCCATATCTCGAGCTGTAGTGATCCAAATGCTCTGAAATGTTATGGGTGGAAAGAGGAGAGTATTGTTAACAACTTTCATAAAGAACACTTTGCCAAATTCGGATTGCATCAATGTCATTTCATCAAGCCAAAATGCTTGAGTGCTGTTGTCCACCAAGTCCACTAAATCAATAGTTGACCACTAGATCAATAATCAATTACCAAATGAATAGTTCTAAATTTTAGCCTATAAAAAGAGACATTTGCCATTCATTTAGGCATCTTGGTTTTTAGATCAAGATCATTTTCTTACTTTCTCTCTTTGTAATGCTCAAGTTTTATTTCATGTTTTATTTTTATTAATCTCTTATTTATGTCTTTCGTTTCCTTTACTACTCTTTATTAACTTATATCATAATTATGTTCTTATCTTGTTTATTTATGTTCTTCTTCTTCATTATATTTAACTAAGTTAATATTGTCACGGTGAAAATATTTTATTAATGGTGTTAGAATATGTATAATATAAATTCAACACGGATTTCAATGTTTATATTCAAGAAAGTTTGTTATTAATATGTCTTATCTTTTTATCTTACTAATTCTTAATATATTGCTTGTTAAATGATTAATCTAGATTTGTGTTGTATAACACTTGGTACAATAAATAGCTGATCTTTCATAGTCTTTGGTCGACATCGTTCTTATGAGAGGAACTTAATTTGTTGTTAACATAAGTTAACATCATAAATTCCTGATAATATTTAAAAGTATGGTGTTATTAAAATAAGATAATTAATATAATCATGTTAAAAATTTATAATAAACTATTAAGGATAAATAATCCGATTGGAACCTCTTTCGTGTGTGGCTTCCAGTTGAGTAATAAAAAGAATTTATACTATACTTATTTCTAATACCATTAGTGGATTTTTTAACCTTGACAATTGTTTTTATCATTGTTTAATCCTCACATTAATCTCACATCTCAAAGATCTCTTTGTTCAATTATATATATTATTTATAATTTATATGATTAACCTTTCTGTGTATCGATCCCGATTTTGCCGAATTATTTATTATTTTGACACTCCTGCATTTGAGATAAAACATCAACTCTTTAATCGTGTCAGCTGCTATAAAAAAATCATTATGATATATTTTTAAAAGCATTTTAAAAAATAACTTCTACTATTCTATTATATTAAATTAAAGTTTTTCATAATTAAAAAGAGATGACAAGCAAAGTAATGCATGACCTGGAATTTAATAGCCTGATTGTTTTTGTATTTTAAAAATATTTTTTTAAAAATTAATTTTTTTTTATTTTTAAATTTTTTATTATTATATTATTATCAAAAATTAAAATTTAAAAAATAAAAAATATTATTTTAATATATTTTTAAATAAAAAATATTTTTAACAACAACCAAAATCAAACGTGATGCATGTAAAAAGGCTCGTGGACTTGTTCGTTTTATTTTCATGACTAAAATTCAGTCTTTGACAGTTGTCAAGAAATTGAACACACATCTTAATCTGAGCCATGCAACCAGTCGGCATTCTTGAAAGTTGAAACAGTACAAGTAAAAAGCCGAAGACCCCAATGGAAGAAGAGAGCAATGCCCTCACTCCTCTCTTCATCATCCACGTTTACTCTGTGCTGTACTCTCTCTAAGAAGTTCATCCTCTCTCCCAAAGCAACAACTTTCTTCTTCACAAGAAAAGCTGTATCCTATTTCGGTACCAAAACCACCATGTCCACAAACCTACAATCACATGCCTTTGCAGGCAATCCTCTAAGATCTAAAACACCCAAATCGACCGACCCATTATCACCTCCCCTAGCCTTTGAAACCCTCAAAACTCAACTTTTAGGCAATACCCACCAATTATCTTCTCTTAATTTCAAGGTTCTACCCTTTAGGAAGGGCAGGCCTTTGGCATCGTCCAGTAGCACAGATGGTGATTTGGGGCCCAAGTGGCATCTGGGTTGGATCAGTTTGGATGATTGTAAATGTTTATTTTCTGGTTCTGGGGATGAATTGAGCGGAGACAACATGGTTTATCTGGGTTCTAGGTCTGAGGAGGATGTGGTTTATTGGGCAATTAATGTCTCTGGAGAAAATAGTTTGGTCACTGATTCTGTTAGCAAGCAGTTTTGCTTTGTAGAGTTAAGGACACTTATGGTGGCTACAGATTGGGCTGATGAGCGGGCCATGTCTGATTTGGCTGTTGCTGGTCATGTAAGTTGGTTTTGGTTTTCAATTGGTTAATTCCTTAAACTTATGTGCTTCATTCCAAGAATGAGTTTCCGATCATTTAAGTGCCTCAAGTTAAATGGTGATATAAATGTTAGCTTTTCTAGTTGCTGAAAATGCTTCTTCTTCTTTTTTTCCTCTTCTGTCTTCTAGTCTTTATAGTTGGGATATATCTGTATTACCAATTTAGTTTTGAAAATTTGATGGTGCCATTTATTTATTGAATGTTTCAACTTTTTCAAAGCCATGGAAAAATTGTCTTGAAACTTAAAATTCAAACCTCACGCAACATAGCGAAAATATTTACCTTAGCTGTTCTCATGTTTATTCTCTAGAAGCTGAATTGCGACATAAGTTTATGGATAACTAAGCGTAGACTAGTGATATAATTTGGAAGTGAGGTTTAATTGAGTTGATGAGGCTACAAACATGTGCTTGTCACAATTTCTCATCTTTATTATTTCTTTCTTTCTTTCCCCTCACAGGGTTTTTTCTTTAATTTAGCATCTTAATAGAAAGGTCTCACTTGCCATGGAATTTTCTTCCCTTTCTTATTTGTTCTCCCTTTCTTCCGAATGAGAGTTGGAACCTAGTAGGTGGGTGTTTCCATGACCTTGCTGCTGGTTAGCCTCATGACATAAATCTATGCCATTTTCTCCAATTCTAATAGATCAGGGTCCGTGTTACCTTGTTAACACACTCCTATTTAATTATTATATATATTCCATTTTGATGCACTAATAGGCTGTCTTGACAGGGTTAAATCAATTCTTGTGTTTGGAACCTTCTAGCCTTAGAAGGGTATTGATTTGAATCCCAAATGGAATTTAATTCATAAAAAAGTGCGAAACCAAATCAGATCTCCCCTCTGATTTGTTGCAGTAATTCTTTTTAAAATACCTATTCTAAAAATACCCACCTCTTTATTTTCTCCCAAGAACCCAACACTATAGCTTTATCTCATCAATTCCAAGTAGAGTATTCTTTATTATATTTAACTAGTTTCCTGCTACATTTATTCTTTCACTCTCTCTTTTTCTGAAGCCAGAGAGAGACATCCAGTTTGGATTCCAATGGCTAACTTGGTGTTGTCAAAATATGGTCTAAAGCCTCTTCCTCAAATTTTGCCTAGACCTAGAACTGGAATCATCTCTCACAATAACCCTTCAAAGACAAGATTTTTATACACCAACAAGACACTCATAGATTTAATAAGACTCTGTAAACCATGTCAAACCAAGACCGATCAATATAGCTGGTATATCTTTGAAAGCTTAGATGGAGAGAATAAACTGACTCCTTTTGATAAGTTTTCAATTGGGTGTTTTAGGGAGAGGAATTGGGGGCTTAAAGTGTGTGCTCTGAATGGGGTTGCATATGGTGAGGAAGATAATAAAGTTAATGGCTTTAATGGGATTGGAGAAGAGTAAATAGAATTTGATCCTGGCTCACCACCTCCATTTAACTTGTCTGATATTAGAGCTGCTATACCAAAGCATTGTTGGATCAAAGATCCATGGAGGTCAATGAGTTGTGGTTTTTGGTTTAGCTATAGGTGCTGCTTATCTTAACAAAAAGAAATGATTTCTGTAACAAAAATAATTTTTAAATTAAGGTTAAAATAGTCAAGATTGCTAATTCAATTTATTTTCACAAGTATTTCAAAGAGAAAATTTGAATTCAATTATGTGATTTAGTATTCTATTCTAAGCATAAAAATTGTAATAGGATATGAATTGAATTCAAATTGTCTTATGAATTGAATTCTATTTAGCATGTGATTTGGTTCCAAACAATAAGAGTTCTTTATTTACCATTTTAGTCTTTATATTTGTTAGGCCAAAGCGTTGCTGGAGTGGCATAACATCTCACGTTTTTGTGGATATTGTGGAGAGAAAACTATCACCATGGAATCTGGGAGGCGGAAACAATGCTCGAATGAATTGTGCAGAAGGAAAATTTATCCTCGTGTGGATCCAGTACAGTGATTCATATGCCTCTCTGCTGTGAATGTTGTTTAAAATGCTAGCGGCGCATTGACTGTGAGAATTTCTGCTCTCTTACTGCAGGTTGTCATCATGTTAGTTATTGACCGAGAAAATGACCGTGTCCTTTTAGGCAGACAGTCAAGATTTGTACCCCGAATGTGGAGTTGCCTAGCTGGTTTCATAGAGGTATTTTTCTTGGCAATTTCAACCGTTCACAAAGCTAGAAGCAGATTTTGTAAGCTGAAGAATCCAAAATGTATACAAGCATTTAATATATATGAGATGAACCTCATGATTCCATCACAAGAACTCATCTAGTTGCCAATTATATTATTCTCTTTTCTGTAATGAAATTATAATTTTTGAAATCCTTTATTGTCTCTAGCCTGGAGAAAGCTTAGAAGAGGCAGTGAGGAGAGAAACTTGGGAAGAGACTGCTATTGAAGTAGGAGAAGTAACGTATCATAGTTCTCAACCATGGCCTGGTATTACCTTTACTACTCTTTTATGACTGCATATTTCTTCGACTTTTCGCTTGCATGTCATTGATCTTACTGGAAATGAAACAAAGTGAGATATTTTGGTCATTTGTTCTTTAATCAACAAAACTAACAGCATTAACATTTCATTAGTCATATAGTGGGGACCAAAGATCAGCAACTTTTGGTAGTTTTAGGCTTTTAGCACCTTAAAGGTTAAAGTATATCCATACCCAAACACAGACACTATAATTCATCATCTTTGGTGTAATCATTTCACTGGATATAAGATTAGTGGGCACAAAATGCAAAATTCTAAATGCCAACCTTGTGCTATTACGATGAGTGTAACAATACAATGCATTTACTTTGGAATTTTGTCCATAGAAAAATGGAATCTTAGCAAAGTTCTTTCAAAATGAAAAAAATTAGAAAACTTGTTTTGAAGGGTTTTATTTTTTTATCTAATTGGAATATAAAGGGTAAATGAAAAAAAAAAAAAAACAACTACTAATAAAACAGTTTTCTGAAGTTTGAAAAATTTGGAAAACTATTAATTCAGTTTTTTAAATAGTAGAAAAACTCAAAACACGATTTTCCAAAATCATATATATGTTTTCTTTTGTAAGGAAAGAAAAAAAATGTATAACAATGCTATGAGTAGATGAATTCCCAAAGCCATAATGTTATCACTTCCTGCAGAATGTATCAGAACTAGAATTTTCATCTAATTTTGGTGCTTGTTATTCCCTGAAAGTGCCACTGTCAAAAGGTTAGATTATTTTGCCTTAATTATAACTTCAAGTAATATGGGATTCTGCAGTCACAATATTCCCCATCGATATTGCTACAACAACCAAGCCGCAATCCCAAACTAGTTGAGGGCAGTTATATAGATGCTTTTGTGCCATTTTTTTGCGATCATAATCCAAATTCATCTCAATATCATTATAGTCTAAGTCATTCGATACCACTTCCATCCACATTATTTTGGTTTCCCTTTACCTCTTTCCACTATTAGCAGTTCTTTGAATCAAGGCCAACATGCCCAAACCATCTTACTCTTTCTCGTTCTCTCTTACTGAGAGCTACATGGTTCTTTGACAAATGTGTTCATTGATAATTATTTGATCCTAATAATGTTGCAGTCTAAAATTCATCAATTGCCCATCTACTTTAGACATTTGGTCACATCAGTACTTGGTCTAACTGAATCTACATGCTTGCATTTTAGGGAGATTTGAACCCCCCCCAAGAGGGAGTTGAGGTTGTGTAAAAAGAACGTAAATACATATGAAAATTTTTATGAAAAGAAAAAAAAAAGGAATTGAGATTGTATCAAAAAGAAAAACTAGTGTAAAGTTAATTAATCAATAACAAACTAAAAAATTATATTATTTTACCTTTTGTTTTCGCTCCATCACTCATGGAGTTGGATGGAAGGTTTCAAAGTGTAAGGTTGTTTGACTGAATTATTTCTTTAGAGTTTGATTTGGCCTAGCCTAACAATTGGCTTCTTTTTGCTGTCTTTGTTTTGTAGATTGATTAGAGTGCAGTTATTTTATGACTTCAATTTTGTGTTTTCATGCAAAATTGTTATAGTTCTCGTTACTCTCTGATTTATTTATTTACAAATGCTGCTAACTTATTGTGCACCTGTTCTGGTTTCTTGTCAGTTGGCCCAAGCAGCATGCCATGTCAGCTGATGGTTGGATTCTTTGCATATGCAAAATCATTTGAAATAAATGTAGACAAGGAAGAGTTAGAAGGTATTTGAAGATTTAAAATTTGGTTGCTTATGCTTGGGCCTTTCTTTTTTCCTGATGAAAATCTTTCTTTTTGTATACAAAATCACCTATTTGTGCTGTATGGCTAAAATTTCTTGGCAAAATAAGAGACTTCTTGTGACAAACTCTAAAGCAAAAAAAGTAGCCAAATTTATTACCTTTAGGTTGGCTGAATTTCCACATTGTATGGCTAAAAATTCTAGGCAAAATAAGAGACTTCTTGTGACAAACTCTAAAGCAATAAAAGTAGCCAAATTTATTACCTTTAGGTTGCTGAATTTGCGCACATCTCAAATTTAGATGTGGCAAAGGTTTGGATAACTTAACTATAGAAAAGAAAATAGAAAAGAAATAGTAAGGATAACAACAATTAGAAACAAATAAAACTAATCTAATTGAACCACCTAAACTCTTAAATGCAACCTAATTTATAGTTTCATGAAGTTGATTTCATTTTTGGTGGTCAGAATGTACTAGTCTTAACTAGTTATATTGGTCTCCCTCATTTCTTTGTATTTATGTAATATATACTTTTTACTGGTGCTCTAATTGTATAGTTGCTATTTGAATTATGTTATAAGTTGTGATGGGGAAAAAAACGACAACAATAGGAATATTATTTGACCATGTAAGAATTTTAATAATGTATGATTGTGCTAAATTTTTGGTATTTATAGGAATATTAACATTTATTATTTAGTAATTAAATTTGAATTTTAGTTTTCTTATCAAATTAGTACTATTATTATGTTTTCCTATTTTATTTGTTTTGGGTGGCTATAAATACTTTTCCTATATTGACATTTTGTTTGATCATTGTATATTGAATAATATAAATTTGAGTTCTCTTAGGGTGTGTCTGAGTGCCACTCTTATTTTGGTGGTCTTTTTGGTAGTTTTGCATTAGTTTGGTCTAATAGAAATTCAACAGAGATTGTTCTCTTCCTCAATCTCGTATCTCTTCCTTGAATTTCTATAAGGATTCAGCAGAGATTCGGCTAGGTTTATTCTTATTTCATAAGAAAAAAAATAAAATAAAATTGCTATTGCGATTAAGAGTCCTTTTGATGCAAACATAAGTGAAGGATACAGGAGTTTGTTACATGTTAAAACTCTTAAAGACCAAAAACATCATAAGTACATGGAGACTCTCAAAATACTTAATTTTATTAATTTATGTCTCCACTTGTCAAAAAGCTATTACAACCTTTCATATAGAAAAAAACTAGAAAACCTTAATAATACTAAATAGAAAAAAATAAACTAGGAAAAATATTCCTTTCATGTAGGAAAAAAAGCATCATAATATAGAATAGAAAAATATCTATTTTTCTAAAAAAGCTCTTACATTAATTTTCTTGGGTTGGAAAGAACTCGTCATCGAGTTTAGTCGTCAATTAAAAATTGCCCTGCATCAAGAACATTTTTTGTATATGGACCCAGCTCACCTAATCACGGGTTTCCAACACCTTTGTATAGATCACCCTATCATGGATCCCCAACACAACATGTTTGTGTGTACTACTCCATCGTGGATTCCTAACACAATATCTTTATATTAGTCATCTCATCATGAGTCCCACCACCAGGAGTTCGATTGACAACAACTGAAATAGGCAAAATAACACACTAGTTCTTGGATGTCTTTTTCTTGAGGGAAACTCTTCATTCTCTCCTACACAAGCATATCCTAATCTACAACCTCTTTTAGCCATGACACACAACAAAACAAAATAACAACTGAGGATCACTGGGCTCTGATACCAATTAATGTAGATGAGAGCGAATGAGAAAAGAGTTTGTTACATGTCAAAACCCTCAAGGATTGAAAACACTATAAGTATAGGGACTCAAAATATTTTATTTTATTCATTCATGTCTACACTTGCCAAAAAGCTATTACTACATGTTATATAGAAAAAACTAAGAATTAAGAGTCCATAAATCCACTTACTTGGATGTAAAAAAATATTGGATATAGGCAATCTCATAAATCAAATCATTTGAGGTAAGCTATTTCTACTCTGGATTGTTGATAAAATTTATAGTGGTTTCAAAAAATAAATTTTGGTGTTTTGAGAAGAAAAGGGATGTCTAGCCTATGATCATTCTTTGGAAAATCATAGAAAATATAATTATGATTGGAGAATTGAATTCTCGGGGAATGAAAAAGTGAGCTAAGTTGAATTTTTTGGTTAGGTTCTCACATATTCTTTATGTCATTGAAAGGTTGTGTTACATGAAATATTTAGTGAATATGGATATTTGGAGGATATATTCATGTTTAAGGAGGTTTGCTTTAGTTCAATTTCAGTATGTTAGGCATGCTATTCTAGCTTTATTTAGACATAATGGCACTCGAGTTTATGAAAATTGTTGTGTGAATATGTTGTGTGATGGATATTCGACTCACAGATTTAAGCTTAAGTTACAAATGTAGTACAATATTGCGAGTCTTATTGATTCCATGTATCCTTCAAAACAAAATTCAACCCATCACAAGAAATTATTAATCATGCTCCATTGGCTAGAAGTACTGGATGCCTACAAAATCACCAAACTTGTTACTTATTTTGAAACCTAAGTCCAAACTTCATAAATCTATTATTCTGAACTTGGAGCAAAATTAGAAAAAAATAAATGCTAAACTTGACTAGTTAATGATAGATGAGGGGTGTCCTATGAAGCAAGAGGTAATGAATTGTAGAAGTAGTTGATGAATACAATGTAGAAGTCCTTGGAGAAATCTTGTTGAGGGAAATTGAGAATGTGAAGAACCAAGATGGGCTTAGTTGCAAGGATGATGAAGTTAATGCAATGGATTTTGTGCAAAAATATTGATCCGCCACAAATTGAAGATTCCAAGTCTTCAAATTTGAAGTTGATCGCATTGACTTTGTTGTTTCTCTAAATTTAGTATTGTAGATGAGAAGACTGTCTTATTGCCTACATTGTTGTTTGAAGAAGTTTTAACGAGCTTTGGAGCATATGTAAGTTTCTAGAGGTTTGTACATGCATGTTCATTGAGTTTTTATTACTTCAACTCTTCAAAACTCAAGGTTGAGTTTTTTCCAACCAAGGGTGAATGATGGAAATAAAGAAAGACAACAATTAGATTATTATTTGACTATTTAGGAATCTATAACATATCATGAATATGACTGAGGAAGCAATTGTTGACATGTGGCATGTTATAATGGGGCATGTTAATTTGAAGAGTTTTGAGCTTTCTAAATAAAGACATGTCTTTCTCTTATATGATTATAGAGGATTGGTTGGATAAAACAGGAAACTCGTACATTTAATTTTATTTCCATATGTCTCCTCATTTTGTATTGTCCTTTTTTAAAAACTTTCATACTAAAATAGGTTTTTTTTCTTTTCTTTTAAACATCCTAAGTTTTTCCCCTATTTTTCATTTTGATGCATATGGACATGGAATGTCTATTGAAGAGGGGGAAACCTAATGCTACAACAGGCATGGCTATGCTGCTCTTTACTTGGAGCTAACATGGATTAGTTTTACTAGTTCATAGAGTAGGAAAAGTTGACTAGCTAACTGTAATATTAAGAAAGTGACTTGCAACTAGGATCAACTGTGGGTATACATATTGGTTGCAATCCTCACTTTTAATGGATGGTTTTAGTGAATGAAACATAGATTTTCAACTTTCAAGGTTAGGGTGTGATGCATCTTATCTTAGGTGTGAAATCTAGGAATTCTTAGGAGTGTGATGCTAGGTTTGTTTTGTCCTTTACCTACTTAATTCCTCGTTTCTTATTTGCTTATTTTTCTAAAGCATAACTTGAGCTAAATACATCCCATTCCCCATTTCCTAATCCATCAAACCTACGTTACTTGTAAAAGGCTAGTATTTAGATGTTATAATGGAAGATCCCGCATCATATTTTGTATCAAAGCATGTGCATTTAGCTTGACCTTAATTAGAACTAACCTATACTATTTTACAAGGTAATAGAATAGGCTTCATTTAATTCACTAAAACTATCCTTCAAAAGTGGGATTACAACCAATGTATATAAACTAATAAGTAAATGCCCTAGGAGGTGCAATTTATGTATTCTTTATATCTCGTAATATAAAAATAACAAGATCCATAATTGAAATTGACAATTTTGTATCAACGTGATGGTTTAAAGTGGAATAAGAGTTTTATTTATCTATCAATTTTAGTTATTTGGGTTTTGGAAGTGTCAAATGAAACAAATTATCAATTTGAGTTTTGAGTTATTCTTTAGCTAATGTTTATACCTTGGAAAGTTTGTAGAACTTTTTTAAAAATTTTCGTACAATATAAAGGAAATTGGTACGTAGTTAAATTTTGATAATTGGCTTTTCTTCTTAAACTCAATATACAACCTCAATGATATAAATAACAAAATCAATTTGAGGTTGTCTAAGAAAATTGAATTTTTTTCCTAAATTAGAATTGCCGAGGTGAAGAATTTTAGATTTAATTTGTGTGAAAATTGTTTATATAAAAAAATTTATGATGCCTAATGCATTTTGTGTTTAGATATCAAACCATATATTTAATAATTAACAGAATTTAGTATGTTCAACAAATAGCAATTGATGATTTTGGTATGTAATATTTAACTATAAATAGATGATAATATGTTTCTTGTGCAAAAAAATCCGGTCTAATGATATTGATGCCAGTAATGTATTATCTTGATTTTTCTATTTTACTATATCATTAATCAACACCAATACCATTTAGTGTATATCTTTTAATTGTTTTGGCCATGTCAACCAATCATGCAAATAATCTCATTTACTTCACCTATTCACTAAATTATATCTATTTTTAAATGGTTTTATATGATTTATGTGAAAAATTAGCTAAAAAATGATTTTGAAAATAAAAATTACTCAATTAAAAAAGAACACAAAATTTATAGGTTCTTGAAGCTAAATGAGAGTTGTTAACTAGTTTTAAATATAAATTGTATGAATGATCTATAATTTATATTTAATAAATATAGTTTTAAAATTCTGTGGAAAAATATTTTTAGAATAAACAAGAAAAATAGTGATAGAAACAAAATAATATTTTTTGAAAGTAGACATTACCTTAGTTTTTCCTTATCATGTTAATACTGTTGTTAGGTTCTCCTATTTTATTTTGTTTGGGTTTTTATAAATAAACACCTGATGCATACTTTCAGATTTAATTGTTGAACATATAACAAAATAAACTTGAGTTTGAGCCTTTGTTGTTTTGCTAATCTTGTTGGTTATTCTATACAATGTAGTGGAAGGATTTATTTTAATTTTTTATAATCATAATTTTAGCACTTGGGTTTTTGAAAAATTTGTATTTGAGTTTTTCTAATTTTTTTTGTTTATTTTTGTTTTTGCGGTTTTAAAATCAATCAATCAATCAAGTACCTCCTTTTCAAAAAAACTCTTGAGTATTGTTACAATTAGAAGTGTACTTTGGAAGTAGATGTATTCACTCGCTCATCTGGAAAAGGTGTTGTTTCCTATACTAATTCAATTACGCGGGATTAATTTTAATTCTGTGTTTTTCTTGTCAATTTTCATACTGATTCAATAATGTGTGGTTTTCTCATGTTTTGCTTGATGCTAAAAGTCCTTTTTTCTTATCATCCTTTGTCCTACCGATACTTTCAGATTTTATGCTACTTAACCCATCAAGTAAAACTACTCTTTGTATAACTAGATGTTTGAACTTGACTATAGTAAAAGGTACAAATAGTGTTTCTTTTACATCATAGTTCAAGACTCTTTGGAAGCTGCGAGTCTCGAGATCCCTTTTGAGGATTTGGCTACATTCCACTTTGGATGAGTTAAACTTCAGCCAGATCCCTTTTGAGGATTTGGCTACATTCCACTTTGGATGAGTTAAACTTCAGCCAGCTCGCGTTTAGTAGAAGTGGTTGCTTTAGTTTACAGTTGGATATGACTTGTAGAGATGTGGCAGAAGGCTAATATTTTGAGTTTTGAATCGTTTTAGATGCTCAATGGCACAGTAGAGAAGATGTCCGAAAAGCATTATTGTGTGCGGAATACAAGAAGGCACAAAGAACAGCAGCGGCCAAGGTAGAACAGATGTGCAAAGGAATTGAGAAAGGACAGAGTTTTTCATCAGATTTTAATTTAGAAAGTGGGGAACTTGCTCCAATGTTTTTTCCTGGACCCTATGCAATTGCGCATCACCTAATCACTTCCTGGGCAAATCAAGGCTCAGCATTTGATGCAGTACAACTGAAACGACCTCCGAGTAGTTCAGAGTCAAATTTGTAGCTCTCAACCTTCACTCTTGCAGGAAGAGTATTTGATTCTATCCTTCACTCTTGTTTCTGAAGAGCTTAGAGACAGTATTTGATTTCTGGGTTACAAATGTTGCAATAATCATTGATTAGGAAAGCGACACCCTTTGTTATTTCTGGGAGGCTGCTTCATGGAAACATCCAGTGGGTGTAATCGATTCAGATTTTCTATTTGTTTTGTTGCAGTCCGGATTCTTGTCATCATGTGCAGTTATATAATGAAACTAGATTTTCTCCGTACCTTCTGGGATAATATTGCAACGAGTTTATGTAGATTAATACATAGCATAGGTAATCAGGGGCAGCATTCCTTTCATCCAGCTTTCTGCGTATGCTCGTCGCCAGGCTTATTTTAAAGCTTATTACTTTCAGCATTTTTTTCTGACAGATGCATTCAGCTCAAACAGTTGTATGGAATGCCATCAAGTGATCCTTGCACGCCGGCCCGGAACCCTATGCCCTCGCATAGAAGAAGAGAATTGTCACAAGTAAAATGATCCTCGCCTCAAATTCAAACCACACACCATGTTAGGAAAGAAGCAATCTGAGACTCATGGACAGCCGGAACCTGAAGTTTTCATCATTGAATGGATTACCAACGCCATAAAAAAAGAAGGATAATTTGCTCCCATCAGTCCATTAACTATAAACTAAAAGAATCACCCTTGTACTGTGTATTGTATTCACAATGAAAAACTGAAACTTTTTAGTTATACGGGTTTTTTTTTGTTTGGTTTTTTGTTTAATTTAATTTGTTAATATTAAATTTTTTTCTATTTAGTTATCACATTCTCATGACAGGGATTTCAGATTTGATGAGTTAACCTGATTTGATGGGTTAATCTAATTGATTAGTTGATTCAGATTTTTTTTCTTTTTTTTAATTAGTTTTTTTCTTCCGATAGATTTTTATTTGTTTTTTTCTTTTTTATTAATTTTTTTAATTTAATTTAGTTCTTTATTATTATTATTATTATTATTTCTATTTAGTTGTTATACTCTCATGAGACGCTTAGGTTTGGCGGCTTAATCCAGTTGATTTAGATTTTTTTTTCATTAGTTTTTTTCTTTCAATTTAATCTTTTAATATTATAACTATAACTAAAAGAGGTCAACCTTTCACTGTGGATTGCACTGTAAAAATCCACAGTGAAAGACGGATGCCTTTTAGTTATATGTTTTTTTTTTTGCTTTTTTTTAATTAATATTTTTTTGTTTAATTTAGTTCATTAATATTAATTTTTTTATATAGTTATCACACTCTCGTGACATGGATCCTAGGTTTGATAGGTTAATCTGGTTTTCTTTTACTGTGCAATTCACAGTGAAAGACGCCTTTTAGTTATAGTTTTTCTTCCCTTAATTTTTCTCTTTTTAATTGATTTTTTTTGTTTAATTTAGTTCGTTAATATTAAATTTTTTTCTATTTATTTATCACACTCTCATGACATATATCTCAGGTTTGACGAGTTAACCTGGTTTGGCGAGTTAACCCAGTTAATTTAGATTTTTTTCTTTTTCTTAATTAGTTTTTTTTCCAATAAGTTTTTTTTTTGTTTTTAATTAATCTTTTTTTTGTTTAATTTAGTTAGTTAATATTTTATTTATTTATTTAGTTATCACACTCTCATGACACGGATTCCAGGTTTGACGGGTTAACTCAATTGATTCAGATTTTTTTTTAAAAGGCTGATGCCTTTTAGTTATAGTTTTTTTTTTTTTGCCTTTTTCTTTTAAATTATTATTATTTGTTTAAGTTAGTTCGTTAATATTTTTTTTCTATTTAGTTATCATATTCTTATAACATGGATCTCAGGTTTGACAGGTTAATTTAATTTGGCGGGGTAACCCAGTTGATTTAGATTTTTTTCTTTTTCCTAATTAGTTTTTTTCTTTCGAAAGTTTTTTTTTGTTTAATTTAGTTCGTTAATATTATTTTTTTTTTCTATTTAGTTATCATATTCTCATGACACGAATCCCAGGTTTGACGAGTAAACCAAGTTTGGCGGGTTAACCTAGTTAATTCAGATTTTTTTTCTTTTTCTTCATTAGTTTTTTTCTTCCAATTTAATTTTTTAATATTGTAACTATAACTAAAAGAGGTCAACCTTTCACTATAGATTACACTGTGAAAATCCACTGTGAAAGGCAAATGCCTTTTAGTTATAGGTGTTTTTTTTTTTCTTTTTTGCTTTTTAATTAATCTTTTTTTTGTTTAATTTAGTTCGTTAATATTAAATTTTTTTCAATTTAGTTATCACACTCTCATGACACAGATCTCAAGTTTGACGGGTTAACCTAGTTGATTCAGATTTTTTTTCTTTTTCTTCATTAGTTTTTTTTTCCAATTTAATCTTTTTAATATTGTAACTATAACTAAAAGAGGTCAACCTTTCACTATGGATTGCGTTGTGAAAATCCACAGTGAAAAGCAGATGCCTTTTAGTTATAAGTGTTTTTTTTTTCTTTTTGCTTTTTAATTAATCTTTTTTTTTAATTTAGTTCGTTAAAATTAATTTTTTTTCAATTTAGTTATTACACTCTCATGACACGGATCCCAGGTTTGACGGGTTAATCAAGTTGATTTAGATTTGTTTTTCTTTTTCTTCATTAGTTTTTTTCTTCCAATTTAGTCTTTTAATATTGTAGCTATAACTATAATTAATCTTTATTTTGTTTAATTTAGTTTGTTAATATTAATTTTTTTTTTCTATTTAGTTATAACACTCTCATGCCTTTTAGTTAGTTATAGTTATAATTTAATTAATCAACTGGGTTAACCTAGTTGATTCAGATTTTTTTTTCTTCATTAGTTTTTTTCTTCCAATTTAATCTTTTAATATTGTAACTATAACTAAAAGAGGTTAACCTTTCACTATGGATTGCATTGTGAAAATCACAGTGAAAGACAAATGCCTTTTAGTTATAGTTTTTTTTTTCTTTTTAATTAATCTTTTTTTTCTTTAATTTAGTTCATTAATATTAAATTTTTTTCTTTTTAGTTATTATACTCTCATGACACGGATCCCAGGTTTGACGGATTAACCAGGTTTGGCGGGTTAACTCAGTTGATTCAGATTTTTTTTCTTGATTAGTTTTTTTCTTCCAATTTAATCTTTAAATATTGTAACTATAATTAAAAGAGTTCAACATTTCACTATGGATTGCACTGTGAAAATCCACAGTGAAAGGCAAATGCCTTTTAGTTATAGGTGTTTTTGTTTTTTTTTTAATTAATCTTTTTTTGTTTAATTTAGTTCGTTAATATTAAATTTTTTTTTATTTAGTTATCACACTCTCATGACACGGATCCCAGGTTTGACAGGTTAACCAAGTTGATTTAGATTTGTTTTTCTTCATTAGTTTTTTTCTTCCCATTTAATCTTTTAATATTGTAACTATAACTAAAAGATATCAACGTTTCACTATAGATTGCACTATGAAAATCCACAGTGAAAGACAGATGCCTTTTAGTTATAGGTGTTTTTTTTTGTTTTTAATTAATCTTTTTTTTGTTTAATTTAGTTTGTTAATATTAAATTTTTTTTTTCTATTTAGTTATTACACTCTCATGACACAGATCCCAGATTTGACGGGTTAATCAGGTTTGACGGGTTAACCCAGTTGATTCAGATTTTTTTCATTTTCTTCATTAGTTTTTTTCTTTCAATTTTTTCTTTTAATATCGATTTGATTGAGAATTAAACTTCATGAATTGTTTTGTTTACTTTTCATTAGATTATCGTGATCTCTTGAGAGAATTTTACTGTACCCCTCCTCGCAAGATACTATTCATTGGAATAGTGTTTTGCTTTGTTGTTTTTTTCTTTGTTTTTTCCTTTTCAATCAATCTTTTTTTTTTAATTTCTTTATGTAATATTTAATTTTTTCTATTTAGTTATCACACTTTTATGACATGGTTTTATAGCTAGTAAACTCACATCTAAGACTCTTTGGTCTGGTGTTTCAGCCAGACCCAAAGCTCTTGGATCTGGCATTGCAGGCAGACCTACTTAAACTTGAGTAATGCAAGTTTAATATTATTATGAATATTAAAAATATTATTATTTGTATTATAAATATTACTATTAGTATTATAATAAATATTATATCAGACATTGTAATAAAAACCAAAACTCTTAGATTTAGCTTTATAAATAAACCTAACACTCTTGGATCTTATTTTTTTAATATTTTTTATGTAAAAAAAATTAATCCGCACGTACCAAAACACTAAAGTATTTCTGAACAGTGAAATCTTGTCTTGTCTCGTGTAGTCAAGATCATTGTTGACTTTTCTACTCATCGACACGTTGAACACCCTTTCCACGATTTAGGTGAGGTATCTCTTACTCCTAGTTTAAAATATGTACAAAATTAACGTCTAGCATTGGATCTAAGGATTTCAAAGATTTATGATGTGCTAGCGTGAGAATTTGGCTTAAGCCATATGGTCGTTTAATTACCTGTAAAGTGTTTTTCTCATCAAATGAAATTTATTAGGCTAGAGAGTACATCTGTTTATCTCTATACAGACTGTCCATATCAGATGAAAAGTTTACCTATTGAATCCTAATACTAATTGTAATCAATCTAAAGCATAGCTCCTTTTATGATAAATATATCCATTCTAATCTTGAGGGGTTTAACTTAACTGGTCAGATTTTAAATTTGTTTTTTAAAAATCACCAATTCGAGTTCTACAAATCTCAGGGCCACTAAAAACTTACATGGTCGTTAACTTTAGAACCAGTAGGATTAATCGAGGTGCACGCAAGCTGACCGGACACCTACGTTAATAATATATATGAATTCTAACAGTAATGTATTACTAACTACCTCTTAATGTTGACAATTCCTGTACTGGATAGGCTTGGATAATCTAGTTCTTCACATGAACTTTTTCTTAGTGATCAGTCGCTTCATCCTAGTATTTTACGAGGATTGCTTTCTCTATAGTCAATCATGAATATTTTGGTTGATCATACTATCAATTTCAACTTTTTTCTTCTTCTCATATTTCGTCATGAAAAATTACTATTTTTATTTGATTGATACGCGGATGTTCATTTTAGGTGTAAAAACATCCCCATAACTTGATGTTTCGACTACCAGATGGTTCAATTGAGACAGGAAAAATAGGTTTTTTTTTTTTTTTTGAATTTAAGGATGACAGATGCATTGTTTTATAACATAGATGTAGGCTTAGTCTAATTTATAAGCTTAGTAACATGGGGCACCCTATCATTTTCTCGATTAGCAATAAAACAATATGAACGGGGCTTCAAAACCTGAAAGGTAATGTCCAGGGATTCAAAACCTGGAAATAAATGAGTTGCCATGACTTATATGCATGTTCTGAGGCTTTTGATGAAGCCTATAAATATACCAGGCACAAGAACAAGCTTTGTTTAGAAAAAACTTGATTAAGATTTCAGTTCATTGTGCCTGATATGGAAAATCTTCCTCCAACACCATCCAAAACAGATGAACAAACTAAAGTTTAGGACCTTTTAATTAAAGTTAACTTAGACCGAAGGTAATCCAAAACAGATGAACAAACTAAAGTTAATTAAACAGATCTGGTTAGATTTTTTTTTTTTTTGATTTACGTGGTGTGTCCGGGCCAGCTTGCGCGCACCACGACTATTCTCCAAGGTCTACTGGACATCCTGCAAGTTCAGGAGCAGGTAAGGCACCGCGGGGATGACAGGCGTGCATATAAAGGGTCGAACCCGAGACAAGGACGAAACAAGTCACACGGTTGACCATAACAGCTAGAAATTCAAGTGAAACGTGGTGGCATACTTGAAAAGGGTTGAAAAGTGAGGTGGTGGCATCGAGAAGATTTCACGTATGAAAAGGGTTGATTTTTGGGGAGTGTAACGTGGGAAGCTGCCAAAGAAAATCCAAATTAGTTCGGTATTGAAAAGGATGGCTGGCATATTAATTTGGACGCTAGCATAAGTGTAGGCCTTGAAAATGGAAGGTGCAGTGCAATTAGTGGAGGCTGAGGCTATTCTTTTGTGGACAGGAGGACGTCTAAGATTAAAGAGAAGGGGAACTGTGATATTAATTTAGGAACAGAAGGGGCTGGAGGGTGACAGATAAAAAGGGCAAAAGGTATAGGTGACTGATTAATTGAAGAGGTCGGTCGTCTTGCAGCGTGTTACTAATAATAATAATAAAAAAAAAAACTGAGAAAACTTTGATTTTTATTTGGGCAAGGTTTAAAAGAAAAAGAAAATCAAAATTTTTATTGGGTTATTAAGGAGAGATTTAATGATCTCTAATTGAATAATCATTTAATTTCAGTTTTGATTTTATTTATCGATATTAATTTTTTATTGCTTGTGATATTAATAAGGCTAGTACCTAGTTGATTACAATTGATGATTGATTGCGAGATTTTAATTGATAAAAACATTATTTTTAATTAAAGTTTGACATGGATAAATAAACTTATATTGAATGCATAGTATGTATTTGATGTATGATTTTTCAAAGTTTTAAGCTTTAATATTTGTTAAGTAAGATTGATGGCTAGTAACAACTATTTTGCTTAATTGAATTTAGTATCATCATCCACACATTTAACACACTTGATACGACCTAAGATTGAATTTCATGTTGGATTTAATTAAATTAAAATCAATAAGGGGATTAATTAATCATAATTGAGATACCTAATATTTTCTAAAATTGTTTTCTCCTTCGCTTGTTTTCAATGCATACCCTTTTTTCTTGAATTATTTAGTTTAATTAATCTTCAAACCACAATCATTCAAAATACTGATTTAATTTTCTGTTAAGCAATTTGGTTAATTAGGTTAATTTACTCTACTAGCAAATCTTTAGAACGATTACGTGAGTTTAACTTATTGTATATGCTATATGTGATTCGTGCACTTGTGGGCTTTATAAATTTAATATTTGCGTGCATGATTCGTGAGCATCACCAAGACCAACTTTTATAAGCTAATTTTACAAAAGATTTTAAAAAATATGTAGTATTGTAATCTCACACTTATAAAGACTATTTTGCTTCATGTTATGATGAAATGTTTGACTTGCAAAGAAGTCTCATAGAACATACATTACCAATCAAGTTTATATTTAATCCATACAAATAGCCTCCATAAAGAATGGTTCTAGATGTGATTGATTATGTGAAAAAAAGATTAACTGGATCCTAGAAGCTTGATTTATTAGGAAAATAACATATGCTCAATGGATATTTAATATAGTGCAAGTATTAAAAAAGAATGGAGTATGCATACATTTTAAAAACCTTAATTCTGCAACTTCAAATGACAAATATCAAATGTGAATGGTTGATATGTTGATCGATTTAGCAGTTGGCAATGAAATCCTCAACTTCATAGATGAACATTTATGATATAATTAGATCTTTATTGCAAAAGATGATGAGTTAAAGTTTGCTTTTAAATATCATGGCTCACTTGAATTTTTTAAATGGATAATGATGCCATTTAGCTTGAAAAATATTTATGCTACGTATCAAAGAGCCATGAATTTAATCTTTCACGATACAATTAACCATAATATAGAGATCTATATTGATGATATCGTGGTTAAATCAAAGTCAAATCCAACAACTTGGATGAGATAAATTCAACCTTTAAAAGGATAAGAGTATATAATCTCAAGATGAATCCACTAAAATGTACATTTAATGTACAAGTAGGGAATTTCTAGTACATCAGTGTATAATAAAAGCAAGAAAAAAATAAAATAAAGGTCATCATAAAAGCATTGCTTCCATAAAATAAGAAGGAACTATAACGCCTTATTAGAAAATTGATTTTCTAAGGAGATTCATATTGAACACTATAGAAAAGATCAAACCATTTACTAAGTTATTGAAAGAAAATAATACATTTGAGTTCTAATAGATTGAAAAACAACAAATTACTTTTTTTAAAATAAAAACTTATTAGATTCAATATTGAAAAAAAAGAAACCAGGAAAGCCTTTACTATACATATTTGCTATATAAGGATTAATTAGCAACATTTTAGTATAGAAGAATAAAGTTAAACATAAGCAAGTTGTCTATTATCTGAGTTACATTCTTATAGATGTTGAAGAACATTACACTTCAATAATAATAAAAAAGCTTTGTTTGTTTATATACATTTTCTATGTAAAGCTTTACTAGTAAGTCTTTTCAAGTAAATATGTATGTGATTTGCAAAATATTTAATAAAACATATTTGATTTAATTTAATATTTTAATTCAATCTTAATCTAATTAGATAAATTAAAATAGAATATTGGATTAGTCTATTATATGCCATCAAATAAGCTGAATATAATGGTTAAATTATGGCCTTTTAGGGGTTTTGTATGTACATAATTGGTAAAATACATCCAATTTTCTCAAAAGGGAATAATTACATCCTAGTAGCTACAAATTACTTCACTATATGGGTTGAAGCTATTTTTTATCGATCAATCAACTAAGAAATTATGATTAAATTCATTAAGGAACATAACATCCACATATTTAGACACCTAAAAACCCTCAATATTGACGAAGTATCAATATTTACTAGGAAAAATATAAAATAATTTGCCTAGGAGTATGGATTCAAATAATTCATGCTACTTCATATTATACTCATGACAATAGGCAAGTAGAATCGATGAATAAAACTTTGATTCTTAATATACATAAATTGACCACAAATAATGTTATGGCTTGATATGATGCATTGTCAGAAATACTTGGGAATATAGAAACTCACAGAAGACTTTCTTAAGAACTTAACCATTTAATTTATTTTATAGCCATGATGTTATGTTGTAAATAAAACTTATATTTATTCAATTAGAATAGTTATAAAATGTGATATAAACAATATAAATTTTCAATCTGCTATGCTAAGAGAGTTAGAGGATTTGGATAAAGTGAAGCTCACTATATTAGAGCACTTACTAGCACCTAAGAAGAAGGTTCATAAAGTATACAATAAACATGCTCAATAAAATAAATTAATTAAAGAACTGGTGTGGAAGGTCACATTAGGAGGGCTCATAAATCGATGCCAAAGTTATCAAATGATGTGCTTATTATCTAGTAAATCAAGATGACGAGATGTATTTTCTATTAATCAATGATTAATATTGAAAGAAGTACCAGATCACTCTAAAAATGAGATTTCTAAGAAAATTAAGGGATTAACTTAGAGATTACAAACTTACAAAAAAAAAAAAACTTAGAGATTTCAAGTGTGAACTAGCTCTAGATTTATATTGTTTGTGTTTTGGGTCTGATAATTAGGCCATTTTCATACTACAACATGTTTTTGTTCTTTATTCTCAATAATGAAAAAAAATATCTAAGTTATCAATAAAATAAGTTAATTAAGTTAGTAATGAGCAGTTTTGTTCACAAATTATAAAGGTAAACTTAATATTAAATTATAAAATTCAGTAGCATTCATGAAATTATGAAGAGTGCAAAGAGAATAACAATTATTCATTACAATAACAAAAAAAGCTTAGGAAAGATATCTTTTTAAAGTTCATGAGATCAAGGTAACCATAAAATTCTAATTAAAGAAATATCTTCACAATAAATGTTGTTGTTGGTAACTATGATATGGAGGATAAGTAGTGTTTCCAAAATGTTTTAATGTTTATGAACTTCCTTGTCTCTTTGTTGAAGAAAAAATAGCAAAATGTCAAGTATTTGCATATGAACATAGAACTATAAAAATGGCCAACCCTATGTATAATTTTCTTGATATAATTTATCTTTCATTGCTTTTATTTATAACCTCTACAAGTTTATTTTCTTTAATTGCTTTCTTTTATTTTTTTTGCTAGTGTAGTTTAGTCACATTATCTTCTAGATTTATTCAAATCAAGTAGAGTTCCCTATATTTTATTTGATTTGTGAGGTTGCTATTAAATTTGGCTTAGGATTCATTTCTTGATTATAGTTTCTCCTTGTTTAAAGAAAACAAATGAAGAACAATAAAATAATTGATCCAAAAAATTATCTAACAGATCAACAAAACTCTACTAAATGCATGTTAAGATTACACTTCTTAATTAAAAAAAAAACAAGTTAAAAAGAGAAGGCAGTGACCCTAAAATAATAAAATCTAAGAGGAATGTTTACAAACATTCACCATCAGTTAATTGATCGACAATGATAAATGTTGATCTATAATTTGTTCCTACTACTATTTTTAGAAAGTTTCATGTGAGATTTGGGTAGTTTTCTTCATAAATATTGGATTCTTTAAAGATTAGATAATCTTTAACTTTCCTATTAGATATGCCATCTAAGATGCCGTATCTATGCTTATGTGTCTTAATTTTGTCAAAAATAATGCATTCCACTTATAATATAAAAACTTATGTGTGATTGCATTCTTAGGTATTAAATATAAAATTGATTGTGTATAAATATCTATTTTTTACATCTTTCACACCCGACATCACGACAATCACACCTTATTTCTTAGAAGGGAAAAAAGTTTTTTTGGTTTAGAGAGGAGGGGGGGGGGGGGGGAGATCTTATGTTGAAAAGGAACCACTACATGATATTATGTTCACTAGAAAACCCCAGCTGTTTTTTAAAGTTTTAAGGTAAATGACTAGTTAAACTAAATAGAAGATAATATCACCTTAAAACATCTTATCTAGGGTAAGCTGCATCGCTTCTTATTTTCTATTTCTAATGGTCTGTTGTGTCCAATAACAGTAATCTATCTACATTGAACATAATATGTCTATTGTAATGAGTTAAACTCTAGGTGAACAAATGGGTTAAAGCCTATTCATTTTAAAGTATAAGTCATCTTTTCCACTTCTAATTGTTTGGTTAATTTATATGTTTACAACCATTTACTTATAATCATAATCTGTAACTATCAATCGTTTATCAAGCCATATAAATGAATAATTAGGCGGGCCTTTATTGGGCTCATTAAACCCAACCCAAATAATGGGAGGTTCACTTGTAATTTTTTATTGAATAAGGTGTTTATGCCCCAGACCTAAATATCCAAGTAATAAGTATTATGAGTTGATCTACTTGGAGGTAGGATCTAGTGACAATGCTTTAGACTTACTAAGAAAAAATAATACCTTCAATTGACACTTAAAAGTTATTGATGGATATTAGATTTAAATGTTAGAAAATCTGAAAGGAAAACATGTTTTAAAAACAAAAGAGACTAAGATGTTACTCCTCATTAACATTTAAGATAATAACTTATTATGAGTCTATTTATCTCAAACACTACAAGTGAATAACAAATCATTTATTTTTTTTGTAGTTTAAAAAAAGAGAAGTTTTGAAAGAGGTTTTGGAATGTCAGACTATAAAGGCCATTTTACTATGAGCTTAACCCTTAATGAGTTTTATAGATGAGTTATAAAACCCAATGTAAATTTATGAATGAGTGTGAACATTATCCTTTAATATAAAAGCAAACTCATGTATAAATAAAATAAAGGAATGACCAAAAACATCAAACATGAGCAAGATGCAAACTTTGAAAGAATCAGCTGGATGCATAAAGAATAAAATATTTGAAAACATATTGAATACATTTACAATGCACATTCATTTATAAAACACATCATGACAAAAGAATTAAACACAAAAAATTCAAGTGTCCATAAATATAAACAATCAATCTCAATATTATTCAAACCAAAAAATATCATCACAATATTCATCCAAATCAACCATAAACCCAAATAATTATTTAAAAGATATTTAGTGTTTGAAATGGACATTTCAGAGCGGTTAGAGTTTAGGGCTAAAAAGGCTAACACAATAACTAGAATAGTGCTGGAAAATTTAACAGCGGTGGCTTGAATTGCATCGTGTCATTAGGCAAACTGTAAGGAGAAGGGGCTCGTGGCCTAGTCCATACAAAGCACCACTTTTTTTTTTTTTTTTTTTTTTTTTATGGTGGTGGAGGTATAAGTCACTGCTGATATTGGAGGAAGATCTAGTCGTTCAAAGTTTGACCATTTATACCTCTAATGCTGTCTTTTCTGGACAACCTTACTTCAAATGTGTCTTTGTGCTTATTGGTAGGGAGGGGCGACACATAGACCACCTTATGTATTACACCATCCCTTGGTCTTCCTCCTGATAGTGACGATGTAGGTCACCATCATCGGTGGGAGGAGATCCAGTGACTTGAAAATTTAGATGTCATGTTGTTTTTATTTTTCCTTGTAGCAGCTAGTGTTTTGTTTTTCTTCTCTCTCTCTCTCTCTCTCTCTCTCTCTCTCTCTCTCAATTTCTATTTGATTTATGGTTTCCACGGGTTAATGTGCTTTTAGGTATGTAATGAAGGAGATCATGGTAGTCAAAATGGTGGTGGTTGGCCGGAATCCAGTGTCGGTGGGGAAGAGAAATGAGAGATCGTATCTCTTCTCTCTTTGTTCTTCTATACTTTATTTCTTTATGTATTTTTTTTTCTAAATTTTCTACACACTCTTTTTTCTCTCTTCTTATTTTTTGGCTCTTCAATAGTAGCTAGGGTTTTGTAGTTAAAAGGAAAATGGAAGAGATAAGGCTAGCTTTTTTGGTGGGTTGGTTTTTGATGTAAGTGGCTAGGTTTTATATCCTCGTGTTCTATTTCTTTTTCTCTTTATCTCTTTGTGGCTAGGATTTTTTTTGGTGGAAGAGAGGAGGTTATGTGGTGGCTCCTCTCTTTAAACACTATTCACTTCTATTTATAATCTAATTCAGGAATATTTTTACTCCTAATCCCTTATCTTAAGTATATCTTAAAAATATTTCTATTGTATATTTTTGTTGGTTATTCATTCCTCTTATCTTGCACTTTAACTTTTTGTTTATTTTTTTTTCTTATTTGATTGTCATATTTTTTGAATTATTTTTCAAAAACCACATCGACATCAATTCGATAAGAAAAGTAATTGAGAATTATGAAATAGATGCAAATACGTTGAAAATATATTTTTGAATCTTGATTTTTTAAAAAGACATCAAGAAGATAAAATAGTTGAAAATCACAAAATAGATACGTGAATGATCGAAATGCATTGAAAACACAATTATTTAAAAAAAATTAGAAAATATTTTGAAAAGGTATTCAAAATCCGGGTTATGACAACATTTGTCATAATTTTTTATTTTTAAATATAAATGATAAAATCTTTTTGAGGAAGTAAAATATTAAATTTGATCAACTTAATTTATGAGTAATTTTATGATACTCATAGAGTAACTAGTTACATTCTATTTGTTATTTTTTTAGATCAACTCTTAAAAAAGAGATAAATACAAGTTGGAGAGAAAATTCCTAAATCAAAATATTTTTATTATTTTTGGTGGGTCATGGATTTGATTTTTTTTTTCATTTATGTATATATTCATTTTTTAAGAGTAGATCCAGATAGTAATTAATAAGATATTACTAATTATTTTCTGAATACAATAAATATTTTCTTTTAAGTTATATCAAGAAGAATCTATTTGATCGAGTTTTAGAATTTTAGGATAGAAAAAAGGTTTTGGATCTTCAGATCTGGTTAGATTTCTAAACTGAAGAGGTAAATTGATTTGTGCTTGAAACTTCAAGGATAACATCGATTCATTTGAATCCTCCGTGGGCTAAATTGGACATACCCCAAACTTCAAGGGGCAAATTAAAATTTAGCCGATTATAATATAATATGCTGCGAGGCTGTGACCCTATCAGTTTCGCAAGGACACCAACCGTAGCGACTTAAATAGTCGTTGGAATTTCCAATTTATTTTTCTTTTTTCTATGTGGGGTGTGTGTATATATATATATATATATATATATATATAGAGAGAGAGAGAGAGAGAGAGAGACTTGTCCTTCTTTCTCTCTTTCGTTTTTTATTTATTTTTCTTCTGTTTAATAGCTCATTTTCACCTCTTCTCTCCTTTTTCATCTGTCTTGAACTGAAAGGAGCCCTAGAACAACCCAAGAAAAAGCAGCCTCCTTCAAAATCGATCTCTTTTCATTCACGATCTATTAAAGTGGAATCGAATTCTCAAAGGACTTGTGGTAATATCTCTTATAAACTTTTCTGCTGTTTTTGGATGATTTCTCCTATTTAAATCTCTATTATTTATGTGTTAATTCTTATAGGTAGGGATCAGATTCTTCTATCACTCATTCATTTTGCTTGTAATTTCCGGGGTTTTTTTGAAAGGTTTAGGTTTTATTTGTTTGTGATCTAATTGTGTCTGTGTTTGAGGTTAAAATTGTGGAAATAGAAACTAAGTTAAAAAGAAATGAAAAGGGTTTGATTTCTTATCTGCGATTTCTGTGCATATTCATTTAGCTTGATCTTTTGGCGGAAATAAAAAAGAAAGAAAGAAATTTGTTTAGAAATTTCACATCTTGCCATTTGATTTTTGGCAATTTGAGTGTCCTAGTTATGTTGAGAGCTTATTATTATTATTATTATTGTTTTGTGGGAAAGATGGTAAAGGCTGCTATATTTTTTTAGTGATCGTTTTTCAATTAGAACTGAAGTTTCTTTGAATCCCCTAACCAAAGTGAGGTGCAGGCATTTTTTTTCGTTGAAACCATTAGTATTTGGGAGGATAATTTGGCTGTTGGAAAGTTATAAAGCCGATTCTTTTAGGTATTGTATGTATGATCGATCATCTTGAAAACATTAATATGTACTGGCCATACTTAAGTGATTCGAAGATGTTCTGTATGTTTTGACTCCTGGAGAAAGAGAACATTGAGGGAGCTAGGTTATAATCACTTTTGTGGTGAAGAATTGTGTCTTCAACAATGCAAACTCTCTTCTGTGGCCTAGGAGTAGCAATGAATATGGTAAAAACCAAGAGTGACATTGTGTTGTGACTTGTGTAAGGTCAAGTTTGCGGCATCCTTTGTGGCCTTGGGTAAAGTTGAAGGCTAAGAGGGCTCCTGCAACTTACAACTAGTTGAGTTCAGAGATTTGTAAAGATGGGCCGTGCATGCTCCTCCTATTCAATTCCTATGTTTCTGACAATAGCTAATTCAGGACTTGGACTCCATAAACTCATTATGAATACTAGTTTGAATGATCTTGTTCGTGTCAGAGAGCAGTATGGACTGTGAACGTACCATTGTGGGGGAATCTTGGTGCACAATTGATACCATGAAGGTGATGGCTGTTGCTCAAAAACATAATTGCACTGTCATGGTGTTGGATGCAGTCAACTTGCATTTGTAACTCTCATTCTTTCTCTTCTTCTTCTTCTTCTTCAATATTATGCCACTGCCGATAGTTGTATGATCGGAGAATGCCTTCTTTTGGTGGCTGTCCATCATTCAGGGACTGGACTTTATAAACTCATTACAAGTGATAGTTCATAAGAACAATACTGATGTAAAAAGCAATATGGATTTGGCTGGGTATACTGTTAAGGTGAAGTGCCAGTGCATATCTTATTACATAATTGATGCCTTGAAGTCTGTGGCTGGACCTCCAAAACGTACTTGCACTTTAATAGTATTGAATGGTTTGTATCATCCCCACCCCCTACCCCCCAACCACCACTCTAACAAGTAAATAAAACATGGTTGTGCTTTATGTTGATTTCTTTATTGATACATTTTTTTTCAAGATGTTGTGGAGCATATAAGCTTCGGCAAGCACAGCTGATGTCTATGAACATAGGTTGTCTCACATGAGATATGTTTATTATTTTTATTTTTCCATAGTTGTTTCAGTTTATGCATAAAATCTGTATTGAATCTATCTATAAGTCTGAAATTATCAAGGGGAATATAAAGAGTATCTGTTTTCTCATAGAGAATGGTTGATGGTGGTCCATTTTTTCTCTTGTAAAGTATATCTTATGTTTATGTAATTCTCCTTTAAACTGCTGTGGATTGGAACAATTTCTTGTCTGTGTATAAATTTGCAAGTCTGCCTTGAAAAAGGATATTTTTTCTGTTAGCTGTGGCTTCTTGATCTTTTTTTCCTTTCTTTTGTTTGGGGTTGGTGTTCATGCATTTTCATGGGTTGTGTTAAACTCTAAAAGTCTATTGGGATTTCTATTTTCAGTTATTATTATTCTTTCATAGAAATGCTAGCCTTTATTTCACTTATTGGGTTTTCTTATAAATGATCTTTATGTACTTTCTTAGAACGTCGTTCATTTTGCTGCTGTAGTGTTAGGAGCACTGGTTTCTTTAGTCTTCTCTTGATATTTTTGAAGTATCAACATGCCAAAGGATAGAAGAGATCGTTCCATATCTTTTGATAGGTACAGGACATCTCCTTATACATGCAGCTCCAGTTGTTCAAGAAGATCTTCACCTAAAATCCCTTCAGATACTGAGGAGAATTTGAAGGAATGGGAAGAGGCTAGGTGCCCTGTATGCATGGAACATCCTCATAATGCTGTTCTCCTTATTTGTTCTTCACATGAGAAAGGTTGCCGTCCTTACATGTGCGACACAAGCTATCGTCATTCTAATTGTCTTGATCAGTTTCGGAAGTCATTTGCAGAAACAACACCAACAACTCCACAACCACAAGAAAGTAGGCTTAGAACCATGAATTCTCCTGCAGTCGTCAGCTCAGTATCAACAGTTATAGTTCCACCAGAAGATCGATCTGAGGAAGGATCCTTACCCACTGAAACCATTTCTTGTGAGAACAAGGTGCAGCCAAAGCTAGTATGCCCACTCTGTCGGGGGCAGATAAAAAAGTGGGTTGTCACTGAACCTGCGCGAAGTTTCATGAATGCAAAACCAAGAAGCTGTGCCTGTGAGACATGCAATTTTACTGGCACGTATTCGGATCTCAGGAAGCATGCGAGGCTTGAACACCCACTTGTTCGACCATCAGAGGCTGATCCAGAGCGGCAACGTAATTGGAGGAGGCTGGAGCGTCAGAGGGACCTTGGCGACTTGCTTAGCACCCTCCAATCTTCGTTTGGAGAAGAGAGGGGTGATGAGCCTATAGATGATGGTGGTTGGCTTACTGTATTCTTTCTTATAAGAGTTTTTAGACCTGGATCTAGTCCAAGGAGTAGTAGCTGGTCTGGCACATCAAGAGCCAGAGCACCGCTAGGTTTCAGAAGGAGAGCCACCCGGCATTGGGGGGGAGAATCATGAAGGTGAAACTGGATCTTCTTCCAGAGAGGATGACAATGATTCTTCAGATGGCGGGTCAGGCCCTTGGAGGCGCAGTGAGCGGATCAGGCGAAGGACAACGCCAGACCAGTTGTGATTGTGGAACTTTGTGGTATCTTTTTGGTTGCTTTTAGAAGATCCTACGACTGTAAGTCATGCTGCTTTCGGACTACTCTGTTGAATGATTTATATGTTCGTTCTTTGGAAATTATATAATATAAGCTGAATAAGGAAACTTTTGTGGTGTTGCAGGCGGAACATAAGGAACCAAGGTTCTTTGGCAAGCATTGGATGAAGTTCCACGAAGTATCAAATGGTTTCTCTTAGAAGTTGCTTGATTGTTTATCCTAAGAGTGAGCATATTGTAACTTGATGAAAAGAGAATTAAATAATTTATATCCTTGGCATTTGTTGTTGTTTGGGTTATGTCAAATATTCTATATTTCAATTACTAGAAAGCTGGAAATAAATTTGCTGGTTGTTGACTATGGAAGGCTGTTGTTTCGCCCAATTGCTTGACAGCAGCCCAGCTTTGTCGGGAAGAGTATAGGTAAAATGTTAATTAACATGGTTAGACGAGAAAAGAGGACGCCTGAAAAATGGCGGAATATTGGTCTATCAGTCAAAAATATTCTACCCGAGATAATATAGAAAAGATACTATCATTCAAAAATATTCTATCCGAAATATTCTATCCAAAATAAGTTGCACTGTTACTCTTGTCTTTTATATCTAATAATTTGTTATATATTATCTATTATTGATCTATCTACATGAGTTATATTGGGTCTATTGCTAGAAGTTAAAACTTAGGTGGCTGATTTATAGCCTAACCATTTTAAGGTATGGTTTATCTATTTGGTCATTTCCATTTATTATTTTGTTATAATACTTGGTGAATTGACATGTCTATACACCTTGTTATTCTTGATAATGGCATATCAAACCTTGCAAATTAACAAATTAATAACTAATGAACTTATATTGGGTCATTGAACCTAACCTAGGTCATAGGAAGGATCCATAGATAAGTTCTTGTTAAGGTTTATTATTCCTATAATATCTAAATTTCACTCGTAATATTTGCTAAATGAATGAAGATTGTATGTCATAGTTCTATCTAAACGGTGACCATCATGTGTTCATCTATTTGGAATAGGATTTGGTGACATGAAGGTCCTTTATGAACTAAGTTTTGAAAAATGACTCTTTTAGGGTTCATCTATCTTTTAGATATGTTATTTAACAATCACCTTCTTATAATTCTAACTTTACGTGTTGCTCCTCATCAATGTTTGTACATACCAGTGCTATAACTCATGTACGTACATACACAACAAATAAATAACTTTTTGGATTCTTATTAACATGCATGTACGAGAATTCATTAAAGAAGCCAATACTCCTAATTTTATGGTGAATATTGGACATAGACATTTCAAAGATATATTTTCATTTAAAAATTAAAAGGATAAGTTACTGTTTTTAAGATTCAAGATAATAGTTCATGTTGATTTCATTTATCCTAAATGTTAATAGTGAATAGCAAAACATATTTTGACATGATTTTTTATTTATTTTTTAAAACAAGGTAAGGATGGTTACTCTTCTTAATATTCAAAGTAATGACCTATGTTAAGTACATTTAGCCTAAATACAAAGAGTGAATAGCAAAATGCATTTTAAAATAATTTTTTTTTTAGAAAACACAAGGATGACTTTTCTTTTAATTTGGAATGTCAACCCATTTAGGCCTTTTTATGTGGGCTGAGACATATTAGGTTTTTTAAACTAGTTCCAAAACCCCCAAATGCATGTATGCTAGGTTTCAATTGTTTTTGTTAAAAAGCTGAATAAGGCAGCATTCATATATTGGAAAATTCACAAACATAATGAAATGGAAAGAGGCAGGATATTTATTTGAGTTAGGATTCTAACAATGCTTAAAAACACATAAAAATACAAGATGAAACTAGTCTATGTTTCTCGACTAGAAGCAGTTTTAAAGGAAACATATGAAAATTGTTTTGGAAAATCCCAGACTTAGTGAAAGATATGTCTTTTAGAAGACCTAATTTGGTTGGTCTTAGGGCGGACTTGTAAGAAACCAACTATAACACATCAATATAAGCAAATAAAACACACATCAAGTACAAAAGCCAACTATGAACATACTATAATAAAGATGCATGTTTTGTTTCTAAATCAGTAGCCCTTTCAAAGCAAAATCAACATCACATTTTGGGTCATCCATCATTGAAATAATAAAACTCAACATTTAAATGAGTTCTTACCATAACCTCAACATACATATTTTTAATTCATCAATGGCATAACACAATCAATATAAATCTATAATAGGCTCCACTATCTCAATAACTAAAAAAATATAAGATTACCCACAACATCAAACTAATGATAGCTCAAGGATGGTAACTTTAAATTTTTTTACATTTAGTAATTTCAAATTAATATCACAGGGTTATACACAACAATAAACAACAATATTAATTAAAGTGTCAAAGGTTACACATAAACAATGACATGTAAATGATAAGAGTTATACCTATACTTAAAAGCAAACAATGTTGTTAAAACAACTTGAATTTACATATTCTTAATGGTCAAACTCTTCTCTAAGATTTAGAGAAAATAAACTTACAAACCCTAATTCCTTTATCTTACTCACGATCCAATCACTCTAGTCTCTTTAATTTTTCTACTGTATTTTCTCAAAACCTTACACCTAAATTTATAAAGCAGGACCACCAACTTACCCAAAATTATCATTGGATTTCCCAATAGAAAATCAAGCCATAAAAAATAACAGATAAAAGGATATCTAGGTTTGTGGCAAGAGAGAGCACAAGATGCTCTCTCACTTGGTTCAATGAAACAACTGTTAAACCATAACCAAATAAAAAATAAAAAAAGTAAAGGATAAGGATATGATTACCTATCAATATGTGGAGAAAGGCTAACCAAGGCATGAATGATGCCAAAATTATAAAAGGATGACAATGGAGGCATGGAGAAATGATGCTAAGATCATAAGAAATGACAACGAATCATTTAGTTGAGGGTGAAAGGGATAAAAGCTAGGGTTTTTTATTAAGGAAAAAGAGAAAATAATTAGCATGACTTTTATAACCTAGCTATAAAACGGTGTCATTAGGCATGACAAAGACTCAGAATGGTCCCCAAATGTTACCATGTTTTTTTACCTTAATACATTCAAAGTTTTTATTTTTTAATTGAGCTTGAAATTCAAACTAAACAATTAGATTCTTTTAATTGAGTCCTCGTTCAAGTTTTAAAAGCCTTTTGGTTTCTTTTTATGTTCATAGTAGTCCTTAGATTTACAAACTTCTCAATTAGATCCAAAATTAGTCATAAAAATAAAAATTTGTCCCATTACGCCCTTGATTAATTAAATTAGTAGGACTTTCTATATTTTAACAATCTGACAATTTTAGTCTTTGATCCTTAAATTCCTCCGATTGCACCTAATCTTTCTTAAAAAATGTTGCCCTCTTTAATTGAAATCTAAACAATTTGTTTTCATTAACAAGTAAAGATATTTTGTGAACTTCCTTTCTTCTCCTTTTTTTTTTAGAATTTATATATTTTCTTAAATGTATATGTGGTGAAAGTGGATTATGATAGTTTTCCTCTTTTTACGATGCTTACGATACAATGTTTTATAAAAGACTTTATCTAATAAGCTTGTAAAAAACGTTTATGATAAAAATTTTAAAATATTACTAAAGTCTAAGAAACTTCATTGGGGAATTGTTTTGAAATCTTGGTCATTTAGAAAAGTGATCTAACTTATTGTCTAGGAATGACTTACTTAGCCATCATGCTAATTGAATTGAAATCTTTTGATGATCAAATATGATTCTTCTTGGTACATATTAAACTTCACCACAAATGATATGTTTGATACTATTTTAACTTGGGGTGATGGTTTGGGATCCACTGATACATGATTAGTCTTTTGACACTAGTTTGAAATCTAGCAACTCAGGATTTACCTCTTTGTACTTCTAATAATGGTTTTGAATCCACCGATGTAGGATCAATATTCTAGCACTGGTTTGAAATCTAGCAACTCAGGATTTACCTCTTTGTACTTAATGTGATGGTTTGAAATCCACCACTGGAGGATCAGTCTTCTAGCACTAGTTTGAAATTTAGTGACTCAAGATCTACTTCTTGGTACTTCTGGTGAAGGTTTGAAATCCATCAACACATAATCAAACTTGGTACTTCTGGTGAAGGTTTGAAATCCATCAACACATAATCAAACTTCTAGCACTGGTTTGAAGTCCAACGACTCAAAATTTACGTATTTGAAAGAATATGGTTCCCAATGCATGTTGAATTCTATCATAGGATTTTGTTGAAAGAATCAAATTCTTGGAATCCCTTAATCATAGGGTTGGACCTTTTAGTGCATACTTAAGTTAGAAAAAACATTTAGATCTTTGTTGACTTGGATCCATTGACACCTTATTGGACACTACTAGGGGTTTTTACTGTTAGTTTAATATGCTCTGTAGCCAATTAGTTGATTACACGTGACATTAATATATTAATGTAAATACATATTTATTATTAATAAATGCTTAATTTATATTTAATATTCATATAATATTATATTAATGAATCTAATAATTGATTTATAAATCTAGAGTAAAGATAAAATACATGAGACAAAAATGTTTTGCAAAAAAAATTTATAAAGTTGTTATATTATGGGATTTCTATTGCATCAAATTATTATTTCTAAAATGTTCATAGTCGATGCTCTCTTACATACTGGATATTTATTAGAACCGTAGAGACTGTTACATATCATGTTCTTTCCTTTATGAAATGAAGCAGTTGTTTTCATAAGTTGAGGCATAACGGATACATAAAATCAATATGTAGGTGCTTGTTATAAGATATGTACACTGAGCTAACCCGCATAAAAATTTCATATGAAAAGATCACATATGTCTATTAAAAGGCTCACGTGATGGTTGTATAAGTGATCCTTAGACTTGATATCACCAAGTTATCTTATATATATAAAAAAATATTATGCTTTGATCATGTTACATGTTATCTTAATCGAGATAACGAATGGGCAGATATTGGGTATAACATGAACTATATAAAGGTACTTGAATGATTAAGAAAAGATCCATCACCTTAGGTGAATTAGGAAAAATATTTTATTTGTTCTCAAATATTATTAATTGAGAAATCTTTGGCCAATGTGGAATGAGATTTGAAAAGAATAAATTTTATTCAAATGATTAATGACTACTATATAGAGAACAAACATGATTTAACATGATAGACATACTCCATGCTTTAATGTTAAATTAGAACATTATTGATGAAATGATATTAATTACACTATGAAATAGGTGACAGAAAGATTAAGTCAAACATCTAATGACTTTTTTAATATTTAAGGGATCATGATACGTTGCTAGACGATGCACCTGATCTTCAAATATAAATTAATCAATAGTAGAATTGATAATAAATAAATTAATTTAATTCTATTTAATTAGAATTAGAATTTATGTTTGAGCTAATATATTAGGAACCTAATAGGTCACTCACATTAAGAACCATTAGTCATAAATTAAACCATGATGATTTAATTAAGTATGACTTGATTAAAATGTATTTTAGAATTTAAAGACTAGAATATAATTAATACAGGGATTATATTTCTAGACTTAGAAAAATCAAGTCAGAACTTGATTGAGTTACTTTCTAAAATTATCTTGAATTAATATAAGAATATTATTCAAGAGGCAAATTGATATTTTTTTTAATTTATAGGGTTTTTTAAATTTCTTTATAAATAGTAAGCTATGCCTCTTATTTTTGGGTGGTTGTCTATTAGACAGAAAATTTATGTAAGTAATAAAATAGAGAGCTAGCACTCTAGACATAGCAATTTATCTCTCCTAAAATGAGATTTAGAATATTTCTCACTAGTGGTTTATATAGATTACCGTTGGAGACCGAACAATTGAATGATATGTGGTTTGCAACAACCCTAGATTTGTTTAACAAGATCTTATAGACTCTTGAATAATTTTGTTTTATTGTTTCCACTGTGTGTGTGATATTCAAGAACCCAACAATGGTATCTGAGCTTTCATTAGAGTAATTAGGGTTGTTAATCGCATGTTTAATACAATTATGAATATGTTAAATGATTATGAATATGTTTCTTGGTGCTATTTTTTAGATGCTTTTATGAGAGATTGGTGGCATTGGAAATAATTTATTTTTTATGAGCAGAAATGAGAGTGTCCTTATCTAGTCATGCTAGATTCTTCCACCCTAATTCAATTCTTCATTACGTGTTTAACATTGATGAGAGTTCTGTTAGGGATAATATACAATCTTTCCTAGAAGAAATTATAGACTCCATTAATTAAGGCTATTATGGTAATGGTTTCAAGAAGTCTTTTCACGTTGAACATTTCTTTGTTGAACCTTTGAATATATACCCTGATACTCTCATGTTCTCATTATATGATGATGAATAACTCTATTATTATTTTAGCTAGAATGCTTATGTTGAAGTGAAATATGAGTTTGGAGTTATGATCACAAAAATGAAGGATATATTAAGCTCTATGCTATGGTGTCATATGCATGCAGATCCATATAGTATTGTTGGAAGGATTTTGTGTATGACATCACATTTTTATGTCACAAGCTCTAGGATGTTTTTAACATTTTGAATGTGTTATCTAGAATTTATAAGATCATTATAGTTGTCCAAATTAGACTTTGTAAATACACATTCTTTGAAGAGGCAAGTGTGTGATATTTGATGAAAAAATAGAGAGTCTCCCATTTGGTGAGACTAGTGTTTATTCTTAGGAGATCATGCTGTCACTAATCTTATATCGCATTTAGCATTTTTTATCAGGGAGCATGCAAATGAGAGTAAGATGGAAATTAATGAAGATAGTCACCCATATGGCTAGGACCTATAAAGGAGTGCTCTTTATAACTAAAACGACTCATTTATAGAGTTGGAGTATCATGCATACTTTGCATGTCTTTTATCTTGTTTCTTCATGAAATTAAAGTTGTTTATATACAGTTGGTGCATATAATAGAGTTGCATGTTGTATTTCTTGTTGATAGAATAGAGAAGTGTAGAGTTGTTCTAGTATAAATAGAATAATATCGATAAGCACTTACATTTGATGGAAAAGTTATTGGAGAGCTAGAGGAGCTAGAGTTTCTGTGGTATGGAGATTTATTACTCTCTCTTGTCCTAAATTTTTGTTAGCCATATAAAATGCTTTTAATAAGGAATGAAAAACTTTTGTTTATTTTCCTATAGACGATGCTATTAATGAAGTTATAAAAAAAGTTCAAATAAAAAATGAATTTTCATGGTTATGTCCTTGGTTGTTGGTATGACTGAGCTGACCTATGATTGATGGACTTGACTAGTGGATGGATGCTCTCTTGAAAAAAACAAGTCCTTTAAGGAATAGAGGACCCTCTGATACTTAAGTCAATAAATATAGGAGGAAAAAATAATTTACAGAAATAAATAAATAAAATGAAGTTGTTAAGAGTGTGTATTTATGTGTAGCTTGTGTATCGCATTGGCTTGGAAATTATATGGCCTAGCCTGGATGGACTAGAATGGTTTTGTATGGACTTATATTTTGCATACATTAGCTAAGTTATTGCTTGTATGATAGACTAGTCTTTTTATTTATTTTTGACTTGTGAACTTTATTCATGGATAATGATACATATCATTGATAAAGAAGTTGATGCTCACAATTGGTTATGGAGTTGGCAATCAATTGGATGGAAAAATAATGTTTGTCGGTTCTATCCAACACTTTTCATATAGCAAAAAACTATTGGTTAGCCATGGTGGCCGTTGGTTAATGTGCTATGCCGCTATTAGTGAAAATGTAAGTGATGGTCATGTTGGGTTCTCGAAACACATACATCAGCAAAAACGATGAATTTATAAAACAATTTGGGAGTCCCAAGATCCTGTTAGACAATCTAAGGTTGTTTAAGGGTTTGAGCAAAGATTACCTAAAGATCAAATCTTCTTTCTAGGTTTGATCAACTTTTTCAAGGCTTGTTTGTCGCAAACCACAAATCATTCAAGTGTCCGTCATTTAATAGTAATCCACATAAACCACGAGTGAGAAATATTTTAAAATCCTTTTTAGAAGAGAGGGGTTTCTATGTCTATAAGTGCTAACTCTCTTTGTTATATAACTTACATAATTATTCTATACATAGAAAATATAAGGCATAACATTCTATTTATGGGGAAAACTTAATAACCTTATAAATGGTAAAATATCACTTTGCCTTATGAATAACACCATATATATCATTTCAGGATAATTTTAGAAACTTATTCAATTAAGTCTCTAATTGATTTTTCTAAGTTTAGAATTTTAATTCCCTGTATAAATTATATTATAGTCTACAATTTCTAAAACTTATTCACAATCAAGTCACACTTGATTAAATATCCCAGTTTAATTTCTGACCAATAATTCTTATTGTGTGTGACCTATTAAGTTCCTAATAAGTTAACCCAAATATAAATGATAATCCTAAATAAATTAGGATTAAATAAATTAAACAATTTAATTTATTATCAATCCAATAATTGATTTATCTATATTTAAAGATCAAGTGCATTGTTTAGCAACATGTTATAATCCTCTAAATATTAGAAAAGTCATAAGTGAGTAGACTTAACCTTTTAGTTAACAGTTTCTTAGTGTAATTATTATCCCTTCATTAAGAATGTTTTGATTTAAACATTATAGAATTGAGTGTGTATGCTCTATCAAATCATGTTTGTTTTTAACACCATAGTCATTGATTCTTTGAATAATATTTGAAACTTTTTTCAAATATCATTCCATATTATACAAGGATTTCATAATTAATACTATTTGAGAACATGTGAAATATTTTTTTTTTTATCTAATTCACTTAAGGTGATGAATCCTCTCTTAACAACTCAAATACTTTCATATGGTTCATGATATACCCAATATCTGACTATTTGTTACTTTTGATTATGACAACATGTAATCAAGATCAAAGTATAACATTCCCTATATAAGACAACTTAATGATCTCAAGTTTGAGGATCACTTACATAACTATCATGTAATCATTTCCATAAACACTGGTGATCTCTTCATACAGAATTTCCATTCAAGTTAGTTCAATATACATGTCATCTAATAAGCACCTACATGTTAGTTCTAGGCATTCCTCATACCTCATCTTATGATAACAACAACTTCTTTTTATAAAGGAAAGAACATAATATGTACAAGTCTCAACAAATCAAATTAATTTTCAATCTTAATAAAGCATTCACCGTGAACATTTAGGAACAATACTTTAATACAATAAGAATCTTATAATTATAACTTAAAAAATTTCCTTTCCAAAATATTTTTGTTCCAGAGACTTTATCTTTACTCTAGATTTATTAATCAAACATTAGATTTATTAATAAAATATAAATGAATATTAAAGATAAAGAAAGCTTTTATTAATAATAAATATGTTTTTACATTAACAAAGTCAGTGTCATGTGTATCCAATCAATTGACTACAATACATATACATGAATAGGTCAAGACCTATTAGCATAAAAAATAATGTCTGCTTTGTATAGAAAAAGGTGTATGTAGAAAACATAATGTGTGCATGAAAAGTTTGTGTGTTGATTCCTAAGAACTAAAAAAAATAAAAATACATGCATGTGTGTGTGTTGAAGTAAGATTGAATAGACTGGGTGTTGGGTATCGTTAGGTGTCAAGCTGAAATTCTAGCTAGAAAAAAGCTAGCTATTTGAACGTGGCCTAAATGGATAGAGTTCTAGTTGTTTTGGCTTAAACTAAATAAGTAAAAAGTTGGCTATTTGGCTCAGCTCAAATAGCAAATGGGTCACACGTCACTTTAGGATAATGTATGTGGCCCACTCCAATCTCCAAAGAATATCTTTCAAGATGTCAACAAGTTTATCTCATTGAGATTTGTTTTTGTGGTACCAAAAATATCATTATCAAAATTTAAGTGTGCCTTAACACTCCATTCTTTCTTTCCTTTCTTTTCCCTTTTCTATCACCTTTCTAGGTTTTTGTGCAACAATATCCTTCTCTTCTCCTAGTGTGTGTACAATTAAACATGCATGTTGGGTGAAGAAGAAAAAAATGCATGGAATAGATTTTGCAAGGAGATAAAAAGAAAGCCTTGGCACATACAATTATATTTCTTTTTCTTGTTTTTTTTTGGTAAACTTTTTACCCCATCAATATGTATCATTTTCAATTCAAATATTAATAAATGTTCATGAAAACAAGGAGAAAACACAAGGCCAAATAGTGCTCAAATTGTGTGATTTTTTCTAAGAACAATGTGGTTTTATGTATGTATTTTCCAAGTTAGATATTAAAAAATCATGGTTTAAGTTGAATGCTATTATTGATTTAGTTCAAGTCTTAACAAGTTAACACAATTAAAAGGTTTAATTCAAAAGATATCTTTAAAGTTAAAACTATGTGTTTGAGCATCATAATCTAAGTGAGGGAATATTGAATCAAGGGTTGGATTATAATACTAAATTTTTTAAGGATCAAAGTTAAAAAAGTTCAAATGATTGAGACCAAATTATAAAAGAAAAAATTTGAAAGGGTATCTTTTCAAATTTTAATTGCAATATTCAATTGCCCTATCAACAAGATATTTTGTTTTTAAAAACATCCAACTAAGTTTTTTTTAGATTTTTTTAAACCAAGCCTCTTTAGATTTTTTTAAACCAAGCCTCTTGTAGTACTATTAAATTGATTTCTCTTTATATTAATTTTAGAAGTGTATTTAATTTAAACTATATAGCAAATGTTTTGTAGTGAACGCAAATACCACTTTTAAAAAATAAATCTTTATGTTACACAATTTAATCTTTTCTATATGGTATATTTCCCTAATAATTAGATGGATTTCACTACACTTTCTTCCAATGGTAAAATACTTCAATTATTTTTTCACATATAATACAATAAAAAATCTATTATTTTCATATCAAATATGAACCAACTCCGTGAAGTTTATGTATTTTACATGGAATAAAACAAGTAGTTAATTTAAAAATAAAAAAAAATCCCAAACCCTAATAAACTTCTATCAATTTTTGTACAATAATTAATGCTATTACATTGTAGGATTATCTAATCATAATCTATTTAATAATTTGATGAACAATTGAGCATCCAAAGAGAGTCCCAAATCCTACCCTTAAATTATCAATGGAATCTGCTGGTTAAAGTTGTACCGAAACTAATCTCAAATTAACTCCCTTCTCGTTAAATAATAAAGATAATTGTGTATTTAGTGTTGATATATCCATTATCCTGTGACATTTATTAACAAGTGAGCCCAATAGAAAATTGCTAGACATCCTATCTTTTTGCGTAAAAATTGATATCTAGTGTGATGCAAGCACATTTAAAAAATACATAAAAATTCAGATCGAGTTTAATAAATTAATTTTATTTTAATTAGATAATAAAAAAAATTGATAATAATAATAGTGGATATTTAAAAAAAAACATGATAACTTGAAAAAAAAACTTTTGGAAGTTCATAATTGAATTAAAAAAATAATAATTCAAGTCAACCTAAGATAGCATGATAGACATGTAATCTGGATAATAAAAAACGAGCTAATTCAGGTTAACACGTAAAATTCATGATCTAAGTTATGAGATTAGAATAACTTAATAGAAAATAAATTGAAAAAAACCCACAAAGCTAATTTTTTTTTTATAAAAAAAACTAATGTCGAATTATGAAATAGAAAAAAATAAGTAAAAAAATGATGTTGACTCGCATTAACTTTTCAAATCTGTGGCTCATGTCATTAAACCAGAAGCACAATTTAACAAATGTGAAGCCCAATTCCTAGTAAATCAAATATTGAAGGAAGAAATCTGAAAAAAAAAAATTTTAATTATACAAAATAAAAAATAGCAATTAAAAGAATGAGGGTAAAAAATAAATTATAGGGCGAGAACAAAATTTTGATTGGAGGGTTAAATTGAAAAGAAAAATAAATTTAACAAAAGAATAAAAAAAGAATGATGATCAAATTAAAAAAAAATAATGCACTATAAAATTGGATTGAATGATGAATTTAAAAACCATCAAAACTTTTACAAAATGGCCAAGAAAAGAAATTAAAAAAAGAAAAAGGACCATATTGAAAAAAATTATACATGACAAATTAGAATTGAAGGATTAAATTGAAAGTAAATAAAATTTTAACAAAAAATCAAGGATAAAAAATAAAAATCAAATGAATTAGAATTAAAATTGAAATAACAACGGAAAAAAAAGAAAAACTAACCTATATTTTTCGGGGTAAAAGAAAGAAAGAAAAAAAACTGATTAGCGACAAATTAACCCACTATTATTCAGCATGCATTATACACCAGAAGGAAAAGTACGTGATAATGAATTCAATGACACAGTAAAAAGATATTTTATACTATTAGAAAATTGCACGGATGCCTTCGAGGCTCTGGCGTGCCGGCAACAACTTTTTGGATTATATTGTGATATTGATTTTCTATTTTTTTTTTTTGAAATTCCAATTCCTTTAGTTATATATATTGCGATATTTTATAAACTTTAAAACATTTAAATTGAGATTTTCACAATATTGTCGTCGCTACTCCGGACATAATTGGACAGATACGAAGGAAAGGGAGAGATTGGGAAGAAAGTTTGAACCGGGGAAGAATTGAAAAGAAAAGGTGGCTGCGGCCCTACCTTCCCTTTTTTCTTTTTTCTTTTTCTAACCGAAGAAAAATCTTTATATATATATATAAACAGTTGTTTTTGAGTGTGTTTTTTAAATCTCATCATCATTATAATATTTTCAACAGAAAGAGATGAACATTTTCGTTGTTTTCAAAAAAAAAAAAAAAAAAATTGCTAGAGATGGATCTGTGAGAGGCTAATCAAGTGGCCGTTTGTACAGCTGAATTGTGGATCTGGGTTAAAAATGGGGGCGGCGGAGGATATACCGAGTTCGAGCTCTGATAATGATAATTCGAATAACAGTGAGACGCAGGTGGTTTTGAATGTTTACGACCTCACCCCTCTAAACCAGTACACCTATTGGTTCGGTTTTGGGATTTTTCATTCAGGCATTGAAGGTGTGTATGCGTGTCTTCTCTCCCTTCTATTTTGGTGATTTGGTTTCTTGATTTGATGATTTTGAATATTGAAGTTTACTGTGTTAATCCCATCCAATATAATCTATACGTGCTTTGATTTTATCAATATTTTAATAACAAGATTCTCATGGCCCGCCTGAAATATGAAATTTTTGTGGCCTGGAGCTCGTCGCTCATGGTATCAATGTTTTAGAGGCTCAGATTTGGTGAGAGTACCCGTAGCCTGTGAAAACCTGTTATGTTCTTGGGAGTGAGACTAGCTTTGGCCAAGTCATAATGCATCTATAGTCTGTTTTAAAAGACGTGGATTTAACATTAGAATCTCAATGTCCATAGCCATTCCCTTAAAAATCTAATGAACTGCATTGACTTTCTCTACGTGTATGAACAGTCCATGGTAAGGAGTACGGATTTGGAGCCCATGACTTCCCTGTCAGTGGAGTTTTTGAAGTGGAACCAAGGAACTGCCCTGGTTTTATTTACAGATGTTCCATCCTTTTAGGCAGGATAACTATGCCTCCCTCTGAATTCCGAACATTCATAGAGAGTGCTGCTTCTGAGTATCATGGAGATACCTATCACCTCATCTCTAAGAATTGCAACCACTTTACAGAAGACATCTCGTGTAGATTGATAGGCAAGCGTATACCAGGATGGGTGAATCGGCTTGCTCGGCTAGGTATGGAGAATTCTTCCATCAAGTTTTTAGTTCTTCTTTGCCGCGGGAGCTTTCTTGACAATTTATTTCATTTGATTTCTGATACTAGGTTATTTAATTGATCTACTGTTTAAGGTATTTCCTTAGAGGTTAACTAGGGGACTGAGATTGAGAACCCTTTTCCTAAGGATGCAAGGCTTAAACTAATATATATAGGCTGCTATGGTTATATTATACTTGTTTTTCATTATTTTATTTATCTATTCAGATTCCAGAGGTTTCTTATGAACCCTAAGTTCTATTTTCTTGTTCTAACTTCGGTTTTATCCTAATTTAGCCATTATTCAGCTGTAATTTATGTTTTCCCCCACCCACTCTATGTCATTCCTTTCCTGAATTTCCACCGTGACTGGCAGAGAGCCAGCTGCAGTGGACTTCATTGCTATACTTTGCAAATATACATTTAGCGCGATGTGTACTTCTAAGTTATCCAGTTGGTCAAGCATATTAAGTGGTGTTTGTGCAAAAGATATTCTCAAATTAAGTTGCTTTGCGTGTTTGCTTTACTGGAGTCTCGCCTGTTGAGTTTTACTTGCAAGTGAAACACCATTTTTTCAGAAAGAAAACTAATTTAGCTATTGGTCGAAATGTCAGGTGTTCTCTGTAGTTGTCTGCTTCCTGAGAGCCTCCAAGTAACTACTGTTAAACAGCTACCTGAATACCATGAGTGCTTAGGTGAGTAATTTGTTTCTTGAATATGAACACCTTTTCTTCGTTTTCTGCAATCTGACATGTAATCCAGGGTAAACTTGACTGTACTGGTTGCATTCTTGACATTGCTGTTTCATTTCTTGGGTAACAATCCTCAGAAGAAGATGGGAGTGATTCTCTGGCAACCACCACCCCCTACGAGTCAACAGAAATTGATGATACTGATCAAGAGAAGCACTTGCTGTCACCGAGTACTGTAAGTGGGGATGTGGCTTTTGTTAAGGAGGCTCACAAATGAAGTTGTCTTCTTGATGAAAAGAGAAAATTGCCTCATAAAGTTGTTTGTGTGCTCGGAATCTGGGTTAAAGATGCCTCAACGTGGGATTTGATTAAAAGACGTGCTTTTGTTTATTTGAAGAGGCTGAAAATTATGAGGCACCGAACGATTGATGGAGTGCAAGCGGAATACATTGTTCATCCAATTGTTGCAACTCCATTAAATTCTGTATTTTTTTTTCTTTTTTTATTGTGTGTTCTTCCCACCCCACAACTTTTATTCAACTTAAATAGCTTTATTGAATAGAATGGTGTTATTCCCACAACTTCATAATCTATTTTTATAGCATAAAACAATACTAAAGTATTCTTAATAACTTAAGATTTATAATATATTTTCTTTGGTATCTAAAAAACTTTAGAGGTCATGATTTATTGAGTAATTTATTCATAAAATTCAAATCATCCATCAACTTAATGCTAAGTTTGTAAACATTTTTTTTTAATTAACTTGTATTTTTTGAAAAATAAAATCAGAAATATTTAGGCATAATCTACTCCTTTTCTTATATATTCTTGATTTTCTTAAACATATATAAAAAAGTCCGTTCTAAAATTTATATTACTTTTAAGATTTTAATGAAATAAAAGAAAAATATATATTAAGTAAAGCTATTTTAATCTCAATAATAAATAATGAAGTAAGAATAACAAAAAATGGAGTCAAAATAACACAATTCTTTTTATTTTCCCTTTTTTTATTTCATTTTATGAAATTGAATATTAGGAAGTAAGAAGTAGTTTTCTGTAGTTTTTTCAAAGGGTAAACCTAATGGGTGCCAAAAAACATTTATGTAGGACAATAATTGTCGGGGAAACCAACATGGTAATTATTATTTAAAATTAATGGATAAGAATTAATTTTTTTTTTATAGGATACTAAACTTTTAAATTTGTGAAGGAATATACTCTATATTCCTCAACTCCAAACCTTTTCTTTCTTCTCCTTAGGTTTACACTTTAGTAATATTTGTTTGTGAAACAAAACCCCAATTATAAGTTCAATTTTTTAATAATAATTTTGTAAAAAATAATTAAATTTTGGAAGAATACCTCATGAAATTTGTTTTAATGAATGATTTGAATTTTGTCATTTTTGGTGTTATATAACATCAATATAAAAAGAAGAGATTAATAATTTATTTCTTTAAAAGTATTTTAAATGACCAGTTAATAAAACATATGTTAAAAATTAAATCCTCGAGGCATGTGAAAATTATGAGAGAAAAGAAATTGTATATATTGTTAAGAGCAAATAAAAATGGAAATACAATAAAGGATGTACTATGAGATTTTAAATAAGAATTTTTGTGTCTATATTTATGCATACACGAATGTATGAATGTTATGTTTTGACATGCCTTATGTCATTACTCGTTTTTATCCATGTTTTTAATATATTTTTTTAAAATTAAAAAATACAACAAATATCAAAATTATAAAAAAATATATTTTGACATGATTTCTCTAGTCATTTTATAATTTTTGATCATTTTGTATTTTCAATTTTTTCAAAAACAAAAAGGAAAAAAGTCAATCAAACAAGAAAAAAAAAGTTTAAGTGATTAAAATATAATTGAAAAAAAATAATAGAGTCTAGTTTAGAAAAAAGATCGAATTGAAAAAGAAAAAGAGAAGCAACACTATGTTGTTAAAAAATAGAGGAAACTTTGAGAAAAAATTAAAAGTTTTTGAAAAATGTTGGAAAAATATGGAACTATGGAAGGGTGTGGAGGAGTTTAGAATTTAGGTGTGGTAGGAATATTGGGTTATTATAAATAGGAGGTTAGAGGGGAGAAAATAAAAAGACACCACATAAAAAAAACCTCATATAATTAATTTGACTCTATCAAATATTCTAAAAAAAATCACCAAACCAAGAGAAAAACACACAATAACAATCCCATGCAAAAATTACCCCTACACTTGTTTTTATCCTTGTTTTAAATATAATTTCAAAAAAATTGAAAAAATACAACAAATACCAAAATTATAAAAAAAATATATGTTTTTGAAGTGATTTGGCTAATCTCTGGTCATTTTGTAATTTTTTACCATTTTGCTTTTTATTTTTGTGTTTTTAAATTTTTCAAAAAAAAAAGAGAAAAAAACAAAATAAATCAATCAAGAAGAAAAAAGTTTTAGTGATTAAAATATAATTGAAAAATATAATAAGGTCTAGTTTAGAAAAAAAATATTGAATTGAAAAAGAAAAGGAGAGGGAACACAATGTTGTTAAAAAATAGAGGAAACTTTTATAAAACATTAGAAGTTTTTGAAAAATACTAGAAAACTATGGTAGGGTGTGGAAAAGTTTAGAATTTAGGTGTGAAAAGAATATATTGGGTTATTATTATAGGGGGGGGGGGGGACCACGTAGGAAAAGCCTCATACAATTAAAATATATACAACCAGAATTTACATATTATAATTCCTTTTAGAGTTCTACCTAAATAATGATATATTAGGAAGATATAATGTGAGTTGTCAAGATTGAGGCGGTTAGAAAGAAGTACTTGTATGGCACATATAAAATATAAAATGCATTAATACCCAAGGCCGTAATTCAATTTCAATACTTAAACTTGTATGACACACATAAAATATAGAATATAAAATACATTAATACTCAAGACTATAATTCAACTTCGGTATTTAAATAAAGGTAATTAACATAACTGTAAATCAATTTTAGAGATATCCAATAATCACACACACACACACACATAACCACATTATGGTATTCACACTTTTTTACTATATCCATACATGGTGATTCATTTATATCAAAGCGCCTTTTCTTTCTTTGCACTTATTAAGTTTCCATGTATATTTATTTAAAGGTCAATACAACATCCATACATCATCTTCAATGACTATATATTCCTCATCAGTTATATTCATCTTCCTTTCCTTTCCTTTCATTATACTTGTAAGTTTATAGATTTATTTCATGTCAATTCTCTATTAACATTTGTACCTATTAATCCACTTTCACAATATAATTTGTATTAAACACATGCTTTAGCCTTCAACAATGCAACCAACTTTTCATATCTCAATTTCTTCCCCGGGGTCCGACTATGTTGATCATCTAATAGTCCTCGTCATGAAGGAGTATTCCTTTTCATATCATTTCCCCGCTTTGAAGGTGTATTTCACTTGATATTAAATTCTCACCTCGAAGATATATTTCATATGATATTATTTTCCTACCCTGAACGTATATTTTATATGATATCGTTTTTCTGCCTCGATCATATATTTCATAAATATGGACATTTCGTATTCTAACATTTATAAGAATAACTTGGATAATAAAAAAGGTAAAGGGCAAACCTTTACATGGAGCTCCTATTATGTGTGTTCCTGAGAGAATGGGTCCCACTCTAGATGTTTCTCCTATAAATCCCAAATGATAACAAATTAACATTTCATTTGGCCAAACACAGACACACATTCATTCATTTTGCAACCAATTTAGCCTAAACATATAAGTATACAAGTTACCATAAGTATTTAACAATTTTAACCCATTTATGCAATTACAAATATACGCTAAACTAACCTATTCTTCAATAATAATATGAGCATATTTGGTTGTTCATACCTCAAAACACAAACACACCTTTGACTATCCTTTTCCCTAAAACTTTTGACAAACATCATTAATATTACACACATAACTTTTAGTCATCAATCCATCAACATACATTCACAACTGTCCTAATAGTCAACAAATACATGTCTTTAAGGCTGCCATTACAGCCCACACTTTCACACTTTTAGAGTTTCAAAACAACCCCCAATCATATGCATTTTTTTTTGCCATAACAACCTACATTCAACTATAAAAACACACTATTATAATAGCCCTTAAATTCCCCCTTTCATGCATCTTAACAACCCTCAATTATGCCCATAACACTATTTAAATCAACATAAATTGGCATATAATTATGTTGTTGTAACAACCCTTAATTATACCCATAACACTATTTAAATCAACCTAAATTGGCATATTATTATGTTGTTGTAACAACCCTCAAATGCACAGAATACTGCTCAAATCAACCTAAATTTGCATGCTTTTGTACTATTATAATAGCTTTCAATTACATATATAACGCTGCCTAAATCATCATAAACTTGTATATCTTTCTGCTATAATATTCCAATTATCATAACAACCCATATTTATGGATTTGGACTATCATAACATTCTATAAATACCTAATATATGGTTGTCAATCCAACAACATTAAGCAAAGGAGAATGAGACAACATACTACATATTTACTCACTTTTGGCTCACTCATCTACCACTTGTACATGCACATTAGTTCACAAAATAAACACTTAATTATTCAACCAAAACCAAGGTTTCCTCTCCCTTCATTTTTTTAACCAAAATATCACCCACAATAACTAACACACTTAAATTTCAAATATACCAACTCGTTTTAATGTCCTAACCTTTTAGTCAACAATTTCTATAACCCGTTTAGTCAGCAATGTTCAATGTCTAACATTTTATCAAACACATGGTGAGCATTATTCAACTAATCAATTAATAGAAATTTCACATACTCATCCTCCCTAAACACATCAACAAGAATTTATACATTATAATTCAACTCAAATGGTCATAATCCAAATCTAAACATACATAATCAAAATCAAACACACAATTAACTCCAAATTATACCCAACCCAAAACCCTGTAAATTTCACCAACATGGTCGGCCACCCATAGTTTAAAAATCCATGATTGACCTTAAATTCATCAAGTTATCTATAAATTATACCAATTCTAACATTAAATCTCCAAGAATTTTAACCAATAAGCATTTTTCTAATCAATTTTTAATTTCACATATATTAACAATGTCTTAACATCTACTAGAATTTAAGAAAAATCAAAATATATAACATAAAAATGAAATTAAAGGAAGATAAACCTTCCTACAACCTTAAATAGCACCAATTTAAAGTAAATTTGGTGAGGGTATTCAAAATCTCACCTCTTTTTTTTCCACCTATAAAAATAATTTCACAACCCTAACTAAACATTACAAACACTCAAACCTCTTTAGTTTTCATAAATTTTTAATTTAATTTTGAGTTAGAAACCACACCCTAACACCCACTTTCAAATATCTTAGTAAAAGAAGTAAAGATGAACCCTCCCCTTTCTTATTTTTTCTATCTAAATCGCTGGCTATATGGTGTTTATAAAAGAAAAAGTTTCCTTTTATTTTTCATCAATTATTACTTCACCTTTGTCCCTTTATTTTTTTTATTTTCATTAATTGACTCGAAGTTTACATAATGAAATAGGGTTTTTATATGATTAATTGTTAAATTCCTCATATTTACTAGCTATTTTCAATCGGGATACACCATTAAACCTAGGGTTACAATGCTTTCTTTTTTAAAAAGATTTTATCTACAATATGAGTAATTACCTTTCTTTGAAAATAAGTTCAAATACTTTTTTCTCATTTTCAACTCCCTTTTCCAAATCAACTCTTGGATCTAAGATTTTCTTCATACCACTTTCACCATAGAAAACATTTTATTCTATAATTTCTTTTCAATATGTTTAGTGATCTTTACTGATTTTACTTCAAGTGTCAAATCTTCTTTGATTTCGATCGGGATTTGTGGAGAAATTTGAGAAGGATCCAATTCCTCTCTTCAAAACAATGACACCTGAAATACTTTACGGGTTTTAGATTGGTGGGATGGTAATCCCAACTAGTATTCCATTGGTCCAATTCTCTTTATAATCTTAAAGGGATCGATATACCTTGAAGCCAATTTCCCCTTCTTTCCAAAACAAATTATGTTCTTCTAGGGATTTATCTTTAGAAATACTCAACACTTGTAACAAACTTTAAGGGTCTCTTTTGGTTATTAGTACAGTTTATTTTTTGTTTATCCTGAGTTTTTTTTCATCATGACCTTAATTATCTAGACCTTATTTATAGTTCATTTAAACCACCTTCAATCCCAATGATTCCCTTTCACCAACTTCATCCTAATATAATAGAGTCTGGCATTATCTCTCATATAATGCTTCAAATGGAGCTATACCTATATGTCATGATAATTGTTGTTATATACAAATTCCACTAATGACAAATAATTCTCTCAGCTACTCCATAATCTAGAATAAAGACTTTAGAAGGCCTTTTAATATCTAGATAGTCATTTCTAATTATCCGTCAGTTTGAGGATGAAAAGTTGTATTCATACTTAACTTTATCTCTAAAGCATGCTATATACTCGCCCATAATCAGGAAGTAGATCGAGGATCCTGGTCATAAACAATATACACTAGAACCCTGTATGGTTTGACCACTTTGTCAATGCATAACTTAGCTAATTTGTCCACTAAATCTGTCATTTTTATTGGTAAAAACAAGGCAGACTTAGTAAGTCGATCGACAACATTTTAAATTGCATCATTTCATCTATCACTCCTCGTAAGTCCTAACACAAAATTCATGGAGATGTTCTCCCACTTTCATCCCTGTAAAATAAGAGGCTATAATTCTCCAACCAGTTTTCGATGATCAACTTTCACTTGCTGACAAATAGCACTTCTTGTTACACATTCTGCTATCTTTTTCTTCATATTAAGCCACTAATAATATTTCATTTCCACCCACAATCACAATTTCACAACCCTAACTAAACATAATAAACACTCAATCCTTTTCAATTTCCATGAGTTTTTTTATTTAATTTTGAGCTAGAAATCACACTCTAGCACCCATTTGAAATCCTTTAGAAAAAGAAGTGAAGATGAGACCTCCCCTCTCTTAATCTCTCTCTCACTTAACCGCCAGTCATATAGTGTTTATATGAAATTTCACTCTTTTTTCATCAATTACTATTTTATCCTTGTTCCTCCAATTTTTTTTTTCTCAGGTTTACACTAATTGACTCGAGGTTTACAAGATAAAACAAAGGATTCATACAATTAATCATATAAATTCCTCATATTTACTAGTTATTTTTTTTTTTATCAAGATTTAGGCCATTAATCCTAGGGTTTACAATGAATCCAAGTACAGATAAGAAAGATTTAATCGTCATACACCCATGCTATAAAAATTAGGAAGGGAAACTAATTTATTAGGTTACATATAAATAGAGATGACCCTTTTATATCTCCATACAACCATAAACCTAAATAGGATGCCAAGTCATGCTTAACAATGTTTCTTATCTTTTAGTGAGCACCTTTATAAAGGATCATTTCTAGGAGGCCTAGGTAGGTCTTTGACCCATTTTTTTTTTTATCCAGGTCAACTTTAGTCTATCCCTCACCAAACAAGAAATCAAACAATACAAGTATTAAATATGCGTGCACTTCCTTAATATGAGGTATGTAGAGAACTAATTCAAAAGACAGTTCATAATATAAGCACACAAATCATGAGATCAACTTTTTATAATAGCCGATTGATCTTTTAAATGTATGTTTCAAGTTGTCTAAAATTTTAAATGATAAGAACATTAACCATCTTGCCCCCTATTATTAACCACCACAACATACCCATGTGTGCTCAATGTTATATAAACCCCATTGATCTCAAGATAATAAGAGAGAATACTTTTTTAACTTAAAAAACTCTCTTTAAACCTAGCTTTAAAAACATATTATATACAACTTTCTCAACTTTTTAGTGTCTTCATTAACTTAAACATTGAAGAATTCCTACTTTAACTAGAGAACTTTTTTTTATTTTGCAAAACATCCATAACCCGCATTCATTCAAGAACTCAGCCCATATCATCCTTGTTAGAAGCTCCATCATAAATTGAGGTTTTATCACCTCATCACATATCATATGTCTATTTGTTGGATTTTAATGGATCGTTTGATCACGATGGGAATTAACTAATCAAATCTGAATAAAGGGAAAAATCAATCGGGAAAAGCAGCTGGTACAGAGCCGCTTGAGACGTAGTTGACAATTCGGAGGCAAATCTGAAGCTACCTTTCTCAACTCGTGCTGGACAGGAGGAGCTTATATTCGGTCGCCTCCAAGCTCCCACAAAACCCCGATGGAAAACAGGGGGAAAATGAGAAGTAATAAGAAAATTAAACTCCTGATGGATAAACCTTGTGGTGGCAAAACAAATAATGAAACCTTGCTCGGCTTCGAGATTTCATGTTCTCTCAAGATTCATGAACCCAATAATTTCAACAAGTCAAAGCACGACACCGACATGGAGGACCCAGAATGAAACTTGAAGGGTGTTCTATTGTCTCTTTGAAGTTCCACCGTGGAAAACAGGTTTACTATGCTTTGTGTTCCATGAAACACCCAATAATTTCAGAAAAGAGTCTTCATTACGAGTTTCTGATCATGTACTCAGACCTCTGTGACGACAGACAATACAACATCAAGTCTCGAATGTGGCAATTAATATGAACGTTCAACTTTCAATGCTAAACTGCGGAAAAGCACATAAATGACTCGAACGAAATGCAATTCCCTAACTTAAAAAATGCAGTTCAACCCAACTCCTTGGTACACGAGTACCAACTTGTCACAGAGAGCACTGTATTACATGTATAACATGCCCGGAACCACTTTTGGCACCTTTATTTTGTTTGTGCCTCTGAATATTTTCTGCTTCAGTTTTTTCCCGCCCAAGCAAATCCTTCATGTATGCACAGAACGTCAAATCATGGAGAACGCCCTCCAAGCCCCAACTTAGAAGTAAGCCAAGCACAAACCTCATCCATCTCTTCAGGGATTGTGTAGTGACCAAGCCTGTATAGTGGAGCAAAAATAATCAAAAGTTGACTCCTGTATGTCACAGAGAATTGAAAAAAGATACATACCCATTGTATGCTTTGAATGTTGCATCCTGGAATCCAGTTGAAACCAAAACCCGTGAGGATTTTTCACCAAATTTGTAAGGAACCACATCATCACCTGTAATCAATTAAAGTCCAAAATCAAGATGATCACAGCATTCCCCACACCTAAGCAGACAGGTATTTGGGGATGCAATAGTGGAAGCCACACTAATGGTTGACCATTTAATGTTAATGAAAAGCTACAGAATCTCTCTAATGGTAATCTGATGTGTTGATATTGTGATTCCAATTAATACATGTCTCGTACAGAACACACCTTGTGCACAGCATACATTAGATGACACACAAAAATGCTTCACCAACATTCCAAGTGTACAAAATTACAAGATAACATTTGAACATAAATTTCCCGCAACCTTGCAGGAGGATTGCCTACTACCCAAGTGTGGCAGTCTCTCAGGTCACCATGAGTTGGACAAAATTATTGCTTCTTAAATATATGGGGATTCAAAAGCATTGATGTGAAAGTGATAAGTTTCCCTTTTAATAACCATTAATAAGGTGTGAGGTAATATAGTGATAGTGAAACAAAAAAGTTTTTTTAATGAAAAATTTATGAATCAATTAATGAAGTTCACACAATATGCTAGAGAGACCACCTTACAAAAATATGATTGTATAGGAAATTATTTGCTATATTATAATTCAAGATTTTTAGTATTTATTATTCGGAGAAACCTCAATTTAGTCCCAAACCTTTCAATTATATCAATTTTTTAATAGATGTCAGTGATCAATGGCCAATTCATCATCCCTGTCACTGAGTTTGGATGACTTTTGTTGTGGCTTATGTTTATTATATTAGTCATTGTTAATAGGCCTAAAGGTCTTGTCTTTCATCCATAGATCTTTTCAGCTTTGTCACAAATCTTCTCCTCTATGTAGAATTGTAAGACAAGTAAGGCACCTATTTATAAATTAGGTCCAAAATCAACCCATATGCTTCTTTCAATCATGCTAGCTTTTCAGCCTATATTTTTCAAGTACCAGAATCACAAATATTTGTTGCCATACATCAAAGGATTGTGATATCAAAGTCGATGAATTTAATGGTGCTAGAAATTTGAGGAAGCTGTTTTAAAGCAAGCAGATAAGAGCAGACCTATGACAGATGAAGATAATAAGAATTGACATCAAGCATGAAGAGGTTTTTACCAAGGAAAATGAGCAATTTGTGTCAACTATTGATTTTATAATGCCAAAGACATAACAATTTATCTTGAAAAATCACTCTTTGGCTTTGTGCAAGTTTTCTAAAATAAGTCAAGCAAAGCAAACTCCAAGCTTTCCTACTTGTGCATGTTCTATGAATTTTCATACTACAACATTTCAAAACTCAAGGTCCAATTTTTCTGAAGGGGAGAATCAATGACGCACTTAAGTTATGGTTAAAGATGATTTATCAACTATGGAAAATCAAAACCAAGATGTGTGATTCTTCAACAGAGAGGTTTCTAGTCTAAGAATAAGCTACAATGAATCAATGATAGGTTTCTTAGTTTAAAGGTTTGAATTTCAATCCTGGGTTATTATGTAAGAAGGGCAGAATAATAGCTTTTGCATGTTCCAATGAATCAGGGGTGTTCAAGCAACTTTCTGAATTTCTTGAAGGTCTAGCCTTATTTAAAACGTTAATGTCGTAGTGATGTAGAACAACAAATAGATCACCAAATCAAGAGACACTCAATCTTAAGGTAACCAAAACAAGAGAGAGATCTTGGGTAAAACTCAAGTTTTTATTTCGATTAATAATATGTTAAACAGAAAGTCTGCCTGTGGAGTTTATTTACATGCACCCAAATAAAATAAAAGTCCTAATAAAAGTGAGAAAATAAGAAAACTAAAATATTAAAATTAAACCCCACATTTCTTTCTAAAATAAGTAGCCCTAAAATATCTATTATGTGGGCCAACATCACTTAGTCTTAACAGTTTATTCCTATTTAGTTTCTTTCCAATCAAGTAAGAGTTGAGTTATTTTATTTTGAAGGCTTGGTGCCTAAAGTTTCTTCTTCAATCTCTTGTCCATCTATTTTCTCACAATTCTTCCTCTTGCCTTAATATTCTGCTGCTATGGTGCTGCAAGCTAATGTTCATAGCCCAATTTCTCCTTATTTCTCCCCAAACAAGTTCTATTCAACTCTAATTCAGTAAGTAATAAGCCCTAGCTCAACACAAACCTTTCATGGGACACAGATGCCAAATCTGTCCTCACCAATTCTGCACCCCAAACAATTCATAACTCTTATGTCTCTTGCAACCAACAATTAACCATCCAATCAGCTTACAAACAAATATGACTAAAATCTAACTTCTACCTTGTAACCGCTTACATAAGAGTTACTTTGAATAATTTACCTCCTTTTATTAAGATCAAAAGAATGTACTCTAAGGTGTAAACTTAAAGGTATCAAACATAGCAGAAAATATGGCCTCAAACCACAAAGAAATAGCATCATGCAGATACCAAGTGACGGTGCCAGGAAAGTAAATTATAAAATATAAGTCATAGCACAAATGATCTTGTTAACACCAGGGTCTTCTGATCATGGATTTCACAGAAGTTTACTGGTTTTGGGTAAAACACACACATATATTGTGTAATAATTGACCCACCTGTCAATTACTATATTACAGCCTGATTGCAATTAAGTAAAAACTGCTCATGCCTAGATCTTTTGATAGAGCTCCCAACCTCTTGTAAATAAGAGAACATAACAGGATATCCAATAAGATATGCATATAAGAGAAAGTGCTGAATACCTTTGCCATGACAGAGCAATATAGGCAAGGAAGCAGCACGCCTTGCGGTTTCATCCCCTCCAATTTTCTTACTCAGGTTCCTGGGAAGTAACAGAGCATAAAATTATATGCAAAGAGTACATTACAAAAGAGAAAAACAGAGAGGAAAAACCAAACTTTGAACATGGAAGCCAGCCACTTAATCCAACAATTGCACTCAAATTGGCAGGGTATGCACTGCCATCTGAGTACTTTCCAGCAGCAAAGCAGGTAGCAGAATACATAGCAGTTGCAGCACCCATGCTGAAGCCTCCAATTCCAAGTCTAACTGTCACATGGATATATTTGATATCAATATTGTGAAAAATCAGTAAGCAGTTCCAAGAGGGTATTATGATTTTGCATGATTGTCAATCGATCCATTATGCTAATGAAAAGGTATGAACTAGTCTCTCAAGTTGTTTCCTGAACCAGACTGAAGTTATTTTCCAAAAATAAGCAACATAGGATATGTCTGTGACAAAAATAGTCAAAATAATTTCCAAGTAACTCTCTCATCACATAAGAAATATCTGAAAAAGAAAACCTACTGTCAAAGGGCTCTGTTGACAGCAAATTTGCCACGTGTGCTGCTGCAGCATCCAGACCCTCTGTATCATCAGGAGCATCTTCTGAAAGGTCTCCCACATCAAACCCTGATTTGAATCATCTTTTTAATTCAGTCTACTAGCTTAAAAAAATAGGAACCATCAAAAGCCCCTTGTAAAAAAATCTTCTATCCTAAAAACCCATCAAAAACTTTTTTGTATCCCTTAAACCAAAAACTAAATTTTCTACACCAAAGTATCCAACAAGTTAAATTCCACCAAGCACTAATAAGGTTTTTTTTTTTTTTCCAGTTAATTTGACTAAAACAACCCAAAACTAAAAATGCAAAAGAATTACTATGTGAAAACCTTTGTAAAAAATTATGCTTTACAGAATACCTATTACTATCTCTCTCTCTCTCTATCTGTTTTTTTTTTTATTCCGTTTAATTCTTCCATTTGTAACTTAGAAACCATATATTGTTACAGGTTCAAATAAATATTGAATCTACCTGTTCCATTTGGTGTTGAACTTACAACCAAACAATCTTAAAATCTAACTTTTATACCCATTTTTGCACACTTAAAATTTAATCATCTAATAATTACTCCAGTAATCAACACAATTTTTTTTAACTTGTAAAAGAATGACCTAATTAATGCAACAGAATTAAGTTTCACCCCTATTCTCAAAACGATTCCTCTTTAATATGTAATATAAATAAAATAAAGGTGAATGATATGAGGAGTTGACACAGTTGGTCTAAAACATTGTTTCCTTTAAAATTCTAGTAGGACTCATATGACAGGTTTATCTGGTTGCTACGGTGATTTTATTACAATTAAGAAGGATCAAATATGGCAGAACATGAAAACTTACAAGCTGTTGATGGGAAACCCCCGAATACAGTTACAGGTTGAGTCGGTGCAGTTGGGCATATCCATTTAATCTACACCAGATAATAATGATTAGTGTGTAGTTATCAGTGATTAAAATTCCAATCATTCAAACATATGCAAAACAGTTCATGCTTCAAACAAGTATTGCTAAGTTTTTTAGTGTGCTTGTCCTTACATTTGGAAGAGGAAGAGTCTCCAAGAGCTGTGACCAGCTGCCAAACAAGATCAAACAATACATAATTTTTTTTTTAAAATAAATAAATAAAGAACAAACTCCCACCGGATGAAATTGAGCCAGTTTGATACACCCCCTCCCTCCCTCTCTCCCTCCCTCCTTTTTGGACAAGCAACCAATCTTTGTAATGATGAGAAAAGCACTAATCCTAAAGCCATTTAAAAGCTCATATAGAATATGAGAGGTGATTTGGTTATTACAAGAGAATACATTGCAAAAGCAAAAACGAAGTTGAAGTAGGGACAACCTAATACACAGAAATATGCCACAAAGAATATGCAAGGATCGTCCCTCACTATTTTTTTTTTTTATGAAAATAAAATCAAGGATGTGTGTATCTAGTGCAGAATGCCGCCTCCACCTTGTCGTCTATGCAGCCACTGCACTAGATTAAATTTCAAAGAATCTCATGCAGCTAAGTGAATGAATAATGTATTCTAGAAAAACAATTGTGAAAACACTTCCATTTACATATTCATATAGGCTAAACATATCAAAGGAGCTCCCTTCATTTTGTAGAAGATACTTACCAAAAAAATTGATATGACAAACCAATAGGTGATTGATATTTACCTTGAGCCATTATCGCCAAGCCCATGTAGCCAAACAACAGTGGCAAGGTGTTTACCTTTGGGCTTAACCACATAAGTCCTTCCGAATTCTAGAGCTCTTCTAACAGTTTTACCACCTAAATGGATGTTAAAATAGAGTTAAGTTACATAATAAAAGGTAAAATGAGTTGAAGATTAGTGTACAATGCAGAGATCATTCAATCACTACATGTTTGTTAGTGCTCCCTGTTGGTAGTCATCCATGCAGGATAAATGACATTAAGGCTATATTTGTCAAGAGGGATGGATAAGAGCAAGGATGAAATGAGTAAGGTGGAAGGATAGAGCATTATCCATCCAGTTGTTTGGTTAACAAGGGAAGGGAAGGATGAGAGTCGATTCATCCAAAATTGAAAGCATTCAAAATTACAAAGGGATGGAGTCAATCCTCTCAATTAAAATAAACCCAAATTGGGAGGTCAAGAAATTACGAGGAAGGATTGGAGGGATCCCTCCAATCCCACCTTGGTTCCTCATCCTTCTTGCCAAACAATAGATGCAATCAGTCCCTCCTATCCAATCCCTACCCTCTTATCCATCCTTCTTCCAATCCCTCCTAACAAACAGAGCGTAACTTCATTACATAGCCAAGGAAATAAAACTAACCAGAAGCCAGGGAAGGACCAGCAAAACTCATGTTATCCCCCAGAGAGATAGCCAATGCCGAAATGCTTGTTGCAATGACTGAGAAAAGCACACAACCTGCAATCAAGAAAGATAGGACCAGCTCTAAAATCGAAAAAAAATTAAGGAATTATTTATTACGAGCAGAAATTGCCTAGCCCTGATTCCAACCAATTTATAATGCTCCAAAAAGAGAGAGAGAGAGATAATACTGTGTGCTAGAAGATGGAAATGATGAACCTGATAATTATTACAAATGAAACGCACCTAACTGTTGATGGGTAGAAGACGGATCAAAAGTGAATTTAGTTAAGTTAGGGCTTTGGGAGTCTTACCAGAAGAGAAAAAGAAAAAGAAAAGATTTGCCTCTGATTTTGGAGGCTCGAAGGCCAAGGCAACAACAACCCCACAAAGAAAGAGTGTTTTTTAGGACGACAGAAGAAAAGATTGGTTATCCATCAACTCCCCTTATATATACATTCACTACACTACACGTGTACTTGTTATCTATGTTCTTTTCCTCTTATTTAAGATTGAGTAAAAAACAATAAGGGCTTCAACATGTCAATATTGTAAAATTAAAACATGGTGGAGTTGTTTTAAAACATGGAGGTGTTGTGTAGTAGTTATTTTTTAAAATATTTTTTATTTTAAAATATATTAAAATAATATTTTTTTATTTTTAAAAATTATTTTTAATATTAGTATATTAAAATAATTTAAAAATATCAAAAAAATATTAATTTAAAGTAAAAAGATAAAAAAATATAATTTTTTTATATCTTTTAAATATGAATTGATAAAAATACATTTTTTTATGGATAGAAAATACCCTTGAGTAAAAAAAAACCCAAAAAAAATCCACACATTTTGCAAGTGATAAATATTTCAATATATAACCAGGCGTATTCAAATTAGAATTTCTATGCCAATATATATTTGTTTTGTGTTCTAATAACTCAAATAGATATTTTCATTAATTGATATTGAAATTAATTACATGAATATTGGCATGTGGCCATTAATTTAATGAAATAATTAGCAGAGGGTTTTATTAAGAAAATATGAACAAAATAAATGTTATAATCGATTGATTGTTTTGTAGAATAATATGATCCAGAGATGGTACTATGACATGGTTTAAGTTGATTAATATGGTCAAGCCACTTATCTATATTTGAAATGCATTCCTGTTATTCCATTTATTTTTCTCCAGTGAAAATACTTGACATGTCTAAAGATATGCCATGTTATTTTTTGTTGTAATAAATATTAATTAAATTATCTTGCAAAGTAATATTTATAAGTATAATCTTATGCTGAAATTAAAATTTTTATTTGATTTTCAGATAAGTAAATGATAATTCCCGGTGTTAGAATTTTTATATAACTCACGATAAAAGATTAAAGGAAGTTAAAATCTCTTGGAAAAATATAGCAGCTCTGCAATTAAAAACATAGTTTACTGGAATATAATATAATGATGTTTTTATTTTTATACCCAAAAGACTTAAAATTAATTATTAAAAATATTAAAGTCTTTTTACATGGTTGAAATCTTTTAAACATTTTTGTCACAACAGATTATTCCTCATTCATCTAATTACATTAAACATTTGTTATAGAAAATGATACAATATATACAAACATTAAAGTAAATACAAAAAATCTAAATTAAAATATGGTTAGAAGATTATTAATTACAAGACAACATAAGAAATCCTAATGTTCCTACATACAAAACTTTACAAGGAAATAAATATACCTAAATGACTATAATAAAGTAGTGACTAGATCAACTATGTCTAGCCATATATGATGGACCGCAACACATGTAACATTGTAATGAATAATCTATACAATACTCATTTTCACTTCTTAAATACAAAGAAATAATGCACATCAATATAGTTCCTTAACATAAGTTAACAAAGGTTAATTTTTTAGTTCAAGTTCCTATACAGATTTCATCAAAACTCATTACACTTAATTTTTGTATACATGGTAATAATCTTAGCCAATTACCATTAGCAAGATTTATCCAATTTCAATTTCGATTTCATTTCTTTTGTCCTCATCAGAGATCAATACTTAGTATTCATAATTCACGTCCAACCGTCCCAACCATGATACTACTTTATCTCATTGGTCTCCTTTTAGACGGCCAACCATTTCTACATCCATAGTCTACGTCCAAACATTTAACTATGAATGTTTTCAACTCATATTTCATTTCCTCTTTCTTCTTTCCCTTTCTTATTGCATAACAAATACATATAAAATTAAATGTAAATTGTACAATAAAGTAAGGAGATAAGGTATCAAGCACCTACCTGCTCCTCTAATCATACGGGCTTCTCTAGGAGAAGATCTTGTCCCTAATGCCTCTTTTGTTTCATAAGAAGATTTCTATATTAATGCATCATTTAATCCCATTATCTGATTTAAATTCCAGCTATTTCAATTTCATTTATACTATTTCAATCATCAAGCTTTATTTTTTTAACCACATCATATATAATAAATTTTTTTCAACATTTTTTCCTTATTTCAATTGTCTTAACTAAAGCACATATTTGATATACCATAATTTAAACCTTATACAATCCTTTATTATATTGCTAATTTACCATTTAAACCTTTTTTATTCTTACAAGTACTTAGGATTTACGCTTCACATTATAATTCTTCCTCCTTTCCATTTGCATAAGGGATATAGTAAACCATTTTAAAACATTTTGCATTTCCAATCCATATCTATTTTTCTTCACCATATATTCAACTAAAATTTGATTCATGTTATATAACACTAATTACCTTCAAATTTTTTATCGCAAACTCAAACATAATATTTCCATAACTAACAATACAATTTTTATTTTTACTCCTAACATTATCCATTTTCTTCTCAATATAACTCACAACCATCAATACATGTTCTACGATAATTTATCTTTTTATAATTTTCTTAACAACTTCTTTATTTAATTGATTTCATATAACATTAATAATGATATTTAAATTAAAGCCCAGGCCATTTAAAATCCATATCCTTAGCAAAACTCACATTATAATTGAAATACAAACATACATATTTTATATATGTATAATCCTCCCATTTTTTTTCTATCACATACTTTGAAACAATTTAAACAATCATCACACATCAATTTACACAAATCACAAATAATGTACATATTCCCCACTCACCTTATCATAAGAATCCTAATTTAACATATACTAAAAATCCCATAAAAATAAATATAACTAACTAACTCTTTTTGAATCATTACAACACTAACAATTCACATTTATTACATACATTTTATGAGAAGTTAAATCAATTTCAACCAATTCCTTAATACTATAACATTGGTCGGCCTTTAGGTTCATTATGCCACCATGATTCTTTATTCAATTCTCCATTATTTTGCATCTATCATAACTTATTCCAACTTAATTGCTTCAATTACAACCAATTATGCAATTCCTCTATATTTCAACAATGAACCCTAACTTAAAATTTTGGGATTTTAATCAAAATCGTCTAAACTTCACTCAAATTTGGATAGATGGACTTAAAACACTTTACTTATTGATTATTTGAACTTTGACTGCCTCCCGGTTGAGTTTCCGCTAACCCTTCTTGTTCCTTTTGAAACTCTTACTTTCTCATTCTAACTCAACTTTTCCCTCACTTAATTTTTCCCCAATCTTATGTTTATGTGTTTAAAATTCAATAACCTCACTTATCTTATCCAAAAACTTTGTTTCCTCGTGGAAATTTTGGTGGAAAAATAAAAAAAGAAGGAGAAGGAAGCTTTTTTCCTTTCTCATAGCCAATGGCCTTCTATATAAAGGGAGAGATGAATTTCTTTACTTTATTTATGATTATGCCACTAGTTATGCTCCTTAAGTATTTTTCAAGTAAATCTCTCTGCCCCGATGTAACTTGGTATAGAAATTGACTAAAGTCATCCATATTCTTCCACCCTTATTTGGAACACTTTATTTCCAATTCATTTTATTTATTTATTTGATTTTATGATATTTTCTCTTGTCAATCTTCATCATTTGTGATAAATTTCGTACACTTTTGTATTGAAGAATTTATAATTTTTATGTCCATTTAACACTTATTTAGACTCATTTTTATTATCATTTATTAATTTTCTTTTAGACTTCTATGAAATTTCAAGTTTCTAGGAGTTTACATTTTAGATAAAATTTCTCTTGCCTATCAAGTTTTGAAAAATTACTCTTTATATCCTGTGTCAACAAATTTTTTTAAATATAATGAAATGACCAAATTAATTTTATATATGTTAAATTGAAAACTCATCCAAACAACAAATATGACCTTTTTTTCCCTTCAAGTGATTATTTCTCTCTTTTACACACCATTTTCTCTCTCTTTATAAACATAAATCATCAAATCAAATATAAAATCTTTTGAGGTTAGGAAATTATAGGGTCAATATTTAATCTTTGCAAATTAGAAAAACCAAATTTTCTATAAAAAACAAAATGATGCACTATATATTCAATCATTCTATTCATATCTTGAATATGAGATGCTTGCCTAATAATTTCATGGGGTTCTGTAGGGGAACGTATGAGTTTCAAAGTTTTAGATGCAATTTAGTACTTCCTAATAGTACTTGTGGCTAGGAGAAACCAAAGAGTCATTGTCAACAACACATCCAAATTCACCAAATTTTTATGCATTTTATATAGCTCATTTGTACAAAGTCTTTGAGCAAGAATATCATTGAGTTTCTTCTATTAAGAACATAGACTTCAATAATATTATTGGGTTAGATGGTTTGAATTTGTAGTCTTTTTTAAATTAAATCTTTTCACATGTTAATGAATTCAGCTTGGTGAGGAATTAAAAATTTCCAAGTTAGATAAAAGTAACATAAAAAATTCATCTTCTTAGTGCCTAATTCAAAAACACCAAGACCATATGTGTTTCATACCTTTCTTTGAAGTTTTGGCATGGAAAAATCTAGGAAATTGAGCAATGTTTAGATTACTCATATAGACAAGTCTAAAAGTACGGGTGATTTTGTTCATAAACAAATAGGAATGGGTTATGCATGTTCCAAAGTCTCCAAGTGATTATTGGGTTTGGATGGCCAGATTCTAGCGATGAGAAAAGGATGATTGTGGTGGCTAGGGTTTTTTTTTTAATAATTTGATGGCATAATTGTAATATTTCATATAAGTCCATTTTAGTCATCAAATAAAAAATAATGGCAAACCTGTAAATAATTAGACAATTTTTATTAACTTTTTTTAGTGAAGATGTTAAGTGTTAACATGCATATAAAGTTCATGATATAAAGTGTAATTTTTCAAAACTTGGTAAGCAAGTTCAATTTTGACCAAATTATAGGATGTTATAAATAGTTTTTCATATTTATCATTGAAAAGAATACAAGACAACAACTACAAAATTATAACTCATAACAATTTATTCCCTTTCTTTTAGGTTAATTCTCTTTATTGTTTAGTTATGGTATCATAACTTATTGCATAATTGCATGCATGACTACTTTAAAAAATTAATCTCTTTCACAGAACCTCTTTTACATCACAACCAACAACAAACCGTATGTTGATACTACCACGCTTTTGCAACTCTAATGGCATAGGCTTCATACTACTAATCCATAATAGTTATAGCCTTTAACATGCTTACCGTTATCTCTCTCTAAATCTTACAAACAACAACTAGATCTTTTAAAAAGCACAAGTCCAATATTTTTTGATAGGTCATGGCTTATTTAAATCCATCGATGGTAGCCGCTCATGTCTTACCAAAACCATCATCATTAATATCACCATAAAAATCAATCCATTTTATACCATATAGGTACAACATGATCAACTATTCATGAACAAAATATTTGCCTCTTTCTCCATTGAGTTACTATATTTAATTATTGGTTTTACTACATCTCATGTCATTTGAATCATTTTAGCATCGACACTAGCCTTTCCCTCTACAACACGCATTATGTTTATGCACTCTATTTTGATTGAATTGCTTTAAAAACCTGACAAAAGTGTTGCAACCCACTTACAATATGGAAAAACATATGAAGATAAACTCAAAGTTGGTTAACCTTTTGATCCTTTAAACTTTAACCTTTACCTATTCAAAGGGCTTCATGTAGAGTTTAAAGATCTTGTAACTACTCTTACTTCTCAAGCAAAATTGATATCTTTGAATGAACTGTACTCTTTACTATTAAGCCATTAGTTTATCAATGCAAACACTTTTCATCACCTTTTTATTTACAAGACAATGATGCTAAAACCTTTTATCTAATAGCTCACCTTACTCGTTCCATTACACCTTAAAAAGGTCGAGGATTATCTTTCTCCTCCTATAGTGATAAGTGCCCTTACTCTTCCTAAAGGCAATATTAATGTAACAACCTATTGCTTATATGTAACAACCTATAGGTTATATACTATTGGTCATTCTTGTATTCACGCACATGTTTACACCTTAAATTTATCATCATCCCACATGTAACAACCTCAATATATACACGCAGTTTCCACATAATTTACTTATGATTATGCCATTTATTAGGTGACTTTTTTTTTATATTCAAGTATTATGCATTTCCAATATGAAAATCTGCTCAAATTTTGGCAGAATCTCCCTTATACCATGAGATCTCAAATTATCGACTAGAACTTATTTCACTTCAATTTTCATCAAAACATAACTCAAATATTGTCGAATCATCTTGGACATTATCACATCAATGGATTAGAATAACCTCTAATCCCATCCCCTAACATTTCCAACGTCATAATTCATTTATTACAAGTATACAAATATGCAATTTATATTAAAGCATCATATATTAATTACATTCATTCATAATTTTATAATAACAAAAGAGTTGTAATATCATAAAAGTTTATTAACATATTCTAATTTAAATAGCTTAGTAAGTTTAAGGATTCTCATTATTTACAAGCCAAAATTACATTACAAAAGAAATACAATTTACATATTCATTTAATTTTAATTGTATTATGTCACTATCCATAATTTCTCTTACAAACCAATTGATCCTAACTAACATATTATGAATTTGATTCATCCTAGACCCAATGTTACTAACCTATTCCGGATATACTCTCACCCCTTCTGAGTGTATACTTTCATTTCCCATCTCTAGAAAATAACTCATCACCGGGCAATTAAGTCTCTTTACCCATTTCTCGAGCACTAGTTTCTTTACTGAATAACTAATTCCTCCACCAATTACTAGGCACTAGTCCCATTACCAAGAAGCTAGTTCATTCACCAATTACCGAGCACTAGTCACATTAACGTAAAGCTAGTTCCTTCATTTTAATTTTTTTTTTTGCATGAAATCAAAACACTTTTCTACCTTAACCATTGATTTACTCTTTAAAACTTAATAAATAAAAAGATTGAGGTGTTAAACACCTACATGTTGTTAAAGCTATTGTTGTACCTCCTTACTACTACACAACTCTGGAGACCTCTCCTGTATCAACATGTATACTACATTATTATTATTATTTTTTTCTACGACTTTATGATAAATCAACATTCTTATTCGACTTCTCCCAATTCAAAACAACCATAGTCATATTATTTACATTATAACATCACATATACAACCTTCTAAAACCAGTCAACCTAACTCATATTTATTTCAAAATAATCAAAACTATTTCAAGGAAAACATACTCATTGTAGGAATTCACACATATACTATATTTCACAAACATTAGCATAATCATATACACTTTCAATTCATCCCAAACATTTATCACACTTCACACTAACAATAGTATAAATGAGATAAAATGTATATTTTCCATTATAAACCTTCATCTATACATTAATACCCATCAATCATTTCACATATCAACAACCTTATTGAATTAGACAAATTTCATTTTTCAAATATAATATGGTCGGTACCATAACTTTCTTATACCATGATTTATTCAAAAATCTTTTCCATTTATTCCTCCCTTACATGAAAAATCAATTCATCACAATAATTTTCACCTCTAAGTTTTATAGCCATCCTTAAAGTTTCAATTCACAATAACATAACTAATTCAATCATGTTATATAATATAACTAAACTTATCTAAAATCATCTCCCACACAATATTATAGATTGATAAATCACAATTCATTTAAGCAAACACATTTCTATTACATATTAAGTGGTTCCCTCTTGGCCGACTATAAATGCCTTTAAGGTCACCATGTTTTCTTCATTAATTCTTCCTAATTTAACACCCATTACAAGTTATTATAACCCACTTGATTCAATTTATAATCAATTTGCATTTTCCCTAAACTTCTATCATAACTCTAATATAAAATTCATGATTTTAGCATCAATTTTTAATCGAATGTATTAAGGTTTGCATTTTCAAGTTTAGTGTCCCTTATCCAGTGATAATTTGAGTTTTAAAATGCAACTAGTTGAGATTTCTAGCACCCTTCTTCTTTCTCCTTTGGATTCTTATTTTTCTCTCTTTAGAACCCTCCTCCTAAATCTTTAGGTTAAGTGTTTTCTCTCTTGTTAAACTTCTCTACACTTTATTTACACTTGATTTTTCATGAGATTTTTCTAAGGAGAAGGCAAAGAAAAGAAAAGAAAAGAAGAAACCATGGTCTTCTCTTACTGCTTGTTGCCCTCTGTATAAATAATATGGGTAGTAGCCAAAATGATTTGACCATTTTGAAAAATGGTCTGTCTATTTTATTTAAATCGGTCTAGCCATTTCTTAAATCTTTAGGTTAAATGTTTTCTCTCTTGTTAAGCTTCTCTACACTCTATTCACACTTGATTTTTCATGAGATTTTTCTAAGGAAAAGGCAAAGAAAGGAAACAAAAGAGGAAACCATTTCTCTTACTATTGGCCCCATATAAATAATCTAGGTAGCAACTAAAATGGTCTGAACATTTTAAAAAATGATATGTTCCATTTATTAAATTGGTTTAGCCATTTCTTAAAATGGCTAGACTATTTCTGGTTTTGGACCAATGTATCACTTTAACCATAAACCATTCTTCTTTTATCCTCTTAACTCTTTTCTCAATTTATCATATTCATTTTATTGAACAATAATTTTCTATCACCAAAAATCATTCCATAAATTTATACCGAAATGCCCTTAACCTCTTCATCTTCTATTCACATCCATCTAGACATATTATAATAATCATTTATCCAATTTATTTTACATTTCTGGAAACATTCTAATCGGGAGTTTACATCTATCATACATGTTCTTGATATAACAAAGTCCTTACTTTTATGCATTAATTTTTTATTCATAATAATGTTTTTTCTTAAGTTCCATGATCATTTTTTTCTTCCTAAAGATTGCACTTCTAAAGCTATCCTTTTTTTCAAGCACAGTTAAAAATGGTATTTACATCATTTGTGTCCTTTTTTGCCTAGTTCTTATACCATTCTTGCTATTCATGTGTCGCCTGAACTTTGGCATCATCATTTTGGTCATCCTCACTAATATTTGTTGTGACATTTAGTTTCCAATACATATTTTTTTGTGTTATCATCTTCTTTCAATTTCAATTGTACTATTTCTCTTATGGGCAAATCTAGTAGATCAACTTTATTTCCTTTAAAACATACAAATATTTCTCCTCTAAATTTAATATTTAGTAATGTTTTGGGTCCTTTCTCTATTTTCTTGGTTGAAAGGTACTGTTGTTTTGTCATTTTTGTCGATCATTTGACTAAATTCATTTGTTTTTACCTTATATGTAAATCAAAAGTTTATGATGTTTTTATTTAGTGTTAAAAATTTGTTGAGAATCAATTTCATACTTGTATTAAAAGCTTATAAATTTAACAACTTTTGATTTAACATATGAGGTAAAAACAAATGAATTTAGTCAAATAGTGAATTTAAAATACTTTACACCTTTTTTTTTACAATTCTAGTATTATTTGTCATATCACTTTCGCTCATACTTCATACTTATTAGTAAAGAAGAATTATGAACGCCATCATCAGTATATTATTGAGACAGGACTTACACATCTTATTTAAACATCCTTTCCATTTACCTTTTAGTTATATGCCCTTGAAACCGTTGTACATCTTATTAATTAAATGCCAACTTTAATTTTATGTTTTAAAGAAACATTTGAAATGATATTTTGACTTTTTCCTCACTATACTTTACTTAAAGTTTTTGGATGCTTATAATTTCCCTATATTTGACCATACAATCATTAAAAAATGGTTTTACGATCCTTATCATGTATCTTATAAGGTTATAGTTCACTCCATATCAATTACTAATAGATGAACTTCTCACCATATTTATGTTGTTCATCATTATACTTTTCATGAATCATCATTTTTTTTTTAAATTCCTCTAGTCTAAATAATGTTTTCCCCTTTCAATCTTCTTTAGAGTTAACCTCTACTTCTACCAATTGGGTCACCTAACCTCTATCCAAGCTCTTTCACAATCTTTCTTTTTAGTCTTCTTATCTCTGTTTATTTCGTAACAAAAACCAACATGTTTTGAATCGTTTACCTTTTTGTCCTAGTCTTCCAAGTCCCTCTCACCTTCCTTTTATTAAGTTATCACTTACTCAATTGTGTCCTCTTCACCTTTATCTACCACTTCTAGCCTGAATCTTCACGTTGATCTCATTATTACTGCCACACCATCTTTTTCCCCTATCATATCTTCTTCTAATGTAAAAAATCAATATAATATGATCTTACAACCTCCTTATACTCATCTTTCTAGAGAATTAATAGCATCCTTCATCAACTATGTCCCTGAACCATCATCTTTTACAAATTTCTAAATGGAAATCTACTATGGTTGAAATTTTTTTGCCTTGGTTTTTAATGACACCTAGTCCATGGTACCAAATGATTTGACTCTTAATGTAATGAATTATAAATGGGTATACAAGATTAAACATTAGGCATATGAGACTCTTAAGTGTTATAAAGCACGTTTAATGGCCAAAGGCTATCATCAATAAAAAGTGGTTGATTTTTAAGAGACATTTAGTCTAATAGTGAAGCCTTGTACTATTCAGACAATGCTCAACATTGATATTTCTTGGGGTTAGTCAACATAACACTTTCCTTGATATATTTCTTAATATAAATGTATTTATGGATCAGTCTCTTATCTTTATTTATCCTTAGTTCCTAAACCATATTTGCAAACTCAAATGTTCTCTTTATGGTCTAAAATATATACCTAATGCATGGTTTAATAAACTAATTAGTTCTTAGGTTTTTTTAGGATTTCTTAGCTGTGATCAAAACAACTGCTTACAAAATTAATGGAAAAACCACACACTTTCATTATAATGTTGAGTAAAATATATACAAGAGAAGAGTCTACTTTTGGCAATGAATACATATGGACATTTGCTATAATTCTGGCATAATATTATCTGCAGTAAATGGAAAGATTTGCATATGTACATTTGCTATAATTCTGGCAGAATAATATCCGCAGTAAATGGAGAGATTTGTAATCGTTGGAATGCTAAGCTGTGGTGAGGATCTATTGCTTGATTTTGGCATAGTTAATACAGGTTTCCTTAATACGCCCCCGCAAGATAGGACTCCCATCAGTTAGGCCAATCTTGGATCGGAGAAACGCAGTACGCTGCCGAGATAGCGGTTTGGTTAGCAGATCTGCAAGCTGATCCTGGGTGTGAACATGCTTGACATGAAGAGAACCCTTTTGAACCAAGTCACGCACAAAGTGCAGATCAATCTGAATATGCTTCATTCGGGAGTGATGAACTGGATTAAAACTGAGGTATGTAGCTCCAAGATTGTCACATAGCAGAGAAGGTGGCGCTTTGAGTGGAAAGCCAAGTTCACTGAGAAGACTAGGCAGCCACATTGTTTTAGATGCTGCATTGGCTAAGGATCGATATTCAGCTTCTGTAGATGAACGTGCAACAACACGTTGTTTTTTTGAACTCCAGGAAATGGGATTGTGCCCCAGAAAGCTGATATAGGCAGAGGTGGAAGTGCGATCATCGACGTTACCAGCCCAGTCCGCATCAGAGTATGTTGTGAGATGCCAAGTGGTAGCCTTTTGAATGTGAATACCATGGAAGATAGTTTGCTTTAGATACCGAAGAAGGCGTTTAACTGCTATCCAATGTGTAGTAGTTGGCTTGTGCATGAATTGAGATAACTTGTTGACAGCAAAGGAAATATAAGGACGGGTGAGGGAGAGATATTGAAGACTCCCAAGGATTCATCGACATTCAGTGCTGTCAACAGAGGCAGTGCCATCATCCAGTTTTAAGGATATGCCAGTAGATAGGGGGGTGGAGACATCCTTGGCACCAATTATGCTGGTTTTGGACAACAAGTCGTGGTCATATTTTTGTTGGGACAAGAATAAACCTGCACAGGTGGAGACAACTTCCACGCCCAGAAAATAGTTAAGAGGACCCATATCTTTCAACGAAAATTGATCACCAAGCTGTTGAATAAGAGATTGCACAAAGCTGGAATCATTTCCAGTAAGCACAAGATCATCCACATATACCAACATATAACACATAACAGAGCCACAATGATAAATAAACAAGGAGGAATCAGACTTAGAATTATGAAAGCCAAGTTGATTAAGAGCATGCTTGAGTGTTGAATACCATGCCCAAGGGGCTTGTTTAAGCCCATAGATAACTTTACGCAGCTTACATACATGATGAGGGTTTTTCTGATCCTTGAACCCTGGAGGTTGACTCATATAGACAGTTTCAGTAAGCTGACCATGCAGAAAGGCATTGTTAACATCCATTTGCCTCAAAATCCAACCTTGTATGACAGCAACAGTAAGCACAGACCGAATGGTTGCAGGTTTTACAAAAGGGCTAAAGGTTTCTTTATAATCAATCCTAGGGCGTTGGTGAAAGCCTTTGGCAACAAGTCGAGCTTTGAAGCGATCGATTGTGCTATTAGCTGTTCGTTTGACACGAAAAACCCACTTACAACTGACGGGCCTGCAACCAGCTGGGGGTGGAACTAAGTCCAAAGTGCCATGTCTCATAAGAGTAGTAAGCTCATCAGACATGGCTTTACGCCAATTTGGCATGGACAAAGCTTGGGTAACACATGTTGGTTCGAGACTTTAAGGAAGAGGATGTCTAGTGACAGAATTGATTTGTTTGGGTTAAAGATATTATTTAGGGATCGGGTAGTCATGGAGTGTGTCCGATTTGATGGTGGTGGTAGTATGGTTATGGGAACTGAGGGAGACATAGTACGGGATAAAGGAGACACTGGTGGAGCTGGGTATTTTTGCTGTGAAGCAGGGGAGGGTGAAGGGGCAAGCTCACAGTTTTGCTTAATTGCACACGGGTTCGACAATGATAAAATAGGAAAATTATTTGAAGAGTGTAAAGGAACCAGAGAATGAGAGGAAAAAGGGTTACCTGGAGGAGATGATTCCATGGCGATGGCAGATTCTGAAAACACTGGTGAAGCAGAGGATGCAGGCGAGGCAGCACACAAAGGGGATGACACAGACGAAGACGAATAAGGGTCAAAGGAGGCTAAGGTTTGTTGCTCATCAAAGAGGACATGCCTGGAGAGATAGATTCTATTTGTTGTGGGTTCTAGACAACGATAGGCATTTTGGGTTAAAGAATACCCAATGAAAACACACGGAGTGGACTTGGGCTGAATTTTATGTGTGTTATAAGGTTTGATTAGGGGATAACAAATACACCTAAAAGATTTTAATTTAAGATAGTTTGGATTTGGCCAAAAAGACTTTCAAATGGTGATTTGTTTTGTAGGAGAGGAGTAGGTTGACGATTAATGAGATACGTGGCAATATGAAAAGCATGTGGCCAATATGAGAGAGGGAGATTGGCATCGTGTAGGAGAGTGAGACCAGTTTCAACTAGATGGCGATGCCGACGTTCAGAAACACCATTTTGTTGGGGTGTGTAAGGGGCAGTGGTATAATGACTAATCCCATGAAGAGAGAGAAAGGGTTTGAGACTTGTGTACTCGCCACCATTGTCAGAGTAAAGACTTTTTATTTGTGATTGAAACTGTTTCTCAACAAGTTGTTTGAATTGAGGAAAGATGCTCTTAACACAAGATTTTGCATTAATGGATAGAACCACATATATTTTGTGTAATGGTCAATGAAAATTAATTAAATAGCGAGAACCATCTAGACCAACACAATGAGCAGGTCCCCACACATTAGTATAAATAATATCAAGGGGAGCATGACTTCGAAAACTGGTAGGCTGAAAAGGAAATTGATGGGCTTTATTGATAGAACATGATGAACATAGAGAGTTCATTTTATTGTGTGCTATAGGAAGAGAAAAATGATTGACAAGATTTCTGACAATTTTAAAGGACGGATGACCGAGACGTTTGTGCCACCTGTCAAATGAGGTTTGTTCATGCACATTTGAAACAATTTTAGAGTTGGAGCCCACCAGTGAGTTCGGAAAATGATAAACGCCGCTTTCACATGCTCCTCTTAGTAATGTCGCCCCCGTAGTCTGATCCTTCACAAGAAAATAAAAGGGGTGAAACTCAAGAAAAACATTATTTTGAGAGGTGAAGTGATGAACATAAATTAAATTTTTGCAAATATTAGGAACACAAAGAGTGTCACGAAGGACAAATGTTTGTTGTGGTGATTTTAAAGTCAAGGAACCAATATGGGAGACTGCCAAACCTGACCCATCACCAATAACAACTTCATCAGTGCCATCATACTCAGAATGAATAGATAAATTCTTCAAGTCACCAGTAATATTATGGGAAGTGGCAAAATCAAGAAGCCATTTCTGATTTGCTGGTTGAGAGGTAGATGTGCAGTTGGTTGTGACTTCTGATTGATGAAGTTGTGGGCAAGACTTAGCTATATGGCCCATTTGGTCACAAAATTGGCATTTTGGTTGGTAACGCCTTTGAGGGTACCTGGTTGTGGAAGACCGCTGGTTGTCTTTGAATGAACCTTGAGGAATTTTACTGTAATTTTGAGAACAAGTGTGCCCATTTGTTTTATAAGAGCCCTTTGGATAAGACCCACCATAAGAGCCACTGTGCTGTCAGTGATGGTGATAATAATTTGCAGAGGCAACAAGCTGCTGGGTTGAAGATTCCAGACATCGTAGGTAGTTGTCATGCCCTACAAGAATGTCATGAAGCTCTTCGAAGGTCAGAGATGTTTCCCGTGCCCGAATCGGGGCAGCAATTTCTCTGAAATCAGCACCCAGTCCATTAAGAATGTAAACGGTAATATCATCATCAATGATTGGATGATCGATGAGTGTAATCTCATCGATAAGGGCTTTCACAGCCTGCGGATAAGCATGAATGGAGCGATTTCCTCGCTGAATCAAGGTAAGTTCTTCCTTGAGTTGCATGGCACGGGTTCTGAATTTACTGGCATACATGTGATGAAGTTTTTTCCAAGCCTCATGGGAAGTTTTGGAACTGGCGATGAAAGGGGTGATGGTGGGTGAGGTAGAAGCCAGAATAGCGCTCAGGATTAATTTATCTTGATGAACCCAATGAGTTTTGTTCAACTCAATGGGAGAAGCGCCAGCTGGGGAGGGACATTGGGAAACTCCATGAACGTATTCAAGAAGATTATATCCAATGAGGAGGGCTTCAAATTGTGCTCTCCATTAAGGAAAGGTGGACGACGTCAGTTTCTCATTGATTTGTGTTGTGGTGGTGAGACAATGAGTGCATTTTCGGTTGAAGAGATGGGGTGAGTGTTTGGGTGGGTTTCAGTTGTTGTTTGATCTGCAGAGGCCGGCATTTTTAAAGAAGGATCTGTTTGCTCGTGAGAGAATTAGGCTCTGATACCATAAAAGATCAAAACAATTACTCACAGAATTAATGGAAAAACCACACACTTTCATTATTGTCATAACCCATTTTTGGGACACCCAAATTTTTTTTCTTCTTCCAAATTACATTTCTTTTCCTTAAAAAAAAAAAAACCAAAACAGTGCTGTTTTGTACGGCACTGTTCCCCTTCTTCCCTGCCCATGCAGAGGCAGGGAAGAAGAAGATTTTAAATCTTTTCCCGCTCAGTTTATCTCCCTCCCACTTGCATAAAAGTGACAACAGCCCATGCTCCTACATACCCTGCCAACGTGATAAATAAAAGAGAGGGACACCATGCCCTGTAAACAGCCGGCCAACATTACTCTGCACAGGTAAGGCAGCCCGTTTTCCCCCCTGCACCACGATGGGACAGAGCAGGGGGGGTCCTTCTTTTCCTGCTTATAAATAGAGGAAGAGAGACGAAGAGAAGGGAGGACGATTTTTGGGCAGAAAGCAGAACAGAAAACAGAGGGGAGAGTTTGTTTGAGAGGAGAGGAGCTCGGGTAAAACAGAAAAAAAGGAAAGAGCAGGGGAAGACGGGCAAGCTGCAGAAACGAAAAAAAGGGAAACCAGAGGCTGCAAAATTTTGGAGAAGGAGAGAAGGGCAGTGAGAGAGAGGGAAGCAAGACGAGAGAAGGGAGAAAGGAATAGAAAACAGAGGCCAAATAGAAGAGAGGAAAAATAGAAAAAGAGAAGGAACAAAGCATAAACATGGGGGATTTTCGGGTTCCCAGCAGCTCCTCCTCTCTCTCCACAGTGGCCTTCGGCCACCACCATCCAGCATCGCTATTTCGCCACCACCACCACCACAACAACTCCATTTTGAGCCACCGAAGACAACAACAACTATACCGGCTGGAAGAAGAAAGAACAGGGGCAGAGAGAACGAAAAACAGAGGAAGAAAACAGCACAGCGAGGCAGAGGGGAGAAGAAGAAAGACCGCCGCCTCAGCCATCGTCTGCCACCACCGCTGCCCTTCACGCCAGCCAGACCACCGCCATCGCAGGTCAGCCTTCCTTCCCTTTTCTTCTTCTTCTTCTTCCTCGCTGTTCACTGCATGAACAGCGGGCGTGAATTAATTCACGCCCACTGTTCATGCAGCAGTGGGCTTCGGCCCAGATTTTTTTTTAGCCGGGTCTGGCCCAGTTCCAAAAACTTTCAAAAAATATATTTTCGGAAAAATTTGTGATTTCCCCGCGTATTTTTTACTAAATTTTGCTTAATACCAGATTTGTATTTTTATATCATAAAAATACAAATCTGGTATTAAAATACCCGGTTTTCATCAAAACTTTAAAAAAAAATTGTTTTTTTTTTCATGCATACGGCCAAGTCTCTCAAAGAAAAACAATTACATCATATTTTCATACAACAAAGAAAACTTCAAAAAAAGTTTTAGCATGCATTTTGGCTTTAATAACCAGTTTATTAAAGTCAAGAGAACATTGGCCAAAATTTCAAAAACAACAAAAATTTTATTTTGTTTGTCTTTTAGTATCCGAGGTGCGATATTACACGTAATACGTATTCCGGATATTAAATCTTTTTCCAACGTCAGAACAGTTAGGTTCTACCCCATAAGATAAGAACCTTTTTATTGAGGAGGGCTTTTCTTGAATCTTAAATAGACAGGACCAATAATTAGAAAACACGACCAAACCTTAGATTTTGATTAGACAAATAAAACAATGTAGCTTACCTTAGGTTGGGCGTATTTGGGGTGCTAATAACTTCCCTTTATGCAACCAGTCTCCGTACCCAATCTCTGAAACCAGTTAGGGTTCCTAGTGACCATAATACTAGGTGGCGACTCCCATTTCATTTTTTCCACTGATAAGAGACAAGAATTCCTTGTCTCCCCATATTTTCCAGATCCACACACAATTGAGAGTGGGTGGATGATCGCCGCGACGCCGCACACGTGCGACAATTATAATGTTGAGTAAAATATATACAAGAGAAGAGTCTACTTTTGGCAATGAATACATGTGGACATTTGCTATAATTCCGGCAGAATATTATCTGCAGCAAATGAAAAGATTTGCATATGGACATTTGCTATAATTCTAGCAGAATAATATCTGCAGTAAATGGAGAGATTTATAACCGTTGGAATGCTAAGCTGTGGTGAGGATCTGTTGCTTGATTTTGGCAGAGTTGATGTAGGTTTCCTTATTACAGTTGATACTTCCTTATACATTCTTCATTTTTTTTACTGAAGATATGATATTTCTATTAGTTTATGTTAATGACATTTTATTTACTGGTGATAATTCTATCAGACTCCAATAACAGCTCAGCCCGAAGAAAGAATGAGTGAGCATGGTCAAGAGCCTCAACATAATCCAGCGTTTGTGCAGTCAATAACACATGCACCAGCCCCGGCTGTCATGGGTGCATTTGCTAACGAATCCCAGCAGGCCAAGTCATCTGATAGCTTTGATCAAGAAAAGATAGCGGCGCTGGAAGCCATAATCAAAGTCATTGAAGGGGTAGACTTATATGATCCAGTACGGGCAGCGGAGATGTGTCTAGTCCCAAATGTGGTTGTCCTTAAGAAGTTTCGTGTTCCTGAGTTCATCAAATATAGTGGAACACAATGCCCCATGACTCATCTCAAGTCCTATTGCAATAAAATGGCAGAAGTAGTGCATGATGAAAAACTACTGATGCATTTCTTTCAAGATAGCTTAAGTGGGGCAACATTGAGCTGGTACATGAGATTGGACAACACAAAGATCCGGAGATGGAAAGAGCTGGTGGATGCTTTTATCAAGCAGTACAAGTACAACATGGACATTGCTCCCGATAGAACCAGCTTGTCTAATCTAGAGAAAAGGGATAAAGAAAGCATAAGGGAATATGCTCAAAGATGGCGAGAATCAGCTGCACAAGTCAATCCCCCACTTTTGGACAAAGAGATGGTCACTTTATTTGCTGACACACTCAAAGCACCATATTACGAGCATGTGATGGGTAGTTCGGCCCAGCAATTCATTGATGCTGTGGTAGTGTGTGAGCGCATAGAGCAAGGCGTCAAGAGTGGTAGAATTGTGGTAGCCCCCGAGAAAAGAGGCTTCGAAAGAAAGGGGGTTGACCATGTTGGAGATGACTATAGGGGTAGGAAAAACACATTCCAAAACTATCACATTCCATCCCAAATTACTACATCAACTCTTCACCTCCCACCAAAAACCCCGAGCCCCAAAACTTTCAAGCCAAAAGCCAAATTGGAAATTACCAAAGGGTCCAAGAACAACTACCTCCATTACCGCTGCCCCTGAATGAATGTACTAGAAGCTATTAAGCATCGGGCATGTAGCTCCCGAACCTCTAGCGTCTTTGCAGCCACCTTACCCTGGCTGGTATAAGCCAGAGCTCACTTGTGAATACCATGCTGGTGTTCCCGGACATAGCATTCATACTTGCAATGCCTTCAAGAGAAAGCTTCAGCAATTAATCAAGGCAGGGTGGATAGCATTCGAAGACACACCCAATGTGAACACGAACCCTCTACCTAATCATGCTGGAGCGGTGGATCAGTAAAGGCACTAGAAGCAGAATGCTCAGAAAGCACCAATGGTCAATGCAAGGTGCGAAAAAAGGTAGCCTCAATTTTGAAGGACTCAAATTTTGACCACAGTTTTTGTCCCCACAGTCAATGAGACCTCTACAAGAGCTGTTGTGGGAAGGCTAGCCTAAAAGAAGATTTATGAAAATGAAAGGATGAAGCCTGCCCTATTATTTTCTTTTGTTTGATCATTTTTGCTTCAGCCTATTTCAGTCTTGTTGGTAATTTGGCTCATAATACCACAAGATTTTCTCTGTCAAATGAGCCTTTCTTGTTAATAAGATCATGTGTTTTTCTATGTTCAGGACATGCCTCCATTTTTCTTGTTGTTTTATGCAAATAACACACTGAGTATAATTTTTACCCGCGAAACCACTGGTGTTTTCCCTTTTCTTCCCAAAACAATGCATGATCGCACATGTTCACAAAGGTTTTTTGGGAATTCAAAGTTTAGTACAAAGCAGAAATCATATTGATGTTTTTTCAAACAAACAAGTTCTGGAAATTTAAGTGATTCCTTAAAAAGGTAACCATACTCCGAGAAAACCTAAAAAAAAAAAAAAACACCATGAAGTGACTCTAAAGCTGAGTTTTATTTGAATGAATAATGAGAAATCATTTTGCATACTCGCATGAAACTAAGGCTTACCGATCCTAAATGCATGTGTTTGGAATGAAGAAAGGCCATCTTTGATAATCCTTTCACGAAGCTAAAAATATAACCTTTGCAGTCCCTTTTTTGAGCCTGGTAGTTTTTTTTGGAAATAACCTTGGCTAGGATCACACCCTACACTGGGGGGCAAGTGCGAGAGACATAACAAAAAAAAAAAAAAAACCTCAATGATTGAAAGTGCCCAAGCAACACTAGGGGGCATAAAAAAAAAAATTCTCAATCATCAAAGAGTGCCCAAACAAAACTGGGGGGCATGAAGAAAAATCCAAAAGATCGGAGCTTTAAAAATAACTGATATGAGATGCTCAACCAAACGAAGAAAAACAAAGAGAGAGAGCCCAAGCCCAACACTGGGGGGCACGATAAACCCTTTTGGAAAGACAATTCAAAAGATAAAAGGTCAGAAAACAAGCACAAGTGATCCTTAGTCTTGAAATCCCTTAAACACCTTTTGAGCTTGCAAATATCCCATTCTTCATCACCAATAGCCCAAGCCTACATTACGTGCCTAATCAAGCCCTTTCTGATCAAAGGCAAGCAATCTGGATCGGTAGGCAGTGCTTTCTCATGCAAACCAAGTCATTATTCATGCAAATAAAATAAATGCTTTGAACCGATTCGGTTCTCAATAACCCTCAAATTGAAATTTAAACTTTTTTGACAAACCAAATGTCACTTCATATTTTTTACCAAAAGCAAACAAAAAGTTTTCATCACTTCTGAAAACCTCTCCATAGGAATTACTTGAATTTCTTCAGAACGAGTTTGCTTTGAATCGAGACCAAAATGATTTCTGTGTCTGGAATAGCTTTGAAATTCCAAAATTTCTGCATGAAAACAACTCCTGGCCAAACCTTCCTTCACATAGCCTCATTCCTAAACCCGAATTGAATACTTGGGGGCATGATCAAGCTGGGGGGCAATCAAAAACTCCTGGTAGGGCTGGCTTCAAAATTCCCTTTCTAAGAAAAATACCTGGCAAAATTAGCAACCCTTGAGACAAAAGGTGGAGGATAAAGAAGTATGATGATATCAAGTCCTTCCTAGAGGTCAAGATCACAAGATATGATTCGAGTAAGTAAGAGCGAAAAAGTCATCGAAGTCTATTGCCAACACTCCAACTTTTGAGAAAAGAAAGACACCATGAAGAAATGGGGACCTATATTTCTCAGGTAAGTATACATGCATATTAATCATAATGCATTGTTTTCAACATTTCAGCAAATTGTTAATCATTCATCAAACTTTTTAGGTAGTGCGTTTTCTAACCCTACCTCTTCCTTTTGAGTGCGCCTTTGAGCCCTCATTTTCTTTTGAGTGCGCCTTTGAGCCCTCACATCTCAGGTAGTGCGTTTTCTAACCCTACCTCCTTTCGAGTGCGCCTTTGAGCCCTCACCAACTTTTTTCTGGGTAGGTCACCCATTACAACTCGACCATTCTCCATGTTTTTTTTTCTGGGTAGGTCACCCATTACAATTCGACCATTTCTCCACCTAGGTAGGTCACCTATTACAACACGACCACTCTTTCATTTTCCCATTTCTTGGGTAGGTCACCCATTATAATTCGACCATTCTACATGTTTGTTTTATTTGGGTAGGTCACCCATTACAATGAGACCATTCCTCCACTTGGGTAGGTCACCCATTACAACACGACCACTCTTCCCTTTTTCTATTTTTGGGTAGGTCACTCATTACAATTCGACCAATTCTCCATGTTTTTTTTATCTGGGTAGGTCACCCATTACAATGAGACCATTCTTCACACCTGGGTAGGTCACCCATTACAACACGACCACTCTTCATTTTTTCTATTTTTGGGTAGGTCACCCATTACAATGAGACCATTCCTCCACTTGGGTAGGTCACCCATTATAACATGACCACTCTTCCTTTTTCCTATTTTTGGGTAGGTCACCCATTACAACTCGACCATTCTCCATGTTTTTTTTTTATCTGGGTAGGTCACCCATTACAATGAGACCATTCCTTCACCTGGGTAGGTCACCCATTATAATGAGACCATTCTTTCTTTTTCTACTTGGGCAGGTCGCCCATGAAAATAGACCAGGGTAAGTGTGAGTGTGTGGGCTGGTCGCCCCTGAAAATAGACCACTTTGAGTATGCTTGGGCAGGTCGCCCATGAAAATAGACCACGACTAGTGTGAGTGTGTGTGGGCAGGTCACCCATGAAAATAGACCAGGGTAAGTGTGTGTAGGCTGGTCGCCCCTGAAAATAAACCAAAATGAGTGTGAGCTTGTGTGGGCAGGTCGCCCGTGAAAATAGACCAGTGTGAGTGTAGGCTGGTCGCCCCTGAAAATAGACCACTGTGAGCATATGTGGGCAGGTTGCCCAAGATAATCAGATCATTTTCTTTCCTTTTGTTTTCTTTACAAACTTACTACGCAAAGTCTTTGCTCCGTAAGCATTGTAAAGAGGGGGGCAACTGTCATAACCCATTTTTGGGTCACTCCCAAATTTTTTTTCTTCTTCCAAATCACATTTCTTTTCCTTAAAAAAAAAAAAACCAAAACAGTGCTGTTTTGTACAGCACTGTTCCCCTTCTTCCCTGCCCATGCAGAGGCAGGGAAGAGGAAGATTTTAAATCTTTTCCCGCTCAGTTTATCTCCCTCCCACTTGCATAAAACTGACAACAGCCCATGCTCCTACATACCCTGCCAACGTGATAAATAAAAGAGAGGGACACCATGCCCTGCAAACAGCCGGCCACCTTACTCTGCACAGGTAAGGCAGCCCGTTTTCCCCCCTGTACCACGATGGGACAGAGCAGGGGGGGTCCTTCTTTTCCTGCTTATAAATAGAGGAAGAGAGACGAAGAGAAGGGAGGACGATTTTTGGGCAGAAAGCAGAACAGAAAACAGAGGGGAGAGTTTGTTTGAGAGGAGAGGAGCTCGGGCAAAACAGAAAAAAAGGAAAGAGCAGGGGAAGACGGGCAAGCTGCAGAAACGAAAAAAAGGGAAACCAGAGGCTGCAAAATTTTAGAGAAGGAGAGAAGGGCAGTGAGAGAGAGGGAAGCAAGACGAGAGAAGGGAGAAAGGAATAGAAAACAGAGGCCAAATAGAAGAGAGGAAAAATAGAAAAAGAGAAGGAACGAAGCAGAAACATGGGGGATTTTCGGGTTCCCAGCAGCTCCTCCTCTCTCTCCACAGTGGCCTTCGGCCACCACCATCCAGCATCGCCATTTCGCCACCACCACCACCACAACAACTCCATTTTGAGCCACCGAAGACAACAACAACTATACCGGCTGGAAGAAGAAAGAACAGGGGCAGAGAGAACGAAAAACAGAGGAAGAAAACAGCACAGTGAAGCAGAGGGGAGAAGAAGAAAGACCACCGCCTCAGCCATCGTCTGCCACCACTGCTGCCCTTCACGCAGGCCAGACCACCGCCATCGCAGGTCAGCCTTCCTTCCCTTTTCTTCTTCTTCTTCTTCGTCTTCTTCTTCTTCTTCCTCGTTGTTCACTGCATGAACAGCGGGCGTGAATTAATTCACGCCCACTGTTCATGCAGCAGTGGGCTTCGACCCAGATTTTTTTTTAGCCGGGTCTGGCCCAGCTCCAAAAACTTTCAAAAAATATATTTTCGGAAAAATTTGTGATTTCCCTGCGTATTTTTTACTAAATTTTGCTTAATATTGATTTGTATTTTTATATCATAAAAAGACAAATCTGGTATTAAAATACCCGGTTTTCATCAAAACTTAAAAAAAAAATTGTTTTTTTTTCATGCATACGGCCAAGTCTCTCAAAGAAAAAAAATTACATCATATTTTCATACAACAAAGAAAACTTCAAAAAAGTTTTAGCATGCATTTTGGCTTTAATAACCAGTTTATTAAAGTCAAGAGAACATTGACCAAAATTTCAAAAACAACAAAAATTTTATTTTGTTTGTCTTTTAGTATCCGAGGTGCGATATTACACGTAATACGTATTCCGGATATTAAATCTTTTTTCAACGTCAGAACAGTTAGGTTCTACCCCATAAGATAAGAACCTTCTTATTGAGGAGGACTTTTCTTGAATCTTAAATAGACAGGACCAATAATTAGAAAACACGACCAAACCTTAGATTTTGATCAGACAAATAAAACAATGCAGCTTACCTTAGGTAGGGCGTATTTGGGGTGCTAATACCTTCCCTTTACGCAACCAATCTCCGTACCCAATCTCTGAGACCAGTTAGGGTTCCTATTGACCATAATACTAGGTGGCGACTTCCATTTCATTTTTTCCACTGATAAGAGACAAGAATTCCTTGTCTCCCCATATTTTCCAGATCCACACACAATTGAAAGTGGGTGGACGATCGCCGCGACGCCGCACGCGTGCGACAATTATAATGTTGAGTAAAATATATACAAGAGAAGAGTCTACTTTTGGCAATGAATACATGTGGACATTTGCTATAATTCCGGCAGAATATTATCTGCAGCAAATGAAAAGATTTGCATATGGACATTTGCTATAATTCTAGCAGAATAATATCTGCAGTAAATGGAGAGATTTATAACCGTTGGAATGCTAAGCTGTGGTGAGGATCTGTTGCTTGATTTTGGCAGAGTTGATGTAGGTTTCCTTAATACAGTTGATACTTCCTTATACATTCTTCATTTTTTTTACTGAAGATATGATATTTCTATTAGTTTATGTTAATGACATTTTATTTACTGGTGATAATTCTATCTTTCTTCAACATCTTATAACTGTTTAGGTACTAAGTTTGCTATTCTTGACTTTGGCCCACTTCATTATTTTTTACTATTGAGGTTTTTTCAATTATAAATGGTACATTGCTAAATTTTTAAAGAAAGTCATAATGTTTGAGTGTAAACCAGTTGTTACTCCTATTGTATTGGGTTCTTCTTGATCCAAATCAATTAGTTTTCCCTATCTAGATCCTAACCTAATTTAGACAATTAGTGGGTGCTCTCCAGTAACTCATCCTCACATAACTTGCATATATTTTATGGTTAACAAGGTATATTAGTTTATGCATTGTCTTACTAACATTTATTGGTTTGGCAATTAAGCATATCTATCATTATCTATTTGGTACTTTGTCCTTTGGTTTCCATTTGACTCATTAGAATGATCTCTCTTAATGGATTTAACGATTATGATTTGACTGTAATGTATATGATTACAAGTCTTCTAGTGGTCATGCAATTTTTCTTGTACGAAACTTGATCTCTTAAAAATATGGTAAATAATGCATTGTTGCTCAGTCTTTTATGTAGTCAAAGTATAAAGCCATTGTTAATGTTGCTGTAAACGTACAATGGGTCAAGTCTCTACTTCTTGAACTTGGAATTTCTTGTACAGGTCCTCCTATTCTATGGTGTAATAACATAAGAGCTATTTATTTTAAAGCCAATCTGGTTTTCCATGCTCATATAAAACATAAAAGATTGATTTTTACTTTGTCCACGACATGGTTGCTAGCAAGAATCTCAAGGTTTAATTTTTAGCTTTTGATGATCAAATTGCTAATATTCTCGCTAAACCTCCATCATCATCTTGGTTAATATTTATACGATCTAATTTTAATGTTATGGCTTTCCCATTCAACTTGTAGGGGAGTATTGAAGAAAAGCGATCAAATATAACTCTAGTCCCAATCCTAGTTATCTGTTGTATTTCATTATTACTATATCTATTATATCTGGGTTAGATATAGTTAGTTGTCTATAACCATATACATACATACAAACACACACACACACACACACACACACACACACGTGTGTGTGTGTGTGTTACACATGTATATATTTATTATTAAAAAGAATCAAGATTATCTATAAGATTATATATCACAACAATTTCTTCTATTTCCCTTAAACTAACTCTCTCTCATTCTCTTGAGTTAATTCTTTTCATTAATTATTAAATAGTGCTATCACATTAATTTTTTCCTATTTGTAAACCAATATTACATGCCACTCGCTTATTCAAATACAAATAGTAGAAAAAAATAGAGGATTCTTGACAAAAGCCAAACCTAGCCTTCCCCTCACCCTTTTATTGGGTGACAAAACACTTTCAAAAAAGCTCTAAGATTTCACATATAATCAATCTCTCACCAATTCTCCCAATTTCAATAAATCTTATGTATAGATAATTCTCTCTACAATCTCTCTTTCTAGATTGTCTCTCACTCTCTTAAGAATTAGAGACTTGTACCATTCTCTCTGTTCCACTAGACTTTTTGTTCTTTTTTGTTGAGCTTTCTTTACAAGCCTATATCATAACTCAATTTTGTCATAATTGAAGTTTATTTTTACCCTGTTCATTTTACACCACTATATGGTAACATGGTATGCTCAAAGTTTTTTTTTTTGTTTTTTTTTCTTTGCGATCTAAATTCAGAATCTTTGATTTGTCTAACCCCCATGTGCTGCAAACTTTGGTTTAAACATATCATTATTTGTTTTGGTACTTTAGGATTTGACTTTCAATCTTTATTAGTTTTGCGTGATAAAAGATTGGTATCATAAATCGAATTCACTGTTTCTCCAAAAATACACAATTTTAGTTGATTTTTTTTGGTTTTAAATAACTTTAATGTGAAAAAAAAGTTAAATTAGCGTAGAAAGTGAATTTTGATTATAAGAAAGGACCTTGTACTTTAATCAAAGCAAGCCAATCCAAGCCCTTTCTTTTATGAATCTTCTTTTCTGATCATCAATATGTATACTATCATGCATTTTAGAGTTAAGACTACATGGACAATTGTTAAGCCTGCTTTATCCTTTCTTTAAGGAACCAAATACTTTGGTTCGTTGGATGAGGCCTTTATTGAACTTACTCTGAAAAGTGAGTGATGAGAAGCTTTTTTGGAGGGTTCATTTTTTCTTTAGATAAAAAAGTATCCTTTTAAAAGAGTTTTTAAGATTGCATTTATATTTCTTATCACAATCGACATTGCGGCGACTCGCCCTCTTTCCTATAAAGAGGAAAGGTTTTTTTGTGTTAAGAGGGGGGGGATGTCTTATGTTATAAAAGAGTTGCCACTTATTATTATGATCACAAATGGGTAATTGGGTACGCCTATGTTAGACTAATTAAACCCAACCCATATCTTAGAATGATTTATTGCTAAACATTTTGTTTCTGCAACAATGGTCTTATAGATAATGCCTTGTTCAAGTTCATTTATTCTATAATACCAAGATTCAGTCGCATTTTTTACTAAAGAAGGATTTTGTAACCTAGTCCTAAAATATCTTAGCAATACTATTATAGATTGATTTACTTGAAGATAGGATCTAGTGGCATGGGTTCTTTGGGCTTATTAAGAAAACTTAATACCTCAAATTGGTACTTAGATATAATGGATGAATATTAGACTAAAAGGCTTAATATTTAAAAAACAATAAGAGACAGAGGTGTTATTCCTTATTAATATTTCAGATAATAACTTGTTATAAATATATTTATCTTAAACATTATGAGTGAAAAATAAAAAAAATATTTTTTATATTGTTTTTTTAAAAGGGTTTTGGAATGTCAGCTTATAAGGACCTATTTAATTTGGTTCGAACCTCAATGTGTTTTATAAATAAATTATAGAACTCAATATATAGAGAATATGATGAAAACACATTTTTTCAAGATTTTATTTTTTAGAAATATTGGAACATAAAATCAAGAATCTCTATTGCATATAAACTTTGTGAAATTGATATAAAAAGAGAAGTTTGCATGATTTTTTTTAAAAGTAAGCTTATTTGGTGAGAAGTTGGATCCATATCCAAATGATTTTAAAACATTTGTTTTTAGCATGAACAAGCATAAGAATACACAAATCCTAGATGACAACTTAAACCTTAATAAAGGATCTCAAGTCTCATATTATTCATTCATGAATCAAAATCACATATTAAATTCTATTTTTTTTTTATTTTAATATAAGAGGCATGAAAAATCTAAATGACACACAAATAAACCCTAAAAGCCAAACTTTAAATTTCTATTCAATAATTTTTTCACATATTTATATTGAGTGGTTCTAACAATGCAGGGAGGTGCCATGGTGGTTCTTGGTGTCATGGTGGTTGGCTAGCCATGAAGAGGTGTTTTATGTGGTTTTCTCTTTCTAGATTAGGGTTTCTTCCTTCTTTTTAGTTTGTGATTCTTTTTATCTTTTTTTTTTCCTTCTTTTTCCTTCCCCTCTTACAATTTGGGTTTGTTTTCTTTCTTTACTTTTTCTTCTCATTCCCTTCTACCCTCTAGATAAGTTGATTTAAGCTCAAACCTCCCTTACCCATCATCTCTATCTTAAATTTGGATTTTCTCTCTCTAGGCTTCTCCATCTCTTTCTCTTTATGCTCCTCTATTTATAGGCAGAGGGGAAGATTCTAGAACCTTTCTAGGTGGGATAATCTCATTTGCTGATCTTTTTAGGTTGATCTTACCCATTTGCCATTGTTATGCACTTTGTACAAAATGCTTGGATTGACTCATTTGACACATGTTTTTTGTCACCATAAAGAGGCAATCAAACAAGTCTTTAACTAGAAATAAAGTAGGAGTGCAAAAAAATATGTTTGTTATCAGGCATAGGATTGGTGAGAGAGAAAATGGTCTCTCAAGTCCGGTTAAAAACATTATAAAAAAGGAAGAAAGAATGTACAAAATTCATACATGGCATAAGGGAGAAGAAAAGGTTATCTCCCCTCTCCCAACCACTTTATACCTTTGATAAACCTTTATAAATGGTGTTGTGCACCGTTTCTCTTAAATGATTATTTTATTAATTTTTTCAATTCTTTTACTTGTTTTCACTTTTAATTTTATCATGTTTGGAAAAATTGGATTGATTTTTCAAGATTTTTAAAATTAAGTCACTGATAACATTCAAAATTCTTATTTAATTCTAGCACCTTTTACAAAAGGGATAATTATATAAAAAAAACTCATAAGGTTTGATCGTGTTTTCACTTTTCCGTTATACTTCGAGAAATTACCCTTTGCATCCTAGGTCAAGAAAAAATTTCAAAAATGATCAAAAGATGAAATTGCCCTTATATATAATATATGAAAAGAGATAAATCACACTCACACTCAACACTCTCTCTCCAATCCTAATATGTCTCTCTTAAAATTCAAGATCTCTCTCCCTAAACCTTAAAAATTACACATGGAAACTAATTGAATCAAAAGTAATTAACTCAACTAAGGCATTTTTTAGCAACTACTCAATACCCAACAATAACTCATTCTTCACTGCCTTAACTCCCTGTCAACCATATGTGGATACAAGTTTTGAACTTCTTTATATCTTTATTTTTTCATTAATCAAAAAATATCTCAAAAGTAGTTTTCATGGCATTAGAGTAGCTATAATGCTATATGTGGCAATTATGTTCAATTCACATAGGTTTGTTTATATTATAGTGGAGCAAAAGATTAGGTTAGGAGAAAGTACTCATAAATTTTGAGTTGAGGTGAAGAAGTTAAAAAGTTAAAGTAGAGTAAAATTCATTTGAATTCACAATGATTTCTTTTTTAAGTTGAGCTAAGTGTTAAAGTGAGAGAAAAATTGAATGGTATTATTTTGAATCTTTACACCTGTGTGTGATATGGCTGTCTAGTTTGTAAATAAGTTGAAATAAGCCTGCTACTTATTTTACTAGTGTGCTTGTTTGCTTCTTTAAAATCCTGAGTATATATAATGTTGTTGACTAATCCATTACTGTTTATTTTGTCAGATATGGAATTGATATGAGATTCTAATATACAAATTTGGTTAAATTCTACATCAATTGATATACTTATTCTTGTTGTTGATCTTGATTATGGTTTTGTGCTTCTTCGCTTTGAGAAGAAGGAGAATAAAAAGATCTGAATTATTCAAATTCAATATTATAAATGTGGGCATTTGGATTATGCAATGTAGTTTTTGATTTTTTTAAAAAAAAACCTAAAAAGGATGAAATACCAATTACCAAGTTTTATTTTTAATTTTTAGTACAATTGTAATACTAGTTTGATGCCAAAGTTGTAATATTAGTATTATAAGGGTTCTTTAGTCATTAAATGAAAAATAATAATAACTTGTAAATAATCATAAATTTTGTATGGATCATTTTCTTAGAGGAAGTTAAGTATTAACACGCGTATAAAGTTTAGAAAGTAAAGTGTAATTTGTTCAGAGTATAATGGAAAAGTGAACGCGATCAAATATTAGGATTTTTTTGTAATTATCTTACAAAATGGTCCTCAGATCTCTAATTTATGCAATTTTGATCAAATTGTTTTCTTCAATTACATACCTGATTGAATTAATAAGGTCCTTAAATTCCAAAGCCTATTTCGTTTTGGTCTTTGATCCTTTAATTCTTCTATTTTTGGTCAAATTAACTCTAAATTTTAATTTTTCTCTTCCATTAAGTCCCTGATTGAACATATTAGAATTCCAGACTTTTCCATCTCTTTTACTTTGATACCTGGCTTGCAAATTTAGCCAATTTTGCTATCAATTCTATTTTTTCTCCTCAATTAGGACCTCAATTGAATTAATTAGACTTTCAAACTTTGCCATCTCTTTCATCTTGATAGTTGGTTTTTCAATTTGTGCACTTATTATAATTTTAGCCCTTGTTTTCAATTTTGTTCAATTAAACCTCAAATTGAATACCTGTATGATTTTTTGATCAACTATAAATTAAATTCTTACCCAATTGCAACCTAGAATTGTATTTTAATTTCTTAGATTTTTTTCCTTTAAAGTAGTTCATTTATGTGAGTGGATTTTGATTTTAACTTAACCACAATATAATCTATGTAAAACTTTATATTGTGATTGATCATAGCATAAAAGATCTAGTTTAATGCCTTTTGGTATATTGCACCAATATTTTTCAGTCTAAAGGGCATTACCACACATTCATACATCCTTAGTCAATCAAAACATCTAAATGTAGTTTTGGAATCATCTTTTACTAATATAAATATTTAGTTGTAACAAGAGTGACCATCCATGAAGCTAAGTATTTCATTTCCAAATGCTGCATTAATCAATATAACATCCATTACTATAAGATATTCATCTTTTCAAGTTATAATATTTAAATTTATAAAATCTATGTATACCTTTAATTTGCTATTTTTTTTTAAATACTGACACTATGTTTTATGTTTACTTAACATATCTTATTGGCCTAATAAATCCAGCACCAATGAGCAATTCAATTTTTTTTTTTTACATGAACAACCATATTTGGAGTAATTCTTCATAGAGGTTGTGTACTTGGTTTAAAACTAGACTTGATTGATGGATGTTATTCGACCAAACTTTTGTTTAAATTAGATAGTTTATCATAATCCTAAGCAAAACAATGTTTATAATTAAGTGTGTAATAATGCTACCAGTTCTTTATAATATTTTTCTAGTATGTTTGCACCAATAAAAATTGATCTAAGGTTGTATTCAGTTCTCAAGTTTACTTCAATTAACATGTCCTAAACTTCAGCTTATCCATCATCAATCATTGGTGGTGTTAGAGGAAGACTTGCCATATTAGGTATGATCAATTCATACTCTTGATATGATTCTATTGAACAAATTTTATTTTATTGGCCAATATAGCTATAAGGTTCATCAAAAGCTTCAAAACATGTTGTTAACTCATAATAACTTGTGTAATCCTCTATTTTTTTTTTTCATTTTCTTTCCATTGTAGGTTCTGTAGCCTAACAATTCTACTGTGAGTCTCTCTATATGTGCTATCTTTTTACTAACTAAGAAGTCAATAAGGCAATCCATGTTATACATGCCTATGAATTATACTGAATCAATGTAATCATTGTATAACCATTCGTCTGCCATCCTTGAATCAATAATAAATTATTCAACATTTACTTGAATTATTCAGTTGATTCATTTGGTAACCAAAACATCAAAGCTTGATGCAAAGATGATGGCACACACATGTTAACGCGTATCCAATCTCATCCAAATAAGGCCTTGTAACTTATCCTTACCTCTACTATAAAGAAAATTATATTGCAGGTTATTTACCCAATGGTTGGGTCTCCTTATAAAACCCTTATAGTGTCTTTTATGCCTTTAAAAAAAATCTAACATAACCACTTCTGATGGGATCATATCAATTTTGTTATGGTTAACCTTAGTGATCAAGGATTGTGGTATACTATTGAGTGAGACACCATTATCAACTATGATTCCCTATACTGGTACATCGTTGAAGTTAACTTTGATGTATATGGGTTTTAAATGATGACTCATAGCTAATGTTAACTTAGAAAATACACTAGTTTTGATTAATTAACCTTAATAACTTTTATCTTTTATTTTGTATTGTCTTCATAGTCACTGTCCAAATAAAGTAATTGGCTAGGCTTGGCTTCAAAAAAGTATGGTAAGGTGAACACCATGTTAGTTGATGTGACTCTTTCATGGTCGCTCACTTTTGTATTATAAGGTTTTTCCAATTTATCATTCTCAATATGTTCACTTATCTATTACAATAGGTTTGATAACTCTGGTCATTCTTCTTCTTTCTATTATATATTATCATAAAAAGGGTTTCAAAGCCTTTATCCTTCATACAATCATCCAAGAAACCATCAACATCAATAATCATGTAATTTTATTCATTTAGTTGGTCTTCTATTTGAATAAGGGTATTTATTGAAGCCTTTTGATTGATTATAGGATGACATTATTGTTTTCCTTGAGTATTATTAGTGTTGTTTCTTATACGATAGGTGGCTATTCTCCTTTTAATGGGGGTGGTTTCATGACTATATTTCTCGTTGCTTATGTTTTCAAGCTAATGTCATCTTCTTTTCATGTTGTATAATAGATAATGACTTGATGGATGCTATGGTGCTTATGTATTTTGTTCAAGCTCCTAAGATGTTGGCGTAACACTTTGGACAACTTTATTCTATAATTGTAGTTCTTAATTGTTCCCTACCTTTACCATTATAGCATATATTGCTTTTTTAACTTGAGATTAATTGCTTTTCATAGTCTTTTCTCGCCATTTTAGCAATAACATTTTTTACTTTTCTGGAGATTTCTCCAGTCATTTATCTCCTTAGTAGATCATGGTCTATCACAAACTCTTGAAACATAGGTGGTGTAGAGATATAAACCCTCTTCACCCTTTTTACCAAGATGTTTGGTTGTTTAATGATTTTGTCCTTCCCAAAGATTATTCTATGAGTTGTCTTGTTGTTTTGCATAAACTTATGTGAGATCTTATCAAGTACTAATCACTTTAGCACACCTTTTCTAAGTCAATTAATTACTGGTTAAAGTTGTTTGTTTTTTTACTAGTATGTGTGGTATACAAAACCTATTTTATAAAAAAGATGTATTGTTATGCATCTTCTCTCTTTACTAAATTATTAAGCATTCTATCCTATGAAATTAGGTTTTGGAAAATTATTCAAGATTCCATCTTATTTTCAGATCTAGGAGATGTTGTGATGGTTGACAAAGTCATCATCATTCTCACCATTAGGCTTGGATGATTTCTACTATGGCTAATGCTTTTGCTCTTCATTGTTGGCTAGTCTTTTGGGCTTAAGTGTTTTGGCTTATCGATGAGGTAATACTTGCTTATTATTGCCCCATAAATCTTCATCTTTTAGAAAAATTAGGTGGTAGGTAAATCACTTTTATACTTTATTATGAGGCATATCTTAAGATTCTCAAACCATTCCTTTAGTTTTTCAATGGTACATGTAGTTTTTTCCAATACTAGCATCCATGAATAACTCTAGTTTTTTGTCATGGTCGATCAACTTTTGTCTTTTAGAACTTTTTTTTTCAAGAAGCCCATCCAAATTAGGGGTAGACACGATTATACTGACTTTAGATAGTGGGGTTATCATCCATTTCACCTTTTTATTTAGAAAAGGGACGTGTCCAAATTCTAAAGCCTTCAAGATTTGGTTCCTAAAGACCTTATAATTGTTAATGTCATGTTTCTAAGAGTCATAACACTTACAATATTTCTTTCATTGAATTTTATCAATAATGAGGATAATGTGATTATCAAGGAGCTTAATTTATCCCATATATATCAACCATTCAAAGATTTTTTCAGCTCTTTTGACATCAAATGAGTAGTCCTTCTCTTCGAATGCTTTGATTGCTTTTACATTTTCCTATCAGGTTTAGTAGCCTCTTTAGGCTTTTTTAATATCACAATCCTAACTGGTCTTCCATTCTTTATTTATGTGAGTACTATCAAACTCTTTATTAGAGTTTAAATTAGTATGTAAGTGTTTGAATAGCCAACAATGTATATTCCCTTTACTTGTTTCTTTTCTACCCATTTTACTAGCATCTTTTTAAAATAAGCAACATCATCCATTAAGGTATAGATGTCTAAGTACTTGGTTCCTATAAACATTTTTCCTTATATTCCACTAGATTCCATTTAATAATAACTTTAAGCACTCCATTTTACTACTAATTATAGTGCACTTAGTTTATAATATCTAAATTATAAGGCATAAATTTCTATAACCTCACATGGATCTTGGACTATTCTAGCTAAATCAACCAATGTGACCTCTAGTTTTTTCCTATGAAAGTGTTCATGGAAGTGAGTTTCCATCTTTTCCTAATTATTGATTGAGTTTAGTGGTAGCGTGAAGAACTAGTGGAAAGCAAATTGGTTAATAACAAACTAAATAGCCTTATCTTGTTAAAAGGGTTAGTTTCACAATCTCCATATTGGTTAGTGAATTTAGGGATGTGTTTCTTTGTTTAATGGTTATCCTTCTTAGAAAGTTGCTTGAAATCTATAATCTTTATTTCTTTAGGAATTGCATACAGTCTATCAACCTATTTAGAATGCAAATGATTGTAGTTAAGTCTTGTTATTTATCCTACTTTTAGCCCAATCTCTCTTAATGTTATGCTAGTTCAATTCTGTTTATCCTTCCCCTCTATTATTGATCGACAACAGAGAATTTTTGTGCAAGAGGATTAATGTTTCCTTATTATAACATAACTTATGGGTATATAATTGTATAGTAAAAAGTTGTGGCATGAGATAAAAGTTTTGTGGGGCTAAATAGTTTGCTTGTGCTTGTTTGTATACCTAAAGAGTGGCTAGTGTGTCAGAAGCTATCATGTATAGGTTTGTTGTGTTTGATACATTTAGAAATACCATATTGTATAAGGCATACTAATTCTAAATACCCTATATTATAGTGCATGTTGTTATAGAATTCTCTAGGATATGCATCTAAGTTTATAGGTTCATAAGTTATTAGGCTTATTTTAATGATTTTTTTTTTGTATCTGATTTAACTAATTAGAAATGGCTTACATGGTTTAGTTGACCACCACTAAATCGTTATGATAAATCATGTTAGTTGTGTTTTTTTTTTTATCTTTATCTTGAGAGTCCTTATATCAGTAATAAAGAATTTTATATGCCGATAAAAAATGCTTATTCAGGAGAACTATGTCTGATTGGATGGAAATTATCATAATTTGTTGTTACTATTATAAGACGCTGCAGGTTCATAGAACAGATACATGTATGGCTATATATATGGTATTGATGCACCAATGTACCTATTTGTGGTTGGTGGAGATGATCCTATTAGTACTGGTGAATTGTAAGGGACTAAATATGAACACTAGAGGTGTATCCAAATACAATTCTATATTGTAGTGATAAGTTACACAATGAAAACCCATCCCTGAGCATATTTGACAATAGTTGATCCACTATAATATGAGGAAGTAGTTGATTATCAGGCTCTTAATGACCAAAAGGTTTGCTTATCTCCATTGCTTATACTAATTATTTGTCTAGTGTAACATTGATGACTTTACTTATGTTTTTCTTTAGAGGCATGTTTTAATGGCTTTTGGAAAAATTTTGAATCTATGTCCTACTAGGCTTGCCAATTAATTCTACTTATAATTGAAACTGTGATGAGGTGACAACTACTTCTATCCAACGAGAAGTGGGATTCTAGACCTCAGACCCTTAGAAAGGTTATATGTTCCAAGAAGCAACACCATGTTTAGTGATAGAAGTTTAAGGAAAAAAAGATTACATGAATCTTAAATGCATAAAAATAAAAAAAAATAGTAAAGATAAAGTTGTAAATAAAAAAGACAATAAAACCCTCTAGAAGAAAAAGAAGAAAAATAAATTATTGAAATTAAATATGTTAAGTTTTTCATCTTTCCTAGTAGTTGGTATGACCTATTTATACTGTTACAATGTTTGAGTTTAATCATATACAAATTGTCTCTATAAGATAAGGAGATCACATGATGAATCCTAATACAAGTTGAGCTGTATCTTATTGATAACCATGTGAATCCTAATTAATCTACAATTATAATTAGTTTAATGTGTTGAGGGCTCCCATTTTGAGTAGGACTAAACCTCTTGTTTACTTGGATGCACTTAAACTCCTACGATCAATCGTATTTATTTGGTTAATTGTAATTCTTGATCACCTGACCGACTACTTTTTAGTTTTTAGTTAATTATGACTCTTTAAACATGGTTTATTTCACTTTACTTAAACGATTTCAGCTTCCGAGTATGACAGTGTACAATAATTGTTTTTATTTGATTAGATCGTCAATGCTTATTTTTCATGTAAACAAATTAAATTAAAATTTTAATTTATAAAGAAATTATAAAACTAAAGTTAAAAAAATACCAACAGAATGGCTTTCAATATAAAAATTTAAATCAAAAGTTTGATAGTACATTAGTTGCTTGCTCAGTATTCTGAAAACATGTCCGTTTTCTCTTAATTTACAATTCTATTATCCGTGAAGTCGCCCAAGTCGGTTTTGGTTTATTCATTGATAGCAGTTCGTATACAAGCCTTGTTCATCTATCTATCTTTGAAGTCGAGGCCCTGGTCAATTGTTAGAAGAAGATATGCATGTTTTAGTATTAAATTAGTTCTCATGCATCATCATCATCATATATATAGTAAATTATGCGGTGAGGATCGTGAAGGTACAACCACCTTGATTTGACTTTGTTATCGAGTTGTCTTGACTTGGGCTTAAAATACTATTATTAATTAAAGAGGATGATAATTTGAATTATTCAAGCACTGGATGAGTTCACAGTGGCTGAATTACTTTATCTAAGGGTAAACGACGATCGAGGATACGTATATAATATTATAAATGTCAGATTTTCCTTTCCCAAATTTAAAAGGTGAAGAATGGTTCCACGGAAGGATTTACCAGTAGCATGGTAGCGCAAGAGGATATCTGGATCTTACCCATGGCCTAAAATCTGCAGCCAATCGAGAATATATATATATATATATATATATATATATATATATATATATATATATATGTTTCATTTGCCAGTAGCAAGAATGCCGTCTTAATTCCAAAGTATGTCAAATAGAACGTTGGTGATAGTATTTGAGGAAAAGATTGCGAAATTAGAGAAGTGTCATGTAAAATCAGGTATTAATTTTCCTGGTGGCCATGGACCTATTTTATTTTTCTGAGAAAGATAGTCAGAGTCCTTTGTAAGGGTTAAATTATGACATATATCCGTCCATTAATTGTCGTGTGGAAGTTTAGAGGTTTCGTATGCATCCACGACGACGACTTATTCCAACGAAGTGTTGCTCTTTCAGCGAAAGAGAGGAAAAGGATCGCCCTGTGTATTTTTGTTTTTTTGTGGAAACAAGGACTTAAAAAAAAGAAAGTGTGTTTTTCCTTTGAAAGAGAATTAAAAAAATAAATAAATGAAAAGAAGAAGTCTTCTTCTAGTTGGTAGTTTTTTTTTTTTTATAATTATTTTATGCATGTATATGCCATAAAAAAGTATCCATTTTAACAATTTATCCTGTCCGAAAGTACGTCTCACCTCTGGAAATGGTCACCGTTAATTTGGGGTTCTTTTGTCTACCTTCCGAAAGCAAACATTAATTCATGACCTAGTTTTCTGTAAACAAAAGGAAGACAATCTTTCTCGGAAATAGAAAAGAAGCTGTAATGGAGGACAAGAAAGCAAATATAATGGCAGTTTCAACCATTATTGTTCTGTCCATCTTTATCATCGTTGCTCGTGTATCACTAAAACTTTCCAAGCCTTTTTTCCTCATTGCAGGGGCAAGTGGTTCAGTGATCCTTGCAGTCTTTGCACATCTTATTATCAGAAGACGATACAAACATAGAAGAAAGTTGTTAGAGAGTCAAATGGTTTCTCAAGGCATAGAGCTTCGGATTGAATACAGTTTTCTTAGAAAAGTTGCAGGTGTTCCTACGAAGTTTCGATACAAGGAGCTTGAGGAAGCCACTGACAATTTTCAGGCATTGCTTGGCCAAGGATCATCAGCTTCAGTCTTCAAAGGTATCCTGAATGATGGAACATCTGTTGCTGTGAAGCGGATTGAAGGAGAGAAGCATGGAGAGAAGGAATTTCAAGCGGAGGTTTCAGCAATCGCTAGTGTGCAACATGTGCATCTCTTGCGCCTTCTTGGATATTGTATAATTGCCGGAGGGCCTCGTTTCCTCGTTTATGAGTTTATCTCCAATGGATCATTGGATTGTTGGATTTTCCAAGGAAGACGAAACCGGAACCAACCAGGAGGGTGTTTATCATGGGGCTTAAGGTATAGAGTTGCCATTGATGTCGCCAAGGCACTTTGTTACCTTCATAATGATTGTCGATCAAGGATCTTGCACCTAGATATCAAGCCAGAAAATATACTTCTGGATGAGAATTATCGAGCAATTGTGGCAGATTTTGGCCTTTCCAAGTTAATGGGACGAGATGAGAGTAAAGTTATCACTAATATCAGAGGGACTAGAGGTTACTTGGCTCCAGAATGGCTCTTGGAGCACGGAGTTTCTGCAAAATCTGACGTCTACAGTTATGGGATGATGGTTTTGGAGATGATTGGAGGTCGGAGAAATGTTTGCTTGGTGCAAAATGGCAATGATAAATCTCAAAGGAAATGGCAGTACTTCCCAAAAATAGTCAATCAGAAAATGAGAGAAGGAAAGCTTATGGAAGTGGTTGATGATAGGCTAGCAGAAAGTGGAGGTATTGATGAGAGGGAGGTAAGGAGATTGGTATTTGTAGCTTTCTGGTGCATACAAGAGAAGGCTCGGCTTAGACCTAGCATGGGTCAAGTAGTTGAGATGCTTGAAGGCCATGTACCTGTGGAGGAGCCCCCTGATACCCAAATGATCATTGTTGATTTGTTGGCCATTGATGAAGAAGAGTTACCTGATGCACATAACATGGCTCCCATGGCTGCAATTCAAACACAACTAATAGACAACAACCTTCCTACCACATCAACTTACTCGTTAGATATGTCAGTTCTTTCTGCACGATAGCTCATAGACGGCCTTTTACAAAATGATGCTCCTTATTACGCTTCGATGATACATTTTTATTATAACAAAAGCGAAAAAATCACTGTGGATCAAAAGATCTTTTACTGTAGATTGTAATGGTAATTTTACTTTTAATTTTTCATCTTTTCGCGAGCAAAAACGTTTCTTTAGCTCTTTTTTTTCTTCTCATTCATTGCTTCTTCTCTCTCTTTTTTCTTTTAACTTTTTACAACTCAGATCATGAAGAGAATGAAAGGGAATCGGATGAGAGGAAACTGGAGAGAGAGGAAACTCCTTCTTCTCAACCAAATCAGCAAAAGAAATGGAAGAGAAGAGGGCACCAAATTAATAGAGAAGAGGATAGAGTTGCGACGAAGAGAAGAAGGCAACAAAGAAAGTGTGGAATTTTATGGTAAGAAAATTGTGTGGTTTGCTTTTGTCTATTCTTAAGAGTTTGATGTGATTAATTATTCTTCCATTAACAAAATGGATGTATCTAATGAGAACATTCTTGATCTCACCATTAAACCCGTAAATTTTTAAGGAAAAGTAGTGGACTTTATGGGTTCTAACATCAAAGGTGAGATCTTTTTCAAAGATCTAACATGTTTTTGTTGTTTATTTTTAATAATATTAGGAGGATTAGAGATGGGTAACAGAAAGTTTGGATAATAAATTAATGGGCAAAATAGAAGAACTTTGAGTATGCTGAATCAACATTTTATTGGAGGGAATCAACATTTTATTGGAGGACAATGAGTATATCCTTGCGTTGTTAACTAGAGAAGCTTGCAAGAGTAATTTTTCTTTGTTTTTTATCAGAGTTTTTTAAAGTTGCAAGAGTGCGGGCATGTGTCTAACAATTGGTATCAACATAGCATAGTTTAGCTTAAATTCTACATCTATTTATTGAAATTCTTTAGTGTTTGATAGAGGTATTTGTTTTTTTTCTTAATAATACATCAGAAGTTCACAAGGAATTATTAGTTAGATGTCCTGAGACCATTCAATACATTTGCATGAGTTTTTTGGTCCTCAACAAAACCATTACCTTTGCTTAGCTCACAAAAATTATGCAAATTCAAGGTGTCAGACCCAAGCACCCAAGCTACTTAGATCTAACAACCATTCTAGACCCAAGCACCTTGGGTCTGGTAACCACGCTAGACCCAAACGTTATAGGTTTGACAACCAAGCCAGGCCCAAGCACCCATGCCAGACCCTAGTGCTATGGGTTTGGCAATTAAGCCAGACTTAAGCGCCAAGGCTCTAGCAACCATTCCAGGCCCAAACACCTTAGGTTTGACAATCATTCCAGACTCAAGCGTCCATTCAAGCCCCAAGCGTCATGAGTTTGACAACCAAGCCAGACCTAAGCGCCATGGGTCTAGCAACCACACCAGACCCAAACGCCCATGCTAGATCTAAGCGTCATGGATCTGGGAACCACGCCAGACCCAAGCTACTTGAGTACAATATCTTGGTTCTGGCAAGCATGCGAGATCCATGTTATGTGGACTAGGCAAAAATTGCAATGGACAAGCTTTGATTTTTATTTGGATTCCTCTCTCGCTGTCATGGTTTTGTATTAACTACTCTACATCTTAAAATCTTTTTATGTATGTTACTCTTATGGTTTGTGTTAATTTCTCTTTACATTATTAGTTGTTAAAGTTTATGTTATCTTACTTGTTTAACACAAACATGAACTAAGTTTAGTGTAATGACAAAAAAACAATGTTGCGGTAGAGCGCGGGCATATATCTAGTGTTATCTATTTTAGGATTGCAATTTAAGGTTAATGCCTCTATGGATATAACTATGCGTGAAGCAAAAATATATACAACTGATTGATTATTTTTTGTGTTAACTGAGATGGAGTTTGTTTACATAACTATCATGTTCCACTCCAAAGAGAATTTAGAAATTTGATCATGCCAATTACTGCCCCAATTGGGAGTGAGATTAAAAAGATATAAATTACATAGGTTTTAGAATTTGTTGTCAGCACCTAAATTCTTCCCTAAAAAATTGAAATTAATCTTGAAAATTGCCTCATAATTAATAATAAAACTATAGATTTGAGACACTAGAATGTTTTTTTTATGTGTGTGCCTCGTTAAGCTCTCTAATAAGTTGATCCAAATATAAATCACAATCCTACATAAAATAGGATTAAATAAATTAAACAAACTAATATATTAGAAGTCATAAGTTGTTTGACTTAACCTTTTAGTGACCAATTTATCAATGTATTTTTTATCCCTTCATCAACAAAGTTCTGATTTAGACATTATAATATGAAGTGTGTCTACTTTGTTAAATCATGTTTGTTCTCAACACCATAGTCAATGATTATTTGAATAAAATTTAAAACTTTTTTCAAATCTTTTTTCACCTTGCGTTAGGATTTACAATCAATACTATTTAAGAACATATGAAATATTTTCTCTAATTCACCTAGGGTGATGAATCCTTTTTTGATTACTCGAATACCTTAATGTAGTTCATTTTATACCCAATATTTGCTCATATATTATCATTGATTAGGACAACATGTAGTAGGATCAAAACATAACATTTAAAACATAACATTTCCAACCATCTAGGTGGTGGCCCAGTGGTAAGAGCTTGGGATCAAGAGGTTTGCTCCCTTTGTGCTCTCAGGTTCGAGCCCTGTGGTTGCTCATATGATGGCCACTGGAGGCTTACATGGTCGTTAACTTCAGGGCCCGTGGGATTAGTCGAGGTGCGCGCAAGCTGGTCTGGACACCCACGTTAAACTAAAAAAAAAAAAAAAAACATAACATTTCTTATATAAGATAACTTAGTGATATCAAGTTTAAGGATCACTTAAACAATCGTCACGCAAGCCTTTCCATAAACATAGATGATCTCTCTATATGAAATTATCATGCAGGCCAGTTCAGTGTACATGTCATTTGACAAGCACCTATATATTAGTTCTAGGTATTCCTTATCGCATCTGACATCGCGACGACCTTAAAAAAAATTAATTCGTGGAAAAGAATAAAATTGCTGACATCTTGTTATTTTGGGGAAAGGTCTTGTTTAAGGAGTCGCCACCTAGTATTATGGTTACTAGGAACCTTAACTGGTCAGCAGAGATTCTATGGTACGAGACGGATTACACAAAAGGAAAGATATTATCACCCCTTAAGAGTCCTATCTGAAGTAGGCTGCATCACTGATTTTGTCTTAAATTGCTAAAGGTTTGTTGTGTTTTATCTTTGATGGTTTGCCTATAATATTCATGACTCTGGCGCCAATGAATATTCGACTACATATATTTCCAACTTTGGTGTTGGTAAATATTACGTAGCAAAAAAAAAAAGTATCCATAACTCTTGCGCCAGTGAATAAACCAATAAAATGAATCTAAAACAAAGCATACATTTTTTATCTTTGTGTTTTAAAGAAAAAAACAAAATGTATTGAATACCATATTTGTATTTCACAGTAAAAATCCACTGATCAAATATACAGTGAAATACCCTAAAAAAATGTGAGGGGCCTAAAAATAAATTCAAAAGGGTCCATAATTTTTTTGGAATTTTATGATATTAAAAAGAGGCTCATTTGGCCAAATATCAAAATAAAAGGGACTAAAATAAAAGGGATTGGGCCAACAGGACCTGAGGCCCAAGTCTAGTTTTTTCCTTTTTTTGGGTTGGGTCTGACCCAACCGTACAGGCTGGGCTGGACCCGGCTTGTTTCTATCCGCAAGCATGCTATAGCCACAAGGTAATTATATTTGCAAGTGCATAATGTTGGTGAATTATCTTGCAAAGCTGGAGAAACTTACCTGGAAGCTGGACGAAGGCAGTGGCGTGCTTTGGACCCCCTCTATTCCTCTTTTCATTTTCTTTTCCTCTAGTTCTTTCTTTTCTTTTGCTTTCTCTCGGTGCAACCTTTATTTGTGTTTGTTTGTTCTGGTGTGTGTCTGTGTCTCTCTATGTTTTTCTCTTCTCTGTACCTCTTCTTCGTTTGTTCCTCTGTATTTTCTGTCTTCATCCCCCTGCTTTTCTGCTTTTTTTTTGTTCGCGTTCTTTCCCGGGTTCTATTCCCCCCTGCTCTTTCTGCCTCCCCATCTCCCTCTGTTTGCATCTTCCTTTTTTCCTCCCCCTCTTTTCCTTTTCAATTCCCCCTGTTTTTGGTTTTGTCCCCCAGTTCCCCTCGATTTCTGTTCGTCTTTTGTCCTCTCCCTCATGTTTTCCTTTTCACTTCCTGTGTTCTCCTTTGCTTCTTCAGGTTTTTTTCTTATTCCTCTATGCTTCTTCTGCTCAGGACGAAGACGATGGTGATGAAGATGATGGAAACAATTTAGATTAATAATTTTTTTTTTCTTCTTCTTATTCATCCTAGCTATATCCTTGTAGGAAAATAATCCTAGCCAAATTCGAAGTCTACAAATCAAAAGGAGAAAAATAACAAAATTCGTACCACCTCAGTTGACCAGTTTTGCGATGCCTTCCCGAACACCGATTGATCAAAACTTTTAACCCAATGTAGGACAACATGTCAGGATACTTCTTGTAAAATTTTAGCCTGATCCAACAGTCTAATTAAAAATTATAACTATCGTGTATTTTACATTAGAATATGAATTTAATTATTTTTTCATTGCCCAAATTGTATCACTTTGGTTTTTCCACTCATCCCCCTGTGTTTTTCTAGTTTTTGTGCTTCTGTTTTACTGCCTTCTTTTGGTCATGGCCATTCTCTGGCTTTTATAAAGCCAGATAATGCCATGCGTTCATGCCTAAGTAATGACATACATCGTGGGAGCTTGGGCAGCCAACATCCGTTTTTTCTTAGTCTGATGAAGTGAAGAAGATTAACAATGTTCTTTGAAATGACGCCATTTTGGGATAGGGATGGCCATTTACAGTTTGGTCACTGAAGTCTTGAAATTGTATAATCAGGACCTTGAGTAAATTGTAATTGAACCCCTTTATTTCAGCACCATTTATAAAATGGTCCTTATACTTTAATTTCTTACATTTTGGACCCGAATCAGCCCCAAACTTTGGTATTTCTTCAATTAAGCCCCTGATTTCATTAATTAAACTAATTTCAAGTTCAATTAAGTCCTAAAACTGATCAATTCTTCAATTAAGCCCTTGATTTGATTAATTAAACTAATACAAAGTTTAATTAAGTTCCAAAACTTTCAATTTATGTTGTTTTGACCCAAATTTCAATTTATTCTTCATTCATTTCATTTGTTTTTTTTATTTCATTCATTTTTTCATTTTTCATTTTCATTTTTTATTATTTTTATAAGATAAAAATAAAAAGAGTCAAAAATTGGGTGATGACATTCCTCATACCTTAACTTATGAGAACAACTACTTCCTTTCGTAAAGAAAATAACATTAACTCTAGATTCATTGACTAATAGAGCATTGACTATTAGCATTTAGAAAAAGTGTTTTGATGCAATAGAAATCCCATAATTATAATAATTTTATAATTTCTTTTATAAAGTATTTTTGTCTCAAGAATTTTATCTTTACTCTAGATTCATTAATTAAATATTTGATTAATATTAAAGATATATAAAGTTTTTTATTGAAATTAAATATGTTTACATGAACAAAGTCAATGCCACGTGTAACCAACCAATTGGTTACATGGCATATATACTTACAATCTTCCACTTGCACTAAAGCCAACCACTCATGCATCAAATACCGTATCATTGTACTTGATGATAATACTAGGATAGTGGCTTAGTAAGAGGATCTACAAGACTCTTTTCAGTGGGTACTTGCTCTATCTTTACATCTTTTTCTTTATATGATTCTCTAATCAAATGAAATTGTCTAAGTATATTTTTAGATAATTGATGAGATCTTGGTTCTTTATTTATGTAATGGCTATATTGTTATTATAGTACAAAGCTACTAGATCAACAATGGTAGGAACCACACCTAGTTTTATTGATGAACTTCTTGATCCAAACAACCTCTTTTGTCCTTTGAAACGCAGAGGTATACTCAACTTTAGTTGTAAAATCTATTTTAGTCTCTTATTTGAATCTCTTTATTTATATTAAAACATAACCAAATTGGGTTTTATATTTTCAATATCTTATTGAAAACTAATATTTAAATAACCATGAACTACTAGTTAATCTCCTACATAAACTAGAAAAACATTTTTAATTCTTCTTAAGTACTTAAGAATGTTTTTAGCTATATTTTAGTAACATTTACCTAGATTAAATTAGTATTCACTCGTTATGCTCAAAGCATAAAATATATTTAGTCTTGAATATAGCATTGTATACATTATGGATCTTATATTTAAAGTATATGAAATCATATCTATCTCTATCGATCTTTATTCCTAGTATATAGGTATATAAGTTGTTTTTCTCATATACCTTATGGAGAAATTCTTAGATAACCATATCTTTACAAAGTATAGTAAAGAAATGTTATTTTTAATTAATAATATGTCGTCTACATATAATATTATAAAAACAACTTCACTCTCACTAATCTTTTTATAAACAAAAGGCTCATCCATGTTTCTTTCAATGAAATTAAACTCATTGATTATCTTATTTAAATGGATATTACAACTCCTTGAAGCTTACTTAAATCTATAAATGGATTTGTAGAACTTGCATACTTTATTGGAAAATTCTTTAGATTCAAAATTTTCAGGTTGTGTCATACACACTTCTTCTTAAAGATTCTCATTCAGGAATACATTTATAACATCTGTTATTACTCATTTTTTACCCCACAAACAAATCAAGAAAAGAAAAATAAAAAATAAAATCCAAAAATACAAGAGGATACACTTGAACAACGCCTATAAGATTGTCCAAGTTGATGGTGAAGGGCCAAAATAACAAGTGGAAAAATTGAAGGACTAGAATTTACAAAATTGGCAAAATTAGTGACCCAATTTGGATCGACAAAAACCCATTCAATGAAAATATTTTTATTTGGGGGTAAAGAATACAAATTTAAATGAGTAAGGACTCAATGAGGATTTTGGAACTCTTAATTAATTTTATTAAGGACTAATTGCTAGGAAAATCAATTTTTTGGAGTCAATGTGGATGTTAATTGAAAAAATTAAAGTTTGGGGATTGAATTTGAACTTTGAAAAGTTTAATTGGTAAAATCAGGTGCTAAATTGTGAAAAAAATTAAAGTTTAATAGCCAATTAGGGGTTTCATTGAAGAAATTTAAAATCAAGGACCAAATCATAAAAAAACATAAGATTTCAAGGGTTGAAATTGACCAAATCAGAGGTCAAATTGAAGAAAATTAAAAGTTTGATAGTTAATTAAAGGTTCAAATGCTCAGAAAACAAAGACCAAGATAAAAATGACATTATACTTTGGGGCTGATGATTGAGTTTGGTAGAGGTGAAATTGTATGAAATCAAGATTTTATGAGGCAAATACGAGTATAATTAAAAGCAATTGGAAGAACATAGACTAAAATGAAATTTGTTAGATCCCAGATTAAAAACTCTAATTTCTATGGGTTTAACCTAAACGACGCGTCGTTCACCCACTGTTCATTTCTTTCATTAGCAGTTTTGGATTAATGGGTTTGCACCTTCTACGAGCTCGTTGTGGAGTTATAGACCTCCACTTGGCATGACTTTTTTACAAATGGAAGAAGAACATCCTCCTTACAACCATATTTCTATGAAATTGGACGTTTACATCCCAATTTTTCCATAAAAATCTCCAACATCTTGTCCATGATCAACCATCACTGCATTTTTAGATTTTGGGCTGATCAAGTTAGCACCTTTAAGAGAATAAATGTGAAGCTATAGACCTCCAAATAGAGCAAGGATAGATCCAAAATAAAGGTATGCATCTCCTCGACCAAGTTCATGTGGTCTCCAATAATGTTTGTATCAGAGTTTCTCTAGTGAAGCCTTGAAAGTGGCCAACTTAGTCAACCTTGACCACTACCAGAAATTTAGCGAATACAAACAAAATCACCGATGTAATTTTTTCGTTGGTATATTGTGGTGAATTTTACTGACATAATTTTTCATTGCTATATTCATCAGTAAACACCGATGAAAATATTCCATCGGTATATACTGAGGGAATTGCAGTGGAAAAGGAAGGAATAAAAAAAAGCAGAAAAGTATGATGATGTGTAACATTTATCAATGACTTAACCGATAGAATAAACCACACGGTAAAGTTCGTTTGTAAATATATTGACATAAATAATCCTTTGGTATATATCGATGGAATTAGAGATGATATTACAGTGGGATTCAAAAAGGAAAATCGTATAGGGATGTAACACTTTTTATCAATAAAATGACCGAGAGAATGCCCAACGAAATAATTTCATCGGTAAATTCATCAGTAATATTTAATTTATGACTTGGCGATCAACCCCCCTCTCCCTCTTCCCCATTTCTTCTTCTTTCTTATACATTTTTTTCTACAAACAATCGTCCCCCCTCAATCTCAACACAATTCAAGCTCTCACAACAAATCTGGTCACCACAACACTCGATTTGTCAGTGTTTATGTTCTAATTCAAATTTTATTGAGGATTCTTCACCTTTATTTTTTTTTTCATATTTTTATAGTATATGTATTTTGTTTTGGTGTTTACTTAGTTTGTCAGCATCCATGTTCTGATTCATATTTTTTTATTTGAACATGTATTTTTAAATATTATGGTTTGTTTTAGATTTTTAAAAAGTTTATTTGTTTGTAAATTTATGAAACTTATGTTGAATTTTTGACTTTGGTGTTTTGTGATGTAATAAATAATAACTTATTTAACGAGTTCGTTTTTATATTTTATGAATTTTATTGATGAGTTTTAATTTTCAATAAATGTGTAGAAATTTGAATTTATATAGATATATAATTGATAATGAATTAAAATAACTATTAAAATATATTGAATAAGATTAAACTAAACAAATATTTTTGTAAATTTATTTAGTTAACATAGTTAATTAATACATGTTGTTATTATTATTTAGATGCCACCTCCTCTCTTTTATGATGTGTTTATGGTATCAAAAAAATCTCTTAACTGTTGCATAAAATAGTTTTTATAGTCTAGCGAAAGGAAATCATTTTCCTTCTCTATCACAGATTCTTACTTTATTTTTTTCCTAATATTGTGGGCCAATTTTGGGACAAAATATGTGTCAATTAAGACTTTTTTGTTTCTGGAACAAGTGTAGAGTATCAAGTTTTCATTCCAACAAAACTGGTTTTGCAGTTGTTGGACATCTAGCACTCGAGACATGGGCCAAACCGAGACAACATCTAGATCGTAGGGATTCCTAGTCTGATTCACACTCTGTGTTTTGACTTGTTTTTTAGGCTTCAAAACAACAAAACTAAGTTCTTTTCTCGTCATAAGAATTGTAGGCCTTAACTTGACACCATTTTAGAAAGGTAGAGAATGCATACAATGGAGTTGTATTACTCTTGTTATAACCCAAAAACTAATTAGTGCTTAGGCTTGTCTAGGATAGGCCAACCAGTTTTTGAACTCTAAGCGTAGTCCATTGTTTGTCTCCTTATATAATCCCAAATTCAGCATACTCCAATAGTTAAAAACATGAAAAGTACATTGAATCTCCATGAAGTAAATAATTCTCAAAGATACCTAAAACTTTAGACAACTCATTAAGAATCACACGAAATACTCTAGAATAAAGTATGAACGACTAAAATATATGTGCAATATATTCCCTTATCAAATACCCCTAAAATTGAATGTTTTCTTGTCCTTAAGAAAACAAATACATAAAGACAAAGGGTAATAACTTTATGTAGGTTTAACTTTCAACACCTTAACTTAGTTCATAGGCAATATCAAATTAAAAAAAACTAAGTATACCTATTTTCTCCATTTCAAACCTCTGTATAGACTTCCAAACTCAATCATATGTATCATGCAACCAACATAATTCAATCATGCAACATTCATCCTGCAATTACTCCTTACTACTATTATAAACAAGGTAGCAAACGAGAAAGAAAAATTCATTCTTTTTTTGTTTCCAGGTTTTTTATAAGCTATCACTCATCTTTTGACACAAATATAAATATTTATGATGATTGCACTTGATTACTTAACAAGTCACAAATTTTAAGTGCTATACATAATCATATTTTAAGCTGCCATTTGACATAAAAGTAAACAATTGTAATACCCCTAGTTACTAAGCAACTCAAAACATTGGAGTAGATCAGACTTCATATATACTAATTCTTTAATTTCATAATTGCTATCACTTTTATTTACTTAAACCTTGTTTAGGACTAGATCAAAGGGGATAATCACAAGAAAAAGATTACACTCATCTTTTATGCTTAGCCAAACAACTCACATAACTTTGCAAGGAAAGATGAACTTTAATAATTCCCAAGAAAATGAGTATACTTAATCTTACTTTATAAGATATTGCATATTCTAAGCCAAGGAATGACATGCATAACATAATGAATGTTTAGTTGATCTTAAGTGCATCTCAAACTCAGTTTTTGCTTTCAGAAAAAAAATTCAACCAAAATTTTCAACAACATAGTCATAGCCGGATATCCATCCCCCTCAAACTTAAATTTCACATTGTTTTTAATGGGAAAGGAAAGAAAAAAGGAATGGTATATGAACACTCCTTTTTTGCTAGGCAAGTATGAGGTGTTAGTTTCAAAGTAATTGTCTACTTGAATGTTTCAAACTTGCATAATACAATTAACCGAGTCAGGGTGAATTTAATAAGTTTTTTTTAAAAAAATATTAGGTTGCCTTCCAATTAACGCTTAGATATAATCAGAAGCTTGACTATTTCATGCGGCTAAGCTAACGCAAGAAGGATGTCACTCTTCTTGCCAATCGATTCCCTATTCACATAATGCTTCAAGCGCTGTCCATTCACTGTGAATGTTCTTGTCTCATCATGAGTGACCTCTACTACTCCATAAAGAAAGACCTTAATGACTGTGAATGGTTCTAACCATCGTGATTTGAGCTTACTGGTAAATAAGTGAAGCCATGAGTTGAAGAACAACACTTATTGACTAGGGAAAAACTCCTTCTGTGAGATGTGTTTGTCATGCCATACCTTAGTCCTTTCCTTGTAGATTTTAGCATTCTCATACGCTTCATTGCAAAACTCATCTATTTCATTAATTTACAAGAATTGTTTCTCACACGCAGCTTGCAAATCCATATTCAGCTGCTTCATTGGCCAATACCCCTTATGCTCTAAGTTAACAAGGAGATGGCATGTTTTCCCAAAGACTAACTAATATGGAAACAATCCCAATGGTGTTCGATAATCCCACAATGCATCATCTAGCCTTTTAGGAGTTATTCACTATTTTCTCTAGAATTTGCTTCACCTCCCTATTTGACACCTCTACTTGGCCATTTGTCGGAGGATGATTAGCCCACTCTCCTATATCTGACTCCATGTTTAGACAACAATGCTTCAAACTACTTGTTACAAAAATGATTTCCTTCATCACTGATGATGGCCTTAGAAGTAGCAAATCGGGTAAAGATATTCTTGCGTAAGAAATTAAGCACCACTTTACCATCATTGGTAGGAGTTGGTAAATCTATCCACTTTGATACATAGTCCCTTGCTAGGAGAATATATTTATTTTAGGATGAAGGAAAGGGTCCCATGAAGTCAATGCCCCAAACATCAAATAACTCAACTTCTAGGATATTCTGCAATGACATTTTCATTTTGTCTAGATAAAAAAAAAATAAAGATGTTGTCCTTAACCCCACATTAATCTATCAACCTCAAAATACATTACAATATGTAACAAAAAAAAATTAAAAGAAATAATAAAAATTAAAAATCAAGCTTAGATATTATATCTAAAAAAAGCTGAATAGAACTACAACCATAAGCGCAAAAAACAAACCAAACACACATGACCATACAAAAATAAAAGTAGTTGGCTGGCCTACACATGGTTATTAGCCATTTTAACTTGTTGGCCTACCTTAAATTATATGCATATACAACCTTAAAAACCATATGCATATACAAAAACAGGAGGCTAGTTGAACACTAGTTTCATCACCAATAAAAAAATTACTTGATATTTTTCGTAATCAAAATATGATTATACTATTTTCAAACTGCAGTTATTAATAAAAGAAAAAATAAAATTTGAATATAATACCTTGAATATCACATAATTCACATCAAGTCTCCACAAAGCAATTTCATGCTAGAAAAGAAATCACATAAATAAATTAAAACCTTTTTTTAACATGTTGAAACAAAATTAAAGATCTTAAATTGCATCATATTCAATTAATCCTAATTTAATAACACTAATGTAGATAATCACCTAAACTTTTTGTAAATCAACAATGAACAGCTAATTTAGGAAAATTAATGGATATATCCAACCAATATAAAAGATATAGGTGATTATCAAATTAAAAATCTCCTAAGGTAGTGTTTGGTATTCTAATAGCAGTTGTTTTTCAAAGTGTTTTTCACTTGAAAATGCATTAAAATAATATTTTTTATTTTTTAAAATTTATTTTTAACATCAACACATCAAAATAATCCAAAAATACTAAAAAATTAATTTTAAGCAAATTTGTTTTATTTTTTTGACAAACGCGCGGCCAACCATGTTACCAAACATGTTCTAAAGCAGTGATGCTTGGGTTTTTCAGCCTTTTGCCTCACTTTTTTTTTCCCTTTTTTCTGTATTTTTTTCTTAAATTTCTTTTTCTTTCTTTTTTTTTAAGTTTTTTTAAGGGATAAAACCAGGTGATTACATGCTCAATTATTATTTAATTTATATTTTGTCACTAATAAGAGATAGATCTTTTACTTTGCTTTTTCGTTTAAATAAATTTTATTCGGCAAACTTGAGCTTAAGTACTTAACTTTAAAATACTTATTTATGAATATTTGATAATAATATAAAAAAATCAAAATATTTGCATATCAAATATTTAAAAATCTATATAACATCAACAAATCAATCAATCAATAATAGTATAACTGATGCAATTCAAAGTGCATCATATGATTATGGTATATGAATTACTTTTATATATATATTTCCATATATTTTAGTCCTAACCAATAAAATTTCAGCATCTATTAAAAAAAGAAAACGTATACTAAGTCTGTCTTGCCACATATGTAGATTAAAATAGAAATATTAAAATATTGATACCATGTTGAAAAAAAGAAGAAGAAAAGATGAGGAAAGTTCTTGAATGATATATTTGAATCATAATTTCTTAATAGTTTATAATAAATTCTATTTTCCTAAACCATTTGAAAGTTCATACCATAAGCTTTAATTTAATATGCATTTTGAGTAATTTTTGATAAGATGTAAAAGCAAAATATATATATATATATATATATATATATATATATATATATATATATATATATATATATATATACTAGATCAACTCATGCTAAAAATCAAAAAACATAGTTAAACTACAACAATTGCTTATGACCTAGAATTCTTCATTATATAGAAAACTATTACAGGTATTAAAACCTAACAATAACACTACAAGCTATACAAGAAAAAATATATATCTACATATTTTATATTTACAACTAATCAACTTCTATATATTTGTACAACGTTTATATTACCGTGTATTGCTCCTTAATGCTTGGATTGATTTTTTGTTTGATTGCTGTCTTGATTGTCTTAAGAGAATAATGTTTTTTTTATTACCAAACATTTAAAAGTTCATTATAATATACGAGATTACTCTTCCTTCCTTATTATTTTTCTATTAGGCCTCCTCTTTTATAAGATTATGAAATCAAATGATAATATAGTATTTTTTTAAAGATTGAGAATAATTAAGAATTTAAATTTCAAATGCATCAAGAAAATAGAATATATTATATTTTTTAAAAAAGAAACGTGTCAGGATTTTAGTTTTAAGGGGAAAATCTTCTAAACTTAAATTCAATCAATAAAAAGAATTTAAAATTGATACCAAGTTTGAAAAGAAATGTTGTAAAAATCAAAAGAAATTTAGGTTAAACATTTTTTTTTTATGGATATGTGATATGTTAATATTTTAATTGAATAATTATAATAAAAAATAGGATTATAATAATACAACGCGATTCCTACACACCCGAACGAAGCGTGAACTTCACCAGCTTGTCAGCCTTGTCATTTCAGGTTAGCCACCGGTAAACATCCGGTAATTCATTTTGTAACCGTCGAGATTGTTTTAGTCTTGGAGGACCCGTGGGGGGCAAGTGGCCCCAGCATGTCTAGGGTTTATTAAGACAAGATTAGGGAAGGAGCCTCGGCGTGGGCACCCCGCTGTGTGGTCACCTAGGGCATATTTCCCTACCTCAAGAACAGAAAATAGACAGCCTTGTTCCCATGTGCACAAATTTAAGAGCAACGTTCCAAAATAACAGCCTCTCTTGCTCCATCTGCTTCCTTTCCAGATCAATATTTTCGGGAACAGCCAGCCATGTAATGCTCCATTGCAGTCCCTTCCACATTATACATTTCCCTTTCATCGCCACTTCACTACTGACAAGAAAAATGAAAAAAAAAACTACTCCTAAGTCTCATTACTCCCCCCAGAAACCAATATTTTTATCACTCGACGTATTCAGCTATTATTTAAATATTTTACAGATAAAATTATTAAATACAAGGATATCCTAATTGTGCAAGTGGGTATCTCAATCTACAATAATGTGAAGAGATGATTAAGATTTAAAAATTGAGTTGCCATCATCTCGTGAATGTATAGTTTTCTCGGACGATCTTCTGCTTCCAATCCAAGTACAGAAATTAGGGTTCACTTGTGAGATGCATTTAGTTTTCTCCCTGTTTTTTTCTAGTAATATAACTGCTCCTTAAAGTGTGTAGTTGTCAATATAAGATCGTCTATAAATGCAAAATGAATATTGGGTCACAATGCATGTATATATATTAATGGAGCTTGTGATTCTAGAGGCTTAACAATGAGCTTGAGCTGATACTTGTAAAAAGCCAACTACAAAGAACTGTATTCCCATGTGAAGAAAATCAAACAATTGCCTGATGGTGAGGGAAATAGTTTGAGACTAGTTAGCTAGTTGTTTTGCATTTCGTCGCATGTCAAATTAATGTTTTTAATGCAAAAAAGATGTGCAACTGTTGTCAACACATTTTATAGTAATAAATAAAATTATGATTATGAATTCAAAATTTAAAGTGCCCGTATAATAAACTTGACCGAGACTTTTATGTGACAATAAATACTAAAGAGAGCCATTAACACCAACTAAAGACCAAGTCGAGAGTCTTAGAGATAGACGTACGTAGATTAATACACCCAATTCTATTTTGTGGTAGCTTTTGAAGTTTTATTTATTTATATGACGATATTTTTTTATATATACAAGAAGAGCAAAAATTTACATATCTTTGAAATGAAATAATTTGCTAGTATATAACCCCTCCTTTTCTTATTAATAATTAGCTAGCTCGCGCTCCAGTGCAGGCCAGATGAATTTTTTTTATGTAAAAAATGCAAGTATTGTCAATGCATTTTCTAGCAGCAAGAAATTTTTTTTTATTATGAATCCATAATTTGAAGCATATGTTAAGTTAAAAAGAGATGGTAACACCAATTAAAGATCAAATCAAGAACTCTTTGCCAGCGTTATTAAACTCAGTTTGGTCTGGTGGATCTACCTAAAGGCCCCTCAAACTAGGTCCTTGCTTGCTCAGGATCAAATCAATTTGTGTGGGAATTGACCTAAAGTGACCCAATCAATTTTATGGATCCAACCATGACCAGCTCAACCCTGGAAAATCTGGTTTAATTAAGAAAAAAAATACATGTCGTCATTTTGAATTTTTTTTATAAATATTAACATGATGTCATTCTAGGTCAACCCGAGTCTTTAGGTATGGCCTCGTTCACTCGGCCGACCTTACCAAAACCCTATTTACCTTTTTTTAAAAAAAAAACAACAACATTGATCTAACGTTTTTTTTTATAAGAAAAATATTGAGACAATGATATTTTGGATAGACTAGGGTTAAACCAAGTTAATCCGCACAACCCATGACCTAAATCATAGCCATTATTGGTTTCATAACCTTGTCTTTGAGAATCTATTTTTTATTTAGTCAAACGATTAACAATTTAAAAATAAGAGGAAGTGTGTTAATTAAAATTTAAATAAAAATAATAATGTAAAGACAAAAAATACATAAAAAAGGGAAAATAATAAAACAAAAAGATAAAATATAGAGGCCAGACCTACATGCTTAGGAAGCAACCCAAAAACCTAACTCTTTGTGCCTAGGTTGATTTCGTTTTTTTTTTGTTTTTGCACGAATCTACCTTAAAAAAAAAGATAGATGATTTATCGTCTTGAAAACACCTCATTTAGCTTTAGAAACTCAAACTTGACAACCTCTTATATACACAAATTCAGATTGTAAAGAATGACAATAACAAAATCATTTCAACTGGAACAATAATTGATAAAAAGTGTGTAGAAATTATTGAAAACTCAATGATGCCACTCAAAAAGCTAGGTTCTATAGATGTTTTATCACATTTTTCTAAGATAACTAAACTTCTTTTCAGCTTGTTAGTTAAAGATGCTTCATTTAACTTTGCTAAAGATTGTTTGTAGGCTTTTGAACTATTAAAAAAAGAAGCTCACTTCAACTTATATAATTTATGTACTAGATTAAAGGCTCTCTTTTGAATTCATATGTGATCTAGCAAATATGATATAAAAGTTGTTTTACGACAATGAAAGAGGGAATTTTTGCTAGATGAGGGGGACTATTTTTGAAACTCTCTATCATCCATAAATAAGTGGTCAAGTTACGGTTTCAAATAGGAAATCGAAGCAAATCCATAAGAAGATAATGAGTGCCTCGAGGAAAGATTGGTCTAAAAAACTTGATAATGCATTTTAGCCCGATAGATCGACATTTAAAACACCGATTAGGATGTGTCCGTTTAGGTTGGTCTATGAAATGCTTGTCACTTATCCATATAGTTGGAACACATAGCATATTAAGATATGAAGACTTAGAACTTTGATATTAAAGTTGTTAAAGATTAAAAAAAAAAATACTCCAACTTAATGAGATGGATGGATTTTTTTAAAATGCTTATAAAAATGCAATACTCTACAAAGAACGAACTAAAAAGTATCATGACAAGCATATTTTAAAGTGATAATTTATGGTTGGCAAAGTGTTTTTATCAACACTTGACTTAACATTGTTTAGGAAATCTAACTTCATGTTGTCTGGTCCCTTCACCGTTATTAAAGTGTATCCTAATAGAACTGTAGAGATTCATGATGATACTAATGACACATTTAGAGTAAATCGTCAATAGTTGAAATCATTTATGGAGAGTGGTTTCAATTCATAAAAGTTCTCCTAAATATTTAACTTTTCTATTTGATATTGGAACATGATCAAGCTAAAGCCTATAAATAAGTTCATTCTATTTTTCTTTTGCTTATTGCTTGCATTATCTTCTTGTTTTAGGTTTGAACAATGTTTGGCATATTTTAATGCTCTTGTTTTATGTCCTTCAAACAAAGATAAATTTTAAATTTTTTTTTGATGCAATCAATAAGAAGCTTGATTTTTAATTGGACTTATGGTTAACTACTTATTTTATCTTGCCTTTTTCTTTTGAATAAATATATGGTTAGATAGTTATTTAAGATTATAAATTTATTTTTAAATAAGAATGAGATATTTAATTTACCTGAATGGTGGTGTTGTGAGTTAGAGAAGTTTCAAACAAGACGCTATAACTGATTCTATAACTAAAGCTAAGCACATCTCTAAGTCTGAGGCATAAAAAAAAAGAGTTTTAATAAAAAAAAATTAAAAAAGAATTCATCACTAAACTAGGCATGGTTCCTAGTATTGTTGATCTAGTAAACTTGTACTATGATAATAATAAAGTCATTGCATAAGAAAAGGAACATAATCTCATCAATGATCCAAACTTGTATTTAGGTGATTATATTTGATTATAGAGATCATTGATTTGAAATGTAAAATGATAAAGCAAATATCTACCAAAAAGAATCTCTAACTAAGACATTTTCTTGACAAAAGCACGATCATCATATGAAGGGATATGGAATTAGATAAATAGGTTATTGGCTTGAGCACAACTAAGTGATTGTTTATGTGTATCCCCAGCAACTAATTAGTTTGTTGCATATGACACTCATATTATTCATGTAATATATTTTTTATTTATTAATAAAGTGAGTCTTCATTTTTTTGAGTTTAATTAGTGAATTTACGGTAAAGATAAAGTTCTTGGGATAAAATTGTTTACAAGAAAAATTATAAAGTTGTTACTATTACAAGGATTTTTATTGCTTCAAAGTAATGTCCCTAAAATGTTTCAAGGTAATAGTTTTTAAGGAATGGTGACACGACCAAAGACTTGATATCTTCTCCCAAGTGTAGGAGTGTCGAAGTAATAAATAACCCGGTAAGACTGAGGTCGAACCACAGGAAGGTTAACTATATAAACTACAAATAAAGAAATAGATAATAACAGAAAAGGAGTTGAAGAGAGCTTTGAGATGTGATATTGATGTAAGGATTACACAAGGATAAAATAATTGTCAAGGTTAGAGGATCCATTAATGGTATTTCAAACAAGTATAGTATAAACTCCTTTTATTACTCAACTGGAAACCTCACACAAAGGAGGTTCCAATCGGATTATAAATTGTTAACATGATACATTAGTTATCTTATTCGAATAATACTAATACTTGTAAATGTTGTCAGGTATTCATGATTATAACTTATGTTAACAACAAATCAAGTTCCTTTCATAGCACAAGTGTTGGTTATACCATACGGTTGGGCTATGAAAATGCCAAGTATTTGTTGTACCAAGGGTTATCCAACATAAATCTAGATTAACCATTTAATAAGCAAAGTATTAAAAGTGAACAAGATAACAAATACAAAACATGTTAGTATCAAACATTAAAGTCCATGTTGAGTTTATACTATACTTATTCTTACACCATTAGTGTAACCTTTTCACATTGACATAATAAACTTAGCTAAACATAATGAAAGAGAGAAACATAAATAAACAAGATAAGAACATAAATAAGATATAAGTTAACTAAGTAATGGAAAGGAAATGAAAAGCATAAACAAGAGATTAATATAAACAAAACTTAAGCATTACAAAAATATAAAGAGAGAGAGCAAGAACATGATCTTGATCTGAAAACCAAGATGCCTAAATGCATGGCAAATGCCTCCTTTTATAGGCAAAATTTGGAACTATTGATTTGATGACTAATTATTGAGTGGGTGGCCACATCTTGAGTTGGTGACAATCCTTATCTTCTTGTATGAACAAAATGTCATTGCTAACATTAGAATTTGAACAAATAGTCCCCATGAAAGTTCTAAAAAATTGTCTCAAATTTCCAACAAAAAAAGAATCGGTGCATTTGGACTTCTAGAACTCGAGATATAGGCTGAACATTGAACAGTGTCTCGGCTATAAGGTAAATTTTGACTTCTCCGTTGTTGCTACCATTTGAACTCGAAAATGGCACTTTTAAATCTTGGATTCTTCATGCAAGTTTTAGGCCTATGTCTTAGCTTTCCATACATATAAACCAGACCTAAATCCAAGTTCTACAGCTCCAGTTATGATCCAATAACCAAATGGTGTTCCAGTTTTGACTAAACCAGCATCTCTTTTCTAAGCTTCACCCTCTCTTTGTCTTCTCAATTTCAGTAGTTAAACTCATCAATCAATCCTTTGATTTATGTGATAGACCTGCATTTAAGATGAACATTTACCATAAATTAAAGGTATCTTATATTATTAGACATGTTATTATAAAACATGCTCTAGTTAAGGAGTTATTGATACTTCAAGTGCAAAATGATGATATAAAACCTTGATAAAAATGCACTTTTAAGTACTAATCAATTGGATATTAATCAAATGTATTGATACCAATACATACAATGTTCTTTGTTTTATGAAAAAAAAACTAGTTGTTCTTAAAGACTGCGATATAAAGAATACATGAAGAAGCTAATATATAGGTTTTTTTTATTTATAATAAGTTAATTGAATTGACCCGTATGAGAAATTTATATAAAAAGTTACCTATGTTGAAAGAAAGATTCATGAGATATTTGTATAATTGATCCTTAGACGTGAGATTACTATGTTATCTTATATAGAAATTATTATGTTTTGATCATGATTGCACGTTGCTTTAATCAAAGGTAATATGCAGACAAATATTGAATATAGTAAAAACTATATGAAAGTATTTGAGTGATTAAGAAAGAATTCATTGCTCAAGGTAATTTAGGAAAAATATTCCATATATTTTCAAATAGTATTGTTGATGAAATTCTTGTGCAAGTTGGAATGAGATTTGAAAATATTTCAAATCTTATTCAAGAAATCAATAACTATCATGTTGAGATTTAGTATGATTTGATAGAGCAAACAAATTTTATGCTCAAATATCTTCATCAAAACATTACAAATAAAAGAATATTAATTTTGCTAACAAATAGTTCGATGAATGGTTTGTTAAACCACAAATAACTTACCTAATATTTGGGAGGTCGTGATATGTTTCTAAAAGTTGTATTTGACTTTAAAATATAAATTAATTAATTTTAAATGTTTATATTTAGGCCAACATTCTAAGATCTAATAGGTCAAACACATTAGGAATCATTGATGAGAAGATAAACTAGGATGAAAAATCATGTATGACTTAATTATAAAATAGGTTTTAGAAATTTAGGGACTATAATGTAATTTATATAAGGGGTTATATTTCTAAACCTAGAAAACTCAAGTATGGACTAAATTATATAAATTTCTAATAATTGTCTTGAAATTGAATGTGATATTCTGTTGATTCACTCGCTAGGAATAGGGCATTGGGAGAAGGCTTAACTAGTAATATAGGAAATTCAATCTCTCTGCTAGCTTCAAATTAAAGCGTGACTAAGCACGATAGGAAGCAGCTCGGCTGGGAGGCGGGGAACAAGTAGCTGCTATCTACCCCTAAGGTAAGGGCATCTCATACCTATCTTTCATCTTTCACTCCTTTGAGCTAGCTTTTGGTATTAGGATTGGTCCTGACCAAGTGATCAGAGGGTGTCTTCCGATGCAAGGGAATTCTATCTAGCAGACAATGTCTCAATGTATAGTCTAATCTCATATAGGCAAGTGCGCTTGTTGAAAGAGAAAATTGATATTTTGCCATGATTAAATAAGTCAGGTTTTTCATATAATACAATATGATGACTAATCCTTATTTATTTTTTTAATTTAGTGAAGTTAGAAGTAGCGAAAAGTCAGAAAAATAAAAGCTAGCATGTTAGGCTTAGCAATCCATCTCTCCTAAAAGGTTTAGGAGATTTCTAAACTAGTAATTTGTAAGGATTATTATTAAAGGCTAAGGGAATTAGAAGACTATTAATTTATGACAATCCATATCTCCTAAAAACTTTAGGAGATTTCTTAACTAGCGATTCATGTAGATTACTATTAAAAGATAAACAATTAGAGGACTATTGATTTATGATAACCCATTCATGAATAGTTAATAAAAGCATAAAGGAAGAATTATTAGTCATGTTATGTTCATTTAAACCCTAAAGAGCCCTTAACTATTTAACATGATCCATGAGACACCAAAAAACATTTTGAGTAGCCTTTCCATTATATTCTTACTTTTTAGGATCTTGGCATTTTATTTAGTAGTTATAAGTATTCATTATATTACTTAAATCAATTTAATTTGGAGAGGTTTTACAGGTGCTAATACTCATTCACCTAAGGTTAAAAAACTTTTGTGTTGTGAATGAATACTCAATATCGCTATATAATTCTTAACACATGCAAGTCAAACCTTTTTTCTCTGAGAGAAAAAATGTGGTGAGTAATGGTTAACTCCTTAATCTCATTATTTGAAGATTACATGATCAAATCTTGTCCCTTTATAAGAACTTGAGATGCTAGACTTAAATTATACTTCATTTTTATTACTTGATATTTTCCAAGTCCTCAATCACAAAAAATTAAAGAAGAAATAAGATCTCTCTACCATTCTTTGTGAGCTTTCAAGGTAGAGGAAGAAAACCTTAATCAGGTTAGATGATAGGTATAAAGATTTCATATTACTTAAATTGATAAAAAAAGATTGATTGTTATATCTCTATTTTTTTATATGAGTGCATCTTTCTATTTTTACTAAATCAAACAATCATGTAGTATTTGATTAAGAATTGTAGTTACCTGAAAAAAATATAAAAAATGAAGTTGCCACCTAGTTTTTAAGAAAACTAAGAATCTTATAATATGCTTTGGTTCTAGAAATCTAAATAAGGGGTTGGTTATGGTTAACGGAAGATAGACATCATCCTTATCACATTCTTTCAAACAAAAGGTTACCTTAGCTATGTTTTTCTTTTAAATTTATTTTACCCTTGTAATTAACTATCTAAATTATTTATAAAGCTTATTTGTAAGTCATTTATCATTTATTGATGTTCATCGAGTTAGTGTTGGGCCCTATATATATATATTATTTTCACTAAGAGATCATGTTAGGCTAACATTGGTCTCCAATACTTGAAGACTCATTAAGCTAGCCTTTAAAAACCAAAGCATTGTCAATTTAACAAAAAATTGATGAAAATTCATTGAAGCATTTTTTTAACTCATTTTAAGGCCAAAACATCATGTTAGGTTTATGTTAGTCCCTAGAACTAGGAGACTAGTTGATCTAAATGTAAAAGACCTTAAACAAGACTTGACGATAACTCGACGAAAACTTGATGAAAACTCATCGAAAACTTATTCACACATTTTTTTAAAAAGTTATTTTAGGGTTAAAAACCATGTGTTAGGTCTATTTTAATACCTATAACTAAAAGAATTGTTGACCTATCTATTAAAAACAAGTTAATCAAAACATCGCCAACTTGATGAAACTCATAGAGGCATTTTGAACTAGTTTTTGGGTTAAAAACCATGTGCTATGTCTACTTTGTTCCCTAAAATTAGGAGACTCATCAACCTAATTATTTAGAAATTTTAAACAAAGAATATTAAAGGGAAAAACAAAAACAAAATCATAAAGGGGAAATACATTATGTTTCACCAAGACTCATATTATTTAAAACCCTAGTATTGTGATGCATAATAAAATCTAGGCACAACATGTAGCAAAAGCAACTCAAAAATAATTAAATGGAAGATTAGATATAATCGAAAACATTTATTCCAAAAAGAACATGAGTTTATTATAGCTTGATGAAGGCTACTTTACTATTGCAGAGTGGATGCAACTATTTTTTGATTTAAAGCATCAAAACAACATAATTTAGAGTTTATCCCTTCATAAAAGTTTTAGATTTGTTTCTTGGATTTTTAATTCGTCTAAATAGACCTAACACGTGATTTTTACTTTATTTTGACTTCTAAAACTCCAAATATGGGCTACAACTAAAACAAGGTCTGGGGTACAATGAGTTTCTAGACAAATTCAAACTTTTTTTGTATGCTATGTTTTGAACTCTAAAACAACACAATTAGGATTTAGGCTCTCATAAAAAATTTAGATCTATGTCTTAGCTTTTCAACAAGCCAATAAACGTTTGATACTAAGGTGTTTAGCTCCGTTAAAAACCTAAAAACCAAATAGTGTTCTGGATTAAGTTGGCTATACTGTCTCTTCCTAATCAAACTTCCTTGTATATCCTCTTTCTTTTTTCAACATTATTTTCCTTTCCTTTTTTATTTTTTTTCTTGTTTTTTAGTTTTCATTTCAGATTAACTAGACCAGACTATCTCTTCCAAATCAAACCTCCTTGTATATCCTCTTTCTTTTTTAACATTATTTTCTTTTATGATTTTTTTGCTTGTTTTTTAGTTTTCATTTTAGATTGTGTCCTCCTCTAAAACTAAAGAACTATAACCTTTTTATAAGCCCTAAAAGACTACCTAGAACCTCTCCTTTAACACTCAATCTTATCCCTTAATTATTCCATAAAGTCTCATTCATTAGATCTCATTGCTAGTTTTTTTTTTTTGTATTGTTTTTATGGCATATTTTAAAGGACAAATAGGGTTTCCCCCCCTTAATTTGTCAGTAAGAAAGTTGGATAAAGGACTATGTTATTGTAGATGCAAAAAGGTTGTGATGGCTAGGGTTTTTGGTTATTGTGTGAAACATCTTTTTCGATGATGTTTTATCTTAAATCAAAGGTGTAAGGAGTGTGTTTTTGCAACTATAAAATAGAGTAAAAGAGTTATGATTTTTATTTCTAGTTTAAGTAATAAAACATAGAATGTAAGGATGCATATTTATATAAAGCTTGCAGCCATAAAAATAGGATAAAGATTATGGTAAAAGGCAATAGGTACAAGGATTTTTTTTTAATTTTATGTAATGTTGAAAGTAAAGAATGAGGTTGAAAGGGTGTCATTTTTAGCTCTTTTTGCTAGAAAAAACTTAAAGGCCAATTTGTGTTTTTATGGCTTGTTCTGTCAAGAGGATAAAATGTGATGAAATAAGTATTGTGTTATACGTGAGAAAGAAAAGGAGAAAAATGGCATCGTTTATACTTCCACTACCATTGAATTTTTTGATATTCCAACCTTTGAAAAATTTCTAACATGAATATGATAAAAAGAAAGAACTAAAAATGTGAAATAGTTGAGAATTAGACGAATTGCGTCGAGAATGCATTTTTCATGGAAAATATGTATTTTTTTTTATTTTTCTTCTATTTTAAAACAAAGTAGAAAAAAATTATCAAAACAAGCGGTTCAAAATTGAGTTACGACATCTGCCCCATTTTTATAATGCTTAAGGTATAAAGTCTATGGAAAATGCTTTTTCGAGGCTTTGTTATCAAGCTTGTAAAGGCAAGATAGAGAATATGGATAAATTTGAAGGGTGGTCAAGTCAAAAGATAACCAGCCTGAAGAATTAATAGTGAAAAAATCCCATAGGATTCAAATTCATAGGAGCAATGCTTTAGACTTAAGTTTGCACGAGTAATTTAAGACTCAAAACTAAAGAAAAAAATACAGGAGTCCTCTAAGACTCGAAAGTAAGGAAAAAATTGCAAGAGTCCTCTAGGACTCAAAAGTAAAATAATAATTTGCAAGAGCCCTTGGAGGCTAAATATCATAGAAATATTACAAGAGTCATCTATGATTTAAAAGAAAAAAGTTTTATGAGAGCCCTCATACACTCAATATTACAGAAAGATTTGCATGAGTCCTGTAAGACTCAAAAGTAAAAGGTTTTACGATAACCCTCATAGGCTCAATATCATATAAAGATTTGTAAGACTCCTTTAAAACTCAAAAGTAAAATGTTTATTGAGAGCCCTCATAAGCTCCAAACCACTAAAAGATTCGCAAGAGTCCTCATAGGCTCAATATCACATAAAGATTTGCAAGAGTCATCGTAAAGAAATATTTATGAAAGCTCTCTAAGACTCGATCATAACTGAAAATGTGGGAGTCCTTTAAAACTAAAAAATAAAGAGATTTATGAGAGCCTTTTAAGACTCAATCACAAAAGATATTATTGAAGTCCTTTAAGACTAAAAAATAAAGAAAGATTTGTGAGAGCCTTATGAGACTAGTCACAAAAAGAAAATTGTAGGAGTCCTCTAAGACTTGAAAACTAAAAATGATCTGTGAGAGTCCTCTGGGATTCAATCACAAAATAAAATGCATGACTCCTCTAAGACTAAAAAATAAAGAAATATTTGTGAGAGCCCTTTCTGACTCAACTACATAAGAGATTTTTGGAGTCCTCAAAGACTAAAAAATAAAAAGATTTGTGAGAAACCTGGGAGACTTAATCATAAAATCCTTATGAAGGTAGGGTTTGGTTCAATTACACATAAGTCTTCTGGACTCATAAAGTAAAGAAACATTTATGAGTGTTCTCTTTCACTCGATCACAAGAAAGGTTTGCAAAAGCTTTACTGGTTTCAAAACAAAAAGGAACCTTTCTAGGTTTAAATTCTCCAAAGTCTTGTTGGAGCCTTATTGGGCTAAAAGCAAAAGCTTGCAAAAGCCTTTTTAAGCTTAAAATAAAAAGGAACCTTGTTGGTTCTAAATTCACAAAAGTCTTGTTAGACTCAAATTTGTTGGAGACTTACCGAGCTCAAAAAGAAAAAAAATTGCAATGGCCTTACAAGGCTCAAATTAGTTGAGATGTTATAGAAAATATATATATATATATATATATATATATATATATGAAAGAAATTAGATTCTTACATGTGAGTAATATCGATCCTCCTTTCGATGTTCAACTTATCCCATTGACATTAAAATTGATTGATCTCATTTTTGCTAATATTATGACACTTAACTCATTAGCCTACTCAAGTTTGCTTAAGTACAATATATGCGTGGATGGTTGTGCTATTATAATAGCTTCACTAAACCATGTCATTCTAGCCTTATAGAAAATTTGCATTGTCGACTCTTAATAACCATGTTTACTACTTGGTGAAAGACGGTTTATTCCTAATATGTGACCTTGCCCCTAAGTGTAGTGTGAGGGTATTTGTTTACCATTTCCTACTCTTCATCATCACCAATGAAGAAGTTATGCTCAACTACTTCTAAATTTTGAAGAAGTTCTTTAGCTCACTAGCCTGCTCAAGTTTTCTTGAGGACAATATATGTGTGGATGCTTGTGCTGTTATAGTAGATTCACAAAACCATGTCATTCAATCCTAATAGAAAATTTGCATTGTTGACTCTTAATACCCATGTTTGCTTACTATTTTGAGAAACTTGTACCGTTTACTACTTGGTGAATGACGATTTAATCCCAATATGTGACCTTGCCCCTAAGTATAGTGTGAGGGTATTTGTTTACCATTTCCCACTCTTCATCATCACCAATTAAGAAGTTATGCTCTACTACTCATAAATTTTGGAGTTCATTAGTTCATCATTGGACTATCATTATTTATCATGGATTCTTTCAAACAGAATTATCCCTAGCTGATCTGATTGTGTTTACTTTTTAATAGCCATCGAAAGGTGTATATGCATCATTATCATTCTTTCCATGAACTTTTTAAGTTCAGTCAATGAGATAATTTTGTTGTAAAACCTACTTTCATGAAATCATTTTTCTTGTTATAGGGCCAAGCCACAAATTTTAATGATCATGTTCATACATGTCTAATTATTAAAATGAAATCATTGAGATGTAAATTTAAAAGTATTTTAATCAAATAAAAATTGACATTTCTTTCATCGAAAGCATAAAACATGTCATTACAATGCCAAAGTGTAATCTTGGATATTTTATTGATAAATGATGAAATGAGTGTTGTTGGAATAGTGAAAAAGAATGGTTATCTTAAAACTTGATCTATTAATGGCTCAAAGAATTCTTTAACAGATGGATGGCAATTTTGGAAAGAAAATGTTAGATTCCAACAAGAGGGTTTTTTCATTTAAAAAAAATAGCGTTTTACTTACAATATGTGATCATGCTAATTTTTTATGAAAACCCATGATTTAATGATATAAAGAATGATATACAACATGTAAACAAGTTATGATTTTGCCTGATAAACATTTTGTTTTTGTTTTTAGAGGGTAAAACTAAACCACACAAGTCAAATAGTATTTTTTTTAATTAGAAATTGCTTTTAAAAGTACGTGATTTAGGCTAAGGTTCATGTCAATGAAATATGAGATTTATAAAGCTCAAAATGTATTTAAAGGTTAAAATACATATGATCACTTATTTATTTGTGGAGATCTATTAAGCTTGTCACCTTGATTTTAATATTTTCATTATTGATCTTGAAAATGACATTTTACTCCCCACAGTATTGTCCTCATTGTGTCTCTCTTTAGCTTGTCGCTTGACCTTTTGAGATCCTTCATGTTTAGGGGTATGGGCATGATCTCGCTCGGGTGTTTCCATACATTGAAATTGTTGTCATGTGTATGTGGTGGTGCATGAGCGGTAATCAGGTTGTCTGTGTTGGCAGGCTCCATACTGGTGCACCGAACTTTCGTCCTGTTGCCCCCATCACTTTCAGCCCAAAGCCCTAGGTGTCTTACGGTGAGGTGGAGTTTCTATGTTATGTACCTAATTTGGTGGAATTCGAATGTTAAGTGTCCTTCTCCGCCTCGCGCCTCCCTGGGGGCGCGGGGCAAACCTAGCAGTAGCGCTCGTGTTCTAATCGAGCAGACTCCTGTCAAACTGGCCCACGCGTGATTTCTCGTGCTTTTGGATGCATAATACGATGCTAGTATGGGGGCCTTCGCCCCTGTGACTGCCCTAATATAAAAGGAGGGATTGGTTTCATGAAAAGAGGGACTGCCCCTAGCATTTTCATGACATGTATTTGAATTTGACCAATTTTACTTAAGTTTTTATAATGAATTTTCCATTATACTTCCGATCATAGATGAAAATAAAATGACAAATATTACTTTCACCTAAACATCTGTTGATTTTAAAACAATAATAAGAAAAAAGGCATAATTCATTAAAAGATGCAACATAATCCCAAAAAATATATAGTTTTAAATATATGCAACTAGGGTAATATAATTGCATTTTCAAGGTTCAAGCACCTTTTTTTTTATAGTCATGATTTATTTTGCTCACTTCATCAAAGGCCAAACTGCACCTCTCTCTTCACCTATCAACTACATGATCCGTTTAACATCATGTCTTGGTTGTTCTCTTCATCTGGCCCTAAATGTTTTAGTGGTTATTATGTATTTATTGTTGTTCTCAACAAATGATGACCATTCATGCTAAATCAAATTATTGATCTATTTCTTAAATCTTGACATTAATCAATGGAATGACCCTTGGCTACTTTATATTCATATTTAGTATTCATATTTAGTATTTTTATTATACCATCTAGGTAAAGATGGTTGGATGGGATCAAGTGACTGAGGTACTATCTAACAATCATGCATAAGGTGCTAATAAATATTGATGAGTGGAATAGGGAAGGAAGATGATTGTTCATGGCATTTTCTTTTACATCTTGAACTTAATATGATTTGAGAAACGTGATGTTCAGGATGAAATAAAGATGATGCAGGTGTTTGGCATTTATGGTAGAATATAGCATTTTATAGGGCCGAAAAAGATTCACCAAGTGTCAAACTCTGAGGTTTTTAATGATGAGAAAAACATGGATAATATAACCAGCTTCTAAGCCATTTTATTGAATGTCATCGACTAAGAAATTCATTTAAGTAGGTGGTATCCTCATATCCTAAATTTTTCTTTCATTTAGAGCTCATTTAACTCTTTCAGCTACAACTACCATATTTGCAAATTACTTTAAAGTATTGCAAATCATATATCGAAAATAAAAACCCTTGATGTTGTTCATGAAGATGAAAATCATTTTCTTTTCGAACAGAAGGGGATTGACTTGAACGGAGATTCTTAATCATAGAGTACTTTTACCATTTTGCTACAATACGCCAGTAAATACGTCATGGGACTTTGTATTCCACTGTATTTGATAAAATCTAGTACTTTGAACTTCTTAGGATTACAACATCAGGCATGAGACACATTTTAATTGCCTTTACTAGATTATAAAGGTTTATACCATCTATCTCTCAAAGTCATTCCTCTATTGTAAATAACTTTTTAGAATCAAGGTCTTCAATCATCTTGACTTACTGGGTTTCTTCAGCAATAAAGTCGATAGTTATAGCAGTCTGGGCTTGTAATTCTTAAAGAAAGCTTGCAAATGGGAAATGTGACGTAAATTAGGACTCGGGAGAATAGCTTGGAGCCCCTTGGTTTAGCTTGGTAAAATTGGATGGCCTTGATGGTATTTATAGCTTTTACTGGACATTGGGATGAAATGACATTTCTACCTGAGTTTTCTCCTGATTAGAGGTCCCTTCCCCAGATGATATAGCTTACAATGTTCTTTCAAGTAAGCTAGTGAGCCTAGAAACCTCTCATTTTAAACTTTCTATCTCCTTTTGGTTGTGTTGGTTTAGTTGTGATCTTTCGTTGTTTTCCTTTTTTTTTTTCTAGATTTAGTATTATCGACATTAAAGGAAAGCTAAACGTTTGCAAGGCAACCTATATTTCTTTATCTCAACCTTTAAAGAAAATTTATAAATGAATGCAAAAGGCTGGATTGAGTATGCATATTTGTTATTATTTCAGTTTCCTATTATATCAAGACTTTGAGGATGGATTAGGTTGAATTTTCTTGAAACATTGTCCCTGAGGACATAAAAACCATAAGAATTTTGGTCAATTTCAAGTAATACCTCTTATCATGTTGGCTCTTTCCCAACCTAGTCCTTGTGTCCTCAACGATAATCTCAATTTATCCTAACATCTCACACTTTCTGTAAGGATCAATGGAAAAATAGTAAGGTCACCATAAACACTAATGATATGTCATGATATGATTTGTGTCCTATTGATGGTCAAACCTAGAGGATAAGATCTAAATCATATAAGGTTTGTCTTAGTTGGTCTATCCCTAAAGAGTTATAGGCTTTTAGATTGTTTGAATTACTAATGGTGTAACCTGACCTTATACGACATGGGTAAGGGAGTAAATTCACAATACCCCATGTACAGGGTGTGTTTCAATCTAAGCAGAAATCCAAGTTAGTATTAGTGGTCGAAAGTCACACTTGCAACCTAAACTCTTTATCTAATCCTAAAAGATATGAGCTTGGGTTTAGAGCTTTTGTTGAGTTTTTATGAAGTGTGTGAGAACAAAAACAAATATGTATGCAAATTCAATTTGGTAGATTAAAATAAACACAATAATAAACAACATAAATGAAATAAAAGCATAAAATTAAAAAAAAAAACATAACTAAATAAAATAAATGTTATGAGAAATTATCGCTACACGTTTTTTTAAGCAATAGTGGCATATTGATAATGACTTATTACGGTTATATTATCCTATAGTACCAAGGTTCACTCGTAATTTTGTTGAATGAGATTTTTTTACCCCTATCTTGAATAACCAAGTAGTGATCATCAAAGGTTCATCTACTTCAAAGTACAATTTAGTGGCATGAATGTCGTTTTTGGATTTGGTTTGTATAATGAATTTTATGGATTCATTTGACTTGAGTTGTGATGTTATGCTTAATAATCACAATGGAATTATAGTTTTGCAATGTTGCCCTGAATCAATGCTTATTCATGTTTGATGTTCTTAGTCATTCCTATGTGTTATTTATGCATGAGCTTGTTTTTACATAAAAAAATAATATAATGTTCACACTCCTACATACAATTGTATTGGTTTTATAATTTGTTTATAAAACCTACTAAGGGTTCGGCCCACATTAAAAGGCCTTTAAAAGGTTGACATTTGAAAACTCCTTTAAAAAAAACTTCAGTTTTTTAAACTATGTTGAAAATAAATATTTTTTTATTCACTCATAGTGTTTAAGGTAAATAGACTCATAACGAGCTATTAACTTAAATGTTAATCAGTGACACCTTAGTTCTTTTTGTCATCAAGTTTCAAAACATGTCTTCCTTTTAAAATTTTAAATCTTTAGGTCTAATAGCCATTGATGAAACCTAAGAGTCAATTAAGGGTATTAATTTTCTTAGTAAGTCTCAAACATTCATGTCATTAGATCCTACCTCCAAGTATTTTAACCCATAATGGTCTCTGCTTGGATATTTAGGACTAGGGCTTAAAAACCTTATTTAGAAAAAAATATGAATGAAGCTTGTGCTATTGGATAAATGAACTTGACCAAGTCATTATCTCTAGACCTTTATTATATAAACAAAATGTTTAGTGACAACTCTTCCTAGGATGTGGGCTAGGTTTAATAAGCCCAACATTGGTCCATCTACTTATTTATTAATAAGGCTTGATAGACTATCGTTGACATGGGCTGATCATGAGTAATTGATTGTAGATGATCTCAACCTTAGAATAGGACACCTTGAGTTTAACACACTATAGTAGATCTATTATCACTCGTGCAGGTAAACCACTAACAGATTAGGCACAACAAATCAAAAAGAATAAAAGACACATAACAATGCAGTTTACCTCAAGTAGAATGTTTTATAGTGATAATATCTTTTCTTTAGCATGACCAGTCCTTTACCTTATAACTTTAAAGATCAGTTAAGATTCCTATTGACCATCATACTAGATGGAGACTTATTTTTCATAAGTTTCAGACATTTCCCCCTTCTTAACACTGAGAAAAAGCCTCTTCTTTTAAGAAAAAAGACAAGTCACCGCGATGTCGAGTGTGACAAAATAGCGACTCCACTAAAGATTTCTAGGACTACGCTTTATGTCATTGTCTTATGTTACTAATGTATTTGTTGTGCTTGCTTTAATTTATATTTTGCTTAATTTATCATGTCTACTTTATAGCATTCATACTTTATTTTGTCATTCATGTATTGAATATAGATTCATGCTTTCACAAAAACGACACTATTTGAGAGCATACACCTTTACTTTAGGTTATGTGGGGAAGTAATGTTACCCCAATGGCCATCGACCTGGGTAAAACTTGTGAAACCACCAACTCCCATCTGATTGTCAACTTGGATATGGTTAGCATGTCAATCTGACATAGTCACAGTCTATGCTTTCACACTGCTTGTAGACTTTATATTGACATCTAAGGGTTGATTACTGAGTAGCTGAAGGCTTTTTATGGTTGTAGTAAACTTACCCCTACCCATGTAATGGCTAGAACCTTCATTTAGGGTGTCTCCATGTACTATCACTACATCATATCCAATGTCTAGCATATTGGTTTACATGTTTTACTTAATTTTCTTTGTATGTATGCCAAGCTCAGTTTACAAGTGAAATATAGATCCCTTGAAAACCCAACTTTACCTCAAGATCTACAACACCTCAAGAGATTCAAAAAAAGCAAATCAAAGACAAAGAAAGAACTCGGTCATGGTGAAATAAAATCAACTTTTAAAAATATAAAATGACTCAGCTAACAAATATGCTAAAATAGAACCTTCACTATAAAAGGTTTGAGGGTAGGCCACTAAACACAGAAACCAATACTATAAAGTTCATTATAGAGATAACTCCCTCTTGTTCTTCCACATTGGCCAAAACCTCTCCTATGATTCCTCCAATATATCCCTCTACACACCCTCATTAGAAAAGAATTTTAGATGTCTTTCTAGTTAATCAAGGCTTTCTAGTTATTTAAACCACCCATGATCATTAAAGAGTCCAATAGTCATACTTCGAAATCCATCAAAAACTACTGGAAGCCAAATGCCTAAAAATCCTCAACTCTTATTTTAGTTTGGATATCATGCTTTTTAAAGACCTAAAATCAAAATCCATAAAAGAAATAACATGAACAATCATCTCCCTTTTTGGTTCCAATCATTAATATTTATCAACACCTTATACATGCCTATCAAATAGTACCTCTTCCATTTGAACCCATATAAGCACCTTTACCTTAATGGTAATGAGAATGCTAAATATCAATACCATGCAGATTTCATCAATCATTGTTGAGGTTTCAGGAAACATATTGATAAGTTGATTTATTATGGGTGGTTATTGTTTTAAGGGAAAGATGGTGTATTCAACATAACCATAAAATATGAGGACTTATATGATCCTCTTTCAACTAATAAAATATGATATAAGCTAGATATTAGCATTTCTAGAAAATTCAAAGTCTCTAAATTTGTCAAGTATACAACAACTCAATGTCTTGAGACCCACCTAAAAGTGTACTCTAATAAAATGAATGAAGTTATTCATGATGAGAAACTTTTGATCCATCAGTTTTACAATAGTCTAATTGGACCAGATTTTAGCTTGTATATAGGTTTGAATGGGGCTAAAATGAAGAAGTAGAAATATTTGGCCACTGCCTTTTTGAAACAATTTGGACTTAAATTAAAGGTTACTCCAACTAGGTCTGACCTTGAAGGAATGGGTCGTAAAATAATGAGTCAATCAAGGAATATACTATAAGGTTATGTGAAATGGCAATATAAAGTTACCATTCTCTGCTTGAAAAGGAACTCACTTCTATCTTCATTGACACTTTAAAGGTTTCATACTATGTCTACTTGATTTGTAATTTATCAACCTATTTTATAGATGTAGTGACTACAACAGGAAAGGTGGAGCAAGGCTTGAAATTAGGAAGGGTTAGGAATTCATTAGTAAAGTTTGATGTTATGTCAAATGATGAATTAGAAGAGGGCTTCCAAATGGAAAATATAGATCAAAATCATTCTATACCTCAGCATCATATCTAGTCATCTTAAACATTCCCCAATTTTATAACATCATCAACTTCTTAAGTGGCATTAGCTAATATTGACATACATTCACCACTCAGCATTGTTTACCAACACCTTTGAAACACCAAACATGTTTCTTCAACTCCATCAAATCCCATAGAACCACCATACCTAAGGTGTTATGATCAAAATATGAAATGTGAGTATCATGATGGGATCCTAAGATATTAATTGAAAATTGCAAGAAGTCCAAGCATCAAGTGTAGAAGTTGGTAAGATGGGGCCATGTTGCATTTGTGATGAATATTGGTATATCTCATATTGTCACCAAGCCATGTTAGGCATAGCAAATGATTGGCAAAGAGGATGAAAGAGACACTTTATGAGTTTTGACAAGCCACAAATGTTTGTTAGATGGAGTTGATATGAAATAGAAGGAATGTTGCATTGTCAACTCTCCTATTATTGAACTTTATCATTTTATATACGTGTTGAAAAATATTGAAACCTTTTCTTTCTTAAATATGTTTTCCATGGCTTTTGGGACTGAATTACATCTTTTAATAAAGTATGTTTTTTTTCTTTATCTCAATATTGTTTTGAAAACAATAAATGTTTATGTTAAAGTGATATTTGGCATTTTATTTTCGTTCATAATTGGATATATATATATATATAATGACAAATTAATACAAGGACTCTCACAAGTCATTAAAATTCAAGAAGCTAAAGAGTAATCCCTCTTTGTGAATCCTGAAATATCATTTATCTAATATGAAGAGATAGAATTTTTCTCATCTCCCTCTTTGAATCCCAAAATGTTTCATCCTTCCAATAAGCCTTAAACAGATGAAGCCTTGTTTTGAAACCTTTTCTTGAACCTTGTAATACTTTCTTCATTCTAATAAACCATGAAAGGAAAAACTTGCTTGAAATAATCTAGTGGAATTCAAATGATTTGATAATGATAAATAATGTGTATATAGGTCATGATCCCATAACTTCTTCTCTATGATTGACCTTAAGGTTCTTTACATTGGTCAAAAGAGGTTGACATTTGTTTGCATAAGCAAGTTTGGGTTTGCGAGTAAGAAAGGCCATCTTTGAATTATCCTTCATAAATAAAAATTATTCATTATTATCCACTTTAAGCCTTAAATATTTCTTGGAAATACATTATGGAAGCTTATGGAAGCTTTCAAACAATCAATAAGGTTCTCTAAATAGAAAAAAAAAATTAAAGAAATATAGAATGGATAAAAGTTTCACAAAAAGAAAGCTAATAAATGATCAAGTGAAAAATTCAAATGATCAAATTCAAATAAAAAATCAAAAAATGATGATGAAAAAAGAAAGACAAGTAGCTCTGTAGAGTGCCCCTCATAACGTGGAAAGTCTAAACTTGAAGATAAAATGTCAATGACAAAGAATGGGATATAATTTTGAGAATTAAGGCTGTAATGAGATGAATCATTAAAATAACAAGTTCAACAATGCAAGCTTAAAAAGATCTCTATAAATAACAAGTGATCATATGTCTTTGAACTCTTAAACCCCATTTAAGCCTTATATATCCTTTCTTTCATCACCATGAACCATAGCCTACATTATGTGCCTTGAAAAGTCTTTTCTGGAAAAAAAAAATAACTTGTTTATATTTATAGGTTGAAGCCTCTAAAAAGACCTTTTATGCACTATATTTTTTATGATGTTAAATCGTGTAATAAATGGACAAACTCAACATAACATGAAGCAAGTTGATTTCCTTTTGAAAGCCAAAATTCCACTTTCAGGATTCAACCTTTTACTTTCATAATAATCCTAAAGTGGATAGGAAATTCATAGTTTGATTTTCATATAATAAACTTTTCTCACAATCCCATTCAACTTATTAACCTTTGTCTATCAATAAAGTACCCACAAAATTACATCTTAGTGATGAAAGTTGTGTTTTGGTTTCTTGATTAAAAAAAATTAATCTTCATAAAAATACTTTTAAATTTAAATCTCAATAATTTCATTTCAACCATAAGACATATAAAGCCACAAACAATAAAATTTATGAATCGGTCTCAAAACACAAAAAAATTATTTGTTGAAAGAAATTTTTTTCATTAATTGAGTTTGTAAGTTTCATGAAAAAATGATGATAATGATGCATACAAGTTTTTGGATGTTTAATAAACAAAAAAAAAACATTAAAATCAGTTGGGGAGCAATTAAGTTGGAAGAAATCTTTTGTAATGACAAGAACATGAAAAATCCCACAAGTCATGAGTGGTAGGGAAGCCTTTAATAATGATGATGATATATGCATGCCTTTTTATGGCCACCAGAAAATGAACATATTTAGATCAGCTGGGGTACTTCAGTTTAAAGAAACCTATTGCAACAACAATAGTTAGATGATGATTTAGGAAACTCCATCACAAGTTATGAATGGTAGAAGAAATACCATATGATGATATTGGTGCATATGTGTCTTTTGATCATTGCTAGAAGGACGAGTACAACCAGATTAGCTAGGGGCAATTATATTTGAAAACATCTATGGAAGTAGATGATTTGATGAGTTTCTTCAAAAGTCGAGAGTAATAAAGCACAACTCTTTTATTAAAAATGATGAATAGTGGACAATGATGAGTGAAAACCACATTTAGTGAAAACCACATTTAGGGGCATATTCCAACTAGAGGGCAACATCATGGCTGTGAGAAAGTTTGTCACTTTTTGAAGAATAAATAATAGAGCAAAACTCCCTGCAATGAGCATCAAAAGGGTAATAGCTATTGTAAAGTCTCAGTCCACGTGACCTATAAGCAATAAGATAGATGATCTACATTGGTGAACTCATGTAGGTTAGCGACTCAAGTGACCAAAATATATCAAAATAAAAGTAGCAGGCCCTACAATTAAGAAAAAAAATTGGATTGCAACAAAAAAATGGCCAACATTCCTGACCAAGTAATGATGCATGCATATTATCTAACCCATAATGTTTAGTATTACAATGTTTTGTAGCTATTTATCTATAATACAAGTAAAAAACTCCACTTAAGTCCAACAAGGCTTCAATAAATTCAAGTCAATAAACATCTGACAAGGTTTATTTCAACTCAATTTTGCACCAAAAAAAAAAAATCAACCTTGTCATCAAGGAATTTGTCATGCAACTAGAAAAACCAACCTTATCATCAAGAAATCAGCCCTACAATTAGGAGAACCAACCATATCATTAAAAAGTCAAGCCTCTATAATAAGTAGATCATGCCCTACTATGAGGAAGTGCAACCATTAAAAAATCAACCCTACAATTAGGAAGCACTAAGAAAAATATAACCCTGCCATCAAGAAGTCTAAGTCTTATAATGGAATAGTCAACCCTGCAATTAAGAAATCTAACCCTGCCATTAGGAAAGAAAATTCAACCTTACTAATCAAGAAATTCAGCTCTACCATTAGAAAAAAGGGAGCCTTGCCATTAGGAAAAAGAGAAATTCCCTTCAATTAAGGGATTCAACCCTACCATTAGGAAATCAAACCCTACAATCAAAAGAATTGATCTAGCTATCAGGAAAAAGTTAGCCCTTCCATAAGGAAAAAGAGAAGAGCCCTACAATAAGGAAAGCTAATTGTATTATTAGAAAATTAAGCCTTACAATTAGGAAGTCCAACCTTGCCATCAACAAGGCCAAACTAATCCTGCCATTAGGAAGTCTAAGTCTTACAATGGAATAGTCACCCATACAATCATGAAGTCCAAACCTACTATTAGGAAGGAAATTCAACCATGCTAATAAGGAAATCAAGCTTAGCCATTAATACAAAAGTAAGCTTTGTCATTAGAAAAAAAAAAAAAAGAAGAAGGTAAAAGCCCTTCAATAAGGAAATTCAACCTTATCATAAGAAAATCAAACCATGCAAATAGGATATTCAGCCTTTCCATCAAGAAAAAGTGAGCCTTGGTATTGGAAAAAAAATTTAAAGAAAAAGAAAAATAAAAGTCAAGCAATCAGGAAAGTCAATTACACCATTATTAAATCAAGCCATGCAATCAAGAGATTCAGCCCTGCCATTAGAAAAAAAGAACCAACCCTTCCATTAAGAAGTCTAAGTCTTAAAATGGAAAGTCCAACCTTGCCATTAGAAGAAGTCATGACTTATGTCAAAAATTAAATTTTGTTATTTGAAGATTTCAATCCAACAATGGCCAAGTAAGTCACAGCTAGACCACGAGGTAGGTCACCTTCTAAATGACTAAATTTTAAACATTTTATCAAATTCAAAATTTCCTAGCAAAGTCACATCTTGATTTTATGTTGGGTCTTCCAAAACACATACACACAATGAAAATGATAAATTTAAAATTTTTTAGGAGTCACAAAAATCTTATTAGGCAATCTAGGATCATTTAAGGTTTTTGCAAAGATTACTTGAAGATCATATCTTCTTTTGAGGTTTGATGAACTTCTTCAAAGCTAGGTTGTCACAAACCACAAGTCATCTAAATGTTCAGTCTTTAATAGTAATCTACATGAACCACTAGTTAAAAATCTCTTTAAACCTGTAATAAAAGAGAGGGATTGGTATGCTTATGAGTATTAGCTCTCTTTGTTTTATAACTTATATAATTTCTCTCTACACCAAAAATGTAAGGCATAATATTCTATTTATAGAAAAAAAACTTAATAATCCTATAAATGGTAAAATATCACTTTGCCACTAAATAATATCCCACTTTCACTTAAGTCAATCGCTCATGTATTAAATATCATATCACTCCATATAGTGATGACACTTCTGTTGGGATAATGACTTAGTAAGAGGATCTACATGATTATTTTCAATGGATACTTGTTTTATCTTTACATCTTTCTTTTCTATGATTCTCTAATCAAATGGAATTACCTAAATACATGTTTAGATCATTGATGAGACCTTGATTTCTTTGCTTGTGTAATGGCTTTATTGTTATCACACTACATAGCTACTTAATTAACAATTCTAGGAACCAATCCTAGTTCAATGATGAACTTCTTGATCCAAATAATCTTTTTTGTCCCATCAAATGTAGAGGTGTATTTAACCTCAATTGTAAAATATGTTGTAGTCTCTTGTTTGAAACTCTTCTAACTCATAGCACCACCATTTAGACTAAAAATATATCTTGACTGGAATTAGTTAACTTTAATATCAAATTAAAAATTAGTATCTGAATAACCATGAACTACTAGTTCATCTTTTTTATAAACCAAAAAGAATTCTTAGTTCTTCTCAAGTACATAAGAGTGTTTTTAATTATCTTCCAATAACTGTCACTTGGATTAGATTAGTATATACTTCTTATGCTCAAAGTATAAGATACATTTAGTCTTGTACATAGCCCCGCATGTATTATGGATCCAATAAACAAAGTGTATGGAATCATTTCCATCATATCTCTCTCAATTTGTGTCTTAGAGCACATATATTTGGAAAGATGTATCCCATATGAAACTGGTAAGTGTCGTCTGGGAAACATCGGGGATGGCACGCTTTAATGAGAGCCTCCCGAGAGGTATGTTATTGGGAAATAAGGGGTTTTGGGTTTAATCATAAAATTATGTTCAAGGTTCAGGAGTCGCCACCTAGAATTAAGATTACTAGGCAACATAATGGTTTGCAAGAGTCTGAGTAAGGGATTGATTGTGTAAGTGGAAGATGCATCATCCTTACTGCACCCTACTTAAAGTAAGCTCCATTGTTGTTTGAATGTTTTCTTCGGTCAAGTTTCTATTCTTTGATCTTCTTCTAAGGTCTAAGGCAGATCTCCCTTCTTGAAAGAGTCTCTACCTTATTGAGTTCAATTCTAACCGCTCTAAAGTCTAAATTTTAGCATCACATTTATTTTGCATTTTGTATCTTTAATACCTGAGGGTGTACTCTATTATGTAGTTTTACACCCTTAAATATTAAAGTCTATATATAAATCATAATATAAAATGAACAAAATAATTAGTGAAGGGTTTCTGACATTTTGGTCAAATCCTAACGGATAAGCATAAATTGGTTACGATATCTATTTTTTTTTCCATTTTAAAAATATGAGAAAGATGCAATTTTTTTATTTTTATGAAAACATGATTGGAAAACCTTTAGGATTCGACCGTATGCATGAAAACAAAATTTTTTTTTTTTTTTTTTTGCTTTTTTAAAGGGAAATTAATTTAAAAGTTTTGAGTTTTTTTTTATTTTGAATTTTTTTAAAAGAAATGTTTCAGAGAAAATTGGGTATTTTAATATCGGATCTATATCTTACAGTGTAAAAATACAACTTAATATTATCCAAAATTGATAGAAAAACATGTGAGAAAGTCAGAAATATTTTGAAATGACCCTTGGAATTTTTTGTTTTTTTAATATATATATATTGGGCTGGGCCGACTGTTGCCCAGCAGACCTCACCTTTTTTTAGGCTGGACCTGGCCCAACCATATGAGCTAGGTCGAGACGGGTCTAGCCTGACTCATCTTAGTAACTGGTCTAACCCAGTGACTGAGTTGAGTGAATAGTGGAACGTGAATTAGACGTTCCACTGTTCACATGCAGTATAGCTCCATGTGAAAGGTGTAGTGAGGGGGGAGAAGAAGAAGAAGAAGAAGAAGAGAGTTACCTGGCTTGGAGGCCTTAGCTGTTTGGAGGAGGTCCAGCTGGTGGCCGAGGAGGCATTGGTGGAGGAACCAGTGGTCGACGCTGGCCATGGGAAGAAGGAGAAACCTTCGACTGAGAGGAAGAAGGAGAAGTTGATAGAGAAGAGAGAGAATTTGGTCGTGGCTATTCTGTTGCTGGCAAGGAGCTGGGTTTGTGGAGAAGGTTGGGCTGCTCTTGGTCACGACATTGTTGAGGTGGAAATGGTTGAAGAGGCAGTGGAGATAGAGAAAGGAGAGAGAGAATTGTCGGCTGGGAGAAAAAAACAGGAAGGGGGCTAATTTTTTGCCAACTTTGAACCTGATGTTCTCCTCCCCCAAGCCATAAAATCCACCCCTATTTATAGGGGGTGGAAAAGGGACATTTCGTCTTTACTAGTGCATAATCTTGGCCCTTGATTCAACCCAGAAGGATCCCAACTGTTACTCAAAGTAGCTATCATGGGCTGTTAAATTTGCTGCAAGAAAAGAGCTGGTCGGGTTGGCCACTTTGGAGCGGTGTCACAGCCGTTGTGGTGCCAATTAGCAAGAACGGATCACATTGGTATGTAGTCAAGTGTCAGGACATCATTTGCGTGTAAGTTTTGTCCAATTTGGTGGAGAGATGAAGCATAAAAAGCCTCAAGAAGGAAGTCACTTGAGTAACTTCTCTAGAGAAGAAGATGAACAGTCAACCCCAAAACAGTGTCATTTTGGTAAAGTTCATTTTAGTTTTTTTATTTCTGATTTCTCTCAATTACATCTCTAATTGGCTTTAAACTTTTAATTTTGTTCAATTTTACCCCTGACAAACTTTAATTTCAGCTCTAGATTTCAGTGCCTTTTTATTTTGGTCATTGGTCTGGGATTTATACAATTTGACCCTCAATTGACCATTAAACTTTCAATTTTCTTCAATTTTAGCCCTGATTTCAATCAATTGAGTCCTAGAGTTCGGCGCCTTTTTCAAAATGATCCTTGGCTTCAAATCTCTTTAATTTAACCCATAATTGACCTTAAGACTTGGTAAAAATTGACTTGGTAAAAATTAAATTTGGTCTCCTAAAATTTCAATCTTCTCAATTAATCTCAAATTGGGCTCCCAAACTTAATTTTTCACCAATTAAACCCATAATAAAATTAATTTGACCCATTTAAATTATAATTAAGTCCTTACACCTAATTAAATCCTTCAATTGAACCCAAATTAATTCTTAAACATAATTAAACTTTAATTTGGCCCTTGATTAAATTATATTGGCCTATTAAAAATCTAATTAAATTCCTAGGCTTAATTTTTATACAGATCTGTCTAATAATAATTTAATTTGACCTTGAATATGCATTGTCTCATTAGTTTTGGGTAAAATGATATACAATTAGGCTCTTGATTCCATCCAAAATTGCAGTTTGATTTTTTCTACATGTGAAATCCTCCAAGTTTGCTTTTTCCAAATAGTCTTTATTTGACTTTTTATTTTTATTGTGGAAAGAAAGAAGATGAATTTAGGGAATAACCCAGAAATTGGTTATAATAGTAAGTATCCTTTATTGGATTCTTTCATGATAAACTATTTTAACATCTTGTTTATGTACTGAATTAGGATAATGCCAGCAACCTTCTAGATCTATCTCTATAGATCTTTATCCTAATATTTAGGGTGCTTCTTCCATATCCTTCTTGGAGAAATTCTTAGACAACTAGATCTTTACTAACTAGAGTAAATAAATGTTGTTTTCTATCAATAATATGTCCTCTACATATAATACTAATAAAATAGCTTCACTTTCATTAACTATTTTATAAACACAAAGCCCGTCAATATTTTAAATGAAATCAAATTGTTTGATTATCTCATCAAAATAAATATTCCAACTCCTTGAAGCTTACTTAAGTCCATCAATGTATTTTTATAGCTTGCATTCTTTATTGGCAATTTTCTCGAGTTTAAAACCTTTCGGTTGTATCATATACACATCTTTGTAAAGAGTCTCATTTAGGAATATAGTTTTGACATCCATTTTTCACATCTTATAATCATGATATGTAACTATAGCAAGTAAAATCATTATAGATTTTCATATAGTTACCGATGAGATAGTTTCATCAAAGTCAACCTCTTGTCTTTGTCTGTGGTTTTTAGCAACTAGTCTAACTTTGTATGTTTGTACATTGTTATTCATGTCAGTCTTTCTCTTAAAGACCCACTTACATCTTATAGGTTTTATTCCTTCAAGTGGATCAACCAAGGTTCATACTTGGTTGGTGTACATGGAATTCATCTCAGATTTCATGGCCTCAAGTTATTTCTCAAAATTAATATTAGATATTGCTTCCATTTAGTTAGTAGGCTCATCTAGTATGAGCAATTTGTCATTTTTAGTTTCCATGAGAAGTACATATCTTTTTGTTACATGACGCGCCTTACAAGATCTATGAAGTTCTTATGCTTCTTGAGCTCTAGGTTAAACATCCAATGTTATAACCTTGAGCTCAGGTTTTGTTTGGATGTTAGTTTGTGGTTCTTGAACTTATTTAAGTTCTATTTTTCCCCACTACTTTTTTCAAGAACAAATACTTTCTCTAGGACAGTAACATGTTTTGAGGTAAACACCTTTGGCTTAATTGGATAATAGAACTAATATCTAGTGGTTTCTTTTAGATATCCTATAAGCTCATATTTACTTAGCTCCTAATTTTTGAAATATAGTATGTTGCACATAAGCATTACATCTCCAAATCTTTAAGTATGATATGTTTGGTCTCTTACCGCTCCATTTTTCATATGAAGTCTTATCAATATTTTTTATTGGATTTAAAATGTAAGCAGTGCTTTGTAAGACATATCCCTAGAAAGAAGGTGGAATGTTTGAATTGCTCATCATAGGTCGTACCATATCCAATAGGGTATGATTTCTCCTTTCAGAAACTCTATTATGTTTTGGTGTTTTAGGAGGTATCCATTGTAAAAGAATCCTATTTTCTCTTAGATAATCTTGACTCAATTATTCACCACCTTGATTAAATCAAAATATCTTTATACTCTTTCCAATTTCTTTTTCAACTTCACTTTTGAATTCTTTAAACCTTTCAACTGATTCGGACATATATTTCATCAAATACACATAATCATATTTAAAACGGGCATCAGTAAATATAATGAAATATGTATATCTATCTATGGCATAAATCGCCATTCGTCTATATATATTTGTATGTATCAGACCTAACAATTCTTTAAATCTTTCACTATTTTTTATTAAAGGGTTTTTTGGTCATTTCACCAAATAAACAAGCTTCATAAGTTTTATAGATTCATAATAAAAAAAAAAAGATCAACATATCCTTTTTATAAACTTTGTGATACTCGTTTCATTAATATGACCCAGTTTATAAAGTCGTAAATAAAATGGATATTGATTATCTAATCTATTTCTCTTTCTTTTTATATCATTTCTAAATCAAGTATATACAAACTATTTGTATCAATACTAGATCTATAATAAATATCATTATTATAAAAGGAATAACATTTGTTCTCAACAATAAATTTAAATCCATTCAAAACTAATAAATGGATATGATGTTTTTGGAAAGTAACAGTTATTAAGTTTTAATATCAGCCCACTTGGAAAAGTTAATATAGTAACCCTTACTTCATTGACAACTCATAGATCAACTTTGTTTTTATTCAATGATAAACATACATGAAGTAGAAGTTTCAATAAGTTTCATAGCCTTCACAATTACAAGATATTTTTTGCAGTTCCTTCTATTCTAGCTTTCCTTGACACAACAATGACAAGTACCCTTGTCATTCTTGATACCTCAATAAGTATCTATAAATTTTGACGCAAGGGTTGCAAAACCAAGTCAACACTTAACTCATAGTCCATAACAAAGCCTAAATGACCTAATTTCTCAAAATAGCCAATCATTTTAAAGGTATTCCATAGAGGAACCCTCTATCATTTTATAGCAATACAATTTTTTAGAGGTCTTATACCTCACAGTTCTTCTTGTCACATTAAACAACTTTTTAAGATGCATAATTATAGTATGGGCATCCATATTCTCATGTTGTCTTTGAAGTTCAAGTGACATGCTAGCTAACATCACAAATATAGTATATTCATCATCATCAATTTGACATTGATATTCAGTCTTAACTTTTTCATCAGCTTCCTCATCAAGGACAAGAGGAATCAAATTTTCAAGAACATATACCTTTTTTTCTTGTTTGAGAACAATTCAAACATTTGGATTTAGACCAAAAAGTTTTATTTAGTTAATAAATTAGCATCAAGTGTGTTATGAAATGATATATTACTACTCATGGCGATCTATCAACTTATTCCTTTAAACATAGTAAGTATTAGTTTCATGCATATATTTTATAATCAAATTAAGATAAGGTCTTCATTCATAATTTGGTCTCCCACTATTTTCTTGCAAATTAGCCCTCCTTATTAATTGAGGAAATCTTTCTTAGATTTTTTAGTGGGCTAGGATTTCATTTATTTTATCTAACTTTGAGTGGCTCAACAAATTAAAATAAATTAAATTAGGAAGATAACATAGCTTGTTAATCATATATCTATATGACTTATAATAACTTTTTTGTCTAAACATATCATATATATTTCGCCTAATCATTACTCCTGATCTTATATGATCATGAGTGGCTCATCCAAATCATATAAGATTGGTTTAGGACCTAATTTTATAGCATTAAACATACTCGATTAATAGTAACCTTGAGTAGCTCAACAAGTTATTCATGAATAAAACTCTGGTTTTACGCTTATAAAATTAGAAAGCAACAAATCATGTACTTAATATATTAACAAGGAATTTATTATTTTAATTAGGTCTCATTTCATTGCATGAATAATATATTATACATAATAATTATATATAAACATACACTCCTAGTATGCCATTTTAATTGTATAATTATGGACATATCTAAATTAATTCCCTTGAGCCATCAAAGGAAATTAACTAGTCAAAATCTAGGTAGCTTCTTCAAATCTTTACAAGTCCTTTTTGAATACCACGGTTGTAGCCTTCATCATGGTTCTTTCTTCGTCTTGGATTACAAAATAATTTTTCTTATCTAAATTTTTATATTTCTAAATTACTTAATATTTATATAATTTTATAAGAAACCTCAATTTATATTCAAGGAAAATTAGATAAGAAAATAATTTTGCAATCCCATAAGAAAAATAAAGAAAATGCAAGACTCGCAAGCCCCGTTTAATATTAAAAAGATTTGACCATAAAAAACATAACCATATTAGCTTTTTATTGTCTATAATCATCCATCATACATAAAAACATATTAATATGCATAATTAAATATATTGCATACTTCAATTATAATTATTGGCTTTATATGAAATTTTAATATAATATTTCTAGCACTTAAAAATATTAAATCAAACTTAATTTGATAATTTCCTAAACTTTATAAATTTTATTTAATACATATTTTTTGGAAAAACCATTTTTCAAGATTTAATAAGAGTTTCATCATATTAAATTCTTTTAACATCCAAAACTATTTTAGGATAAATTATATAAAACTTTCTTGATATTGTTTTTCAAGATTTAATAAGAAAATTAATCATATTAAAATTCTTATTAATATCCTAAATTACTTTAGGATAATTAAAATAATTTTTTTGGCTTAAGAAAACTCTCTTTATTTAGAAAAATATTTTTCTAAACATAGTTTAATTAAAATTTTTAATTAAATCCTCATCCAATTAGAATATTTTAAACAATAAAATTTTTTGAATTAAGCACTTTAATTCAATCTTAATCCAATTAGGAAAGTTAATTATGTAATTAATTTAATTTAGAATTTTAATTTTAAAATATAAAATTAATATTTTATATATGGAGTGGCATAATCATAATTATGCTTAAATATATCCTATTGTAATAATGTGTTCATTATAGGGTCAGAATCGTAATTCCGCCCCTCATCTTCTTCTTCTTCTTCTTCCTCCTGTTGTTAGCATTGCCGCTACCAGTGCAAAAGGCTAACCCTTCGCTCTTCGCAGCCATCAGTGAGAGGTAGCAACCTCGCAGTGGGCTGCTAGCGGCACCAATAATGACTGGCATTGTTGGAGCGAGGCAGCAGCCTATCTGCCGCTAGCTATGCGTGTAACACAACCAAGTACGCTAGTAGAGCTAATTATGTTGTTGGAAAATGCCCAGCCACCCAAACCCCTTCTTCTTCCTTTCCTTCAAAAATATTTCCAGTTAGAATTGCATATTTCAGTCAAATTTAACCAGAACAGTAGTAGATTTAAACAAAAACATTGAGAAAAATAATTTTTCAGAAAAATTGTTTTGCACGTAAATTTAATTAATAATTAACACCAATAATAACTAAAACACACAATTAATAACCCTAATTATTTAGTGATGACTTTAATACTACTTTTAGGTTTTCAAGATCACATACACACAACAGAAATAATAAATTTAAGATTTTTTAAGGTCCCAAGAATATTGTTAGACAATCTAGGATCATTAAGAGATTTCGAAAAAATTACCTGAAGATCAAATTTTCTTTTGAGGTTTAATCAACTTTTTTAAGGTTGAGATGTCGTAAACCATAAACTATTCAAGTGTTCAGCCTCTAATAGTAATCCACATAAATTACAAATAAGAAATATCTTACAACTCCTTTTTAGGAGAGACAAATTGTTATGACCTTCGAGTGTTAGCTCTCTTTGCTCTAAAACATACATAATGTTTCTTGCTATACCAAAAATATAGGGCATAGCATTTTATTTATAGAAAAAAATTAAATATCATTTTGTCCCTTGAATAATATTAGTATGTTATTTCAGGGAAATTTTAGAAATTTATTTAATCAAGTCTCTACTTGATTTTTTAATGTCTAAAATAATAATCTTCTATATTAATTACGTTCTAACCCTCTATTTCTAAAACTTATTCACAATCAAGTCATACTTGATTAATTATATCAATTTAATTTTTTACTAATGGTTCTTAATGTGTAACCTATTAGGTTCGTAATAAGTTGACCTAAATATAAATAATAATTCTAAATAAAATAGAATTAAATAACTTAATTTAATATAAATTTAACAATCAATTAATCTATATTTGAAAATCAAGTGCACCGTTTAGCAACGTGTCCCCTAAATATTAGATAAGTTAATAAGTGGTTTAACGTTATCTTTTAGTGAGTAGTTTCCTAGTGTAATTATTATCACCTTATCAAGAATGTTTGGATTTAAATATTATAGCATGAAATATATCTGCTCTATCAAATCATGTTTGTTTTCCACATTAGAGTCATTGATTCTTTGAATAAAATTAAAACTCTTTTGAATTCTCATCCAATCTTTCCCAAGGATTTCACAATCAATGCTATTTGAGAATAGATGAAATATTTTTCCTAATTCACATAAGGTGATGAATCCTCTCTTAATCACTTAAATACCTTCATATAGTTTATGTTATACTAAATATATATTTGTTTGTTACTCTTGATTAGGACAATGTGTAGTCAAGATCAAAGAATAACATTATTTAAATAAGATAATTTAGTGATCTCAAGTCTAAAGTATCATTTACATAACTATCAAGTGAATCTTTCCATAAACACAAGTGTTCTCTCCTTATACAATTCTCATGTGGGTCAGTTTAGTGTACATGTCATATAACAAGCACCTACATACTAGTTCTAGGTATCCCTCATACCTCACTTTATTAGAACATTCCTTTCTTTTCATAAAGGAAGGACATAATATGTATCAGTGTCAATAGCTCTAATTAATGTTCAATCTTATAGAGCATTTAACAGGAACATTTAGGAACAAAGTTTTGATACAATAGAAATCTTATAATTATAATAATTTTATAATTTTTTTTTTTTTGCAAAGCATTTTTGTTTCGAGGACTTTATGTTTACTCTAGATTCATTAATTAAACATTATATTCAATAATAAAATATAAATGAATATTAAAGACAAAGAAAGTCTTAATAATAAATATGTTTTTACATGAACAAAGTCCATGTCACATGTAACCAACTAATTAATTAAATATTATATTCAATAATAAAATATAAATGAATATTAAAGATAAAGAAAGTATTAATAATAAATATTTTTTTACATGAACAAAGTCAATATCACATGTAACCAACCGATTAACTACAAGGCCTATGCACTAAAACTTTGCCACCTTTTAAAGTTTTTTATAAACACTATTTTTACAAGCTTACTACACAAAGCCTATGAAAAATATTTTTCATAAGATTTTGTATTGTAAGCATTTAAAGAGTGAACAATTGTCATAACCTATTTTTTTTACTTCCAATTCCAAAAATGAAATAAAAAGAACAAAACTTTAAAAAAAAATGTGTTTCTAATGCATTTTAGTCATTCATATGCCTATTTTATGATATATTTTTTGACATTTTCTCTCTTGTTGATGTTTTCTTAAAAAAATCAAAAATTCAAAAATATGTTTTCAACATATTTGCACCCATTTTCATAACTTTCAATGTCTTTTAAAAAATTAAAAATCAAAACTATGTTTTTGACGCATTTCAGCCATTAATGTGTCCATTTCGTATTATTTATTACTTTCCTTATTGAATTGACATTAATGTTATTTAAAAAAACCAAAAATAGAAAAAAAATAGAAAACCAAAAAATCAAAATATGGAGTAAAATGGATAGGTGGGTTAAAGTACAAAACAAGAATGAGCACCAAAAAATACAATAAGGATATTTTTAGGATATTCTAAGAATAAAAAATAAGAATATCCTTAAGAAGACTAGTATAAATAAGGGAGGCTACCATAAAAAGAAAGAACGGGGGAGAAACCCTAGCCACCATACGAAGTGATTGAGAGGAAGCGAAAGAGAAAGAGAGAAGAACACTGAGATTTAAGAAAAAAAACCATAACCCTAACATCCTCTCTCTCAATAAACAAACCAAAAACAAAACCAAAAACCCTAGCCACATCTCAACCTACATCATTTGATTCTAGCCAACTACCACCATTCTAGCCACCATAACAACAATCATAACCTCTCTTTAATCTCTCATCGTTTTCCGGCCAACTTTCCTAGTCTTCTCCCATTAGAAAATATCATAATAAAAAAAGAAAGAGAAGTTATTAGAGAAAGAAATTATAGACTACTAAACCTTCTAGGACATAGATATCCTCTTATTGACAGCGATGATTGTCATCACCAATACTAATTGATGGATAAGGGAGCGGTGTAGCTTATAGAGTTAAAGAAATCTTATTGAAATTTAAATTGAGTACAACAAATAATTTTAAATGATTATTATCATAATTATTAATTAACCTATCCAATTAAGAAATCCTATTGAAATTGAATTTGACTAAAACTAATCAATTTCAATGACAATTATCATAATTATTAACTAACCTATCATATTAAGGAATTCTAAGGAATTCTAATGATATTTAAATCGAACAACTAATAATTTTCAATGATAGCTACCATTATTATTAATTAACCTACCTAGTTAAGGAATTCTATTAAAATTTAATTTTACTACAACTACAACTAATCAATTTCATTGATAATTATCATAATTATTTATTAACCTACCCAGTTAAGGAATCCTATTGAAATTTAATTTGATTGCAACTAATCAAATTGATTGATAATTATTGTAATTATTAATTAACCTACACATTAGGGAGTTCTATTGAAATTTAATTTGACTACAACTTATAAATTTCATTTATAATTATCATAATTATTATTTAACCTACCCATTGAGGATCGCCATTGAAACTTAATTTTCAATGATAATTATTGTAATTATAAATTAATTTACCAATTAAGAAATCCTATTGAAATTTAATTTGACTACAACTAATCAATTTCATTGATAATTATTTTTATTATTAATTAACGTACCCAGTTAAACCAATCCTATTGAAATTTAATTAGACTACAACTAATCAATTTTATTTATAATTATCATAATTAATAATTAACTTAGTCCTATTAATATTTTATTTGACTACTATCACAACTAATTATTTTCAATGACAATTGTCATAATTATTAATTTACTTACCCAATTAAGAATCCTATTGAAATTTAATTTTGACTACAACTAATCAATTTCATTGATAATTATCATAATTATTAATTAACCTACACAATTAAAGAATCATATTGAAATTTGATTTGACTACTACAACTAATCAAGTTATCTTAACTGGGTAAGTAAATTAATAATTATGATAATTGTCATTGAAAATTATTATTTGTAGTTGTTGTCAAAATAAATTTTAACAGGACTCCTTAAGTTAATTGATAATCATGATAATTATCAATAAAATTGATTAGTTGTAGTCTAGTTATATTTCAATAGGATTCCTATTAAATGGATAGGTTAAATAATAATAAAGATAATTATCATTGAAATTGATTAGTTGTAGTCAAATTAGATTTCAATAGGATTTCTTAATTGGTAGGTTAATTTATAATTACAATAATTATCAATCAATTTGATTAGTTGCAATCAAATTAAATTTCAATAGGATTCCTTAAACTGGGTAGGTTAAAAAATAATTATGATAATTATCAATGAAATTGATTAGCTGTAGTTGTAGTAAAATTAAATTTTAATAGAATTCCTTATCTAGGTAAGTTAATTAATAATTATGATAGCTATCATTGAAAATTATTAGTTGTAGTCTATTTAAATTTCATTGGAATTCCTTTATAGGATAGGTTAATTAATAATTATGATAATTGTCATTGAAATTGATTAGTTGTAGCCAAATTAAATTTCATTAGGATTCCATAACTGGGTAAGTTAATTAATAATTATGACAACAATCATTTAAAATTGTTTGTGGTACTCAATTTAAATTTCAGTATGATTTCTTTAACTCTATAGGCTACACCGCTCCCTTATCTATCAATTGGTATTGGTGATGACAATCATCACTGTCAATGAGAGGATATCTATGTCCTAGAAGGTTCAGTGGTCTACAATTTCCACTACCACAATCTTTAGATTTATCGACGGAATTTTCCGTCGGTATTTGGACTATCATTCCGTTAGTAATTAATTTACCAACGAAATCACCAACAGAAATGCTCCATCAGTGAATCTTTCGTCGGTAATTTTTTATCCATTGGTAAGTCTGTTGGTAATAAAAAAATATTATTACCGATGGATTTACTGATGGAAAAGACGCGCAAAAAAAATTATCTGCTTCATTCCGTCGGTATTTCCCTCGCAAAATACCGTATGTAATTCCGTCGGTAATTATTTAAAAATATTTTTTTAAAATCCATTTTACAAAAATATAAAATAATTAAATTAATATAAATCAACACTCTATAATACTCAAAACGCTTGGAAAAAAGAAGAAAATCATATGAAAAAAAATCCTACAACAATATTCATACAATTATTAAGAACAAAAACAATTAAAAATAAAATAAAATAAACAAATATAGTGAAAAAAACATGAAAAAAAAAAAGAAAAAAAGAAAAATCTGACCTTAATGTGGTTGCAAGTGAAGTTAAGAAGAGAAAAAAAAATTCGTAAAATATATTAATTAAAAAAAACTGAGAAAAAAAAAAAGAAAGGAGAAAAATACATACCTGAGCATGGAGGAGAAGAGAGGGAGTTGAGGAGAGAAGAGAAGAGACAGAAATGGATATTGATGTTTTTTACATATGAGGAAGAAAAAGAAGAAGAAAGGAGCCCCGTCTATTATGAAATTAGGGATTATAGGCTTTTCATTGGACGTTTTACCAATGGATAATTAAATATTAATATTTTTAATCATTTCATCGGTGATTCTGTCTGTAATATTTAATTTAAATTTTCAATTTAATAAAAAAATTTCAGCAACCGCCAAATATCATCAACGACTTTTCAATCCATCGGTGATTCCGTCTATAATATTTAATTTAAAATTTTAATTTAATTGAATTTTTTCAGAAAACCACCAAATAACACCGATGAATTTTCAATCCGTCGGTGATTCCGTCTGTAAAGAACAGTAATTAACAGTGCAATTGGAAAGTGAACAGTTCCAGAGCTCTTTGGAAAATACTGACAGAATTTTCTGTTGGTGATTCTCTTTGTAATTAACATGATGAACAGTGTTCACAGTTTACCAACGAATTTACCGACGGAATAAATTCCGTTGGTAATTCTATTGGCAAAAATGAAACGTCATTGTTTTTTTGCTTTGTTTTAATCATTTTTTTCCCACTGTAATTCTGTCAGTAAATACCAAGAGAATATTTCTATCAGTAAAATCTATCGGCAATTTACCAACAAAAATATTCCTTTGATATTTCTGTTTGTATTTATCGATTTTCTGGTAGTGTTCTTTCTCTAACAGTTTCTCTTCCTTTTTTTATTATGATATTTTTTAATGGAAGAAGACTATGAAAGTTGGCTGGAAAACGATAAGAGATAAAAGAGAGGTTAGGATTGTTGTTATGATGGCTAGAATGGTGATGGTTGGCTAGAATCCGTAGGTTGAGATATGGTTAGAGTTATTGGTTTTGTTTTTTGTTTGTTCGTTGAGAGAGAAGATGTTAGGGGTTTTGTATGGTTTTTTCTTAAATCTCATAGTTTTCTCTCTTTTGTTCTCTTTCACTTCATCTCCACCGCTTCGTATGGTGACTAGGCCCCCCCTCCCCCGCGCCCATTCTTTCTCTCTTTCTTTTTTTTTTGTTGTAGCCTCCCTTATTTGTACTACTCTTATTAACGATATTCTTATTTTTATCCTTTATTCTTACAATATCCTAAAAATATTCGTATTGTATTTTTTTTGCTCATTCTTATTTTGTACTATAGCCCACCTCTCCATTTTACTTCATAATTTGATTTTTTTTTGTTTTCTAATTTGTTTTTTGTATTTTGGTTTAATTTTTTGAAAAATAACATTAATGTTAATTCGATAAGTAAATCAATCAAGAATTATGAAATGGACACATTAATGGCTGAAATGTATTGAAAATATATTTTTGAATTTTATTTTTTGGAAGGACATTGAAAGTTATGAAATGGGCGCAAGTGTGTCAAAAAAATATTTTTGAATTTTTTGAGAAGACATCAACAAGAGAGAAAAGGTTAAAAAAAATTCATAAAATGGATGGTTAATTAATAATTATGATAATTATCAATGAAATTGATTAGTTATAGTCAAATTAAATTTCAATAAAACTTCTCAATGGATAAGTCAAATAATAATTATAATAATTAACAATCAAATTCATTAGTTGTAGACGTCGAATTAAATTTCAATAGGATTCCTTAACTTTGTAGCTTAATTAGTAATTATGATAATTATTAATGAAATTAATTAGTATTATTCAAATTAAATTTTAATAGGATTTGTTAAATGGGTAAGTTAATTAATAACTATGTTAATTATTAGTTGTAGTTGTCGTCGAATTAATTTTTGATAGGATTGGGTAAGTTAATTAATAACTATGTTAATTATTAGTTGTAGTTGTAGTCAAATTAATTTTTTATAGGACTCATTAAAGGGTAGGTTAATTGATATTTATGATAATTATCTATGAAATTGATTAGTTTTAGTAAAATTAAATTTAGGATTCCTTAAGTAGATAGGTTAATTAATAATTCTGATTATTATCATAAAAAATAATTAGTTTTAGTCAATTTAAAATTTCATTAGAATTCCTTAATGGGTAGGTTAATTAATAGTTATGATAATTATTAATGAAGTTTTAGTCAAATTAAATTTTAATAGAATTCCTTAACTATGCAGGTTAATTAATAATGATAATAATTATCATTGAGAATTATTAGTTGTAGTTAATATAAATTTCATTAGAATTCCTTAACTAGGTAGTTAATTAATAATTATGATAATTATCAATGAAATTTAATAATTATAATAAAATTAAATTTCAATAGGATTCCTTAACTATACAAGTTAAAATATCTTATTTCACAAACATACTTGATTTACACACCATTTTCCGTTTCATGAATGTATTTAATTCATACCATATTTTGTTTATCAAATGTATTTAATCTATATGACGATTCATGCCATGAACATATTTAATCCATATAATATTTAATTTCAAGAAAGTATTTAATAGAAATTATATTCCGTTTGATAATTATCATTATTATTAATTAACCTAGCTACCCATTACAAAATCCTTTTAAAATCTAATTTTGCTACGTCTAATCAATTTCATTGATAATTATAATAATTATCAATTAGCCTATTATATAGTTATAATTATTAATTAACCTAATAATTAAGGAATCCTGTTGAAGTTCAAGTTTACAATAACTAATATTTTTCATCTATAAATATCATAATTATTGATAATAATAAAAATTAATAAATCAATTGTTTTTATTTTCAGAATGAGACTATTATTTAAAATTCTAAATTTAACTCAAAAGTCATAAACAAAAAATTTATATTTGAATAGATTTTGTTGTTTTAATAGTATAAGTTATATGGTTTCATTGTTCTAATAACATAATTTATTAATTATGTTATTTTCTTAGTTGACTTTTTAACCTTCCTGCTTTGTCTAATTTTCTTGTTGCCCTATGTTACTAATTAAAAAGAAACTCTTAAGATTTTCGCAAAAGAAAACAATATCCTCGTTACTCGTTGACCCTTAGAATTCCATTGGCGGGCCCTACGCCGGTGGCCTGGCTTATTAGGCTGTCTCTCTCACTCAAAAAATTTGTATTGAAAAGCCAGCACACACTAGCTCACAGGTAAAAAAACCAACCAACATAAGCGAGAGAGAGAGAGAGCAGGGAGAGAGAGCAGGGTAGATAAGAAGCAGAAACAGAAAAGGCTGCTGCTCCACTCTGAGGAATCGGAGAAGAGAAGAGACTGTGCGCTAAGCTCTATCTGGAAAGCGAGCACTCCCACCCTTTCTTTTAACATGAAGGAGCTGTTCTTGTATTATTACTGGCTCATTAAGCTGCTTGCCATCTCCTTCCTGGCATTAGTTTTTTTGACAAAGATTATAGTCTTGCTTTGGTGTAGACCCCGAAGAATTGAACACCATTTTTCCAAGCAAGGAATCAGAGGACCCCCTTATCGTTTCTTCATTGGCAACGTGAAGGAGATTGTGGAAATGATGTTAAAGGCCTCTTCTCAACCTATGCCTTTCTCTCACAACATACTCCCTAGAGTTCTCTCTTTTTACCATCACTGGAAGAAAATCTACGGTACAGTATATCCGTTCCTTTACTTTTTCGGTCATTGCTTCAACATTTTAAAATGACTGGTTTTGATTTTTCTTTAGCAATTTGTCCTCTTCGATCTTTTGTGTTCTTGATCGATGATGAACTAAAATGTACTTTCCTCTTGTTTTTTGACTTCTTGTGATTGTGCCTGGTGATACAAATGTACAGTTGTTTGAGAACCATAATTAAATGTGTAGTAAAACAACGTGGCTTTTCAACCTTATCTTTGTCAAAACCACATATTCGCAAGAGTTTGCCTTGAAAATATCACTAAAGCTATTGATGTTGGGTGCTTCTGCTATGATGTGTTTCTTTAACTTGGCCTGTGATCCATCCTCCAAATTTTGTGACTTTTAAAAGGCTTTTTACCCCTTAGTTCAGGTACTTCTTTTAACAACTTTTCAGCATCTTTCTGTGCCTGGATGCTGGATGTTGAACTTCTGAGTTTTGGACTGTTGCACTTCTTGTTTTCTTTCCCTTCTTTTCTCTCTCTCTTTTCTTTTTCTTGCAACTTCCTCTTTCTAGAGTTTTAAACCAGGTTATATTTTTTTAATTAAAAGTGATTTCCTTTTGCTTATGACTTTTCTGTTTTATTGGGAACTTGTTCACTGATGATGAAGCTGTTGCTGTTAGCAATCAGAATAGTTTCAGTTGTCTTCTTGCCTCCTTTCTTTTGTATCTGCTCTCTTTCATGTAGGGTCTACACTATCCATGCTCTCTGAATTAATGGTGGTCATGTTTCCATCTTATTTCTTTTTGCGAATTTGCCACTTAATTGCTACTCGACCATGTATATATTCAAGTTCCTGCTTGCTGCAAACACTTCTTTCCGCTTTACTTCTTCCATTTTACACCTCGATTATTTTGTGTACAGAATTATTAACCTGTCTCGCCTGACAATTTCCCTGCTTACGTGAGTAACAGGATTTGAATTGATATGACCCGGTGTTTATTGCAGGTGCAACGTTTCTTGTGTGGTTCGGACCCACGGTTCGACTTACCGTCTCTGATCCAGATCTCATCCGAGAAATTTTTACATCCAAGTCGGAATTGTATGAGAAGGTTGAGGCTCACCCTCTTGTTAAGCAGCTTGAAGGTGATGGACTCCTAAGCCTCAAAGGAGAAAAATGGGCTCTCCATAGGAAAATCATAACACCCACATTCCACATGGAAAATCTCAAGGTAAGTTTAAAAGTTATAAAATTACTTGGATGTATGGGCTCAGGGGCCGGAAGAAAACAAAAGAGAAAGTATAAGAGTGTACTTAAATTCTTTTATATTTCTGCAGTTGCTAGTACCTGTGGTGGCAAAGAGCGTAATCGACATGCTGGAGCAATGGTCGGCAATGACAAATTCTGACGAGGTGGAAATTGAAGTTTCCGAATGGTTCCAAACCCTAACAGAAGACGTCATTACGCGAACAGCATTTGGCAGCAGCTACGAAGATGGAAAGGCCATTTTTCAATTGCAAGCACAGCAAATGATCCTCGCTGCCGTGGCATTCCGACGAGTTCTAATCCCTGGTTACAGGTAATTAATCAAAGTACATGTCGATGTGCGAAGAATTTCAATTCCATTCCCCATCTATATGGACTAGAGAAAATGCTTTTTGATTTTTCAGGTTCTTTCCGACAAGAAGGAACATTAATTCGTGGAGATTGGACAAAGAAATCAAGAAATCACTGATGAAGCTCATTGAAAGGAGAAGAGAGAAATCGAGCGTTAACAAAACGCATCAAGATAGCTGTCCTAAAGATTTGTTAGGACTAATGATTCAGGCCTCAAATTCATGTACTGATGTAACCGTACACGACATTGTCGAAGAGTGCAAGAGCTTTTTTTTTGCGGGCCAGCACACCACATCAAACTTGCTGACGTGGACAACGGTCCTACTAGCAATGCATCCACAGTGGCAGGCTCAAGCACGTGAGGAGGTCTTGAGGGTGTGTGGATCACGTGACACACCCACCAAGGATGATGTTGCAAAGCTTAAGACGGTAAAGTCCCCTTCCCAGACTTGTGACAAAATTCTTGTTTTGTCTCTCTCTGCTCATTGCTTGTTTCCCGTGAGAAAAAAAAGAAAACCAAAAAAACAACTCTCCCTCTCTTTCGCTTTACTGCTTTTTTTTTTTCTGCTTCGTTTTCTGTTCTTGTTTTTTCCTGCCCTTCTTTATCCTATTATATACAATATAGATACACTGATCTGTGCTCGGAGCTGAGAACCAATAAGTAGTAGTGGCATTTTCGTCATTTCAACAACATGCTGAACCTTGTTATGGTGTGCAGCTGACCATGATTTTAAATGAATCCTTGCGGTTGTACCCACCAACAATCGCCACAATCAGACGGTCCAAGGCTGATGTGGAGCTGGGGGGCTACAAAGTCCCCAGTGGGACCGAGATCTTGATACCGATCCTGGCCCTTCATCATGATCAATCCATATGGGGCAGTGATGCAAATGAATTCAATCCTGCTCGCTTCTCCGGTGGTGTGGCCCGCGCTGCTAAGCATCACGTGGCGTTCATTCCATTCGGGCTCGGAGTCCGCACCTGCATCGGGCAAAATCTAGCCATCTTGCAAGCCAAATTAACGCTTGCCATATTACTGCAACGATTCTCTTTCAGACTGGCCCCTAGCTATCAGCATGCACCAACAGTCCTCATGCTACTTTACCCCCAGTTTGGCGCACCAATCATCTTCCAACATCTGTCCAATCCATGAACAATCATCAAATACTCGAACCAAGGCTCATAAATCAGTGCCAATCTCCAATGCCTATCCTTTCGTGTGAGTGTGCAATTAAGAGCTTTAATAAGTCGAGTGACCAGGATGCCAGCAATATTCTTGCCCTGAAAATCATAGAGCCTACCGGAAATACTCGATGGATTAAGCGAGCAATTGCATTCCACCTACCCATCCCTGATCCCTTCGAAGTTAATACACTAACCCCACCTGGCCATGGTGTTCTTGCCAAATACATTTTACCCATGGTTCTACGTACCAAGTGTAAGGCTAACAAAGTGTTTGCCAGGGTCTTCGAGTTTCAATCAGCCTAGGACTTGTCAAGTATAAGGCTAACAACTAGCTAGGTAGGTAGCTCCCTTTCCCCTGTTTCTTTTTATTTTTCTTCTCTCTTACTCTCTCTCTCGTGCATGTAATGTATATCTCCAAAATCTCTACAGTTTGTAACCTTGTGGTTTTATAAGCTTATCTATCGTTTATTACTGGCCAAGGCATCTCTCTCTCTCTCTCCCTCTCTCTCTCACACACACACAATTCTAGCATGTCATGAGCAATGTGTCTAATCATAAAGTACTGGTAAATTCGTCCCAAGGGAACCCAAATTAATTGATCAAGAATCTAAAGCTGTCTTGGAAGCAGGAATCGGTAAGATGTGGATAAAAAAGAAAAACAAGAAGAAGAAGAAGATTGGTTTTTCTTTGATTAACATAATGGACTCTAGAAATCTTAGATTAGCATTTTGTTGCTCGAGGGATTCAAGATGACATAGGTTGTCTTTATCTATTAATTTGCATTGGAATTAGGTATCTAAGCCAATCAAATCATGGACACCCGACCATTTTATTGGGAATTTTCACAACAACCCACTCACCAATGCATGCACTCTTGTGAAAATAAGTAGTTTAAAGACTTGATATTTCGTGAGTAGCTAGCTAGTTCTTGATTTTATGACGAATATATATTCAAGTACTATTTGCTTAATGGTCACCAGTTCAGATTTGCGAAATCCCATCTAACCTGCTAGGCTTCTGGGTTACTTCCACTTCATGTTCTGATAGCGCATTGATCACTCAAATTCTATTACCGACACATACCGACCCGTAACTTTCCTGCTGGCCTGGAAGGTGTCATATATATATATATATATATATATATATAGAGAGAGAGAGAGAGAGAGAGAGAGAGAGAGACTTTGCAGATCATTCAATTTGCATATAATTAAGTAATTAATTTGCACCTAATTATATAAATGCTGTCCAAAGTGTTAATACACTCACACACTCGAACAGATATGAAATACCATTTGTAATTAGTGTGAACAGATTGATTTGCTGGATTTAGTTTGTCCTCAATCCCCATAGCAAATAGCGTGATGACAATTTAATGCAGCAACCAAAAATCTTTTTTCAGAGCAGCATTTAAAATTAACTAGTATATATACTAGCTATCCCAGAAGAGAATTATGATCCCTTGGTGTCCAAACATTCTTTATTGAATAGATCCAACGAGTTTTCCTAGAATTAATGCCATGGGGAAGTTTCCTTCCGTTTCCAAGGTAGGGAGGTGGTGCTGGTGCTCCTTTATTAAACTTGGACGGGATTTTTTTCCTTTTCGAAAAAAGAACAGGGGCCGGGCATCTAGAATGGTGGCTTTATATGTTAGTATTATTAATGGCCAGAATATATATATAGTGTTACTACAAGATCTAAAGCAAAGGACAGTTGCAGCACTCAAGGCATGAAATGTTCTTTTAAAACAAAGGTGACTGTGATCCAGCATGCAGATGAACTCCTCTGGAGTTTGTAGTTGTCTTTTAGTGAGAAGTAGGATTTGAGGCAGCAACCTTCCTTTTTGTATTGTTTTTTGGGATCTTCCCATGCACTTGGGGTTAACTCTAATCAAGGGGGTAGATGGTCCCCTGGAAGCATGTGGGTAGGGGGGGGGGGGGTGTCTTTCCCAGTCCTCTCTTCTATTCTGGTGTGTGATTTTTTCTGCTTTTGTTAAAGGAATCAAAGCATGCCCTGAACCATGTGATCATATCTATACTTACCTTACGGACCCAATATTCAATTCATTTGTCTCTCTTCTTCCAAGACACCCCTCATTAGCACATTAATGGCAGACTGTTTATTCTTCCTTGTCATGATGTTTATCTGGAATGCCGCGTTACCGAGGCCCATGTTGTTCATTAACAAGAACTACTTGAGGGCAAATCAATGTTACCTTCCTCGTGTCTTTATTGGAAGAGTAACTCTCTTTTTTCCTTTTTCTTTTTTCTTTTTCATATCTTTACTTTGGATTTTAGATTTATTGTAAATTAGATTTTTTTATTTTTTTACATGAGATTATCATAGTTCAAGAAAAACATCGGGTGCTAAGTTAGTATTTAATTTTATGATCATCTGCTTTTTGTTATCCTATTATTAAATTAAAACAATCGATTATATTATTAAATAAAAATAATAAATCATAATATATTTAATTTACTTTTTATAAGGTTATCATGATTTTAAAAAAACTTTTTTATATTGAGTTGATGTTCATTTTGTAAGCATCTATTTTTTATAATATAATTAAATAAAAATAGTTCTTTAAAAAAAAAACAAAGTTATTAAACTCAAAAGAGTTTATAACTCAAGTTGCGAGTTTAGCGAGTTGATGCAATATGTTGTTTTCTCAATGTTTTTTTTAAATAATATCATCTTGAAAATATTTTTAAAGTCAAACAATATTTTTACTAGTCGATCGATTTTTTTTTAACTCATATATCAATCAAGTCACTTCAAAAAAATATAATCAAAAAGTTTTTAAATTTAACTTTTATACAATTTAATTTAAAATTTAAGTTAGGCTAAAAAAAAATATAATCAAAAGGTTTTTAAATTCAACCCACCAAGTTAAATTTAACGAAACTGTAAAAAAAAAAAATGTTGATTTGGCATTATATTTTTACATGTAAATTGTTTTTGCCCTTAGCGCGGGGAATTATTACTTCATTACAATTATCGCTAACGTGGGAGTGATTTGGTGTGTGTGTGTGTGAGTTCGGACAGTGTGCTTGCTAGCTTCGGAAGAGCCAGAATAGCCTCTCGTACTGCACTCCAAAGTACACACATATTTTCCTGATAAATTGTAATATCCATGTCCTAATCTTAGTGTTTACTTTTGTTCTTGAAGCCTCTTTTCATTTCATTTTGGTTTGTCTTCACAAATGCCTCCACACATAAAGCATATTGTCTCTCCCCACCTCATAAGACGACAAAATCAACATTTTTTAAGGAGAAGGGCCTTTGTATCTTGTCTTAGTAAAAACAAAACGGCAAATGCTACTCCATCTCTCCTTTCATCCATCCATTTATTTATTTATTTATTTTTCCATATCAGCTTGACATGGTTTTAGAGTTTATTTGAAAACACATTTCTTTAAAATTTTAAAATTAATTATTTAAAATTAATTTTTTTATATTTTTAAATCATTTTGATATGTTAATATAAAAAATTATTTAACTCTTTGATATAATCACAGAAACATGTAGTGATGATATCTAAGAGTCAAATTAGCATAGTTTTGAAACTCGGCCCGGTCCGGCGGGTCGACCCAGGACCCGGCCGACCTGGAACTGGAACTGGACCCGGACCAGGTTGATGAAAAAATAGAAAAAGTCATGACTCGGTCGACTCGGTGGGTAGACCCGACAAAACCCGGTTGCAACCCATTGACCTTTTTTTTTTACTAAAACGACGTCGTTTTGAGTTTTTTTAAAATAGAGATTGACCCGGCCGACTCGGTGACCCGGTCAAAACCCGGAACCTGGGTCGGCCACCAGGCCGGATTTAAAAACTATGCAAATTAGTAATGTAATAGTTCATGTGCGTTCGTTGAAATTTTTTTCTTGTCATATTTTCTTAATTCTTAGAATTACTTGAGTAAAATATACATATCCAAACCATTCAATTATTTTAGATTTTTTATCTGTTAAAATTGAAAAATCAGCATGTATAAAATTAAAAAAATAAAATTAAAAAAAGTTTTATATATAAGATGTTTTATATTTTTATGCATATAGAGAAATACTTAATGACTCTCGATTTTCAAAAATAAAATACTATAAATTATATCCTATGATTTTATATTTTATTTAGTGAACTAAGACATACTGAAGATGAAAATATAACCACCACTGTAAAACTAGGCAAGGTAAACAAACGACCTCGTCCACACAATTGTCTTGATTATTGTCCTGGAAGGTTTACTCCATGGCTTATGGCTAGATTACTCGGTGCATAAGTTATTCTATAAGAAACCTTTTAGGATAAGAACATAGCTTCTTCTTTTTTGGATTGATGTACACTTGCCGGAGAACAAGCAACTGTATAGATTGTTGCCCAGAAGAAGATACAAGTCTCTTAACCTAATGATCAGGAATGATCTCTGACAATCATGTAGTGGCTAGTGGAAAATATTCTAGTTAAAAAACACTAATCATAAGTAGACTTTATATTATTAAACAAATAGATGATATTTGAAACCCCTTTTCCATGTACATATATAAATATACACTAATGTTTGAAGTGGATCTCTATATAACATAATCTATAACACTAAAAGATCCATTAGAATTGCCAATTGGATCAATTACACGATCAAGGGTAAAGAAATTCAATGATGCATTTAATGAACTTACTTAGAGTATTTAGGCCAAAAAAAATTCAAGATGACTATAACAAGTAATAATCAAACCTTAATTAATTTAATATATATGCAAGAGGGGTCTGATCCATTTATAACCCTAATTATTTCGTAATGGTGGGTTGTTCGAATGGAATATTTGGTAACCTTGATTAATTAAGAATTTTCATGTGTTTTATTGATTTTATATCAATTTAGGTGTCTTTATTATGTATGGAAATATTTTTAGCAGCAAAAGAGTTCATATTATATTAGTTTGACAACACATCAATTCTTATCTAATGTGGAAATAAAATTAACGAGTCCATATCTAAAAAGAAAACTAAGGGTCAGCAGCTAGCTTGTTTGGAAAGATTTTCTTGTCATTTAAGGAGATTTTGGGCTTATTTTTCATAATACACTGTTTTATAATAACAAGCATAACTTTCAATTCAACTATTGGATTGGGCTGAAAGTTTAATAAAAGATTTCAAAGGTTGAAGCACGCTTTGTCACAAATTACAACCGACAGAACAATCCATACAGTGTTATATACAATTCTGGATGAGAAATCACTCTAATTTCACATGGAATAATTAGAATGTAATGAAGCCTTTATCTATGTCATCATCAAGTAAGCCACCAAGAGAATAATCACTAAAAGAAGCAAAGGCACACCGACACCAATCAATTCATAATAGAGACTAAGACTAATTTTCACAATCAAGCAACTTCAATATAGAATTTAGAGGTTCAAGTCGGTTAGCTGACCAACATGCTCACGAGGAGAGAATGGGGTAATCTTCCTAAAACCACCAAAGTGAATACAAAGAAGCAGTGAAAGGTGATAACATTGAGGAGTAGGAAAGAGTTAGGCACCCCAAATATAGCTAACAAATTAAGTCAATAAGAAAAATGAGGGTAACAACTTCATACTTCACCTCTTCACTTAGAGATTTCTAAAAACCCACCAAGAGTTTCGTTATGTCAACGAATATAAAAGAATAAATTAGATTAATAATATTTTAAAAAAAAAATAGATATGTTTAAGAACTTGCATATTAACATTCTTTTTGTAGATGCTTTTAAACAAATGTCAAGTTATGTGAAAATCTTGAAGGAAATCTTGTCAAATAAGAGAAAATTGAAGGGATATGAAATCGTAGCTCTTACTAAAAAATGCATTGCAATTCTACAAAAGAAATTGCCTCCAAAGCTTAAGGATCCAAAGGAGTTTCATTATATCTTGTTCAATTGGAAATGTTGAGTTTGAAAGAGCTTTGTGTGATATAAGTGCAAATATTAATCTTATACCTTTGTCTATTTTTAAAAACCTAGGATTAGGAGAAGCAAGACTTACTATGATTACATTGAAATTAGATAATCACTAAAAAAAGCACCCACAAGGAATAATCAAAGATATTCTTGTCAAGGTGGGGAAATTTATTTTTTCATATGACTTCACCATTCTTAACATGAAAGAGGATAATATGATCTTTATCCTTCTTAGTAGACCATTCTTAGCCACTGGATGACCCTTAGATAATGTTAAGAAAAAAAGAGAACGATGGTTGAGGGTGAATGAGAAAGAGGTGATCTTTAATATTTTCAATGTCATTAAGAATCTCTATACTGGTGAGAATTGTTTTAGCATCCAAGAAATTGATTATGTGGTTATCAAAGGGTTTAATAAACTAAAAGAGTCGTTAGAAGCTTATTTAGTTAATTATAATTAAAAGATGATAGAGGATGATGAAGTGTTGGAATATGCATACTGGATGAAGCCATTCAGCCTTAACAATAGGAAATACTTTAAAGAATTAGGACAGGTCCATCAAAGCTTCTCCCTTCTATTAAAAGACCACTTTTATTAGAGCTGAACCAATAACTAGAACACCTTTGGTATGCTTATCTAGATTATCTACTTATCCAATGATTATTCAATCTAAGCTCTTTTGTGTAGAAGAAGAAAAGTTGTTGAGAGTTCTCAGAAAATATAAGGTAGCTATTGGGTTGGTGCTGATAAACATTAAATATATTAGTCGTTCTATTGTATGTATCGGATTTTAGTGGAAAAAGAGGGTAAGTCAATGGTGGAACACCAAAGAAGATTCAATCCAACAATAAAATAAGTGGTTCGAAAAAAGGTATTAAAATGGTTAGATGCTAAAGTGATTTACCCAATTTCTAATAGCTCATAGGTTAGTTCTTTTCAAGTTATGCCGAAGAAAGGAGGAATGACAGTGGTAACATATGTAAATAATAAGTTGGTACCTACAAGAACCGTGATTGGGTAGAGAATTTGAATGGATACCAAAAGTTAAACAAATCCACTATAAAGGAATACTTTTGCTTACCATTCATTGATCAAATGTTGGATTGGCTGGTCATATATGAATACTATTGTTTTCTATATGGCTTTTCAAGGTATAATCAAATAGCTATAGCATTGAAAGACCAAAAAAAAAAACCATCATCACTTTTCTTTACAGTACTTTTACGTTTGAAGAATGCCATTTGGACTTTTTAATGAACCGATCACTTTTCATAAATATATGTTGCAATCTTTTTGGATATGGTGGAGAAGATTATTAAAATTTTCATGGATGATTTTTTTTTGTGTTTAATGTTTTTTTTAATGATTGTTTTAAGAAGTTGGCCTTAGTTTTCTAAATATATGAAGAAACTGATATGGTATTGAATTAGGAGAAATGTGACTTCATGGTAAAAAAAAGAAGAAATTGAATTAGGACATCGGATTTTATCCAAATGTATTGAAGTAGACAAAGCTAAGATTGAGGTGATAGAAAAGCTTCCACCATTAACAATAATAAAAGGAATTAGAAGTTTCCTTGGACATGCATGATTTTATAGAAGATTCATCAAAGACTTTATTAAAATTTCCAAGCCTCTCTACATCTTGCTAACGAAGAAAAACCCTTTTTTATGAAGAGTGTGAGAAGGTCTTTTTCTTACTTAAAGAGAAGTTTGTGTTGGATTCAATTATTATAACTCTAGATTGGAAATCATCGTTTGAACCGATGTGCAATACAAGTGACTATATAATTAGTATAATATTAGGGCAATAGTCTTTGCTTTTGAAAAGTTTCACACAATCTATTATGCTAGTCAAACCCTAAATGATGCTTAACTCAACTATGTCATAACCAAGATGGACTTGCTGGAAATAGTCTTTGCCTTTAACAAGTTTCAGCCAAATCTCATTAGGAATAAGACAATAGTCTATATTGATCATTTTGCAATCGAATATCTTATTGTTAAAAAGGGAGCCAAACCAATACTCATTTGTTGGGCTTTTCTACTACAAGAGTTTGATATGAAAATTAAGGATAAGAAGGGAAGTGAAAAACTTATAGTGGATCACCTCTCATAACTAGAGCTACTAGAGAAACTTGACTCCCAACACATGGTTATAAATGATAGTTTTTCATATTATAAACTTTTAGCTATTTATTTTTTTAACAAGTCTCCTTCTTGGTATGTAGATTATGTCAATTTACTTGTAGGAAAGATGATTCCTCTAGATTTTTCATACCAATAAAATAAGAAATTTATCATAAAATTAAATCACTATTATTAGGAGGAACCAATACTTTACAAGCATTGTGCATATCAAATCATTAGGTGAAGTTATCTAAAAGAGAAGATGGTAAATATTTTATAGTATTGCCATACACTTGAATGTAGATGGCATTTTAGAGCTAAACGAATCACTATTAAAGTTCTTCAATCAGGGTTTTATTGGCCAACCTTGTTCAAGGATGAAAATGCTTATATTACCGCATGTAAAAGATGTTAATATAATGGGAACATCTTTGGGTATAATGAAATGCCTTTGCAAAATATTTTAAAGGTGGATTTGTATGATGTTTAAGGTATTTGACTTCATAAAACCTTTTCCTTCATTTTACAAGAACAAATAAATTCTCTTAGTAGTCGATTATATATCAAAGTGGACTAAAGCAATCACAACTCCTACTAATGATGAGAAAGTAGTGCTAACTTTTTCTTTAAAATAATATTTTTACTAGATTTGGAACTCTAAGAGTCATCTTCAAAGATAAAGGAACTTATTTTTACAACAAATAATTTGAGGGTTTTTTTTTTATCAAAATATAGAGTTAGACATCAAAAACCATTGGCATATCATCCTCAAACGAATAATGAAGAAGAAGTATTAAATAGGAAGGTAAAGTAGATTCTAAAGAAAACAGTTAACAATTCCAGAAAGGATTGGGCTAAGAAGTTTGATGATGCATTATAGGCTTACCACATAGCATTTGCAACACCTTTGGGAATGAACCCATATCAGTTAGTCTTTGGGAAAGCATGTCGTCTACTTGTAGAACTTAAGCATAAAGCTTATTGGGCGATGAAGTGATTAAACATGGATCTTTAAGTTGGAGGAGAAAAATTTGGGCTCTTTGTTATACTAATCATTGCATTTTTTTTATTTCGAATTGGCAATATCTTATAAAGCAAGATTAAATATACTTGTTTTCTTGGAAATTATTGAAATACACATTTCCTTACAAATTTATATGAGTTTTAAAACTATACATAAAAGATGAGTGTGATGTTTTTCTTATGATTATCCCTTTTGATCTAGTCCTAAACAAGGTTTAAGTAAATAGAATGATAATGATTAGACAATTGAATAAATAAATCTGTACAAAGTTCTATCTATTCCAATGTTTTGAGTTGCTTAGTAACTAGAGGTATTCATAACCAATATTTACTTTTACATCAAACAACAACTTGAATTATGAATATGTAAAAGTGTGTGACTTGTTAAGTAACCGAGTGCATTCATCATAAATGTTTGTATTTGTGTCAAAAGACGAGTGGCAACTTAAAGATCAAAAGGATTGAAAAAATAGAAATAAATAAATAATGTTTTAGTTTGCTGTCTCGTTTGTAGTAATGAGAATGGGTGATTGTAAGATGGGTTGATACATGATTCAATTGTGTTGGTTGTTTGATAAATATGATTAAGTTCATAATTGTGTATGGATATTCTTAACAGTGAAAGTGGGTATGCTTAGCTTTGTTCTTTATTTGTCATTGTTTATGTACTAAGTTGAAGTGGGATGTTTGCATGATAGATTTTTTAGGTATGATAAGTTAAACCTAGATATGGTTATTGTCCTCTGTTTTTATGGTTTTTTTTTCTAGAGAATAAGCAAGCATTCAAGTTTAAGGGTATTTAATAAAGGAATTTATTTCACATATTTTCTTAGTCCAAATTGTTTGATTTAGAGTGTAATACTATTTAGTTTTTGGGTTATAACTGTAGCTACATAACTTGGGTTTAAATGTTCTTTACCTTTCTAGAAAGCTAAAACTTAGGCCTACAATTCTTATGAGGACTCAGAAGTAAATTCTACCATTATGAAACCCAAAACAGAAGCTAAAATACAAAGTCCAAATCAGTCCAAGAATTTCAGCAATCTAAACATAGCTTTGGTTTTTGACCTATATCTGAAGTTTTAGAAGTTAGAAAAATATAAGCTCGGATGCAATGAAAAGCTAACTTGATAGGAAAACATTGTCCCTTAAATATACAATTTGTAATTCACATGTTTTCTACTCAAAAGTTGGCTTGGAACTTAAGGCTAAAAGTTGAAAAACATACTTGACAGATGAAAGAAAAATAAATGGGTTTCCTGCCTTTTGAGGATATGTCCAAGGTATAAAACTCTTTATAATAGCTATTAGGAGACTATAGAGAGGGAGGCCTCTCTTGACAGGAAAAAAAAAAGACAAAACAATTTGAACAAGAGATGACAATCTTCAAGAAATCAATTCCTTCAATTTACCAAACTCTTAAGTGATGTTAAACATATCTCATATGATTTCTTTCAGTTTGATTATGGAATAATTCTTCTTTATTTTGAGATTTTCTATGAAGCTCAATAATGATTATGCAAATATTTTTTTCATTGAATTAATTTAGTAGTTGTTGAGTATTTCATTTTGAACTTAATTTGTGTGAATGATTGATCATTGTTTACACGCTTGGGATTCAATTTGAGATTGAAAAGTGGTAATTATTTCATCCTATATTTGAGATACCATAAGAAATCCATAGGATAAAGATATTTATAGAATTGTGTAATCTTTAAGGGTTTCTTCATTCTTAATGAGTTTTGACAGATTATAATTTTCATAGAGATATAAAAAATTGACTTGAGATAATTTATCAATACTTGAAAAAAATTTAAAAATAAAGTAGTGAAACCTGATTATCAACAATAAGGAGTTTAAAGGATTATTTCAATTAGAAACTTTGCATATAATTAGTTAGAGTAAATTAAAAATCCTAGAATCGCTTCATCTTGATTTCAACCTACATATTTATTTGTTTATTTTTTGATATGTCAATTAGATCTTGATTTAATAAATTTTGATACTTATTAATAATTTTTCAATTCTTGTGGAACAATTCTTTTACGCATTCACTTTATTACTTGTTATGATTCGTGCACTTGCGACTTGAAACAACACTTAACAATGTTGTCATGTGAAAGTCATGAGGTGGCGCATGGCGTGGCTAATAGCACGTGAATTGACATTTTAACAATGGGGGAGGCGCATGAAGTGCTAGATCACATGTGCCTTACCTTTCTCTTTCTTCTTATATTGGAAGTAAGTTTCACTGCTGCTTAAGGGAGGAGATCAGGTTAAGAAAATGTTTGTTTTTCTCTCCTCTTCCTCTCTTTAACTTCAAAAAAAATTGGTAGAGGTTAACAATGGTGATGATAGTGGTTATAGCTAGTCTATTGTGGCGATGAAATGGCTAGTGGTTATAGGTGTCTTTGCCAAAGTTGATTGACTATTGTGGTTGATTGGAAAAATAAAAGAGTTTTTTATTATTATTATTAACGTGGTTGTCAGGGCCAGCTTACGCGCACCTCGACTAATCCCACGGGCCCTGAAGTTAACGACCATATAAGCCTCCAGTGGCCATCATATGACCAACAACAGGGCTCGAACCTGAGACCATAGAGGGAGCAAACCCCTTAGTCTCAAGCTCTTACCACTGGATCACTTCCTAGATGGTTAAATAAAAGAGTTTTTAGTGTTATTGGTTGTTGATGTTGATGTTGAGGAAGATGAACAACAATGAAAAGCTTGCTATGAGTTAAGGTACCAAAAAAATAAAGGGAAAAGGAAATCGGCCATAGCTAGCTAGAGTTGGTTAGATAAAGACCTTTTTTTTATTTTCTTTCTTTTTGATCTAGTTCTCTCTTGTTCTTTTTTCACTCTCTTTTGAATTTTCCTCTATCTAGTTTTTCTCTCCTTCCTTATATTATTCGACAACCTCTCTCTCTCTCTCTCTCTCTCTCTCTCTCTCTCTCTCTCTCTCTCTCTCTATATATATATATATATATATATATATATATATATATATATATATTCAATTTTATCTTCTTTTCCCTTTTCCTATCTTCTACAATCTTCTCATCTTTTCTTTTACTTTTTATTTATTTTAATCTTATCCAATTATCTTTTAGTTTTTTAAAGAGGGGCCAAGACTATCATGTTTATTTTGGTATCTAATTACTTATTCATTTATCATTCCACTCACTAATCTTTTTTTATCTTTTTTTTTGTTTCTATCTCTTTGATTTTTTTTTTCTTAAATCATTAATATGAATAAGATAAGCAGGAGGATAAAAAAATCATGAAATAATTGCAAATTGGTCAAATTGCATAAAAAATACATTTAAAAAATAATGTTTTGAATTTTTTTTAAAATATATATTTTTAAAATAAGAGGGTAAAAAATTAATTAAGACAGGCTATAATATTTAACTCTATGATAGACCTTGATATGCAAATTTGTTTAACAAGTTATCAACATCTAAGTAAGTAATTACACAAACACCATGCTCGAACTTTCTATATAAGCATTAATTAGCATTGTTAATAATAACATAGCCATTAGACACCATTACCTTATTAAATTTATCAGACAATTAAGATATTTGATAAGTTTGCATAAATTGTTTTTTAAATGGTGTTTAAGTATTGAAATAAAATAAAAAAATATAAAAAAAATCAGGCATGACAAATGTATAACAATGCTAATTAGAACTAAGCTAACACAGTATATCCCGCCAAACATGTGGCCCATATTATGTTACTGAAATAACCCGATAAAAAATAAAGAGAATTATAAAGTTTTTTTAAAAAAAAAAATATGTTTACTTTTTAAACTATTGACCCAAATAATTAGACCCGAAGTACCCAATTTAGAAAAATCATGAAGTCCAATTCCTAATAAATTAAATATCAAAGAATAAAATTGAAAAAAAAAATCGGTCATACAAAAAGATTTATAAAAAATATCAATTCAAAAAATGAGGATTAAAATCACTATTACTACTATTGTTAATAAATAATATCATGTGTAATTCTACTATGTATAAAAAAATAAAAATACCAAATACCCTAGGTAACTGGAGCTATTGATTTTGTTACTTTTAGGGATATTTTGATTATTTTACTTTTTATTAAAATGTTGGATAAATAAAAATATTTTAAACAAATTAATAATGATTAATGCACAATATAATTTCATAGTAAAATATCTCTGTTCAATAGCAATGTAACCTCATTATGGTAGTGAATAATAAAATATATTTATGGCTACGGAAATCACCTTTTATTCTAGTTTTTTTTTTTTTTTAATCTAGCTTTGCATTCAGTTTAAATTTCTTCTTAAACACCCGCTTGCAACCTAGAATTTGTAACTCTTTATATCATTATGAAACGTCAAGATAATCAATATCATTATCATCGCTAATATACAATATTTCATAAAATTTATACGTGATCCTTTTATCCTTGATCTTCATAGTAAACAGATGCTCAAAAAATGATGCATTGCAATATTCAATATTAGTATTGTGTTCAATCATATCAATCTGCACAACAAAGAATCTAGGATAAAAGAGAAATAAGTTTTCAAGTAACATCAATATTAGTCTATAATGTAATATTTCAAGTGTTAAAACAATCCAAATAAAAAAATACAAAATAAGAGAGGAGAAGGTTAGAGTTTCATTGATTTTGCATTGAAGGAATAAGTTTAACATAAATACAAAGAGATTATATATATAGGCTAAACTGAAAAGAAAATAAAAATACTATTATATCCTTAATAAATAAAACAAATAACTTATATTTTTTAATATTTTTCCTTAAACTCACGATGCTGCAATTATAAATATTAAGAGTTTGGCAAGTAGAAAATAAAAATAAAAAATAGAATACGACTTCGTAAAAAAATCTGCAATATACAAAAAAAATAAATAAACAAAAAGCAAAGTAATGATATCATGCTTAAGATGATGACAAGTAAGATGGCAATCAATCTTAATGTGCTTAGTTTGTTCATAAAAAACTCATATGACTTCTTAGTTTTTCAAATATTAACACGTTAAAATCTATAATATCATATTTCAAGAAACTCAACCAATAACAAATAACATCAATATATATTTTTACTTTAAAAAACATTGAGTATGTTCCATCATCAAGATAACCCTTTTCCACATATCTTACTAGGATAAAGTAACTATATTGCCATCAAAGACAAGACAACATTAACATTGTCATTGTCAAGTATATGGACGAGGATAAATCAATGCTTGAATGAGGGCACATAAAAGTACATCAAAAAGTAAAACTTTTTTTTTTTTTTCCTAAAGTCATTTCAACGAAGATTTTACCTCTCTCATAACCACGGAGACCTTACTTGAATCCTTCAAATGCACATTTTACATGCCTTCATCTGCCATTGTGAGAGTAGAGAAGGCTCCCCTACTACCACTAATGTGCTTTGTAGCTCCAAAGTTGATACCTAACCCTTAGCCTCCTTCCCCATGTAAACCTTCAATACCACCACAATATCTATCACATCTTCGAGCGTGTTTGGCAGTGTGGTTGCGGGTGATTTTCAAATAGCTTTTCGTGCCGAAATGCATGCCAATGATGTTTTTTTATTTTTTAAAAATCATTTTTGATATCAGCACATCAAAACGATCCAAAAAGTATAAACCGCACTCAATTTTAGCAAAAAAAAAAAAATTCAAATTTGGACGAAACGCAGGTACAAACGCAGTACCAAACGTTCCCTTCGTCTACACATCTTTCTCTACAACTAAGTTAGTTTTGTCCTTATGGCCTCCTTTTATGATAGGTACGTACACTTAGCTTCATAGTGTTTCTATCTATAAAAACAAAGTAAAAGCCTTTTTTTTCTTTTGGATATTAGTAGAATGAGAATCAAACGTGTTATTTCATGATAGTTTGTGTGTTTTTTTTTTTTAATAAAAATGATAGCAAACAAATAACACTGAAAGGGAAGTTTCTTTGGTAACTTTTTATTTTAGAGTATCTTTGTTTTTCCTATCTCTATTTATCGTCGGCTAATTTGTTTTTTTCTGGGTTTTTTTCTAATCGCTACTTATATTTATGAGGTCTTTATTAAAAAAAATTAAAATTAAAAAAATAATATTGAGAGATTTTATATTATTTCCTTGAATGTGGATTTTTAATTTAGAAATTCTATGGTTAAAGATTAACATAGTTTTTATTTTTCTTGACTGTGTAGAATCTCTGCCTACAATTTTCGTGTTTTGTTTGAATTCCAATTTCTTTTTCTTTTTCTTATTTATGTAATTCCTCTTTGTATTACATCATATTAGTCCCTATTTTTTCTTTGCTTATTATTTCACCTCCTAACCTTTTTTATTTTTTATTTTATTATAAAAGCCTACACAAAATATAAACAAAGATGTCAAAAATCATGAAATAACGGTAAATTAAATAAATTGCATAAAAAATATATTTTAAAATTTTAAAATGCAATAAAAATTGAAGGTTAAAAATGGATTATAACAACTATACTGTCCTTCTTCGTTGCAATAAAATTGTATTGAAAGTCCAATAGCAGTTTTTTACACCAAAATGTCACCGTATATGTGTGAATCAATGTAATTATTTTTACACCAAAATTGTATGATTTCTAGTTATCTTCCAATTTAAAAGTGTATATATATATATATATATATATATATATATATATATATATATATATATATATATCTTTGATAACAATTAAAGACATAATGTAGAAGGCCATCTAAAATTAATTGTTTTGAGATAATACAACAAACATATACCAAGATAATATTCACAACGTTTTTGGAACTAATTTAGTTATAGAAATGAATTCAATCCTACATATTTAAATAATTGATTTTATTTAATCATTAAAATTGGTTGGAACACACTTCCAAAGAAAAGGTCAATATCACTAATAACTTCAATAAAAACATAATATAGAAGGCCATTTCAAATTCATTATTAAGATCCTAGATAAATTCTAATCTAATAAAGATTAAAAAGAAAAAAAATATGAAATCAACAATCACTACCAGAAAATTTGTAAGTAGCAATGAAAACACCAATAAAAATTATTTTTTCGGTAATTTTCGATGAAAATAGCAACAGAATAGAAAAATAAAAAAATCAATTAAAATCTCATCGGGCATTTAACACATCACTAAAACTAATGGAATTGCTGATGGAGTTTTGTTGGTGATTTTAAATGAATTAAAACCTGACAATTCTCTCTTCCCCTATTTCTCATTTTTCATTTTCTATAAATTAAACACTAAACACACCAGCAGCCCCCTTCTCATATCTCTTCAATTTTGGCATCCCTCTTGTATATCCAAACATCTAACTCGTCGATGTCAACCAATATTTGTCAATAACATCAATTTTCATCTCTTGGTTCTATTTTTTTTTTATCAAGTTTCACACCATCAAGTTAATATACCCACCTATTTTTTATAACTCATTTATGTTTTAAGTTAATTTATTGAAGCTCATTTGTATTATTTATTGTTTACTCGTATATTTAAATGTTTTATAGATTTTCTCTAAATAATTTTGTTGTAATAATACATGATTTGTATGTTAGGGTTCATTTGGGATTTGGGGGGAAGTTGATTTTATTTGTTATTTGATGAAATGGAATTTGATTTTATAACTCATGTATGTTATAAATGTAGAAATAATATGTAATTTAATGAGTACCAATTATATCAATTTATTGTTAAGTTGGAAATTTGGTGAAATTTGATATTTGTGGAATTGATAATAATTAAAATGTATTAATTTAGGTTGAAAAAGTTTGAAGTGAATAAATGATGGATAATTAAAATTGATTTTTTAAAATTGATAATAATTAAAATATATTAATTGTAACAGCCCGACCCATCCTATCAGATATTGTCTGTTTTGGGTCTTACCGCCCTCACGGATTTGTTCTTAGTAACCATACATAGCCTCAAAACATCTCTAACAAGTCAGCAACCAACACTACTAATAAAGTCAGCTACCAAATCTTTACTCGTCGATGTGGGATATTACAATCCACCCCGCTTAAGGAGTCCGACGACCCCGTCAGCACAATCGGACAGCCAATGAGGCCGGCTATGATACCAAATGTACGTAACAGCCTGGCCCAACCTGCTAGATATTGTCTGCTTTGGGCCTTACCGCCCTCATGGATTTGTTCTTGGTGACCACGCATGGCTCTAAAACGCGTCTGACAAGTCAACAACTAGTACTACTAATAAGGTCAGTTACCAAATCTTCACCCGTCGATGTGGGATATTACATTAATTTATATTAAATAAGTTTGAATTGAATAAATTAGTTAATCTATAAAGTTAATCCGTTAATTAATTAATTAATTACATGAAGTTCCCTCTTTACGTTTGTTCCTATTGTCTTTAAAACAAAATGAATCTCTTTGGTTGGTTGTTTAAACTTAAAATGTTCTAAAAATTTCCTCATATGAACCTTTTTACCCTAATAATGTTCATTCAGAGAGAGAGAGAGAGAGAGAGAGAGAGATTCCCTCATTAATGTTAGCTTCCACGATCATAGATGGTTGATCCCATTGTTGCTTCCCTAACCTAATTATCCTTTTGAATTGTACTCTCCCTCTCTTTCTCTCTTTTTCACTTAATGGTTAAAGAAAGTGTTTTATCTTTGAAAAATAGAATTTAAGTTTGAGCTATTTTACATGATTTTAGTTATAGACTTCTTCCTTTTAAATTGATTACTCCGATTTTTTTTAAAAAAAAAGTGAAAAGTAAATTGTTGTGACTATCTTAATTTTAATACACATGATTTCCTATTGAATACTAAATCTAAGAGATGGATATAGTTTTAAAGAACAAAATCTAGTTTAGAAATACCATCAGTAATGAAAAAAAAAACAAAATTATATACACCTACTATGGTGCCAATTATAATAATACTAGAAATTAAATGATTAACATGAATCAATCAATCAATATATATATATATACACATGCATGTAAACTATACGTGTGAACAATTTTAGGACAAGAAATTGTTAGGTTAGTTTAGGGATTTTATTTACGTTAAAAATAGGTCCTTAGAGTTTTATTTTGGATGGTCTTGTAAGGTTAGACCAAATAAACTGTATTAACTTTGCTTAAGAGATTCTTGCTACTCAAGAAATGAAAAAAAATATGAAAAAGTTTATGTTCAAGTTAAATGAAAAGGAAAACATCAAAATAAATCCAACATCAATTATTTTTTTCAAACAGTGTAAAGTATATCATTGACAACAACAAAGCCAGCATCAGATCTACAAATAGTTAAAAGGCTTGTCATTCAAATATAGAAGTTATAAGGAGTATCAACTAATATAAAGATTCCTAAAGTTTCCTTTCAATAAAAAGAAAATTCTCTAAACATAACATCCTGAAAGGTATTGAATCATTGATATATTCTAAAATAATACATGCTCAAAATCATAGTAGTATGAAACCTATTATCCTGCACCTTTCAACTTCAAATGATGAGGATATCATTGCAAAAATTCAAGGTATTTACTACAAATCCAAGGAAAAATATTTGTCTAGATTACTATCTTATGGTTGGTATACAATCTTCTTAAATATGGGTTTGAGCTTGTCACGCTGAACCATCTCTTCTAAAATTTTATCATTTTTGTCATTTATGATATCAAACACAACCTTATGATGACTACCACTTTTGTTTATGCAATCAAACACCAGCTCTAACAATTGCTCTTTCTCAACTTGGCAAAAATATGTTTCCTTTTCCATTGTCTCTTATATGATAGGATGGTAAACACAAACAACTTTCTCTTTCCCTAACATGTAGGCATGATTGATGACTTGTCTTTCCACTTCCACACAACATCAAGTAAAACCACCTTTGAAACCTTGACAAGATTTATCCTTTCAGAACAAGACTTAGTTGATGCAAGCAACACTTTTGCCTTACTATTTGCATTATTAAAATGCTTAATCAATGTTTGACATTCATATACTTAGCTTTCCATGCATATATAATACATCTTCTCCTTAAACCCAACTGAACTTTGACTTCAGTTGTTTGATTACCATTAAGAGGAGGATTCTGATTAAAATGTTTTTAATTAATTTAGATATGATTTTACATTATGTTATAAAATTGAAATTGTATAAGATATTTGTTGATACTTCATAATGTATTACATTTATATCTTTTGGATAATGTTTTGTATATTTTTTTTAGATATGTTCATTGTTTCAATAATTTCACAAGTATGTTTTGTTGTAGTTGTGGGTTTAATGTGAACAAATATTGGCTTAAAGATCCTTCTTGTTGTTTTTGTTGTTGTATGTTTAGGTTGTCTAAGGGATTATAACATATAACAAAAAAAATAAAAACACCAACAGAATCATTGATGAATAACCCCATTTCATCAGCATTTTTGTCAGCAACTTCGCACTTATTTAGTAAGTTACAGAAGATTTGGGTATTTTCAATGGAATCGACGACTAACTTACCGATAGAAAATAGGTGGTAAAATCTAATTTTTTTACACCAATATTCCATTAGCATTTTTGTCACCAACAAAGCTTGTTGACATAATGACAATTCCCGCCGAGCAACTTGTCGATGACAGGTTTACATTAGAAATTTCATCAATAATTAAAATACTGACAGAGTTTTTTACTACACACCAATGAAATAATGCATTAATGTTTTCTAATTTTTTAATAGTGAGTTACCTCCTTTTCAACAAAAGAGTGTGAGGCATTAGAGCCAATACTTAGGTCAACATAATTTAAGATCTTTCTTTTTTATATTCTTCTCAAGTTTCACTACACTTCCTTTCTTATACTTTATTAACTCAAGTGAACAAAAAGGGTGATTAAAAGGTTTGAGAAATTTTTGTATCTTAAAAGATAAATGAATTATATGTAAAGCTTTTTCTCTCTAAGAAGTATGTGTTCCAATCGGAGACTTCTTCTAAAACCTTATTTTTTTTATATTTACTTTTAGTTCTAATTATTGTTATTGTTTCTTTTAGTTGTTGATTTACTATTGAAAAAGAAAATAAAAATCTTGGTTGCATTTGTTTGCCTAATTCTTTTCATTTTTAATTTCCTAACAATTTTAGAGAGGAAATGAGGTTACTTTCCTTACTTTTCTTAAAAAATATTAATTTGTTCGCCTGTTTATTACTGTGGACATCATAGATTCATTATCTAGAAAACCTGAAAAATTTTCTGGTCAAAATTCTCTTTGTTGGCAACTGCAAATGAATTTCTAGCTTACTTAATTGAAGTGAGTTAACTCATTGTCTATCTTTCTCCTTTCAAATTTTCAATAATTCATTGCTTCAGGTAGCATATAATTCATAGGCTTAATTAACTTTCTAATTTATGAATGAATTTATACTACTTATTAGATTTTATTTTATTTTTTGGATTTTGAGCTTGAATATTGTGTTTTTTTTTTTTTAGAAATCTAATAATCTTGATGTTGAATTGCATTGTTAAGTGCCCATGTAATTTGTTTTGATTTGTCAAGCCAAGATTTTTAATGATCCAATTTCAAGATTGATAAAGGCATTGTAAGTCTCATGTAGGCCATTTTGAGAAGAAAAATAAAAAATGCAACGTCAATGTGCAATTTTGTTGTGTTTAGTGAAGACCCAATTGGGATATTGTCTTTGTTTATGGTTTGTTGGTTTTGATATAAACTCATATGGAATTCTTAAGTTTGTTTTATTTTGTATAATTTTTTTAATCGAAGTCAAACGGTATATTGTCATTGCATTTAGTCATTTTAATAGTTACTCAATTGGGATATAATTACTTGTTTCACCATGGAATTAGAATTGTTGCCTTAGATGCTACTAGTTTAGAAGCTGGGTGGCTTTAAAAAACAAATTAAATGATATAACATTTGTTTCTAAACCAATACCACCTATATCAATACATTGTGATAGCCAAGCTACTATAGATAAGGCTAAGAGTAAAAGTTTTGATGAAAAAACAAGACATATGACCATTAGACATAAATCTATTAGACATTTGATGTCTCATGGTGTTATTCTTAGGATTTTGTCAAGTCTAAAAACAACAATGCGGATTCGCTCACTAAAGATTTAGTGCACCAATGAGTTATTCAATCATTAAGGAAAATAGGATTGAAGCCCTTAAATTAATCACCAATAATGGAAATTTTTATTCGAATATATGTCGATCCTATGAATGAAGTTCAACAAGCAAAAATAAAAATGTTGGGTGATTGGAGAGAGCACAAATATCATATATATATATATATTGCAGGGTGGTTCTAGGTTCCTTTTTTTTTATATGATAATGAGCTTTTTATTGTGATAATTACGAAGAATTAGTCTCTAAATGAATCCATATACAAATGTTTTTACAAGATGTTGGTCACAAAATATCCTTGGATGATTCACCTAAGTTAGTGTGGTGGTGAGGTCGTCATTGTAAGAACTTGGACAACTCTTTAAAGACAATTATAAGACAAGATATGTGTACATGACCAAAAAAGCACAATACTGATAAAACTTTAAAATCATCGTGTGTAATAAGTTTAAACTTAGTCCAAATAACCTAGTTCAAAACATCTTAGTTACTATGGTTCTTCAAGTTAAGACTTATTAGTCGTAAGTATAGTTTCGAACATTGAATGTACCTAACATCTATTACACAACATTAATTACTCACTTTTATTTTATCCATTATACCTACCTATGAATAACTTTAAATCATGTAAGAGAATGTTATAATCTTGATTTAAAATTATAATTAATGATAATTATTTTTAATAATTAATAAATTTTATTGACATAGCCGTTATGATTAAATTAATTTATTTAATTGTTTTAAGATAATTTGGTAGATAATACCTTCATTATGTGTGTGTGTGTGTTTAGGATGCAAAGTACATAATTTTCTCACCAAAAAAAATTCTTAAAAATACTTTCTTGTTTTACTTAGTCTCTCATATCCACACATAATTTAGGACCTTTCTTTTTTATTAACTCAAGTGAGCAAAAACAATGATTAAAAGGTTTGGAAAATTTTTGCAACATCCAAAAATTCTAATGGATTGTTGTATCTTGAGAGAGAAGCATATTATATGTAATTTGTTAGTTTAATATGTCTTATAGTGATTCGGTTGGTTACACGTGGTATTATTATATTCATGTAGATATATATTTATTATTAATAAAGGCTTAATTTATCTTTAATATTCATATAATATCATATTGATGAATCTAATATTTGATTTATAAATCTAGAGTAAAGATAAAGTCTATTGGATAAAAATATATTGCAAAGGAAATTATAAAGTTGTTATAATTATGAAATTCTTATTGCATTAAAGCATTGTTCCTAAAATGTTAATGGTCGATACTCTCTTAAATATTTGACATTTATTAGAGTCATAAAGACTTGTACATATTATGTTCTTTTCTTTATGAAAAGAAACACTTGTTCTTATAAGCTGAAGTATAAGTGATACCTAGAACTAATATGTAAATGTTTGACATAAGATATTTACACTGAACTGAGAATTTCATATGAAGAGATCACTTATTTTTATGGAAAGGCTCACATGATGGTTGTGTAAGTGATCCTTAGACTTGAGATCACTAAATTATTTATATAAAGAATGTTATGCTTTGATTTTATTACATGTTATCTTAATCGAGGTAATGAAATGATAGACATTAGATATAACATGAACTATATAAAGATACTTAAGTGATCAAAAGATGATTCATCATCCTACGTGAATTAGAGAAAATGTTTCATATGTTCTCAAACAATATTAACTAAGAAATATTTGGCCAAGGTGGAATAAGATTTGAAGAAAAAGGATTTCAAATCTTATTTATACGATCAATGACTATTATGTAGAGAAAAAACATGATTTAACATGGCTGATATACTTCATGTTTTAATGTTAAATCAAAACATTATTGATGAAATGATATTAACTATATTGAGAAACTGGTCACTAAAAGGTTAAGTCAAACCACTAATGACTTTTCTAATATTTGGGGGATCATGGCACGTTGTTAGACGATACACCTAATTTTCAAGTATAAACTAATCATTTGTTGAGTTGATAATAAATTAAATTATTTAATTCTATTTAATTATAATTATAATTATAATTTATATTTGGACCAACATATTAGGAACCTAATAAGTTGCACACATTAAGAATTAGTCAAAAATTAAACTATGATGATTTAATTAAATGTGACTTGATTACAATATATTTTAGAAATTAAGGATTAGAATATAATTAATATAGGGATTATAATTTTAGACCTAGAAAAATCAAAGACTTGATTGAGTTAATTTCTAAAATTATCTCGAATTAATAAATAGATACTATTCAAGAAGTAAATTCATATTTTGTCAATTTATAAGGTTTTTCATATTTTCCTAGCAATCCCTCTCTTCTAAATTAGAGCTAGCACTTTTAAGGTGTGTTTGTTTTTGTGTTCAAAAAGCACTTTGCAAAATTCTTGAATTTTTTTGCTTTAAATTAATTTTTTTATGAGTTTAAAACATTTTGATATGTTCATATCCAAAATAATTTAAAAACATTATTTTAATGCATTTTAGTAAAAAATACTTTAAAAAACAACTACTATTACAATCTCAAATAATACCTCAATATATCAAGGATAACAAAAAAACTCAAAATAAAGGTTATCGAATCCGCCAAGGAGTTCGAAGAATTTCACTCCTCTTTAGCATACAAGGAAGAGGTATTGGAACCCTGAGGGGTGTAACTCAACTAAATAAGCTCTAGATTTGCTTTTTAGAGGTCACCAGTTAGAGTCTCATAAACCTTAGGGTCATTGAAGGCTTACATGGAATGCGTGCAAACTGGCCCGAACACCTACAGTAATAAATAAATAAATAAAATGCATTGGAACCCTCGGATGAAGAATCCTACTCATCTTTAACAGACAACGACGAGGCTTTGGATCCATCAGATTGGTCCTTTTCAGCAAACAAGAAAGAGGGCTTGGAGCCATCATGCTCCTTCTCTTCAGCAAACAAAGTACGAGGCATCGGAGCCATTACTTCGGCCAACTAGATGCTCCTTGAAACCTTCCGAAGAAGTATCAGAGCCTAGCTTGTAAGTTGAGTTATCCTCTCATGATCGGAGTCGTCAAAGCCCTCCAGCCAAAGGTAAAAATTACACAACAATTCGAGATTAAGTTAAATATAACATAAATATCAACAAGATATCTCAAAACTATGCTTTGCAGATGTTAAATTAAAGTTTAATTTTACCGTGAATTTTACTCTCTTTTTTTAAAATATAATTAGCAACAAATATAGCAAAAGAGATTTGCACTCAACTGTCTTTTTAATAAATTCTACCTTTCTAAATCAATTATATTGAGTGGGAAAAAAACACATACTAATTTATCTAATAAAATATAATTAATTGGATAATTACTTTGCAAACCACAAATTCTACTAATCCTCAATAGCTTAACAGAATGGACTCCAACAAGATGAGTTATCCTTGAGATCTGCATTAATAAAATATATGGAGATGGACTAAAAATATAATTAACTATAAATTTAATTTTGAATATGCATGAGATACTCTAGGAGAATACGGTTAGGATGCTTGGAGAAAACAATCAAAATATTATTTTTTTTTATAAATTTGTAATTTTTTCATAAAAATTACATCAAAATATAATTTTGAATTTTATGACTTAAAAAAACTTTAACTAGAAAGAAATTTACTTCGATATTTTAAAATTAATTCTTTTAAAACTTCCATGGATGCAATATTATGATTGACAAAAAATTATACTCATATGTTAGAGGTACTCTAAACAAAAAGTAGATATAAAGTTAAACATTACAACTCTTTAAAATATATAACATGATAATATTATTTTTTTATTAAAAAAATATATTATTGTTATAGTTACCAAATTAAAATGAAGACTAGTACCAATAATCAAAATTTAAAAGAGAAAAAAAGTTGAAATTATAATTACTCCTTTCCAAATCGTCATAATCCTTTTCAATATAATTTTTTTTAGATATCAATTTTATTTGTACTATGAAGAAAATATAAATTATATGAGCTTAATTTTTTCCTTTTATTATTTCACATATTTTTACATTTATTAATTATACTTTAATATTGCTAATATTGATCTTTTATGTCCTAGTTTTATGTACTATCAAAATATAATATATATATATATATATATATATATATATATATATATATAGAACATAAAACAAGTAACTATTCTCCATTACATTATATACTAAATTTTCAAAAATTATTTCATCATCGTATTTGTATTTGTATAGTACCATGTCTGCGTATATGTGCTTCATAAATTTTGAAGATGAAACTCATTGTTGCATTTTGTAATTATCATTTACATTATATATTTATTTAAAGACTAGGATATTCTAGTTTTAGCATAACAATAAGTCATCAATGAATTTCTATTGGGTTTCCTGAAACATATACACGCAGTAGAAATGATATATTTAAATTTTTCTTGAGGTTTCCAAGATCTTATTAAACATATCTAGGATTGTTTAGGATTTATACAAAGATTACCTGAAGATTAGATGTTCTTTTTTAATTTGAATAATTACTTTAAGACTAGGTAGTCGCACACTACAAGTTATCCAAATATTTGGCCTCTAACGGTAATCCACATGAATTACCAGTGAAAAATCTCTTACGCCCTTTTAAAAGAGAGAGATTGTTATGGATTTGAGTGTTAGCTCTTTTCTTTTATGTTTTTCAGGTGTTCTGTAACTTACATAATTTCAGTGTAGAAAATAAGAGGCATAGTATTCTATTTATATTAAATTCATCTCTTAATTACTTAAATACATTCATATAGTTCATGTTTTATCCAATATATGCTCCTATGTTACCCTTGATTAGGACAACATGTAGAGGGATCAAAACATAACACTTTCTATATAAAATAACTTAGTGATCTCAAGTCTAAGGATCATTTACACAATCGCCACGTGAGTTTTTTCATAGACACAAGTGATATCTCCATATGCAATTTTCATGTGGGTCAATTCAGTGTACATATCAACTGACAACACCTACAAATTAGTTTTAGGTATCTCTCATACCTCAACTTCAACTTATAAGAACAACTATTTTTTTTCATAAAGAAAAGAACATAATATATATCAGTCTCAGCAGCCCTAATTAATATACAGTTTTAATAAAGCATTGACCATGAATATATTATAAGAATAATGCTTTGATGCAATATGAATTTCATAATTATAACATTTTTTTTACGAAACATTTCTCATAATAATTTTATATTTCCTCTAGATTCATCAATAAAATGTTAGATTTATTAATAAAATACTTTATGAATATTAAAAATAAATATATTTTTATTAATAAATTAAATATATTTATATAAACAAATTCAATTGCATGAATAACATACGACTAACTACATTCTTCCCACATGCCTCCTAGTTTTGTGCGCTGACAATGAATATTGAGCTGGCTTCCTCACACCCTTAATTGATGGGCAAGTGTCGAAGCTGTTCCAAACCAAATTAATGCAATTGCTATCTCTTGCATGATTGCCAATTTCCATGGGTCATGTACATGCCACTTCTCCCTCTCTGGCCCAGATCTCAGATTATTCTTACCTCCTGCCATATAATTGCTTGGAGATCACTTAGCTGGTATGGTATATATTTGGCTGTTTGGATTATGATGATGATGATTTTATTTTATTTTATTTTATTTTATTTTATTTGACGGTAAGGAGTGTGGGCTTAATGCATTCAGGAAAAAAAAAAACAAAAAATTAATATTTTCCTCTAAAATTGGTAAGACGTCATTAGTTTTGTGGAGCATGCAGTAGCATAAATTAATATTATCCCAATTAGATATATGCTTAGTCCTTCGGACAACGACGACGACGATCTTACATGTAAATAGTGTTAGTCTGTTACAGATTAGGGCTAGTCGTCTAAGGTATTATTTCTGATTTTATAATGATTCATTCATTATTGATCTCTGGCATCATAAAATCCACATCCAAGCTGTAAGAAATCACATGAGATAGCTTTCGGAGCAAATAATAATAAATAAATAAATAAATAAAACAAAAACTCGCTCTTTCGGTAACATGTTTCGTAGAAAGGGGAGCTAGGAGGACGACTCTCTTGTATTATTAACGAATGAATGCCTTCAATCGGCAAGAAGGGGAGGTATCCACGCTATCGCCTTCAAGCTCCTAATCAAATCTGGACATGGAGCTGCTTCTCCGACATTAGGACCAGTGACCGACCAGGCCTGTCGCTTAACAGCAGCAGCAACAGTAATAATATTTATTAATGAGAGAGAGGATCAAGAAAAGGACAACGGAGAGAGCAGTTTTGTTGCGTCAAAGGGACTCTTTCTTTAAGAACGTGTTTCCCTTTAAGGGACTCTTGGCTGTTCCTTTCCGGTGAAGTGTTGACGGAGCATTTTCATCTCTTTTTTTACAATGGCCCACCGGATTTTTTAGAGGTTTCTCCAGATTCAATTCAGTTCTCCTCCTATGTTTTAGAGATTCTTTTATCAAGTTTTGTTTTTCTTTTTTTTAATAAAAAACTGTTAATGTTAAATAATATTTTTCTTGGTATCGGATTATCTTTGTGCATTAGAGGAGGTGATTATTTTTTATCCGGTTCAGTTTTTATCATAAAAAATAACCAAACTAAAATTTAAAAAAAAAACAAAACCGGTTAAATCCAACCGGTTTTGGTTCGGTTCAGTTTTTTAGATAAAAACCGATTCAAACCGGTTTGGCTTGGTTTTTTTAGTTTGCCTCTGTTTTTTTCTGGTTTTTTTTTGGGTTCGGTTCGGTTTTTTCAATTTCAGACTTATAAAACCGAAACCGAACCGGTCAGTTTTTTCAAAATTTTAATCTGTTTTTTTTCACAGTTCAGTTTTTTCAGTTATTTTTTTCCAATTTTCTTGGTTTTTCAGTTTTTTTACTTACCCCTATTAAGCATCACCTTTAATCACTATTTTTATCTGTCAATAGATAAATAAGTTAGATATCAAATATGTAATTTTATTTTTTATATATATAATCTTTATTGAAACTCAGTTTTGTCACGTGTCAGAGATAATGAGAAGTATTGAAATAAAAAAATAAAATTTACTAGCTTAATAAATTGAATTAAATTTGAAACATTTAAACATAAAACTAATAAAATATTAGGCATCAAATATACAGTTTTATAAAACCTAAACATAGAAAATAAAAAACAAGAAAAAAGACTAGAAAGTGTTAGAATAAAGACAGTCCAATAAATCATGAAAAAGAAGGATTTTTTTTTTTTTTACGAAGAAGCATGATTTTATATATATATATATATATATATATATATATATATATATATATATATATAATAACAAAATTAATAGCATTTGTTTAGTTAATCATCAAATACAATATATGTTTTTATATTTATATAAAAAATATTAAATTGATATTTTCTCATATTTTTTTTTAAAAAATTGATGTTTTGTTTGTAAAAATAAAAAAGATTAAAAAAAATATTTAAAAGTATTTAAAAAGAAAAACACTTTGGCTAGCGTGAGTCATCAAGCATATATCCAATCAATTTACATGAAAGTTGAAGTCCGTGAGAGACAATTTTGGTGGGTCCCAGTCTAAACATAGCAAAATATCTAAATTTATTCGGCGCCTAAGAGTATGATATTAAAATTATTATATATTCATTGTTTTTTAAATTAATTTTTATTTAAAAATATATTAAAATAATATTTTTTATTTTTAAATTTTTTAAGTTCAACGTATTAAAATTATATTAAAATATTAAAATAAAAAAAATAAAAAAATTAAATTTAAAAAAAATAGATTAAAGCTGAATTTAAACCAAGATTGTTAATTCTGTTTCGTCTGAAATGGCTGAAATATTCCATATCAATTCAAAAAACGAAACAATTTTCATCTCATTTTAAATTTCGGTCCGTTCCGGATTTTCAGGATAAATTTCAGCCAGAATATTTCTATTTCATTTCACATGTTCTGTTCCAAGCTTGAAAAATCATTAAACCAGATTGTTATTTTGTTTAAATTGAATTACTTTTAAGTTAAAGTTCTATTTAATCTTGACTATTTAGAAATATTTAAGATTTTAAAATTATATTTGTTTGGCATTATGTTTATAATATATAATTTATAATTAATTTATTTTGAATTTAAATTATATTTATTGAATTATATATATACAAACAGTACAACCTTAAAACTACCCGTCAAAACTAAAAAAATTTATTTTAATTAAAAAAATAAAACAGAATCTACAATATTAATTTAAACTTTCTATTAAAACGAAGAAGAGGTGCAAATGAGACAGTGGCAGGTGGAGCCACTTAAATTGTCAGCTCAAATTGGAGGCTGCCAATCACAAAGAAACTAATGGAGAAATCTCGAAAAAAGAGAAACATTTTTAATATTTATAGTGGGCGGGCAATGTAGAATATAAAAGAAATGCAGGAAAGCAGGCATTCACTCACCGAGCAAGGAATGAGAATGACACCTCAGCACTATGCCGGTAATTTTAGTGGCATTGCCACGTCACCCTACGGTTCCTCGTTTGTATTTTGTTTGTTGGAGAATAATGTTGGAAGGATAACAGCTTCGAAATGATACAAGAGCCACGTGTGATGTTTTGCACTCTTCTAGAGGGAGAGGAGTGCCCATGTGCGTGCTAAGTATTTTACGCAATGCTCCAAATAGATCGACAACAAAAATAGGTATTAAACTAAACCACCTCTTTAACCAAGGCTAAAACACCATAGAAAACATATTCTTCGACCCGACGTCGTTCTTTATAATGATGATTTTATTCTTTATATTAAAAATCTTTAAAATAATTATCAGAACACAATAAGGTTTCTTCACAAATCTTATTAGTTATTATCAAATTTATTAAAAGTAAATAATTTTTTTTACATTTCAAAAGCACAATAAAACAACTTCTTTAAAGTAAAAATTCTGAAACTAACATCAAGAGGTAATTTGGTACTTTTATAATGGTTTTATTTTTGTTATTATTATTTTAGAAGGGATAATTTGATATTTAATCAAATATAAAAAAAAAACTAAAAGCACCGCGAAATAATCAAAATACATTTAAAAACAAATTTTTCTCTCCTCCCTTAAAATTATAGGTTAGCCCTCTTTGTTGTTGGTATTTAAACTCCAGTTTTTATTCTTTTGATTTCTATTTATTTTTTTATTGATCCTTTTGAAAACGTTTTATTGGTTTTCAATATTATCCTTCAATCCAAATTTTTAGTATTATTTTTTTATTTGGTCCTCATTGTTTTGATTTTTTTTTCTTGGCTCTTTTGTAAAAGTTTTATTTATTTTTAATTTCACCCTTCAATCAAAATTTATTTTTAATTTTTATGTCAATTTTAATCCTCATTCTTTTGATTTCTTCTTGGTTATTTGCTAAATTGATTTTTGTTTTCAATTTCACCCTTCAATCAAATGTAAACTTTATTTAGTATTTTAATTTTGATCCTTATTTTTTTAATTGCTATTTTTTTCTTTGAATCCTTTTGTATAATTGAAATTTATTTTTTAATTTTATCATACAATATTTGATTGATTGGAAATTGGGTTTCATGATTTTTCCAGATAAGATGCTTTGGGTTTAATGCCCCGGGTTACGAGTTTAAAAATTTAACATGGGTTGAAAGTTTTCTTTAAAAAAAATGGGCTTTATGATTTTCTTTATTTTCTTTCCATTGGGTTTTCTGATCTCATGATTTGGGCATCGAGTTTGGCGAGATTCCCAGGTTGGCTCAGCTCTGATTACCGGAGTTACAGGTTTGTCATGCTAACTCAAGTTGATCAGGGCTGATTTGTTTAGGTTTTTTTACCTGATTTTATCATGCCGTATGTAATGGGCTGTGAATTGAGCTATATCCTGATTCCTTTTTAGAAAATTATTTTTTCTACAGGTTATAGTGATCATTGTTTAAAAAGGAATTGATTCATCTACTATCGTTGTTTATTTATTTATTGTCTAATTAAAATAAAACTAACTTAGTTGACTTAATCGAGTCTATGATCTAACTCGTAGAAATGTTTTTCTTTTTCAAAATACGCTTACAATTACATTTGTATATTATTTTTTTATAAAAAATAATTCAATCCAACAAAAACTTCACAAACACGAAGTTAGATATAAACTAAACATGCATAGATGCAACTTCCAAGTGTTTGTATTTTTATGTTCAATTTATGGCATGATTTTTATTTTTATTTTTATTTTTATTTTTCAGATTACGGAAACCGTGGCCTCTTTAAGTCTGCCTCTGCAATTAGGATGCTGTCTTCTAGGACTACGCAGCATGATGATGGCTTAGCTTAAAATTCGGACATGATATTTATGATTGGGACCCAAAGCATCAAACAACAATTGACAGCATCAAGTTTAAAACCAACTTTCATTGTTTTTTACTCAACTCTTTTTTATGAATAAAAACAATTCTTATAAAAGTCCAACACCCTTCTGTGAACGATTTTTACTGGTCACTATGTTGAAAATAATATATCAATAATAACTCAATTACAAAATTAATTTTTTTATATATTTTTTGTATTTTAAGTTTATATATTCATATTTTTTTATTTTATATATTTAGCAAATCTATTAAAAAAAACATATGTTATTAAAGTAGAGAGAGAATATAGCAGCTCTTTCTACTCTTATTTTTCTTAATATTTAGTTTTGGAGTGTAGTTGTGGTTGTTTTTTAAAATATTTTTTACTTAAAAATATATTAAAATAATATTTTTTTTATTTAAAAAAAAAAAACATATCTATTCATAAAATTCTTTTAAAGATGTTAAAGTATTTAGCTTCTAGACTAGACCTTGTGCTCTTTTTTTTTTAAGTTCATATTTAGATTTTCTTTCTCACTTTAAATTTCCTTTTTAAATCATAATTAGTGTGTGTGTGTGTGTGTGTATATATATATATTGTAATAGTTAAATACTAGATTTATTGTTTGTGCTTTGCCTCGGGCCGAGCAAAAAAAATTATGAACATAAAACAAATATTAGTGTAAAAAATACAACAACAATAAATAAACTAACAAAAAAATACAAAAAAAAGATAAAAAAAGATATGAACTAGAAAAAAACACATGGTCGCGTCTAAAAGAAAATACTAATAAGAAAAACTTTAAAAAACAAAAAAAAACAACAACAAAAAGAATAAGAAAAAAATTGAGAGAAAAACACCTAAGGAGAATAAGATTAGAAAAATAAAATTTAAAATTGATCCCAACAAAATAAATAGATATTGAAAGAATGAGTACCAAATTTAAAAAATTAAAAAATCATAAGGGGTGAAATTAAAAAATATTTGTAATTTAATAGATTAAAAAATAGCAAGAGTGAAATTGAAAAACAATTGTAAAGGATTAACCCAATAGAATAAAATCACAAAAAATAAGGGGAAAAAACCCCCTCAAAAATGGATAGAAAATAAAAAAAAATCAGCTTAAAAAGAAAAAAAAAAACAAATAAATCTAGACAAACATTTTAAATCTAATCTAATCTCTAAAACTTACAATCCGTGAAATCTTAGATCCAAATTCAATCTAGAAGCTCAATTATCAATAAATTTAATTTTAAATGATAAAATTATGAAAAACAAATTAATAAATAAACTTGCAAAAAAATAAGAAAAAAAATAATAGAAAAAACAAAAAACACATAGTAATTACACTATTACAACCAATGAACAGGAAAATGTGTCTTATGCTACAGTAACTTCAATATTAGACTTTTTTTTTTTCTAATTATTTTACTTTAATTTATAATAATTGTTATGCTTTCCTTATAGGCATAAGGAAGACAAACGGCCCTAATCTCTCACGGATCGTGTTCTTTCTCCCCTCCTCCATACGACTTCTGCACAGAAACCAATAGCTGAAAATACACATCTCTCTTCCTCGTTTCTAAAAGTAATCGCTAATAAATTTGCATGTTTTTGGACATTTTACAAGGTAAAGACAAATGGTGAACAAGCTCAGTCGCTTGCTTTGTGGCTTGTGATGTCAATACCTATCTTCAAAAGATGAGCACAATGCTAAAAGCTAATAGCATATTTATCGAATGAAGCTTTAGGACGATTACCAATTCTGAACCATCTAATTAAACTCCCAGCTTCATATGGCAGAATGTTGGCAGCCAACAACCAGAAATCCTATCATTTCGAGATGTTTTCCGAATAAAATAGAATGTTAAGCAACTTCCAAGTAAACTAAAAAGACAAGAGAGCATGAAAACACCGAACAGAGCTCGCCGTCAAGAGTTCTAGTTGCATGAATGTAAGAAAATTCTTGCATATGCTAAATTCCTTGCAACCCTTTCTGAAACAAGGATCAAAATTAAGAGGTAATAAGAGCACGCAAAACCATATTTAAACAAAATTATACCAATATGTGCCTTTCGGGTCTTGGTAAAATTAGTTTTGACAATTTGGAAGCTATAAGAAATACCATTTTCATGATATTAAGACTTCCATGATAGCCGCTATTTCCTTCCTCACTCTATGTAGAACTTGTTTCTGAAAGGAGGAGGCTGTTTGCCAGAGGACTGTTTGATCTCACAGCCAAGCTCAACCTCCATTAATCTGTGATTTTCCTTTGAACGATCCATGGTGAAGGATACACTTATAGCATCCCCTTCACTGACATGTACAGGAGGATGCAAGAGGAAAACCTGACCATAACCACCGACAAAAAATTAGAATGATAATGCAACTAAAGAAGTGATCTGTTGCTAGTGCACCAAAAAGATTAACACAAGAACATCACAATGAATCAAATGATTAGGGCAGACATCCATGTCTCATGCACTCTTCAGAAAAGTTCCATGATGATAAATAACCTCGAATTAGTTTGAAGCTCATAACTTCTGGCATTCATTTTTCTTCTCCATACAATTTTAATGCACCACATTAACCACTAAGAAACACATAAAAACTAGTGATGCTGTTTGCAATAAAATAAAGATCCAAAACAAAATAAACATCGGTAAAAGGTAAAAAGAATGAAGGTTAAATTCAAAAAGAAAAAAAAAATCAAATGATAAACAATGAAATTAAAATAAAATTTAATTGATTGAAGGATTTAAAAATATCAAAAAAATAAGAACCAAATTTGATATAAAAATCAAATGAAACCTAAAGATTTGGGATAAAATTGAAAATACAATCAATTAAAAAAAAGATAAAAAATTAAATACATAACAATTAAAAAAATAAAAACTAAATTGCATATGAAATATAAGAGTTAGGTCACTCCCATACTTTAACCAACTATTTTTCTTTTTATTAATATTTTATATTTGTAAAAGACCAATTTACCCCTAAACTAACTTGATTATAACAAAAAAAAATGTTAAAGATGAAAAGCATCATGGAAAGAAGCTTTATTTTTGTTTCTTTATAGGACAATTTAGTAATTTAATTGTAAAAATGAAAATATCTATACGGCTCCTTGATGTAGGTTAATGTTTTTACATGTAAGGCTAATTAAGTCATTTGCCTATTGATAATAGAAGTCAAAAGTCAAGTTTGTCACTAATCAATTTTTCATTGGCTAATGTCCCCTATAAAAAGATTGAATTACCCTTCAATTGTCAGGTTAGTGGATGTTTCTTGTAGGGCCAAAGTGGGGAAAGTATTGTTCATTGCTACAATACTTTCCCCACATATTTTAATTTATTGTTAATATGATTCCCATTTTATTAATTTTATTGTATGAGAAATTAATGAAGCCATGATTAAAATGGAGGTCAATTTCAGGTTACCAAGTGGGGCTAAAATGACCCAAAAATTTTACAGTAAGGAACAGAGTTAGCGCAAGCTGATGGAGGTTGAAGATGGCATATTTACAGTTTAGTCCTTAAAGTTTCAACTGTGTTCAATATAGTCCCTGTGTTGTAGATAGAAAACAACTAATTAGAATATGTTTTCTGATTTTCCAAAGAAAACTGGAAATGGAATATAAGATTGGAGATGTAAAATGAAATACATTTTTCCCTTCTAAACAGCCCCTATATGTTTCTACTAAATTGCACAATATCATGATGTTTTTGGTGATACAGACCTGCTGACCCCAATGCGTGCTATTATCTACACTAGGAGCTGTTGTCAACTCAATCTCCAGCTGTGCCGGATTAACCTTGCTTCCCTAGTGATCCAATATCAAAAAAACAAAAAAAATAAACAAAAACGTTAAATGGAAGATTGGGAAAAGAAGTGTATATAATACACTGTAGAGAACTGGAATGAAAGACTAAAAAAGGATAGTGATGATCCACTTACTCGAAAATGGACATCAAACCATCCACCAAATCCGCAGAGCCTTGTGTTTTCTAAAGTGATTGACGATAGGAAGTCTGACTTGACTTTGAGAATGTCATTCACCGTGGCAGTTAAACAATCAATCTCCTTTATAATGGCAGCTGTCCCAATGACTTGATGTGGATGAAGGTTTTGCCACAATGATGTCTGCAGAAATTACTTAGTATGTTCTTTAAAACTGCAGAGAATGGTGAAGAAAAATGGCTATTTTTCATACAGAATGGAGACCAAAGAACTAGATAGCTTTCTCTATTTCCTGTACAATTGACAGCTCAGATGAAATATACCCGAATACATAATAATTTAAGCATTCATAGTAATATGTGACTCATGATTCGGTGTTCAATAGATGATTCTCATATGCTCCATGCTGAATTATAAATTCCATTACACACATTGTTATCCAGATTATATATGAAACACGGTGCAACCTGAATATATCCTTGTGAGCAGCCAAATTTTTTGTACAAAGAAATACAGTAACATAATCAGTAGAGCCTCGTTGAAGTGTCACTGAATTAGCAATTAATGATTGCATGAGTTCATCCATAACAAATATATGAAACAGCACTGGCATTAAGAAAAAAGAAAAGAGAAAGAGTAGGCAGGCTGTAATGAATAAACAAAAATATTAACACAATACATGACTAAAATCCAGAACTAACCTGGAGATAATATTTCATTTGCTCCTCTGAGAAAGGCTTTGTTAAAACACTCATATCAACACCATAGTATTCTTTAGTGTCTTCCATAAAAGCATGCCAATCATTCATCGATCCATCATAATCACTCTTTTTTTGATCTCCCAATCCTGACCTGATTGGTGCCATCCACATGCGAGCATGACTTGGATACCTGCAAAATTACAAGAATTAGATGTGTGGTCATAATTTTTAGACTAAAATGGGGCTCAGAATGAAAATAGTTAACACATAAACCAATTACAGCATTAGCATTTGCAAGCAGAAAAGGCATAACAGGAGCAGCCAAACTAGCAGCAACTAGACTGAGAAAAGTAAATGAAATGAAAATCTAATGCAACCATACAATATAACATAGTAACGTGAATTGCTTACATGACTCCACCGGGCTTCAACCAGCGGTCACGAGCACATATCACTGAATCAAACATGGATTCACGAAGAAGGAAGTACCCCATCCACTCTGAGATAATTACATCAACTGCCAACATCCATCAAAACCCAAGTTCAAAATCAACAAAACAAACACCTTAACCTATATAGGTATATCAATGGCAAAAGAAAGTTTGTACTTAAACCAGTAAAAGCAAAAAAGGAACTAAAATCAGAAAACAAGTTGCAAACCTTGCTCTGGCAGGGTGACATCCTCCATGGAACCCTCAAGTACTTCAACTACATCTTGAAGATTATTCGCTTTGACTAGAGCCTGCGCATGTCCTGACATCGTAGTAGCCTCAACTGCATAGACCTTTCGAGCACCTGCTTGTGCTGACCACATTGCAAGAATGCCACTCCCTGTTCCCACATCCAACACCGTCTATGCAAAAAGGTTCACCAGACCACATGTCACTTAAGAACTTGTTGGGTTGAAAGATTATATATTGACTTAAACAATAAATTACTTAGAGATTTAAATTGACATTATGCTTTGAGAAAAAGAATAAATAAATAAATAAATTGTGGCAACTTTTCATTATTGATTTAGACTTGAAGTCCGCTTAATCATAGAAGATCTGAAGAGAAAGTAACTTACAATAAACTCAGTGATTTTGACTCAAACGTAGTTTTAGTTATTGTTCTTCTTCTAAACATTTAAGAACCCAAATTCCAATGTATTTAGCTAAAGTTACTTGCATACAAAATATGCTTGAAAATAAAATTTAAAGAAAAAAACAGAGAAATAAAGGAGGCACCTTTCCCTTGAAATGGTGCTTGTTCTCGAAAATAGCGTTGAAGTAAGCGTCCATACGGACTCTATCAGAGAGCATTTCTTTCTGGTGATAAAGAAACGCGTAGGTGCAGAAATATTGTGCGAAATCGACACCCTTGTCCACCGCCACAGCTCCTCCTCCGCTTCCATTGCTGCTGCCTCCACGCTCTCCCTTCTGGTGGCTCCCCATAAAATTGATATTCTTCTCGCTAGGTGCACACCGTTTTTTGGGGAGTGTATATTTAGGGCAACGTCGTTATACAAGAGGAGGCCTCGCTACTACGTTCTAGGTCTTCTTGTGCCTCCTAATTTTTTTAAGGAAAAAAGAAAACAGTGGTTAAGGTTGCCTAGTTGCTGTCTTGGTAAAGGCTTCTAGGCGGGTTTAGGGTTTTTTTTTGCGTCGCAGTTGAACTGTTATTTTGTTATTTTTTATTTTAAATTAATATATATATATATATATATATATATATATATATATATATTGTTTTAAATTAATTTTTATATATATTTTTTTATTATTTGAATGTGTTAATATTAAAAATAAATTTTAAAAAATAAAAAGTATTATTTTAATATATTTTTCAAGTGAAAAACATTTTGAAACGCAACTTTTACCACATTTCCAAACAATCATTTATTTTGGCCGATCAACCATTTTTTAAATGCTTTTAAGTTGTTTTGTAATTGAAAAAATATTAAAATGATGTTTTTTTATATTTTTTATAATTCTAATATATTAATATTAAAATAAAAAAAATTGTTTTGATGTATTTTTAATAAAAAATATTTTTGCAAAAACACCCTAAACCACATTATCAAATAGATAGCTAGAAGATTACTACTTTACAACATTTGCGAGGCGGATTAAATTTTTTTTACCATAATAAAAAATATCCAAGTCATAAAAAATTATTTGATATTATTATTAAACATGGTTTACCGAGTCACTTTGAAATCTCTTAATCTAACTCTTTACTTAGTCTAGATTTAAAATTAAACTGAGTAAAAATTGACTTGAAATAACTTAATCAACTTGGTCTTGATCTATTAAAAAATAACTTGGATAATTGTTAAAAATTTAAAATTAAAAAAAATAAAGAGTAGCTTCATCGTTCATTTAGTTAATGTTTAGAAATATAGTAGTAGTTGCTTTTCAAAATGTTTTTCGCTTAAAAATATATTAAAATAATATTTTTTTTATTTTTAAAAAATTATTTTTAATATTAGTATATTAAAATGATGTGGAAAAACTAAAAAAAATTAAAGTAAAGAAAAAAAATAATTTTTTTTAAATATTTTTTTAAAAAAAACAAACAGCTAGTAAGGAGACTAATATAATGATGCTCTGTTAAGTTTTATTGTCTTTCATTATAGTAGGCTAAGTAGCAGTAAGGGTAATTATTTTTTGTTTGGTTTGGTTTTTATCAAAAAAAATAATTAAACTAAATTTAAAAAAAAAAATTGAAACCGGTTCAAACCGGTTTGGCTTGGTTTTTCGTTTTGGTTTGGTTTTTTCAGTTTGTCTTAGTTTTGGCTCGGTTTTTTTCCAGTTTTTTTTCGGTTTGGGTTTAGTTTAGTTTTTTCAGTTTTAGGATTATAAAACCAAACCAGTCAGTTTTTTCAAAATTTTAATCGGTTTAATTAGTTTTTTTTCACAATTTAGTTTTTTTAGTTATTATTGTTATATTTTTAATTTAATTAAGTTTTTTATTTTTTTATTTACCCTACTTAGAAGGTGGTGTGTATATATATCTTTAATACAAACATTAACAACAAGCATGTTGCTTTTCACTACGCGTTGTTCATTATTATGAACATACTCACAAAATACTATTATTTTTGTCATCTTTTGTATTTTTTTCACTTTAATCCTTGTATTTTGCAGCATTTATGATTCGGCCATGTACCTTTATTTATATCATATTCGAACATTGAAAGTTAAGACGGGAGATAGAAAACCATCTAAAATGGAGAAGAGAGAGAGTCTTTTTACCGTGGAAAGACCAGACACGTGGGTATAGCATTCCAGGCCTAAGAACTCTTCGGCTGTCTTTTCAAGTTCATGCGCTTCTAAGCTTGATTCTTTTGACGCAATACTCTTTTTATTTTATTTTTTTTAATATCTTAGAATAGAATTATTTTAAAATAAAATTATTACAATGTTATTTAGAAAATCATCTGATTCTATCATACTTTTTCAACAAGATTAAAGGTTTTTAGAGTAATATTAGCATTTACTTCATGTAAAATTATTTATAAATCTAATATGCTATTTTAAAAAAAGAAATAATTGTTCATAATGAAAAAAAATTATATAATTTTATCAAATTAATTATTTTTTATTTTTTCATACAATTGTGTAAAATTTATCACCACGTGAGTTTTTTTGTTTTTTTATTTAATTTTACTGTTAGATGATAATTTTTATTTAAAATATCATGCTTTTTATAAAAATCAAATGCATGTTTTTGTAAAACATACATGAATAAGGAAAGGAGGTTTTGACTAAGATTTATCCTTAATTTAAATAATTTGAATTGTGTTAAGTTTTTATTTAAAAAATCATGTTGCTGACAAAAAAAAAAGATATATTTAGGACAAGAAAAATAAGAAATGCTTGGATAAGAGAAGGAAATTTCAACAACAAAAATTACATTTTTGTATAGAATTTAAATTATTTAATTTCTTACAAATAATGATTATGATTAAGGGAGTAAATTAAATGAAGAATTGTAAGGGAAATAAGACAAAAAATGCATGGAAGGTGGGGGAATCAAGAAATCATATTTTTAGAGATAGAAAAACAACAAACTTGAAGACGATAGGAGAAGAAAGTTGCAAGGAATTTCTTATTTTTGTTCCAAACCATTGGGTAAAGTGTTCTAACAATCCAATTTCTTGTTAATTTGTGTTCCCATGCTTGGGGAAAAGAAATACACAATTTTTCAATGTTGGTGGGTTTTAGTAATTTGAGGAAATAGGTGTTTTAATGATAAATTCTACAATCGACAAGGATTAAATTACTAGATAGACTAAGATAATGAGGAAAAATTGAAGAAAATTCATTGATATCCCTAAATTTAGGATCGACAATGAGAGGGGATTTTGGGAAAGGAAGAATGAAACTAAGGTTGTGTAAAATTATTTTTATTTTATTTTATTTTATTTTGATGTAAATGTACGAGATATACGATTTGAGATAAGTACTTAATTTGAAAATATAATGGGTGTTAAAAGACCATGAAGGGAACATAAATTGTGTGTTATGGAAGTTAAGGGAAAAGGTATCGAGTTGTGAAATTTATGAAATTATATGGAATAAAAGTTAGATTAAGTAGAATTGGATTAAAAATTGAAAAATGATTATAGAATGGTTACTTAGACTTAAGGTCGGCCATGAGTAAAGCAAGGGAAATGGAATAAGTGAATGAAAATTGATGTAATTATGTGTTAGTTGATAAAGTTATCCGAGCAGTAGGTCATGAGATTGATGTTAGGGTTGAGTACGTGAGTTATGCTGTGTCTATATATATATATATATATATATATATATATATATATATATATATATATATATATGCACGCGCGCGCGTCATTTATGAAATAATACATAAAATGTGAATTATTAAATGTCTTGATAAAGTTATGAAAGTATTATGAAGGTTTACAAAGTGGTTGATTTGTTAATTATTTAAATTGTAAGATTATTGATATTTATGTTAGGTATAATTTGGGAATCGATTGATTAATATGAAGTAGGAAAGTAAAATAGGGAAATGGTGAATAAATGGTACATGGAAAAATGAAATGTTGTAATGTAAAATCATGAATAGATTATTATAAATGTGCTAAATTTAATGAGAAAGGATGAAGTAGGAAATTGATGGATGTAAGTATGGGGTGAGGTGTTGGAAAGTATTTGTGTGAAGTTTATAATCTTAGTATTGAAACATAAAGTAGGAATAATGGAACATAAAGACTTGGTATCGAAATTAACCTTAAGCTTGGGAATTTTATGGCTATATATGGATGACATGAAGATAAAATAAATGCTATGCATATGCACTAAATAAGATTGTGTGGATGTATGTGTGCATGGCTAATTGTTATGATATTATGTTGACTAAAGTGTCAAGAAAGTTTAGAAATCTCAAGGAAGTTTATGCTAACTTAATGATTAGTTGTGAATTTTGAAAAGTTGAAAAACTAGTTAAGATATTATATAATTAAACGGTTTGAATATCTTATGTTAAAATAAGATTAGAAAAGATATTATGGCAAGTAGAGTATAAAAAAAATTGCGTAGACAATATGGAAAGTATTGCTCTAAAGGAGAAATTAAAAATAGGACTAAAAGTTACAAGGTTGTGAATCGTTTAAAATGGAACAAATAAAACTTTAACTAAAAGTTAACGTTGTTATGTAATTATATCAAAGTTAATTGGAAACCTTAATGTAAAGAAATATTAAAAGGGTATTATGTATAAATGTAAAACAAAATATTTAAATAGAAAGGTAATATAAATAAGAAATTAATTAATTAAAGAGCCTGGAAATTAAAGTAAAATGGAATGTCATATAAGATGTCTTATTGTGAATTGAATAAGAGTAACATGAATGTAAATTTAAAATTTTTGAAAATTATAAATTGATGTTAGCATTTCTCATTTTTTATCAAGAGAGAAACCAATAACTAGACCCTCGGTAGGAGGAGCTAGACCGTTAGGAGGAGAAGGTAGGTGTTCTCCACCTTGTCTTTATTTAAAACAAAGTTATTTTTAAATTTTTATAAGTGTGTTGTATCTAAAAGAAATGAGAACTCTCAAAGAAATACAAAAGAAATTGATAAGTAGGCCATATGAGTGAAGGCTACTGATCAAAAGTTTAAAAACTGACCATATGAATGGAGGCTACTGAGCAAAAAATTGTTAAAAGGATTTCTTTTTTAATTTTTAGGATTTTTTTGAAATTGTTTTGAGGAAAATTAAATATTTTTAATACCGAGTCTGTATCTTACAACATAAGTCTATGACCAAATATTAAACAAAATTATTAGAAAAATATACGAGGGATCCACAAATATTTTTTAAATAGTCCCTGGAATCTTTTAGATTTTTTTGAAGTTTTTAAGGATTTGTTTGGCTAGACACACAAATAAAGACAAAATAAAACTAAAGGGAAAAAACTTAGTGCATGTTTGCCAAACATGCTCTTAACCTAAGGTTAGAGGCATTAAAAATATCTTAAAGGCAAGTTTTGCAAACATGCCCTAAAGATCCAAACAAGGTCTTATTTCCATATTAAAATTTGAGCAAGCCAAGTGTGCCTTTAAGTTTTGGGCTAGGCTGGCCCTATTGGTCCCGAGGCGTAAGCCTACGTATACGGGCTGAGCTCAAGCCTAGCTCAATTTGGTTTGTTGGGATAACAAACAAATCAACTTGCTTTTTTTTTTTTTTTATGTGGGTTGGACTCAACCTAACCATACATGCTGGGTAGAGACAAAGGTCCAACCTATATTTAGCCACCACTGGCCTAACCCAACAGTGGCTAGAAAATGTTAGTACTGTGAATTATTTATTCACGTTACTAGCATGCTTTAGCATGCATTCTAAGATGATAAAGAGCAGGGTGAGGCTTATCTAGGTTGGATGTGGATGTTGGCTAGCTGGTGGAGCCTCAGACGTGGCGTGGTGGTTTGTTGGTGGAGTTCACGGTAGAGGTTGTTGTTGTTGAAGAAGTTGTAGTGAGGAAGGAGACATAGCTGTTATTGAACGTGGTTGGTGTTGGAGTTCATGTTGCTGCCTTGAATTACTTATCCAGAAAAAAAAGAGGTTGTTAGTGGTGGTGGTTTGTTGGTGGAGTTCACGGTGGAGGTTGCTGTTGTTGTAGAAGTTGTGGTGAGGAAGGAGACATAGCTGTTATTGAACGTGGTTGGTGTTGGAGTTCATGTTGCTTTCTTGAATGACTTATCCACAAAGAAACGAGGTTATTAGTGGTGGTGTTTTTGTTGCTGCTGGTGGTGATGAGCTGTCGAATGAAAGTTTTGCTGCCTGCATTGTTGCTACCTAGATTGATGGCAGTGCTGTCATGGAAGGAAAAGAAAATGTTGCCTAGATTGTGTCCCTTCCTAGAGGTCATGTGATGATCTTGCCCATTTAAGTATATTTTTTTGTTTTGTTTTACAAATATAAGAGGTTAGAAAGATGTGTTGAAAACAATAGGGGTTATTGGTTTTCTTTTTATGTTTGAAAAAATGAATACATAAGACTATCATGGTTCTTTTCTTACTATGATTGGGCTTTTGATATAAGTTGTTGGTTATTCATAGTCATTTTTATGCCTAAATTGCAATTCTATGTTATCACCATAGTGATGCTTAGCTATGTTTGTTTTACTAAGTTTAGGGTTCAACTTCTTATGTTTTTGTGTGATTATTTCATGTAAATTATATAGCTTGTTACTCATGGTGATTTATCAACCAATTCATTTAAAAATAATGAGTTATTGGTTTCATGTATATATATTTATAAGGTCTGTAATTTTATTTTGGTCTCAACTATTTTCTTACAAATTAATAGCCCTTCTTTTTAATTTAAAAAATCTCACATAGATCTCCTAGTGAATTAGGATCCCTTTTAATTTATATAACCTTAAAAAACTCAATAAATCAAAATAAATTAAATTAGATAGATAACATAGCTTATCAATCACATTTTTATATGGCTCTTAAATTAGTTAGGTAATAAATCTTTATCTAAACATATCATTTATCTTATATGAGTACAAGTAACTCATCCAAATCATATAAGTTAGTTAAATAGAATCCAATTTTATAGCATTAAACATATTCAATTAGTGACAACTTTGAGTATCTCAACAAGTTATCTATGATTAGAACTCTGGTTTGATGTATATAAAATTAAAATACAATAATTCATGTTCTTAATGTGTACTTAATATATTAATAAGGGATTTATTATCAATTTTTAATTAGGTATAATTTCATGGCATATTTGATATATAATACATAACAATTATATATTAACATACTCCTAACATGTCTTTCTAATTGGATGATTATGAAAATATCTAAACTAGTTCTCTCAAGTCATTGAAGGAAATTAGGTAGACAAAACCTAAATAGCCACTACAAATCTTTATAAGTCCTTTGCGAGCACTATGGTTGTATCCTTCATTGCCATATTTTTTTTTATATTGGATTACAAAATAATTTTTCTATCTAAATTCTTACATTTTTAAATTACATAACATTTACATAATTTAATAAAAGAACCTTGAGTTGCATTCAAGTGGAATTAGACGAGAAAATAATTTTACAACCCTAGAATAAAAATAGAAAAAAGAAAGAACACACATGGCCTATTTAATATTACAATTATTCAACTATAAAAAAACACAATTACGTTAGTCTTTAAATTTCTGTAATCATCCATCATGCATAATAGCATATTAATATACATAAATAAATATATTGCATGCTTTAGTTCTAATTATTGATTTTATGTGTATTTTTTTAAAAAATATTTCTAACATTTAGAAATATTAAATCATTCCAATTTGCTATTTTTTTCAAAACTAAATAAATTTTATTTAATACATGTTTTTATTTGATTTTTTCCCCACAATTTAATAAGAAACTTAATAATATTAAAATTCTTATTAATATCCTAAACTATTTTAGAATTAATTAAATTAAAATTTCCAACTTAAAAACTCTCTTTATTTTAGAAAAAATCATTTTTCTATAAATTATTTAATTAAAAAATGTAATTAAATTCTAATCCTATTAGGATATTACAAAACTAAAAAAATTGAATTAAACATTTTAATTCAATCCTAATTTTATTAGAAAAATTATTTCTACTATTAATTTAACTTAGAGTTTTAATTTTAAAATATAAAATCAGTATTTTCTATAAAGGAGCAAGATCATAATTCTACCCCAAATATACCCTAGACGTTATCAAGTATAAAAGTTGTAAGAATAGAAATTCTACCCGTAAAAAAACTCTAAACAAAGCTTAAGGGAGAATCATAATTGTGTCCCTTCTTCTTCTCCTTCTAGTTGCCAACAGTGGGCACAATACCCATCACTAGCAGCGTGCCTAGCAATGGTAGCCTTGGCTCCTACTGCGCTAGGCAGCGCATAAGAGCATGGGGCTGCTCTCTTGCCCTGCATCATCCTTTATGCGAGGCAGCTGCCTCGCGCAAGGATGCTGGTAGGGTATATACTGGTAGGGTATCAACCCTATTGCCTTGCACCAGAGTCTGGGGTCGCCGTTAGTGGAGGCGTAGCCACTTAATTTTTAAAAAAAATTCTGACTAGACTGAAAAAATATGACCAGATCTGATGTTCGGGATAATAACCAAGATTAAAAAACAATAATAATATTATTTTAGAAAATAATTTTGTACATAATTTTAATTTGCAATTAACACCAATAATAATTAAAACATGCAATTAATAAGACTTTGATATCATTATTGGATTACTCAAAAGACATACAGTAGAAACAATAAATGTAAAATTTATAGGAATTTCAAGGATCTTAATAGACAGATCTAGAATATTTAAGATTTATACTAAAATTATCCGAAGATCAAATGCTCTTTTGGCTTTGAATAATTACTTCAATGCTAGATTGTTATAAATCACAAGTCATCCAAGCGTCCGATTTTTATTGGTAATCCTCGTGAAAACTAGTGAGAAATCTCCTGAATCTTTTTAGGATAGAGAGATTGTTATACCTTTAAGTGCTGATTTTTTTTTTGTGTTTGAATAATGCTTTGATGTAATATAAATCTCATAATTATAACAACTTTATATTTTTTTTGCAAAATATTTTTAACCCATGAATTTTATCTTTACTCTAGATTCATTAATTAAATATAAATAATTATTATATATAAAGAAAACATTTATTAATAATAAATATATTTTACATGAATAAAATCAGTGCTACATATAACATACTGATTGACTATATGATATATTCACCATCATTTTTTTTTTATTGTTAGATTTTCTAGTTTTTTAGAATTTTTAATGTTTTATTTTTCTTTTTGTTCATGAATCTTAGTTTTCTATCTTGTTTAGATTTTTTTTCAGATTTATTTAAGGAATAGCAAATATTTTAGAATGGAGACTATGTTTTATATGGCAATACCCTATTCCACATAATTCTGTTTTTATTAATTTTTGTTGTTTTCGAAGGCTCAAGGGTTCAATAAAAAAATGACAGGAAAATGAAGAAACTAAATCATAGGTCATATCTATTCCTCTGTGATGGAATGTAGATTACAAACATCTTAAAAATCATCGTTGCCAACTCTTCTACTAACATACATCGGTGTTCCTTCGTAACAAAGACAGAAAGAAAATAATGAAAGGAAAAAGCAAAGCTTCAAACCGATTTCCCAGGTTTCAGATGTGTCCTGTTTCCAGGAAATAACATGAACTTTCATTCCGACAATGATACGCAGAAGATATTCCCTGGAACTCCTTTCCTCCCCGGCGGTGGTCACAGTTACCTTGGACCATCCTATTTTACGAAGTTCTGTGCGGAACTCTCTTGGCTGCTTCCTTGACTTGTTACAAGTGGCGCCACCAGCACAATCATATTGACTAAAATATTCCGCGTGAGGTAGCTGATTCCTCAAAGACAAAGCTTTTGTTTTATTGGCATCGAGGGGGTAAGAGCGCATGAAATGATTGCTTTGAAATGTAAAAAGTGGAAAGCACAAGAGAAACAAAATTGAACTTTTGTTTGCGCATTGTTGGCGTTACACTCGCCAAAAAAAATAATAAAAATAATAATAAAAAATCATACACTACCCGGTCACATTTCAGTAAAAAGCCATGCCAATTATTCTAAAAAAAAAAAGAAAAAAGAAAAATACAAATTGGCATGATCTTACATGCATTGAATACGCCTTGCCGACCACAACCCCGCATGCAGCCATGAGAAATATTTATGCAAAAAACTCAACTTTAAAATCTAGGTTTTCTTGTTTTTTTTTTTTTTTTAGTTTTATTGGTCAATTCTATGTACAAAACTCAATCTCAATCATAAAAATAAACGTATATTTATGTTATATTTGTAACACAGTTTTAAATGGTGTTTAATTAAAATTTAAATTTTTTATGAAATTAATATTTTTATTATTTTAGATCAGTTTAATATGCTGATATTAAAAATAATTTTAAAAAATAAAAATAAATATTTTAAAAAATACACTTAAAAAAAAACCGTCTAAAACTTTTGACAACACGACTATATTTGAATATGTTTGGGATTGTAGTAGCGGTGGTGGTTTAAAGTGTTTTTTGCTTAGAAATATATTAAAATATATATATTTTTTATTTTTAAAAAATTATTTTTGACATCAGCATATCAAAAAAAATTAAAAAAAATATATAAAAAATTATTTCAAATAAAAATAATTTAAAATTTAAAAAAACATAATTTACCTCCTTTCCAAAAGAAACCTTATATCTTGCAATATCGTGAGGGTTCATAACTCTCGTGGAATCCAAGGCGGGCACTTGCGTGTAAACATGGCGTCCTTATATATTTTTTTTAATGGATACTTTAAACCCGTGATTGAGGACGATATAAATCACAATTATTGGCATCATGTCTTCACTCACATTTAATACTACTGGAAGGACCTCATGCAGTGGGCACAAGCCTAGCTAGCCCTAGATCCACTGGGCAGTCTGATTATCTTGTGACTAGGTAAAAGGAAGGACAGAAGGGTAATTTACGGCTCAGCCTCCCCCAGTTGAACCATCGGTACAAAAAGTTAATGTAGACTTATTTTGTTAAACTAGAGTTGCTTTTCGAAAAAAAAGGGAGACAGAAAGAGATGGAAAAGGCCATAATCAACCCTGATGTACATGCTTTTCCTTTGATGTAAAATCAAGCCATTCATCTATCAACAATAATAATTGATGTTGGTTCGAGCATTCGATACTTGTTTTTTTTTTTTAAAAAAAAATTAAATTTAAGTTTTGTGAATAAAATATATTATTATTAGAAAAGTTTTACTTCTAAATTAGCCGACACGGCTCGATTAAATTAGTTAGAGTTCAATAAACTTTTAGATACCAGAATTAAAAAAAAAAAACATCTATAAAGAATAGCTTTTGAAGCAAAGATTGTCTCATTAATACCTACAAAGTATGTATGTTTGGCAGTGTGGTAATGATTGCTTTTTAAATAATTTTTCGTGTCGAAATGCATGCTAATGATGTTTTTTTTTAAAAAAATTATTTTTAACATCAGCATATCAAAACGATCCAAAACATATAAACCATATTAAATTTTAGCAAAATAAATTTAAATTTTTTAAAAACACGGTTTGCACCGCATTTTCAAACAGTTTATTCAGCGAAGAGGAGCATTAACCTTAGGGAATTAAGTACATTATTATTATTATTATTATTATTATTATTATTTGGTTGTACAAGGAGGATCTGCTTACATACTTGTAAAAATGTATAAAAGGTGATGCTATTGGCACACTATCAATTAATAGCCACACACTGAATTTTTGTAAATACCTAAATTACCCTTATCTATGTTTATTTCACCTCTCGGCCACCATCCCATCTCAAAAAACTAGAAAACAAAACTTGGTGTTGGAATAAATGAAAGTTTTTATTTTTTTTCCCAATCAAATTCTTTAGTAAGTTTAAGTTAATAGTAAAACTCTATGATTTATCTTTCCTATAAAAAATCATCAAATTCCCATAGGATCCCTCTTTTGCATCACATAAAACCCAATTGATAGAATATATTATGTGAAGAAACAAACATTTACCTAGCATATTATGTCACGTGATGAGGTGAATTTTAATAAATTCATTTGTTTTATAAGAAAAGGGAAATTGATGAGAGTTTTAATTGAAAATGTAACAATTTAATAAATGTTTCAAATAACTCATGATGATTGGTATGGATAATAATCTCTTTAGGCCACAAGTATTACAACAAAGTCTTCGAAGTTCTTAGTTTTTTTATTTTTTAATCATAAATATGATAATTAAGATATTTTAATGACTCATGATTGGTATGTATTATGAATTTTTTAGGTTATAAGTAATGTTGTCAAGTTTTTAAAATTCTCATCAAAATGTGAAGCTCATTAACATATGTAAAATAATTTAATGTTTTACCATTACGTTTTTTTTTTTCTAAAATTAGTTATTAGTCTTTTTTCTGTATTAAATTAGTTTCAATACATCTAAAGTATCATATTCAATCTCAAAAGTTTTAGTAAAATCAGGCAATGATAAGAGCCAAAATTAATTTTTTTCTTTAATAAATTAAAAAAGCATATTCTTGTTCTTTGGTCTATATAAAACCCAGAGATTTCAACTATCTCGGTTAAAGGTGCGTCTAGAGTACTAAAATTCTTAACAAATCTCCAACAAAAACTAGTCAAATCGTGAAAGCTTTTTACCTTAATGATTGACTTAGGTGTAAGTCATTTTTGGATAGCTCTAATATTTTCCTCATCATCTCAATACCTTTTGCACTAACACATATTCAAGAAATACAATCTTTTTCCATGCAAAAATCACACCTTTTCAGATTAACATATAAACATTTTTTTCCCTGCAAAACAACCAATACATTCCTTGAATGCTCAACATGTTCCTCTAAATTTTTTCTATAAATCAAAATATCATCAAAATAAACCACAACAAGCTTACCTATAAAATTACACAAAACATAGCTCATTAATCTCATGAAAGTACTAGATGCATTAATAAGTCCAAAAGACATAACTAATCACTCATACAAATCATATTTTGTTTCAAAGATAGTTTTTTATTCATCTCTCTCTTTCATTTTTATTTGATAATATCCACTTTTCAAATCAATATTAGAAAATATATAAGACCCATGCAATTCATCTAACATATCATTACTTATAGGAATTGAGTGTCTATACTTTACTTTAATATTATTGATAGAATGCCAATCAATACACGTCCTTCAAGTCCTATCCTTTTTTTTTGTACTAATAACATTGAAATTGCACATGGACTTATGCTTTATTATATGTACCTTTCTATCATTCATTAATTCTTTCACTTGTCTTTGAAGTTCTTTTATCTCATTAAGATCACTTCTATAGGCTGACCAATTGGTATAAATGCTCTAGGTTTAAGATTAATTTGGTGTATAAATCTTAAATAGGTGGCAACCTACTAGAAATCTCATTAGAAAAGATGTTTTTAAATTCTTGTAATAAAGAAACACAAATACTAGAAAAACAACGAGCAAGGTCATTGGTGATAAAATATACCCTCTTATACACAAGTAAAATCGTATTCATGTCAGAAAAAAAAAGCATTATTAATCTCACTCTTTTTTGTATAAGTCAAAGTAGTTCAATGAAAAAACAAAAAGTATGAACAAAACCTCTCACACATAATAATAATTGTTGTAATCAAAGCTTACCAAACCCCCCCTTAAATATCCCAATTTATAATAGGTAAAAAGTCTTAAAAAAGACTAAAAAATAATAATAAAATTCTAAATAAAATAGAAAAAAAAATCATAAATTAATTAGAAAACTAATACGATTCCTTATAGTAGCTCCTAACCTTATCAGAAGGTATTTTCAAAGGCCGATTGTCTTAAAAATTTAACCCAATATAGAAGAAGACTTCTAGAAACATTTGATAAAATTTCAGTCTAATCCAGTAGTCAAATAACAAATTATACTTGTTAGAATAAAACTGCATGTTAAGGAAAACAAGCCTAAAACTGTCTATAATTCTAAAATTAATTAGCTCACCATTGAAAAATAATTAAGCTCATATTATAGATGAATTATACCCTTCTTACACATAGATTAAATTAATTAAAATCTGATCATAACTTGTGCATTCATTTTCACATATTTAGCCATCATATTTTTTTTCTTTTTATATCTTTTACAAAAAAATCATGTAATATCTAGATTAAGGCTAACTATGCATAAAAACACCATTTTTAGCTTGTGTTCGTGAATTTTAAAAGCTAAAGCAGAATGGTTAAATCAATTAATACATTTAAGTACAATATCTGTTGCTAAAGCATAATGGCTTCAAAGGATGAACGACGCCGAATTACTCCCAGATACAGCTACGGTTGATTCTCTTTTACTTCCTCACGGAAATGGCTGGAATTCTTCCCTTATTCAGTCCATTTTTCAGCCTTTTGAAGCTCGACAAATTCTTCAAATCCCTTGGAACTTTAGACATGCGATCAACTTATTTGACATTATTCTAAATCGGGGAAATTCACTGTTCGTACGTAGTACTTATCATATGGCTTTGCACTCCAGATTGCATATGTTCTTTGACCAAGTGGGGTTAGAGATCGAGAGTTGACTTCATGGAACTAGATTAGGTATCTTCAAGTTCCTCCGAACGTGCGCCATTTCCTACGCAAAAGTCATGCATAACGTTCTGGCCACTAGAAAAACTTCAGCTCGCAGAGGTATTTCTAAGGCCTGTGCGTGGTCGCTCTGGTTTTGAGTCTAAAACTTTGATGTATGTTTTATTTGAAAGCCTTTTTGCTCAATCGAGTTGGGCTTTGACAAATTTACAAGATAAGGCATCTGGTAATACCTCTAATTATTTATTGTTTTAAACTCTCCTTTCTTCCGGTACTGATGAAGTTAATTATGGCAGAAATGGGTATGATGGTGATTTGGAACTCGTACTCGAGTTTAAAATTGTTCGTGGAGTAGAACTTTCTCATCCAAAAATCATCCTCCACCATGAAAATGCCTAAGATAATGTTCTCTGAGTAGAACCTTCTTAGTTGGAAAATCAATGAACCTTTCATCGTGAGTTCCTAACATCTTTATACAGGGATGCCCTATCATAGATCTATAACAACTGTAATGCTGTCTTTCCACTGAGAATAAGTGTAGCTGTAATATTGTTACCTTTAATTTCTATCTTCTTAAAATCCTGTATGTTTCACAGTATTGTCTAGTACTGTGTTTAATTCTGTCTTCAGTGGACTATATTGAGGCCATGTTTACTTAAGTAATAGAGTAAAAACATGATTTCTTTATTAATACTTAATATTTTCTTAGACCTTCTTTTGTTCTTACTGCAGTCTCTGTACAATATTCAACCCAGAAAGCTTAACTTTGCAAGGCAAAATTTTTTGAGTAGTTCAAAGAAAGAAACTAGTTGTTCATTGATTTCTATATCGTTCCCCATCTTCAACCATGATTTGCTTTTTATCCATATGATGATCTCTTTGTATGAACAATGAAATGCCAGCCGTGCTCTTTCGTTGCCTTTGCTCTTGATTTGAAACCCAACGGCTAGCTTGTGATTAACCTTGGTTGCGCTTAGTGCTGTCATTTCCCAATCTTCCATGTGAAGTGGGGAAGTATATATGATGAGTCTGCAACAGAAAATTAGTATTATATCCGCGGGCTAATTATCCAGCAATGCTCTAAATGGCGTTAATGGAATGAGGCTACTGTCTAAAACGGAAGACTGATAAAGTATTAGACGGTTTTCTTCGTCGCCATGGCTGGCTTTTCAAGGGGTTGGTCGACATATACTATAAAAGATGTTTCATGTAGAGTGAGTTTTTTTTGTTAGAATTCTGTAGATTAGTGAAGCGGAGATGAAATTATTCTTAAATCTTGCCCTTCCTAAATATATATGTATAAAAAAACATAATATTCCTTACTATATATATGCAGAGAGAGAGAGAGAGATAGAGAGAGAGAGAGAGATAATGGAAAGAAAGTTTCTTAGTGCTACTTTTGACATTAAAATACAAGAAGTATTTCACCTTCGGTAATAAAAACAAATCCAAATGATTTAAAATACAAAGTTGACTAATAAGCTTGCTATGCAAATCTATCCGTCATAAAATAAGATAATGGGAAGAAAGTACTAACGGTGGCAAAGGGCGTTATAAATAAAGAAGGCTCACGGAGGAGGAAAGCGCAGCATGTCGTAATAATTTCATAAACCAAGAAAACAGAAAGATCTCTCTCTCTCTCTCCTTTCTTTCTCTCACGAGTGCAGCATCGTAGCAGCGAAGAATGGACACTCTGCTGCGTAACAGAGGTGTCTTCAGGGTTTCAGTATGTGGGCAAGAGGAGTTGGAGCAGCTGTCAAGAGACGGTAGCCATTACAGTCTCTCGACAGGGATTTTGCCTTCACTCGGTGCTAGGAGTAACCGAAGAGTTAAGCTCAATAGGTTCATTATATCGCCTTATGACCGTCGTTACAGGTGATCATGTCTCCTGAAATCTTGTTTTCTTTCTTGGTCCCAAGACTTTGATTGGTTTTTTTCTTCTTCCTTCTTGTTAGCCATGTATATACTTTAATGATGTTTGGTTGGTTTTTACTCCAACTTGCTAGTTTATTTGTTTTTCTTCAAGGAGATGTGGAAAACAACGCCGTTGATTGGTCTGGTAACATTTTGTGAATGGCTACTGCTGCTAGGGAGGAGTGGTTTAATTAAAGTTTCTTTTGCTTCTGTTTGTCGCTCTTTTTTATAATGATTTCTTCCCCGCTTCCTCCCAGGCCTCTTGGGACTTTTCTTGCCTTCTTTTTTTTGTTTCCCTTTCTTACTCCTACTTTTTTCGGTAAATTAATTTTCTTTTCATGTATGTTGTTGTTTTACCAATTACCACAACTTGTTGTTTAGAATCTCGAGTCCAGGCTTTTGGGCCTGTTTCTTGCTTAGGTTCCTGGCGGCCAAGTATCCTTCTTGCCCTTGGTTCTGTATGGAAACAGAAGATCACCCTTCCATTTTAGTTGTTGATTTTGTGATATTGGTGACCTGGGTTTGGAATTGTATTCCAAAAGTGGCAGATCACTTTTTCAAGTTCTATGAAAATAGCATTAGATTAGAATTCTTCTGTTGAATTGTCAGACTAAATTAAAGGTGTTCTGGCCTTGAAAATCTTAGTGTTTGACTTGTATAGTGAACAGCATTCGCAACCACTTTTTGCTTTACCCAATTTTCAAGTTCTATGATTTTTCTACCTTTTCATGTCTGGAAATGGAAGGAGGATTTTGAAAGCTAATTTAAATGCATTCACCATTGTTAGAGGAAAATCAGAAACTTATCATTTTAAATGTATTCAGCTCTACAGACAGTCAACAATTTGCTGCCAGGTTTTGGTTTGTTACTTGACCTTTTAGTTTGTTTAAATCTCTTGATATTGAAGCGGATTTGCCAATTGATCGTACAAAATGGCGCAAATGGATCCATATAGCTCACCCCAACTAGTTTGGGGATGAGGCTCGGTTGTTGTTGTTGTTGTTGTATGGGGTAGTAGTATATATGTTGAGAAAGCATTACGAACAGCAGAAAGAAAAAAAGAAAACAACTCATTTGATTGCTAAACAATCAGCCTAAGCTTTAAAATGGTTGATCTTGCAGAATTTGGGAGACATTTCTCGTTCTTCTGGTCATCTATACAGCTTGGGTATCGCCTTTCGAATTTGGCTTTCTCAAACAACCACAGAGCCCACTCTCAATCTGTGATAACGTTGTCAATGGATTCTTTGCTGTGGATATTGTTCTAACCTTCTTTGTGGCTTACCTTGACAAAGCCACCTACCTACTCATTGATGATCACAAGAAGATTGCTTGGAAGTATGCATCTTCTTGGTTGGCTTTGGATATCATATCCACAATCCCAACAGAATTAGCACGGAAGATCTCCCCCAAACCATTACAGTCCTATGGCTTCTTCAACATGCTTCGCCTTTGGCGTCTCCGAAGAGTTAGTGCCCTATTTTCTAGGTAAATAGTTTTTCCTCAGCTAACTAGCCTTCTAATTAAAAATAGGAAAAAAAATTCATATTTTTGGCTCAATATTTTTATTTAGCTCCTCTATGAAACGTCCGGTTTGTTTTGATGACTCCCTTAAATGTTTCTTTCAATAGATTGGAGAAAGATAGGAACTATAACTATTTTGGGGTTCGATGTGCTAAACTTTTATGTGTAAGTGTTCCAAGATAAGATTAAGATTGATATGAATGAAAATGTATTCTTTCTAGAAAATGCTATGATTTATCAGGATTTCTATTCTCCCTGTAGGTCACTCTTTTTGCAGTACACTCTGCTGGATGCTTCTATTATCTTATTGCTGCACGCTATCATGATCCACATCGCACATGGATTGGAGCAGCCCTAGGAGACAATTTCCTAGAGCAGGGTATATGGAGAAGATACGTGACTTCCATTTACTGGTCTATTACTACTCTAACAACTGTGGGCTATGGTGATTTGCATCCTGTGAACACAAGCGAGATGATATTTGACATCTTCTACATGCTCTTCAACCTTGGATTGACAGCATATTTGATTGGAAACATGACGAACTTGGTTGTGCATGGGACTAGTCGAACTAGAAGATTTGTGAGTAATTATTACTTGTTGATTTAGTTCAATAGTGTAATGGATTTACATATAAAAATTCTGACTTTTTATTATTTATAATCACGACCGACCTTGTAAATTCAAACTCCCAGAGAGATACCGTACAATCTGCTTCAAGTTTTGCTCAGAGGAACAAGCTGCCTCCTCGCCTACAAGATCAGATGCTTGCACATTTGTGCTTGAAGTTCAGGACAGATTCAGAGGGACTGCAGCAGCAAGAGACTCTTGATTTGCTTCCAAAAGCCATTCGGTCAAGCATTTCACATTATCTATTCTACGACCTTGTGGACAAGGTCTACTTGTTTCGGGGGGTTTCAAATGACTTGCTTTTCCAGTTGGTAAGTCACTAAAGCATCCATAACCTCTTACTCTTGATTGTTTCTCCATTTGCTTTCTTTTCTTCTTTACCTGTATATTTATGTAGGATTTTTGTTTCTATCATTGAATTTTAAAGGTCTCTGAGATGGAAGCAGAGTATTTTCCTCCCAATGAAGACGTGATCTTGCAGAATGAAGCACCAACAGACTTTTATATACTTGTTACTGGTGCTGTGGTAAAAATCAACTCTTTTGCTTGGATCGGATTGTTCCATATTTTATGTTTGTGATTGTAGAGTTAAAAAGAGGCTCAGTCTGTTGATTTTATCAGCATATTTACCGAATAGCATTTTCATGCAGTCAAATTTGCTACATATGATTCAATAATTCAGTTAATTTTTATTGCAGGAAGTACTTGCTATGAAAACTGGAGGCGAACAGGCAAGTTTTATCCCTCAAACACACATAGAATGACGCGTAACTTAAAACGAAATGCTCATGACAAGAATTTTCTAGGTATACAGTTAAATGATTGCTGAAATTATGCTGGATGGATTCAGGTTGTTGGTGAGGCAAAAACCGGTGATCTTTGCGGTGAAATTGGAGTACTTTGTTACAGGCCACAGCTCTTCACAGTACGAACCAAGAGATTGAGCCAACTACTACGAATGAACCGTACTTCATTCTTGAATATTGTTCAGGCAAATGTTGGAGACGGGACCATAATCATGAACAATCTCCTTCAGGTCTGCGTAAACTCATTTAACTTGCTGACAGTTTGTACATCTGCACAACATAGATCTATCTTCTTACACATGGAGCTCTCCGTAGCATTAATTTGTATTAGCATCAGAAACTTTCCCTGAATTATAAATTTTAAAATTTTATCATAACTGCAACACAGGATTTCAAGAAAATCAAAATCTTATCCGGATGTTGAATATAAAATCTGTAATAATATTTTACATCAAGCATAATTAGTTTGCTCTCTATTCTTTGTGGTGCAGTATTTGAAAAAACAGAAGGACCCAGTTATGGAGGGAGTATTTCTGGAAACAACCACTATGCTAGCTCATGGTAGAATGGAACTACCTCTCAGTCTGTGCATTGCAGCCCTAAGGGGAGATGATTTGTTGTTGCATCAGTTGTTGAAACGGGGACTGGATCCAAACGAAGCAGACCACAATGGGAGGTCAGCACTGGTATGTAAAGTTTAACTTTGCTTCTCTCTACAACACAAATGATGCTATTCCTTCTAATCTATGTACATTAGCATATAGCAGCGTCCAAAGGAAGTGAAAACTGTGTGCTACTTCTACTGGATTATGGAGTAGATCCTAACTGCCGAGGTATCTTCTATTCTATTGCCATAACCATCATGATTGGAGAAATTTTAGTTGGAGTCATTTGCCATACCATTATACTCGTAGACTATTTTTATTGATCAATAACTGCAAACATTGAAGTTATATCCTCTGTAGTTTATGACAGCATGCCTGTTTATAGTTGTTTAGTTAATTTGCAACTATACATGTAGACGCATAGTCACATGCACACGGCACACGCCCAACAAGTTATATATGAGGTTGAAATCGATGATATAGAAGCTTTCGGTTATAAATGGAGGCATGCTTGCCAGTCGCCTGTCACGACTGTTTATAAATCATTTTTAGCTCAAAGCCCGAATTTGGCTAGTTGACGTCTCATTCTCCTTTAGTTTAAATTAATAATGCAAAACCTGACGGCCTGCTAGTTGTAGATAAATATATTGAAGGTTAACAAGTCAATTATCCAGACTTGTTCATTCTTCTTTCAAGGGGAAAAAAAGATATAAATTAGTGGTGCATGTATACTTGTTGACTTCTCTTATTATATTGTTCAAATTAATTTCTTGCAAAATGAGGTCACCTCGTTTGACATGGGTCGACGACTACCATGTAATTAAGACACAACTGGGCAATTTTCTAAGCGTGGCCTCTTTAGTCAACTGTCGTTGGAGTTGTTCAGTTGATGTCAGAAGCTTGCCTTTTGAATGTGGCGAATAATTTGCTTAATACTTTGACATAACTCCTAAAACATTATCTTTCTGATAAGGATCTTCTCATCAGAGCATTAAACGATCGACAAATAAAGAAGTTTATATTAGGGTATCTGTTATTACATAATTTGAATTCCTCATTAAACGTTAATCACTCTGAAAGATTTGTGATCGAAGAGTGATTGATTCAAATAATTTCAAGTGATGTAATTATTTGGAGGTGCATGCAGACTCAGAAGGAAGTGTACCATTGTGGGAGGCAATGCTGGGAGGTCATGAATCCCTGACCAAACTTCTGATAGAAAATGGTGCCAGCATACATCATGGAGAAGTGGGCCAATTTGCTTGCACTGCTGCAGAGCTAAACAACTTGAACTTGCTCGAGGAAATTGTTCAATATGGAGGAGATGTGACAATTCCCAGGGACAATGGGACCACAGCACTACACGTAGCAGTTAGTGATGACAACACCGAATTAGTCAGATTCCTCTTGGATCAAGGTGCTGATATTGACAAACCAGATGGCCATGGTTGGACTCCAAGGGATCTAGCTGACCAACAAGGGCACGAAGAAATAAAATTGATTTTCCAAACTTGTAAAGAGGCCAAAAAGCAAACCTTGGTTGCCATTCCTGAGAAGCAGGAACATGGAACTCGATTCCTTGAGAGATTTACAAGTGAGCCCGCAATTCGGCCAGTGTCCCAAGAAGGTTCATTCCCAGCTACAGATGGATCATCGAGCCAAACCCGTCCGAGGCGAAGAATTAATAATTTTCACAACTCCCTCTTTGGGACGATGTCAGCTGCCCACAAGGGGGAGAAGGACTTGCTGTCCCAAAACAGTAATAATAATCATGGAACTAGTCCTGCTAGAGTGACAATTAGTTGCCCCGAAAAGGGGGAAGTTGCAGGAAAGCTTGTCCTACTTCCAAATAGCTTTCGGGCATTGCTTGAGATGGGTTCTAAGAAATTTAGGATCTCACCTGCCAAAGTAATGAGGAAGGATAGGGCTGAGATTGATGCCATTGAGTTGATTAGAGACGGTGATCATCTTATGTTTGTCGCTGATGGAAGGCAACAGACTAGCAACTAATGTATACCTTTGCACCGGCAGGTGTCTTCTCCACGTGTTTTTTTTTTCCTGGAAATTTTAGCAGCACCCCATGCAGCTGCAGTGGATCCAAAGATGGATCATGTTCTTGACTGAAAACTAAGCATGAGAAATGATAGAAAAAAGAGAGTTAGTTGCCTTGTCAAAAGCCGAATCAAAGGCCTTGTCTATGTACAAGGTACGAGCATCAGTACCTTCATTGACTCTGTTCCAACCGGATGTCTCGAAGAATCGAGAGTGCTTTAAATTTCTTGTCTTTTTTTAATCCACTGCATAGCAAAATTTATCCTATCATTTCAAGAATCATGTCATTATTATTCATATTTTGTTACAAATATATTTACATTTTCTGTAAAATCATTGCGAATAGTTTCAGATTATAATGTAATTGTAAGTTTTCAGATAATCATGAAACTTCAAACAACATGCGGTAATTTAAATTGATATGTTATGTTGTAATAGAATGCACTCTTCAACATCAATCATTTTATTGTAAGAGGAAGATTAGAGTGATATATCTATCCTACCAAATTTCATAATTAACACTTTTATATGAGTAATTTCACAAAATAGTTTGTTAAATTTAATTTAATTTTATAATTAAACCACGTTATTTGAACACAATTGAAATAAACGATCAAGTGGAAAAAAATAATAATGATCATTCACCACAAAATTAAAGGAAAGGAAGGGAGTTAAAATCAATCATGTATCAAAAAAATCAACTAAGTTAAAAAAGTTCTTGATTGATTTGGAGTAGTTGACCAAAAGTCACGATCATCCAAAACAAATGATTTGACTAACATGTTTATAATCATAATATAATGATATAGTCCAATCTTGTGATACGACTTAAATAATATCATATTCAGATTTTGGCGTAAATTGTTTTACTATTCAGTTTTACGATATTGAGTATAACTTCAAATTCAACTGTTGGATCAAGGTTAAACTTTACCAGAAAATTCCAGATGTATTTGTATAAATTGGGGTAAATTTTCAGGTGCATCAGAGTTCAGAAAGGACTTGCAATATAGGTCATAACAGGTTGTATGGATTTTGTTATTTACTTCCTTTTGACTTGTGGACTTCCTATTTGGCAAGGATCCTTTTTCTAAAAGGATGTGACAGCTTGTTTTGGGAATTTTCTAGTTCCACAAGAATCTTTAATGAGCTGAAACATAATTTTCAAAGGCAGCAACGATTCATTAATGTTCCAAAATCCTTATCTTATAAGGATTCCTTATTTATTCTAGCTACAGAAGAAAGAAGGGCTGATGCTATTTAATGATAGATTAGTTATTTTTATTATTTTCTTTCATGTTTGGGTTTTAAAACTTTGTTTTGAACTAGGAATCAAAGCTTGTTTGAATCACGTTATGAGCTTTTCAGTTGAGGATTTTTGGGTCAGTTTTGTATGTGGGTCAATTCAGCCCATAAGGGTAGATCTATAAGGGTTAATTTTTTAAGAACTATTTAAACTCATATAACCAAAGTTTCAGCAGCTATTGATGAATATTACTTCTGAATTTTTATATTTTAACGTGTAAGAGTGATTCTTGCATTCTTCAGTTCTTGAACGAACTGAATTTGACATATTAAAGATTAATTGGCTTCATGAAGTCATTCTACTTCATTTCAATAGTGTTGGTGTCTTGGAACAGGTTTTTATTATGTCACACTCCAATCAGATCTTTTTTAGCTTTTTGAGATCAGATCTCAATCTTGATGGTGAGTTGTGTGACCACGTGATCATGAGGTTCGTATCAGTTAATATCAGAGCTAGGCTTCGAAACAAGGTCGTATCCTTCTATTATTTTTGTTTTTTTAGTGTTCCTTTAAGTTTTTCAGTGTTTACACCGTTCATCTTCTTGTTCTTTGTGTCCGCGTCATCTAAGCAAAAAAAGAGAGGGTATATTTCATCTTGTTACTATCTCTAATCATATAAGTGGTGTGTGTGTGTGTGTGTGTGTATAAAGAGAGAGAGAGAGAGATTAGATGAAATTTGAAGGATGATTCAATTTTACCGCAAAAACACAATTCTTAGTGAACCATAAGCAAACATCTCAGAATCAATTGAAACTTCATATTTTATCTATTGGGGGTGAGATCGCATCATATATCAAATTTGGACTTATTATGATATCTTTTGCTTCAGGTTTTAATTTGAGGTTCAATTCTGCTGTAGAAACACAACTCTTAGTGAACTATAAACAAATCACCTCAGAATCAATTGCAACTTCATATTCTATCTATTGGGGGTGAGATCGCAACATATATAAAATTTAGGCTTATCTTGATATCGTTTGGTTGAGGTTTTAATTCTAGGTTCAATTCTGCCGCAGAAACACTATTCTTAGTGAATCATAAGCAAACCACCTTAGAATCAATTGAAAATTTATATTCTATGTATTAGGGGTGAGATCGCACCATATATTTAATTTGGTCTTGTTTAGATATTGGTTTCTTGAGGTTTTAATTGGAGGTTCAATTCTGCCGCAAACTAATCATACAAGGGGTTTGGGTACCTAGACATAATAGAACGACCTATAAATTGAGATTTGTTGTTTTCTTGTTATCCGAATACTATTTATTAAATTCAAGGTCATTTGGATAGCATTTTTTAGGTTCCAGAATCAGGTTTTTTCTTGCTGTAACGAGTCTGTTTTGCGTTATTTTTCAAAACTTGTTTTGTTTCTATTGATTTTGTTCCTGCCAGTATATTATCATCATATTTGGGATATTTGGCTATTGTTTGAGTCATTTTCATCACTTTCACATTTGTTTGTTTTCGATTAGTTATGGTCCAAACAAAAGTCAGATTTGTAATTTCAAGTCTAAATCATTGTTCTTCTTGTCGTAAACTCTATTCTTATTATGTCTTTTTCTTCTTCTATTTTTCCTATTTGTGTCATGTATTTAGAAAGGGAGAGGGAACGAAGGAGGATTCTAGCTCAAGGATGCAAAAAACTAAGCCATGATTTGGGGGGTTTAAAACAAGAAGTTGATAAGTGTAGAAGATTATTTTATGATCTTCAAGCTTTAGGAAAAGGAGGTACAATGCCAAAAAAAATAAAAGACGAAGGAGAGCTATTGTTGTTATCATTCAAAAGTATGTACGCAATTGGTTAGTACGACGTGCTTATCTGAAATTCTTGTCAGTCATTACTTCCATACAGTGTTGTTGGATAAATGTGTTAGCAATAAGGGAATTATGAAGGCTTAAACAAGAGGCTAATGAAGTCGCTACTAATCTTATTCAAGATTCAAGGGTGAATCTTCTTAAAGAGGGAGGGAATGATACGATTCTGCCTTGTGATACAACCCAAGCAAAGTCAAATTCAGATTTTGGCGTAAAATTTTATACCATCTAGTTTTACGCTATTAAGCATAACTTCAAATCCAACTATTAGATCGAGCTGAAACTTTACCAGAAGATTCCAAAGGTATTGGTCTATGTTAGGGTAAATTTTCAGATGAATCAGAGTTCAGAAAAAACTTGCAATATAGGTCAAAACAAGCTGTTCAGATTCGGATTTTGGCATTAAATTTTATACCGTCCAGTTTTACGCTATTAAGCATAACTTCAAATCCAACTGTTGGATCGAGCTGAAACTTTACTAGAAGATTCCAAAGGTATTTGTCTATGATAGGGTAAATTTTCAGATGAATCAGAGTTCAGAAAAGACTTGCAATATAGGTCAAAACAGGCTATACAAATTTTGTTATTTACTTCCTTTTGACATGTGGACTTCCTATTTAGCAAGGATCCTTTTTCTAAAAGGATGTGACAGCTTGTTTTGAAAATTTTCTAGTTCCACAAGAATCTTTAATGAGCTGAAACATAATTTCTAAGAGTGGCAACGATTCATTAATGTTCTAGAATCCTTATCTTATAAGGGTTCCTTATTCATCCTAACTATATAAGGAAAGAAGGGCTGGTGCTATTTAATGACAAATTATTTATTTTTATTATTTTCTTTCATGTTTGGGCTTAATTAAAACTTTGTTTTGAGCTAGGATTCAAGATTTGTTTGGATCAGGTTATGAGCTTTTCAGTCGAGGGTTTTTTGATCAATTTTTTGGTCAATTAGGGTTAATTTTTCAAGAACCATTTAAACTCATGTAACCAAAATTTCGGCAGCCATTGATGAATATTACTTCTGAATTTTTCTGTTTTAATGTGTGAGAGTGATTTTTGCATTCTTCAGTTCTTGAACGAACTGAATCTGACTTATCGAATATTAACTGGTTTCATGACGTCATTCTACTTCATTCCAATAGTGTTGGTGCCTTGGAGCAGGTTTTCATTGTATCACACTCCAATCAGATCTTTTTTAGCTTTCCGAGATCAGATCTCAATTTTGATTGTGAGTTGCGTAACCACGTGATCACAAGATTCGCATCATATAGTATAGTCTTGTTTAGAATACGAGTCTTCAATAAAATACCTAATCATAAATTGAAGATTATCCTAGGATTTACTTGTATCAATAAAAAAATGAATCTAGCTTGTATTATGATTTAATAAACAAATAATCTTTGACTGATATCAATATATGTAACATATGTACAAAATTGGAATTACTTATATAAATAAAATTCGAACGGTTTTATATCAACCAATGGCAGACGTGTACCATGATATGTCTTCATTGTCTAATTCACCACTACTACGCCATAGAACTGCACATGGACACACCCTTGCAGTTCCGTGTAGTCACAAACATGGCTGTTGTGCTGTGTATAAATTCTAGTCGTAGGAACAGACAGTGCTGGTAACCAATTCAAAATGGGTTCCGTCAACCACGTCAGATTTACCGATTTCAAAGTTCCGGCCCGCCCGGCAGCTCTGTTCTGCTTTTGTCCCATAATTTGCCCTCTTCAACTCTGTCAAAAATCCTTCGGTGTTCAGTCCTGACTTGGGTAAAAATTCTTAAACATTGGGGTAGTTGTTTACGGCGAATCCCAACTTGGAATACTATGACTCTTAATAAATCTCTTTCTAATTACTTTCCACTCATCGGACGGATAACCATAGCGGATCCAGATCATGCCTGTTCACTGAATTAAGTAACAACCTCTTCAAGATGACAACCCCCCTACCACAGCCATTTGTTCGAGCACACAGAACCCACATATACAGAACTGTCATTTAAGTAAGAAAAGGGGTTTAATCCCTTCAGGAATCCATGCATATTTATATAACACAAAGAAAAGAGGAATTCATGTCATTCAATTGTTCGACAAAGGCTGAACAAGCACAAATGTATGTACAAGCATATAATGGTGGGTGACCTCCAGTCAGCTTTGCACAGCGTTTGGAGTGAGCTGCAACTATATGCTCTTTCCTAGCTTTGTTCAAGTTTTAGGGAACAAATACATATTATAGGGTAGCTTTTTTATTATTTTTTTCTTTCCAGACACACAATGTAGCTTGTAACTCCTGTTTGATTAGATTCATTCCATATGTTTTATAAATTTCATCTCCTCGTCATTATAAAAGCTTAACCATTTTCAGACGTTCTTCATGTTCAGAGTCCAATTTCGCTGGAGAATAAGAGCCATGTAGATCCTCCACTATGTACTCCTACAAAATTTTAGAGCAGTTGAAGAAGACAGTTAAGCCCTTTTAAGATCTTACCACACTTGATTCTGACAACCAATTCAGGCAGGAATGAAGCAGAAGCAAACAGCAAGGATTCAGAGCTTACCTTTGTAAGCTCCCTCTTAATGAGGATGTGGTAATGCCTCTGCCAAATTTTTTGAATGGCCATTGTGGCAGCAAGGAAGCCATAAGCGATTCCCAGAATGGCAAAGAGGATGACAAAAACCATAACCAGTGCAAAGCATGCCTCCATGGAAGCAGGGAAACAGTCTAGAATTCCCCATCCATAACAGCAGTTCTGGCAGCCAGCCATCCTTGGATCATTACTATTGAGGGAGGAACAATGTAATATGAGGCCAAAAAACCCAAGAAACACAAAGAAGGCCAGTACTCCTGTTACAATTCATGTACACAAAGCACAGACGAAAATGGTTAGAAGAAGCCACTACCCTGGATATCAATGCAGCAAATGAAACTCAGAGCACTAAACTAAAAAAACCAAAATCAAACTTCAGCAGCAAGAGCAATCAGAATTCTTAACTGAAGAGTACATTTCTACTCATAAAATCTGTCCTCCCCGCAATCTATGTATATTTCATTTTTATAACCTTGGATATCAAATAAAATATAAATGCTTTAAAATTATTGAAATTGAGATGCTGCTTAAATAGCATTTAAATCAAAATACATGTCAGCACTGGAGATTCAGATTAAAAATTTGATCCTAGCAATAAGTCAGCGGAATGACACTTCATCCCCTGAAGTAGTTGGAGTTAATTACAAGTTAAATAGCAAAACAAAAGGAAAAAGAAAAAGAAAAAGAAAAAACAGTGAAACCACGAACATTACCTATGCAATAATAAAATGGTATAGGATGCTTGGACAGTATACGATCCCATCCATCACTAAACGAATTCCTAAACGTCCCATCTTTGTCCATAAGGTATGCAAAACCACCCATTGCAGCAATGACCTGAAAGAAAGATTTTCTCACATATAAAAATCATACATATAGGTTTCATTTGGTGAATTAGATGATGCAATTGAGAAAGGCAGATTTGTAATTTCAAGAAATTTCCTGCAAGGAGGATATTTGCTAGCTATTTAGGAATACAGAGTACCTTTAATTAGAAGATTTAGGTAGTGTTTGCTTTGCCTTGTTTGGTTAAATTGAAAATAATAAAAGGAATGGCCATAAAAAAACTAAGTGAACCAAAGAAGGCCCTTAGTTTCTATTGTGGAGGATTTGGATAACACTTATGTTGATGCTTTCCAGTTTTATAGAGAATTGGAGAATTAGAAAACACACATTTTTAAGAAAACAGTTTTCAATTAGAAAATGCATTTTCTTCTTTCCTAGAAATTTTTTCTACCAAACTGTAAAGTTTGGTTTCTCTTAACTAGTCAAATAGGAATACTTGTGTTTCTTATTTAAGAATCCAAGTCTAATTAGGAACAGCAGTAAATCAAGCATATAAATATAATTGAAGCGTTTTGATTTTAGCATGACAGATTTATGTTGAATAAAGTGAAGCTTTTTGCTAAATGATGCAAGTGTATGAGGATTTCAATCCAGGAGGGAGTCCTAAACCCTTTAGTGGGAGGCCCAAAGTTTATTTCTGTTTTTTTTTAAATTATTATTTTCCATCTCTTTATTTTCAATTCTTAAAGCCTTAAAACTTCATATTCTACAACCTAACCTAATAAGCAACCAACTACAAATATTCCCCTAGACTTGCCCTACATCAATGGCATCAGGTCCTGGTTACTCCACTATGTTCTCACATGAGATTCTATAGAAGAATCTTAACCAGGTACAAGCAGGATGAGTTACTGTGTGAGATTGCATGGCTAATTGATCATCCAGCAACTCATGTGGAAATTTCTGCACTGCAAAGGAGAGGCAGCCACTGAAGCCATCAAAACAACAGGCAATGATACAAAGACAGTATTATGCATCCTGATTTGAGTAAACAGCAAGTCCAAAAAAACCTACAAATTGTCCCCTACAACTTGTTCCACATCCAAAAAAAGCAAAGACAACAAGTAGAAGACTCTAACCTACAAGCATCAAAGGTACATCAACAACTATGTGGGTCAGTGCAAGAACAAGAAAAACTAGAGCAAAATGTAGGAAAAGCCACAAACTAATCAAAATTTTAAAATCTACAATTTGAAGCTTGCAAGGTTTCTCTTTACCAGTCAAATAGGCAAATTTTTCTTTTCTTATTTAAGAATCCAAGTCTGATTAGGAATAGGAATATCTCAAACCTATAAATAAGTGCAGCTTTTTGCTAAATTCTTGGAGAGAGTGAGCCTCTCAATCTAGGAGTAAGTCCTAAACCTTTGAGCGTGAGGCTAGAAGATTATTTTGTTTTTCCTCAATTTCTTTGCATTCAGATTTGTTTTTTCAATTATTAAAGTCGTAAGACTTCAGATTCTACAACCTAACCTAATAAATATACAACTACAAATTTCCCCTAAACTTGTCCTGCATCAATAAGTTTATGAGGTACTCCATTATTTGCTCTTCTTTTCTACAACTCCTGGGTTGGAATAAATAAAGAGTAGCAAATAAAATAGTTTAATTACAGAATTCAAGTTACTTGTTAGTCCAAAAACACGTAATCAGTGCTTCTGTACAGCAATGTCCAAAGTCTATTTACATGGGACATCAAATTGTTAAGCTTGAGCCAACCAGAAAGAAATGGCCCTTGAAAATTGATGCACACCGTTTATCTCAAGGGAAATAATCATCCAGGAATTGTAATAAAATAAGGTCAGTCGCTTTTCTTTTTAATGAAATGGACGAAAAGAGGCTACTGGGATTATTTACCGGTTAGGAAATGCATGGGCTTCGAACATAAAATAGCAAAAGGAATGAAGAAGATAGGCTTGCCATTGCATAAAAGTAGTATACAGAAGATAAATAGGAATGACAAGGAAGTAACGATGGAAGTAAGATCACTCACAATTTGTACAGCAAAGAATACAAAGACAATATCCCTTGTAACAAAAAGTCTGAATTTCATTTTGCGCCAGGAGTTGTCCTCCAACAAAGCAACTCGAAGATGAAATTGAGCTTTACAAGTTGTGCAATGAGAGAAAGCAAATCCTTCCTGTTTAGATTGTCATTCATCATCGAGTAAATATCAGCTGCTAAATCCAAAACCCCAAAAAGAAAATTAAAGGAGTAGCAGTTATAGCACCAGAATTACTTGACCTTAACTGAGCGCCAATGATCAAGGCATGAACGATGAACAAACTGCTGGGTTCCTTTGCACATGCATGGAGATATCAATTCATCACCTATAAAATAAAAAACAAACATGATTCATGAATTCCTTTTCCTTTGTTCTTTTCTTAAAAGTCATGAATTCATAATTAATAATTTACAAGAAAGAAACGTTGCCTGGTTCGCAGTCGGTTTCGAGACAAATACGGCAACAAGGAACAGAAACGTTTTCAATATCATCATTGTTGACGGTGATTTCTTGAGTGGAACTTGCATCAGCCTGATTCTGTAGCAGAGGATCAGAATCACTGTGACTCTCACCGCTCCTCCCTAATTCTAGCTGCTGCTGCTGCTGCATTTCAACCCCTTTCATTGACTCAAACCCTAACACAGAATTCACAATTTCCAAACAAAATAACAAGATCCTCTACTTGCCGATGGAAACTATCGGAATGGCGAAATAAAATATACGAAATTATATTTATTCAAACAAAGTTTCTTATCTTATTTGGTGTTTTCAGAACCCAAACGAAGACCTGGTAATCTGGCGACAAAAAAAATATTCTTTTCTTTACGTCCTTTCCTTTTATTAAAATTAAAAGTTTAAAAAGTAAAAGTAAAACTGCTATTGCGAATATAATTTTAGTTATTTTTTAAAATATTTTTTATTTAACAATATATTAAAATAATATATATTTTTTATATTTTAAAAATTATTTTTGATATCAATACATTAAAATAATTTAAAAACACCTAAAACATATTAATTTAAAATTAAAAAATTAAAAAAATTAAATTTTTTAAAAGTGTTTTTGAAACACAAAAACAAACAGGACTACATTTTGCTATAAACTTCACATACTCACAAACACTTGCATTTTATTATTATTATTATTATTAAAGAGGCACATCATTATATGTTTTAGTCCCTCGATGTTTTAAAGTTTATATTTCACTCATAAAACTTTATTTTACTCTAATTAAGTCCCTCGAAGTTGATAGAGAAAACAAAGAGTAGTAAAAAAAAAAGAAGACAAAGAATGCTTTTGATTTATCGCATTTTAACTAATAAAAGGTTGAGCTTGAGATAAATAGATTGTCTTAAAGAAAATAGGTTACTGAAGGTGATTTGTGTTTTAAATTGTGCTAAAAAAAGTAAAACGGAATTTAAGAAGTTTTTTTTGTTTTGATTTAATTTTAAACTTTTAAACTGATTAGAATGTATTTTAAGGTTAAAACGAGGTTATGAATGTTATGAAGATGAGTTTTTTTTTTTTTGTTTTAAGTAAAAACATGTTGAAATATGAGTTTTTGAAGTCCACAAACATTGACCTTGATTTTTTGATCATCGGAGTTTGCTAGAAATTATTGTACAGATGACACATCATCTACCTTGGTGGATGAAGATTCGTCCATTCCTTTTTTTCCAAAAAAAATATGTTGTCTATGTCATATGTTTACCTCTAAACTAAACATACATCTAAAGTACAATGATTATTCATATCAAACAAAGAAAAAGACTTGAAATTGTGAATAAAAATAATTGATCGAGCTAGAAGAGTCTTTGATTGACTAGGAGTGTTGAAAGAGTAGTCAACCGGTTGACTAAGCAACAAAAAGTCACGATTGATCAACAAATGTAAATGCATGCATAATCAGAAAGATATAGTTTTATTTAGAGCAAGAGTTCTCAACATAATAACTAATCAAAAGTAAGAGATTAAACTAGGATTTAATAGTGTATCAATAAAAAATGATTTTAGCTTGTATTAAGATTGAATAAGTCTTTCTATCTTATATCAATATGTATATAGGATTATAATTATCTATGTAAGTAGGATTCAAACTTTATAACAATATAAATAAGGCAAAATAATGATGTAAATTATGGTCAGCCCCATACATTCAAATTCCTGCAATTGTTTTTCTCCCATAAGGTTTTGTTTTTCTTTTATTGCTTTATTTAATGCTTTCTTTACAACTTCATTTACTTTTCCTACTTTTAAGATTCCTATAAACTCTTTTTTTAAGACAACTATTTTTTCTTTACACAAAGGTGATCTTAGAATAGATTGTCTTTACTAAATGTTAGAGGTCTAAAGTCCCCGTTTAATTAGAGGTAGTTATCACCTCATCATATGTTCAATCTAATTAAGACTTAATTATCTACATAATAAATTGACATGCTCAATAGGAAAAAAATTCCAAATTTATTCTAAAAACCATTAAAATGTCTCTAAAATAAATAAGAGTAAACTCACCCATCCTATACCAAACAAATACGCAGTACAAGTAATAAAGATATACCAATTTCCATCCTCTTCCTAGATTCTGGTGGATCAACCAATGAAAGTCATTTTTAGAATAGGTTTTCATCGTCTAACTCACCACTATAATGCAAAACTACATTTGGACACACCCAAAGTGCCCCTATATGGTGCATTATATTCTCATCAATTTCAATAGGGTCATTACCACCAACTAGAGATAGTCATATTGGTATATTAACACCTCATACAAAGCCATACACATATCAATTATATGGATCAAACAACATCGTATGATGATCATAACTAGTGGTGACAAATTCTAGCCAACCAGTCATGGTTGCTCCTAAATATGAATCTTATTATTAGCATATAAACCTTATAATGTTGATATGAGGACTCTTTAAACAAAAAATAAAGAATATAGCTAACATAACCTAACCCATCTTATTATCCAAATTACTACAACTTCACCTTTCAATTCTCTTCCTAATCTTGACCCTCCCACTTAAGTGAATGTAAAAGAAAATATTACAATGACTTATGTAAAAGAAAATATTACAATGGAAAGGGCTTTAAAAGAACTTTTTTAGAATCAACGTCCTTCATTTTCTTTTTCTTAATGGAGCCAAAATAAAATAGTTTCTTTTGCGATTTATTTCAATAATATGGAGTGCATGGATTTTGTTTGTACCATAAATGATTCTTTTTGTGGTAGAAAGACGCATATAATTTGAATTTTATAAGTAAAATAGCCATAATTATGTTCACGTGCAATTGTTGTGGGTTCTTTTGTTTTTATCTATATTAAGAGAACTTTGAAAAAAGATTCAAAAGATAATTGAGTACGACGCTCCAGGTATACTAATTACTAGGATTTTAGTGTTTTGTGGTAGTAAGGTGCATATAATTTGAATTTTATAAGTAAAATAACCATAATTATGTCTACGTGTAATTGTTATGGGTTCTTTTGTTTTTATCTAAATTAAGAGAACTTTGAAAAAAGATTAAGAAGATAATTGAGTACAAGGCTTCAGGGTATACTAATTACTAGGATTTTAGTGCTTTTATGTTCAAAACTATTTTCTCCTTGTACTGTATGCAATTACTTTTATTTATTTTTTGTTGTTTGACTCACTATTAACTACATTAGAATTATTAAAATCTAGCTAGCTTGCACACTTTAACTTGAACACGACTAAACTATATAATATGCTAAGATTGATTAGAACAGGTTGTTAAATCAGTAAACTCGTAGTTTTTATTGTTTTAGCCTACCAATTTATATTTTTTTAATCTAACTAGAATTAATGAGTATGTTGGTATTGCTTAAACACAAAATTAACAAAAACTAAAATGGTTAAAATAAGGTTGCAAACTCTAACTAAATCATAAAATAGAAATTTGAAAGAGTGCACATAATATTAAAACTATGAAATTACATTCATCGATTCCATATTTATAAATAAGGGAGATTTCTGATAGTTCTAACCATTATCCTTATAAGAATTACAATGAGGAAATGATATTTGGAAATATGAACTTAGACAAGAACACATACTTGCAAGTTTTTTACACTCTTGTTTTTAAATCTTACAAAAAATTTTAAAAAAAAAAGTATGAAAAGTTTGCTAAAAAGAAAGCACATGATGATAACTCTTAGCTTTCTAAGGTTATTACACGAATTATAGTACAAGGTTTTCATATGTATAGGACAACATAATTTGCTTGGAATTTGTTGCACATGTGTAGTGTCACAGCGATCGTTCTTTAAAATCGGGATCCTCAGGTGTTGCTACCCAATTTTTGATCAATGTTTTGATAAATTTTCAGAAAAATAAAAAATAGCGAAAAACATTGAAAATCCAAAAAAATACATTTTCAATACATTTGCATCGTTTTTAGCATTTTTAGCATCGTCTCAAAATAATTTAAATTTTCAAAGATATTTGGAACGCGTTCAACTTTTAACGCGTTAGTTTTAAAATTATTGATTTTTCTCATTGAGTCGATGTTGATATTGCTCGTTTTTAAAAAAATATAAAAAAATAAGAAAAATCAAAATTTACAAAAAGAAAAGTTGAGAGACCAAGTTTGAGACTTAACAACATTTTTGTCTATAAATACTGGTCTTCAACGCACACAAAAAAAGGGGGGGGGGGGGGGAAGCAATTTTGAAACACTAGAAAAAAATACAAAAAAATACCCTAACCCTAAAAGCAGCTCTTTTCAGAGGGGGCGGCGCCCCCCTCCCTTTCTTCTTTCTCTTGGAGCCACCGCCCCCACCTCTCTATCTTCTTTCCCCATCTGCTTTCTCCTCTCTCAGCCAAACACATCCCAGCCTCCCTTCATACAACCCTTTTCCTTATCCCCACAGCCATCCCTCTCTCTCTCTCTTGGCCATCAGCGGACTTCACTCCCCCATCTCCAACAACCAACACACGGCAGTACCTACAGAGCCAACAACCGTTCACACGCCACACTGACACCCACCGATCTGTCCATTCCTCCGCCTCAACACCACCAGCAACCTCTCCCATCTCCACAGCAGCTCCAGCGGCTGCGGGCGACAACAAATCTCTTCTCCATCTTCGTCGACCAGACCCGACAAAAGCCTAGCAGTTGGCGGCTCTGTTGGTCATACAACTGACCACCTGAAACAAAAAAAGGGGAACAAAAGGAAAAGAACCGATCTATAGAGAGGAACATATTCGAAACGGAGAAAAAGAGAAAGAGACGCAGATCTGAAAGAAAAACTAAAATATACGGCGAGGATGGGTGTTTTGCAGGTCACACCGGCGAGGATGGGAAGAGGGGAGGAAGCTGTGACTGACCACTGCTTTTCTAGCATTTTGTGCGGCGACGCGTGAACCCACGCGCCGCCAGTAGCGGTGGCGCATGGAGGAGACACGCCGCCACTGTTTTTGTGGTCCAGAAGGACTCCCCTGCAATTCATAGAGTTTTAGGGGCTATTTTGTAAATTTTAAATTGTTTCATGTAATTTTTTTGTTTAGTTTGAATTTTTATTATATGTAATGTTGATGTAACAAAAGAAAAGAAAAGAAAAGAAAAGAAATATAGTGAAAGTGTATATGTGTGTTTATATTTGTTTTATGGATGTTTCTTTTTATTTATGATAAAATTGCAAAGAATAAAGAAGAATTTAATATTTTGATTTGCTTACGGTTAAGAATTATGAACTTATACGTAAGTCGTATTTCTAGTATCCGATGAAAAGACAATTATTAAAACTTCTTTAACACATCAAAGTCACGAAGCAGCTTATCTCAGGTAGGGTGCGTTAGGGGTGCTAATACCTTCCCTAACCATAACCACTCCCTTACCCGTGAATTTCTGACAAGATCAGTACACCCGGGTTTTCTAGTAGCCCTCAATTAAATACTAGGTGGCGACTCCAACGAACCAATCAAATCAAATAGAATGAAAAAATCATCAACCGACACCGCGCGGGTGACATGTGACATCAGGTATGGGTAAAAAGACTAAGGAATGCATGTTCTTTATCAGTTAAAAAAGGTTTGGAGTCGCCACCTAGTATTTTGGTCACTAGAAACCCTAATTGGTCTTCAAAATCTGGATAAGGAGACTAGTTGTGTATAAGAAGGACTATATCACCTCTAGTACACCCTACTTAAGATAAATTGCATTGTTTATTTGTCTGATTACTAAATCACTTTTATATTTTCTAATCGTTGGTCTATCTACTGGTTAAAACTCAATTCACCCTAGTAAAGTGAATCATGACTTGTGGATCAAACCTAGCAATTTTAGAATCTAAACATATTTTTGCATCTGTTTCTTTTAATACCGTGAATACGTCTTACGTATAAATTTATAATTCTTGATATTAAAATAAACAAATTGTTTTTGGTGTTTTTGAAATATAGACCAAGTTTTTGTGGATTTAATAAACTTGTTATCAAATCCAAAAATGCAAGCAAAGATATAAAGAATTTTGTTTCCTCGAATTTTGGTATATAAAAAAAGCTAAATTATACCATGTATTTTTATTTTTTTTATTGTATATTTTTATGCAAAATATGATTTTTATTTGAGATACATGACCATATGCAATTTAAAAATATTTAAATTTATTCTTTAAAGAAATATTTTTGTTGTTTCTTTTTGTATGTTTTTTTTTTATATATATAAAGTTTATTTAATGCTAAAAAAGCTTCTCAATTGTAGGTTACAATCCCAAATATTAAATATAAAAGGGTAAAAATATGTGAGAGACTAAAAAAATAAAATAAAATTAAAAAACTAAAGCTTTTTTTTGGCAAAACAAGAAAAAAATTAGTAAAGAAAACTATCAAGAATTTGTTAGGGCGTGTTTGGCAGCTTGTTTGCCAAACACACCTTAAGAAATATAAAAAAAAAAGTATTTTTCTCTTTGTAAAAAAAATGACAAGCCAAACACTACCTTAGGTCTAGAATGGGTTCAACCAAACCACGTGGTTTGGGCTTCCTATCATGCCCAGACCCGAGAACAGGGTCTAAGAACAAAAACTTAGAAACAAAATCAAACAGGAAATTTCATTTGAAGCGATAAAAAACACGAAGAACACCTTTGATGAACCCAGCAACGTGAATGAAATAATAGACCAGATTTTGTTAAACAAAAATAATAGAAAGATGCAACATCAAGATCTAATGTATAATTATCCATCAAACAACAACAATAAACTCTGATCTTCACCAAAATAACCCCACAGTGAAGAATCTTGACCCAGACATTCAAGGGTTCTAAGGATTGAGTGATCCAAAACAAGTTATAAAAGAAAAAAAGATAAAACAAAACGATCAAACATGGGTAATAACTTCGACCAAAGCTAATCAGAGAGGCTAAAATGCTAAAACATAAGAAAACCTAAATCTAGGTTCAATAACACCAAGAAAAAAATAATCTAGAAATAGGCAACAACAAACAAAAACCCAAATAAATAGATAAAAACATATAAATAAGGTATAAACATGGTAAGCCTGACTTCAACATGCTTATGGCAACCCCAAAAACATCAAAACATTAACAATAAACAACAAAATTAATGTAACAATATCTCTATTCATGCTTTCCAATAAACACATTTTAAACTCTAACAACTTATTGCACCAATCTATCATATACTTCTAATAATAGTTACATAAACTCAACTTGTTGAAGCCCATAAACATTACATAACAACAAATTGCAGTCCTAGAATTAAACCTCTTAATGGACATACATAAAACCAAACAAAATCAAATGATCAATCTAAACATAAAACTTGCTAAATCATCTTCTAAACTAACTTTTATCATTTTATTAACAATCATAACACATCAACTTATGCATTAACAAAACATGAATATACATATACATGTTAAATCATGGCATAAAGAGATATTTAAACACAAGCCTCTATTGCATTTTAAATTAACAATAAAAATAGCAAACATACAAATCTAAAAAGCTCAGTGAAGGGGGGGGGGGGGGGGGGGCGGGCGCTCATTGAGCTACACCCCTATCAAAGTTTAAGGTATACCTTGTAGGGAAAATGTTGATTCCTTCTTTGGGTTATTTGCTTCTCTCCTCTTGATTTTTAGCTTATTTTCATTCTAAGATTGATCTTGATTTTTTTCCTTCCTTCTTAACACACAATCCTTATAGCTTTTTTTTTAATCAATTATTAGGGATTCTTACCAATCCATTTATGTTTACTCTCTTTTCTCTGTGTAGTTTTCATCTTTAATCAATTCTCTCTACTCAGAAGCACCTTCCATTTTATAAGCAAACCAAAACTAGAAGTTGTAAAACCATGATGGTTTATGGAAGATTCTTCCTCATCCTCTTCTCTAACCTCCCTAGAAAGGTGAATTCCTGTTCATTTTGTCCTTTTATGAGCTCAAACCTATCAATAGAAGGCAGCCACGAAATCTACTCAAACATGAATTTTTTTTCTTCAGTTATAGCTCACTAAAAGGGTTACTTTAGTGAGATCATCATGACAAATAAGATATAAACATGTCATAGGCAAACATGAATCATGTAAAGGGGATGTACATATACCATTAGGAACAAACCTCATTTGATTTGGAGGTCTAGAACTCTACATTCATTTATAAAAAGATTGATTTTCAATTAGTCTGCATATATCAATGCAGGGGAGGCTGACTAGGGACAAGATGTTATTAATATCATTGAAACAAATGGGATGTAAGAGTTTAATAAAAGTAGCTGATCCCTATAAAGGACATATTTCTTAGTAAGTGGTGGTGATTGGAGCCCCTGAGGTGGTCGAAGATGTCACATTCATTCACCTGAAAGTAACATCTCAATCAGCTTTTGTCCATTGAAAAAGATGATAAACAGGGATAGGATGACATGTCATTTAGTTTCTTCACTAAAAACGAATGACATGTTGTTTGTTTAAACCCTAGAAATTAGGGTTTTTAATTGGAATTTTTGAAAATTTCAATCTAGTCCCTGTCTTTCTAATTTCAACATATGATCTTCAATTGACCCTGAAACTTCTTAATTTTTACCATTGCACCCCTGGAAATCTTGATTTAAATTCCATAATTTGAGCACCTTTTACAAATTAGTCATTGGTTTTCAAATGATATAATTTGACCCCTATCAACCATTAAAATTTTAGTTTATTTCAAATTTGATATGATTAATTTTAGTCCCCATACTCACATGTCTTTTGCATTTTGGTTCTTGGTTTTGAAATTCTTTAATTTAACCCTCAATCAGCCTTCAATCTTTAAATTTCTTTCAATTGACCCCATGATTGCACCAATTTATCATTTCAAAGTTTTAATTGTGTCCTTAATCTTCTAATTTTTATGAATTAACCTAAATTTAGCCTCCAAACTTTATTTTTCTTCAATTAAATCCTTGGTTGAATCCACAAAACCCATCAGAAGTTTAATTAAGTCCTTAAACTTAATTAATTTTTTAAATTTTTGCGCAGTTGACTTTCAAACTTAACTTTTCTTTAATTAAGTTCTTGATTGAATCCATAAAACTCATTAGAAGTTTAATTAAGTATTTAAACTTAATTAATTCTTCTAATTTTTTTGCAATTAGCTTTCAAGCTTAATTTTTCTTCACTTAAGTCCTTAAATAAGTAAAATAAACATTTTAAAAGTTTAATTAAGTCCTTTAATTAATTCTTTCAATTTTGGTCAAGTTTGGATTTCAACCTTAATTTTATTTATATTAAGTCTTTCTTCATCCTATCTTGTCAAAATATCTCATTTGGCTATTCTTCTGTAATTTTGGTATGTTGCAGCTTAAAGACTTATCTTCTCATCTCCCAAAAATATTTTTAGATTTTAAATTTTTGATTTTTTTGAATTAAAAATATGTATGTTTTATTAAACAATTTCAGGGGATCCAAATTGAGTTATGATAGTCATCCTTCTTTTTACAATACTTATAGTATAAAGTCTTTTAAAGAACATTAGAAGGTAAGTTTGTAAAGAAAAGAAAGTGATGTTAAGTGTTTAAGCGTCAACCCTTTATGAAAAACATCTAGAATTTTTCACAAATGTTCTGTTTTCAAGTGACCTACCCGTGGTTCATGATCGGATAACCTATCCATGGTCTCTATTCGGGTGACCTACCCATGATTCGTGATCAAGTAACTTGCCCATTGTGTGAAAAATATCTAGAATTTTTCATAAATGATGGCATCCTGGATTTTTCATGAGATGTTTTTACCTCCTTTCTTTTAAGATGATATGTCTTTTGATTTTCTTTGTCCATGCACTTTTAGTTATCTCTATAATGGAGTTCTGATGGTTCACATTTGTTGAACCTTTCTAGTTGCTTTAGAGGAAAATTCCCTAAAAAATACCTTTTTGATGTTTATGCATGCATTTACCTGTTTTTGAAATATAAGACCCTCTTTTTTATGTTCCTAAAATCCTTTTGATTGTTTGGCTTTTAACCTACTTAAGCGAGTATGTAGGTTTTTACATGGTTTTTATGATGCTTTTAGTGACTTATTTAAGAGCTTTTGACCTTATAAATTTGAGGAAATTATTCCATGCTTAAAAAATAATTGCCTGAAAGAGTTTGAAATAAAATTGTCCTCTGCCTTCTTGATTATCATGGGAAGAACTTTAGACTTCTTTTCAAACTGTCCATCGTTGTATCCTTTTAAATGTGCTTATATCAATGACAAGTAAATGATACTTTTTAAATGTTGATTTTATCTTATTGGTTTATTTTGAAACAAACCCTATTTGTAATGGTTGTGAGACTCTTGAGCTTTTTATAATTAGTTAAACTTAAGTGATTTTGATGTGAGCTTAAAATGCATCTTTAAATTATGCAATTATTAACCATCACTCGTTGATACATGGATCTAACATTTTTTTCAAAAATAAAAGGCATTATTTTGTAACAGGATGTCCCTTATAGAGTAACAACAATAGTCTTTTTCTTGTCTTCTTCAGCCATCTTGATCTGATAATAACCTGAGAAACCATCCATGAAGGAGTAAGTAGAGTTCTTTACATAATTGTCTACAAGCATGTCAATGTAAATGAAAGGAAAATCGTGTTTTTAGCTAGCTCTATCCATGTCTCTAAAATCCATACATACTAATATTTTATTACATTTCTTAGATACTACCACTATGTTGGATACTCATTAAGGATATTTGACAACTTCTAGAAAACCAACATCTCATTGCTTTTTCAGCTACTCTCTCACTTTAATCAAGATATACAACCTCATTCTTTAAAGCTTTTCCTTTATGAGTTTCCACCCATCTATCAGAGGCAATCTATGTACCACAATACTGGTATCCAGTCTAGGCATATTGAAGTATGTCCAAGCAAACAAATCAAAGAATTCTTTCAACAAAGCTACTAAACTAATCCCCTTTTTGGTAGTAATTTATATTTCAATCTTCAATTCTTTTTTCTCGTGCTTAATGCCCAGATCCACCATTTCTAATTTCTTTTCAACTAGTTCTAATGCTTTCTCATATTGTTCAAATATCTTAATGAATCTGGTTATATCTTTTTCTTCAAACTTTTTCTCATCCATAAAAAAATGTGTTTTTATCAACATTTGACCAATTATTCTCAATATAATGGGTTTTCATAATTATTGAGACTTTGTTTTTAGGTTGCCTAAAAGCATAAAGTATTTTTATATGAGCAAATAAAATTAAGTACGCAAAGGCAAAAGATAAAAGAAAATGCATAATCTTATTAAAATTGAAAGAGTGGTTTAAACACATATAAAGCCCTCAAACTAATATCTTGAGTTGTGATTATCAGTTGGGTGAACATGTATATACATAAAAAAAGAACAGACTTATGAAAAGCACATATAAACTAAGCACATCAAACATAAGCACTATTGGATGAAATTACTTTTTTAGGACAATTAGGACATCTTGAATTTTCTAATTATTTAATTCTTCTCATTTGAAATTTTTTCTCATGAAACCTTCTACAAGAGCGTTTTTTAGTATATCGATCATTAGCTAGGGCAAGAATAGCTTGAGATAACTTTCTTCAATTTTCTCAACTTCTTCCAAAAAATTAATTATGATACTAGAAAAATCTTTATCCAATACTTTCAGCTTTTGTCCTACTCTCATCATGTATACTGGTCATGGAAAAGTTTATTGGATAAGTGGGATCTCTATTTCATCCTCATCAGGCTCCCTCCCCTCAATCTGGGTCATTCTTTTATCTCTTTTAATTTCAGCCACTCTTGCGTAGTCTTTTTTTATATGTCTAAACCCCAACCCAAACCTTTGGTTAATTGTTTTTAATATATATATATATATATATATATATATATATATATATATATATATATATATATATATATCCTCTCATGCATACTAGTTATTAGATTATACTGAAAATGTAACTTCACGAAGCATTTTGTTGAATGAGTGTTTTAGGCACTTATTCAACATTTACGACTTCAAATTCATATAGGTTACAATTTATATTGTTTTAGCCTCAATGTACGAGACTACCATATTCTTCATAATTGTCATAGCCTCTTCAGACATCACGACTACTAATTTGCCATTGATGATAAACTTGATCCTTTGATGTAGGGAGGATGTTACCACACCAGTTGCGTGTATCCATAGCTTTCCTAATAACATGTGTAAGAAAGGTAGATGCCCATAACTTACAAGATTACTTAAAACCGTTATGCGTTGCTAACTATTTCAATGTCAATGCTCTCAATGATAGGCTTTGGTGTTCCATCATAGGTATTTGGTTCATCATATGTTTTGGTAACACATTCAAAGCGAACCCATTGTCCATAAGCACCTTGGCGACAACATAACCTTTACATTTTATTGTGATGTATAATGGCTTATTATAACCAGTTCCCTTATGATCATGTTCGTCTTTAGTGAAATACTAGTTGGCATATTGAGTTCTTCCTATTACATGCTTCATGGAATATCATGTCATATCTTGAGGGATATAAGCTTCATTAGGGACTCATTGGAGTGCATTTCGATGTAATTCTAAGCTTAAGGTTAAAGATATTAGGGAAATTTTGGCTAGTGTCTTCTTCAATTGATCAACCATATTGTATTCACTATGCTTCATCAATTTAAGAAACTCGATAACTTTCTCCTCACTCATTGGTTTATTGACATCATAAGTCTTGGTTAGATCTGTCATTTGACTTATTCTGCCACTATCATAATATATATAAAATGTTGGGCAATGCCCCTACTAAATGGTCAAAGAAAGGTGTTTTGAACATATTGGAAAATAAATTAATTATTTTTTTCAATAGTGAGTGATCGACCTGAGCGGCCTTCTCTTGCCATTTCTAAGCATACTCTCAAATTATTATTTTTCCTTCCCCATCATTAATATACTAGATCTGTCTGGAATGAAATCCATATTAAACTAGTATTGTTTTACAAATTCTCCTATCAAGTCTTTCTACCCTTAGATCTTAGTATTGTTGAGCCCATATACCAAGCCAATACAACATCACTGAGGTTATCTGGAAAAAAATTGGATAAGTAATTTTTTATCATGGACCACTTGATTAATTTTATTGTAGTAAACCTTGAGGTGAGTTAGCAGGCATTGCATTCTCATTTACTTGACAAATTCAGGCACTCAAAAGTCTTTCAAAACTATGATATTTAGTACTAAACATATTTCGATTTCTTTCACTAGTTCATAGAGATTAGACCCCTCAATCACCTTTATTTTTTCTTTTAATTATATCCATTTGTCATAAAGCCTTATCCATAAGATTTTTTAAACTTTCTTATGTAGGTAAACCAACCATGAAAGGTAGCTTTATAGGGTAAACAAATAGGATTGAAAGGCCCATGAATTGTTTTTTTAAAGATGTTCTACTAGAGCCCAAATTCTATTGTGGAAAGGGAGTCATAATTGCTTGATGAAGGGTTACTGTTGTTTGAGTAACTGGAGCTTCCACAAACCTCATTCTTAATGCTTGCTCAAGTAGGTTGGTTAGCCTTGCTACATCTCCCTTAAAGCTCTCCATTTCATTATGATGTTCAACTTCTAAACATGCATGCCTTTTTGTTCTTCATTAGCTTAATTTTGGATCTTGTGTGATAAATTCATTTAAAAAAAGGACCTATATTTCACTCCTGCAAATGAATACATGACATGTACAACTCTAAAATGTTTACATGTTGATGCTTATGTTAGATATGAATTTGCTTCTTTGAACTTGATTCACAACTTCCATTTTCTTGATTTTAGGCAAGATTTTTTATTCTAGCTGATTGTTTTAAGGAAATACTTCGCCAAGTTCTTATCATGATTAAATTCCAAACACATTAAATAATAATCTTAGCTGCGACTTTTCCATTACATATAATAAAAAGAGTTTGTACTTTTTTAATAAATCAAAATTGGAAAAGCAAGAAAAACCTTTACATCACTACTTATAGAAAGCATTGCCTCTATTAGCTATATTTCTAATAAAAACAGTGGTTGCATCCAAGTGCTCTCAGTAGTTTATTATATCATTTCCAACCTAGGTAGCCTTCTATTACAATCTCTTAGTCTGACATGCTACTTGCTCAACCTACCTTATCATTTATCTTATCTTGTCATGGAATAAAGTGTTATCAATGACTTAAACACCCTTACTAGAAGTTAAAGCCTCATTGTTTCTTTCAAGCATTCATACCATGTAGTTGGTTCATTAAGATATGTTTTAAGTGCATCTTTAAGCTATTTTAGAGTTTTTTCTTAAACTAAGGTTGCTATTGATACATGTGTCAGTAAGTTCAAAGTTATTCAATTATACATATGCCTAAAAGCAAAAACTTTGATAGTAATTTTTTATAATGGCTTTAACATATTAGATAAAATAGAAAAGCCACAAAATGACTACTCTAATAAAAAGGAAAAATATGGAAGCACTATTAAACACACCTAAAATAGCCAATCTTTATAACACATGTGCCATGATTGACGTTTAGAAAAGATCAAAGTTATCAAATCTGGTTGGGCCATAACCTAACTAAATGCTCAAGTCACAAGTTATGTTTGGTTGACTTGGATCAATGAAACAATATCGTTTTATTTTAAAAAAACATTTAAAATAATGTCATTTTAAAATAAAATCAAACATGATTTTAACTGGATTAACTCCAATATGACTCTTTTTTTAAACTCTAAGTCTAGATTGACTCGCTGAACCGATTTATATTTTATAACTATGGAAAAAAGTGTCTTATATAGAAAAACCTTGAATGTAATTAGCCAAAATATCAAGTGGATATGAAGAAGTCAACCATTCAAACATGATCAATGCATTTCATGATTTTCATTATGAACTTATGATTTTCTACAATATTCTTTGAAACACCAACATATGCATGACTGATTTGTTTGCAACCTATATTGAAAAAGGGTTTTATGCCCTAATTAGTATAGAATTTTGTTTACTTCTTTCAATTGGATTATTTGTAAATAGTTCTAATTAAGGATTTTTTTTAAGAATTGATTTTAGAGTTCTTTGTTAGTTTAAATAGATTCCTTGTTGAACAAATAGTTTTTGAATTATAAATTAGTTTTAAATTATATATTAATATTTAAGAAGAGCTATATTTATTTATTTTTATTTGTCTCATATCACATAAAATTCAATATCTCTTTAATAAAAAGTTTTCATAAACTCAATACTTTGCATATTATTCTTTTATCTTTAACTCTAATTTTTTCCTAGCAATATACATATTTAAGTTTATTATTTATAATTATTTATCTCTTTCATTATATTTTTTGTTTTTTTTTCTTTACAAGTTTTAGTTATTGTTTTATTTAATGTTTTTCGTAACATACAACTTATATGTTTTTTAGTCTTTAATTATGAGATATTGTTTTATACAAATATCTTGGTTTATCTACAGTTTTTTCGTGCAACCTATAATGTTTACTTGAACTATTTTGGTTCTAGATATCATGGAATCTATATTTGGTTTGATTGTGAGGTAGTTGTCACCTCTTCAAAAATTAAAATTTAAGTTATAATAAAAGGAGGTTTTATTATTTATTTCATTGTTTATGCAGACAAAGGTAGATTGTGGACAACTATCGTGCACATGATTGGTCCCTTTTTTTGTGCTTTGACAATTATTCATTTTTATCACTTTTTTTTAATTTTATCATTCTATATTATTGTCACATGATTTAATTCCTGGTCATTCCTTTTATACCATGTTATGTGTTTGTAGTGTTAAGAAATGCTTCGATTTTGAATTGATGCTTGATTTTGCAGAGAAGGATTTAGATTTAATGTTTAAAAGAATTGAAACTTAAAAACAAAAAGACGACCTTTTTTTTCTTTGTTGCTCATGAGGCGTAGTAAATCACACTTTGATCCCTGAATTTTTAAACTTTTATCCTGTATTTTTAAGGTTTATCTTTTCAATTCAAAACTTGATTTATTTTATGTTTCAGTCCCTAAAATTTAAAAATAGAGAAGAAGTCGCTAGAAAATAAAGAAAATAAGAGAGTTAACAGTTGACAACATTCTAGCAACAAAAAAAAATATTTTGGTGTTGATTGGTTTCTTTTGATGAGAAAAGTGTCATTGGGGTATTTTTAAGCTTTCATTTCATTGAAAAACATAGATTAGGGTTAATGGAGATTTGTTTTCATTTTAATGTTGTATTTTTGACAAAGTTAGTGGTGTTTTAGGGTTAGAAATTGGTTTATTAAACTTCATATGGTATTTATTAGGTGTTTTAAGTGAAAGTAGATTGTAAAGTTCTTTTTTGGATATAAAATACCTAGCTTGAATTTCTAACCAGCTATTCAATGGTCGAAAACTGAACCAACAGATAAAGCATTGTTTTTCTTTTTTTAAAAAAAATAAAATAAAAGAATTCAAGATGTGTTGTCTTCCCTCGAACATAAAATAATAATAATAATAATAATAAAGGAGGTCAAATGCACAAGCCTAACCTTATAGGCCCACTCGAGATAGACCTTCTTTTTATAGGCAAACGCACATGCCCGATCTTTTTAGGCCTAGGTGCGTGACCTTTTCTATGTTTTTTTTCTTCTATTTTTATTAAACTACACTATAAATAAAATACCCAATAAGATATTTAAATTAGTGTTCAATTTAGGCATTGTTCTTAAATAATGATGTGGGCTTTTATAGGAATATTAACAATTTCCTTTTCAGTTATTACTAGTATATTAGCTTGTACTCTACAGTGGGTTAATATCAATTTTTTTTAAATGTAAAAAAATATTAAGAGTTTAGAGAATGTCTTAAGCACCCCAAAAACCTTGGGTCTGGCAGCTATGTTGCACCCACACAACTTGGATCTGGTAGTCATGCCGAACCAAGAGCTTGGGATCTAGCATGAAACATAGTGGTTGCCAAACCCAAGAAGCTTGGGCCTAAGACGCTTGAGCTTGGCATGGGTGCCAAACCCAAGGTGTTAGACCTAAGGCTCTTGGGCTTAGAATGATTATCAGACCCAAGTACCTTGCGCCTGACATGTTTGTTAGCCCCAAATAGTGTGAGTCCGGCGTGGTTGTCAAACCCAAGTGGCTTGGGTCTGGCAAAAAATCAAACGCAAACTATTTTTAGGCTAAAAATAGTATTATATTGTACATGAAAATTGAAAAAACCTAAAATACCATTTTTCGGTAGCCTATCCTTTTTTAATCTTGGGGGCAAAGAAGTATTTTTACTACTATTAATATTATGAAAAGCCAATAAAGCTCTTGGTCAATAGTTCTAATTTTTGTTGACTCTAGGGATAAAAGAGTACTTTAACTGTGTTAGAAATTGGAAAAGACGCACACACCGCCAAATAATTTTCTAATGACCGCTAAACCAGATGAAAAGACTCAAATACTCTTAAACCAAAGGCTTAAATTTAAGTCACTAAAAGGTAAAAGGGTAAGGTTTGACAGTTATGCTAGGCCTAAGATTTTTGGGTCTGCCAACTATGCCGACCCAAACGACTTGGGTCTGGAAGTCATGCCAGACCCAAATGCTTTAACTCTAGTAGTCATGCCGAACCAAACGACTTGGGTCTGAAAATCATGTCAGACTCAAGTAAACAATAAACAATGAGAGGATAATTATGCACTTTAGTTGTCAGGAGAGAGAAAAGAAAGAAAAAACGTAACACAATCGATCACTGGCTGCAATCCAACCATGACATGTATACATGCGCCGTACCATGTGGAAAAATGATGGTTGTGCATCTAGTGAGATGGCGGATCACCAAATTTGGCCACCGAAAAGCGTCTCACGCACCACCTTAATGACGTGGCCGTCGGCCACTTGCCACGGCATGTGGAACATGCGCCAATAGCTTTTTGATTAAAAAAATACAACGTGAAAATAAAAAAAGCCCCCTATGGTCCTTTTAATTACACACCATACCCATGTAATTTCATTGTCGCGATCCATAGTAATCTGTGTTTAGAGCTATAGTAAAATCCACACGCCATTTAGCTTTCTTTACAATATGCCTAGTATGCAAAAAATAAAAAAATTGTTCTTCAATATTCGATGACGATAAAATCTATGTTTATTTTATTTTTAATAGATTTTTTACATGGTTTTATCTTTAATTATTATTTTTTGCTTTCAATCTCATATAAAATATTAAGTTATTATTTTATATTTTTTTATTAAAACTTGCTTTTGAGATCATGATAATATTTTATTTTTTAAAAAAATGTTTCCAATTAAAAAACATACTTTCAGTGAAATAATAAATAAATTTATTGACAAAAAAATAGAGTTTAGATTTGATAAATATATTTTTCCTCCTTATTTCAAATAATTGAAATTTTTGGCAAATCTTTATTTTAATTATTGCTGCTTTTTACATTTATTTAAAAAATATAATGCTAATAAAATGTTATGTTGTTTTTTTTAAGAAGATTAAAGCTTGTTTATAATGATATTATCTGTTGTTTTATGGATAATCATGTAACAACCATATATATAGAAGTTTTTTAAACAATTTGCTCATTAATATTGAATAAGAATAAAATATTTATTTTTTAAAATTTGTTTTATTGTAAATTTTTATATATTTGTTTTCAAGTTTAATGGTTTCATATTTTTTTATATTTTTTATATAGATACGTAAAAATAATTAATTCATAATTTTTTAATTGAATTTTTCTTTCACAATCTTAATAAGTTTCTCTTACAAAACAATATTTATCATAAAAAACATGTTTTTATCAAAATAAAAAAAAATATGTTAATAAGAAAATTAGGTTTATTATTAAAGATATATGTTTATTTCTTTTTATTTCAAGTTTTATAGTTTTTTATATATTTGTTATGTTTTATTTTGCCTTTTATTCAATAAACGTGAATAACAAAAACATTTTGCTGTCAAAACAAAAAAGTTACATTAGTAAAAAAAACAATTTTGATTAAAAAAAATATATTTCTCCATAATTTTATTCGTGTACAAATGTTAATGTTTTATTTTTAATTTTTCAGTTAATTTACTAATTTTTTTTTACCGAAACTTTATTGATAATTATTAATCAACTTAAAGAATCCTATTAAAATGTAAATGGACTACAACGAATCCTACTGAATTTTAATTTGACTACAACTAATTACTTTCATTGATAATTATTATAATTGTTAATTAACCTACTACGTTAAGGAATTCGATTAGAATTTAAATTGAAAGAAATCCTATTGGAATTTAAATTGACTACATCTAATTTACTAAGAAATCCTATTAAATTTAAATTAACTTCAACTAATCATTTTCATTGATAATTATAATAATTATTAGTTAACATACTAAGTTAAGTAATTTTATTGAAATTTAATTTGACTACAACTAATTATCTTAATTAATTATTATTATAATTATTAACTAACCTAATAATTAAGGAGTTCTATTAAAATTTAAATGGACTATTATTCAGAATAAAATGACATCATTAAAATCAATTGTTTTGATTTGTATAGGATAAATATTATTTAAAATTTTAAATTGAATTGAAAAACAAAAACAAATTATATTTCAATAGAATATGTTATTCCCAACAACATAACATATTGAATTGTGCTATATGATACAATGTAATTTATGTGGTAATGTTGTTTCCAACAGCATAACCCATTAAATATGTTATTTTCCTTCCTTTTTTTTTTTATTTCTTCTAGAGAAAGTACATCTTTATCCTCTTTTCTTTTTATTTTTCAATTTCATTTTTTATATTTTTTATTGCTTATTTTTGTCCTTGACACTTTTATATTTGTTTTGTGTTTTCAATTTAATACTTAAATTACAATTTATCATATATTATTTTTAAAAAAATTTGTTTATTATTCTTTTGATTTTTTATTTTTTTTTCAGGTTAGTTTTATTAAAATTTTATTATTTTTCAATTTCATCTTTCAATCAAAATTTACGTTGTTTTTTGTTTTTCAATTTAGCCCTCATTCTTTTTATTCCTTTTTTCTTTTGTTAAAGTTCCTTTTATTTTCAATTTAACCCTCCAATATAAATTTTGTTATGTCCTCTAATTTATTTTTTATTTTAATTTTCACCCTCATTCTTTTAATCATAATTTTTTATGATTGATTTTTTATTAGTTTTATCTTTCAGTGTTTGATTTGTTGAAAATTAGGCTTCGTGATTTTTTCATTTATGGTGCTTCTAATCTAATAACAGGGGTAACAAGTTTTTAATAAAAAAAATATTGGTTCATGGTTATCTTTAATTTCTTTTTTTTATCGGTTTATCTCAGTCTCATGATTTAGGTAACGATTTATGCAAACTTTTTTTTGAATAAAGGTTTTTTAAAGAAATTGTTTTATTTGTATTGAATTTTTGAAGATTTTATTTTATTTTATATTAATGAGCTTTATTTTATAAAAAACAATATTTATTTTGAAATAATATTTCTAATATGTTCGACCTTGCATAATATTTTATTTTATTTTATTTAGTTAGTTTCATATTTTTTTCTATTTATATTATTTTTTATTAATTTTAATAAATAAATTCAGTAGATATAAACGAGTAAATATTTTATTTTACAGGTTTAAATATCTTGATTTGCATCTATTTTTAATTTTTCCAGTTTTGTTTAGTATTATTATCAACTTTTTTTTTTATTTATATAAATAATTATTGATATATTTAATTAGATGCTTGTATAAACTTTTTAATTTATATTTAAAATTTTATTTATAGAAAAACATATTAAAATAGCTTCTATATCCCATTTCTTATTTTTTAAAATTATTATCCAAGACGAACATGGATATAGAATATAATAAGTCACAAGTGTATCAAGCCTCAAACCACGCCACGTATATCCAAGAAGCTCACAAGGAGAGCAACAAATGGCCACCACTCAACTTTCCCTCCAAATCCTCCGCCCTCTACCGGCCGCCAGTCAAACCTGTGGGCGACAGAGCTACGGTTTCCAATCAAGAAATTCAGCCATCAGAACTCGGAAAAACTTGAAATGGGCCCTCAGGCTAAGCCTGGTTGACCAGAACCAGCCACAGTCACAATCAAGAGGCGTGGACGTGAAACAGCTGGTGGACTTCTTGTATGATGATCTTCCACATCTCTTCGATGATCAGGGAATTGACCGGACGGCGTATGATGAGCGTGTGAAATTCAGGGACCCCATCACTAAGCATGATAGTATAAGTGGGTATCTTTTTAACATTGCTCTTTTGAAGAATCTCTTCAGGCCTCAGTTCTTCTTGCATTGGGTCAAACAGGTTTGTAGCTCTAATAATAATAATTGCTTACTGGAATTTTTATTGTTTTTTTTTTTTTTTGCAAAGCCATACAATGAAAACTGCACTTTGGAATTGCTCAAAGGACCCCAAAACTTGCTTCAGCCGTTCTACTTTAGTGCTTTTAAGTGTGATCAGCTACCAAGCACTTTTTTGTAGACAAACCACACATTAGGAGAAGACTGCTAGCTCACACCACTGTCTTCAGTGTCAGTACTTAGAAGCATACCTCCACCACCACATTGCACTTTGCACTTCTACCATCATATCAGTTCTAGAGTGAAGCTTGTTCCAATTGCCATTTTTATGACAGTAGAAACTTAAGCATTTGTTAGAAGAATTATTCAAATTTTAGCCTCTGGCCTTGTTTGTTAAATAATACACAATAGGGATGCTGCCAACAGTTCCACCATAAGAAAGTGAGCTTGCAATTGCCAATATTTGTAGTGTTCAATTTGATCCCAAACGGATTTTCTCATCTTTCAATCATTATAAATTCTCAAACTTCACAGGCTTTTGTATACACCAGGCTACTCAAAGAGATCCTGACTATAAAACAAGGGCTCCAAATATTTGTAGCCAAGCAGGCTGCTTTGCAATCCTTAGTCTTCTTGATACCAATAATCCTTACTGTTTTGGTAAATTTAACCCGTCATAAGAGACTTTGATCACCTTAAAGCTGAATCTTCCTCTCTTGACGTAGAAAACTTCTGTACTGTATGGGATGGATTTAGGGATGGAAAAGATACGCAATGGAAGAACTAAAAAATGACCATCTTTGCATGTTTCCATTATGCCGCCCTATATATTGCATTACATGCTACTAATTGTATCATAGTGACATGCCAATCTAATAATAAGACATCTGTTTGATGCTTGTGGCTGTGAAAACAAAGTAATGTCTGGCCAACTGATGACTCCATCAAAAATTCGTAGTATAGGTAAAACAATTTTGCTTTTCTTCAAATAACTAGAAGTCTCTAATGATGACTGATTTAGCTGCTGGGTTTTAGTAGCTACATTTCTTACTTTCTACAATTTTTATGAGGTTTGGTTTCTGTTTCAAGCTCTTAATTAGAATACTAACAAGCATTTAGCGTATTTTGAAATCAGTAGAAAACAATATTAATTTTAATAATAAGATGAAAAGACAACTTCATCTTATTGACAATTCTGAATATTGCAAAGGTTCGTCTGGCTCTGGCCAGGCTCTGGATTTTGCTTGGTTAATGGATCCAGTTGCTATAGACAGGAACTTATGAGATAACTACAAGGTGGACTATGGTGATGAAGTTCATGCTTTTGCCATGGAAACCAGAATTAGTGTTCACAGGAACCTCTATCATGGGCATCAATCCACAGACAGGAAAGTTTAGCAGCCATCTGGTAAAGTCCACCTCTCTTGCTAGTGTAAAAATGATAAATTATGAGACACCCACAAAAATACCAGTGATTTTTTTCCTATTTAATTTGCAGGACTTCTGGGATTCCATACAGAATAATAACTATTTTTCTCTTGAAGGTTTGTGGAATGTAGTTAAGCAGGTACATGTTCTTTACTTCTTTAAATTTCCATTAGAGTCATACTTAGGTTCCAATTCTTATTGAGGTCTTACTTTTACAGTTGAGAATTTACAAGACTCCTGACTTAGAAACACCCAGATATCAGATACTGAAAAGGACTGCAAACTATGAGGTCAGTCTGCCTTTTTTGTGAGAAACCATTTCTTTGACTATGGATTATGCTTTTAGTAATAATTTGCATCAAGTAAAATTTTGAGGAAATTATGGATACCCGATGAAAAGAAAATGCAATGGGATGCTATTAAGTTTCAAAAAGAATAGTTACAACATCATCTCAAGAGGACAGCCAGATACATCCTCAGCAAGTCATAATTTAATGTCAAGGCAGTAAGATGTGCATCAAGATTACTTGGCCTGTGAGGAGCAACTAAATGAAAGATTGATGTGGTAATACAATAGGAAAATCGAAATATTTAAGCAGGAAAATGTTAAATTGGCAATTCTGGCACTGAATTCTGTTACTTTTATTTTTCATCAATTTGCATACCCTGTTAAGTTAGCACTGGTTATCATCAAAATAATTCTGCAGGTACGGAAGTACAGCCCATTCATAGTGGTAGAAGCGAATGGAGATAAGTTGTCTGGGTCAAATGGATTTAATGATGTTACTGGGTGGGTATCTATCATGATCCAATTCAATTACATAATATATCCTTTTTTTCATAACTATTCTAATATGGATATCATTGTAGGTATATTTTTGGAAAGAATTCCACGATGGAGAAAATACCAATGACTACTCCCGTGTTCACTCAAGCAAATGACACCGGATTGTCCAAAGTATCCATCCAAATAGTTCTTCCTCTGGAGAAAGATTTAAGCAGGCGAGTCTCATCAGCTCTTCTGGGCTTTAAAATTCAAAACTAAAACTTTTAGAAATGGATTCAGATGATGGCAAGCATTAATTATCGGTGATTTTTATTAAATGTTTTCAGATTGAAGGGGATACATTTGAGGATAATATTATATTCAATAGTGATCAATACTAATTTTTTGTCTTTTTGAACAGCTTACCAAATCCTAATCAAGAGACAATTAGCATAAGAAAGGTGGAAGGAGGCATTGCTGCAGTAGATAAATTCAGTGGGAAACCAACTGAGGCTATTGTTTGTCAGAAAGAGAAAGCACTGCGATCATGTCTTCTTAAAGATGGTCTTAAGCCTAAGATGGGTTGTTTGCTCGCTCGCTATAATGATCCTGGCCGAACATGGGAATTCATAATGGTACGGCATAGTTCACAATTGTTCTGAGTTTGTTTCAACTATTTCTTTAGTTACCCTGTTCCACTCAATCCTACTTTTTTCCTTGGAATCTGAGGTCAGACATCACGAAGTTAATAACTAACTAATGCTTCTTCTGAGTGAATAGAAAAAATGGAATAACATTGATGGCAGGGGTTGTATGCCCTGACATATTTACTTGAAGCTGATGAATATGAAATAACAACAGCAGCAACAACAACAATAATAATAGGACCAGCGACAACAAGAATTCTAGTAGCTGCACCCTGGAACTGTTTTATACTCTAGATGTTATCTCTCAAAAGCTGTGTAACCAGTAAATCTACATTTGACAGAACCTCCACTTAGAATTTATCGGTGTTTCTCTTCTGAGAATACCACTCTTTGTTTCCTGATTTCTTGTCAACTTCAAATCTATGGGTGGAAGTCACCCCCTTCTCTCATTGGGACTTGCGTAGTTGCCTTCATGTTAGTGGTCAAAATCAACCACATAGTTAAAGTGCAGTTTGGAACATTTAAGCCAGTTATCAAGTCTCACATTACGATGTTCTGTTAGCAATATTTTAGTGCAAGTGTGGAGACATAAACTTAAAACTAAGGTTTTCATTCAGTCTTAACTTTATGGCCTATCACCATGGATGGCGGACAAGCAATGTCTTATATCCTTGAAGTAGTTAGAATTACGAAATCTTTGCTACAGAATTACTTTTGCCTGCTACTTTCTTGCCTTTTCCTTTCCTTTTCTTTATTATTACACTTCCTTTTTGCTCTCCAGCTAAATAAACTTGCTTATCTCTTTTACACTTGGTATTCTTTCATTTTTCTGCTATATATGTTCTGCAATGTGCCCAGCTCTCGTATTGTTGCTTAATTTGATCAACCGCGTTAGATCTAACTGCATCTTCCTTGGCAATGGTGGATGCGAGTTTCTTATGCTAATGTTGCAGACTATTATAATATGAGCGAGTGACATGTTTTCCACTTTCACCCAAACCACTGACACAGTCTCTCTTTTGATATTGGTTGCATTGAAGAGGAATGAAGTGCTAATATGGCTTGAAGAATTCTCGCTGGAATAGAGTTATAACCATAGCTGCCATTCACTCTCTGTTGGTCATCCTCCCCCATCAGAGTGTGTTAGTTTTGCGAAGTTGTGGACAAATATCACTGTAGGCATACAAAAGCTATGATAGAAAGCTTTAAAAAGACGAATTGTTGTATCTAAACAGGTTTCCTGCTGTAATAGACAGCAGAATGGTGCAAAAGAATTCTGCAATTAATTCCACTTGGTTGGAAATAGGAGTTCTCTTGTTCATTTTCAGTCGCTGTCAATAAATTCTTTTCTCAAATAGTTGGAACTAGTTAGTTGCCACTTGCCAACGTTTTGCCACGGAAAATAAATGTTTCGGCAATGCTATTAAACTAGTCCAGGTGTAGCGACTAGCTGGCATGGCCTATATTTGGAATTAAACTGGATGGGAATGGATTAAATATGACATAGTTGACTTGATGCATGCATTATATAACTCGGTCAAAATCTACATTCATTTTAAAAAAATAAATTAAATCGATGCCAATCTAAATTTTGACTTGTATCAATCCACTTTATCTATCATTTAAGTCATAAATTTGACTGGATTTAATAACTTTTTTTTTTATTGAAATATGTTTTTATTTAGTTACACTATATATATATATATATATATATATATATATATATATATATATATATATATATATGATAGAGTAACCTATTGAATTGCATTGCTGGGGAATGTTGCTGTGTTGTTCCCCAACATGATAACCAACTAATGTACTATTTTTGAAATTATTTTTTCGATTAAGCTACAAGGTTTCACATTTTGTGAATTAGTATGATACTAATGTACATGCCCTCATTACATAAATTTTTATTTTAACTTAACAAAAAATATTTAAATTGTAGAGATTTATTTGATATTGTTATTAAACTCGATCTGACGGAATAACCTTGAAACCTTTTGATTCAACTCTTTGTCTAGCATGGATTAAAAATTAAATCAAGTGAGAGTTGATCTGACATAACTCAATCAACTTGACCGGTGTTATGCTAACCCAACTAATCGATAAAAAAAATCCGATGATAAAAATAAGGAAAAAAATGAAATTGACCAAAAAAAACCTTTCAACCGACATCTTTTTTAATTTGGGTTTAAAATTAAATCATATGAAAGTTGTCTTAATATGATCTAGTTAACTCTGTTAGTCTAAAGGTAACTTGATCGGTTAGTAAAAAAAAAAAAAAATGAAGATGGAATTTATAAAAACAAAAGATGAAATTGGTATTAAAAAAATCTCTCAATTCGATCCCTTATCTATCTCGAATTTAAAATTAAACTACATTATAGTTGACCTAGTATAATCTGATTGACTTCATTAATTTTAAAAAAACTAGAAAATTATTAAAAGAATATAGGAATGAAATTAAAAAAAAATAAAAAATAAAAAACAACGCTGAATTAAATAAAAAAAAGTAACTTGATTGTTCATAAACTTTCCCAAATTTCTTAGCATAGTAGGTAATGAAAGAATCCTCTTTCCACATTATTGTTATGTTTGCCATTCCTTAAGTTTTAAAAACTTACAATGAAATGAGTGTGGTTACTTTTAATTCATAGTTTTAAAATCCGGTTAGGCAGGTTAACTTGAAACCTAGCCGATTCAAATTTAAAACCGGGTCGAATTGAAAAAAAAAAACAAGAAAAGAAAAAACTTAAGACCCAATAACTCGATTGACCCGGCAAGACTCGGACAATAACTCAGTTGCAATCCGTTGACTTTTTTTTTTTTTACTAAAACGACATCCTTTTATTTTTTTTTAAATTGACATAGACAACCTAATAACCCGGCTAAAACCAGAAATCCAGACCTTAAACCAAACCGATCTAACAACTATGCTTTAACTATTTTTTAAAATCTCATTTTTGGATTTGATTTGTTCAACGTACAAATCTAACAATTTATATTATCATCTCAAACCCCTCCTTTTCTTCTAATAATACTTTACATGCTATATGATATTATTATTGAACAAAAAGGTTACCCTAAAGTATAATATCAACTAATTAATAGTAAAACATCTATTAATTAAATTCTGATGAAAATTAAAAAAAATATCAATGGACTCAGTAAAATATTGCTTTCAAATATCAGAGAATATTAAAAGACAAAGAGGGACTAACATGTAAGAGTAAGAAAGGTCAAGTTAGAAATTGTAAAACATTAAGAGGTTGGTGACTTATTTATGAAAACCTATATAGTTCGGGGGTTGATTTGTAATACCGGTATTTGTTTTTCCTCGGGCGGCGCGCACACGCGCACAGAGAAATACATAGGAACGTGAAGGAAACGGGATGGTACGGTGTTTGTCTGCTCAGCTGACTGTCAAATTACACACCCATCCATTGTACCAAATTACTTGTTTCATAATCATCCCTTATTAAATTTGCAAATCCCGCGTTCTCTCTCTCTCCCTCCCCATCATCCGCCTTGCTGTTTTTGTCGGTGATTCCTAATCTCTTTTCTTTTCTTTGTATAATCTGAAACTTGGAATCAATTAGTTAGAACATCAATTTCCATGATGAAGACTTTTTCTCTGTAATTTTCTTAACATTATAGCGCTTCGATCTGTGTTTGTCGAAAATAATTTGTCAGACAGAAAGGGGGAGGAGGAGGAGGAGGATCAGAATGTCTTCGATTCGAGTGGATTCCAGTAAGCAATTGGCGACGAGTAGTCTTGTGGTGGGTTATGCACTTTGTTCAAGTTTGCTTGCTGTAATTAACAAGTTTGCAATTACCAAATTTAACTACCCTGGCCTCTTAACTGCATTGCAGTACCTAACCTCTGCATTGGGTGTTTGGGTTTTAGGCAAATTGGGGCTTTTATATCATGATTCCTTCTCTTATGAAACTGCCAAGAAGTTCTTACCTGCTGCTCTTGTTTTTTATCTGGCTATCTTTACGAATACCAATCTTTTGCGTCATGCCAATGTCGACACTTTTATTGTGTTCAGATCCTTAACACCCCTTTTGGTGGCTATAGCTGACACTCTGTTTAGAAAACAACCCATCCCATCCAAGCTCACCTTTGTTTCCTTGTTTGTTATATTGGGTGGTGCTGTTGGCTATGTGGCAACTGATTCTGCTTTTACTTTGACTGCTTACTCTTGGGCACTTGCATATTTAGTCACTATTACTTCTGAGATGGTTTATATCAAACACATTGTCTCCAATATTGGACTCAACACATGGGGTCTTGTGTTCTACAATAATTTGTTGTCATTGATGATGGCGCCGCTCTTCTGGATTCTTACGGGGGAGTATAGTGAGGTGTTTGCTTCCTGGGGATCAAAAGCTGGGAATTGGTTTGAATTCGATGCATTTTTTGCTGTGTCTTTGTCGTGCATTTTTGGTTTTCTTATTAGTTTCTTCGGATTTGCTGCAAGGAAGGCAATATCGGCCACCGCGTTTACTGTCACCGGGGTTGTCAATAAGTTTCTTACTGTTGTCATCAATGTGTTTATTTGGGATAAACATGCTAGCCCGGTTGGTTTATTTTGTCTTGTATTCACGCTTGCTGGAGGTGTTCTTTATCAGCAGTCAGTTACTGGAGCTGGCAGTGCTCCATTGCAGCGTGAGACTGTTTCTAAACAGACAGGTGATGAAAATGATGGTGATGAAGAGAGTCAACTGATCAAAAAGACCGATGGTGATGAAGAGAATTAGAGAGGGACTAAAACTGGTAAACTTGCTTCTGTGTGATTGCTCTTATTTTCATATGTTTTTAGTCTATTTAGCATTGACGATGATTTGAATAAAATTATTGGGATTTATGGAGGTTTTATTTTTATTAGTAGCAATTCTGTTAGTTGTATGAGATATTCAAAAGATATTGCCCTTTTAAGTTACATGTGATCTCTAATCTCTGTCTTATCTACGTTGGAATTGATTGGTTACTTTATTGATCATTTTTTGTTGTTTTGGCATCATTCATATCATGAAGAGGTGCTTTTTAATCCCAAGGTTGAGCTTTAAGTCCTTAGTATAAATTTACTGCGCTTCAGCTCCACTTAGAATTGGGTTATGGCTCAAGAATGATGGCATTAGACATTTATTTATTTATTTATTTTTCACTTTTAGGGTGACATTAATCTTTTCCTTGGATCACATTTAGACTTAGGACCTTTCACATGCCTTTTACTGAACAAATCACCAGATACATGTGAAATGTAGCCAGGTTGAGTGTAGAGCAATTTAGGAATCAACTGCTGGTCTGGACTCTTATGAGCTGCTGATATTTGGCATATCATAATTGATGATGAACTTACTCCTCTCGTTTTTTGACTCCAGAAAAAAGAGTTTCTTTGTCACATTACTTTAGGTTTGAGCATCTGTTAGTTTGATCAACAAAATATCCGGTAGTTCAGACAATAAGAAATACACGAGAGCCTGATCAGTGGCTCTTTTTTCTATGTTTAAATTTTCTCTTCATTTTGTGTATTTCCAATGATTTCCTCCAATTATTTAATCTGATTGAATTGCTTTGTCGTTGGCATGCATTACAAAGACTGCCAGTTGACATGGGGCATTGTGGTCTGTTTTATGATGGGGTTTTAGGTGTGATGCAAACCTGTACAGGTTGAACTTTATTTTGTGTTTCTTTAACCTTGGTTAGGCATACAAGCTTTTGTAGTTTGATTTCTCATATCTGATAAATTCAGAACACCCATTGATATGCGTGGAAACCATTGGCCTGTCGTACTTTGTTGCTTACCATGGGTAATGAAAATCCCGGCATCAGTTAAACTAGTTCCTAACATTTCTTATCTTTGTCTGTGAATAATTTCAATCCAGAAATGTGCCCAGTCTTTGTATGGAAGAGTGCATGAGGATTAGTGCTTCCATCTACTCTAAATAAGCACAACTTGCCTTCTGCTGCAGCATATGCATCTTTTGTAACCATGCATGTGCGATTTTATTTGGAGCTTAAGACAAGTGCTATAATTGGGTTCTCTGCATTTTAGCCCTCAAAGCATCATTTTGTGTTTTTGGGGCCTGAACTGCACTTTGAAATCTTCAAGGAGATTGGATCTAGTAATGAAAGAGTTATTCATTTGTGTGGACATAGTGCTCCATAGTGAAAATTATTAGAACTCTATAGAATGCTTGATGCTTACCATGACATCACCAGAAACCCCTGCACGAACAGGTTCCGTCCTTAAAATGGTGAAACCGGTTCCTGTCCCGCACTATTATTTCCCTATTGTATAGTTTGGAGATAAGCTTAGTTGCACTGTGGCAATCACTGCATATACGCAGGTTTTTCACAACTCGAATTGGTGCCCCGACGCTTGTACTTAAGAGGCCAAAGGCAATTGCCAACTTCTCACTATGGAGGCTAAGCTCAGTCTCCTTTTCCTCTTCAGCCATGTCAAATAACACCTCTGATTTGTCAGGAACATAACCAGCGTTCTTTAGTTTGCTAATCATGTCTTCCAACATTTCGTTAATCTCCGAGGATTGGCGGTGTGATGAATCCCCCTTCACGAATTCATGGACTACTCCATGAACCTCGATTTGGCTGCAACCTGGAGGCTTTTTCATGCCTCTTTCTGCCATCAATTCCCTGGTTCTCTTTGCTTCCTGCCATTTCTTCGAAGATTTATAAATATTTGACAGAAGTACATATGTTCCCGAATGATATGGGTCAATCTCCAAGAGTTGTTTAGCTGCTCTTTCTGCAGCCTCGAGGTTTCCATGGATTCTGCAGGCACCAAGAAGACTGCCCAAAACAAATTGATCAGGTGCCATTGGCATGCTCTTTATCAATTCCTCTGCTTCAGCTATGCGACCAGCTCGGCCTAGTATATCAACTAAGCCACCATAGTGTTCGATGGTAGGCTGAATGCCATAGGTATCAGACATAGAGTTAAAATGTGAAATGCCTTCATCAACAAACCCAGCATGGCTACAAGCAGCCAAAACCCCGACAAATGTGATTGCATCCGGCTTGACTCCCTTGATATGCATCTCATCAAAATATTGTAAAGCGTTCTCCGCTTGCCCGCACATTGCAAGACCTAGAATCAAAGCTGTCCAAGTCATTACATCTTTCTCAGGTATCTCATGAAACACTTGTATCGCAGTTTCTATGCTTCCACACTTGGCATACATGTCCACAAGAGCTGTTCCTAAAGCAACATCAACGTCAATCCTCTGCTTCTTAATGTAGGCATGTAACCACTTTCCCAGCTCTAGAGCACCCAGATGAGTGCAAGCGAGCAGCAGGCTCGCCATGGTCACCTTATCACCTTTTATACCCTTGGTTTGCATCTCACGAAACAGCAGCAAAGCCTCCTCATAATTACTATCTTCAACATGCCCGTTTATCATGATATTCCAAGAAAACAAGTTTTTTTCCTGGGCCTTGTCAAATAAATCTCTTGCTAGTTGTACACATCCACACTTGCAGTAAACGTCCATAAGAACCGTGTTGAGAACAACGTGGCGCCCAAAACCATGCTCATCAATGTACTCATGAATCCTTTTCACCATTGCCAAATCTCTCGCCCTTGCGCATGCAGTTAAGACATTAACCAAGGTAACCTCATTAGGCTTCACATTTTCACTCTTTATCATTCTATCGAAAAGCCTCACAGCTTCATTGGGTTGATCCCACTGTGCATGGACCCCGATCATGGTTGCCCAAGATACTACAGTCTTATCCTCCATTTTATCAAACACCTTTCTAGCTGACACCAAACAACCGCAATTCGAATACATATTCATCAAGGTGTTTTGGGCATATGTATCTGAAGCAAAACCAAGCTTCGTAGAGTGACAATGTATCTGTTTTCCCTCGGATGAATTCCTGCAAGACTTGAACAATGAGGGAAAGGTGTATCTATCCGGTATCAAGCCTTGAACCATCATTTCTTGATAGAAAAGAAGTGCCTCTTGATGCAAGTTCTTATCGGTGCAGCCTCGAATTATAGAGTTGCAAGTGTAGGAAGTGGGATTTGGGATTTGAGAGAAGACAAGACGAGCATACTGTAGACTTCCTGAGTCTTGAAGAGAGCAAAAGGCCACAATTTTGCTGGCAGTGAAGGGGTCGAAGAAGAGGCCTGTCCTGAGCATTTGAGCATGGATTTGCTTGAGCTGGGACATGTTGGAGCATTTTTCTATCGAAACAATACATGGATGTGGTTGATTTGGGTCATCAATGCTGCTTGCGATCATACCAATAGTAGAGGCGGAGGTGGGGTTTCTCGTGAGGAGGGGATTTTCTGAAGATAAGGGAGGTTTAATATGGTGGTGGGGAGTGAGAGGAGCAGCCATTGCTCCTTGTTTGCTCGTTATTTCCGATTAGAAATATCTGAAGTTCTCTTTTAGATAAGTTTTGAGACTTCTTTGCCATCAATGCAGTAGGTGTGTTGCTCCATGGCCAGTCCATTCTCCCAATTCTCATGTAAATCCAAATGTATATGGGCCACTCGTCCACTATTCATAACAAGCTCTTTCCGATCAACGTTTTCTTTTCTTTGGTCGGATTAGAAAATTACGCTTACAATCCTAATAATCATGTTGTTTGCTTTTTATTTTATTTTGCAGTTTTTTTTTTTAATTACAATTTATGTTTTGAATTTTGAAGATTGATAACACTTTATATTGTCACGAGTTGAACCAAAAAAAAATATATTTATTTACAAGACTGCCATTATATTTTAAATAATAATTAAAAAATCTCTGAAGTTTAAAAATAAAAGAAAAATACTCTTTTTTTTATATAATAAAAGAGACGTTGCTCAATGTTTTAGTATTTACAAAAATACCATAAATTTCAATTTTTAACAAAGACTTTCAGCCACAATCAACCATTCTTTACCAAACAAAAAATCCAGCAACCTCCTCATCATATCCTTCCCTTTTTTCACTGTAATTTCATAAAATAAACATGTTAAAATCCCACAAGACACAACAAACTAATGATGTTACAAAAAAAGATATATCAGAGCGTAATTTTTTTTTTTTAATGTATGATGAGCTTCTATAATGTACATATATATCTGAAATTTTGTATATGCATGGTTTATAGAAGTTATAGAAAGGTTCCACATAAATAATAGTAAAGAATTAAAAACAATGACTAATAAAAAAAACATTATAATTAAAAACACAACTAATTTTCATCTACATTTCCTTTAACCTTTGCACCATAATTCCATCAAATAAACATGGTCAAAATTCCACAATTCATGCAACCAACCGAAATAATTATAAAAATAAATTATATATTAGAGCCATAATTTTTTTTGATATATGATGAACTCCAATGATGTACAAATATATCTAGCATTTTGTGTTATGCATGGTTTATAGAAGTTATAGAAAAGTTGCAGATAAATAATAACAAATAATAAAATCAATGACTAATAAAATATATTATAATTAAAGAAACAATCAAAGCACTTTGGAGGCAGGGGAACAATTATAATAAAAAATAGAATGATTAAAAAGTTTGCAATTAGGCTTTAAGGTCATTAAAATAAACTGCAACCTAAAATAAACTCATTATATTTAAGAAATTATTCACGTCGAGAGTTGAAATAGATCATTTAGTAACTAGCAAAGACAAGCACGTATCCCTTATTATGATAGAAAAACATAGATACAAAGTGTTCAGAATTATGATGTAGAGTGATCTTCAAAATAATTTTTTACTTGAAAATATATTAAAATAAATTTTTTTTATTTTTTTATTTTTTTGACATCAGTACTATCGCATGTGTGTGGTGTCACGATGACCATCCTCCTAGATTAGGATTTTAGTATAGGTAAAAAGAACAAGGAATTCTTATCCTTTATCAATTAAAAATGTTTGAAGTCGTCATCTAGTATTTTAATTACTAGAAACCTTAATTGATTTTTAGAGTCTGGATAAGGGGATTGATTATATACAGAGAGGACAATATCACCCCTAGTACACATATGCAGGTGGAAGCAAAAGACAACAATAATTAAAGAACACATAATTTTTTATGATCGAACAGGGTTGCATGATGTGAACCTCATATTCATAAGTTTATTCTCCTTAAAATAATAATATTGAAGTTTGTCTCCTTAAGAGGCTTATAAAGTCTTTAATAGGCAAGAAACTCTATTTCAACTAGAAAACAAAAATATATATATATGAAATTACAAAGCAAAGAAGCATAAAATCCAAAATAAGTAGGAAATCCAAAAATAACAAGGAAATTCACAAAAAATGCCAAAATCAGGGCCTTAGCGAGATTTTTGATATCTAAAGATTCGACAGTTCGCGTAGTGACATAGTAAGTATTTGAGCACAATCCAATGATTGGATAAAAATTTATGGCCCTTTTAAGCTGTTATTCTAGTATGGCATGACTAGACTTTATTTTGGGCCTAGACTTATCCCATTGGTTTATAAATGCATCTGCTAGGCCATCTACATAATATATCTGGGGCAGATCCTTATCTAATCGTGGCAAACTCATACCTGATTATTTATAATCACCTGTTATTGTAGGTTTGACTGCATCATTCTCCTCGGGTTAGAAAGAACTCGTCCTCGAGTTCTGTTCCTTCTCTAAATAAGAAGTAAAGTGATGGGCATTGAAGACATCAAAAGTCTTCATATAATGAGGAAGACAAATCATGTAAGCATTGTCATTTATCTTCTGTAACACCTTACAATGACCTATCTTCCTTTCCTTCAACTTGTTATACTCACCCACTGGAAACCTTTCAAGTGTAAGGACTGCCCATACCAAATCACCAACCTCAAATACCACTCTCCTATAATGAGTATCAGTCAGGGCTTTATACTTGGCATTGTTGTCGCCGATCTTTTGTTTGACCTGTTTATGAATGTCATATCTGTAGCTTGGATGCTCAATCATCTAATACAAGGAACATAAATTAACTCCAGTACTCTATAAGGATTATGCCCATAGACAATGTCAAAGGGGGAGGTCTAATTCCGAGACCTACTAGAGGTAAGTTTTGTATGTGAAAATGTCATATCCCACTGTTTTGGTTTATCTCCAACTATGTTTCACAATAAATTGCCAAGGCTATAATTTGCCACCTAAACGCCCATCTACTTGAGGGTGATAATCACTGCTAAAGTTTAGTTGAGTTCTCATCCTTCCTACAAACTCTTTTAGAAATTACTTATGACCTTGATATCTCAATTCAAAGTGATGGACCTGAAAATGCCATGCATTAAAGTAAAGCTGGGCTACCCAAGATGTATCCATGGTCTTTTAACAGGCTATAAAATTGGTCATCTTCAAGAACCTGTTAACAACAAGAAAAATAAAATCCATGCTTATTGTGTACAGGGTAAGGGGGTTTATAACCAATCATTTGATAAGGCCCCCTTGGACCTCTAACAAATAGCACAGCTCTCGATAAAAGCTGGAAACCTGACCTGGAAACATAGATTAGTGATGGTCTAGGACATTAGAGCTAGTGTCTTATTTCGTCCAAAATGACTCTCATAATGTAATTCATGAATGATATGCTCTTGCAAAAAACAAACTGGAAAATAAAGCTACAAACCACGGAAAAGATAACCATTTTAAAGCATAAAGTTATCTTGTTTACCTCCCTTCGATAACTCAACATAAATTTAACTGAACGAGGGATCACCCAAATACAGCTCACAGAAAGTATTAAACCCCAGCACATAGGTGTGTATAGTACCGAGCAAGGTTACCCGCCAACTAAGAGTATCGACAACCTTATTTAGGTTGCCCAATTGATGTCTCAATGACAAGGTGAACTCCTAAAAAAACGACACCCACTTCGCATGTTGACAACTTAACTTTTGCTTCCCATTTATATACTTTAGATCTTTATGACTTGTAATTAAAATAAATTCCTTCTGCACGATGTAGTGCCTCTAATGCTTTAGAGAATGAACAACTGCGTAAAACTCCAGATTATATGTGGAATAATTCTTCTTTGAGCTGGATAGTTTCTCACTAAAGAGGGTCATTGGACGCCCATCTTAGCTAAGAATTCCTCCAATGCCTACCCTAGAAGCATCACAATTTACTTCAAATAACTTCTCAAAGTCTGGTAATGCCAACACTGGAGCTTTCATCATCATCATCATCTACTTCACTAATTAAAAAATGATTTCAGCCTCGTCTGGCCACTGAAAAGTACACCTATTTAGGCATTCTGTAATGGGTGCGATAAGGGAACTGAAATTCCTGATGATTTTTTTTTATATATAAAAAGATACAAGACCATAAAAACTATGAACATCGTGGATGTTTTTCGGTGTCGGCTACTCAATAATTGCAGAAATCTTACTTCGATCAGCCTGAACAACATCAACAGGCATAGTAAAGCCCATGTATCGGTGAAGAACTTACACTTTTTTTGGTTGACATACAATTTTTCCTTCCTCAAAGTATTAAAAACAACTCGTAGGTGTTTCAAATGAGATTTTAGAGTGAGACTATAAATTATAATGTCATTAAAATAGACCAGAACAAATCTTCCCATGAATGACCTCAATACCTGATGTATGAACCATATGAATTTGCTGGGAGCATTAGACAGTACAAATGGTATGATCATCCACTCATATAACCCACGGTAAGTTTTAAAAGTCGTCTTCTATTCATCCCCTAAACTGATTATGATATGATGAAACTCACTCTTGAGATCAATCTTGGAGAATATCTTAGACCCTGCTAACTGGTCTAACATGTCATCTAGACACGGTATGAGGTACCCATATTTTACTGTGTTCCGCTTGATGGCCCGATTATCTACACACATACGCCATGACTCATGCTTTTTTGAGACTAAAAGGGTTGACATAACACAAAAACTCATACTTTTCTAGATGTACCATTTTTTTAGCAACTCCAACACATGTGTCTGCAACTCTTCAACTTTTTTATGGCTAATCTATAAGCTGTTTTGTTTGGTAGGCTAGAATAGAACATCAAGTCAATTTGGTGTTGTATCTCCTTTATAAAAGGTAAATATTGAAACAACTCATTTAACATTAAATCTAAAAATTGTACCAACACACCTGGTGGCTCCTTAAAACTATCTCTCTCTTCTTCCTCTTTGTTGATTATTCTCCTAGGCATTAGAGAAAACACCACTTGTTCACCCTTTATTTTCCTTAGGGCACTTTTTTATGGTTTTATGGTCCAGACATCAGGCCTGACTTATCAAGCTCTCAGTGCTTAGCTTTATATATATATATATATATATATATATATATATATATATATATGTTTTGTTTTGTAAATTACTGCTTTTTATATGTATTTTTAAAAATATTTTTTTATTTATATTTGGTTAATACCCTTACGCTGTAATTTTTTAGGCTTATTTAATATTTTTGAAATAATGATTATTTTATTATTATAATGTGTGTTTAATTTTTTTTATAAGGTTAGTGTGATTCATCTATAATTTTTTTTATATTTTATATAAATTAAATTTATTTTAAAAATTAAAAAAAAATTACAATATTTTTAATACGTGCAGCCTTGCATAATTTTATTTTTTGATTTATTTTATTCAATAAATTTTATGTGTTGATTTCTGTTACAAATTGATTTTTATAAATAAATTCATTAAACACAACCAATAAATGACCCATATTGCAATATGAAATATTTTGGTCTCCATTTATCTCTTAATTTTTCTAGTGTATTTTTGTTATTGTTAACGATTTTTTTTACTTACATAAATTATTATTGATTTATTTGAGTACATACTAGCATGAATTCTTTTATTTATGCTTTGAATTTGTTTTAGAAAATAGTATGCATAACCAGGTTTTTTTAAGATAAATTTAATACCCAGTGCAGAAATAAAATAAATCAAATATAAAGCGATAAAAAAAATAAAGTGTATGAAATTTTTTATATATAAAAAAAGTTGCATAGTGGTTACAGACTTGTCATTGCTCCAATGACCAACACAGTGAAAAGATTGGTAAAAAAATTACAATCTGTTGATTGATACGATGAAAGTGAGTTTTTTATATATATATATATATATATATATATATATATATATATATATACCAGTATTATACAATATACTATATTTATATATATATAAATATAGTATATTGTATAATACTGGCATAAGTTACACGAACCTTGATTTTACTAATTTTTATGACTTTTCCAGAAGCTGAGTCCACTATTAAAATGAGTGTGGAACTCGAAACGGCCTCCAGAGAAAATCCATACAGAAAAAGCTTTAGCCGAAAAACTCATAAAGGTCCAATCCAATACGAGTAAGGGAAGGTCAGCGTCACATGACTCATCACTGTCTTTAATTAATATGCATCAGACATGTTGCATATATATATATATACTCACACCCATACTCATACCTATTAGCACTGTGGATTGCAAAGTAATCAACAGTGTTGGTTTTTTTTACTTTTTCTTAATTATTAATTTTTTTTAGTTCTTAATATGTTTATGAGAATTTAAAATAGATAATTTGTTTTAATTTGTTTTTATATGATTATTACAGTATATAAAAAAAAATCTTAGTATCGTGTTTGTATAAGAAAAATATCTCAGCATTGTAGTATGGTTTATTTTTTAAAAGAATTTAGTTAAATAAAAATTAATTTTTAAAAAAACTAAGTTATTAAACTTTGTGAAGTCAATAACTTGTTTTACGAGTTTGACGAGATAACTCTGGTTGCTCCTGTTTGCGGGTTTAAAGAGGTAGTTTTTTTTTTCCTAATTGAACTCAATTATGTTATCATATTTTTTTATATCATATACTTAAAAAAATAGTTTTGCAAAAAAAAAAAACATATTAAATTTTATAAAGTCCATGGATCCATTGACGTGTATGACGAATTTAACTTTTTTGTTCTTTTTTTATAAATTCATTTTTTTAATTTCATCATTTGATATTAGACTGATTGAGAATTGAGTTTTATAATTTGTTTTGTTTTGTTTTTTATAAGGTTATCATAGTCTTAAAAAAAATCTCATTATTACTTTGACACTTGATTTTGCGATCGTTTATTTTTGTTATCTTATAGTTAAATAAATAATAGTTTAGGAAAAACACAAGTTATTAATCTCAATGGAGTCTATTACCCGGTTTGCGGGTTTGACGTGTTGACTCGGGTTACCTAATTCATGGGTTTAGTGGGTTTACCCATCAAATCCGATTTTTTTTATTTATGGTCCTTTAATTTTTCTAAATGTTTTTTTTTATTTCACTTTTATTCAATATTGGATTGATTGAGAAATGAAATTTATGGTTTATTTTTTCTACTTTTTATAAGATTATCACGATTTCAAATAAAAATAATTTACAAAAATAACAAAGTTATTAAATTTATTGAAGTTCATAACCCAGATCGCAGGATGACCGAGGTCGATCCAATCTGGCATCGTCTTAATATAAAAAAATTTTGTCATCTTAAAGTTTTTTAAAAGTTATGTTATGTTTTTATCGGTCATCCAAGTTGTCTTTAGACCCATCAAATTGAATAATTCACTTTGGATTAACTTCCACGCGGTTTAATTCGAAACTTGAGCTAGATAAGAAGCATGGTTATTAGATTTCAAGATCAAATTGCTTGATTGTATTTAATGATACCATAAAAAAAATCTTCATACTCAATATTTTTTTAAAATTAAAAAAAATTAGTTTGACTCGCAACAAAGCGCTAATAAATATACTATATACAAATGTGTGTGTGTATATATATATATATTATATAACAGTATGATCTGACCTTGATTTATTTTATATAGATATATATATAATATATATATATATATATATATATATATATATATATAATATATATATATATGCAACGTGTCCCACTTCACTCACCGTCCATGTATATGGCTATTATCCGCATGCGATGTTTTGTCATCTATGCTTGCATATCTCTTATATCATTCGTATACTCACACGCTACAATCTTATTAACTAATAACGAAAGCATCACTAACTTCCAAGTAGCTTGTAGGTCGAGCCCTCGCAAGAGACCAGCTACACCGTCTCTATACAAGAGCAATCCATAAACACTGGAAATATAGAAATCACCGCTAGAGTTTCAGGAGCTGGTAGCAAATAGCCTCTGGCTCATGATGGAAACTAATCATGATAGTTCTTCAACAAATACCATTGGATTTTGCCTCCTTCCTTCAGAGATCATCCAGAACATACTCCTCCATCTAGCCTTGCCCGAAATCATTTGTCTAAAGTCACTCAACAGATTCGTTGCCGATGTAATCTCCGATAAGTATTTTGTACGTGCATATAAGTACTCTCAGGCAAGGTCCACCGCATGGCTCTTCGTCTACAAGAAGAGGTGGAACCGTGACGCCTTGCTTCATGGCTTCAACGACCAGTCTAATCGCTGGTTCAGCTTTCAGATTGACAGTTTATTGAAACCCATAATCTGTCCAGGTGATGATATCTATTTTCTGACGGCTAGTTGTAACGTCTTTCTTTTTGTTTCCAACACTCGCGGGGAAGTTATTGCCCTTAATTTGGTTACTAAAGCTGTGACAACAATCCCTCCAAGCCCACTTGGTCCACGTGGCACGTCTTCCTGGCGAAGATCCGGAATGAAATTGGTTATCACCGGGTCCGATCACTTTCAGTTTCTTTTTGTGGATTTGGTGCGCAACTCCCCGGTTTTGTTTGTGTACTCCTCGCAAACTGACACCTGGCAGTCCACCGAAGCAAGGGAAGGTCTTGCCAGAATGCCACGTGTCTGTCAGAAAGAGGATGACCACGTATTTCTCAATGTGATCGACGGACCCTATGAAAGCATGGTGACAGCCGTTGGATTGGATCGTGATGCTCATAATAATTATGCACCAATTGTTCTACGGCCGAGATTCAATCGGAGACCGAGAGATGGACTGAACCTGTTACAGGTGTACGGTGACGGGAGCATGCTGGTCATAAAATCCAGCGGCGGTGATGATGATGACGGGAATACAGGAGTGAGGATGCTAAATGACATAGAATTATGGGGGGGCTTGCGCTTGAATGGAAGCTGGCATAACTGGGAGTATATCTCAAAGGTTCCTTGCAAGATAAAGGAGCAGATTCGGAAACCATATCGAGCTATGAGAGGATGCTTAGAAAGACGAGATGGGATTATTAGGGCTGTTTTGCTGTCTAACTATGATGGCTTATGGGACATAATTTGGCTATCTTATGATATGGGGAGGAGTCTTTGGGCTTGGCTCCCTCTGCCTGATTGCAAGATGAAGGGTCTGAATATGGCCGGCATTGCCTTCTCCTCCGGCCTTACCTTGTCATGATCATCTTCAAGACTTGATGACAGTTCTCAGGCGGCATGCGTTAGTCGTTCTATGCCTTGTGTTGCAAGTTCATATGATAGTGAATATCAGTCTTCTCCAGTCATGCGTTGCCCTTTTGTATTTCAACTCTTCACAATATAGATAATAATTTATGAAGTTTAATTCTTTTATTTAAATACATGTCATCAAATGGAATTGAATTTAAATCTGAAAATTGATGAACTCGTGTATTTCTTTCATCTATTTTACATATTTAGTTATGAACGCATAAGCTCTTGTACCTAAATCAAGAATTAAAGATGATAATTCTTATTCCTTAATTATATCATAATTAATTATTGTACGTAGTTAACTAATATTAATGCTCGCAGTTGAGAATGAACCGTCTACCATAAAACTTAAATCTTTAAGATGGAACCTAGACTTAATTATCTAATTTAAATAGTCGAGGGGTCCACACCTATTAGCTAGATTTAATATAAATCTCATTTGGTTTGCTTGATTGATTTGTTAATTTATTTATACGAACTAGGTTTGGTTTGTTTGATATTTTATAATCTCATTTGTTTGATTTGCTTATTTAATATAATTAATCTCATATACGTTTTAAAATATACATGAAAATTTTATAATTTCATTGATGCCAAAGGAATTAGGAAAGTATGAGAAATTGATTGTTTTATTTGAACTCATTTACATCTTCTTTAGCTGCATCATTTATTAGCTACTTAGTTAAATAACAAATTTAGATAGTTATGAGTTAGTTTAGATGGCTAAAGTATTCACTAATTTGATAAAATTAATTTAAGTAGATTTTATCTTTAACTTCTCTAATAAACTTTCATATAATTGTATATATTATTATACTAAACATGTTTTCATGAAAACTTAATAATTATAAAAACATTACAAATAAGCATCTATTACAACATTGTAAATATTAATGATATATAAATGCTAATACTTTGTAAGTAAAATAAACACTTCTAACCATTGTTTGGGATGTGAATTTATCAATGAAACAAAGGACCTGGAAGGTGGTTTTATTACACTAAGAAGACCAAGTTCATCCCTTAGAGAATGGTCGTACTGGAACATGGAAGGTATATGACAGCCCCATGATAGCATGGGGCATGAAAGCCCTCCACTAAAAAGTGGTCAAAGGAGTGTGGGAGGTATATGACCTCCCTAGGATGACATAAGACGTGAGAGGCCCTCATTGAAGAGTGATTGTTTTCTAATAGTGGGAGATCTAAGATCATCCCTAACAAATGGGTGAGAGGAACTTAGGCATCACCTGGATAACGCGTCAGTCCGAGACTATACTAGAAAATAGAAGATCCGAGATCAACCATTGGTGAATTGGTGAGAGGCTTTCGAAATCACCTAGAGAATGTGCCAATTTGAAATTGCATTGGAGAATAGGGGATATGAGATCAACTCCTAATGAATTTGTGAGAGGCCATTAGATATCACTTAGAGAATGTATCATTGCAATATGGAGACCTCATGCCCATCCCTTAGAGATTGTGGGGCTATTGTCGTAAGGAGACCAAGTCAATCCCCTTGAATGAGAGTGTCTAGAAGCCCCCTTTAAATATCTGTAGTTAAGAAATGTATGTTAGATATACATTATTTTTATTTTGAAAATAAACTTACATTTCTATTGAGGATTATGCATCATGAGGTGATTCGAGTGATAAGTATGAGGGAGGTTCTTTGGAGGAATATGTCTTGAAAGTGGCACCAAGATGTTTGCTTTAACTACCCTAATAACTTTGAATGAGTGATCCTATTTTAACTCAAGAGAGATATAAATCCTTAGGATACACCAAATGATCATGGGTTGATCCCTCATGGTTCTTTCTCGAGCATTCATTTCTACTAGGAGAATGATTTCACTTGGAAGGTCCTTCATATTGCTTGTCCTTGTAAAAACAAAGAGGCCCAAGTCATAACAAACTAGCACCTCTTCCATCCATATGTGATTTTTTATGGATTGCTTCACATCGAGCAAGCTTTTTTTGGGTAAAGCATAAAGTTTTCTCCAAAGGGCATGTTCATTTACCCCTCTTATCAAGGCCTCTAAGGTTAATGGCTTAAGCAATTCTTTCAATTTGAGCATCTCCTCATTGAACCTTTTCAAATATGCCCGTGAAGACTCACCCTCTTTTTAGATAAATCCAAATAGCTTAATGAAGCTTTTCTTGGCGAGTATGTTGGTAATGAAGTGTACCACTAGCTTGGTGCAGAGGTTACTGAACCTTTCAATGGAGCTTGGCTTTAAATTATTGTACCATGTATGTGTAGACCCCTAAAAGGTTATGAGGAGGGTTTTGCATATTTAGTCACTGTCTTGGATGACCAATTCTAAGCTACCGCGCATATTTTGTACATGCTCCCTCGGGTCGGTCGGGCCATCATAGTTGTTCAGACTTATTTTTATGGAAATGTAATTCTTAGGGAGTTAAAGGTTTAATACTCGTTAGAATAAGAGAGAACTCCTCCACTGATGGTGGTTATATAGTCATTCTTCTAAGCATAATTTTAAAACCCGGCCCGGCCTGGCGGGTCGACCCGGGGCTGGAACCGGGCCGAGTTGAAGAAAAACAGGGAAAGAAAAAACTCGGTGTGACCCGACTGACTCGGCGGGTTGACCCAGCGACCCGGTTAAAAACCCGGTTGCAACCCGTTGACTTTTTTTTTTTTACTAAAATGACATCGTTTTGATTTTTTAAAAAGAATTAACCTGGGTGACCCGGTCAAAACTCGGAATCTGGGCCTTGGACCGGGCCGGCCACCCAGCTGGGTCTAAAAAATATGCTTCTATGTAAGCCCATATATAGACTGTTTCTTAGTCATTTGTCTATTAGGCTCTTGTTAACCCAGGGAGTTTGTCTTAGAACTACGATTATAGTAACATGTTTCTATCTTACGGTAGCTGAGAGGAATACGTTTGGAGTATTGGCTTTGTACATTGATATCACATTGGTACGAGCAACCCTTTGAGGGACTCTTATAAATGTCATCTTGTCTAGTCTCTCATAGGTAGTGTAATCGTCTACAGGCACTTGGTACAATCGGTGGTCATAACGCTAAAATGTTGTGTGTTGTTGAGGGCGTCAAGACTTGTTGGGGTGGTAAGGTTTTATTTCCTCCTTAGGTTGTCAACACGACCTGAGTGAGGAGCTGTACCCGACTGATGAGTTATGAAAGGTCCGGTTGGGTAGAAGTGTTCATGGTAACAAATAGATTTGTCTTGTGTCTTGGTCGTGTGTCATAGAATTGCCTAGATATGTCAAAAACAAGCTTTAGATAATTGATGGCTTTTTTATTAGTTCCTCACGAATGGCGCCCATTGATAAGTCTCAAAATCCAAGATGCTTAGGAACAAGGATGGCATGTTGGATAATCGATTAATCTCTTAGTTCAAGCAATCTAATCCATTCTCTCTAGTCAAGGTATCTGGTGGCTTGATATAGAAAGCTCAGGTGGTTGCTAGTTGGTGGTGTCTAGTAAGCCAAAGTGGCTGGTAGTTGGTACTCTTTATTTATTTCATCCTTCAACATTAAATTGGATATTGGGCTATGCTATTTTTATTTATTTATTTTCTATATAATTTTTCACTTGGGTTATCTCGGTTTTTTTATTTGTCATTTTTAGTTGAATTTATTTTTATAAAATTTTTAAATTGATATTTTTTTTCCAATTTTATCTTTCAACGGTAGATTGGTTGAGAATTAATTTTCTTTTTTAATTCTATCATTCAAGGTTAGGGTTTTTGATATTGGACTTCTTGATCTTCTTTAATTTCCTTTCTACTCATTTATTTTGGTCCTATAAATTAGACCATGAGTTTGGTTGGTTAGCCTGGACCGGCTCAAATTTTTTCTAGGATTGTTTTTTTTATTTTAAATTTAATATTTGTTACATTTCATCCTTTAAAATTGAGTTGTTTTGGAATTGAGTTTCGTAATCTTTTCCGGTTTGCCTTCTATTAGGTTATCTCATTTTTATAATCCGAATCGTAGAGTTTGGTTGGCTTACATGGTTTACTGGATGTTTTTGTTTTTTTTTGCCTTTTTTCTTAATTGACTCTTTTTTTCGAATTTCATCCATTTACTTTTGATTTGTTTGGAATTGGACATAAGCTTTTTTTTATTTGCTTTCTGTTGACTTATCCTGATATCATGATTTGGCTTGTATATATAGCATCTTCACTTAAGTTGGCTCAAGTCAGTTTCTTTTTCCTTTTTTTTTCCAGTTTCTTTTTCCTTTTTTCTTCATTTGTTTGGCTTGAATCCTAGCTTCGTCACCTTTAATGTTTTGGTGATTGTTCTTTTTATGCGAGGCTGTTACTTGCATCCATTCAAGATTAAGTTTATATATGTAGTTTCGCTGTTGTTGATGAAAGAACAAATAACATATAAAATATTGATCAAAGAATACATTGATAGATTTGCGAGGTTGTTGTTTGCCTCTATTCGAGATTAAGTTTATAAGTGTAGTTTCTTCTTGTTGAAGAAAGGACCGAATAATGAAGACATTAGGATATTAAGGATCAATATTTATACATAATGATTGTGCTTATTCAAAATAATTTAATGATGATTAAATTTTAATGATGTTTAAATTTAATTAAGATTTTAATTTTACCATGTGATCAATGTTTAAACATACAAAGTGGCTTAACTTGAATAATTCTTAAACATATACGTGACTAAAAGTATCCATCAATCCTTAACGTCTATCATTTTCATTTATATAAAGATATGATAGTGGAGACATTAAGACATAATAGTCCGAAGAAGATCTTGCAGCCAAAGCTACTTGATAAATCTTAAAAGATATATGACAATTATTATGTAAAGTAACAATATAAAAATAATAAATAACATTAAGAATAGACCAATTACTATAAGGTTTAAGTCTTTTTGGTGAAATCCAAACTTAATGATTAGATTTAATATTGAGTATGCTTTTTTTCTTGATTAATAAGATATTTTACATTTTAAGTTTTAGTAACTAGAAAGTGAAAACTTTTTATAAGTAGCACAATTAAATTTTTAAATATTGGTTTTTGTAGTTTTAGTCATTTAATATCATACATCAAACTCAAAGGAATATTGCTATCAAATAAAGAATATTAGGCATTTGCTAGTAACAAATTTCAAGTCATAGAAATTATTTATAACTAAATTAAAAAAAAAAGATAGTGTTAGTAAATATATCATGTAGCTAATCGGTTGGTTAAATGTCGCACTGGTTCTATTAATGTAAAACATTTTATTATTAATAAATGATTTTTTTATTTTTAATATTCATTTATATTTGATTAATTAATCTAATGTTCAATTAATTAATCTAGAGTAAAGATAAAGTCCATGAGATAAAAATAATTTGCAAAAGAAATTATAAAGTTGTTATAGTTACGAGATTTCTACTACATCAAAGCATTGTTCATAAATGTTCATTGTCAATATTTTATTAAGACTAGAAATTAATTAGAGCTATTGAGACTAATACATATTATGTTTATTCCTTTATGAAAAGAAGTAGTTTGATACAAATAAAGTTAGGTTTGAATTTTGCCTTAAAATGCCTACTAACTAGTTTTACGAGATTAGACATATCTCTTAAACTATAGATCAGATTGAGCTAAAATTTTATAAGGAGATACAAGAAACAAGAAAATATATTGTGGTAAAATTACATATCAATAAGAAATTGGAAAAATATTATTTAAACTGATCGAAGTTGCTGTTATTGTTTTGCAGATTCGTCAACAAAGTGTTTTTTTTTTTTGCTATTTTTGGTCTAATTAGTCCAAACCTATAGTGGGTTAATTTTAAAAAGCAAAGAGAGAATAAATAAGGATTATTTTGGCTTTAAGCTTGTGCATGAGCTTGAGCTACAAGGGTTCTTAATGTGATTTGAATTCATCGAAAAATTGGAGTCCATAATTTGCAAGGATTGCAAGTCTTAATATGGCAGCATCTAAGGGGATCTTTCTCTTGGGTTTTTTTTTATATATATATATTATTTTACAAGTATTTCTAACATATCAAGGATACTAAGAGGGGGCAATATAAAGAAGGAAATTATAACAATCAAAACAAAGTTTTCTAGTTGAGTTCATACACTAAAAGTTTTGGTCAAAACACCACTCAAGAGAGCTTGGAGATTTCAGCTACATGGAAGAATTCTAGCATGAAGACTTTTTTTTCACTGTCCTATTTTATTTATATGATGTTGAACAATTATTTTTAATTTGGATTTGTTTTGGCCCATTAAATATTGTTTAGGGGTTTATTTCATCATTGAAGTTATGTTAGTTGATTTCTAGTTTGGATCCATTGGCTTACAACCCAAAATAGGCCCATTAGGTTTATTTAAAGAAGACTATATAATATTTTTGGAGCTGAAAGTTTCGGCAACTTGGTGATAACAAACACGAGTTTCTTTCTTTTAATTGTTTGTGGTAAAATACCATTTCTTTGCAAGGACAAAGATTATACATATGACTTATCGAAGATTAATTGATTTTATGGTGTCATTCGTATATTTCAGGTTCTTAGGTATAGGGTTATTTTTGGGTCAAAGTTTGTTCTAATAACTTTGGTTCTTAGGTACAAGGTTATCTTCTATCAAACCTAGTTTTTGGATTTTCGGGTTATATTTCAACTTTGTTAGGGGTTGTTTAATCACGTGATTAAGAGATTCGCATTAGTGATGATACAATCAAGTTAGGTCCAAATTTTTCCTTAAAATACCTATTGACCAGTTTTGCGAGATCAGATATATCTCTTAAGCTGTATAACGAATCAAGCCAAAATTTTACAAGGAGGTACTAGACACATAGAGCTATATTATGGTCAAAGTTGTTACTATTTTAGTAGATTAGTTGACAAAGTGTTCTTTCTTGGCTATTTTCAGCCCAATTAGTCTAAACTTATAATGGGTTAATTTTGGACAGCATAAGGAGATTAAATTAGGCTTATTTAAGCCCTAAACTTGTGCATGAGCTTGAGCTATAAGAGTTTCTAATACGGCTTTCTAGGTTGTATTTCAACTTTGTTGAGGGTTTCTTAATCATTGGATCAAGAGGTTTGCATTAGTTGATATTAGAGCTAGACTTTGAAATCAGGTTATATCCCTTTATTTTCTTTTTTTTTTTTTTCCGATTCTTCCTATAATTTGAATCTTTGCTTTCGGTGTTCATTTTCTTTGTTTCTAGCACCGGGGTTTGCATTAATTAGGGTTTTTTGATAAAAAAAAAAATTATTGTCCAGAAAAGTTTTGTTATTGCATCAGGATTAAAAAAAAATTTAAATTAGTTTGGTTCATACAAATTTTTGGTAGTTTCAGGTTTTCCTACTAGTTTCTAGTTTCGGTAAGATAATTTCTATAGTTTAGAGATAATTTTTCTTTATTAATTTTAGTATCCAATATAGTTAATTAATTCTATTATGTCTTCATCTTGTTGTAAAGTATATTGCAAATCGCTATGGATCCTTGAGTGAAACATGAGAGGAGTGTAAACACGTGAGGGAGTGGGCAAGAAATATATATTTCTTATTAACTAACCAACTTTTCAAATTTGAAGATGTTTGAGTCAAGTAATAACATGGCACCACAAAAAGGGAAAATAAAATTGTAACTCAGTTGCGAATTATGAATCAGATGATGGATCGGATGACCAATGAATTTTGTGATATGTTGGAGAGGCAACATGCTAATGATCATGGCGGGGGTTCAAAATTGGTATAAGTAAAGAGAATTTAATGTTTGGAGGGCTGTTAGGTGAGTTAACACCAATATAGATGAGTTTGTGGCTGATAATGCAGACATAAATGATGTTGATTTTGATAATGTGTCCATGGGCCATCGGGAAGGGTTTGGATAATAGCAGAATTGTTAGTAAGAAGGGGATAAATATGATGATAATTTCAACCATAGAGGTAATTACAGGTACCATGATCATAATGTTGAGTTTGGTGAAGATTTAGGTACAATTAAGTTGAAAATACTGGCTTTCCAGGGGAAGAATGACCTGAAAGTTTATTTAGAGTGGGAGAAGAAGGTGGAGTGTATTTTTTAGTGTCATAATTATCTAAAGCTCAAGAAAGTCAAGCCTGTTGTGATTGCTTTTACTGATTATACCATTTTGTGGTAGGATAAGTTAGTGACAAACCACAAGAGGAATTATGAGAGACAAGTTAATACCTGGGATGGGATGAAATCCAATTTGAGGATGATATTTATGCCTAGACATTATTATAAAGAGTTGTATCAAATGATTCAGAGTTTGAGCCAAGGTGTAAAAAGTGTTTGTGAGTACTTCAATGAGATGAAACTTACTATGATTCGAACTAATGTTGAGGAGGATAAAAAGGCTACTATAACTAGATTCATGAAGGACCTTAATCGTGATATAACCCATATTATGGAATTGAATCATTATGTGGAGTTAGATGAGATGGTGCATTTGGTTATGAAGGTGGGGAGACAACTTAAATAGAAGGGTACCATTTGACAAAGACAACCATTAGGCCCTTTAACACTTTGGAAACCTAATTGGAAGGATAACACTAGGGTTGGTCCATCATAACCAAATGAAAAGGGTAAGGACAAATACCTTGGAGAGAAGACAAACATCTTGTCATTGGTAAAAGTAACAATGATACTCCTACCTCTCGTAACCGTGACATTAAATGCTTTTATTATATGGGTTTTGGTCATATTGCTTTATAGTATCCAAACAAAAAAGTTATGGTTATGAAAGCTAATAATGAGGTAGACACTGATGGGAAGGATGAAGATAGAAAGATGCCACCATTGAAGGATGTTGATGATGTTTGTGTTGAATATCTAGTTGAAGAAGAGACACTTGTGATGAGGATATTGAATATACATGTCAATGTGGATAATTTGGAAGATCAGAGGGAGAATATATTCCACACAAGATGTCATGTCTAGAATAAGATATGTAACTTAATTATAAATGATGGTAGCTACACTAATATAGCTAATATTGAATTGGTGGGAAAGTTGAACTTGCACACTACCAAATATTCTATACCTTATAAATTACAGTGGTTGAATGATAGTGGTAAAGTGAAAGTGAATAAGCAGGTTTTAGTTGTTTTTTCTATTGGTAAATATTGTGATGAGGTGTTATATGATATTGTGCCAATGCAAGTTATTCATTTGTTTCTTGGTAGACTATAACGGTATGATAAAATAGCTATGCATGATGGGTTGACAAATAGGTATTCCTTTGAGGTGGATGGAAGGCTTATAATTCTTGTACCTTTGTCACCTATGTAAATATATGATGAACAACTAAAATTGAAGACGGGGAAAATAGCTAAAAAAGAGATCTTGTATATCAAGAAAGCCTTATTTGTTAACAAAGTTCTTAGGCTTTGATGATGATGCTATTGTTTAGCTTGGTACTGATTTTTCTTCTTTAAGGGATGATTTTCATGTTATAGATTCAAGAATGAATCCTTTCAAAGAGAGAGGAAATGATACGAACCAAGTTTGGTCCAAATTTTATCTTGAAATACCTATTGACCATTTTTGTAAAATTGAGTATATCTCTTAAACCATACATTGTATCGAACTGTAATGTTATCAGGAAATACTAGATACATGCAACTATATTTTGGTAAAATTTTAGGTCAATCAGAGTTTGTGAACATAATAACTAAATTGGTCGAAGTTGCTATTACTGTTTTGGCAGATTCGTCGACAAAGTATTCTTTCTTGATTATTTTTGGCCCAATTAGTCCAGACTTGTAATGAGTTAATTTTGGATAGAAAATGAAGATTAAATGAGGTTACTTAGACCTTAAACTTGTTCATAGCCTTTGGCTATAAAGTTTTCTAATGTGGCTTGGATTCATTAAAGAATTGGAGTCCATACTTTACAAGAATTCCAAGTCCTACATGGACTTGATGTGACAACATCTAAGTGGATCTTTCTTGCCGTTCATGAAGTTTAGGTTCATTTTGGTTTTGAGTTACTTTTATATTTTTAGTTTCCAAACTTTATGATTTTTTATATTTGAGTATATAAACTTTACTATTTTTTTTTTCTATTAAAACATATATTTAGTGTATAAACCTTATAATTCTTTCTATTTAAGTGTACAAATTTTCAAGTTTTTTCTAATCAATTTTTTTTTGTTACATTCTTTTAAGTACATGTTGATATGCCAAACCACATTTGCATGGACATTCACATTATTTTCAATAAAATTACTTACACCTAATTGCAAATAAATTAAGAGGTTCATTGCATATGTAGTTGACTCGTCATTTTGTTGACATATCAATTTAATGGTCACATCATGATGTATTTAATAGAATCTAATTGAAATAATTATTTAAATTCTTTTGGAAGTTCATACACTGAAATAGAAAAAATAAAAATTAATACTTTTTGTCTAAAATTTAAAAAGTTCACACATAAAAAATATCAAACTCCCCTGGATTTGGACTAATATTTTAGGCTTTCAATTCTTTTTTTATCCATTTTCTTTTATTTTCTCACCTTTAAAATTTTTCATTGAGCTTTTGTCTTTTATTTTTTAAAACATGTAAGAAAAGTATAAGATTTTCTTATTCAAAAGGTTCAAATTTAAAATTTAGATTTGAAAGTTGCAAAACCTTCTTAAGAGTTTATAGAAACTAGAAAGATTTTGAAAGTTCAAGATTTTCAATCACTCAAAATGTTAAATGAGAACTTGATTTTTTCTACACTAATTATATCTTGTAATTATATTTCAATTAGTGACTAAAAACCCATTTTATTAAAAAATATAATTTTGCCATCAAATTAAAAAAAAAAATAGCCACTATCCTCATCTTTCTATCCTCCATTTTATCTTAAAACTGCTTGGAGAATTGATGTGATTTCTCCTCTCAAAATTTTCTTGCACATGGTTTAGTTATTAGGAACAACCATTAAGACCCTACAACACCCTTTCTCCACACTATCCAAAACACTACCATAACCATAACCACCTCTACTGCCCAAAACACCACCGTCGCCTCGAATGGGAAGAACAACCACAACAACAAGCTGCAACCCTTCTTTACCATCCCAACCTGAACTACTGTACTAACCACCCTACTAGCAAAATCCAATTTGCCCAAACAACAAACATTGACTAAGACCTAAGGCACCACCAGGTTTGCAACACAAATCAGTAACTCATCATGAATCACAACTCCAACACAATATTCATCCCATATATGGTTAACCCAAACTGCCATCTTCTTTCCAGATGATTAGCCAGACCTTCTCAGTATTCATCCATTCAAAATCAACCTCAATTTTTTATATCAAAATTGAAACTAACACAAACTTAGTATTCATCCGTTCAAAAGAGAAGGAATAATGCAAAAATAGAAGCTCAATAAAGTCTTTCACCACTTACAATCAAATCTTCAGGAAAAAAGAAGTATAAAAAAACCAAATCCAACCCGTGGAATTTGGAGAGAGAATGCATTGAATTTTTCACCTATTTTCTAATTGAAGAGAAAATAAATTGAATTTGAAGGAGAAGCCAATGATGGTTGATGTGAAGTCTTTGAAGCTGGAGGGGGAGAAGAACTAGGCTCTGCCATGTCTATGTTAAACTCGAGAGCAAAGCCAATTAATTATTCGATGCAAATGAGCGACAATCAAGCAAAGCCAATTATCATTTTGCTTTGCTTAAATATTATATATAATAATAATTTAGTTATTTTGTTCAATTTAAAAATTTTAATTAACATATGATGATGTAAAGTGTTTTTTATTTTTAACAAAATAGGCATATTATATAAGTTTTTTTTTTTTGACATACTTGTACCCAAGTAGTACATGATTTTTCAAATGGAATCCAAATAATAATAATAAAAATTATTATTTTATAGCAGTATTTTTATTTTTATTTTTATTTTTATTTATTTTTATTTTTTTTAGTTTAACGTGGGTGTCTGGGCCAGCTTGAGCGCATCTCAACTAATCCCACGAGTCTTGAAGTTAACAACCATGTAAGTCTCTAATGGCCATTATATGAGCAACCACAGGGCTCGAACCTGAGACCATAGAGGGAGCAAATCTCTTGATCCCAAGCTCTTATTACTGGCCCACCACCTAAATGGTTATTTTTATTTTTTTATTACAGAAGGTATATGACCTCTTTTTTTTTTGGCACATGAGATATTACCTTCCTTTCATTTTAAAAAATTAAGTTTTTTGACATAAGGTTTTTTTTTTTTGACATACTTGTACCCAAGTAGTACATGATTTTTCAAATGGAATCCAAATAATAATAATAAAAATTATTATTTTATAGCAGTATTTTTATTTTTATTTTTTATTTTTATTTTTTTAGTTTAACGTGGGTGTCTGGGCCAGCTTGAGCGCATCTCAACTAATCCCACGAGTTCTGAAGTTAACAACCATGTAAGTCTCTAATGACCATTATATGAGCAACCACAGGGCTCGAACCTGAGACCATAGAGGGAGCAAATCTCTTGATCTCAAGCTTTTATTACTGGCCCATCATTTAAATGGTTATTTTTATTTTTTTGTTACAGCAGGTATATGACCTCTTTTTTTTTGGCACATGAGATATTACCTTCCTTTCATTTTTTTTAAAAAAACCCCGACTTTCCTTGAAAGGGAAAATAGAAAAGAAACAAGAATAAAAGGGTATACAGTACACAAAGAAATAAAAAAGAAATTTGGTTGGAGAGGTGAGAAAGAGAGAGGGCGCAGAGAGTGATAATAAATAGAAGATAGAGAGATGGAGGAAGTGGGTTAAGGTTATTATTTATATTTTTAAGAAGACTTGTTGTTTTTTAGCTTTCAGGGGAGGCAACGAACGGCTTCTGTTTCCTGCAGTCAGGTATGATTCCTTTTCTCGTTCATGTTCGTTTTTGCTTTCTTGATGCGCATAGCAGTGTTGTTTCTTCAATGATTTGGAAAATAATCTGTCTCTATTTGCTTCTTCTTCTATTGAGATGTTGGGTTCTTTGATTGTACACCATCAGTTGCTTTAAAGGAAGATATATATGTGAGCCAGCCCTTATAACAGGGTTAAGGAATTGTTTCAGCATAAACAATTGTTAGGAAACAGGATTCCTCTTTAAGCTAAACCTGCAATGTGTTAATTCCCACTAATCTCCATATCAAGTAATGCATAAATGGTTTGTTATTAATAATATTGTGCTTCTTAATGATTAAATTATAATCCACATCCTGAGGAGTAAATATTCATGGGTTTTTGTTTGTAGTGGATCATGTACGTTGTTTAGCACTCCCTATAATGCATGGTCATTCTTTAAGATCTGATGTTCCATAGTTTGGCTGTCTATACTTGGTTTCCCCCCCCCTTTCGATGGTTCTACAGATTTTGTTGTACCTTTTAGTCCAGCAGTCAAAGGAACCGAGTTGTGCTATGTGCTCTTCAGGATTCCTTTCTATAGGATTCTTGAGTAGATCTTGTCCTTGAACAGATGTAATATTGCATAACTGGACTTTATTTCCTTGTGAAGTAATTCCATATACACAGTGTATTAAGACATGAGGTCCTGCAGAATTTGATCCCTACAATTTGATGATAGAGATCAACTTAAGAAACGAAACCAAGTAGATGCGATTAGATATCCAATAATCTGTCTCGCAGCAGATGTGGCTATCCTATAATTTAAAAGGAGCATGAATGAAATGGTGTTGAGACTAGTACTGTTCTGTTTTGGGCCAGCATTTGATAGGGTGAAGGACCATGGGTATAGACTTTTAGCAACTTGACTTCATGACACTTGAAATGATGAAAGTCAAGAAGGGTTTTTAGATTGTAATTTAGGTTTTAAGTACAGGTACTGTATTAATGAATTTGATAGCAGTTGAGTGGTTTGGTAGTTGGGCATGATATTCTCCCATCATGATACAACCACAAGTAGTTTTTGTTTTTGTTCATAAATTAAATTATGTTCATGATTCATTAGAGGAGAATGAGTTCTATGAGATACTTGACAGAATATTATAACAATTACCATAATCTATATCAGGTTTAGCGTGTAGTTCTTTGTTATGTTGTTTGATCTTTTATGCCCCTAATCTCATGCCTTCTGTTTTAAAAACAAAGTTGGGTTTAGATAAAAAGATTGGTTTTTGATGGTAGTGTATCATAATATCAAACCAAATTCATTCTGCAATACCATGTATGGTGTTGAACCAGTTTGAGGCAAGTCAGGATTTTTGTTGAAAAAAAAAAAAAAGCTTTGATTGACTGTTCCTGTTGAGAACTTATTGCATGCTCCTCTATCTTATAAACTTTCTGCGAGAAATTCTATAGCATTCTAAAATTTAAACTAGCAAACAAGAGTGGGTTAAAGTAATGGATTGATAGTACATACCTGCAGGTGCAGCTACAGCTACAGGGCGAAGGAAGACAATGACAATAGATGATGATAGGTCAATTTATATAGGAGGACTCCCTTACAATGCCTCTGAGGATACTCTTCACAGAGTCTTCAATCTCTATGGCTCCATTGTTGCTGTTAAGGTAATTAATTCATCTGTTCTTACTTCAAATTCTACAATAAATAAAGCAAAAAAAATAAAAATAAAAGTTAATTTCTCCTTTGCAACAAAAATTACAAGTGAAATAGATGGTTTAGAACTTTAGAGAGTTGAGTTCGTTGATAATGCTTTCCAGATTATTAATAACCATGGGACAAGTGGAAAATGCTATGGCTTTGTCACTTTCAGAAATCCTAGATCTGTAATTGATGCCATCAATGACATGAATGGCAAGGTAGAATCTCTCTCTCTGCAATTCTTCCTTTTTTTTAATGGATTTTCTTAGATTTTTTTAGCTTATGACACTGTGAGGATTGTTTATAGACTATTGATGGTCGAGTTGTAAGAGTAAATGGAGTAACGAGTAGAAGTGGAAAATCAAATTTCACTAGAGAAGATATCCGATCTCATGTAGAGAGGGGTAGGGAAAGAGGTCGTGAAAGGGACTATGATCATGACAGGCACCAACAATGGCACAATGACAGGTCTAGAGAGCGGGATCGCTCTTGGGGCTATGATGAAGACAGTGAAAGAGGATATGAGCATGCACGTCTTCATGATCGAGCAAGGGATGGTTTCTATGGCAGAGATCGTAGCCGAGAGAGAGAATTGGAGAGTAATGAGCAAGAAAAAGAAAGGAAGAGTGATAGGAATAAGGAAAGAGGTCATGATCTTGATGGGGATCGAGATTGGGAGATGGGTGGAACCAATGGCAATCCTACAATTGTTGACAAGGCCTCAGATCAGAACTCAAGGAAACTGAATGGGTATATTGTCTTTGTTTATGTTGCCTATCTTTCATGTCATTCATTGGTGTTTTGGTATCTGAACATATTTCATACATTATACTTATGCAACAATTTGGTTTTGATGCATCTTAACTCTTAAATTGGTTACCTACACTATATCTAGACATGCCACATTCCACCAAAACGAAAAGAAAAACTTTGGAAAGAGACATGGTGTATAGTGTGGTTAAAAGCTAGGGTTCTCAAGTCCTAAGGTTACAGACTTAAAATGTAGAGAAATTTAGAAAAAACTCTCTATTGTTTTATTAAAAGTCTTAATAATAACCTTCTTCTCAAAATAAACTAGACATTTCTATTTATATTAGTCTTAAAATCTTTTATAAGAAAGGATTTCTAATTAAAAATAAAACTCTTCATAGAAAATGATTCATAACTAAAACTTATCTAATTAATAGAATCCATCTAGCATTAGAATTCCTAAATACTAATTAAAAACAAATAATCCAAAATTAACTAGAAAAATAATTAAAATAACAACTTGAAGCTTCATATTAGATGCTTCCGGGTTTCTTCACGGACTTCTCTTCATGCTTGGTCTTGTCTATTTGGTTCATAAATATGGTTGTACCATGCTCCACGTCAGTAAGTTAGCTCTATATTTGTGCTTGTTTACATATCCATTCATCTTATAAGGTTCTTGTTGTGTCTGATGTGGTGCTTGTAAAGGGAATAAAAATTGCAGCATGAAGCAAAAGTAAATCTTCAACTAGATCAAGTTTATCGTCTTAATTCAATCCATCTTCCCTCCTGCCACATACACACAAATGAAGAAAAGAGGAAAACTTGCTACACCGCACAGATAATCCGGAAGCAGATTTTTAAAAACAAATTTTATGGTTCTGCTTTAGGGATTTTCTCTTGGTCATTGAGTCAGGATATTCTTTTCCTTAAGAGAGTTTAAATGAGGTTGTTACATGCTAGACCATCACAATACTTAGCAAAGTTTTGTTGGATGGAACAGTCACAAAGGAATGGTACTTTTGTGATTTTGTTTTTGATAAAATTACTTTGCAAATTTCTAAAACCTTGTCATTGAAGAAGAAATGTGGAAAGTGCAATAATAGCGTGAGTTCTTGTGAGAGTGATACATGTAGGAATGTCATTTAGTAGAATTTTAAGGCAAATATTGAGGCTGTTTCGATGGGGATTTCAATTTGTGCTTCATGTGCCAACTAGGAGTTGTAAAGGTTGGTGTGGTAATGATGTCTCTCATGGACACGGATACTTGAAATTTGGTTTTTCTATGATCATAATATGCCCATGGTTGGTGAAAGTTCCATCTCATGGTCATGAACAAGTATTACCAGTCCTAAAAATTATAATTTGTTATCTGTTTTTGGATTGGTGCTTTCTTACAATTAATTTAATTCTAGTTCAAAATCAATAACTGAACCATTTCAAAAGTTCACTTCTGCTGAACATGTATTACATATCAATTGGTTGATAAGGTCTGAATTCTTTTGCCTGTTGGGTACATGATTCTGTAAAGAGAGTGTGCTATATTTATTCCACTGTCACAATGTTAATTGATTAGAATTATCTGAATAAAAATGTCCATTATGTTTTCCAGTTCCATATATAATGACCAGCATAAAAGGGAAATTTCATCATATTCAAGTGATGATTACCATGATGAGGTTAGCCTGGAACAATTTAATTTGTAAAACGAGTTACGCTCTTGTTTAGGGTTGAGTTTTTTGACTTTTCAGTCATTACTGATTTCGTCTTATTATCAGGTGAAGGAAAAATTTGAGAGATCAACTAAGACACATGATGAACTTAAAAACAAGGTTTGCTTTCTCCTTTGAGTTTTAAATGAGAGACATTTGTGATTTTTTCATTTGATTTTCCTATGTTTGTAAAGGCTTGAGCCACACATCCAATTGCACAGCTGATTTTAATGGATGGATTTGACGTGATTGATGCTGTTTATTTGGAAATAAATATAAAGCATGAAATTAAAGACAAAATGCTCACATTATCTTCCCGTACTGCATATATCAGTCAATGGTATCACCTTGTAAGTGGGAGTAAACAAAATTGAGGAAGTTGATTATGTAGCTTCTTATTTTTCATGGCCATCATATCTTATGTAGTACTCTCAGTGTATTGCTCCGCTCCCTTCCCGATACACATAAAATGGATCCCATGGGAAATTATCATTGCGGGACCCACTTTTATGTGAGTGAGAAAGCAATATGCCTTGAGTACATAATAATTTCTCTCCCATGCATTAGGTTTTCTTTAAGCAGTTATGTTTTGGCTTATCAGGTTTCTCATATGGAGGAGAGGTTGGAAAATAAACAGCAATTTGTTTCAGATTTACAGAAAAAAGCTCTGGTATTTCTTTAATTTCAAGGCAAGCATTTTTAGCTTAGACAGTGTTCCATTGTCTGCTTTTTCCCCTGACTTTTGATGATCAATGCAGATATTAGAGGGTGCTTTGCTGACTGCAAAGAAGCTCTCCTCGCAACGTAGGATGCATTTGACCAAGGTAATTGCAACATTTACCCTATGGGTGGTTGAGTAGCACTTTTTGGGTCATTTCTTTTGTTTTAATGATTGTTTTCTCCTGCAGCTACAAAAATGTTTTCTGCAAGTGAAAGAATACACCAACAGACTTAAAAGCTGTGAACAGGAACTTAAGGTTACTTTCCATACTCTTATGCATAACTAACCAAGCAATTAGGACTTAGGATTATTCAGAATCTTTTAAGTTGGGTACCAAACATGGTATTAAACGTAATGTGTGTGCTTTTGATTGACATGAGAAATTCTTGCAAATTGTTCTGCACCAGTTCCACTGTAATCTTATTGTATGTCTTTGTAATTTTTAGGTTGTCTCTCATTTTATTAGCTTATCTATTCCTGCGACTCTGACATCATATTAATTTATTATAATAGATTCATTTTGATAAATTTTCTGTGCATTAGTAAAGGGCACGTGCGCTGCATCTCTTGAGAAAATTTCATGAGATACATATATATTCCTGTACACATTATTTTCTAGCTTTAAGAAGGGGCTTGCATATCATGCGTTGGTGTGTTATAAAAGGTTGATAAGATGCTTTATTCTCATTTTAGTTGTAGCATTTATAGACCAAGCAATATATTCCTGCCAATCCAAATGCCTTTTTGACTACTTTTACGAGCATTGAGATGTGTAGTTTGATACACCATCCTCAATGTCCTTTAGTCTGATATAGGCTTTTTAGGTCTACTAACAATCAGTAAATTTAAGTGATCTGGTTTTCACATTCAAAATTATTAATGCAATAAAATATCTATCTGTTTTTGCTTATTTTTGTCTTAGCTATTGCTTGTTTATTACAAAAAATGCTAAAAGAGCTCAGTTTTTTACTGTGCACACACATATTTTGCTGGATTCGCACAATAAAATTACCATTTTGCCCTTGAAGAACAAACTTAATTAACTTGTTCTTAGGGATAGGGAAGTCTTTTTTGACCCATTAGTCATTACAAAATTGAACAAGGTTAATCAATCTTTTTACATTTTTGTTGCATAATATAATTACTAAATGACCCTTAAAGACAAAAAAACATCTAACATAGGTTAAGGGGCATTTTGGACTTTTCAATTTTTTTTGCACAGTGCAATGACTTAAATGCCTTTAAAATTAAACTCTTGGTTTTGGATGCAGGGGTACTTTTGTCATTTCATTTTACTTTTTTCGTAATTCTCATGTAGGGTCAAGGGTGATTGGGTCTTTTGATATATATACAATATAATTAAAATAAAAAATCAGCTAGCGCGTGTTGGGCACACGCTAGCAAGTGGGTGCTGCCAGTGCCTTTCAGGTGGCGCGTGCGGTGCTGTGAAAATTTCCAACGCAGCTTTTCGAGGCGGCGTTAGATGCGTCTCGACGCCCTCGTCACTATGGTTGGGTGAGTTCCACCAGATGAACGGCAGTTGAGTGCTAGCGGCATGTTTTTTCTTCCTTCCCTCTTTTCTTTTCCTCCTCGAAAAACATATTGGACATTGCAAAAAACATAAAAGTCTGGTTATTTGGTTATTGAATCAAATGAGGTCCTTATTTTTTTGATTTTAATGCATTTAGTCTTGAATCTTTTGTTGAATTAATTTTTTTTTCAATTTCATTATTGACTTTTTATTTTTATATCAAGTTTGATCTTCATTGTTTGGATTATTATTTATATTTTTTCTTAACATTTTCTTGATTGAAATTGTTTTTTAATTTCATCTCTCATGATTTGATTTGATTTGATTTTATTTGTGTCAAATTTGGTCATCTTTATTTTCAAATCCATATATTTTTTTTCTTTTTGATCCTTTTTTTTTTGTTTAATTTGTTTTTTCAATTTTATCTCTAATTATTTTGGTTGGTTGAGAATTTAACATTAATTTTTTTTGGGTTTGTCTTTTATGCTATAATCTGGCATCATAATTTGTGTCACAAGTTTTTAAGATTAGATCGGGTTGACTTTATTCTTTTTTAGGTTTTTTAAGTTTCATCCCTCAATATTGGGTTTGTTAGAAATTAGTATTTGTTATTTTTTAAACTTTATTTTTTATAGATTTATCCCAATATCATGTCCTGGGTCATGGATTCAACAGGTTTAACAAGGTTTACTCGAGCCTTTTATTTTCATTGCTTTTTTTTTTTTTTTTCAATTTCACTTTCGATATTATATTGGTTTGAGAATTGAACTTAGTAATTTTATTTAACTTGTTTTCTACAGTGTTATCGTGGTTCCACAACTAAGTTATAGATTTGGTGTGCTGGTTTAGACAGACTCGGGTCAATTTCATTTTTGTTTTTTTTTTAATTTTTTTCTTTTTGATTTCCTCATTTAACATGTTATTTACTAGAAATTGAGATTCATATTTTTTTTCCATGTAATTTTCCAGTTCTCATTTAATTTACTTTGTTAACAGATAAGATCATTGAGATATTTTAAGAATATTATAAAATATATTTTCATAATATTGGCAAGCATTAATCTTTTGTATTGAATCATTGTTGAATTGTTTTTCATTTTATTCGATGTTGATATCTTCTCTAATCATATTATTAAATTAGCCAAGTTTATTAAATCCATTCGAGTAAATGATCATTTTTCTTTTTAAGAATGTTTACATCATCTTGATATCTTTATTACTTTGAAACAAAAATAGGGTGGTATGTGGATAGTGTGGCCACCTATCTAATTCAAATATAGACAATGTTGACTGTTTTATGTGGTAACAGACACTATTTTCATGGAAAATTGTGTATTCATTTAAAGTACAACCATTGTCACTTCGGACAGCATTATTGAGATGAGGAGCATGAGATAATTTATACTCGCAACTGTATACTTGCAATGACTCCGTGGAGATTGCTTATAAAATTTACAATGTATCTACTTCATTATATGAAATCTATTTTTGCAAAATAGCTGGATGGTTTTCTATACAATTGATTTCAAGGTTGGAGTTCGTAGATGAATTTGTGGTTGCATTTTGTAAAACTGAATTGCTGCTGTTCTGTCTATGTGAATTGGAAAACTCAAATAATAGAACATAACACAGAGAGGTAACCACGTAAGACCATGCATTTTGTAAAACTGCAATGTACCCCCAACATCATATAAGATGATTCTTGCAAAGGATGAAAATAGAAAATGGAAAGCTCTTGGAAATTTTACCTCGTTATTATTACTGTGTACACTCAAGTTTTGGGTTGTACTAAGCTTAGCTCCATGTTCCCGAAGAAGATTGAGTGGGGCAATTTCGTGTGATAATGAAAGAGGAATCACGGTGGTGGTGCAGAAAATATCAAGTAATAAATGTATTTGTTTGTTTACTTTGTTTTTTCACCAGTTTTTTTTTTTTTTTTGTGCAGTCTCTCGTTGACTCAGCAATGATAGAGAGTGAAATGGGCGATGATACTGCCACAAGGGATGGAATCATAACTATTGTATAAGGCATGACCTTACAGAGAAGTGACCAGTCCTATAAACTTCGTGCAATGGATGGTATTGACACAGCTTCGCCTTATGAGATTAGTTTCCTTGTACCTTTGTGATGATGGCCCTATGCCTTTTGTTATGCTCATGTATGTATATATATGCAGATGTTAAGATGCACCTTCCATCTAATTTTATGATGTGGACGCTGTCAATTTATCATCAAACTTTGTTTTACATCTACAAATCGTCTGAAGTGTAATCAAAAGGTTTATTTCCGTTCCTTGGCTTTCATAGAATTCATTCATTCGCAGTTTCCACCAACATTTGGGTTCATATTCGAAGCCATGCTTACTCTAGGTGCCTATTGTAGAGAGATCTTGCTTGCTAGGTTCTACAAGATTGATTAAGCAGGGTCTTTTGTGCTCCCATGGAAGGAAAAAGATGTCTTTGGTTGCCCTTGTCAGGCGTTTGGCAGAGTAGATTCATGCTGAAATCTATGGTATCCTAAATTATAAGAAATGAAACATGCTTGAAACTCTTTTTAGCCTCTGCTACAAAAAGGAATGAACCCTAAAGCAAGTTCCTTTAGACTAACCACCACATTTTCCAAGACGACACCGAAGTCTAGGAAGGTAATATCTTGCCCCCTGCATTTTGTTTGCTTTAACAAAAGCCATAACACATGGTGCGATTTCTAGAGCCTATCGAAGATCAAGGCTGGAAAGAAACCAGGCAATCACTTTCGGTGACTCTTTCGTCAATCCTTGCTTAATATATATGGCAACGCCAGCTTGATCGAAGGAGCCTGCGGGTGACCACCGAGTCGGCCACCGGCACTCCTGGTAACAAGGGCAGTCTATAAGTAATAAATAAATAAAGCTAAAAGGCTAGAAGTAGAGGGAAATGACAACAGTGGTCGAGGAATAGAGGTGACAACATGAGGTGGAAAGTCTTATAAAATGGGAAGGCTCTCCAGTTTGGCAGAGTTGTGTTTCACCAACTTTTTTTTGTTTTTTCTAAAAAAAAAAAGGCAGTGAGTGAATAAACCTTTTCAAGAGTTTTGAAAAACTAATTAAATTTATTTTCATATTTTAGAATCAATCTTTAATTTGTTCTGATAAATTTAATTACTTGTTACGTTTTTGAATAAAAAAATCATTCTTCTTTCATTAGACTTTTTTAATCTAAATTAATATTTAGCATTTTTTTATCAATTTATATAATAATACTTGACAAAAAAAGAAAGAAGAATGATATGAAATAAAAGGATAAATTGGCAGCATTTGGATTTACAGGGATAAATTGAAGATAAAGTCTAATAATATACAAGGATGAGCATCTCTAATTCCTTAAAAGCTCGACCAATCTTTTACGAGAATGTGAGAACAAAAATTTGGAAAGCCGTGTTGGTGTTAGCTTATGCTATATATATGAAGATTTCATATCTAGCAAGTCTCCAGATTAATTACAATGATTATTAAAAATAAAATAAAAATAAAAAACACGTCATTATGAGGTGTTAGCGTATCCTTATGGAAAATCAATAATTACAAGTAGGCTAAATCAATGCTAAATTTTAGGGGTGAGCAAAAAAACCGATAAACTGATTAAACCGAGAAAGCCAGAAAAAAAATAACTGAAAAAATCAATAAAAAAAAACTGAATTAATCAATTAAAAAATCACAAAAAAATTCCGGTTCGGTTTCGGTTTCTAAAGTCTAAAACCGATTGAACCGAACCGAACCGAACCGGTTCAACCAGTCAATACTTAAAAAAAAATAAGTATAAATACTGCATTTTCTAACCCTAAAATCACTTTTAGCCATCAGCCGCCCCTTCTCTGCATATCCCTCCCTCCCTTTAGGCCCCCCTTCTCTGCATATCCCTCTCCCTTCCCTTTACTCTCCTTTGCTTTGATTTTTCTCCCCTCCCTTTACTCTTTGTAAACCTAAAGTTACAGGCTTTATAGGGTGCATGCATGATGTGGGTAAGTGCCAAGTTGTGGATTTTTTTCCTTTCATTCCCCCCCTTTTTTTCCCTGTTGTGTTTCTTATCTTTTGCTGGCTTGTATGGCTGCTGGTTTGGACAATTTGTTCATACAAGTTTCAACAAACAAACATGACATCTTTTCTTTATTATGCGTAGCAGAAGCTTTGGATTTGGAGGCTCTTGTTTTAATTGTGGGCGGTTGGGGCACAGAGCATCAAAATGCCCAAACAAGAAAGATTTTTAGTTGCCTTCTTCGACGTAGGGATTAGGGATTTTTTTGGGACTGTGAACAAGTTGGAATAATTTCAGTTTGAACCGGTTTGAAAGGGAAAAAAACCTAACCGAACCAAACTGAAATTAATCGGTTTGAACCGATTTTCGGTTCGGTTCGGTTCAAATTTTTTTTTAAAAAATCGGTTTGGTTGTTTATTTTGGTTCAAAACCGGACCGAACCGGAAATGCTTAGCCCTACTAAATTTGACCATCACGATATATGTTGAACATTTTTATAAAACAAGGGGGTAAAAAGCCTTATGTGGACTTGGATGATAACAATATAGTTTTAGCATCATCATGAGTTGACTATTACTTGCTAGGAAATTATAATGCAAGAATGAAGGAAGAAATAAACACTCATGCATCAACTAAATAAAAAAATAGTTTTTCACTGCAAAACAAAGAAAGAAAAGTTAAAATTAATCACCAACAATGAAATCGATCAGGTTAGGAAAAGTCTAAATCAACTAGTAAAGATAGGAAGCGATCCAAAAAGAGAGCTAGGAGTCATTATCGATTGGGATAGTTAGAAGACGTGATTAACTAGAAAAAAACTTGACCATAGAGTTTAGAGAGTTCACTTGATTAACTAGAAGATCAAATCTTATTTAAAATACAATTCCTCAACAAATTAAACTGGCGAGTAGTGGAGGTTAGTTAGGGTTTATATGACTACCATAAAGGAGACACACATAGTTAAGAATTCAAATTGCATTAGAATTCATTATGTAAACTCTTTATCTGTTGTAAACAATTCGTACAAGAATAGAAATTATAGTTCATGTGGGACTTAATCTTTATATAACACGATAAAAGACCCTCCATTTATTAAAAATAATGATCAGTCCTATATACATAATTTTCTCTCTCTATAATTTACCTTTCTCTTTGCAATTTATCATTTATTTATTGCTTTTCCTTTCCTTGTTTTTATTTACAACTTTTATCTTTACATATGTATTGCTTTTTTAAGTTTTTTTAATTAGTTTATTCATATTTTCTTTCTTTCTAATTTGTTAAAGTTAAGAAGGGTTTTCTACATTCTGTTTGATTTACAAGGTTGTTATTTGTCTCCGTTTATGATTAAATTTCTAATTTTATTTTCTCCTTATTGGAATGGATAAATGAGAAATAAATAATATAATTAATTCAAAAATATCTAACAGATCAATAAATTGGTATGATTGGTGAGACCTTATAATTATCTTAAATAATTACATTACTAAATGACAGAAAAAGGCATGTCTTATTTGTAAATACAATAACAAATTAGTCATCATACCACCTAAAAAACAATATGGTAAAATCATTATCATTATGAGTGATAAACAATCATTGCAAGCAACTGATAAAGGCCAATTACATAGCTATGAAGAATCTAAAAGCTGATCACCAATAGAAGAAACAATTAAACAACCTTAATTATACATACAATGTGATAGTTCCTCGTCATGTAACTCTTCTCAACAGCTTAAAGTTGCACATGGACAAAGTTAAAGTGCTCCTATACAACCTATACCTTTTTCACAATTCTAACATGATGTATAACGTGGATAACAACTAGGATTCTCAAGCCATAAAGTTACAACCCTTAGAGAAATTATATATAATCTATGATATTTTTTAAAAGTATGAATAATTTGAGTCTTTCAAAAAATAAACTAGACATCCATTTTTATAATAGTTCTAGACCTAAAATCTTTTATAGGAAAATGATTCCTATTTAAAACTTTTTCCTAACTAATAGAATCCAGAATAAGGGTTTCTAAATAGAAAAACACTAATTAAACTAAAATTCCTAATCTAAACAGGAAAAAGAACTCAAATATAACAAGGTAAATAAAGACAATTCCACACAATAACTTCCATCTTTTATTTAAAGGTCTTCCTAATATCCGATCATTGTGAAATTTTAAAGTTCAATACAAAATATGGCCTTCAAAATCTCTAATCAAAATCTAAGCTTAATCCAATGATCAGTTCACAAAATATGGCCTTCAAAATCTCTTATCAAAATCTAAGCTTAATCCAATGATCAGTTAAAAAATTATACTCATTTTGCCAAACTACATCTTGGACTCTTCTCAAACTTCTCAAAACCTAAAAAATCTTAACAATTGAAAAAAAAAACAATAAACATTATTATGCCAAGAATAATATAGAAAGTGCCTCATGTCATTCCTCTCTACCTTAAAAAAACTAGCCTTGGAGTTAATTGTCAGAAATTGAACTTGACCACTACAATGAAATAGATACTTTGAATATAGCATGATTACTAGCCTATTTATAAAGTATCATGTCTTTGACTTGTGAACTTAAAATTCTAATTTATGATGTGTGCATGATAAAACAAAACCCATATCTAATATTATACTTTCCACTAATATGAAGTCCATTTGTAGTTTCTGCACATATTCTTTTATTTCAAACTTGACCTCGATCATCGATGACTCCTATTATTTTGATCTTTGTATGTAAAGAAATTCCGAGATAATTTTCTAAAATATCTCCATAAGATTTGATATAAATCATTGTGTCCTCCATTTCCTAGTTTGTAAGATTTTCAGAATCACCATCAAATACTAATTTAGGTGCTTTCTTGATTTCTTCTTCACCATTAGTATATCAAACATTGACAAAATAGAGTAATATTTATAGTAATGTTATTGTTGTCACTAATGTGATGTTGAAACTGTTTACTTTAAAGATATAATATCTCCTCCATATTTTCCTTCCATGCAATTTGAGAAGGTTGAACACAAAGAAAATAATAATAATCTACCAAATATAAATCTCCTCATAATCATTCTTTATAAAATCCAAAATTAATGATTGTCCCGAAGCTTCCTATTATGGAATTAAAGGCTTACCAATATGAGTTTTAAATCCTATAACTTCAAACCACCATTCTCTAACACCATAAGAAAGTTTGTGTGCAACAAGTTCTACTTTTTGATAATAAGAAATCTTGTTGAAATAGTAGTAAGCTTCCAACTCTGTCAATCAGTTAATAAATCTTTTATTTGAAAAAGTTTCATCATAGAAAAGAATCTCATCGAATTTAGGAATAGGTTTAAGGTTCGTCTTGCCTCGACATAAGTTTTTAGGCAAGTTCCTCTTCTTTTCACGATCTTGTTGCACCTCTTACAAGTTAAAGGACTCATTCTATATTAGTAGACAATGCTGCCATGATCAGGGACATTCCTTCCATAATTTGATCCAACCGATCCATTTTCTAAGTTAACACCTCTACTTATGCATTGCAAAATGGGTTGCTACTATCTTCATCTATCAAAGAGGTCAATCTACTCTAATACCAACTAACATGATGTATAACATAGATAACAACTAGAGTTCTCAAGCTCTAAAGTTACAGCCCTAACACTGTAGAGGAATTAGAGAAAATCTTTGATATTTTATAAGAGTCTACATAGTGTTAATCTTTCTAAAAATAAACTAAACATCCATATTTATACTAGTTCTAGACATAAAATTCTTTATAGAAAAATGATTTCGATTTAAAACTTTCCTAATTAATAAAATCCATCTAGCATTAGGATTTCTAAATAGTAAAATACTAATTAAACTAAAAGTTCTAATCTAAATAGAAAAAAATCCAAATAAAACAAGGAAAATAAACACAATTCTGCACAATAACTTTCATCTTTTATTTGAAGGTCTTCCTGATTCCTGATCATCGTGAAATTTCAATATTCAATAGGAAATAAGACCTTTAAAATTTTTTATAAAAATTTCAAATCAATCCAACAATCGAATTAAAAGTTATGTTCATTTTACCAAACCATATTTTGGACTGTTCTTAAACTCATTGAAACCTAGAAAATCTTAACAATTAAGAAAATAATAAAATAAATATTATTATACCAAAAATAATATAAAAAGTGCCCCATGTCACATTCCTAATGTTGTTGTCTTCACCAACTTCTAGAGGACATAATGGTGTTTTTACACCTTTAGCACAACCTCATGCACATTGTTTTTTTTATATATAAGGATTGATGGTGTAGTTAGCTGGTAACAATCACCATGAACAACATTTAGGTCCCATTTGTGTTCATGGAAAGTGGTATCCAGGAAATTACTTTCTAAACTTTTTAGTGTTTGTTTACAATTAGAAAATGTGGTCAATAAAAAACACTTTACAGTTAAAGAAAAATTTAACTTGGTTTCCAAGAAAGTGTTTTGGTTTTATTTTGGGCGGAAAACACTTTCTAGAAACTGTGAAACATTAAAAAAATATCTTGTTATTTGTTAATTATATCAAGTTTGGTTATCAATCTTTTGATTGCTATATATTTTGTTTTGATTTTTTTTTTCAATTTTATCCCTTAAAATTTGATTTAATTTGATTTTTATACCAACTTTGGTCCTCATTCTTTTGATTGTTATTTGTTTTTCTTTTATCCTTTTTTTAATTGAAATTTCTTATCTATTAGATTTGGTTCCCATTCTTTTGATTGTTTATTTTATTTTAAATAATTTATGAAATTGATTTTATTTTCAATTCCACGCTCTTTCAATTTTTTTATTTTTCAGATATGATCTTCATTCTTTTAATAAACTTGAAAAAAAAAAGTTATTTTCCAGCTCATTTTCCATTACTTAACCAAACATTGAAAATTGTTTTTCAACTTATTTTTCATGACACTACCAAACATTGAAAAATAATTCACTTTCTATAAAAAACCACTTTCCAAAATAAAACTTCTTTTCGGTAAACAAACAGGGCCTTAGTCAACTACTAATGGCTCCTTAAAAACGATCCTCCTTTTATTAATAAATGAATTTGTCTAATGTTGATTTAAGATCCATCCATTGGGAGATGGAAAACTCAATGAACTTGACTTATCAAAATAACAATGTGGTAGTCAATGGGATCATGCATGGTTGATTAGCTTAATCAAATTCAAAATGAGAATGAGTTGAGACAAAATTGATCTCTCACACAAATACCTAGAAAGCAAGTACCATGATATGTTTCAATAAAAAATGCTTAAATGAGGATGTATGGGAGTTTACAACCATATCCTAGATATCATATGTTTGTAATGCAAATATAATAATAAAACCTAGCCATATTGGAGCATTATCAAACATAAAGTGCCATCTATTCGACTAACAACCCATTTGTCATATAAATAAAAATAATAGTTGTTCACTATTAAATAAGAAAATAAAGGCTAAAATTGATTATCAATAGTGAAATAAACCAAGTTGAAAAAGAACCCAAACCCACTAAAAAGGATAGAAAACGATCAATCAAAAAAGTTAGAAGTTATGATCAATTAGAAGATATAAAAGATGTGATTGACCATGAAAAGACAATTGATCACAAAGATAAAGGTTTGCGTGATTAACTAGATGACCAAGTCTTATTCAGAACAAGACTAAATTAACAAGAAGTACAAATGATTTAGGGTTCATATAAATGCTAGAAGGAGATACACACAATTAAGAATTTAGATTGTATTAGAATTCATTACATAAACTGTTTATCTATTGTAAATAGTTCATATAGGTTTAGGAATTATAGTCCTTGTAGGATTTAATCTCCATAACAATATAAAAAGGCCATTAATTTACTAGAAACAATGGCAAGCCCCCATGTACATAATCTCTTTCTAGAATTTACCTTTCTATATGCAACTTATTCTTTATTTTTTTCATTTACTTTTCCTTGCTTTTGTTTATAACTTTTATCTTTACTTCTTTATTGCTTTTTTTTTTTCTAGATTTTTTATTCATATTTTCTCTCTAATCCATAAAAGTCATGTAAGGATACTTACATTCCTTTTGATTTGTGAAGCTATTATCTACTTTCATTTAGGATTCAATTTATAATTATAGTTTCTATTCATTAGAAAAAAGAAATGAAGAATAGATAAGATAATTGATCCAGAATTATCTAACTAGTCAACATTATGATATAGGTTATCCATTAAATAAATGTTATATTTTAAATAATCAACACTTAAGGTCAATTTTAAGATAAATAAAAAGAAAATAATTCTTTTAGTTCTCCAGCGATAATGAAGGATGCTTGCCATAAAGTTGTTGAGTTAGAAATGTAAGATATGACATTTTCTTCTTAAAGAATGACCCTCTCTGTCGCACATCACCCGTGCGGCATCCGCTTAGCGATTTTTCATTTCTCGTTTGTTTTGATTGGTTCGTTGGGAGTCGCCACCTAGTATTTTGGTCACTAGGAACCCTAACTGGTCTTTCAGAGATTCTAAGGCAAGGGACTGGTTGCGTAAAGGGAAGGTATTAGCACCCCTAGTACGCCCTACACATCTCTTTTTATTATGATTTTCTCTACACCATCTTTTACATGTAAAAAAAATAACAAAATGTAAAAAACAAAATCAAATACAATTTAAAAAATACAAAATAAACCCCAAAATCTAAAAGGATTACTGGGAACATCTTCTGGAATCCGCCGGAATAGTGATGGGAACATCTTCTGGACATCTGAGCAGTGGCAGCGCGTTGCTCCATGCGCCACTGCCACTGGCAGCGCGTGGATTCACGTGCTGCCGTGAAACTAAACGGGCAACAAAAGGGTCTGTAACAACCTCCTCCCCTCTTCCTTTCCTCGCCGGCCGTGACCTGCAAAAATAATCAAAAGGCAACAAGACAATTGATTTTCATTTTTTTCAGTTTCCCCTCTAGCCGGCCATAGAGCAGCCGTTTTCTCTCTCAGCCGGCCAATTCCAAATCTCCTCCCTCACTTCTTCTTCCCCTACAGAACCCAGCCACCCAACAACCTCACAGATCGTCCCGGCAATTGAAAATCAACTCTTGTTGCCTTTTGATTATTTTTGCAGGTCACGGCCGACGAGGAAAGGAAGAGGGGAGGAGGTTGTTTTAGACCCTTTTGTTGCCCGTTTAGTTTCACGGCAGTGCGTGAATCCACGCGCCGCCACTGCTCAGATGTCCAGAAGATGTTCCCAGCACTATTCCGACGGATTCCAGAAGATGTTCCCAGTAATCCTTGTAGATTTTGGGGTTTATTTTGTAATTTTTAAATTGTATTTGATTTTGTTATTTTTTTTACATGTAAAAGATGGTGTAGAGAAAATCATAATAAAAAGAGATGTGTGTGTGTGTGTGTGTTTGAATTTTTTTTTTTATGTATGTTATTGAATTATAAAATCCAAAAAAATTAAAAAAAAATGAATTTAATGTTTTAATTTGGTAATTGGTCAAGTATCTGAAGGACAAATAAAATCATGTTGTATTTCTCGTGAAAATGTAAGAACATGTTTCTACATATATTCTGGGATTTAATAGCTGATTTATTAAAGCCTTAAGAATTTGATTAATACGTGGTTTGTTGATTTTAATTGTGATTTAACTGTTATGTGTGTGTATTTTGCAAAGAAAATATAAATGTTTTTTTTTATGTGTTGCATACGGCCAATACCCTAACATGTTTTGAACGTTTTTTTGTTTATATAAAAATATTGGAAGTTTTGAAAAATGTGTTTTTGCATGGATTTCTTAAACAAAAAAATTATTTTCTTGCATTTCTGGATTTTACAACATGTTTGTAAAACTCCAAAGGGTGTGTTGGCCAATATTTCAAAAAAATACAAAAATCTTATTTTGGGAGGAATTCATCTATTATTCACCGTTAATGTTTGGATAAAGAAATCCTAGAAATGATGAATATCCAAAATATTATTGGGAATAACTTATTATTATTCACTGTTAATATTTGGATAAAGAAACCTTAAGTGGTAAATATCAAAAATAATTTGCTAGGATAACAAGTCATCACACATCCTTGAAAGAAGCCTTGATTATAATTGAGGACATTTTAGTTTTTTACTTCACAGTTTATGAGCCGTGAGAGTATGAAATACTAAGGGAAAAATGAGTTTTTAAAGCACATGGAATCTCCTTGGATTTCTATCTTAATAAATTTAGTTTGAATCAAACCTAGGAAAAACTGATTGGATTAGAAAACGTCAACACCGTAGCAATTATAAAGCAAACCAAACTTCAAGCAGCTTACTTTAGATAGGGCGTACTAGGAGTGCTAATACCTTCCCTTTACGCAACCAGTCCCTTGCCTTAGAATCTCTGAAAGACCAGTTAGGGTTCCCAGTGACCAAAATACTAGGTGGCGACTCCCAACGAACCAATCAAAACAAACGAGAAACGAAAAATCGCCAAGCGGATGCCGCGCGGGTGACGTGCGACATTCTCAATAGAATTTCATTGATTTAAATCTGACTCTCAATCTTTCTATATAGATAACAATGTTAGGTAATTTTTTTTCTCTAAGAATTGAAGCAATATCTTTTAATGACTTCTCTAGTGGTTAGTCTAGTGGTTCACATTTTAGTAGTTTTATAGACATTTCCATCATTTTTGTAATAAAAGTCTTATATCAGTTAACTATCCAAAGAGAAACTTAGTCACGATAAGAGTCAATTCATTAAATAAATGTTATATTTTAGACAATCAACATGAAGGGTCAATTTAAGATTAATATAAATAAAATACTTTTTTTTTAATTCTCTAGACATAATGGAGGATGCTTGTCATAAAGCTGTTGAGTTATAAATGTAAAATATGACATTTTCTTCTCAAAGAAAGACCCAATCAATATAATTCCATCGATCTAAATCCTTCTCTTAATCTATCTATATAAATAACAATGCCAGGTAAAGTTGTTTTTTTTCTTTCTAAAACTTGAAGCAATATTTTTTTTAATGATTTCTCTAGTGGGTAGCCAGTTGTTCACATGTTAGTAATTTTCTAGACTTTGCCAACATTATTGTATTAAAGGTTTTATAACAACTAACTATACAAATAGAAACTTAGTTTTAAAGCATGATTTTGATGGTAGTGATATTAATAAATGTGAGAACTAAGTTTAAATCATGTATAATTTTCAAGAGATCATGATGGTTTTAAAGAAATAAGTAAGCTGATGCGAACCCCATAGATATAAAGATCTAGAAACCCATAGTTAAATATACTCTTCTCAAGAAAACTAAGATTAGGTTTGGAGTTGAGCTTTATACAATGATAACCTGTACCAAGGTACCAAGATTATAAGTAACCAAACCCCCACCCAATGGTTATAAAGAGATGTGAACAAGAAGTATAGAAGATGTCATAAAGGTTGATTAATTCTTCAATAAATCAGAGTAATTTAATGAAGAGCCAAAAAGTATGAGCAAAATCACTTTCACACAATAATAATAGCTAAAATCAAGGTCTATAAAAAAAAACCTAAATATGAGCTAAACAACTCTATTTATAATAGGTAAAAAATCCTAAACAATGTTGATGAAATAATAAAAAAGTTATAAATAAAATAGCAAAAAGAATCATAAATCAACTAAGAAACTAATACAATTCTCGCACAATAGCTTCTAGGCCTTATCACAAGACCTTTCTGATATTCGATTGCTCTGAAAGTTTAACCTAATATATAAAAGACCTCTAGAAGTGTGTGGTAAATTTAAGCCCGATTTAATAGTAAGATAAAAAATCATGCTTGTTTGAATGAAATTATGCATTAAGAAAAATAAATCTCTAACTGTTGAAATTAATTAGCCCATGAAGTAGATAGATCAGGCCCCTCTTGTGCATGAATTAAATTGAATAAGGTCTGATCTTTACTTTTTGATTTTGCCTTCTTCAAATCTTTTTTAACTTAAATATTCTGAATAAGCTCATTGAATGTATCTTTGAGTTTCTTTGACCTTGATCTTGTAATTGACCCAACCAGAACTTCTAATGAATCCTTTGGTGTAGTTTGGATTGCATTGTCCTCTCTCTCATCAAAAGTACTAAACCTCAAATCATCACCCACATCAAACAAATAGAGATAAAAAATATTAAAAATAGCACTAACACCATACTCACCTAATAGATCTATTTTGTAGGCATTATCATTAATGTTTTCATGGATCTGGAATGGTCCATCTCTTCTCGACATCAACTTAGATCTTATTTATTGAGAAAATCTCTCTCTTCATATATATGCACCCAAATCCAATCACCTGGTTAAAAATAATCCTCTTTCACCTTTTAAGAATGCATATTGCTCATTTTTTTTTTGTATTTGTTGCTTCAAATTCTCATGGAGAGTCTTTACTTCATTTGCTTTTCTATTGACATTAAGACTAACCCTTTCATTAATAGGTAAAGGAAAAAAATTCAAAGGAGTCAAGGGATTAAAGCCATAGACAATTTCAAAAGGAGAATAATCAGTAGTAAAATGCACACTCCTATTATAAACAAATTCGATTAAAGACATAAAATCTTCCTAATTTTTCAAATTATTTTGAATGATAGTTCTTAACAATATAGTAAAGTTCTATTAACTATTTCAGTTTGGCTATTTGCTTGTGGATGACAAGTAGTAGAAAATAACAATTTTGTTTCTAATTCCCCTAAAAAAACCTTCGAAAATTAGCTATGAAATTTAATATCACGCCAGGCACAATGCTCCTAGGTACCCAACTATGTCAATTAAAGGTGTGAGTAGAGTACTAAAATCCTTAACAAATCTCTATAAAAACTAGTCAAATCATGTAAACGTCTTACCTTAGTGATTGACTTAGGTATAGACTATTCTTGGATAGCCCTAACCTTTTTCTTATCCATCTCAATATCATTTAAAGTAATAACATATTCAAGAAATACAATATTTTCCATGTAAAAATCACACATTTTCAAATTAGAAAATATTTTTTCTCTTAAAACAACCAAAACGGTCCTTAAATGTTTAACATGCTAAAAATCAAGTTAGAAGAATATATATATATATATATATATATATATATATATAAAACCCTCACACAATGCCTATAAAGAGATGAGAACAAGAAGTATAAAAGATGCCATAGAGTTTGGTTAATTCCTTAATAAGTTAGAGTAGGTAAATGAATAACCAAAAAGATTGAGCAAAACCTTACACACAATAATAATTGTTGAAATCAAAGTCTGTCCCTAAAGAAAAAATAAATACAAGCTAAATAAAATATCATAAACAATGCTGAAAAAATAATAAAAGATTTCTAAATAAAATAGAAAAAAGAATCCTAAATCAATTAGGAAACTATTACAATTCTCGCTTTTGGACCTTATCACAAGACCTTCTTGATATCCGATTGCTCTAAATTTTTAATCCAATATAGAAAAAGACCTCTAGAAATGTCTTGTAAATTTCAACTTGATCTAACGGCTGGATAATTAATTATGCTTGTTAAAGTAAAACTATGCATTAGGAAGAAGAAGTCTTTAACTGCTGAAATTAATTAGCCAATGAAGAAGAAGGATCAAGTCCCTCTAGTGCATGAATTAAATTAACTATGGTCTTATTTTCACTTATTGATGTTGCCTTGAAATCTATCTTGTGTTGTGAGAAAATACAATGACGAATAGAAAAAAAAATATAACTTGAGGCATGTACATAAAATATTCTTAAAGATATTTTCTCAACACAAGGCTATCCTTCAGGATTCAACAAGTTTTCCTCCTCTAAAATAAAGGTTATAGAAACAGTCAAACCAAGATTGAAAAAAAATACCAGCAAGCCTTGCAAACACAAAAAAAATAATACTATGGTTGTTTTAGCACCATTTGTGATGCGAACCTCGTGATCACGTGGTCACACAACCCACACGTAAAGACACCAATTCTCTGAAAGCCAAGTGAATCAAGTTTGATAGGAGTGTGACACAAAGATAACTTGTACCTAGGCACCAGCACTATTCAAAATGGAAAGCCCCTACTTAACGAATATTGATTCACGAACGAGAAGTATAAGAATGACGCCACGAAGCTAGTTGTTCTTTGATAAGTCATTTTTAGTTCTTTAGAGAACCAAGAAAGGGAGATTATCCCACCAACACACAACAAGTGCGACAAAATAAGAAATTTTATTAATCTGAATTGTCTAACTTACATGTCTGGTTATGCCTTTATTTATACTAACTCTAGACTTGAATAAACCCTAATGGACCCCTTTTAGGTGAACTTATATGAGGCCCTGATGTAACCATATTATTCGATAGTTTCACCCATATTTAACTAGTGTTTTGCCTATGTTTTATGTATAAAATGCCTTGATATTCTTTGTTTTATGTTTTGAAGGCACCTTTAGATGAAAGATGCAAAAAGGAGTAAATTGGAGGCAATTGGCAGATTTGACCCTCAGTCGATGTTTTATGCAGAGCGTGAGTTCTAGAAGTCTAAATGAAGTGATTCCAGTGGCATTAGAAAGCTAACATCCATACCTTTCTGGAAATCTAAGTCAAGAAAAATAAAAATACAAAGAGAATAGAAATCACATCCTTCAAAGTCAAAACTCGCATTCTGCCAGTATTGACCTTTGTCCATTAAAAATTCAATATCTGGAGCTGTAGATATCCAATGGATGGAAACTTAATTTTTTTGGATTTCTGACTCAAAGGTCTATAAAGGCTCCAAATTTCAGCAAAAAACGATGTCATATGAGGGAGATATGAGTTTTCAAAGATGACAACTGAATTCTACCAGCAAACAGGTTTCGTGAAGAAACAAGTCCAAATTACATCTCGAAGCATCCAAACCGACATCCAGGTTTTTATTTTAGCAATTTAGCTCCTCTAGAAGGTCAAGGAAGGCAGCCACCAACCTCAAACCACCAACCAGCTGCCAGTCGCCAGCCGCCTTCACACTACCACCACCTATTGATGTTCACACTTGAACTTTGATTTTTCTTACTTACAATTTGTGTATAAATAGGCAGCTAAGTTTATGCTATTAAGAGAGCAAGAGAGAGGGAGAGAGAGTGCAGTAGAATCAAAAGAAAGAGGGGTGGCAGCCATAAGAGAAGAAACACAAACTCTCCCCTTTACAAATCAGAAATCATGTATTCTTTCATCTTTAGGAGTAGTTGTTCAATAGATATGCAAGGCTAAGCTCGTTTTCTTGGTTGCAAGGACGCAAACACCTTTGGATTTCAAGAACTGTGAGATTTATTCTTCCATTTATTTTTAGTTTGTATTATGAATGAGTATGTTTGTTTTCCTATGCATATTTTCTATGATTGTTTATCTTAATTGCTAGAGCGAACTCTAAGTTATTATTGTGAACAATCTATTGCTAAGTTTGATATCAAAACCAGAGTTGTGGTATATAAACTTGTGAAGCAACTAAGCTTGATAATTATAGCGGAACTACGTTATTAAACTTAGGGAGAACATTCGATCAAAGCAACACAAGCTGACAACTTGGTTGTTAAGATTAATGAATTTATCTAGATCTTAAGGCTGCCATTAGAATAAATCATTAGTGCGGACACTGTGATTGTTTGTTGGTTAGGGTTAGTTATACAACGGATCTGTTAATTAACCAACGTTAAGAAAAGATAAAAATTCAGAATATAAACTGAAGTTTCATTTCAAGGATCGGTTCTGATTTCTGTAGGTGGATGTGTGCTTGCGACCAAGGTTTGTTTTCTTGATATATTTCAGTTTCAATTGATTTTGTTTGTTAGTGTAATTTCTACCATAGTTTAGATCATTGCAAATCAAACCCCCCCCAATTACATAACGTATAGCATAAAAATCTGAATTAAACCTTCCTCGTGGGATTGACTCCTTACTTGCTCTATACTATCTTGTGTGTTTTAAGCTAGGATAATTAATTTATGCGACCGCGACATCGCAACAGGCCCACTTATAATTGACCCAAATAAGTAATAATAACCCAAAGACTAAGAAGAAAATAAAGGCTATAGAAACAGTTCTTCCTCTAAACTGAAGGTTATAAAAACAGTCAAACCAAGATTGAAAAAAAATATCAGCAAGCCTTGCAAACATAGAAAAATAATACTAAGGTTTTTTTAACACCATTTTGCTGCAAGAGTGCGTGGTATGTATAGGTTGCTAACATGTAACAACTAGGCAAAAAATAAATTAGAAAATTAAAGAGTTGTTACAACAGTTAAAAAAAATAAAAGAATTGTTTGGGAATTAAAGAGTTGTTAGGATTTTGTGGCTGTTAGAAAATTAATTCCAAGTATTTAAAAAATTATGGTTTCAATAGACAAAAGGTTCAGAAAGTATAGGCGTTGCCTCGCGCGCGGAGAGGGGGGAATCAAAGGTTTTCCTCTTGCTCGGTTCAACCTAATGTGCGCGAGCCCATTATCCTTTCCTTGTTGGTTACTATATCATATCAAAATTCACTATATAAACACTAGATAAATGACTTATTTTTTCAACATGGGATAAAAACCTTTTGAAATAGTTTTTATTATTTACAACATCTTGACCCAAATATTCTGAATAAGTCCATTGAATGCATCTTTGAGATTTTTTACCCTTGATCTTGCGATTGGCCTAACTGGAATTTATAATAGATATCCTTTGGTGTAGTAAGATCGCATCATAAGCTCTTATATGGAAAAATCAACACATTATTTAATTTATTGGATCTTACCCAATCTTCCCCATTATAGTATGAACTAAAGAAGCATAAAAAAATGAATAAGCAAATGAAAGATATTTTGACAAAATTACTAATTATACATATGCTTAATCTATATGTTGTTCCTATAATTTTAACAAAAGAAAGGGATAATTTTTGAAGAATATGTGTGGAAAATAAAATTATTAATAAGATCACTATGAAGTATGAATTTTCTATTCTTAGAGTAAAAATATGCTTTATTATTTAGCAAGTTCAACTTGATTTATGAAAATTGATTTACATAATCAATATCATCAAATTTGTACAAGGCTGGTGATGAGTAGCAAAATACATTTAAAACTCAAGATGGATTGTATGAATGGTAAACTATGCCTTTTGATTTATCTAGTATGTCAAGAAATTTTATGCAAATATGACTCATATTTTGTAAAATTTTGTTAGCAAGTTTCTTGTAGTTTATTTTGATTTATAATAAGTCTAAGGAGGAGTATTTGAATCTCATTTTTACAATTTTTCTTTATTCTTAGGAAAGATAAGTTGTTTTTTAGTTTTTTTAAAATATATTTTATGGAACCTCAAGTGTGTTTTTTAGGCTTTATAGTTTTTTTCTTATAAAAAATTTCGACTTATCCTTAGAAAGTTAGATTTATTAAGGAGTGATTTATATCTTATACTGTTAGTGAGATGCCTATTTTTTCATGAATTAACTACTTTCTATAGGATATTTATTAAAATTCAACATTGTTATAATTTCTATAATGAATTACTTAAAAAAGGGAAGGGTTTAAATGGACACATGTAACTAAGAAAGCTTTGAGGAAATTAAGTTAAGGATAGATAAAGTGTGTGTGTCACATTATTTTTATTTTAATAAAGTTTTTGGGGTTGCTTGTGATACTTCTTATGATTAATGGTGGCGCTTTGGGTTAAGAATAACATCATATAACATTATTTAAAGAAAAATTCAATGAGTTTAAACATAATATTCAATTTATAATAAAGAACTTGATGTTGTAGTTTAGTCTCTTCGGTAGTAGTGGTATTATTTATTTTTTATAGGAATTTATGCTGTTTTCTTATCACTAAACATCATGACATTTAAATTCTCAAAACATCATTACTAACATATATTTTGTATGTTATTAGTGTTGAAATTATGATTTTTGACAGAATGAAAGATGACTACTTGATTTGTTTAAATTATTATCTATTTCTCAGGAAGTTAGTAATGATAATTTTCAATAATATGCTGATTTTATTATTGTGATGATTATTTGAATAGAGCTTCTAAGTTTTGAATTTCTTATTCTTTAAGAAGTGATCTCTTAAAAACATATCTTAGTGTATAAATAATCCATGTGTATAGATAATCTTCATGTTTAGGTGATACATATGATAAATCAATGTATAGCTCTTACAGTTTGTTATTCATTAGGACTCCATTACTGCTCTTACAGTTTGTTATTCATTAGGACTCAGTTACTGCAACAACTTGTATTCCTAAAGGATTAGTCTTCCTGCAACGTAGAGAATTCTGTTAGATTTGTATCTATATAAATGTCGTCTATTAATAATATAACCAAGCAATTCTCTTCCAAAAGCTTCAGCTCTATCATGGTATCAGAGCGTCTCTGATCCTTTACTCTCTTTTTTTCTCTTTTTCTTTCACTTCCTCTTCGGTTCTGTTTCTTCCTTCTTCCCATCACCATGTCAACTTCCATTCCTTCAAACACAGAAAACCATCATATCACCATAAACACAGCTGCTCAAGCTCCTCTCAAACTCACCTCCTCCAACTATTCTTCTTGGAAAATTCAATTTTAAACACTATTTATTGGCTACGATCTCCTTGGTTACATCGATGGCTCCAAGCCGTGTCCCTCACCAACCCTTGTAACAGATGATATTACTGTTCCTAATCCTGCCTATAGTCTCTGGGTAAGGCAAGATCAACTTCTCTTGAATGCCATTGTTGGCAGCCTTTCTCCTCCGCTTATTTCCTTTGTAGCCCGCACCACTTCTTCTCATGATGCTTGGCATGTTCTTGCCACAACATATGCCAAACCATCACGTGGACGTATTCGCCAGGTGAAAAACCAGTTAAAGAATCTCACAAAAGGTTCTATGAGTATCACAGATTTTGTCTACTTCATTAAAGCAAGATCTGACGAACTTGCTGTTCTTGGTGCTCCTATGGATACTGATGATCTTACTGAACAAATCCTTGATGGTTTAGATAAAGATTACACAGAACTTGTTCGGGTTGTCCAAGCTCGCGAAGCTGCTATCTCCTTTGATGAACTCCATGAGAAACTTCTCTTGTTTGAAGCATCACTTCAAACACGGTCACAATCCTCTCGTCTTGGTCCTATTACTGCCAACTCTTTCACCAAAAACACAAGCAACAATAATTGGCGACCCTCAAAAACCAACTGGCGACCATTTTCTTCTAATATTGGGAACAATCTCCGTTCCTCATCTACTGCCCACTTTCACCCTGCTATGTTTCCCAATCAGGTTCGCAATAATCGTTTGCCTGCACGTCCTTATTTGGGCCATTGCCAGATGTGTGGCACTCAAGGGCACACTACTAAACGCTGTCCTTCTTTTCAATTAGTTCCTGTTCATGGCTCTAACTCTGCCAGCTCTTCCAATGGTATGCCATCCCCCTGGACTCCTCAAGCCAATTTTTCTTCTTCATCACCATCCACCGCTGCGTCATGGTTACTGGATAGTGGTGCTTCCCATCATGTTACTGCCGACCTCAATAATCTTTCCCTCCATACACCATATACTGGTCATGATGATGTTATGCTAGGCGATGGTACCAACCTTCCCATAAGTCACACTGGTTTAGTATCCCTTCCCACATCTAACTCTTCTTTCCACTTACAAGATGTTTTGTGTGTTCCACAAATGCAAAAAAATTTAATATCTATTGCATTATTCTGTATCACCAACAATGTGTCGATTGAACTTTTTCCTCATTGTTTTCATATGAAGGACCTACAAACGGGGGACATTCTTCTGCAGGGCGGCACTAAGGATGGTATTTATGAATGGCCAGTTGCGACCTCTTCTACTCCTCCCATTCTAGCCTTCTCTGCTGTCAAAACAATAATGTCTATTTGGCACCAGCGCCTTGGTCATCCAGCCTCCACAATTCTTAAACATATCATGTCCTTCTATCATTTAAATTTTTCTTCTCAAAAGAATTTTTGTTGCGATGCTTGCTTAAGTAATAAAAGTCATAAACAACCATTTTCTGTGTCTACTTTGCACACTACGCGTCCTCTTCAAGTTGTATTTTCAGATGTTTGGACTTCTCCTGTTATTTCACATGATGGTTATAAATACTATGTTATTTTTGTTGATCATTTTACAAAATACATTTGGTTTTATCCATTAAAACGCAAATCTGATGTCCAAATAGTGTTTCGACGCTATAAAGCAATTGTTGAAAAATATTTTCAACAAACCATTATTTCTCTTTATTCTGATAATGGTGGTGAATATATTGCTCTCAAACCATTTCTTTCTGAACATGGAATTAGTCATCTCACATCCCCACCACATACACCTGAACATAATGGTTATTCTGAAAGGCGACATCTTCACATTGTCGAAACTGGTCTTGCCCTTCTTTCTCATGCTTTAATTCCTACTACTTTTTGGACTTATGCCTTCACCACTGCCGTTTACCTAATTAACAAGATGCCTACTCCCACATTGAACATGTCTTCACCATATGAGTCGATTTTTCACAAGAGCCCTAATTTTTCTAAACTTAAAGTGTTTGGTTGTTTATGTTATCCTTGGTTGGGTCCATATGCATCTCATAAACTTAAGTTGAAATCTCAACCCTGTGTTTTTCTTGGATACTCCCTTTTCTCAAAGTGCATATCTATGCCTTGACAAATCCAATAATAAGCTACATGTTTCACGGCATGTACAATTTGTTGAGTCAGTTTTTCCTTATAAATCTTATCCTACTGCACCTTTAAATCTTCCTTCCCCTGTTTCTGACTGGATGAAGACCTATTTCTGTCTCATCTCAAGCCCCACAACAACTGGCTCTTTCTGCTCCTTCCTCACAATGCCATGCAGATGCATCTCCTCCTATGGTCTCTTCATCAAGTCCTTCAACCCATGTCGGAGCAATCCCTTCCATCATATCTACTTCCCAGGTAACTGCTTCATCCTCTCACCATAATCCTTCACTTCAAGATCCATCTCTACCTGTTCCACCACCACCACAACATTCCCTACACCCCATGATCACTCGGTCCCGGAATAATATCCAAAAACCAATCCAGAAACTTAGTCTTCACACTACTAAACCGGTCATCTCTCCAACAGAACCTTCCACCCTCTCTCAGGCACTTAAAGATCCAAACTGGCGAGCTGTTATGTCTGAGGAATATGATGCTTTAGTATGCAATGGCACATGGGAACTTGTTCCTCCTGATGGTATCACTAACATTGTTGGTTGCAGGTGGGTTTACCGCATTAAAAGACTTTCTGATGGATCCATCAACAGATTTAAAGCACGGCTGGTTGCCAAAGGTTTCCACCAGCGTCCCGGTGTAGACTATCATGAGACTTTCAGCCCCGTTGTGAAGCCAATCACTGTCCGCTTGGTACTCAGTCTTGCTGTCAGCCGCGGATGGTCACTTAAACAACTGGATATCAACAATGCTTTCCTTCAAGGTCATCTCTCTGAAACCGTTTACATGGTGCAACCTCCTGGATTTGTTGATCGTGACAAACCGTCATTTGTCTGCAAACTTCACAAGGCCATTTATGGACTCAAACAGGCGCCCCGGGCTTGGTATCATGAATTGCGCACATTTCTGTTGGCTTCTGGTTTCTGTAATTCCCACTCTGATCCTTCTCTGTTCACATTTCACAGTGCTCAGCATGTTCTGTTTTTGTTGGTTTACGTGGATGACATCATTGTCATAGGAAGTAGTGACACAATTATATCATTTTTTGTTTCCAAACTTGCCAAATGTTTTTCTTTTAAGGATCTTGGCAATCTGTCCTACTTCTTGGGTGTTGAAGTTCTTCCTCACAAACATGGTATTCTACTCTCTCAACGCAGGTACATTACTGACCTGCTAACTCGTCTCAACATGTTGGACGCAAAACCAGTGCTCACTCCGATTCCAAGCTCTGCCTCTGCTATCTCATTACTATCTGGCTCACCGTTACAGAATCCCATAATTTATCGTGAAGTGGTAGGGAGTCTTCAGTATCTTTCACTTACAAGACCAGATGTGTCCTTTACTATGAACAACTGTCTCAATTCATGCACAACCTAACCGATGATCACTGGATTCTTGTTAAACGAATTCTGCGATACCTTGTTGGTACACTAAACAAAGGCCTTCTTCTGCACCGTGACTCGCCCTCCAATCTTCATGCCTTCACTGATCAACTTCATGCCTTTTCAGATGCCGATTGGGCTGGCAATAAAGATGATTATTCATCCACTAGTGCTTATCTAGTTTATCTTGGGAGTAATTTAATTTCTTGGAGTTCAAAGAAACAAAAGACCATTGCCAGGTTTTCAACAGAGGCTGAGTATCACTCCGTTGCTGCCACTGCTGCTGAACTCTGTTGGGTACAATCTCTACTTCATGAACTTGGTGTTGGTCTGTCTTCCTCACCTGTGATATACTGTGATAACATAAGAGCAACTCAATTAAGTTCCAATCCTATTTTTCATTCTCGCATGAAACATGTTGCAGTCGACTACCACTTCATTTGAGATCAAGTTCAATCTGGTCAGTTACGTGTAACTCACGTTTCATCTGCTGAGCAACTTGCAAACCTTCTGACCAAACCCCTGTCAACGTCTACATTTCAATTGTTTCGTGACAAGATTGGCCTCTCCGATCGTGGTCCATCTTGAGGGGGCATGATAAATCAATGTATAGCTCTTACAGTTTGTTATTCATTAGGACTCCATTACTGCTCTTACAGTTTGTTATTCATTAGGACTCCATTACTGCAACAACTTGTATTCCTAAAGGATTAGTCTTCCTACAACGTAGAGAATTCTGTTAGGTTTGTATCTATATAAATGTCGTCTATTAATAATATAACCAAGCAATTCTCTTCCAAAAGCTTCAGCTCTATCAACATATATGTGGTTTAACATGTCCTTCCAGTAGGGATAAAAGTATTTTCCTTATCAAGTATATATTTTATGAAATATTATTAAAAAGAAATGTTTCTAGAATTATTTCTCATTGTCATACTTGTCAATTAACTAAGGCAAAGAAGCAAAACTCTAGTTTGTATACTTCTCTTATTCTACGTAGTCATTAGAACGATATGAGTATGCATTTTGTTCTTGATTTGCCTAAAATAGTTCGGTATGACTTTATTTTTGTTGTGATTGATAAGTTTTTTTAAATGATATATATTTTATTTTTAATAATAATAGTTTTTTCAAAATTGATTTTCAAAGAAGTTAAATCGTATGGTTTTCCTTTTTTCTCTTGTATATGATAGGGATGTTACAATTATTAATTGTTTTTTTTAATATTGTAGAATTGTTTATAAATATGTGGAAATTATCTTCTACTTTTCATCCATAAATTAAGAAACAAATTGGGATAGTTAATCAAAGTTTTATGATAGGCTTAGCTGTCTTATTGGAAAGAAATATGGTAACTTGGATTTATTTTTACCTATTGTAGAATTCATTTGTAATGTCTTTGTTAATCATTGAATTGGTCAAAGCTATTTTTTAAAAAAAAAAAATTACTCATGGTTATTCTCCTCGCTTACCTGCTTTTCCACATGCTATTCACATTTTTGCATCTACTAAATGTTTTGTTAAGTTGCACATATGTCATTTATATGCTAAGATTAGGTGAAATATAACATTAAATGATGAAAATTATAAACATGATGTTAACATGAATCATTAAAAGAAAAAAAATTCGTTAAGGTTGCTTTTTTTCGTGATTGTATTCATTTTGAAAGGTTTTCTAAAAACGTTTTGAAGAAAATCTATACTTGGGCATTTATCTTCTTTTATTTTGCATAAACTTTATTTCAATGCTTATTTACTAAGGCACTTTTGACCCTCCTATTTTTTCTTGTTAGTGTTTTTGCAAGTAATCATGTTTCTAAAATACCGTTGTATCATAATCTAAGGATTAGATTGGGTTTGTGTTGCATGATGATAACCTTGCATCTTTTTGTGATGGCTATCTATGTCATTTTAATGCTACATAGATTTTAGAATATGAATTCCTTTTTTGGATCCCAACCTTTTGGACTTTCATCTTTGGATAACTATTTGACAACAAGCTATGAATCTAGATAATAAATTTATTAAAATTAATTATTTTAGCTTTCTAGTTTTGTTATAAATTGTATTTTATTTGATTTTCTATAAATAAACACACTAGGAAGATAGTCGATTCAATGTAATATTTTTTATTAAAAAAAATATAAGCTTTGTCTAAGTTTCTATGTGTGTTTCTTATTTTGGTTAACTTAAATTTAAGTATATCTATCCTGATTTGATGATCTTGTTGCAATTCTGTACCAATTCCCTTTGCTTTAAACCAAAAGCAAATTAATTTATAATGGAGCCCACTATTTTCTAAAGCAAGAGTATAATTTTCTTAAACCATGCTAGCTAATTCCTAAACACTACTTTCAACTTACAACCTATCATAACACAACATAACATAATAACTAAAACATACTATCATAAATCAATACTAACACATTCTAAGTGTTGCACAAGAAAATTGGTAAGGGATTGAAGCATACATTACAAGAAAACATTGAATTTGGGATCGAAAATTGGGTTTAGAACATGACTAATTTGATCACAAAATACTTTTGCAAATGATTTGCAAAATTTGCTGTAATAACAAACTTATCATGAAAAAAACTTGGTGACTTAAAACTAGTCTCAAATATGTGATCAACATTTGTGGTCCCAAAAAGTTTTCAGAACTATTAGTAAATTTTTCACTGAATCAGAACTAGGGAAAATTTATTCATTCTTGCAGTTACTATAGAAAATGTTTTTATTAATAGAAATAAATTTTTTTTTTCAAAACATATATTTTATTTTTTCTTGTTTCTTTAAAAAAAACCCAGAAATTGTCCAAATTCCCCACATTAAAAAATAAAGTCATTCAATATCTCATATTCATTTCCTCAAATTGTCCGCCAAACAAAGCTATAAATTTTCAATTATGGATAATTTGTAATTCATAAACACACTTTCCCAATTTTTCATTAGGATTTTTTAAATTAAATAAAATAAATTAGAGTACAACTAACTATAAAACAAAATTTTTTAAGTAAACTAAAAAAATAAAAGATCTTAATAGTATCATTCTAAGCTGTGTCATGAATCAAAAGGAAACAAATCATTTTGTTTTGAGGGAGAAATCTTTTTTTTAGAAAAATAAGCATGGAATTAATTAGCTAAACTTATGAAATAATTTTTCATTACATTCCTATATTTTAGAGTAAAGTGAATTAAGGTAAAAATATTTTCTTGTGACAAAATACCATGGCATAAGCAAAGTTTTAAAAAAATTTGCAAGGTAGGAGATCTCCTTGGTCTAAAGATAGTTTACTAATATAGGAGGTTTTGATCAATGAATTTATTATATTTAGACCACATGCAAAGTCTAATTAGTTATGTTTTTGGACCAGATAAATAGGTTCAAACCTAAAAACATGTCTAACAAAAATAAACATAAATTTTGATATAATCATTGAAGTGCTGGCTATAACTAGATGAGGTTAGGAAGGCCTTCAAATTAGACTTATAGAGATAGGTTGTAAAACTAACCCATCAATTAGAAAAAAGAGACTTGAAGAATTGTACAGAGAGTGATTACAGATCCATAGCCATTATTGAGAATCCATTTCAGAGGTGTGAGCAAAGAAGACAATATATATATTTGATCATGATGAATATGTCATAAAGACTTAGGGTTTGGGTTCATATTACCAGAGTTTATAGGTACCCTATAAGTAGAAGAGTTTATTGATTTGTTACATGAAGTAGAGGGAATTATTTAGTACAAGAAAGTCCCAAAATAAGTGGTAAACCAAGGATTAGTGACTAGAAAAAGATTAAGAAGAAGATGAAGGGACATTTCCTTCATTTTAACTACACATACACCTTGTACAAAAGAATCCATACATTGAGACAAGGAACAATATTTATTATGAGTGCACTAATGATTTCTATAAGCTAGTGACTCGTTGCTTGAGTGGATGATGATAATCCATAAAAGAAATGATTTGTTTATATTTATTGTAGATGGTTTTAAAAACATATTAAACAGATCTAATTATGGAGAAACGACAATTTAGGGCAGCCAATAAAGTATGCTAGGTGATAAGAAGATTAAGGGAGTGCATGTCAATGATAAGAGGACAACCACTCAACTTAAACCTACTCTCTACTAGACCACAAGTTAGGGTTTGGTTATGGTTCTAAAGTTTAGTTTTATAGGTGTGGTGAGAAAGAACATCATTCCATTAAGTGTCATGAAGTAAAGAGTCACTTAGGCAATAATCTATTAATAAAAGAGCTTGATAAAATTCATGCAATATTTTGTTTTTAATGATTCAAATAATGAGGAGTTTCTGTATAAAGATGATAATGTTATCTTAGTCATCTAAAAGAGTTAACTAACATCTAATGTGAATCAAGTGAAGATTGGTTACGCACTAACATCTTTTATTTAACATGTATAATTAAAAATAAGGTATGCAACTTGATGATCGATAATGACAGTTCAGAGAATATAGTATTGACAGAGATGGTAAAAAAATTGTATCTCAAAATAGACAATCACCTTAAACCCTATAAACTTATATAGTTAAAGTGATACAATGAGGTAATCAAGGACAAATAATTTTTTATTACATTTTTCTTAGGTAGAAAGATATTATGATAATGTTTGTTTTGATGTAATATCTATGGATGCATGTCATATATTATTAGGCAAGCCTTGATAATGTAATAACAATATAATGCATAACGGACAATGCAACATATACACCCTCAGTATAAAAAGGAAGCGTATCACTTTAGTGCGTATATAAGAGGGGGTAGTTATTAAAGTTGAATTAAGCAAGGGCCCACTCTAAAAAAAATTCATCATGTTAAGAGTTTACATGGTCTGAAGTCCTTTTATAAATAGTTCATCCACAACTTTAGTGTCTTCATTGCATCTATTATTAAATGCTTTAAGAAGCATACTTTTTATTGAATGAAATAAGTAACTTCTAGTTATTCAAGTGGAAAATGACTGAAGCTTTTGTATTAACCTCATTGATTTTGACAAGTTATTTGAGGTTAATTTTCATGTCTATAGTTTAGGTAATAAATGATTCCTTACTCAATATGGACGCATTATGATGTTTTTTAGTGAAAATTCTCTAGCTCCATGAAGAATCACTCTAATTATGATCTGGAGTTTTATGTCATTGTTTAAACATTGAAGCATTAGGGACGCTACCTAGTCTAGAAAGAGTTTATACTCATTATTGATAATGAGATGTGAATGTACATCAATAGGCAATATAAATTGAGTTACTGACATACCAATTGGGCATCTTTCTTCCAATAGTTCATCTTTTTCTTAAGGCACCAGTTTTGTAGCCTTAATAAAATAGCTAATGAACTAAGTAGACGAGTTGTTCTCTTTAGCACTATGCATACTCAAGTGTTCAGATTTGATACTTTTCCAGAATTGTACTTAAGAGACCTATCTTTTAGATAGATTTATATTGACTTGGCTAATGAAGGTTGAAAGATGTAAGAAGCTTAAGAGAGGGGGAGTGATGAATCAAGGCTTTATTAAAAATTATAACACTTTAAAAATTATTTTTAATTTCTTAAAGTATGTTGAAACTCAACAAGTAATATCAATGAGCATAATTAAAGAGATAAAGGAAGAGAGAGAGACCAAACCCAATTAAGTATTCATTATCACACATGGTCTTTTCAGCAGGCAAGACCAAACTAATTACATAATTTTTTTCAAGCTTAATATTAAACCTAATCCTCTTACAAGCTAAAGATAAAAACATATCTCAATCTTTTTCAGGTTTCAAGATTAAACTCAATCCTTTTACGAGCTAAGGATCAAACCTATCACCTAATCTTTTTATGGGTTCAATATTATAAAAATCTTATACAAAAAATTTTCAAGGATCAAGATTGAAAAACTCACACAATCTTTTTCAAGGAAAAGACTAAAATCTCTCTTTGGCTTACAACCTCTTAATTAATCAAATGGTTTCATGTTCCACTTACACTTTTACAAATGGTTTATCTCTCACAAGAGAATAATCACACCTTACCTAAAAGAAGATTATAAAGATTAAACTCAAGTTTTTATAGGAATGTAATCCTGTTCACAAAGGTGAAAGAGTGATTTTGATGTAATAAAATCCAATTTTTTTCAAAAAATACAAGAGAATAATCAAAGCATTTTATAATGAGAAATATCAAATCATCAAGATGTAAGATTGAAGAGTTAAATTCTTGAGTTCTTACATGAATTCAATTTTAAGCTTGTAAGGTGTAGGAGTGTAAGAGAGTTTTTATCTTTGATCAATGAATGAATTTATAGTAAAAAATCCAAACTAATGGTTAGTAATTAAAGGAAAAGAGATAAGTAATTTTTTTCTCTTCCAAGTTTTCTTTCTCTCCATAAGAAACAACTATAACACATTTTTTAAGAGAAAATGAGTTGTTACTAGACAACTTAAGTATTAAGTACTCTTCTCTCAAAATTACAAATTTTCCACCTTAGATAATAATAAATAAAAGGTATAAAAACCCATGTGAAAAAGAGTTTTAGCTTACAAGTGGAAATTAAAATATTTTGTAGTGCAAAAACACACAATAAAGTTCATGCTCTTCATTTAAGTGAAAATACCAAAATATATGATGAAATAATTTTCATAAGGTATATTTCACTATGTGATATTTTGTACACTTAACATATTTTTGGATGAAAACTTAGCAATAAAATATTTTAGAATGAAACTTATTTTTGTGATTCCAAATTAAATTCTATAAAGACTTAATTACATAAAGATATGAGCTTGAGAATCTTTAAGTCAAGTTTAAATCCAAGAAATCCATAACTTCAATTTGATGTAGAATAATTCCTATAACAATAATACTTTGACATACATATTAAATAAAATAATATATTGTTATCATCAAAATAAATAATCCATAGGTGATTAGAAACCTTTTGGCTAACAAAGATAAGTATGGTGACTTTGTACTTGTGGATGATTTTTTTATTTCATGGTGTGTAATTGTGTATTATTAACTATTCTTTATGTTAACACATCATTTATAAGATGCATTGTGAGGTTCACTTTGGATGTGATAAAATATTAGCATTGATTTTATTTAACTACTATTAACCTAAATTGTTGGGTGAAGTATCAGGATTCGGGAAAAGGTGTACCTATTAGTGGTCCAAAGATTATTTAACCAATGATGAATTGTACACTCCCTTGCTTGTACCTATGCTTCTTAGTTGGATGTTAGTATGCTTTGCAACCAATGGGGTATGAATTCAATCCTTGAGGTGATAGACAAGTTCTCTAAGATGGTTCACTTTATTCTTTGTAGGAAAACCATGAATGCTTTCGAGGTGGTTTGTTAACATGAGATTTCTAGGTCCATTACCTCTAACTAGGATTCCAAGTTAATGAGAAACTTCTGAAGAGTTTGTGGGAAGGGGGGGTAAGTTAGGAAATTAGTTTAATTTTAGTAGCGCTCACCATACTTAAACAAATGGACAAACATAAATGGTGAATTCTAGCTTATTTAAGGAGCTTAACGAGAAACAAGCCAAAGTAATATGATTTAGCCATATCACAAGCGGAGTTTGCGTATAACAGGTCAAGAAACTTCATTACTCAATTGAGTCTTTTTGAAATTGTTTATAGACAAAATCCATTAGGTGTGCTTGGGTTAACACATATTTCTCATATTGTACATATGGGTGTTTAAGCTGATGATATGATAAAATATGGTTAAGCAAACAATTTTTTACAGTAATACCGAATACAAGGCCCATGTAGATAATAATCATAAAAGGCTCACTTTTAAGGTTGATGACTTGCTATGGTAGTGCTTATTTATGATAGATTTCTTAAGGGGAGTATAACATGCTTTGAGAGGTGAATATTAATCCTTGAAAAATGCTATAAAAGATCAATGATAATGCATATTGACTTCATCTTCCAAGAAATTTGAAGACCGTTAATGTTTTTAATGTGCAATATTTATCAATATGTCTAGTGAATGACTAGAACTCGAGGATGAGTTCTCTTCAACTTATAAAGACTAATACATGAGGTTTTGATCAATCAGTTATGGATCTATTGTATTTGGATCTTGTCAAAAGCCTAACATATATATAAGAGAACTATATATTTAGACCATATGGATAGGTATAGGCACAAGAAGAGGCCTGGTTATGCAAACGATATGTCTGAAAAAAAATGTAGCATAATTATTTATTTGATAGTTAGATTAATTTTAAATTTTTCAAGAGATTCTACAAGCCTAGTTCTATGTTAGGTCTATTCGTTATAACTAGTCGATGTCTAGAAGACCTTCAAATTAGGCTTACAAGATGATGTTTTTCTCAATTATTTTATTTTCCAATTTAATTTTAGAGTTTATTTTTATTTTCAGATGGACTTAAATTTTCTTTGCAAGGTTGGTTTCAGTTGAGAATAATAGAATGTGTTGGGTTGTGCCTTAGCCAACCTTCCTATTTATATATATGTGGCAGAACACGGCAGTAACTGTAGGGATTACAACATTGGAATAATCCTATATTATTTTCCTATTCTGATATATACAAGCTATACATTCTATAATATGCCCCCTCAAGCTGAGGGTGGGGGATCAACTCGAAGCTTGAACCGAAAAGCAGTAAAGGATACAACAGGAAGCGGTTTAGTAAAGATATCGGCAAGTTGATCCCGAAAGGAAACAAAACTAATCCGAATCTCTTTCTTGGCAACGCGGTCACGGACAAAGTGATAATCCACTTTAACATGCTTAGTACGAACATGGAAGATAGGATTGGCTGAGAGATAGGTAGAACCAAGATTATCATACCAAATGGTAGGAGCAGAAACTGAAGGAACCTGGAGATCTGTTAACAAGTATTGAAGCCAAATGACTTCAGCGGTACCATCAGCAAGAGCTTTATACTCAGCCTCAGTAAAGGAGCGAGCAACTGTGCATTGCTTGCCGGATTTACAAGAAATCGGCGTCTGACCAAAAAAGACAAGATAGCCACCCGTAGACTTGCGATCATCAATACTACCAGCCTAATCTGTATCTGTAAAGCCATGTAGAGCAAAAGAGGAGCCTCGAGTGATATGAAAACCATAAGATGCCGTACCTTTAAGATAGCGTAGAATACGCTTAACAGTGGCCCAATGAGAATCTGTAGGAGCATACATAAACTGACAGACTTTGTTAACAGCAAAGCATATATCCGGATGAGTGAAGGTAAGATATTGGAGAGCACCCATGATTTGATGAAATCATGTAGGATCAGAGAATGAGTGATCCGGTAATAGAGTGACTTTCGAAAGGGAGACTGAAGTATCAACGGGTTTACAGGAAGTCATACCAGCGCGGGTGAGGATGTCAAGAATATATTTATGTTGACGCAGCATTAAACCCATACCGGTAGACTGAACTTCAATACCCAAAAAGTAGTGAACAACACCTAAGTCACGACTCAGAGCTAAGTAACTGTATTAGATGATGAAGCATAGCAGAGTTGCTACCCGTAAGCAGAATATCATCAACATACACCAGGAGATAAAAGATATTAGTACCATCAGATAAAATAAACAGGGAGGTGTCAACCTTGGAAGAGCGGAAGTCGATGGAGAGCAAAAACTCACTTAGACGAGTGTACCATGCTCTCAGTGTCTATTTCAAACCATACAATAATTTATGCAATCTGCACACATGAGATGGAAGAGAAGAGTCAACAAAACCTGGAGGCTGTTTCATGTAGACCTCTTCTGTAAGAACACCATTGAGGAAGGCATTATGAATATCAAGCTGATGAATCTTCCAATTGCGCGAAACCGCGATAGAGAAAACCAATCAGACAGTGGCCTACTTAATAACTGGACTGAAGGTTTCAGAATAATCAATACCTTCCTACTGGGTAAAACCTCTAGCAATAAGGCACGCTTTATAGCGCTCAATACTACCATCAACACGACGTTTGATCCGATATACCCATCTACTGCCAACAACGTTCATAGAAGAATGAAATGGAACCAAAGACCAAGTGCGATTTGAGCGCAAAGCAGCGATCTCATCACGCATAGCATCATGCCAAACTGCATACCGATCAGCATCAAAGAATGCAAAAGGCTTAGAAGAGGGAGAATGCAGTACCCGTGTGGAGGCAGAGGTGGCGGCAGTGAAAGCAGCCAGATTTGCTGTCTTTGGCTGCCGCGATCTGAGAGTCATATGATGGCTGCTACGTGCTGGTGGAGACGCAGGGGAAGATGGTTGCAATGAGGAGACCTGTGGCAGCTGATGAGAAGATAAATCAACCATAAGTTGCAGACTTGCGGGAGAGGATGATGAAGAAGCAGCCTCTAGCGCAGGACTGTCAGCAGAGGAGGGGCTGTAGGCAGAGACCGAATCTGCAGGAATGCTGGCCAGGGTGGGCGAAGTAGAGGAAGGACTAGAGAGCGTCCCAAGATCATGAGGAGAGGAGACCAATGTCGAACTGAACTTACATCATAAGGGTTAGGTAAACAAGCATGTGATGATGGCTAAGGGATGGTTGGGGGCTGTGGTCGGGTGGCTGTTTGGAGTGGCAGAGCTAAGTGATGTGGGTTGTTTGGGTGGCTGGTGATGGGTGGTTTAACAAGTTTGGGAGGGTGACAGTAGCGGGTGGGATGGGGGTTATGGTGGAAACCTTTGCAATCTATTCAGAATTATCAAATGGAAACACATGTTCATGGAAACGGACATGACGGGAAATATAAATACGGTGAGATGCAATGTCAAAACATCGATAACCAAGATGGGAGGAACTACATCCAAAGAACACACATGGAGAGGAACGAAAATCCAATTTATGATTATTATATGGACGCAGAAAAGGAAAACAGAGACACCCAAAAGTACGCAGAAAATGATAATCAGGAGACCGGTGAAATAAACAATCAAACGAAGAGCGATGGGTAAGAATAGGAGTAGGCATGCGATTTATAAGATAAACAGAGGTTTTAAAAGCATAATTCCAAAATCAAAGGGGTGTTTTACATTGCCCTAAAAGAGTAAGACCTGTTTCCACAATATGCCTATGACGACGCTCTACTGTGCCATTTTGTTCATGAATGTGAGGACAAATCAGACGATGATGAATACCAACAGTCTGAAAAAAGGTGGATAATTTTCGGTATTCACCGCCCCAATCAGTTTGAACAGATTTTATTTTTTAATGAAAACTGACATTCAACGAGAGTCTGAAATTGATAAAAAACAGAGTAAACATCAGACTTGGCAACGAGAGGATAATACCATACATATTTAGTATAAGCATCAACAAAGATAACAAAATAACGATAGCCATCTGAAGAAAAAAAAGGAGCAGGGCCCCATACATCACTAAAAATTAATTCAAGCGGAGCAGAAGTTTTGTGACCCGTAGGTCCTAAAGACAAACGCGATGATTTTCCTAAAGGACAACTTTGACATTGAAAATTAAAACGTTTGTTGTTACAAATGATCTTATTTTTTGAGATTAACAATTGAAAAATACGTGTAGTAGGATAACCTAGTCGACGATGCCATAAATCGGCAGAGGCAGAAGTGCAGGGAGACCAATAGGCTTGAGGAACTGACGTGACAGAAGACTTGGTCAGGGCATAGAGACCATCTTTACTCTGACCTGAGAGAAGGACTTCATGGGTGTTGAGATCCTTGACATAAAACACACGAGGGTGAAATTCAAAATAAACATTATTATCAAGACAAAATTTCTGAACAAAGAGCAGAGGTTTCGTGATTGCAGGTAAATAAAGAGCATTAGATAAGGTGAAAGAACGATGTGGTGTATATATTTTTGTATGACCGAGAAGAGATATAGGGAGGCCCTTACCATCACCAACATGCAAATTATCATTACTAAGATACGGTTCTGAAGCAGTCATGGTAGCAAGATCAGGTGTGACGTGTTAATTGGCACCGGTATCCGGAAACCAATCAACAGAACCGGTTGAGGAGAGATTGCGCCACACCAGATTGACAGTAGACTGTTGGCCATAACCTTGCTGCTGGAATTGAGGACAGTGGGGAGCTGTTTGGCTGAAATTTTGAAACAGTTGGCAGCGTGGATTCTGCCCCCTATTGCGCTGCCAAGAGCCCTGCCATGAGCCCCGTCGACTATCACCGAAGGAGGAGTTCTGGAAGTTGCGGTGATCAGATCTGGGGCAAGCAAACCAGTTGCCTCTGCTGCTGGACTGGTTGGGATGCCAGCCACCATTGAAGCGGCCCCTGCTGCGGCCAGAATTGCCAAAGGTCTAGCGCTGGGCAACAAGAGCAGATGATGGAGTGCTGGGTGTGGGCAGCAAAGGAGCATGTATGGCAGCTGAAGATTTGTGAAGAAATTCATGCGTGAGGAGATGACTGTGAAGATCTGCATATGATAAAGGTTCGGCCTTGGTAATAAGACTTGTAACTAGGTCTTTAAACTCTCCCCGAAGACCACGAAACACATATAAATTGAAATCTTCAAGCGAAACTGGCCGACCAGCAGCGGCCAATTCATCAAATAAGGCCTTAGCTTTTTGCATAAATTGAGTTACTGATTCATCACCTTATCGAAGATCCTGAAGAGAGCCGTGAAGTTGCATAATACGAGAGTTGGAGGTGGAAGCGAGAGCTCGCTCAAGAGTGTGCCAAGCTGAAAAAGAGCTTTGACAGCCAACAACAAGATGCAAAACTTCCATAGATAGGGAGGAAAGAAGAGCACTTAGAATAAGTTGGTCATGTTGTTTCCAGCAAAGAAAGAGCGGATTTACCTGAAGAGAGATACCATCTCCGGCAAGAACATGTAAAGATGGACATGTGTTGGAGCCATCAACAAAACCAAAAACTCCTTGACCTAGGAGATACGGCAGCATCTGCATACGCCAATATAAATAATTGGTGTTCGTTAACTTGAGGGAGATGACTTGATGAGTGTGAGAGAGGGAGATAATGCTTGCGGCAGCAGAGACAACAGCTGCATCAGACATGGGCTGCAAGAGCATACGTTCACCAGCCATGGCAGAGGAGAAACCAGGTTGTGAGGCAGTAGAGGAGAGCAGAGGAGGCGCTGTAGGAGAAGAAGGCTGCACTGCCGAAGAAGAAGGCTGAACTGCTGGTACTGCAGAGGAAGAAGATGTATGTGGCGGCTGTTCCATTGAAGAAAGGGAGGTTGTGTTGCAGGGGAAGGTGTATGTTGGCTGTGGTAGGAAGGTTGCCGGCTGTGAGAAAAGTAGGTTAATTATTTTTAGGGTTTTGCGGCTCTGATACCAAGTTGAGAATAATAGAATGTGTTGGGTTGTGCCTTAGCCAACCTTTCTATTTGTATATATGCGGCAGAACACGGTAGTAACTGTAGGGATTATAATATTGGAATAATCCTATATTATTTTCCTATTCTGATATATACAAGCTATACATTCTATAATAGTTTCAAATTTATTTAAAGGGTTGTATCTTTTAAAACAAAATTATATTTTTCTTTTTGTTTAAATCTTAAACTTTGGTTTGGTTTCACACACACACACACACACACACACACATATATATATTAACAAGAAACTAATAAGTTTGTCCATTTATTATATTATGTATCCATTTCTTCTATTGCAAGGATTACTCTGCAATGTTATAAATAAAAAGAGAATTTAAACTTATTCTTTTGTTGGTTCATTAATGAACTAATTATATGTATCAAATTCTAGAGAGTGTAAACATGTTATAATTTCTAGAAATTTAAACGAGTTAACTTTACATTTCATATATCAATTTATTATGAATACGAGCGAGTCCATTTATCATGAACTCGGAGCGAAATTTGTATCTTATTGAAATTAGATAAGCTTAATTTGAGTACATTAAAACACAACTTCCCTTCCAAACCCAACTTGATAGTCACCATTATTATGATATTATAAAAGTAATATTAATCATATCATCAGAGCTAACCGATTATTTTAATTTAAATTAGTTCAACATGTGATTACTTGAATAAACACATGCAGGGAAATTAATAAAATGGTCTTTTATCGAACAAGCACAGCTTGGTAAAAGATTTGTTGGGAAAAGACAAGGCATCAAATGGTAACTATTCTTGTCATTTTCCAACACAAGGCATGATTTTGAATCACAATTATAATAACAACACAATTAAAAATAATAATTTTCTTTGAAGTATGTTTTTTTTCCAAAACTTTTTTAAATTATATTATTCTTCTACAACTTTCTTGGAAACTTGTCATTTTTCAAAAAAATTGAAAAGAAAAGGAGCTTAATACATGTTGTGACATTGAAGATGAAGAAAGTTTAGGAATGCCAAAATAAGAACAAGTAGTTTCTGAAAGAAGTTCGAGTCTAGCCCTGCCATTTTCGACAATCTGACCTGTCTGGTGTTCTGAAATAAACCAGTGTTCTGTTCACCCATGATAATATTAGAAACGTCCAGGATAATATCACAAGTAAAATTAAACAACTCAGAGTTACTTTGTTCGGATGGTAAAGACGCTTCTATATATCTCTGTATGGTAAATTAAGAGTCAAGACACTCCCTCCTCTCCCTTTTTAACCTGTTGGTAAAGAGTAAAGACACTCCCTCCTATCACTTTTTATTTTCCCAAGATTTCATACCATTTTATAAGGAATTCCTGTCGCTTTATAAAAGATTTCATACTTGATTTTGATAGATCCTGCATGCCACATGAGATGTTGTGATCACTGTTCATTCACAACTCTCAATTATCAGCTAATCACTAGGAAATGAAAAGCTAAAACAATCCAATCTCCAAAGCTTTTCCTTTCTGATTAATAGGATCATATATATTATTGTTATGATAATATAGAAGGAAAAGCAACAAACACTCTCTTTTCTCATCATGCCCTTTTTTACATTAGCTCTCAAGATATTTGACAAATATGGAATAGAATGAAACATAGCATACTACATGCTACTAAGTAGCATATAGCAAGTTAGATCGACGTCATGTGCAAATAAAGCTAAAACCCTAACCCTAACCCTAACTCTAACCCTACACACCGGAGAGGTCTAAAACTTGAGAGTGATCTCACTCCCATTGCTCTCTTCACAATCTTCTCTCAGAGCCGCCAGCCCTCTTCTCTCTCCACCATCATTTTCACCACTCTCGCCCTTCCAGCTGCTGCTTTCTGACTTGCCATCTTCAATGCTCTCAGACCTGTCCCTAGTGCCCCTGACATCCGACTCCGGGGAGCTATGGGCCTGTGAAGTGGGCTTGTACAAGTGGAGTTGGTGGTAGAGGGTGTGGTGGTGAAGTGGTGGTGGAGGTGTCGCAGCTGCAGTGTAGAAGTCTTGAGACACAGGTGGTGCAGCACAGAAGTGAGGTGGCGGTGCATGGGAAGCTTGGTGGGCGCCATAGAGGGTGGGCCCCCCACTATGAGCTGCTGCCGCTGCCGTGGCGTACTCAGGGGGGACCCATATGCCACCCAGGACCACAAGTTGTGGTGGTGGGGCTCCTGCTGCTTGTGGGCTTGGACTGGGTCGCCTTGTATGAAGCCTATATTTCTGTGTCACGAAGTAAAAAAGGACAAATAGAATTATATCATTGTCATCTGCAGTGTACTATTAACACTAATATATTCAAAGTATGCATTGAGTGCAGACTATGTTATGTCAGGTCAAAAGAAATTGTACAAAGCCTCTTTCATGCATGCTGCCAGAGCCTCACAAATCATAAGAGGAAAGACTACCAGAGAGAGAGAGCCGGGTACAAATATATACCTGCAGATGGCTTTTAACTTCATCATTGGTCAAACCGTCAACCTTCATGAGTTCCCTGATTTGTTTTGGGGTGGCCACTGTTTTCATGCATCAGTACCAGAAAAGAAATCAGGAAAATACCAGAGACAATAACATGTCACCCACCAATGATATATATAATTATGCAATGATAAAGATCGGTAACACCATGATGACAAACTTGACTATCACAAGATTTTGATTACCTTGAGAACCACCAAGCATATGAAGAGCATTGACAAATCTGCGGTGTAAGTCAGGCGACCAACATCTCCTTGCTTTTCTATGAGTCTGGGTGGTAGATGTAGTAGAAGCAGTTGCAGTGTTTGTTGCTTGGCCATCAGATGAAGAATTATTAACAGCTCCTTTTGCTTGCTCAATCACAACCCCACCATTGCCAATCTTATTACCAGAACTTTCTCTTTTTGGACAAGAAAATCCATTCTCAGCTTCTGAGCATTTTTTATGATCGAATTCCATGTGTTTATCAGTTGAAGAAAGAGCTAGGGTTGGGCTTGGACACAAGTTTCTTTCTTTTGAGAATGGAAGGAAAGCTCCTCCATTTCTTTGTTTGGTATCTAAGGCCAGCTTGGAACTAACATTGAATCCTATATCAGTTTGTTTTGGGGATGTCAATGTGGTCTGTGGTTTGGATTCATTGCTGTCTTGGCTCCAAAGTTGTGCTGTTGTCATCCAGTTTGCCTTATCAGAAATGTTTGTTGTCTTCTCTAGGGCTTCAGATGTTGGTGTTTTGAGAGGAATGAATTCTTCAAGAACTGGTGTGGGCACTTGATTTGCTCTATAGGCTTGTAGTTGCTGCCTCGACGTCTCCACAGCTGAGTTGAAAGATGGAAATTAGATATAGTCATTGGTGAATTACAATCTTCTAAACTATGAGGTGTTACATTCTTTTAACAAATTAAATATGTCAAAAATATGTTCAAAGGGACGAACTCAAGAAATAAAGTAACAAACATAGAAAGCTAACTCAAATTTATATAAAATAAAATGGATAAAAAAAAAGACTTGAATTAAAATGCTTCCATATGATGACATGAATATCTATCAAATTAATCTTCTGTGTGCACGTATATATATATATATATATATATATATATATATATATATATATATATAATCTTGAATCCATAGTTTCAGATCAGTAGTTATAACAAAAGCATCAAAAGCTTTCAAGAAAATAAATCCAGGCGATGTTATATATTTATATATATATATATACCATTGGTTAGAAGTTGCATGCAAAGGGGTAGCTCGCGTTTGAAAACATCTATCTTTAGCCTTTCTTCTTCAAGGAGAGAGAGAAACTCTTCAAGCTTTTGGGTCTGGTCATTCTGTTCTCCAAAAGATTTCAGTAGCATAGAATAGCTGTGGGGCTTGCAATCCAGGCTGAGTTCTGATGGAGATGCCATAGTTACTAATCTGTCTTTTCTCGCACAGCAAGGAAACTCTCTCTACTCAACAAGCCTTGGGTTGTTGTTAACGTTCATGCTACAATAGGAATAGCATATGCAGGAACAAACAACAGCAAAAGAGGGCGGGTGTTCGGACTCTTGCTTTCTAGGTTCTGAGTTTTCAAGTGGGTTGGAGAGAGAGAGAGAGATAAAGGGAGAGGCTGTTGTTTGTGAACACAAGGAGGATCGTCTTCTTTTTAGGGTTGAGTTCAAGAGGGAATAAAGTAGGGTTCGGAGAGAAAAGAAAAAGCTAGCAGGGGGGGCTAAAGAGCAATGGTAACTTCTTGCAAAGAGCAAAGTTAGAAAAAGCTAAAAATACGAGAGAGGTGGCTGAGGCTTTCTGAAACGGAAGAAGGAATCAGGAGTCTGACAGTAGAGGGGTCATGTGATTAGACCCTGGTTTTTGAAACCTTTAATTGGCATATAACTAGCAAGCAGGTCTTTGTACGAATTCAAATCGCCAATATAAAAGATGATTCTTCTTCTTACTGTTATCCTCCTTTTTCTTTATCTCTTTCCTTTTCTTATTTTTTTTTTTTCCTTTTTCCATTTTTCTATTTCGTTTTGAATTTGAGAGACTGTGTATGAGGACTAAGATTCTTCTCCTACTTTTAAAATCAAAACACCTGATCATCATCAATACTGCTGCTGGTTAGTCTTCAAAAGTTTCCTATGTGAAGTATTCTATCATCTGGTTTAATAAGCTTAATTAATGGGTGGGATTGAAAGATTTTTGAGATATCTCCCACGTGGCAATCATCTGGTGGCTTGGAACATCCTTCAGTAGGATCCATTCTCAGCTCTTCCAAGTTACTTTCAGTAAATAATGCCAAATGGGTCTAAAGTCATGTGTAGTAGTAGTGCATGCACAACAAGTTCAAAAGGAATGGATGGGATTGATTCGATGGTTAGGATCATCTTGATCATGTCTGGTGAAACCTCCTAAGCACCAACAAGTTGGTAGATGTCAGCCACGTGTATGGCAAGGAGTACTTGACAGCATCCTCACCGAAGTCGGTGGTTCTATACATCTTTGTTAGTGTGGTTAACCGTGTTAAGAGCTTTGATTTTATGCTTTTTTAGTGCATGACACCGCACTTACAAACGGGGAAGGAGCAAGAGGATATGTTCAAATGGGGTGCATAACTCTATCTATGGCTAAGCTGATCAGTATCGATCCACACCATGCATGCAACTTTCCTCTTGGTTTCAAAAGTTGCATAATTGCTCTAAATTTGAGTGCACTCAGCCGAGAAGAAAGAAGAGAATATGTAATCCAAAATGAAAAATTCATTCAACATAAAAAGAATATAATATTTTCCTATAAGGAAGGAATATCTTAGTACCAAATTCTACGACTCTAAATTAAGGGAAGGGAACACAACCCACAAAGCTTAAAGGGAAAATCCAACCCAAAAGAATAATAAAGGAGCCCTAAGAGGAGCCGGGAATCTTCTTCAGCTGTACCTAACTTTAATGAAGTGGGTAGGAGGCTAAGAAGATTCTCATTAAATATAGAATAGTTTTTGTGGGGTTACCAACAATTCCTTAACACTAGCTGGATCCGGGTTCGAATATTACGAGTCTTGAAAATGTATTCTCCCGTTTTCTTAATAAATTGTTCTATGATTTTCATGACTGTAAATACAGAAAAAACAAAAAACAGAGACTGTTTAAGTTCAATCTTTCTTTGTGTTTTATAAATATATATATTGAGGATGGATAATATTATTCAATGTAATTAGTGGTAGTGGCATCAATCTAGACTCGTCTGACATGAAGGGTTACGATTCAGGTTGCCAGGTGACCCGACCCGACCCGAATATCAGAGCAGAAAGGAAAAGATGGGCATGGAGTCACTAGAAAGAGATGCCTTTTCCATGAAAGATAAAGGTCAAAATAATCTCTCCTCAGCCTCCAGCGGTGTGAGAGAGAACTGCATCGAATTCCCTTAATCGGCAGAGGGAGAGAGAGAAATAATGATGGTTGGTCGCTTTCTAAAACCAGTCTTCTCGTACAAGACTCCAACCCTCGCCTTTTGTGCAGATTTTCTCCCTATCCCTCTCTCGCTCTGTATTATGAGATTCTCCTAGGGACACGTGTCGTGATATTCCTCCATATCGTCCTTGTGAATATCCCTTTTGTCCGCTGCCAAAAATTAAAATAACTAGGGAATATTCCGTCTCCTTCTTATTTTTCATTTTTAGATTAAAGCTGTCCAAAATCGACACCATGGTAGCTCCACTGTGAGAATTACAAATTATACTAATAAAAATCTAGATTTTTATTAGCTTTTCTTTTATATTTTTAGATTATAGTAATTCATAATAATTTTAAATTTTTTTTTCTTTTAATCGGAACCTTCTATAACTAATTTGATAACCAATTTGTTAAGAAAGACAAAAAAGCAACCCCTCCTGATTTAATTTTTCCATGACCAATATTAAATTCACACAAAATGTAATTTTTCTTCCACTTATCTTTTTTCTTCTTTTTCAGATAGTTTATGAAATTATAGTTTTGGTTTAAAAGTTCATTTGTTTTAATTTTTCAGTTCCTTTTAAGAGAGGAGAGAGAAAATTACAAAAATAACAACAATAAAAAGAGAAAATCATCAGTTGACTATATTCTGATGACTAAAAAGACCGACATTTGTCAAATAATCATATCAACCCAAAAATTTAAGCTGTTAGGTGAGACCCCAAGATATGATTTATATTATTCTCTAACACACCCCATCAAGTAAAAGCCCTTTGGGCTTGAAACTTGCACAGGCTCACATTACCTTGTGCTTAATTTTTATCAAATAAATGGGGATTGTGAGATTCGAACTCGTGACCGTTTGGTCATCAAGGCTCTGATACTATGTCAAATAACCATCTCAACCCAAAAACTTAAGCTGTTAGGTGAGGTCCCAAGATACGATTTATATTATTCTCTAACAACCTTGATGTCAATAAATTTTATTTGATGGGAGAGTCTCATTAAGGTATTTTTAAACCTTTATCATACCTGCAAAAATATATCGGGGTTGGAAGAGAAAATATTCATTGATTTGATTTTGTATTTTTAGAATAGTTTTGAAGTTTTTTAGATTGCTAAATTTATTTTTTTAGATTTTAAGAGTGTTTATTATGTGTTTTTAGCTGGAAATGAGTTAAGGTAAGGGTTTTTAGAAAAAACAAAAACAACCCCTCTTGATTTTTGGCCACCACAGTGGCGGCTGGATTCTAGGCAAACAAATTATGCATCTTTTTTTCCTTTAAAAAAAAAATCAAACGAATAGATTGTCTATCCCATAAACAAGAAAATAAATTAAAAGGCCTAGGCGTCACATGCCTGGATTTATTGTAAAGGCCTAGGGACACTGGGCCACCCAAGTTTGCAAGCATTTACTATTTTGTTTATTTTTTTAATTTCATCATTCAACGTTAGGTTTTTATCGAATTTTTTTATTGGTTTTTTATCTTAATTTAATCATTTGACATTTGATTGATTTTGAATTGGTCTTTGTAATTTGTTTTTTTTTCTATGGGGTTATTGCGGTCTCAAACAAAAGCCCCAACATTTGATTGACACTCTATTTTACTGGCATCTATTTTTGTTTTCATATAATTAAATAAAAATTAGTTTTAGAAAAATAAAATTATTAAATTTAGTAGAGTTGATGACTTGGATTGTGTGTATGGCGAGTTAACTTAGGTTGATTGGAAATTGACATTTATAATTTGTTTTTGGTTTACTTTTTACGGGGTTATCACAATCTCAAATAAACATACCAAAATTGAATTGATACTCACTTTTGCAAGCTTCTATTTGTGTTATCATATAATGAAATAAAAAATTAGTAAGAACAACTATCAAAATTCAGTGGAGTTTGTGACCCAAATTAAGCCGTAAAACCAGGGACGATCTAGTATGTCGCTGTCTTAATATTTTTTAAAAAAGATATAATCTTGAATTTATTTTAAATTAAAACCATGTCTTTATTAGTTTTCTGGGTTTTCTTTAGACCCGTCAAGATGTCAGGGGTCATGTTGAGGCAACTTGAATAAGATTTAATTTGAAACCTGCTTTAAAAACGAAGTCAGGTCTAGAGATTTCAAAATTGATCTTAGTTCGGTATAATGAATTTGTCAAAGAGTTTTGGACATTCAGTATTTACATTCAAATGTTTTTTTACATACCTGTAATATAACATGGACAAATTATCTAGTTAATAAAACTAAAAAAACGATGAATTCACTTTTCACTATAATAGTACTCTTTTATTTTTTTATTTGTTTTCAATTTTATACTTTAATATTAGGTTTACCGAGGATTGAGCTTTATAATTTATTTTAATTTTTTTTCTATATGGTTATCTCTCACGACCTAAGTCACGAGACTCGATTTTCTTAGTTCTTTTTCTTAATTGAATTTTTTAAAATTTTATCATTTACCATTGAGTTGAATTGGAATTGGCTTCGTGATTTGTTTTGATTTTCTTTATATGAGGTTATCTTGGGATCCTTACTCAAGTTTTGGGTTCAGTATGTTAACTCGAGTTGTCTTAGGTCATTTTTTGTGTTTTTTTTTTATTGATTTTTTATCCAATTTCATTCTTCAACTTTGGATTCATTCGGAATTGAATTTTATAATTTATATTTAGTTTCTTTTTATAAGATTATCTCAGTCTCATAACTCAAATCGTGGTTTTGGTAGGTTAACCCTAATTGTTTTTTGGTCTTTTTTTAATTGATTGTTTTTTTAGTTTCATCTTTCAATATTAGCTTAATTGAAAATTAGACTTTACAATTTATTTTAATATGTTTTTTTATGGGGTTATACGGTCTTATGATCAGAGGTGTGCATTTGGCATGTTTATTTTGGTCAATACAATATCATCTCAATATTTAAAAAAAGATGTCGTCCTTGAATTGTTTTAGTCAAACTATATTTTTACTAAGTTGTTTTTGAACTTATCAAGTTGATTAAGTCATAATAGGCCAACCTTTATACAATTTATTTTTTTCTACTAAAAAACACATTAACTTTGTCTAAATATTTTTGACGTTAAAAAAACAATTTCATTCAACCTGTAACACAAGACAATGATCTAATGACCTATTCAATTTATATTGATGGATTAATGTGATTTGGAGAAATCAATGTAACAAGGTCTTCTTTCTTTTAGGTTGGATGGTGTTATAGGTTTGATATTAGACCACAAGCTTAAGTTATAAAATTGAGAATGAAAATCAAAGTACAACATGTAAAATAAGCCTTCTTCAAGGGCTCTTTAATGCTTAAGTAGTTAGCCCAAATAATTTGATATATAAGATCTAGTAGATAATGATTTTTTATAATGTGTGAGTTAATAGTAGATATTATAGGTGATACATTTTCTATTATTTATACTTAAGGAATGCGATTTTGTTAACCTGATTATTAAAGGCTTATGGATCATTCCTGACCTCTATTTGTGGTAGGTCCGTCTATGATAACTGGAGATTTGTTTGTAGGTGTTAAGAAAAGACATTACCTTTAGTACAACTGTCGTCTGGATTGTTCTTTTTGCATAAGATGGAAAAAGATGAAGGCACCATGTGTTCTTTACAATAGGCAGGTAAGATATCATCATAATAGCTAATTGTATGCTATAAAGGCCCATGTGCCCCTCGTAGTAATTTCAACCATTTAGGGAAGGGACATCTTGGGTCTAAATTAGGCACCTTTTATTATCGATATGTCTAGAAACAAAGCTTTAGAGTGAGCTTATTCTTTATTGGGCCAACTTTGAGTTATGGATTTTTTCATTTTAGTTGCCTTTTTTTAAAACTCTCTTAATGTTTTTTTATATGTCAAAGACTTATTAGTGCTTGTCAGTGGATTTTTACCACATATTTCTATGGCTTGTATTCGTTCACTATGGACTATAAATAGGGTTGTTTTTTTCTCCTCTTCTACAACAAGATTAGAATTCTCTTCAACTATTCTGGTTGGATTCTAGCAATCCTTGGCATAATGACCCATCTTCTCACAATTGTAACATTTAACTTTTATTTTCTCAAACCTAGGTTTTGAATTGTCACTGTTAGTTGAACTGGTCGACCAGTTGACTTGTTGAGGTTGTCTCGGCCTCCTCTTCCTCTGCCTTATCCACGTCCTTTACGTCTATCCAGAACCATCTTGCTTCTTTTTTTAATGGTGTTTTGAAAAGAGTGTTTGTGTACCCACGTCTTCTTGAATGTTATTGATTATTTCTTCGTGGGCTTGTAGTTTTCCTATGAGTCCTTAAATAGTCAAAAGTCCATATTTTGCAATTATTTTATCGTGACCACAAAATAATAGAACTTCTTTTTCAACGAGCGTAGAATCTTTTCTACCACATGTGTTTCCTCTATCTTCTCCTCATATATGTTCATTTGATTGTATATAGCCAATACTATAGCAAAGTAATATGAAATACTCTTCAATTCAAGCATATATAGCTTTTCAAAGTCACCTTATAACTTTTATATGTGTACCTTTCTGATAATGCAAGCTCCTTAGTTTGATTGTTGCAAAACTTATCAAGCGTGCTTGGTGATGGTTGTATTAGCCACTATCTCAAAAGTGACATCATGCAAACATCGGTGGATGATTACAATTTCTTGTTGATCCTTTTATTTGTGCCTTTTACACGGCCTTCCTTTGCGCTAAAGTCAACGTTAGTTCTTCTATAGGCTCCTCAAAAACTTTTTCAATTGTTCCCCACACATCATAGGTGCCTAGCCAAGTTTTCATATGAATACATCAAATTTGATCATTGTCCTTTGCCAAATAAGGATATTAAGTGGGAAGTTTGTATTGGTCATGTCAAACAATCAAACACAAGCATCACTTGTTGGAAGAAAATTAGAATGGTATGAGTTTATGGACCACCATGCAATAAGCAAAAGCTGGTGAACAAGAAGAAGATTTGAGAGGAAGGCAATCTTATTAAGTTTTTTTCTCTTGTGTATTTCTATTTATACTTATTTTTATGCTTCTAATTACAAGTCTATTTATAGGCTTCAAGTACTAGACAAACAAGGAATTAAACTACACAAAGAAAATTCTAATTTGAATAGGAAACGTATTATGCCGACTTAACCAATCAATTGTTTTCTGAACTGGTCAATCAATTTATTTAATTTAACCGGTTGCTCTATTCCAACCTGTCGACTAGTTCCCAACTAGTCAATCAGTTTAACTAATTCTTTAGAAATCTAGTTTACTTTCAACATCTTCCTACCCATCATAGAATATTTGTGGGATTCAAATGCATTTTTTAAAATTTAGATTCCGTACTTTGGTGGAAAAGAATTTTTTACACAGAAAATTCTTTTTTAGTTAAAAAAAATTATTCCTAAAAAATAAATCATTTCTTATTTGTAACTAATAAACAATAATAAAACGGTTTTGCATCGCTGAAAATCTTCTTTATCTGACAAATGGATATTTACATGTTAAGTGTCTTACTATGTAATGACAGTTGCTCTTCCCATGTGGCCAGAGATTCTCTTGAGTTTTTGGGTTCCTTAAAGAGGCAAGTCAGTTGTCAATTACGCAGGAATATCGATCTTTGACAAAAGTTTGTGCTGGGTTTTGAAACAAAGGAACATGAGCATGTATGATTCCTACGTAGCAGCAGTTGCATTATAGGTTTATCATCAATTTCAGAGTTCTGCCCCGTTCTGCAGATCCCTCATAGTAATTGGTCCAAAGGGTTTTCACTAGTTTGAGATAGCTTGGCTAGCAAGAGTCTATTTAGGATTTTAGTACGAGTATGGATTTCGGCACGGTTCGAAACAATTTGTTCCGTAATTAGATTTTAAGTTTGTATGCTTTAAAGCAGTGGGTACTGATTCTAAAGAATAAAAGGAGGAGCGGATTGCCAATTTGTTTCAGGAATATCTGCAAGGATCTACAATAATGAATCGGTTAATGGGGTGAAATAGTTTTTTTAATAGGATCCACTTGTTATTATTGTATATTTTTATAATATTGGTAAGAGTTTTTTTTTCCTAGTAATTGTAGTTTTTTTTTATTATTGTTGGTTCTTTTTAATAGTTATTTATTAATTTAACAAGTTTATTGAAATGATTCGAAACAATGATTCGGGTTTCAGATTTTCTTGATGCTTTAAAAATTATATCATCACCTAAGCATCTATTTTTATATTAGCAAAAATTTAACTTGTCTTGCAGTGTAGCTCGAGCCACCTACCTAATATAATCTATTAAGAACTGTATTTGTGTGATCATGAAACTTGATGATTCTAGATTTGGATTTAGATGTTAAAACTTGTGACATTGCATTTGCAAATAATTGTATCCAACAAAACTTCTAATATTTTATAAATTTTGTAGAGGCATGTAGTAATAGGAGTGTTCATGAATATAGTTGGGTCGATTTTGGGTCTATAATTATATCCAACCAAACTTCTAATATCTTACAAATTATAAAAACAACCCATTAGTTTTTTTTAGACTCAAACATGTTGAATATACACTACTATATTAAGAGTTTTATCGATGAAATTTTCTATCAATATTTACTCTTCTATTCCGTCAACGCGAAGTTTATCGACTGATTCACGGACTAAAAATAGTCCGTTGGTAATTTCATTTTTGTCGGTATAAAAAAACCAATGGTTTTATAGACGGCAAATACGCACAAAAAAAATTTTACCCGCGAGAATATACAGACTAAATAATTATGTAGGTGATGTAATAGTTGAAGTGGCATATGCAGAAAAGTTTTTCCATCTCTCTGGAATATACCGATGGAGTCCGTCAGTAACTCCATTTGTAATAATTAAAAAATATATATTTTTAAAAAAATAAAATTCTATAAAATTCAAGTATGTAAAAATAAAGTATTTTAATATAAAAGCCAAATATTCATTACAAATTTATATGTTCAAATAAAATTAAACTAGAACAATGGCGGGGTTGGATGAGGAGGAGGCTAGTCGTTCCCGGGACCATATGGTCAATAAGGGGGCGCACACGTACCACTCATTTGTGATCTCATATTCATGACCATTCGGCAAAGTTCTTCATAATCCGTAGAGAGTCATTCATATTCTTTAGTGAGATGGACCATATGTTGTTTCTAGGCCGCAAACTTCTGAGACTGGTGCTCGATATCAATTATAAGCTCCCAACATTTGAGACACTACAGGTCGTTCACATTTTCTCGACCATGGTTTGGAGAGTCCGTGCACTTAATTTCTATCAACTCCACTAGACGATCCTTCCTCCATCCACAAATCCGGATTGAAATCCGGGTGGGTCGAAAGATTGTCCCCGTATCTCTTCCTTAGCTGGCTGTTATATGTCTACTAGAAATAAACAATAAAATCATCAAATTCAATTCAATAAAATAATAACTTACAAAAGAAAATGGTTGAATGAACATACCACAAAGTGATGAGCGCGGATTTCAATGAATTGTTGCTACTTTTTTTAGCAGTCTTCACTTTGCATGTGCGTCTCTACAAAAAGCTTCATTGGGCTTGACTAATGTCCAAGAATCGTAACCTGTAAGAAAAAAATATTGCAAGTTAAATATATTTATAAATAACAACAAATTAATTAAAGATAGATGTGATTAAAATTAACCTTACCATCCGCTTCGAACAGAGCCGCCGGTGTACGTGGTAATCGAATCGTGAATTTGCCAGCTCTGGTTCCCCGCACAGGACTGTGAATATCGTGTGAAATGCTTGAATGTCACATGCTGAATATATTCTACCCATATATTCTCTAGAATGTATTGTGGCCTGAAATCCTTCTAAACCGCCACGTCATTCCAACCTGGTAGATTGTTTTCTCTAGCATACTTTTTTTTTTGTTTTGCATCTCATACCAAAAATCACGAGCCTACATGATACAAACATATTTTATATGAGTTAATGACAAATTAAATTTTAATATATAAAATTAAAAAAAATTATCATATTGTTTTTTATGTTACCTCGTTGGAGAATGATTCTCTCAAACCCTCCTCGCAACATTATCATTTTCTCTATCCTACTCGAATTTAGCCTTGCATTAAAAATATATATAAAAAAAAATCAATAATTTTAATAAAGTAAAGGAATTAACAAAAAATATAGTTAAAATTTTAAGTTAACACTAACCTTAAATCTTGTAAACCATGCATCGATATGAGGTTTCCAATTAAGATGTTTGAAAACCTGACTCCATCAAAACAATGGAATTTCCATCGATAATATAAACACTAATGTTATTACTCAGGCGGTCTTAATGTTTGTGAACCTCAAAATCTATAAAATTAATGAAATATTAGTTGTTTATAAATTATTAAACACAAATCACCTCAAAGCAAAACAAACTTACATTAAAAGTTCGTCCTTTCAATGTGCCTTGTACTTGCAAGTAAATGGATCCCACTGTGAAGGAATATTGTCTTTTACATTGTGGAATCACACTCGAAGAGGCAGCATCGTGAGTCAACGTAAATGCCTCTTCTTGGTCGACACCTAATGAGATGTTGTCATCATCGTTGCTATAAGAACTAGCTGCAATCATGTGGTTATGATAGCAATTGATTTTTCCCTATGCATCTACACAAATTTGATGAATATTTGCATAATCAATTTTGATTTAAAAAAAAATCGGAAGCACCTCTCCTATATTTGAAACTACCCAGAATTTTCAATACTACAAATATACAAAATATATGCCACAAACGAGTTGATTTTATTTTATTTCTACCATCAATTTTGGATTATTCAATTTCATCTCATTTTCAACATGATAATGTTTTTAATCCTAAATTGACAAGAATTTTTTGTAATTAAATTTAATCCTATATATTCAATTAGCATTTATACTACAAATTTGACAATAACAATTAAAATTCAATAAAACATTATTGCAATGTAAACAATAAAATAGATAAAAAAAAATAAAATTTAATCTTATATATTCAATTAACATTTATACTATAAATTTAACAATAACAATTAAAATTCAACAAAACAATAAAACATTATTGCAATATAGACAAAAAAAAATAATACAAAAACAAATATAGGCTTTAGGAGCGGAAAATGCTTACCTTAAAGGCGTCTTTACTTTTAGAGTTTATCTACGTGTGATAAAAAAAAATACATTGTTAATAAACCAAAAAGAAGAAGAAAATACGTCAAAAGATTCACCATATATTTTTGTTGAGAGAAAAACCCTAAATTCTACTTGAGGACTTGAGAAGACTTGAGACAAGAGAGGATTGAGAGAGTGAGAGTGAAAGTGAAAGTGTGAGAATGGAGAGAATTGAGAGAGTGAGAGTTTGTGAGAATGGGAGAAAAAAATGAAGTTCTGGTGTCGTCGTTGGGTTTTATATTATGGTTTTACCGAGGGAATCACTGTTAGAATATTAAATATTATTATTTTTAATTATTTCGTCGATGATTCCCTCGGTAAATTCACCTTGAAATTTTTATTTCGCACTAATGTTTTTAAAAAACCCTCTAGATTTTTCGAGGTCCATCCGTGATTCCGTCGTTAAAACTATTAATAGTACACACAATCATAAATGCATTAATTACAAACGCATAAGAATTCACAGTTCATCGGTAATTCCTTTGAGAACCTGCCACTCACTTAGTGGACTTTAATTGCCATCACCGAAAAGAGAAGGGGAACAGTGCCCTTCGTTTATGGAATACACCAACGAACACAAATCATCAGTATTTTCATCAGTGTGATGCATAGTACACAGTGCCAGAAGGAGGGAACAATTCCATTTGCCTCTAAAAAACACCGACAGACACAAACCATTGGTATTTTCATCAGTGTGATGCACAACAAACAGTGCCAGGAGGAGGGGAATAGTCCCTTCACCTTTGGAATACACCGACGGACACAAACGTCTGTATTTTTATCGGTGTGATGCATAGTGAATGACACCAGATTGTATTTGTATTCCCTATCTATCCATCCTGCAAATACTTAAATTGAAAGTTGCACGCACAACACAATAACACAAGTTCACATAACAATTACAAAATAAATAATAAATACTTCTTTGTTAAGAATTTCATCAATAACTATTACATGATAGTTAGTTAGAATTATCTTTTTCTTCTTCAATTGACTCGTCGTCAGCTCCATATCAATCTTCTATGTTGATAACATTGTTATCATCATCTTCATCGACTTGTGCTTATCCGCTAGAGCTCAGAACAACATTCAACTCCTCAACGTCAACATTAACAAAAATATTATCAAAGATATGAAAATTTGAATTTTCTTCTAAGTCAATCGATGGAGCAACTCGCTATGGTTCAACCAACTCACTAACTTGAAAGACATCATCTCTCATAGTTGACTCATCGTTCTTATCTTGAACAACCTCGACACGATCCCTGGTTTTGTTTTTCAATATGGATAGCCAATCAACTCTTGAACAATCCTTTCTAAAGAAAATGGTGTATGTGTAATAAACTTGATGGCATTGCTTGGTGAAAACAAAAACATCATTGACGTTGCGGAGTCTAGCTTTTGAGTTAATTTCAACCAAACCATGATGGGGATCTACTCTGATTCCGCTGTCAATAGTTTCATACCAATAGCATTTAAATAAAAACACTCTATTATGCTCGCTATGATATTGCAATTCAATTATCTCTTCTAATTTTCCATAATAATCAATTTCAAACTCACTAGAAGTCGATCCCTTAACACAAACACCATTGTTATATATATATATATCTACCCTGCCTATATTTTTTAATATATTTTTCTTGAATATTGGCAAGTTCTCACTCGAAGACACTTCACCATCATCGTCATGCCTAGGAACGCGGTTGATTCTTGTTCTTAAATGAGGCACAAAATAGTATGAGATAAATGTTGAGATCCCCTCAACAATATAGGCCTCACATATCGAAGCCTCAACGTGTGCCTTGTTTTTAACACTTTTTTTTAATGTTGAACAAGTACCTGCATGAAATTAAACAAATATTTTCAATTAGAAAAACAATGAAAATACATTTTTTATTAGCATTTTAAAATGTTTTTAACCATTTTTAATTAAAAAATTTGCATTTTAAAATTATGTTCAAATTTAAAAAAAAAAAATAGTATATTTACTTACTTAAAATGAAAAATCCACAATAAAATTTCAATCAGAATACAAATGCTATCAAATAGAGTGTTGTTGTGACTAGAAAAGTTGAAAAGGGATAAGTTGTGTTGAGATGAGGAGGGATGTGGGCTGGCTGTTTGTTTAGTTGTAGATGGGAAGAAGGAGAAATAGAGGATGGGAGGGTCAATGGTCAAGTCATATATTAACTATTACCAATGTAATTACCAATGGAATGTTTTTGTTTGTCAATTTGTCTGCAATTATGTCGGTATAAGTGACACGTCACTTTCTTGTTTTAATCCAACTATAATTATGTCGGTAACAGCATCAACAAAGACTTACATGTTATCGTACTGTTTGGTTTTTTAAAAATTCCTTCCATTCCGATTGGGATTCCCTCGGTATATACCAACATAATATTTCTGTCGATAAATACCAACGGAGTTAGAAATGGAAAAAATTTGGTTGGTAAATATCACCCTAGAATACTGATTGATTTTTTTTGTCGGTGATTCCGTTTGTATTCATAGATTTTTTGGTAGTGATATTGGAATGGGTTAAAATTTTGTATGGATATTACAGATATTCATGAGTTAGGTTTATATTGTTAATTTCATATGTCTATACTTAGAGGTGGACTTATAGCATTGATTGTAGGTGTCATGACACCCCTGATGTTAGGTCTAGTTTTTATACATTTCACCACCATTAAATTCTTGTTACCTTCCCCTCCCCTATAGCAAAGAGACAAACCATTTTTGTTATGTTATAGAAATCTAATAGAAAGCCCAGAACTTTGGGGTCAAAATATTTCTAAATAAAAAAAAATATTCAATAAAAAAAACTTTCAAATATAAAGACAAAAGAGTATAGGGATACATGTTGGGTTAGGTTGACAGGGTTTAAAAAATCTTAATTTGCCATCCGACCTATGATATCTATTTCTTAAGTTTTTTTATCCATTATCATCTATAATATCCATATTACCCAACTTTGACGAGTTGGGTCGGGTCAGATAATACAAATATTATAGATGAGCTATTTTTTTTTAACACCTCTATATAGTAGCCTCCTAAACTGATTTGTCAAATAACAGTCCAATGCTTGATATGAACCTCATTAGAAAATTAAGTTTTTCAATAAGGCATTGTAACTCCTTGTTTTGTTGAGGGTATGCTTCATGATCACCCTTGCGTTGTTTTTGTACTCTTATATGTTCAAAGGAAGAACGTAAATCACCTAAGCAATTAGATTTATATTTTGATTTAATCATGATATCATTGATGTAGACCTTTATATTGTGGTTGATCATATTGTGAAGGATCAAATTATTGGCTTTTTGCTAAATAAAACCATTATTTTTTTGGTCAAACACCATTACCATCCACTCATAAATTTCTAATGAGCTAGGACATCTAAAACCATTTTTTGATACATAATTCTCTATAATAAAGGTTTGGTTATAGTCTGAATGATCATACATGAAGATGATGATTTTATCTTCAATAGCTAAATCCTGAGTGAAGTTAAGTAGCAATCTTATAAAACCAAATAAAATACAAGTGTTCAAAGATTTCAAACATTTAAAGAGGTATATCTATCCCAAGCAACACCATCTAAGAACAAGTATAGGTGAATAAGTAAGGATTAAAAGTAAAAAAGGATAAATTGAAATGAATAAATTGCAAAACAAAGTACATTTATATGGGACTGACCATCTTTTTAAGAAGTTGATGGCTCTATTTATATTGGTATAATATTTGAATTCTATCTAATGATATAATTATACACCTATACAAGTAACCTATATCAAATAATAAGGCATGTTAAATCCTAATACAAACTAAACTTCTCATTTGCTAATAATCACTTGAATTCCTAACAAACCTAAAACAATTGGTCAGTTTAACTAGTAAGGACTCCAATTATAAGTAGAATTAAAACATGTATTCATTTATATGAATACAAACTCCTAGTGTTAATAACTTTACTTTGGTTGATTGTGAATTTTGGTCATCTGGTCTTCTGCTTTCTAGTCCTCTCGGTGATTAAAAATCTTTAAACTTAATTGATTATACTATGGATGATTGATTTTTTCCTTTCTTTTCCTATTTAAACATAAAAAATATTGTTCACATCTAGTTAACGTTGGATTTTTATTTTTTATGTAAAAAATAAACAAAAATCAAATCTGTATTATTAATCCTTTTACCCTAAGCTTAAGATCGAACCCAACCAATCTTTTTTTATGGACAAAGATAGAAACCAAACCAACCATTTTCATGGAACAAGATCAAAACCCAGGTGGTCTTGTTTACCAATAAAGACCAAAACATACACGAGCTCACACCAAAGCTCACAACCAAAGCCTAAGTGGTTATATCACCACTTACACTTTAATAACATGCTTCACTAAAATAGAAAGAAAACAACACACTCATAGTAATAGATTACAATGAAAATATCAAGTTTTTAATAAGTGTAATCTAACTCATTTTAGATGAGGTTGGAAGTGCAATCAAAGTGTAAGAAAATAATCAAGAGTCAGTTCAAAGTAGAAAGAATGATTATAGAAATAATACCTTAATAATTGCAACAAACTTCTTAAAAGTGTACGGAAAGACCTACTTATAAGAAAAATGGCTAGTTAACCATTTAGAGTAAGAGAGAATATGTCAAGATTTTTGAATTATGAAGAGTCTAGTACACTACATAGTTCAAGCTAGATGATGTAAAAAAAATGTCATCCATAAGGTAAGAGTATAGGTATGAAGTGGTTTGAAATGCTTATCTTGTTTGTTTTAGTTGTAAAAGTATGTGATAAGATTATTTCAAACTCAAATATTGGTGTAAAGGCAATGTAATTCAAATTTTGGTGTGTGGAAAAGTTGTGTACAACTCTCACAAACTTGTGCATAAAAGACATTGAATAATTTTAGCTCACACGAAATATGTTTGGTATAGCCATGTAATATACTAAAAGTCATGTTTTTTTTAGTGTGGACATAAGGTGTTTAAGGGAATTCGATGCCAACTTTTTAATGTTGTCTTTTGGGTATAAGAAGATGGTTTCATGATTTAAATTAGTCCCTAAAAAGACTTCAATCATATTTAATAACCATTTAAGACTAATATTAAAGCATATAATCCCATCAATGTAGTTTTATATTTAGCCCAACTTTTAAACGTATTATTAATCATCTTTAAGAACTTATAAATAATAATGTATCTATATCCACTTAAGCTTAAGGAAATTGTAAGCCACCAATCAATAGTTTGATTCTTCAAAACTATAAGTAATAAATACCATTGGACTAACACCGACTTTGTTTAATGGAAGTTAGTTAGAAAAGGCACTTCAAATATATTCCAACTTATTATAAAGAGCTTAATATTAATAGCCTTAGCTCCTATGAAAACAAAATACTTAGATGATGGAAGTTGTTGTACTTATTTATTATGAATTAAACAACAATCAAAAGATTATAAGATTTTATCAAAAATAACAATCATCAAATATGATAACATTATCATCAAATACAATAAACTTGCTCAAAAATCCAATTCAACATAATAGGTCCAAACATATCGAAGTCAAACATCACTTTCTCAAAGACCATGTTAAAAACAAAACATATAACTCAAATATATAAATACATACCTATAGCTAATAGACTTTATAAAGAAACCTAATTGGCCTCTTTGATTCACTATACACCAAGAGAGAAAGGGATTTGCACATAGCATTCTTCTTCTTCTTTTTAAGTTATTGAAAAGAAATTTCCGTCCACATTTTTTTTTTAATTTCACCATTGCATATTTGAGATTAAGATTGATAGTTTATTTCAATAATTTTGATATGAGGTTCTTGTAATGAAAAAAAAATTCTAATATTAAGTTAATGCTTAATTTGACAAAATAAAATTTATTTTTTTATTGATTAAAAATAATTGAAACTTTAGATATCAAATTTGAAATTGAATAAAAAAATCTTCTTTTTCTCATTTCACTATTCATAAGACGTGTTTTAAAATATTTTTGTCTTTTATGTTTTTCATTTTTTTATCTCTGTTTGTTAAGGTTTTTATATTTTGGTCCCAAATTTTGTTTTGTTCACACTTTAGTCTCTAAGTTTGAGAGATGAGAGAGAATAACCAAAAAGTGGGGAAGGAGATAAAGTGATCAATTTGCTATATTATGGCGATAAAAAAGTTGTTCTTGGTGTTAATAAGTTCCATTTAATAAGATGAGTTTCATTGAGGTGTTTTTTTACCTTTCATCTTACTAGAAAAAATAGATTTAGGGCTCAAGATTTTTTTTTAATCAGGTTGATTTTTCATGTTAGGCACGATTAAAGGCTGACTTAAGGTTATAAACAATTTTATGCATGTTTCTAAAGTGTTTTAGGTGTTTTCATGAGAAAAAGGGATTCAAAGATGAGTTTTTTGGTCTAAAAGGTCGTAACCCGACTTTCTTGCTACCTAAGGCAACTTGAGATTATATAAGTGAACGATGTATCATTTGCTCTTTTTAAGAGGAAAAAAAAAAGGCCTAGCATGTGGAGTTGGTCTTGTAGGCCAACACACACCTTGTCTTCTTTTATGGGTTAAGTCGGTTAGCCCCCCAAACGTCCGAGCTCTGTTTGTAAAGAGGGTATTATTTTATTTTATTTCCTTCAATTATAAAATTAAATTCATTAAAATAAAATAATTAAAAATATATTTATGAAATTATTTTATTAGATCTTGTTTGATTTTTACTTTGTTATTTTATAAGATTATAGCATTCTTTTTATAATATCAACAAACACTTTTTTATGCAACCCTTCTTGATTTGTTTTTAAAATAAAATTCTTAAATTTTATTCGTTGTTTTTCCTCTAAATATCTATTTTTATTATCATATAATTAAATAAGAAATAGATTTCAAGAACTTCCCCACAACAACGAGTGAGTAGTATGTTGTTTTTATATTTTTAATACATTCACATCAAAATCATGAAAATATTGCTTTTTATTTATTAAAGTTTTCTTTTATGATTGTGATAATTTGTTGTCTAGAAAAAAAAATATTATAGTAAAAGAAATAAGAAAAAAAGAAAGTGCATTAATGAGATGAAGGAATTTTACTTAAAGAGCTACCTTTGTTTAATCCTTATTTCAAATTCTTTATATTTTTTATATTTATTATAATTTATTTTGGTTTGTATCAATTTAAGGCAGGATAAAAAAGATAAATTTTGGTTCAAAAAATATATTAATAAGAAAAGAAGGAATTATATGAGAAAATTATTTTTTTCTCAATTGAGTTTAAATTATTGCTTTCCTTACAAAAAAAAAAAGCAATTTGATTGTTGTATAATTAAATAAAAAAAAATAAGAGTTCTTTGCTTCACCAAATCACATATTTTAATAGGCATCTTTCTATGAGTTTTTCAACTCAGTTTTTTACTTATGATAACAATTTTATATATATATATATCAATTTTTAATTTCCAATTAAAATTTTTCTTCAACCAAAAAACATTCACACAAGACCTGTGTATTCATTTTTAATATTTGTTTTTAGTTTGACCCACAATACCATCGCTAGTTTTCACTAAACTACCAAGTGAAGAGAGAATATCTTTTATCAAAAGAGAATTAGGTATGCGTAATCCCATTTTAACACAACTTGGTTGGCAAGTATACATACGTACTTAAAAGGGTACAAGACATCTAACGAGAATCTTCAAGTATACTCGTTAGGACAAGATCTTCAACTATTGCCAAATAACAAGTTAAAAAACTGGTACAAGGAATCCATGATAATTTCCTTCATTCTATATTACTTTTTTTTTCTTTTTTTTGCACTGAAAATGTGAAACTTTTTATTACATGATGGCAAAAGGGGGAGAAGAAGATGCCAAGTCCTGCTTTTCTTTGGTTTATATCATTCTTATGTTCGGTCCTAAACTGATTTTAAAATAACAGGCTTTGTCTGAAATTTGTATAGTTTCAGGTTAAAGCTTTCTTTACGAAATATTGCTTTTAGTAACTTCTATGAAATCGTTTAATATTTATTTGATATGGGTTTGATTATAATTTTGAAAGCTTTCTCGCACACATTTTTTGTAGTCCTGCTTCCTTGCATTTTCAGAAACGCAATCCGATGTTCGCTCCCTTAAATATCCTCAAATATTAAATGATTCAAACAACTATTTTTTCTCCTATAAAATCCACTGGAAAGAATTTATATGGGTGCGAGAATGCCTTGAATTAACAAAACATGCATGATCTACTACTCAATTCTTAAGCCTTGAATCAATTTACGTACTTACTCATGAAGCTTAGCCAACTATTACATGGTAGTTGTTTGATATTGCGATCTAACCGTGTTTTTAAAAATTATTTAAAAAAAATTAGTTTTAAATTAAATTTTTTTATATTTTTAAATTATTTTGGTGTGTTAACATAAAAAATATAATGCTATCAAGAATAAGATTTGTTTCAATAATCCTAATTGGATTGGAATTCTTGAAAAGATTCCTATGTAAATAGGAATTGAGACATGGTTGATAGATTAAGCTATCTGGAATAGTGTTACAGGCATGAAACTTTACCATCTATATCGGCTTGTGACGCCCACATAATAGCTTTGAATCATCATTATTCAAGTAGGTTAAAATACGCCCACATATAGTTGAAAGAAAAAGGCCAGAAAATTGGAGTTGCACGTAACCCTAGCTAGCTTTAACTAGGGTTAAACCTATTATCTATCATAGAGGAAGATTTGATCTTTCTTGTAATTATGGGGTCCTGCTAATATAAGATTGCTACTATGTATAATGACATAAATAATCTTGGAGAGAAAGTAAAAAAAAGGATTAATTTACCAAATAGCATATAGACTTTAACCATAGGTAAAATCATCTCATCCTCTATCCTACTTCATGTTTTTAGATCCTTTGGAGGCCCACAGGCGCGCATCTGTCATGAAGTCTAGTTCTTGGTCTAATATCTACGAAGAATTAACACTAACAGTTGGCAAAGTAGTAAAGTATAGAAAAATTAAAAAATTATATTCGTCTGAATCCAATTATTTATCAATAATCTGTTCAGTTGACAATGAACAAGACCGAGAATTCCAAATTCGAAATTCGAAATTCTACTCAACTTTGTTCAAAAGGAGAGGAAGAGAAGAAATAGAAATGCCCTTTAAATATGTTGCCTTATAGGCATTAAATATTCTTAAGCTTCTTTTCTTTTCTTTTTGTGCTAAAATATTCTTAAGCTTTACGGAAAGCCAATGATGGATACATTTACGGGCGTAATGTAAGGTTTCTCTGGAAGAATCACAGACTCGGATTTGTTGATGAGACTGTTCCTCTAAATTCCTTGGTTAGTTCATTAAGGATATTGATTCCTAACTTTGGCATTGCTCCAACTTTATATATTGTTTTGCATTGACAACTGCTAGCTCTTAGTTAGGGCTTTCAAATAGTTAGATGCCTGATCATGCTAATTATCTCTACAAATGATTGAAGACAGAGAAGAAAAAGGAAATATTTTAGGTTAAAATCCATTGTATATACATGTTTGTGCATGGAAGTTAAAACGACAGACTTAAATTTTATATATACATTCTAAGAAGGCTATTCTCTCATGCAATTATCACATTATATATATATATATAGGACATTAATAATTAATAATTGAGAAACAATTCGTTGGCACTTTATAAATTCTCTCAAGTTGGGTTGACCTAACCTAAATCAAGAAATCGATCGAGTGCATCTTAAGCATGAGTGGAGAACGGAATTAGAATCATTCCGGTCGGCCTCTAACCAAAAGATGATCAGTTTCTGAACTAACTCATGAAGAGTGTTAATGAAGACTGGAATTTTGAGGAAACAATTGTTTTTAAGCTACAACATTGTTGAACTCTTATCACATGTCAAGCCAAAGTATGAATTATATCTTTTTTCTTCATGTTCTAGCTAAGACTGGTAAATTAATGTAGGGGATACTCTCTTTTTTTCACTTTTACATAAGAGATTGACCTTGGCTCGTCATTAACTCATCCCCACAAAACAATGGGTTACACATAATTAATTTATTCTCTTTCTTTTTGTTGAAAAGGAGTTTTTCTACTCTAATTAAAATTAAGCACAACAATTCCAATTTTTGTAACTTTAAAATAGCAAATTAATTTACCCTTTAGCTTCTTATATCCAATTCAGAACAATCAATATAGGAAGAATTGCTCTGATTGTGTGTTTCTGATTGCAGCAAAGGATACCAAAAATATAGAAAAGCTCACAAATCTGTACGAGTTTCCTTTTTTTTTTTTCTATAGTGCTTGAAGCCTGCAGGAGAGAAATAATCAAATAAAATAAATAAATTTTGCCACTTATTAAAAATAACTCATGCACATGATCTCTCATGCAACATTTGTAGATAAAGAAAAATAAAATAAAATATTGATATCAAGTTCAAAAACAAAATATTAAAAAAACTAACTAAAAACTTTAAATCATGATTTCTTAAAATAAATTTATTATTAATTATATTTAGTTAAAATAATTAAAATCCCATATCATATGCTTTAATTTAAGATGAAAATTGAATATTGTTTTTGTAAAATGTAATTGTAAAAATATCAAGAAAAATATATCTAATATTAAATTAACTCATATCAAGATAATTCATGTTATTCTAAAATTTATGATATTATAGGAATTGAATTATGTATCATATATACCTTTATTGTTTTTCAACTAATCCTCTTTTCTTAATAAGTTATAAAATTGAGCATTTCTTTGAAAATTATAAAGTAGTTAATAATTTAAATTGAATACATAAGGATAATATAAAATATATATTTTTGAGATTTTCAATACTTTTTTTTATTTTAATTCTAGGATATGAATTTTATTCAATCAATTTCAATCAATAAAAAAACTAAATATTGATATCATTTTTTTAAAAAGAGAGAAATGTTATAAAATTATACATAATTTGGATTATACATTTTTCATAGGTATGATCTCTATTACTATTTATGTTTTACGCAATAAAAACACTACAAATTAACATAATTATAATAGTTATAATAATACACCAACAATTGATCATTATAAATAATTAAACAACTAAAATTAAATGACGGCCATGAACAAATGGCCACCTACTACATGGCATAATTAAATAAAAAAAATAAAACCCTTTATTTTCTTTTGGAAGCCCTCCTTAACGATGAAAACTTCTTGTCCTCTCCTAGCTGCTTCACTCTTTCTCTCGTCTTTTTTCACCAAATCCTTAAGCACAGTCCCTTCTTTGTAACTAAAAAAGCTTAATGATAACAAACCAGATTTCATCATGAGATGCAACAATAGCAAGTTTGCATTAGGAACCGTCCGATCTCCTATAAAGTTTCTTCCGACTCCTCCATGGCTGCTGATTAGGAAATGTTTTTAATAACTCGGTAAAAACATTACTTGATATGTTTTCTACTCCTTAATTCCTTTTCTTTTAGGTCTTCGCAGTGAAATTTGATTTCCAAGTCTTAATTAATTTAAATGTGAAACTTGATTTTTCTAACTAAGTTAAGATTTTCTCTTCTTTTTTTCTTCTATGATGTTGAAATTGAAAGCTCTCCCCTTTTTCCTTTCTGTTTATTTTTTTCTAGTTTCTTGGATTTGAAGGTAGACATGAGATTATAGCATCAATAAATATTTAGTTCAGGTTTGATATCTTTCTATGTATGAACTCTTCTAGGTTTGGACTATCCCGACTAGGTCAACCAATATTACTTTTGATATTGTTCTGAAATACTCATGAAAACAAGTCTTCATTTCTTTTCAATTATTGTTGAGGTTATGTTATAGTGTATAGAATAAATAAAAGAGAGTTTTGGTAAATAATGAACCCAGTAGCCTTGCTTTTACAAAAGGATTAGCGGTAACATAATCACACTAATCAGTGAACTTGACAATGTATTCTCTTATTGATTGGTTTCTCTTTCTAGAAAATTGTTTGAAATTATCTATTTTTATTTCTCTGTGAATTAGATGTAACCTATCAATCTATTTAGGAAATGAATAATTATATACAGACCTGGTTGTATGTCCAACTTTTAACCTTATATCTCTTGATTGTTGAGCTAATTCCACCTTATTAATTATTCTCATTGATTGTTGGTCAACAATAGGTGTCTAGTGTATAGGATGAATGCCTTGCAAAAAGGCAACCTATGGAGCATTGAATTTTTGAATTATAGTTTTTTTTTTGTTATAAATTAGGTTGTTGGGCCATGTAATTAACTTGAGATTTCCAATGCACTTGTATGGGTCTGTGTTGTCTTAGGAGTGATAATGTCTAAATTGGATTAGAGGCATGCTATTTAGACATCTAATATGTAGGATGAGCGTAAGAACCTCCAAGCTTTTCAATTGGAGTTATTGTTATTGTATAATATCTTAGGACTTGTCCCTTGTGTTTGAGGAGTGCTTGATCTACTCTGTATGAGATTATTATAGATTCGATTTAGTGGATCTAGTATGACCTGCATCGTCTTGTTTACTACCACAATATTATTATAGTAAGTTATGTTGGCTATATCCTTAATCTCTAAGCTAGATTGTCCTTAAATTAACATTAGACAAGTTTAAATTTTGATAAAAGAATATTTTCTCAAAAGAAGCCATTATTGGCTTATTAAGGTTTAGTACAAATGATTGGTAGGAGATTAAAAAAAAATATAGATAAAAATGGACCTAATAAAGATAAAATCAATTTTGAAATTAAATAAAAAATTAAATTAAATATATTTGTGGTCTAAAATGGAATGAGATAAAAAAAAAAAAAGATGAGAGAATATAATAGTGTTAAATTAAGATAGATAAAAGAGTTATGCAGATAATAGGAGGAGACCTCTTGAATTTAGTGTGGGTGATAAAGTATTTTTGAAAGTTGCACCCTGAAAACACATGCTATGATTTGGCATAAAAGGAAAACTAGCACTAATATATATTAGGCCTTTAGAAGTTAAGGAGAGAATTTGATTAGTGGCATACAAATTAGCCTTATCCCTACAATTGGCCAAGATTTATGATGTATTCCATGTCACACTATTAAGAAAAGCAGAAATAGATCCTTCCCAAGTGTTACCCCAGGTTCCTTTATAAATTAAGGAAGATTTAACTTTGAAAGTAAGGCCACTGAAATTGTTATACTAGAGTGAGAAGGAGCTTAGAAAAAAAATATCCCTATGATAAAAGTACTATAGAGAAACTTAAAAATAAAGGAAAAGACTTAAGAAAGAGAATCAAAACTGCAAAATAAATATCCTAACCTATTTGTATAGTCAGGTATTAAGTTTAAATTTTGAAGATGAAATTTTCATTTAGGAGGGGAGAATGTAAACCCTGGTTAGAATTTCTTGAATGAATTAAAATATTTATCTGTAAAAAAAATATATTTATAACTAGTCTAGCTAAACACCTTCAATGATTTTATTTATGAATCATAACAATCTAAACAAATTTATGAGGTATAAATCTCGATTTTTGACAACAAAAAACACCGACTATCTAGTTTTACAGTATTGAGCATATCTTTTAATCTGATCGTTGGATTAAGTTGAAATTTTACAAGGGATTATCTGACAAGTTGATGTGTTTTAAGTTAAGATTTCATGGCGATCAGATTTTAGAAAGTTTCTGAATTAAATACATCAGTGTAGGGGTAAAACAGAAAAACTATAAAGGAAAAAGTTAAGTAAAGGTAGAATAGTAATTTAGCGTACCATTTAACTCAAACATTATTCATGCTATTATTTATACTGAACAATAGCAGAAGAAGAAAAAAAAAGAACCAAAAAGAGAGAGAGAGAGAGAGAGAGAGAGAGAGAGAGAGACTCCCTCTTAAATCTTTTTCAAGAACACCATGAGAAATCCTTCCAATAACAAAATTGTGAGCTTTGAGTGCTTGTGATTGAGTTTTGGTGGAGAAAAACAAATCTTATGCTGACATTTTGAAGTAAATAGAGCTTGGAAAACTAGGGGTAAATGTAAAGGAGGAGAGACAAATTAAAAAGAAACTTGAAAGAAAATCTTCAATTAAGTTTGAAATTTGCTTGGGAAGGTGTTTTCTCTAGTTTTTCTTCATTATTTTCATAATTATAATGAATAATTGAAAAATAAAATCCCTAAAATCCTAATTTCAAGGTTCATACTTGAAATTGGAGGAAAATAATATACTATAGAAAAAATATTACAAGATGCTTGTAAGTAGTAGGAGGGGTTAACTATAGTAGAAATATATACCAAATTTAAGAAAAGTAAGAAGGAAATTATACTTTAGGTTTTGGCCAAGACTATTACTAGAAGAGGGATGAATTGTTTGAATGTAAGTTGTGTTAGGTGCTATTAAAACATGAATTACAACATCTTAGCATGATTTTGGGAACAAAAACATTGAAAGAATTAAAGAAGAAATCACATTCCCCACTGAGTACTAATTTTGATCAATGAATTGCAAAACTTCATCTAAGTTGTTTTATTTCTTGGATAATATGTATTCAATTCTAAATACCATATATTAGATATAGGAAATTAATGAATTTGATTACCCAAAAGAATTATAAAAAGAAAAACATACGCCCAAATGCATGGGCCAATTATGTGGCCCACTGTAAGGCCATCAAAGGGCTTGCTTGAGGGGAAGACAACCCGTCTTATGCCGGGCTCAACATGTAATGGAGCATACCTTTTCGCTCCCTTCCAATTTGCTTAAACTTTTCTCCATTCGCAGCATATTCGCGAGGAATAATTCCTACAAGGAGCTTGGCTAGCTGCTGCCACACCTGCTACTTCCCTCAGGTTTCTTTATTGCCGTCTAATCTCTAATTCTCCAACTCCAGGTATGAAAATGAAACCTTCACAGACAAGGCGCACCTCACCAGATCCTCTATCATTCGTGACTGATGCGGGCTGCCTATCATGTATTTTCTTTTGAGGAGAAGCCTGTACTAGTCAAATCAGCTTTTTGATAATAATGGATAATTTTTAATTCAATTGCTAGACCATGCTGCGATTAAATTCTAAATCTAGTTCTCTAATTAATGAATCGCGTAGCTGACCGTGACTAGTTAAGATGAATTAGACTACGAAGATGCTGTTTTAATTTTTTTTTAAGTTATTTTCAGATTAATTTTTAATAAAGTTTTGTAATTTTATTTGGTTTAAGCTTGGTCTTAACTACTATTTAAAAAATTATCAATATTTAGAACATCATATAAGAAAGGTATCAATTTCATTTGACTTTTCATTAAATTTGATAATTTGGTTGTAAGATTTCATATTAATACTAGATGGCCAAGAAAAATTTAAGCAACAAAAAATTATAAATCATTAAATCAAAATTTAATATAAACATTTAATAAATTAGATTGAAGAATGTTAAAAAAGATTTATTAATTCTAATTACACACTAAGTCATGAAGTTGAGAAATAGACACATATAAAGATATTGGTCATTATGAGAAGCTTTTTATTTTTTTTATTTAATTATATGACACTACTTTTACCAAAACAAAATAATATGATAGTAAAAGTCTTTTTTTTATTAACATCTTTAATTTTTTATGTCATTTATTTAATAAAAAAAACAAAAGCATCCATAAAACATACCTAAAAAAACAGAAAGATTTAAAATAAGGATAAAAAGATATTTCTCTGACAAAAATACTTTTATCTCATTATCGTGCTTCTTTTAAAATATAAAATTTACTAGAGCATTTATTTTTTTAGAGAATATTCTTTCATTGTTTCGAAAACAAGTTTCAAATATAATAAAATAACACATTTGATGCATGTGCATCAATAATAATAATAATAATAATAATACAATCCCCATGCATTGTCACAAGAAATTTTTTGACAATATCATTAAACACGGTTTAAATGGCCATCCTTTAAACCTTCGTATCTAAATTCGTGTTTAGCTTAAGTTTTAATTTAAATTATATTGAGGTTGACTTAATGTGACCAAGTCGAGTTGAAGATTGGTAAAAATATGGCTTGACTTAAAAAAAAAATAAGATGACATCCTTTTTATTTTAATATTAACAAGGTTTTCGATCCGCATCAACCTGTCAAACATGTTATTCGAGTCATTGACTTGAATGAGTTTAAATAAGTTTGATTTTCTAAAACCATTCTTGATTTAATTATATAATAATGAAAATCAGTAATCAAATTGAATCAACCGAATAAAATTTACCAAAAAAAAGATTATGATGGGTGATACAAAAAGAATAATTATTTGAGAATAAAGTAAAAATTAAATAAAATTTAATACAATAATATCCAAAAAAACATTCTTAATTAATCTAAGATTTTAAATTTTAAATTTTTAAAAATTAAATTTCTAAAAAAAAAATTGGTTAGACATGTGGGTCTGTCAGCCTAGACCCTTATGTCTTGGCCATTATTGCTTTTCTTTTTAAAATAGATAAATGACATGTTATTCATCCATTGTTTTTTTTTTAATTAAAAAAACAAGAAGTAGGCCACGCGTTACTACCTAGAATTTGGCACCTACAAAGTGGCTAAAACTAAAATGTGGTACTTTTAGTTAAAAAAAAATCATTTAAAAATAATTTTTATTTAATAAACACTCTTTAAACCTCCATAAATAAATTAATCAACCCAAAACAGAACTAAAAATGTCCAAAAATACAAATCAAACCAGGAAAGAATTTTCTCTTATAACCCTGATCTACTTTCTTAAGCAAGATAGAGGTTAAAAAGACATCAATAGGATTCCCCTCGTCAAATAAAACTTATTGAAAATAAAGTCGGTCTTTTTTGTTGTCGAAACGTGACAAAAAAAAAACTATCTCTACTTCATCATAAACCAATGACTTTCTCTCTCCTCTTTTAAATTCAGGGAATTAATTTTGAAAAAAAAATGAAATCTTGGACTAAAGCATATAATTTCCAAACTAAAAGGACCAAAAATGAATTTGGAAAGAATCTTAAATGTAAAAGGCGCTGATACCAAAGTTTTTTTTTTTCAAGAAAACAGTTATCATTATACCAAGAGTTTAATTTTTTATGCGATCCAGGCAAAGCCAAGAGATTTGTTAGATGTTTTAGCTGGTTTAGTGACAAGACTTAGAGCTAAGAGGTTCAAATAAGCTTTTGATAGACTTCTTTAAGACATATGGGCTAAGGTGAACTTTAATGAGATATTAAATAATGAAAAACAAGACTTGATTAATTTAATTCATGTTCAAGAATTAAATAATAAAAAATAAGATATTAAATTATGTTAGGAGACTTCTTATAAAATTTTAACTCGATCTAATAGTTGAATTGAGAGTTATGTCTATTAAAATAAAATTGGACAGTAAATACAATTATGCTAAAATACAATTTTTTTTCTTCAGTTCTTGCATGGATCATATCATTTCCTATTTCTTCAAGAAGATTCATCCTTGAATCTGTCATATGTATAATGATGTTTTATAAGCCTTATATATAAGTTTTTTGGAATTATTTTATAGCCAAAACATTCCCCGATAACATTGTATAACAGTAGCAACCCTAATCTTTCATCTTTTATCCTTTAGGCATTGTTGTTTCTCTTGTTGAATATTTCAGAGTTCTTTTCTTAACCTTTTAACATTGTTTTCCCTTCCATCAGCCTGACTACACAAACCATCAAATTCAGCATCACGTCTTACCCTCCTCTTCATCCTCTTCTTCAAATTCCTAATAATCACATTCAGCCTCTTCATTAATTGTTCCATTGTATTGTCCGGCATATTTGAATTTGTAAAACTAGTTAATAATAAAGAAAATTAGGTTTCCTTACTCGCTTCCTCATGTGTTTACACTCACTCCTCTTATGTTTCACTTAATTAGGTTTTTTACTTTGAAATTCAACACAACCAAATAGAACGGGTTAGTAGCACAATCTAAATATATGTAATGACCCAATAAGCAAACAATATATGAAAACAAGCAAAGACAAAACTACTATTATAATTTCGCGAGTAGCAATCAAGTTCATATGAGACATGTATGTTTTTTAAGACATGGAAAAAATTAGAAGCAAATATTATGAAAATGACTTGATTGTCACCCAAATATCCCAAAGAACACTTTATTATTCTGCTCTAATTGATTTCAATAGTATCAAAGCATGGTTCTTTTGCATCTTAATTGATATGGTCTTGACTATGACATCAAAAGATCCATAAAAGTGTCGGCCTAAAATGAAGTGAATCTAAGAGGGGTTCAATGGGCCAAGTTAAGAAGTTAGGGTTAAAAGGGTTCAAATCTGTTATTCTGGACCTTTATCTATTTTTTGGATCATATATGAAGTTACAGGAGGATTTCAATTGGGTTGGAAACTAGATATCTGTACATTTCTAACAATATATAGTAGGCCTGCTAATTCATTCGAACGAGAGAGAATGACATGTTTAAATTTCTATTTTTGGATCATATCAGAAGTTACAGGAGGAATTTGCTAGCAAAGTGCAAAAATAGAAAATATATTATTTCCTTAAGAGTTATGGATTTCATTCACTACTAGAAGTCCTTAATTCCTTTAGCTTACTTATTTTTACAAGGATTACATATCAAACAAGAAGAATTAATTGGTCATAAATTAATTTTATTTTTTTTACAAGGCATCAGGCTTTTGTTCAACAAGGATTCTTCAACGGTTATTTCTCTTAAGTATTTTCACAATCATATGTTGTAAAGGGTGAAAAATAATTTTAGACTATTGTTTTATTTATTTTTATTTTTAAAACCTTATTTTAATTAGTATGGGCTTTATTTAAATTGGGTGAATGTCTGGCCCATTAATATTAGGGTTTTTATTTTCAATAGTATAAATACTTTTTATAAGGATAAAATATAAAGAATTGATAATACTTTTTCTACCAAATTTATTCAGCTTGTGTGAGAGATTATTGCATTCTTCGATTCTCTAACGAACTAAATTGACTTATTGAATATAACTGGCTTCGTGGCGTCTTCCTTATACTTCTTGTTCGCAAATTGGTATTCATATGGTAGAGGTTCTTATTCCAATAGTGTTGGTGTCTCGAGACAGGTTTTTATTGTGTCATACTTCTATCGTATATTTTTTAGCTTTTCAAGATTCATTGTCAATCTTGTTACGGGTTGCGTGACTTCGTGATCACGAGGTTTGCATCATTAATGAATTAGAAGGTGTGTCATATATTAATGGAAAACTATAGATGTAAAATTTCCATTGCCACTAGAATTGCATTAAAATTCTTTTTATAACTCTAGTTATGACCAAAACAATAGCAAAAGATTAAAACTAGCAGATTTGAATCCTCTTATTCCAATTTTTTTGTAATGTACGAATTCCACCAACAAGCTCTTCCTTAACATGAATTAAATTAATCAAGGCTTGTTCTTCATTATTTAATATCTTCTTGAATTTCATCTTAACTCATGTCTCAAAGAAATTCATTGAAAGCCTCTTTGAACTTCTTAACCCTAAGTCTTGTCACTAGACCATCTAGAACCTCTAACATATCTATTGGTGTTGCTTGGATTGCATCAATTTTGGTCCCCTCATTTTTAAGCTTTCACAAACAACAAAACTAAATTATTATTTTTGCAAAATCGAGAATCAACCTAATGTCAAGATATTTTTTTGAGATTGCGCTAACCCGAAAAAAAGCAATATGAACCAAATCACCAATCAACACAATGCAAAAGGATGAAATTGAAAAAAAAAATATGATGTACGAACTTTAAAAAAAAAAAAGAAATACAGGACCAAAAACAAAAAATATTTTATTTTTAAATAAAGGGTTGTCATTTCACCCCACTTTTAGTTCCGGTCCCTCATTTTTAATTATTCGCAAACAATCAAACAAAATATCTCTTTGCAAAATCAGTAACCAAATCAATGTAAGGATGGTTTTTTTAGACTGTAAAAACCCGAAATAAAAGAGCATAAAATAAATTATTAAATCCAATAACTGATCAATGCACGAATGAAATTAAAAAAGAAAATTGATAACCAAAGTAAGAAGAATTTAAGAATAAAAAAATATTGAAAACACTATACAAATCAAGAATGTGTCACTCAGAATTCTTTGTGAACACTAAGTTCTCTTAGTTTTTTTTTTTAATTTTAATGTTTTAGGTTGATCCAACTAACACCGAAACCGTTTCTAGAAGAGAGGATTAAAACCGAGACCGTTTCTAGAATAGAGGATTAAAATAAAAGTGTTTGAACGTTGCAATTGTTTCTAAATTAAGGTCTATACACACGCTCACTTAAGTAAAAGTACAAGAATCCAAGCCCTTAATTTCAAATTAATATGTATTTCTTGAGAGTCAAATCAAATCCAACGCCTCGTGTGATATTTGATTGATTTGGACGCACCTGTGAATAATAATACTATCCAACTCTAAACTAGGTTATTTCTTCGTGTCTGAGAACAAGAACTCAAAACTCCTTGAGTCTTCTCTCTAAACAAGTACAAATATGAGCTTTGAAGGCAAGAAACATTTGTCTTGAGTTTCACTCATGGATCTCATACTCCAATATTCAGCACCAGCTAACTGCTTAGGTCACTCTATTTGGTGTTTTTTCTTTGGTAGATGAGCGTGCTCAAGAATTTAGATTTGCTTTGGTGCCACTCTTCTCATACAGTATGATTTTCTCAGTATGGCCACCCAAAAGGATACCATTATAGAACCAACCAAAACCCATAACGTAGAATATTGCATGCGTGATGAGACTTAGACGGTGGATGATGGATGGGAATTTAAAGAAAATAATTTTTATTAAGATATGTCTTCGAGATTTAAGTTTTGAAACCAGCATTAGGGCGAATTTATTAATATTCTTAATTAATATACATATAAAATATCACTTACTGTTTTTCTAATGCATGCATGCATGCGTTGGAAGCACGAGATCAAGTCAAGGAAAGCAAATCTATGCAATTTAGGTGAACTATAACTAGGTAAAGTATTAGTTGAACTAAAACTTTGGTGAAAAATAATAACTAAGCTTTCACTACTGGTCGTAAATATTCAGGCGAACATGTATGAAAAAAAAAATAAACTAGTGTCCTGTCCAATAAACAATTCGAGTATGCATTGGGGCATCCAGTGATTCAATGCATCATTTGTTATCCTTCAGAATTGTAGTTTTCAGACCGATGTAGAGATTGTCCACTATAAACGGTTGGGTTATTGGGTTATCGAGTCAACTTGCAGGGTTAATATTTTTATTAAAATAATGTTATTTTATTTATAAAAAAAACTCATAGCATTGACCTGATTGGGTTTAATCGAGTTGCTCAGGTTATAAAAAATATTATTGAATTAATTGAGTTGGCCACGTAGAAATTTAGAATAGAAGATAAAGTTATTATTCTATAATTTGATTATATATTTTACATTCAATTCATTCATGTAGAGTTTTTATAGCTATACAAAATATTCATATAAGCAAATAGAATAAAGCAAATTATACAAAATGCTGCATCATCTCTTTTAATTAGATGATAGAAATAATTTTAAGATTGCTTTGATTTATTCAATTCCTTAATTTCTTCTTTTTATTGATTAGAAAATATTCAATAATATTTATCTTAATTATTTTCTTAACACGCTCCCTTAAACTTATGATAAAAAAAAATTTCATGACTTTAGGTACATTAACACAATTTTTATTGACATTATAACGTCTTCTGTTTATCAAAGTAATCAATAAACAATCTTATTTGATTGATAATTAGAAATACTCCAAATAGAAAAGAAATGTCATAAAAGGCACAATAATGGTATTTTTATAACAATAACAGTGAGAGTTTAAACTATTTGAATAATAAAGGTTTAAAGAAAGATAATACGATGAATCAATAAATCATGAGTTGATGTATCATTGAAAAGAATAATAAATAAAATATGAGGTAAATAATAAAAAAGAATTGAAAACAAAATATTTTAAAGTGGTCAGAAAAACAACATAAAATTGGTCGCCGAAAAAGCAAAAATAATATTTAAAGTAAGATATGACTTGTTTCGATACCATTAGGAGATTTAGAACATAATAGCGAAAAATAATATTATTTCATAATTTGATTTATGTTGATTACATCCAACTCATGTAGAGTTTTTATAGCTATACAACAAAAAATACAATGAAATAGAATAAAGTAAACTATACATAATGTTTTATCACCTTCTTTGATTAAATGATAAAGAATTTATTGATTATCTTGATTTATTCAATTCCTTGATTTCTTTTTTTTTATTAATTAGAGGATAATTAAGAATATTTAATTTAATTATTTACCCTGATACTCCTTTGATCAATAATTTTTATAATTCAACTTAAAATCTAGCATGGATTAAATTTTAAGTTATGAATTTCTCCAATTAATTCAGGTTGAATTTAACAACTATACTCCAAGTAGTTTTTCCTTTGAAATTTATGTCATTCCATTTAATAATTTATTTGAAATTTTATGTTTTTCAATTGCTATATTTTAAAAAAAATTCTATATTTTTTTAAAATTGTGTTAATGAGGAAAATACCCGGAAAGTGAAAGCTTAGAATGCGGTTAGGTGGCAGCGAGCGACCTTTATCTAAAAGCCGACCACATAATAATTCATGGATGCTGCTCCATTAAAATGCTTGAAACGGTCTTGTTCCAGAAAAAATAAATAAATAAATAAAACTTACAATGCTGGAAGCATCCTCAGCCTTTTCAGCTTCACTTGTCATTTTCTCAGACCCTTGCTTTTTTCCCTTTTCTATCATGTTTCTCTTCCTTCTTCGAAACTAAAAGGCTTTGAATTTTCAGTGCTATATGGGCGGTTTCTGTTATAGCAGTTATTATTTTTAAAAATATTTTTTTATTTATAAATATATTAAAATAATCTGAAAATATTAAAAAAAATTAAATTTTAAATTTTTAAAAAAATATTTTTAAAATAAAAAAACCCATAAAGTGGACCTGTTATATGGAGCTGGAAAAGAAATATTAGAAAAAGTTAAGAGTCAGTGTTATAATCCTCATAGGCTATGCATGTCATCCACTACATATGGTTTTTTCCAAAACTAAAATCAGGGATTATATAAGTTGTGGTTTGGTATTGTTCCATGAGATGAAATATGTTAAGGGTGATATTTTCAATTCAATTTGATTTTTATAAAAAAAAAAATTAAATTAAAATTTTAAAAAAAATAATTCAAATTGATTTGGCTCGGTTTGACTCAGTTTGCTTTGAATAAAACTGAATCTTTTGATTAATTACATGAATTTTATAGTTGATAGTTATTTCCTAGTCGATCATGACTCTTGGTCTGCTATCAATCAAAAAGCCTTCCTTTTCTATATGTTAGTGGATAACTTTTGTTCTTGCTTAATGTGAATATTTACTCTCTCTTTTTATGTAAATACATATTTAGTTTATGATAGATAAAATAATATAAATTACAGAAAAATATCTTTTACCCTTGTAATATTTTTTTTCATTATATAACATATTTGAAACACTAGAAAAAAAGAATATTTTCATTTCACATATTATGATATTTTTTTCAAAAATTTTCAAATTTATTTTTTTCCTTTCATAATTTTAAAAATAAATTATTAAATTAATAATTAATTTACTTTTTATGTGTATTTCATAAGAAAACATGGGAAGGGGTGGTTAGGAAAATGCTATTAATTGCAACTTTCTCCTCATCTCCTAAATTGTTAAATTCTTAATTATTTTGATTTCTTACGTAAATTTAGAAAAAACAAATGCTTATAAAGTATTTTTTTAATTGATATAAATTTAAAAAATATATTTATAATCATCTTTGCTTAATTTTACTTTTTTTCAATATTCATCTAATGGAATAAAAACAAAAAAAAATGAAATTATATATTTAAAAAATAGAAAGGATCAAAATTGGGCCTAGAGCAAGCATTGGAGCTTACGAGCTTGGAATCGGAATCAAGTGCTGGACACAAGCTAGGAGAAAAATATTGACAACACATGGCTTTCATGGATGACATGGCATCTAACATTATCTTCTTCCTACGAGTCTCGTTGGTTTCTAGAGAGACTCGTGAAATTTCAAAGAAGTTTGTCCATGATCATGCAAAATGTACTATTGGCTTGGTTTTCAAACTAAAAACAAATACATGAAAACACCTTCCTTGACTTGCTAAACCCAAATATAATCTTAAAAACATATTCCTTGCGACATTTACATATTCCTTGCGACAAGGGCCTTCATTTAATGGTAATAATATTGGCTAGTTTTGTAGACATATTTCATCTATTTAAAATTTTCTGATATATAATGGTATTTTCATTCACTCATTTGATATTGAATGAGCATTCTTGAGCAAATTGTCTTTTTCTAGGCCTAGCTTTTTTAGGATGATTATTAGTTGTTTTTTTAGTTGATTTATTTAAAAATGTACATCCAAATAGTTCTAGATCCTTAAGAAAAGACTAGGAAAAGAAAGAGAGAATGGTAAAATATAAGGATTCAATAGAATTCAAAGGTATTGAAAACATAATAAAAGCAATAAAAACTAGCAGTATATATATATATATATTGAAGTTGCATGGATAGAGTTGACCATCTTTCACAGCAATTGTGTAGCCCTTTATATATTGGTATAAATTTCGGATCCTATTTAAATATATAACTCTAATCATATATAGATATTGGTTCTAGATAAGGAAAATTTATTGAATTTTAATGTAATTTAAACTTTTCTTCTATTGATAACACTATAACACAAATTCTAAGCTAATCTGGTGACTTCTAATTAGTTATTTTGTTGAGGATTCTTTTTCTAAATAAAATTAAGCTTTATAGTTTTACACACGTGTTCAAACTCTTATACTCAATCGTGAATCATGGACATCTAGTTAACTACTTTTTCAAACCTCTTAGTTAATCAAGACTCTTTCAGCGCAATCAATTCCACTATACTTGATTGATTTAAGCTTCCTTCCCCTATTTATTATGAACAATCACTATTCTTCTACGATTGATATGCGGATGTTTATTTTTTGTGTAAACAATGCCTCACATATTCTTTTATTTCTCAAATGAAAGAATATTCTTCATCATATTTGTACTTGAAATCAATGGATCGAATCAACCAAATATAATGCGAAAAATGACAATATTCACTCCAAAACTATTAACTAATAAATCAAAAGGAGTTGTTAAAATTAATTAAATATTAAAACAAGAAGCTAATCTTCATAGTAGAAATAAAAAATAGAAGCACATGCAAATGTTTTATACCAATTGTCCTTGCTATTTTAAATTCTTTTATAGGACAAACCAAACTAATCTCTTCGAAATATTATACAACTAAAAAAAATATTAAAAAAATCAATCACTATTTTAAAAAAGAAAGTTAACTTAATAGAAACAATTAATGCAAATGGATAAGAAAATAAAAATGAATGAAAAAGAGACCAAGCATTGATGGACAAAGCTCGCGCCTTTTTTTCTTAGAAGAAAACGAAACTCTCATTTTTTTTTATTAAGCGGGAGATAGATCACTTGTAGTGGCAAGTAACATGTCGCCTACCAGGCCGCTGTCTATAATTTGGTCATCAATATGGTGGTTGAAAAATTAGCTGGAGTTTTTTGCCCTATATAATCTAGTTTCACCTAAAACACCTCAAAATCACCATAAAAAACCTTCATAAAACAGCTACTAACTCTAAAACACCCCAAAATCACTCAAAAAATGAAAACCAATCGAATACAAAAAAACAACACTCGATCTAATTTTTCTAGTATGTTTATAAGAAAAAAATAAACTACCATCATCGAACTTTTTTCATTGAACGGAACTCATTGACATTAAGAATTGTGAGTTTTGTTGTCTAAAAATTGTCATTCACCAACTTTCTCTCTCCTCTCAAGCTCAAGAACTAAAATCTTAAAAAATTAAACTTTTTGACCAAAATTAAAATTACAATAACTAAAGGGATGCATAGTAAGAAAAAAAGAAAGTAAATGGACTAAACAAAATTTTTTCTAATGAATTTAAAATTGACCATGAGATTTTTGTTGTTTTATATTTTGATACTATGTTATTGATTTTTTTTATTTCTTTAATAATTTTTTAATAAATTAATTATTAATTTATGCATAAAAAGGTTGTGATTAAAAAAAAAGTTTAAGAATGAAAATGAAAAAAAAAAAAGCTTTGGTTATTATTGATGACTACAATATTTTAACTAGGAAAGGAAAACAAAGAAAGAAAGAAAATCCTTATAAAGGTGAATTAAAAAAAAATACTAGCACAATTGATTAAAAATATCGGCAAAATAGCATAGTTAATAAAAGAATTGGTGAAATGGTATAATTTGTACATGTCGCGATTAGAAAACACAACTTTTATAACTAGTTGCTATTCAGAATAGCGATATCCATTAAAAAAATATTAAATAGGCAAGAGAAAAGAGAGAGTAGAGAGAAAAGGAAAGAAATAAAAAAAAAATCTTGGAGACATATCAAAACTTCGATTATGACACTATTGTACCAGCATAAAGATCACGACGAGACAAATCTAATAACACCAAGAAAAGTCACCAATGATAACCCGTGTGGAGCACACTTATTGTCCAAAGATGGAGGGTGGTCCATTTGTCTTTAACGGCAAATGTGATCCACTCGGGTCACCATTAATGACCTTTCTGGATGTTATTAGATCTATCTTGTCAATATGTTTTTTATGATACCGATGGTGTTGTAATCGAAACTTTGATATGCCTCTAGAATCTATTTTTTCTTTTTTTTCCTTTCCATTGAATATTTTTTTTATTGAAAGTTATTGTTATAGATAATTATAAGTTATAAAAATTACGAGATGGCATGCCCGCTGGCATATAAAACAAATGTACTTGATAATGTTATAATTGTGAACCAGCGCTAGATAAGTAATAGAAACTAAAGGTATGATGGAGCCAATATTTCATGACGGAAAAAAAGAGTTGTGTTGGTGATTAAAAACTTAGAGACTAAACAAAATGATTTGTAGAAATCCACAGTGTTTTGTGAGGAAAGATAAAGTGTTTTCGCCACATGATTTAACTTTTTTGTTAATAAAAAGCAAAAATAATTACAAAGCTAAATTTTCTACCAACTTAATATTAAAAAAAACCAACAAAAATAATTTTGGAAGGAAAAAAACCCATGAGAAAAAATATTGTAGCAATTGACAATGTTTTGTGAGGAAAACTACAGTATTTTCCCCAATAAAATCGATAAAGACAAATTTAGAAAAAAATCATAAAAAAAAACCATTTAGAGAAATACTATAGCAATCCATAGTGTTTTGTGAGAAAAATTACAACGTTTTCCTCTTATGATTTAGCTTTATTGTAATTATAATTCTTAACCAACTCAATATTAAAAAAAATCGACAAAGATAATTTTGGAAAAAATCATAAAAAAATCATATAGGAAAATACTGCAACTATTCACAGTGTTTAAAAGAAAAAAATACAAAGTTAAATTCTCAATCAACTCAATATTAAAAAAATAAAATCGACAAAAACAATTTTAGAAAAAAAAATAACAAAAAAAATAGGGAAAAAAACCATGTTGGAAACACTGTAGCAATTCACAGTGTTTTGTGATGAAAGCTACATTGCTTCCCCATATGATTTAGCCTTATTTGTAATGACTTATAATTGTAATTCTCAACCAGCTCAATATTAAAAAAAATAAAATTAATAAAGATAATTTTAAAAAAATCATAAGAAAAAAAACCATGTGGAGAGACACTGTAGCAATCCACAATATTTTGTGAGGAAAGTTACATTGCTGACCCACATGATTAAACTTTATTACAAAGTTAAATTCTAACCAGCTCAATATTAAAAAAATAAAATCGACAAAGATAATTTAAAAAAATATATTACAAAAAAAGAAAACACAAAAGAAACTGGAAAAAAACCATGTGAGAAAAAACTGTATTAATTCATAGTGTTTTGTAAGGAAAGTTATAATATTTTTCCCACATGATTTAGCCTTACTTGTACTTGTAATTACAATTCTTAACCAGCTCAATATTTAAAAAATAAAATTGACAAAGACAATTTTAATGAAAAACATAACAAAACAGAAAAAAAAACCATGTGAAAAAAAAAATTATAGCAATCCACAGTAATTTGCGAGGAAAGTTATATGTTTTCCTCACATATTGAAATTATAATTTTTAACCAGCTCAATATTAAAAAATAAAATTGAAAAAGATAATTTAAAAAAAATCATTAAAAAAACAAAAACAAAAAAAAAACATGCAAAGAAATACTGTAGCAATCAACAATGTTTTAAAAAAAAATTAAAAAACAAAATTCTCAATCAGCTCAATATTAAAAAAAATAAAATCGACAAATATAATTTTAAAAAATAAAAAAACAAAATAGAAAAATCATGTGGGAAAATACCGTAGCAATCTACAGTATTTTAAAGAAAAAAATTACAAAGCAAAATTTTTAACCAGCTCAATATTAAAAAAGTAAAATTAACAAAGATAATTTAAAAAAAAATAAACAAAAAAAGGGGAAAGTTAAAAGAAAAAAGTGCAAAAAAAATGATAAATAGACTGTATTATTTTATTGTAATTACTATTGTAATCAGTAAACAATAAATTCTCCATACCTTTAGCTTATTTTTTAATATTTTTTTAATCATAAATTTTATAGACTGTATTATTTTATTAAATTTCTTTAATTATCTCACCGATATCTTTTTTAAGAAAATATGATAAATAGCACATGGAGGTCGGGTGATAGTAGAGACTGTCAGAAAGAAAGAGTAAAAAGCCGGCCAGCCTGTTCCCCACCCTGGTTCCTTTGATCATTGACTTCCTAAACGGACAAATCTTACACCACCTAGCTCGCATTCCCCTCCACGAATACCCATGTTATCACTCTCCACGTGGCATCTTGATATCCATCATTGGTCAATCCCACACATGATGGTCCAACCTGCTGATTCCAGACAAACGTGGTGGGACCGAGCCCTAACATTATCATGACCCATGAGCCTCTTCGCAAGATAAAGAAGCTCCTTTTTTAATAAAATTAAAGGGTTCGGCTTACGCAACTCCAAGAATATTATGTGGGGTATACAGGAAATAAAACCATTGCATGCTTTGAAGGTGTTTGGGATTATTTATTTTTTTACTGTATTTCGATATATTTGTTTAGAATAAATATTAAATTAATATTTTAACAATTTATTAATATTTTAAAACCATTGCCACCAATCACGCGTATCATAAATTATAATCAAATCAGCCGAAGCATATAAATTATTTAAACTATAAGCTGGATTGGTGCTTTTTCCAGTCGTAAAGCAGACAAATCATAATAAAAAAAAGACTTACTACTAGCTAGTAACAGCTAGAACTTGGCGTCCAATTATTTAAATAATAATAAAAAAAAAACCCACATGATCAGGAGAGCGCAAGTACTAGTAAGAAATTTGGAAGAAAGAATTTGATAAAACCCAACTAAATCCATCACAAGGTGAAATTCCAATCGGTTCATGAAAATCCCCGTCCCTCCAAAAACAATTCAGACTATAAATCGCACCGCCACCTTTGGAAATCGTCACAAATGAAGAAAAAAAAATTAAAATAATAAACCCTTAAAAAAGAAAAATGAAAAAAAGAAAACACATGTAGCTCCGCCCTACCAAATGCGCACTTTACCGCTGATACTTACGCACAGTGTGCACATTCTTCAACGAGACCCTTCTGCACATGTATTTTCTTCAACACTTTTACGGAGAATTTCTATGGTGTGACCGTGCTAGGAGGCGTCCTGGACTCTGGTGGAGGAGTATGGCTCTCGGATCCTTTAGATGGATCATCAGATGATTGCCGTAATCCATCATCCGTCTCTCCCCTATTCATATCCTCGATCATCCTTACAACCTCTTGCATTGCTGGTCTTTGATCAGGTACAGTTGAGACACAAGCCATTGCTATCTGCAACAACTGCACCATTTCCTCCTCAATGTTATGGTACCTCATCAACTCCACGTCAAAGACCTCAGCAGTCCATTCCTCACGAACCACTGACTGGACCCACCTAGGCAAATCAATACCTTCTTCGCCTAATGAGGCTTGATTGGGTGCTTTGCCTGTTAGGAGCTCAAGGAGCAACACACCAAAACTGTATACATCGGATTTGAAGGTAACTTTGCGGGTTTCTACCACTTCTGGGGCACGATAGCCTGCGACTCGGCTAGGTGGCGTGGAGGTACCAAAGAGTGGGTTGAGCCCGTAATCTGAAACGCACGCGTCATTGTCAGGTCGGAGTAGAATGTTGGACGATTTGATGTTGCCATGAATCACCTTGCCCGCAATGTGGAGGTGGGCAAGACCTCTTGCTGTGCTCATTGCTATTCTCATCCGGTTATCCCAGTCTAGGGGAGTGCGGCCTGACCCTCGACTACCTGAAATAAAGACATGCTTGTTAGGACCCAAAATAAGATTTTAATCTAAAACTTGTCAACATGCCAGAAACATCATCTTTGTCACCATGCACGTACAATGCCACTCACAGGAATCCTAGGAGGGTGTTGCTAAGTGTGTTTGGAATTGTTTTTTAAAATGATTATCGCTCGAAAATATATTAAAATAATATTTTTTTATTTTTTAAAAATCATTTTTAACCTAGACAATTCAAAAATATATATAAAAAATATTATTTGAAGAACAAAAAATTCAACCCTTTGGAAACGCGGTTTCGGTTTCAAAGGCGTTCACAGACAAAATGGAAAAGCAATGACACAAATTGCAAGACGTTACACGACATCCGCTGGTTCTTTTTCGGTGGGCAAAGAAATAGACCACGGAATATTGGTAGAGCATGGATTGTCCAAAGCACCCTTCACTTAAAATGATGGAAGGCCACAGATAAAGTCCAAGTCCCACAGAGGGGAAAAAAGACTAAAAATAAAGCAAAAGTGACTACTACTATACTAACTAGCCCATGTGACTGTAGTGTACTGGAAAAGTTGGGAGAATTCATGAACAGGCGTGCCAGACTCCCTAAAAAAAACCTAGATTTTAATGAATACAAAGTACAAGAATTCTATGTTGGAAATTTTTAAGGTTTAGCAAAATCAATTAATACTCCAGTTTTTTGCATAATTAGCCATCTATTAATGACAATACTCTCTTAAGCTATCGTTAATGAGCTATCATCATTATAAATGCCTTGCCATCTCACTTCCAGTTCCTTCCTTCGAAGGAGAATCTGATGAGACGCTTCGGCATCTACCAAATAAAAAACCGCAATGATGTCGGTCGGTAGCTCCGTTGTCAATCATGGGTGTCGCGAAATCATAAATGTGTCGACAATGTTGGTGTAGCATTGAAAAATGAAGAAATAATAAATAAATAAATAAAGCAGACAAAAAGACAACCATGACGCGCGCGCCAGCCTGCGTGGTTCGCACTCTAAGAATGTTGGTATAGTTTTATTTTATTTGTTCTCTCCCCTCTTACCCCTTTGTTCTTGGGTAAAAGAGTACCGGTTCGACCGGAACATGGATGATGTAACTAACCATCTGCTCATAAGCCGCAGCTAAAGAATTTGCCCCGTAATTAAATGGATAATATAAAACGATTTGATTATAATTAATTAATATCCCAGGAGGGAGGGAGGAATGCTCTGCTTTGCTACATTTGTTCCCTTGGATAAACTATCCAAAGAAAATAAATGTAATTCAATGACTGTAAACAGCCACCCATTTAGTCAAACAAATTGAATAAAATCTTGACAGCATTAAGTGAGCCACATCCATTTTGAAAGCAAGATTTTGAATAAAAAAGGAAAAAAAAACTCAAAGTAACAGTTAAAGAACAGTAAGGGAAAAAAAAAAAGGCAAAAATTGAAAAGAAGAAACTGGAGATGAAGAAATCAGAAACCATACCGTGAAGAAGAGCAGACAAGCTACCGACGGGCATGAAATCAGAAACAAGCAACTTCTCATCTTTTGAATAATAGTAAGCTCTTAATGGAACCACATTATCATGCTTAATCTTGCCCAAAACCTCCATTTGAGTCTCGAAATCTCTCTTGGTAACCACCACGTCCTTCAACCTCTTCACCACCACAGTAGTCCCTTCCTCCAACACAGCCTTATATGAAGTCCCCACACTTCCTTTCCCCAATACCTCCGCAGATGCCCTCAATAAATCCTCCAAATCGAAGCTGTAAATCCCTCCTTCGAAAAACACCAGCTTGTTCCTCTCAGCCTCCGCTGACCCACCAGTGATATCATCCTTTGACGATGATGTCCCTGCCTCCACTGCCACAGCGCGTGCCGCCGCTGGTGGCTTTGGGGTTTTCGCGGGCCGACTCCGTTGTTTCCTCCGGAGACATAAAATCAAAAAGAGCAACAATAACAGAGCAACTAAAGCAGAGCCCACTACGATTAAAACAATGGCAACCGTGGAAAGTTTCTTGGACTTTTTGTGCGATGATGGAGGCCCAGGTGGGATTTCTGATGGGGACGGAGCTGGAGATGGGAAAAATGGGTTGCAAGGCGGTAATGGGCGACCACAAAGTTGTAAATTCCCAGAAAAAGAGGATGCAGGGAACTTGGCCAAAACTTGAGGGATTGAACCGTTTAAACTGTTGTTGGAAACATTAAAATCTGTCAAATTTAACGGGTTTACACTTGGCAAGCTACCCGCGAAATGGTTGTTCTGCAAAAGAAGCCCTGTCAAGTGGGTCAAATTGTTGACAGAAAATGGGATTGAACCGGTGAAGTTGTTTGACGAGAGATCAAGACGAGATAACCGAGTTAATCGAGTCAAGCTCGGAGGAAAATCACCCGTAAACACATTGTTTTGGAGATACAGGCTCCGGAGGAGGGTTAAATTAGAGAAATCTGAGGGGATCTCACCGGAGAGACGGTTTGAGCGAAGACTCAAGACTCGGAGCTGACTCATCTTGCCAAGTGTGTTTGGCGGAATGGAGCCTATGAGCCCAACACCGGGAAGCCGGAGAGAATACACGAAAGATTGGTTAGCATCGCACTCGATCCCGAACCAGGTACAGACGGAGGCAGAAGCGTTCCATTGAAGGCGATTCTCGTGAAGAACTTTAGAAAGAAAGGCAAGGAGAGCTTGCTTGTCTTGTACAGGCTCAGAGTCAACTCGGCCATGACTCAGTAATAGCAGAAAAGAAACAAGGATGACAGTAAGAGAGTCAAAAATTAATGACATCTGATTGACGGTACGTTTATTAGGAATTCTTCGAAAATTGACGAGTTAATAATGTTCGGTTCTTAAACAGAAAAGGGTGGTTTCTGGTCTCGGTTTTTGCTTGTTTTCCGGTGAGATTCCATGAGAGGAGGAGAGAGAATAGAGTGTGGATAGTACTGCTGGGTAGAGTACGTGGTGAGAGGGAGGGAGGGAGGGAGGGAGGGGGGGATTTTGTAGAAAGTATCACGAGGTTAAGCTTTAGGGCAGGCAACAAGAGTGCAATAATAAAGCGGAGTGAAAATAACCGAAATCAGTCTTTGCTTGCTGGCTTAGCCGTCTTTAAACCCACCCGTGTTTTTTCCTATTTTCTACGTTGTTTTTTTAATTTTTACCACATGAACAAAAACAAACATAGCCCTAATTCTAGGACAACTTTTTATTTTTATTTATGATGTAGACAGTTAAAATCAAGAGAATTAAAATATTTTATTTTTACTTTTTTTGTTAAAAAATTATTATAACTTTTTATATAAAAAAAATTAGAAAAATATAGTAATATTGAATAGAAAAAATAAATGAGAAAAATTATTTCCTTCAAATAAAAATAAAAATTAGAAAAAGATACTAATACATAATAGAAAAAAAATTAAATTAACTTAGATTTTTTTTTCTAAAAATGTTTTGCATCAATCTCCTCAAGTTAAAAGGAACTTGTTTTTAAGTTCACATCTTGGTAATATACTCCACTATGAATATTATTTATGTATAAATCATCCCATCATGAATTTCTAACATTTTTGTATGAGGTGCTTCATCATAGATTCATGATAAAATATCTTTGTGCGGGGCGTCTCATCATGGATTCCACCACCAAAATTTTCAATAGCAGCAATTAATACATTTAGAAACAACAAATGAATTCTTGGATTTTTTTTTTCTTAGGGGGAATATTGTCATTATTTCCTTCTATATAAGCATATCATGTTCTATAACCTCAGCATGAATCCTTGAACTCTAATACACATCATCTACAATCTCCAACCAAAACTACTAAAAATTGTTGAACTTAATACCAACCAACACTAATGGAAGCAAATGATAATTGGAACCATCTAGGTGGTGACCCAGTGGTAAGAGCTTAGAACCAAAATGTTTGCTCTCTATGTGGTTTCAGGTTCGAGCCCTGTGGTTGCTCATATGATGGTCACTGGAGGCTTACATGGTCGTTAACTTCAGGGCCCGTGGGATTAGTCGAGGTGCGCGCAAGCTGGCCCGGACACCCACGTTAAACTAAAAAAAAAATGATAATTGGATTTGTTACAAGTCAAAACTCTAAAGATTAAGAACACGAAATGGTTATTATAACCTTTTATATAGAAAAATCTAATTTTTCTAACATAAAAAATTCTCTAAAGATTAAGAACACCAAAGGCTATTATAACCTTTTATATAGAAAACAAAATTAGAAAAATCTAATTTTTCTAACATAAAAAAATTAGTTTTATTTTCTAAAAAAAAAACTCATGCATTAGCTTCATTACGAGCGGGATCAAAAGTTTCTTTTAACATAAAAAAAATATACAGACATTATCAACGTGTTTTCCAACATAAGAAAAATTAAATTGTGAACAAAAAAAATTGATACATGAACTTCATAAAATAAATAAAAAATCACATGCACCAATAAATGTTAAAAAAAAAATTGTTACTGCTAACCAAAGACTAATTTGAGAGGCCGAGAGATAAATGCAAATTAAGATATATGGTCTTATATTGGGGGGAATCTTTTAAAAAAAATTATTTAATTATATGAAAATCATATTTTTTGCATGAAGAGTAATAATTTAAATCTCAATAAAATAAAATAATTTGTTAGGACATTTCCTTCTTTTTCTTATTAATATATTTTTTTTCTACTATTTTTTTATTCTATGTTATTTATTTAATAAAAATCAAAAGCAATCATAACAATTATAAAATAAATTGGAAAATTTGAAATAATGATAAAAAAAAATAGTATTTATCTAATTAAAACCCCTTTAAATTATCAACACACTATATTTTTTTACTAGAATATTTATTTTCTAGACCACATCATATTATAATCATAAAATCAGGTTTTTATTATAATAAAATAATATTATGATAATTTTAACATAAATTTATTTAAAATATAAAAATAATACACCACTAGTGTGTTGTCACGGAAAAATTTTTAATAGCATTATTAAACCCGATAGAACATCTTGCCTAGCCCATTTTCAAATCAAAATAATATCCAAAATATATTTTTAATTAATTTATTTAAATAAATTTTAATTAAAATTAAAAAAAATAAAAAATAAAAAAAAGCTAGTCACTTTAAACTGAATGACCAACATGCTTGGCCTGTTAAAGGAAGGCCAATTACATGGGCTTGCAAAGCTAAGCCCAATTATCTAGCCATATTGTTATTTAAAATGAAAATGAAAGCACACGTCAAGTTGTAAACTAGTTTTTGATACATCCCACGCAAGATATTATCTGTTTTGGGCCTTCCAGTTCACCAATGTCCAGGGCTTCCACCCAGGTTCTCTTCACGGGTTTGTTCTTGGCAGCCACGTATGGCTCCAAAACGCGTTTTACTAGTCAAGATGAGCATGCACTTATAAGGTCTTGGCTCTGAACGCTCGCTTCCGATACGGGATATCACATTTACTCTACACCTCTGGTAACTGGGAAAGCATAGACCGACTTTTTGGCCTCAAAACATCTATTTTTAATCCATTTTCACCTATAAACACCTAAAAAAATACCACATAAATCTTAATAATTTAAAATAATTTTAAATCAGTCAAAAAATAAAAAAATCATCATGAATCTAAAAACATTCTCAAGTTATGATTTACTTTTCCTCACAATACCCAGAGATTAAAACACAAAATAAATAAAATGTACGAATAAAACGTGAAAAATTCAATAAACAAGGTTCAAAATTAAAAAACAAATTATGGACTAATATTTCAAAAAACATGCCTTATGTAAAGTAAAAAAGAGGCTGCGTTTTTGTTTCAGGGTCAAATTCAATCAATATAGTTTATATTTATTTTAAACAATAAAATTGAATTTCACTTTATCAAATTAAGTATTAATTTAATGTTGAGATGTTTTTTTTTAAATGGTTAGAACTTAATAGCACGATAATATAAAGAAAACTATTAGGGCTAAATTTTAATTAATATAATATAAAAAAATAAAATTAAAACAAAAATCTTTGGTTACTGAATAGAAAATTCTTCAAGGATAAAAATAAAATAAAATATATTGTCACATTTCATAGTATTTTCTCTTTAAGGCCACAATATTTAAACTAGGCCTTCTAGTTTTCTTTTTTAATTTAATTTAATGCTAATCACTTGAATTTTTTTCATACTTTACCCATCTCAAAATTTTGTTTTTCTATCCTTTTTTTTTACTCAGTCAAATAATTTGGATAATTTTTGTAAATTTAATTATCCGAAAGTTTTACTGCTACATTATTAATTATTCTCTCCTAAAAATATTTTAAAATTTTCAAGTAAAGTTAGGCCCAATGAAAATTTCCACTATGTAGAATTATGTTCAAGAAAAATTATAATTACATTAGTTTTTAAAATTTATAGATAATTAAAATAATACTTCAAGTAATTTAGGTAATTCAGATATTTTTTTACATAAGTTACCTAAAATAAATTTTGGATAATTCTTTTAAAAATTTAATAACTAATTATCCAAACTGAATTGGGTAATCTGAGTATTTCCGAATTTATTTATTTATTAATTATACAACTAAAAGGATGGGACTTACTGAATTAGACAACTATTTTATTTTGAGTATGATAAGCATGAGTGACGCCAAAACATGCTATAATAACAAACTAGTATATTGCTCGCATTTCGCTATTAATTGGTTCAATTTTTGTTAATGTAAAAATATATTAAAAATATAGAGAATTTTTTAAATAGTGTTATTAAACTTGGTCAAGTGGGTTAATTTTAAAACCTCCCAACTTAATTCTTTGCTTCAAGTTATTAATTAAACTATGTGAGAACTAACTTGATTTAAATCGATTAATTTTATAAGTTTAAATACAACCTTGATGATCGATAAAAACATGATTGGATCAACCTCGCCCCCCTTCCCTGGACCCGGGTCATGTGATCTATTGGATTTAATAACGTTTTTTTATAAATATTTTTTTATTTAATTATATGATAAAAATAGATAGTCACAAAATTGAATACCAACCTAAAAATAAAACACTTATTTGAGACAAGTATCCCTATAAAGCAATAAAAAATCAATAATACAGTTTATTTTTCAACCAATCCAATATTAAATGATGAAATCAAAAAAGAATAAATTAAAAACATTTAAAAGATCAAAAAAAAAAAACATATCCAAGCTAAATTCTCAACAATTTCAATTTTAAAAGATGAAATCAACAAAAATAGATTTGATAAAAAAAATCATATAAAAAATTCAAAAACAAAAGAAAAGGAAAAGGAAAAAGAAAAAAGAAAGCTAAACACTATGGATTGCTATTGTAATCCATAGTGCAATAGTGTTGGATAAACAGTGGTTTCCCACATATCATTTAATTTTTGTTACTTCATAAAGTTTAATAATATGATTTTTCTCTAAAATTATTTTTTTAACAATATGAAAAAAAAATAGACTATAAAAAAGCAAAGTTCATTTAAAAAAACCCATAAAATCCATAAAATGGAGCAACCTAGATTACCTTGACAAACCCGCAAACCATGCTAATTTCATAGAAAGACAAAATAAAAAAAATAAAATTACAAAGTTAAATTCTCAATCATCTCAATATTAAAAAATAAAATCAGCAAAAATAATTTTAAAAAAAATCATACAAAATAAACAAAAAGAAAAGGAAAAGGAAAAGAAAAAAAACCATGTGTTCAAGAGAAAAAAAACAATGTGGAGGGAACACTCAATGCATAGTATTTTGTGAGGAAAACGATAATATTTTCCCATATATTTTAGCTTTTCTTATAATATATCATGTGTAAATATTTAAATATAAAAAATAATTCGATCCCATGTAGGTTTTTTTTTAAGTCATATAAATAACTAATGAATTATATTTAATGGAAATAATGAATAAAAATAATTAATTTATATTAAAAGGTAAACCTTCTTATATTATTCATTTATAAATAAAGCAATTAGTTTCTCAACTATTTATTGAATTAATCGTTTATCATGTACAATGTGAAGTAATAAATAAAATTATTACTACATCTGTAAAGTAAGTATTACATTATTTTATTTTAAAAAAAGTAATTATTTTTTATAATTTTATTGAATCATTTTCTTTTTATTATTTATAATTTACATTATTTATAATTTACATAATAAAAATAATAATATTTTCAAGCTTTAAGTAAGAACAACTATTTCTATTTTTAAATAATTACTTATATATTAATATATCTGATTAATTTCATAAATAATATTATAATTTAATTTTATCTTTTTTAAGTAATAATTTAAAATGCTCATTAGTTTTATACCTTTCAAATATCTTTTTTTGAGAAATAATTTATCTATTTATTTTCAAAATAATTATTTTATTTTGTGTTCATAAATAGATATTTTATTTTTTAATCTTGGAAATATTTAACTTATGACTTTATTTTCATAAATAAATAAAAAAGTAAAAGAAATCAAAAGTCCGAAAGAATGAAGGGCATTGTCGAATTTAAAGGAAATAAATAGTATCTCTTTTTAAATGTCACTTTGTAGTATCTTGTATTGATGTGCTAAACGAATACCCTTAAACCTAAAGAAAAAGGTCACTAGGCTTCAGTGAAGCACTATCTTTTTCTTATTTTAAAACTTCTTTTTATTAGCAATTAAATCTTTCTATAGCACTAGGCTTGAAATCTTGGAAAAATACCAAATTAAAAGAAAAATCTTATTTTGAATATTTTTCAGTTTATGGCTTTAGCTTTGTCATCTAAAATGGTAATAAAAGAAAAATCCTTGATTAAGTTATTTTTTTGGTAACAAAACGTTTTTTTTTTTTAAGTATTGATAGATCCTATTTGACAAAGAAAGTTTGATAATAGTTATTTTTAACTTTCTTCTTTTCTTGAAAATAGATTGGGGTCCAGAGAGTAAACTTTTTCTCATATTTATATCGTGTTTTGGAGTTTTTTTTTTCTTTTTTTTTGGGGGTGATAAATTAAGGTTTAAAAAATGTTTATTAGGTGTTTTTTTATAGAAAAAATAGGTAAAAAAAAAGGATTTTTCACTCTTGAAAATATTAGCTCTAATTTTTTTAGCTACCACACTAGTGGCCGGATTCTGAACAGACAAACGACATGTCATCTATTTTCTTTTAGGGTGGACAATAGGACATGGCTTGATAATTTTATTTTTTTAAGGTTTTAAAAATGTTTATTAGGTGTTGTTTTCATAAAAATAGGTAAAAAAAAGGATTTTTCACTCCTAAAAATACAAACTCTAATTTTTTTGGCTACTACAATGGTGGCTGAATTTTGGACAGGCAAACGACATATCACCTACCTTAAATTTTTTCAAAAAAAAAAAGGGTGGACAATAAGACATCCACCTAAAAAATATTAAGTTGGCTTAAGCGTGTGAGCCTACCCTGGACCCATGTTCCTAGGTTTTTTTTAAACCCTAGACACTCTAGGCAACCTAGATCCATATGCCTAGCCTAGATCTTCTTTTTGGGTTTTGTTTTCTTTGGAATACTAATTTATTTATGGTTAATTATGTTTTTAAGATAATTTAATTTTACAAGAAAATAAAATAAAATATGAATTTTTATTATTATAAATAATATGGGTTTGTTAGTTTAACATTTGTTTTCTCTACTTTATTTTTTATTATTACATTATATCTTTTCAATTTTTTTACATATTTTTTAAGTATAATATTTTTAACAATCATAACAAAATTCTCACCTTATTATTTTTAATTGGATGATAATTTCTTATTGGTTTGGATTTTTAAATTTAATATTTTTTCTTAATTTTATTTTTATATATATAGTTTCATTTTTTCAAGTAATGATATTATTAGTCAATGTCCACATTTTAACTAGTGTCATAGGATTTAATAGAATTAGTTGTAAACAATCCCAAAAAAATATATACAATGAAAAATTACATTTAAAATAAAATTTACAAGAGCGAACATGATATTAATTTTTATTGATTAAACTCGTAGATGATTAACACATGGTCTCTTAACTAAAAAAATATATAGAACTATATAAATTAAGATAGTTATATATATATATATATATATATATATATATAGAGAGAGAGAGAGAGAGACACACACACACACACACACTAGTTATGTGACCTGCGCTTCACTGCGGGTCAAATATTTTTACTTTTCATAAAAAAATTATATTTGCAGATTTTTTCAATGCATTTTTGTAGTTTAAAAAAATTAACAAATTTATGTACAGATGTAATAAAATAAATTGAGAACTATGTGTGCTAATAAATAAATAAAAATAATTAATGACACCTAAAAACAAAACTTGAAAAATCAAGAGATAGATGTAAAACAAGATATTTAATATCGTAAAATAGGCCATTTACCCAATCATGTTTGCTAATTTTTTTTATTAAAGCATTTTTTATTTAATCAAACAATAATAGAAATAAACAAACATATTAAACTGATTGAATAGAATAAAAGGAAAAAGGAATAATATATAAGGATACACATAATAGAAATATCATCTAAAAATAAATATTTTTTATTTTTAAAAACATAGTTCATTTATACAAAAGATAATAATAAAAAATCATAGATGAATCAGAAAAACATCTTCGAAAATTAAACGCATAACCAAAAAATTATTATTATTTAAAAGAGGTTCTCTAAACAAAATAAAAGAGAATAAAAGTATTAATGTAAATATAATTAAGTTTTTTTAAAAAATAATAAAAAAGAAGTATTAATTGGAATAAAAAAAAATAAGGAAAAAAAAGAGGGTTAGGCGATGCTGGGCCTGGGAAGCCAGGCCAGCCTACCTAGCCCATTTCACAAGGGCCCACGCGACTTAGCCCTTTATTTTTAATCTGTACTTGGGGCAGATGACTCTTTTTTTTTTGAAAAAAAATAGACGACGTGTCACTTGCTTTGCACAGATTCTGGCCACCACAATTGCTGAAAAATTAGGGTTTATGTTCTTTTGACATAAAAACTTGTTTTGCAAGCCCTTTTTTTATATATCTAAAATACTTATAAAACACAGAAACCATGATAAACCCATCAATGACCTCAAAAAACCACCCTAAAAATCAAACTCAACCTGAAACTAAAAATCAACCCGAGCTCAGATCTATTCTTTCATGAACTTTTAAGGTACAAAAACATCTAATATGAAATCCACTCATAAAATGAAATAATTTAACATAAATATTCTCTATTTTGGTGGCTTAAATCGGTATCAACAATTCGTTTCTTTTTCTACCGCCAAAATCCAGTGATCTCTCTCTCTCTCTCTCTCTCTCTCTCTCTCTCTCTCATCTCTCAACTAAGGATAAAAAAATAACAAAAATAAACATTTGTACCCAAATGGAGTTGGAACAATTTCTAGGGATCAAAATTATATAATTTGCATGATTGTTTAAGTTGGACGACCAAAGTGCATCTTTTTCGAAACTTATGGTACGCCACTTATATTTTTCGTGTTTTTCATTTCAGTCCCCCCTCTTCCAATCTCACATTTTTATAAGAATTCGAAATCAATTGCTCCTTAAATATGATTAAATCGCTCAAAAAAAAGTTTGAGGACCAAATTGAAAACATACAAAATTTTGCACAGTTCATCCATAGTAAAATGTAAGAGGATGAACAATAAAAAATGCACACTGAAAATCCCATGCAGTAAAGAGTATAAGGAAATATATATAATCCATAAAAAAATTGTATAAAAGTAGAATAACAAACCACATCATTAACCCATAAAAAAAACAATATAACACAACAAGTTTCGAAGACCAGGTTTAATAATAATGACAACAAGTTCTTTGGATCTAGATACCTAACTCACAACATAACATGGAAAGCAACCAAGTTAATCACTAGATCATTTGAAATATATTATAAATATTACAAAATATACTAAAATGCATAGGTAAAACACTATAACAATACATAATAATCTATTTTTTAAATTTTTTTTCCTCAAACTCTGTTTTTTTTTAATTACAACCTTTCAAAACCAAATTGGCTGACCAATTTGCTATAATTTGTTAGAGAAAAAACAACTTCAACAAAGAGAACCAAAGTGTAAAATAAAAAAAATCTCATGGCCAATCTAAAAATTGCTATAATAAGCTTTATCTAGTCCACCTATTTTTTGTTTTCTTCTTTCACAGTCCCTATATTTTTTGTAATTTAACCTTGGTTCAATTTATTTTTTTTCACATTTCAGTCATTGAGTTTGAGAGATGAGAGATAAAATCATTGATTTGACCATATTTCAATGACAAAAAGATCGATCCTAGTGTCCATGGAGTTTATTCGACGAGGAGGGTTCCATTAAACTCTTTTTTAACCTTCATCTTGCTTGAAAAAGGTGATCAGTCTAAGAGAGAAAAATCCACCCCAGTTTGATTTTGTTTTCTTGGACTTTTTTTAGGTTTTTTGGGTTGATAAATTGGTTTGTTGATGTTCTAAGGATGTTTATTGGGTGCTTTTAAATGAAAATGAGTTGGAAAAAAATGAATTCTTAGATAAAAAAAAATAATAATTTGTCACTCTAATTTTTCAACAACCCTTATGGTTGCTGAATTCTGGGTAAGCAAACAACATGTTATCATCCTTGTTTTTTTTTTTTCCAGAAAAATAGGGGTCGTCTACCCTTTTTTCCTAGTGAAAAAAATCTTCAGCATGTGGGCTTAACATTACAAGCCCATGTGTGTGGGCTTTCCTTTTACTATGTCAGGTGCGCTAGGCCACCCAGTCCCAGGTGCCTAGCCTCTTTGTTAATTTTTTTTAATTTAAATTAACATTAATTAAAATAGATGATTTAAATAAAAGTGTGGGATGCCTGACCTTTTAGTTATTCAATTTTAATTGAAATCATTAAAAAAATGATATATTTTTACCAAAATAACGTTCAACTTTTACTTGGTTTTTTACTAAGATTATAACGTTTTTTTCCCTAATATTAGTAGGCTTTCATTTTGTGTAACCCTACATAACATCTTTCTCCTTTAATTTTATTCAATAATTTTCCCGTGTGTGTTTATTTCTATTATCATTTAATTAAATAAAGAATTGATTTAAAAAAACAAAGTTATTAAACCTAACTAGGTCAATAACTCGTGTTCTAAGATCAAATATTTTAATTTACATCTATTTCTCAACTTTCCGGTTTGGTTTTCAAATGGTATTAGTGACTTTTGTTTTTTCATATATTGGAGTATATCATTCTTTATTTATTTAATTAAATAAATGAATAATTTTTTTGATTTGCAATAAAGATTTTTTTCTTGATGTCAGAAACGCATTGAAAATGTATGCACATTCATTTTTTGGTGAAAAAAAAATTGATCCTACCACGACAAAACATAGATCAATTAATGATATTTTAAAATTATTTATTAAAATTTTACTTGCAAATACAAAAAAACATTAGCAATGTCTATATTTCCCACCTTGTAAAGAAAACACAAGTTTTCAAGAAGGAAAATAATCCAATAGTTCAATTGCATAACATAGAGGAAAATAGTAAATGAAAATGAAAGCAATAAAGAACCCTATAAGAGGGATGAAAGACAAATGAGTTTGCAATAAATTGCATATATAAGACCAGCCAGCTTTTTCATAGTTGGTGTAGCCTATTTATATTGTTACAATATTAGAATTTCATCCAAATATCTAATCATAACCCCATGCACATTGTATCTATCATAGATTATATGATAAATCCTAATACAAGTTAAACTTTATCTTGTTGATAATCATCTAAATCCTAACTAATCTACCATTCTAATAAGCTTAATCTAGAACATACTCTCGTTTTAAATAGGACTAAATCTTTTGGTTACTCTCACACACTCAAACTATTGTGATCTATCAACTTCTTTTGGTTTTTCATGACTCCTAACCATATGGTCAACTACTTTTTAGTTTCGTTACTCCATCAATATTTTTTAAGCTTGGTTGATTTCACCGCTCATGATCAATTTCGACTTTTCCTCCTCTATTTGACAATACATAATAATGGTTCTTATTTGGTTGTCATTTTAATTTTTATTTTGAGTGTAAATAATGCCCTCAATATTTCTTATTTTCTAGACTAAATAAAGGAATATTACTCATATTATATTAGCATTAAAATTTATCGATCGAATAGACCAAATAAGATATTATTAACCCTACACTATTATCATGCTTTTAAATGTATCGAACATGTCAACCAATTATACAATTCCAGGCCTAAAACAGTGTTTGGTTTTGCGAAATTTTACAAAGGAAAAAAATGCATGTTTCGGTCCTTATAACATTTTTGGAAAATATTCCCTAACGAATCTTTGACAGCCTTATTCTTTCTGATTTTTTTTTGTGGTTTTCCAAACACAACCTTATCTTTTCAATTTAATTCCATATTTTTCAAGGGACTATTTTGCAATTAATTTTGGGTTTCCCATATTTATTTTTACCCCATCATATTTAATATTTAAGATTGTGACCTATAGGTTAGGTGTCTTTTCGGTATTGAATAAACTTGTTTCTTTCCATAAAAAAACAAGCATCTTTTGTTTTTTTTTAAATACAACTTTATTTTAATTTGCAAATGGATAAATTCTAGAATTTTTCATGCATATTTTATTTTTATCATACTTTAATTAAATATAAACATTAATTAATGAGTATCGTAACAAGTTTATGATTATTCATTAAGATTTAGCCAAAATTTCAAAAACACCACAAAAGTCAATTTTTTAATGAATATTTAGGGTATGAATTTTACAATGAAATGCATATTCTCGATATTAAATTAAATGAATTGACAAAATAAATTGTTAGGAATTAATTATAGACTTTAATATTTAAGGGTATAAAATTACACTGTAAAGTATATCTCTTGGTATTAAAGATACAAAATAGAAATAAATACACCATTAAAATCTAGACCTTAGAATTGTTAGATTTTAGCTTGATAAGGCAGAAAGACCTTCTTACTAATGGGGATCTGTCTTGAGCCTACAGAGATGAAGACCTTCTTAGTGAGAAGGATTTACCTCAAATCCATAAGATAAAGACTTCCTTACTGAAGAAGACATTTCTTGAACCTTAGTTAGACCAACAAATAGAAATATGACTTGAAAAAAAAAACAATCAATAATGTAGCTTACCATAAGTGCACTAGGGGTGATGCGTCTTTCCCATGCACAACTAGTCCCCTTACCCAAGACTCTTGCAGACAAGTAGGTTTTTCAGTGACTATAATACTAGGTGGCGACACCTAAACCCTTCAAATAATAATTTCATATTTGATCCCAACACATCCAAAACCCCTCGATCCAGGTGGAAGATCTACCATTTGACACTATGCATGCCCAATAGCTGGGGTTCTATATAACTAGCTGTGACCATCATACCATGCATTTTTATCCGTAAAATGGATACACGTATGGTTGTTTATGTAGTATTAATACACTTATTGGAATTTATAGGAACATACGAGATTGTACATTGACACTAATGGTGCGTCTAGATGTAGATTTGTGTTATAATGGTAAGTTAGACGATGAGGGCCTTTTTCTAGGCATATCTTCACTGATTGATCCACTATAATCTAAGAAGATGGTTAGTCTTCAAGCTCTTCACAAACAAGAAATTGACCTCTCTCCGTAGCTTATACTAATTGTTCATCTAGTACAATATAGATGAGTTTACCAATATTTTTATTTAAAGACATATTTTTAGTAGCTTCAAGAAAAAATATTTAATCTTTGTCCTACTAGGCATGCCAATCTATTTTTTTCTAATTATATATTCTAGGACATAACCTATAACAAATGACACCTACCTCTAATCAAACAAAAGGAAGACTTTGATGTGTTTAATTTTTATATAATTTTTATTGAACTCTTACTTTTTATTTTATGCTAGTTTATCTTTAATATCTCTATTTCATATAGTTTTATTTATTTATTTTTATTTACATGCAGGAAGAAATAAATTCATGAAATCATGGGCTTTAGAGTGAAAATTCAGCATTCAATCCTTGAATTCTAACTAAAAATTAGCCTTAATTGGATTTAGACTTATGATATTGAGGAAGCCATTTAAAAGCTAAGTAAATGATAAAAATTCACCTCAGAGAGGTCTGGTTGACTTGTATACATGTTTTGAAAAATAAAGGAAGTGTGAAAGTGAAATTTCTTATTGAAGACTAAGAAAATTTACTTACCATAAATCTGAGAAGCATGACTCTATAAATCAGGCATAATGTTCCTTAGAAATATCTAATTTAAGCGATTTTAATGGAAAAAGAAAGATAAGAGGGAGATATACAATTGTCATGTTTATAACTTTCTCAAAATAAGTCAATTTGATGGATAAAATAAAGCTAAAAGTAAGGAGTTAGAATTTACCAATTGGGTAAAATAGGGCTAGAAGTCAAGGGTTAGAATCTGCCAGTTTTGAAAATAAAATCAGGAAACAAATAAAAAAAAAATTTTAGACCAGAGAAGGGAAGAAAAAAAAAAGGACTAGTTATTATATAAGAAGAAAGGAAATAGAAAAAAGGAAAAAGAACAAGGAGGAGAAAATAAACAAGTAGAAAAGGAGAATAAGAAGGAAGTCATGTTGCAGCATATCACTTCATCAATTGATTCCAAGACAAGGAGTTCGATTCTTCTCGTTAATTTTATTTTTATGTAATCCAATAACATATGGTTAATCTCATATTCATTATGAACTAAATTTTATTTTTGTAGGTCTTTAATGCAGTTTAGTATTGATTACATAATTTAAATTTCAAGTTTTTTATTTCTATTTTTTTTTTCATGTTAGTGTTTATACCTGATCTTATTGTTTATAAATTTTTGGCCAATTATTATTTGACCTATTGAATCATAATGAAACCAAGATGTAATTTATGATTAAAAGCTTTTAAAATTAAATATCATTAGTTAAGTGAAAGATAAAGATATCTTACCATAATTAGTGTGATTTTAGATTAATAAAAATTCAAAGAATTAATGAATCTTAAAACAATTAAATTTATAAAGAGATATTTCATTTTATAATGTGGAGATATTTCTAATGTTATTCAGAGAAAACATGGAATACTTAAGGGATTTATTTTTCATCAACTTGAAAAATTAGAATTTTATAACAAGGAATAATAAATTGTATAGCATTAGTGAGACGAAGTCGAAAGCTTTAGATTTAGTTTTATTATCTCTACAACCTTACATTTTATTATATATTCTTTTAATTTACTTTTGTAACAAAAATTTAGTTTAATATATGTGGTAAATTCTTTAAAAACTAAATAGTAAATAATTTGATAAATTTCAATACTTAATAATATAATTAGTCCTTGTGGGTTTGATACTATTTTCTTTGAAGTTTTTACTACTTGTTATTATTTTGTTCATATGTAAATATTATCACACTATACTTTGAGTTTCAAACTCTCGATAAGGTAACATATTCTAAAAATACTAGTGTGTAAAGAAAACACAAGAGTCTCAAAAGAGAAGAAGATTATAGTAATTAAATTATAGAAAATAAAGTAAAACAATAAATGAAAGCAATAAAAAAAACTCTCTAATGAAAACAAAAATGAATAAGTTTGAAGAAAATTGAATGAGTAGGGCTTATCATCATTCCTTAGAGCTAGTATAATTTATTTATAATGTTATAGTATTAGTTTTTCATCTAAATATTAAATTTTAATCATATACAAATTGTATCTCTCACATATTACATTATAAATCCTAATAAAAGTTAAACTCTATCTTACCAATAACCATGTGAATCCTTACAAATCTATAATTTTGATCATTTTAATTTATTAAGGATCCTTGTTCTGAATAAGACTTAATCTTGTCCTTACTTACACATACTCAAACTCATATGGTTGATTATGACTCCTAGTTATTTGTTCCATTGCTACTTAATTCTCTTGGTCAATTAGGACTTTTAAGATTGATCCATTTCATTGCTCATATATGATTTCAACATTTTCCTTTTTATACAATGGTAAACATAACTATTATTAATTGGTTAGCACATGAATGTTTATTTTTAATGTTAACCCATATATAGTCCTTAATATAATCTAGACCAATTAGTTCTCGAGTCACTGAATTATTGATCAAATTAGAAATAGCACTACTCTTAATATTAAAATGAGAATAGAATTTGTATGTCTTAAATATTTTTAATGGATAGCAATTTTTTGCTATCAATTGTTACTTAGAGTCAAGGAATCCAACCAAGTTCGATTATCATGCAAATTGACTAATAAATGAGATTAAATTTTGACTTAATTTTTTTAGTGTTTAACTAGGAATGTTATTGGGGGCAAATAAGAGTTATTTGTACCATTTCTTAACTTGATAATCTTAATATTTTCTCAAGTTTCTTTTCTTAAGATATAATTACTATAAATCCTACAAAAACAAATTTGAGTATTCAACATTTACTTTTTTTATTTAAATGTTACTTTATAAATAACAAAATTTATTTTATTTAACTTTAAGAATGTATGATCCTTATCATCATAATTTTATTAAATTGCAATTCTATATAAATCAATCTAAATTTATTTACTCTATAATTATGAATCTAATAATGAGGAAATTTTAATTAATGATTTTGAATTAAAAAGTAAAAATTAGTATATTGGTGTCTATTGGTATTATACATATAATGTCTCTATCAAGTATTAAGTGATATGTAATTTTCTTTCTCATAGAAGAAAAAAGAAAAAGGTGACATGTCATTTATAATGTTATGTATAAAATTCAAACAAAGATGAAAAAAAAAATTATTGTGTACCTAATGAGTGTAAAACATTATTCATCTAATTAGATTCAACTAAAAAAAGATAATGATTATGGATGAATCTAATTAAATAAGGATATATAAAAAATACGTCTAGTTTAACTCATTACTAATGAACTAAAACACATCGGTGTTTTATTGTTAAGAAAATATTATTGTAAACATTGTTCATCAACACTTATTTAATTGCTCACATCACTGTTCATAATATTTTTTTCTTTTAGATCCTTGGATTTTTTTTTTCAATTCAATTATGAAACTTTATTTCATCTTAATTTAATCCTCACAAGTTGTATTAGCACAGTCTTACATGTTGATAGTTTTTACGCTTTACATGATCTTGTAAATGTAGACTATAAAAGAATATTTCAATATCAAATTATAGATCGATATTACAAAGTAGAATTTTATACTATAGTTAAAAGATTGAAATAACATGGATCAAAATTAACACAAAAAACAAGGTCGTTCTTAAAAAAAAAAGAAAAAAGCTTAGATGGATGACATGTTATTTGCTCTCTTTTATTTGAAAAAAGAAGAAGTTAAGTACACATGCCTGAACTTTTTTCTTTTAGGTCAAGCTTAGCAACGCCTAACTTTTTTGTTTTATTTTTGTTAATTTTTTTTAAAATTTTATGTTTAATTAATATTCTCTCCTATTTGTTTCTTAGCATTTTTACTTTAATTTTTCTTAAATAGTGATTAGTCTTTTGAATTATTTCTATAATTTCAAGATATCTCAAAAAGGTTATTATAATTTATTTCCTATTAAGTTTTAGATAGATAAATTGTATTTTCACGATGTATTTATAACAAGAAAAATTATATGTACTTAGTGACTAGATTAGCCTCAAGTAAAAATAAAAGAAAATGTATAGGATGAAAAGGACAATTAAGAATAAATATTTGAATGTTCAACTATCTTTTGCTTCTTACAAGAAAGGTCAAATTTATACTTTAATATTTAATTATTGTTTCTAACTATTTTTATGATTTATCAATTCATTTTATTAAAAATAAAAATCATGTTTTTATTTTTTCAATTAAATTTTTTTTATATCGATAAACACATAGAACACTGATATTTTTTAACGTTAAAGATTAACTTGGAATCTTAAGTGCGATGTAGGACTAGGTGGCATCAATAGGTAAAAAAAACGTGTCTGACCTCGACCATCTAATCCCTATTTATTTGTAATGGTGGTGGACAAAACGGATATAACCCATGGGCTAAACCATTATTCATGTGCCCAAAAGCTTTGTATGATGTATCTACGCACTAATTTTCCACTTCATTCAATCCTTGACTCCATTTGTTTAGGGTAGTTTTACATGACCAATGATGATACATGAAAAAACTACACGATAATATTAATTCTTGGACCGAGTCTAGTTGGGTATACTTGGTGTTTTATACAATGTACACATCTCTATAAATATCTAGGATATTTATATAAAATATATTAAAACTTAGATATTTCTTAAGATATATATCTTAAGAAAGTCTATATAAACAAATCTTTCTATGAGCATAAAAGAGATAGAACTCATCTTTTCAGACTTCATGTCTCTAGATAACATAAGACTCAACACAAGTCTAATACAAGATTTGAGGAACATTTAAGTATAGAGAATACACATTCTCTTTATCACCTGTACAAACAATATATTGACTTAAACATTAAAGTGTTTTTCTTGCAGGTGTCTTCGGGTCCACAAAGTCTTCTGGGTCTAGTTTTATTAGCTCATGGAAAGCATCCCTAATCTTCTCATGAGGATTTTCTAGCCTTATCATTGGTATCTTCTACGAGAATTGAACAAAAAGCCAATTCATTTTTATTTCTTAAAAGCTCTTTACCCCAATATAATGATGGATATGCTAACAGCTATGTCTACAGCTATGCCAATGACATATGATGTCAGTGGCTAAGCCAACGATTATGCCCACGGCTATACCCCACGTGGCTACGCTAATGGCTATGCACCACGTGGCTATACCAACGACTACACCCAAGGCAACACCCACAACTAAACCCCAGGTAACAGCAACAATTACGTCTACGACTACACCCATGACTATGCTCCACAACTATGCCCATGGCTATACCCCAAGGCTACTCCCACAAACAACTTTTATGGTTGTCTGTACACCAATAATATAATATTACCCACTGTAAGTATTTTCTTCCCCACTCTTGTTATGTCAAGTCTTCCAAACATACCTGTTTGCAAGAGTTGGAGGGCTCTGATTATACATGAAAAAAATACACAGTAATATTAATTATCGGACCGAGTCCAATCGAATCTACTTAGTGTTTTATACAACATACACATCTCTATAAATATCTCATAAATATATAAGTTATTAAATATATATGATATTTATAAGATATTTATATTAAATATCTTATAACTTATATATTTATGAGATGTTTATATAAATATATTAAAACTTACATATCTCTTAAGATATCTATTTTAAAAAAGTCTATATAAACAAATATCTCTAGAAGCATAAGAGAGCTAGAGCTCATCTCTCTAGACAATATAAAACTCAACATAAGTCTAACACGATACTTAAACTTGTCTTAAAGAACATTTAAGCATAAGGAATACACACTCTCCTCATCACCTGAAATATGAGAGTGTTTTTCTTGTCGTCAGGCCCACCTAGTCCATTTTTATCAACCTATAATAAGCGCCCCCAATCTTTATCTTGAATATTTCTTACAGCCTCATGAACCACAAATATCATATCTTGACTTGGTCAAGACGATCAGAGTTCTTAACCATTCTCATTGAACCACCAAGTTGTGAAGGGGGAGATGTAACAGTTGAAAGCTTAAAGGTTTTGCCTATTCGATATAAACTTATGAGACTTTTTAGGGGTTTTTAGAGCCTGTTTGTTTTTACGTTTTAAAAATATTTTTGAAAATTTTAATTTTAATTTTAATTTTTTATTTTAAATTAATTTTTTAATTTTTAAATTATTTTAATGTGATGATATTAAAAATAAATTTTTAAAATAAAAAATATTATTTTAATTTATTTTTAAATAAAAAAAACAAAAAAAAAACTACTTTCACGTTAACAAACGAGTTATTAATTAAGTTACGAGTGGTATTTACATGTGGCAATACCGCACAATTCCTTAGGCAAGATACCAAAGGACACAGCTAGCGACTCTGGCTGGACAGTGCCGGGTCTTGATTTTATCCTTACTTGTAACATAGCTGGGGCCTAAACAACATGATGATGAAGGCAATAGGCAATTGGCAATTGGCATACAGCCTTTTCTACTTTTAGGTATTTTGTGTTGTCTATGATTTGATTCCTACTTGATCTTATTCTTTTTCCCGGTTTGAATGTCTCTTCATTATGCCATTTGGTTATGTGATACAAAGTTTATTATAAAGAATTATGATACAGATAAGTGACACTATCAAGCAAATTATTAATTCACATTTTCGTCTTGATATACAAGATTACTATTTTTTTTGTCCCATTCCTTCTTCTGCATGCAATAAATATTTGTTTACTCAATCCTAACTCTGTTATCATATAAGTGTTACATTCCTTAAATTTGATATGATTTTATCAAGACCTCATAAATATTAGATAGATGACTCGCATTATACTATGGATTGATCAAATTTTTTCAAACATAAAAAAAAAATCCAAACGATGATAACCCAAGTCAACTAAGAATAACTTAATTAACACATAACCTGAGATATAAGATCAAGATAACTCATCAAAAATAAAAATAAAAAAAATCACAAAACTCAAGATTCAATAACTTAAAGTGAAATGATGAAATTGAAAAACAAATCAATTTAAAAAAATATGTTGAAGAAAAACTAGTCACTTGGGTCATGGAAATGAGATTACTTCGTAAAAGGCATACACAAAAACATAACGAAGCAAATTTCTCAATCATTAAAAACTAAAAAAACAAAACAAATAGCAATCACAACAATTACGACCAAATATCATTAAAAAAATGAATGAAAATAATTAGGGACTAAATTGAGAAACAAAATAAATTAAGAAAAGGATAAAACATAGCAATTAAAATACTAAGGACCAAACTCAGATAAAAAAATTAAATTAAAAAAAACATTGAGGGATAAAATAAAAAAAAATCAAGAAATGAATTTAAAAAATAGCAATAAAAAAATGAACATCAAATTAGATAAAAAAAAATGAAATAAAATAAAATGCTAAGGGACGAAATTGAAAACAAAAACTTCAAAAATCATTAAAATAAACACAAATAGCAATCAAATTAATGAGGAATAAAATTGAAATAAATATAAACTAGATGACACAATTGAATTTTGAAAGTTCAGGCACGAATCCCAAGGTTAAGAGAGAGAACAAAACATTCACTCCTACCAAATTGCCTCAAATATCACCACACATGTCATCTCATCAGCTGCGCTGCCATTGGATGCTTTGGAAGAAATAATGTTTAGTCATTTTTGGCTGAAAAATGCCACCACTCGAGCTACTCGAAAGGTGCGGGTGACATTCATACTTTGACGTGTGCAACGCAAGGGACAACAATGTTTTTATAATATATTTTTTTGTTACAAGATTGATTTTCCCCTCATTCAAATTGAGTATAACAAAAACATCATAAAAAAAATATGAAAAAGCCCCTGACAGTAGGTTCAATTTTTTATTTTATGCTTCTAAAGATAATTTAGTCTTTAAGTTGTTTTGAAAAATAAACAAAAAGTCAAAAAGCCTCTTGCCTCTGATTTTTTTTTATTTCAATGGTAAATTAGTAATTCTATTGTGCAACAAAAACATGTAGAGACTGATTTACCCCTATTCAATTTGTTAATGCCAATTAAAACTCGTGATAAGACCATTTCCCCCCAGCTTGCACTTCCTTGGCTTGCATTGTCGAGGACAAAAATGTCATTACACTATAGCAATACACAGTGCTACAAGTCTTGCTCTATAGTGAATCATTGTTGCCTTTTAGTTTTTTTATTTTTATATATAATTATTTATTATAATTTCCACCTTTCAAACATGTCAATTTTTTTCACTAAAAAAACTAATTGTGGTTTTTTTCCCTTTAAGCATCTTTTATTTTAGTCACTAATTTTTTTAATCTCATCATTACAAATTAAGTTAAATGAGATTTTAGGTTTATAATTTAATTTGAATAGCTTTCTATAGGGCTCTCGAAATGTCAAAAATATTTTTCAATGTTAAATCAATTTTTGATTGGGCAAGATAGGATTTAGTTTTGTTGATTAAAGAAATTAATGTTTTGGGTATAAGATTTGATAATAAAATAAACATGCATTCTTTTTTATAATTATTGTGATGTCAACTCCTTCTCTAAAAAAAATGCCTTAAGATGTTTTTTACAATTTGTTTTTATCCTTTTAGTTTGGTTTTAGTCCAAAATCTTAGTTTGGTGGAGGATAGGGAGGGTCACTGGAAACAATGGAGTGGAAAAAAAAACATTCAGTTACCAAGATTCTGTTAAAACAAATAGCTAAGGTTTGTTGTGAAAGTGTTGCTCTTGATTTTTTTTTTGTACTTTTTAATATTTTTATTATTTTTGGGTAGCAAATAAAAAAAGCCAAAGAAAAAAAGAAATAACAAAAATGATGATGAGTGAGAGCATAGAGAGAAAATTTGTAAAGAAATTTTTTTTTTAAAAAAAAAGCATTAAAAATACTAAAGAGAGAGATAAGGTGTGAGAATTAAAGCATCCTTGTCTAATATTTTTTTATGCACACTCTACAGTAGAAAATTCTAAAACCTAAATCAAACACCATTAGTATGTGATTGCCTTTAAAATCCATATGTAAATCCATCCTTTTATTTTTCCCTTTCAAAGCAAAAGAGTTTACCATTTATATCAAAGATCCTTGGAATTTTTTCCTTGACAAAAGAAAAAGAGGAGCATTCACATCCATGCTTTCTATTTTATAGCGAAAGTTTAGCTAAAACATTTAAAAAATCATTTTAGCTAGTTCTCTTAAAAATATTATAACATTTATGCTTCTAAAATAGAGTTATGAATATTTTTTATTATTATTATAAACTTTATAACCCCATTACATAAGCATCATTTCATCTTCAGATCTTTTTAGTGCCCAATACCTCTTTCTTATTAAAAAGAACAACACAATTTCAACAACAAATTCATCATTAACATTGCAAGGAAATGCACTACATAAACTTTCTTTTAATAATTTCGATAACTTGTGATGGTTTGTAATTTTAACCTTTACAACTAACAAGCATTTCCTAATAGAAATGTATCACAAAAAGCTAATTAGTTATTAAAATAAAAACTTACAAATGAGTATTGAATCCTTCTGATTTAAATTCTTTTATAAGTTAACAATAAGTAAACACAAATGTTACAAATAAGTATTTTCATCCCACCCTCTTCTCACAAACACCTTGTATTTCTTTTATCTAATTTCACCGTCCACGCTATTAACTACACTCCAAGTTCATACCAATATTAAAATCCAACCTTACCCACTTTAACAAACATAATTGTTCTTATTACTAAGGTTAAAGCTAAGGTAAGAATACAACAGAGTTTGTGAGCACATGAGTTTAGATGTAAAATACACTGGAGCTATATAATATGTTTTAAATATCAATAATTGTTGCCTAAAGTTAGTATTTTAAAATAACACATTTTCTTATACCCTTTTCTAATAAGTTAAACTCCTACCTATTCCTATGACACCAACACAAAGAATTTCAAAGATCTAATTGAACTAGCAATATTAATATATTGAAGTATTCAACTGCATTTTGAAGAACTAAGAAGTTCATCATCAATGTACTTAATTTGACCTCTTTGGCCATAAAAGAAAAATCATAAGAACCAAACTCGAATCTCTTTTAATATATTTTATTTTTTTCTATTTTTAAACTGAAATATCACTAAAGCCCAGCAACCTTAATGTGTATAATAACAATATACCATGAATTCTAAACAAATCCCTTCACAAAATTCCCACCATAAAAAGAAAAACTTATTACTTAAACTGATTAGAAATGCAAATAAGCAACAAAGTTAAATCACAAAAGAAGTTATAAGATTCAATTCAAAACATCAAAATCTCTAAAAAAAAATAACCAAAAACACTCCAATTAAACTATATATATATGTCATCACATACACAATAGCAAGAGCAACAAAAACAATTATAGTATTTAGTGACTTATTTTTTTTAAAAATTGATACAAGAGAAACTAGTTAAATAGCAAGTGTTGTCAAAATCAACAACCTAAAAATTAGCAATTTTACCCTCAATACAAATTCCATTAATTAAAGTAGAAAAAAACCACAGTACTAGGTTTAAAACCAAGCTTAATGATTTTCCCCAACACAAAGAACCCAAAATTAACACGGTGCATGCAAAAGAAACAATTTATTAGTCACCTAAAATGACATAAATCAAGTTATATCTATAGAAATTCAGTTTTGTTTTTGAAAAAAATAAAGCATAATGCTATAATATTTGATTATGAAAAAAGCTGATAAAGACTCATTAAAATTAACAATACAAGGTAGGGGATGCATATGAGCCATGTAATCGAAGCACCATAAGACATCCTTAATATTTGTAAAATAACATCCCTCTTGGTACCTTTGTCTATAACCACCACCACTACTAAAAGTATGAAGAAGGAAAATCATATCCATTTTACTTTGGTTTCTTTGAGAAAGAAACCTAAAGAAACGATTTGAGAGACCCAAATTGGGACTTGAAAACTAAGATAAAGAGAACCATTATAAGGCTCCTCATCATTTTTGTGCCTATGTTTAGGTTATGTGCTTACCATTAGATTTGATATTTTTAGTTGAAAAGAAGAGAAAAGTGTGTTCCTATCTAAGTTTTAGTGTTAGAGATGAAGAACAACCTTTCCTTGCGTGCTGCTTTCTTTTTCCCGCTATATATAGCGAACATTGTTCACACATCTAGAATAGAAAGCCTTTTAGAAAGCATGGATGTCATGATAAAAAGTCATACTTGCTAGCTATTATAGCTAATGCGCTATAATAAAGAGCATGTATTAGATACTCTAAGGTAGCTAAGAAAACCAAATATCTCGTAAGCTTTCTCCCTATTTTCTTTTTTCTTTATCGTTTTATCCTTTTGAACTTTTTTTCTTTTTTATTCTTCATATCACCCCTTTAACATAATTGGACTATCATTACAGCTAACCACAATCATCCCTCCATCTGAACTAACTAAAGCCATATAACATTATAACTTTAAACTAAATTGTGATAGTAGAACCTTTTTCTTTTTCTTTTCCATATCGTTCTTTTTATCTCCAACCACTTGATATTGTCAATAGTTTTTATCTTTTTCTCCCACTTAAATCCAGGCACCTCCAATACCAAAACACCTGAAACTATTATCTAAAACCTAACATCATTGTTAGTTACCCAATAACTGACCAAACTTTCTTATTTCCCTTTAAAACATCATAAATAATTGAAAATAACTCTCATCAAGATTTATATATCGACCAATCAAAGCTGAACATCCAACATAATTTCTTAAATCAAGAGACTTAGACACCTCAATAAACTTTATCGGACCTTATCAAGCTCCTCCATATAAACAACCATTATAACAACAATGACAACATTATGACAAACAAATGGAAACCAACTAGAAACCTCTATTTATATGAATATACTTATAAGTAACGATGTACTATACTAATGGGTGTTGATTTCTTGAATACTAATTTGCTTATTTTCTTTGTTAAAGTTCCTTGGTTGTTGGCCTAACATGGTGGACAACTTTGTCCAGCTGGTACTTTTTATTGATTTCTAACTTGTTATCAGCACTAACACTAACTTTAGTTTTCTCTATATAAGGTTGGTTTTCTTTTACTAATTTCCTTATTATTTTAGTGATAACCTTGTCCAATTTTATAGAATTGTCTTAAAAAATCTATTTCGTAATTTGTTAAGGATCCAAGACAATCCTTTAAGTTGATGAAGATGGCATTGGTTAAGGATTCTTTTTCAATTTTTTACTAGGTTTTTTTTTCTCATGGTTTTATATTAAAATGCCCAACCTATAACAATAATTCACACAAACAATCAATGAAAAATATCTCAAAAACTTTTTAGAAGTAAAGGATTGCTATGTATTTGAGTGTTAACTCTTTCTTTTATATTTTAAGATGTTTTTGTATTGTCTGTAACTAATGTGGTTTTTCTTCTATATAGAAAATACAAGGCATAACATTTTATTTATAAGAAAACTTAATAACCCTATAAATAAATAAAAATTATTTTTTCTCTGAATAATATCACATATATTTATTTAAGGATAGTTTTAGAAATTTATTCAATTAAATCCCTACTTAACTTTTCTAGGTTTAGAATTGTAATTCCATGTAGCAATTATATTCTAGTTCTCAATCTTTAAAACTTATTTACAATCAAGTCATACTTGACTAATCATCTAGTTTAATTTATAACCAGTGATTCTTGTGTGTGTGATCTATTAAGTTCTCTAATATGTTGACCTAAATGTAAATCACAATCCTAAATAAAATAATATTAAATAACTTAAATATTTTAATTTATTTCAGTTAAAAAAATTGATTGATTTACATTTGAAGATCAAGTATACACATAAATTGTATTAACATTCATTAAAGGATAATGATTGAAATCATAAGGCATAAGTGATAAAGTTAGATAAAACTTTAAAGGATTATATACCTTTCTATAGCTGGTTGATTAAATTTAAAGATTGATCCATTAAAGGTGGATTTAAAGCTTAGGCCTCATGATCACATATAAAACAAGTCTCATAATAGATTTAGAGGACTCCTAATGCTTAAGTTAGCATTAATATAGGTGGAATGAAAACTTTATAGTGATGTGTGTGTGTTTGTAAGGAAGATGCTAGAGAAGTTAATAAGTGAATGTGATTTCCCCCTTCTTTCTTTAGTGTGTTTGTGGGAGAATTGATGAGTTTAAAGTTTATTGTCCCGTTACTTGGTGACTTATAGTTCTTTATATACCCACGAATCATTTAAATTTTCTTGATATGTAATCAAACATGATGAGTAACCTAATTGCATATGGCTACATTATCATTGTGTCCACTTTATCACTTTATAAAATGGGACATTCTAATGAGCAATTCTAGTACGAGCGTGCCTTAATATAATTTTATGTTCTCTATGATGTTTGGAGTCATTAAGTACCTTAAACATAAAATGAAGAGAATTGAGTCCTTAAATACCCAACCCAAGCCCACAACATATGATGGTAGGATTAAACAAGCCTTTACTAAACCCACCAAGGTAGGAGTGCGTTCAGTTTTTGATCCCATACTTTTGATTGGCGGCCCGAAGTAGGAAGCCTATCATTATTAAGTTAGCCTTAATTTGGAAACCTACCACGTCAATAACCATACCTTGATCCTTCATTGAACGCATTTGTTGAAAGACTTATACAAGGAAGTACTTTCTATTTTTTTCATCTACAACAATTGCTATAAGCTCTTCATTCAACAATTTTACATCATTCCCGAACATCTCTATCCTCTATATAAGCTTGATAAAGGTTGGATTATAACCTACAATGGCTTCCAAAATCATTTTATGTTAGTGATGCAAATCATAAAAAATCACCAAATGATCTATTATAGGTACCAATTGGTTTTGTAACAAGGTTTGAAACTAAGAGGATCCAAGAATAATTGATTGGGATGATTTCGAATGTTTTGGCTAACAAGATGTAAATCTATCATACTAGATCCTTACGTACTGTTTGGACCATATTTGAAGCTACAAGTGGAATTTTATTGCAATTATATTTAGGATAAAAACTAGATACCTCAATATTTCCATTCATATTTGTTAGGTCTAGTAACTCATCCAAAAAATAGAGAATGATGTATTTAAAATCATGATTGAAATTTGTCAGCAAACAAGGAAATTCAAAAAAAATGATTGTTTTTCATATGATTTGTAGATTTTTTTTCAAAGCAAGGATTTAACTACATGTGGAATCTTTATTTTGCAAGGATTCCTTACTTGATTAGAAGTTCAATTAGGTAACAATCCTTGTTTTGCAATGATTTCTTATACATGAACAATCCTTATTATTCAAGGACATTAGAGGTGTTTTGTGCTTATTTTTTCTATTACATAGTTTTATGCTGACAAACATAACATTTGATTTGACCACTGGATCAGACTGAAACCTTTCTAGAAGATTATAAAGGCCTTGTTTCCTATGAGGTCATAATTTCATAGTGATTAGACATTAGAAATGTCATGTGATATGGTGTAAAAGTTACTATGTAGGATTTATATTATTTTTTTATTTGGTTTATGATTCTTTTTTCTATTTGGATTAATACTCTTTTATTAATTTTTAGTTTTGTTTAAGAAATTTTTATCTATTATAAATAGCTTTATTTAGCTTGTATTTAGGGTTTTTTACAAACTTTGATTTCAAAATAATATTTTATGTGTGGCAAGACTGTTCATACTTTTGGTTCTTCAATAAACTTTTCTTGGACTTATCAAAGATCAATTATCTTTGTGGTATTCTTCCTTTATACTTATAGTTCATGATTCATTATAATTATAGGGTTGATGTCTTTTTTTCAAATAACTTTGGTGTCTTGATTCAAGTAATTATTGTATCAGATTCTTTATCATAATTATATTTTAGCTTTATTAGGTTGTTCTATCTTATGTGTGGGTTTAAGGAATTTTACCCTTCAGATTTGCATCAATTAGGCATAAAGAGTAACCGGTTCAATAATAGTGTTTAGTTCTAGCATCATTCTCAAACTTATGATTTTCAATCTCTTCAATTATGGAGAGAAACTTGGGATTTGTTAACATATAGAAATTTTTTTTTTTCATTTCAATTTTTATTTTTTATTTTTTTATTTTTTTTAGTTAAACATGTTCATTTGTTGAGAATGAAGACAAGTGTTTTGACAAAAAAAAAAGTACATCAATATTATAATTATTTTTATAAAAATAAATCCAAACCATAATTTATAATTTATAATAGTCAGCTTAATATTTTAAGATTATGTATAAATATTGTAATACTTCGATTTTATGGAAAACTGAGTTAGAAAAGAAAAATTATAACTTTACGTTTAAATGTAGTATTTATCCAACTAGAAAACTGGTTTTCTAGTTTTTTCTAATAAATATTGATTTTAAAAAACATATTTTAGAGGTTCTTCATAGTAATTCTTCTGTGTATTTTTTCATTGTTTTTCAAATGAGAAAAAGAAACTTTAACAAAACAATTATTTTTCTTTTATTAATTAAAGTTTATTTTTTTAATTAATAAAATTTAATTTAATTTAATTTAATTTAATCGAGGACTAATTTAACATTGGAGCATTGTTTTCAACACCTTAAAAACCTTATAAGAAGCTAAATTATGAGTTGGAATTCCCATTTAAAGCAAATCTTAAGAAAGAATATGGAATACAAGTGATTGAAATAAAAAAATGCTCAAAGGATTAAAAGTAGTGTTCTAGTGACTAGTGAGTACTGCTTCACGAGGAAGCCTATAATGTTTTTCCTTAGAGATTTAGTTTTCTTATGTATTTGTAATTTGTACTTTGTAATTATAATTTATAATTTTAATTATGCATGTGTGAGCGAGTAATTGGGAGTAGAAAAAGACTTCCTCAATAATCAACTTTTTGATTTCTTTGGTGCAATAAGAGGTCGAGCCTGAATCTTGAATTGTAATAGGATGTTTGGAAATACAGTAATGGTTGGTTTTTAAAGTGTGTGTATATATATATAATAATTTTAAAAAAAATATTTTTGATATTAGTATATTAAAATGATTAAAAAACATAAAAATATTAATTTTAAATAAAAAAATTAAATTTTTAAAAAATTTAGTTTCAACCATATTTATCAAAGACTATTTAAATCAATAAAAAAAATGATATTTAATAGAATCTGGATGCAATTGGAATTTTACGAACAATAGTCACACACCATGAGCAATACATCACAATTTTTATGGCGTTCCAGCAATACAAACTTGGCAATGCCCTAAATTCTTAACAAAATCAAACTTGAATACTTGATTAGGGTTTTAGAAAATGAAAAATAAATTAATTATAAATTATTTACGGAGATGGTCTCATAAGTTAACAAAAATCAAAAGCTTAAATAAGTTTTCAAATTCCTGTTTGTAATCATTAATTTAATAAAATTTATAAAAGGTAATAATTAACTTTATATATGTAATATAAATTTAATAAGGTAATATAATTCCTATTGTTTTAGTTAAGTTACATTCAAGGTAAGCTAATAAAAACTAATAAAGACAGTCATTAACTTTACATAGGCTAAATAAATTAAAATAGGTATTAAAAATATTAATTCACACATCAAATCAATTAAAATTTAAGGAGAATCACAAGTTTCGACACAAGTTTCATATTTTTATATATACTTATGATATATTTTCAACAAACAATACCTATTATCTACAAGTTATTTATATCATTTTTTTCTAACAATTAGCTAAATTTACACTGTTTTTGCCATGTTTTTCTATTTTGTATCTATTTTAAGTGGTTTAATTTATTATATTATTTCTATGATTTATTTTCGATTATCAAGTCAATTAATATGTTTATTCATTTTCATTGTGATTATATGATACATAAAAAATATCATACTTGTCTTTGATTTTGTAACATATGGTTACAATTACTTTTCATTTTCATTTTAAACATATGGTGAGAAAGATGATGGTAAATTTCTCACTGAATTTTCATAAAAATTTAGAAGGTTAAATTTTCAAAGTAAAGGTATGACATCACACAACATGACCAACATATTAGCTCAAGTTACAAATCTATTGCTTATTCAGTTAAAAGTTGAGAAATCTTTGTAATGCATCTAAAAACCAATAAGAAGCAAAACTATCATTACAAGATTTAAAAGTTTTATCGACGGAATTTTTTTATTGGCGTAAAACACATATTCTGTCGGTAATTAATTTACCGATGAAATCACCGATGAAAATGCTCTGTCGGTGCATCTTTCATCGGTAATTTTTTGTCCGTCGGTAAATCCATTGGTAATAAAATAATATTATTACCGATGGAATAGAGAGTAAAAAAAATTATCCGCTTCATTCCTTCGGTATATCCCTCAAAAAATACCATCGGTAATTATTTAAAAATATTTTTAAAAAATCCATTTTATAAATTTATAAAAAATTAAATTAACATAAATCAACACTCTATAATATATACTCAAAATGCTTGGAAAAAAGAATAAGAAAATCAACTCAAACAAATTTGCAACAAATAAATAAAATGAAAAAATAAATTCAACTAAAAAAATTAATATGAAAAAAATGAAGTTGCAATTGCTAAAATTTTTAAAATCCTATAAATAAATCAACTAAAAATTGATCTCTTATGGGAAAAAAAATCTCACAACAACATTTATACAATTATTAAGAACAAAAACAATTAAAAATAAAATAAAAAACAAATATAGTGAAAAAAATCATGAAAAAAGAAGAAAAAAGAAAAATCTTACCTTAATGTAGTTGCAAGTGAAGCTAAGGAGAGAAATTTTTTTTTCTGTAAAGCATATTAATTAAAAAAAAAAACTAGAGAGTAAAAGAAGAAAGAAGAAGAAGACATACCCGAGCATGGAGGAGAAGAGAAGGAGATGAGGATAGAAGAGAAGAGAAAGAAATAGATAATGATGTTTTTTACATATAGTGAAGAAGAAGAAGAAGAAGAAATGAGTTTGTCTCTTGTGAAATAAGGGGATTCAGGCTTTTTATTCGGGCGCGTTAGCGACGGAATTACCGACGGAGAATTAAATATTAATATTTTTAAATTATTTCGTCGGTAATTTCGTTTGTAATATTTAATTTAAATTTTCAATTTCATAAAACGTTTTCAGAAACCGCCAACAATCACCGATGATTTTTCAATCCGTCGGTGATTCCGTCTGTAATATTTAAATGAAAATTTTAAATTAATTGAATCTTTTCAGATAACCGCCAAATAACACCGACAACTTTTCAATCCGTCTGTGATTTTGTCCGTAAAGAACAACAATTAACAGTGCAATTGAAAAGTGAACAGTTCTGAAGCTCTCTGGAAAATACCGATGGAAAATTCCGACGGATTTACCTGAATTTTTTACCAACAGAATTACCCACGGACTTTACCGATGGAATAATTCCGTCGGTAATTCCGTTGGTAAAAAATAACAAGTCATCATTTTTTTTTGCTTTGTTTTAATTTTTTTCCCACTGTAATTCCCTCGATATATACCGAGGGAATATTTTCATCGATAAAATCCTTTGGACATTTACCGACAAAAATATTCCCTCGGTATTTCCGTTTGTATTTATCAATTTTCTGGTAGTGTATTGTAACCAACGGTTCAACATGCAATAATAAAAATGTCCAAACCCGAGTCCAACACAACATTGAACATATGGATTACAATAAGTATTCAAGGGTCGGCTTTTGTAATATTCATATCCAATCTCAAGCTTAAATTTTTTATCCAAACTCAACCCAAATCTGATTAGGTATAAAACAAACCTAACTCGATCAGGTTTTGGGTATCCACAACCCAAACCTGATTAGGTATAAAACAAACCTAACTCGATCAGGTTTTGGGTATCCACAATATCCAACATCTTGAATCTCTTATTGTTGTCTTGAATAGAAACCAACTTTTACACATATATGTCATATGTGTGTATCTCTGAGGGCGAGAAATATAACGAAACCAGATTTTTTAATAGTTATTGATCCCTTAAGCAAGTTAGCATTTCATATTGCTCTACTTCAAACTATTTGACTTGCTCTCATCCTTTTTTTTGTTATTGATTTGATACCCACCTAAAGTCAGCATTCAAGCTAACATTTAAGAAATTACTAGCTATCTTCACACCTTAAAATCTTGGGTGGAAACAATATATGAACTCGTAACTTTCAAAACAGTGTTAAAAAACCATATCATTTCCTTTAACTTTAAGAGCCTATGATATTGCAATAACAAAAGCTTTCATAATACAATCATACTGGAAGGTCTAAAGGGATATCACCGATCACCTTTTAAATTGGGTATTTATCAGAGGTATTTGAAAAAATCAACCAATCGATTAAACCGGGAAAACCAAAAAGAAAATAACTGAAAAAACTAAACCAAAAAAAGAAACTGAAAAAACCATATCATTTCCTTTAACTTTAAGAACCAATGATATTGCAATAACAAAAGCTTTCATAATACAATCACACTGGAAGGTGTAAAAGAATATCACCAATCTCCTTTTAAATTGGGTATTTATAAGAGGTATTCAAAAAAATTTACCAATCGATTAAAATGGAAAAACCAAAAAGAAAATAACTAAAAAAACTGAACTAAAAGAAGAAACTAAGAAAAACTGATTTAAAAACCAAAAAAATCACCCGCTCTAGTTCAGTTTTGATTCCAGTTTTAGAAAGCTAAAACCAATTGAATTGGACCAAACCAGACCAGTTGAACCGAATTTAAATAGAAAAAAGGGTATAAATAGCTACTTAACCTAACCCTAAACCATATTACTCACTTTCTCTTTGATAGCAGTTGCCCCTCCACTTGCCCTCTCTCTTGTTCTCCCCTATTGAAAATTGAAAGATTACATTATGAAACTTGAAAGTTGAAACAATCTAGCATTTCTAATTCTCTATCTTGTTCTTTCTTTTTTATGAAAACCCAATCTATTTCCCCCTCCTCTCTCTATCATCCTTCACCCATAGCCCACTATCTCTAGTGTTGATGTGACTATGCTTGACATAGGCTTTGGCTTTGCCTATTCTAAACCTCACCTCAACGTGCTTTTTATTTCATTTTTTTTTGTTTTATACTGGATCTTACTACTTGAGTAAGGGAGGGTCCTTTTAAGAGTTTAGTTTTAATGAAACACGTTCATGTAAGAACGATTAATTCATCTATTTTGTTATCACAGAAAGAGTGCTATATTGAAGGTGTATTAAGTTTCTACTACTATTTTTTTCTAGTATTAACCTTGAGAGATGCGAGTATTTTTTTATGGCTTTTTGGATCTTTTTGTTGCTATTGATATTGTTGTTGAATTTTTTGTTTGATTATATGTTCTTCTCACGTAATTTAAAAATACTTGATGAATATTGTTGTGGTTAGCAAGGTTGTCTGGACAACATTTTTTTTCTTATGTTTCTAAGTCTGAACAAGAGATTATGTGGTTTGATTTTTAGATATACGATTAAGAATAACAAAACTTTAAAGGCACTTTTCAGTTTTCTGGTTTTTAATTCCAAAAAACTGATCTTGACCGAACTGAACCGGTTCAGTCTGAACTGGTTTTTGGTTCAATCCAGGTCCTATTCTCAAGAAATAGCATCTCCTAATTCATTTGAGTTTTGTTGCCCAAACCGGACCGTGAACACTCCTAGTATATATACATATGATAATCAGCTCTAACTTCCATCTCTTCTTAACACCAGCACAACCCTTTTCGGCCATGACTTCAATATAAAAAATCCAACAGCTCTAAGCCATAACCGTCATATATAAACCTAGAATCAACCTTAAAATAGTCATAAAGTAATACAATAGCCTCTTTGTTGAAATCACAGCTTGGAATCCTTCCAAATTTAGATGAAAACCTAGCCAAAACCAACCCAGAAGTTAACTAAAAAATGACCCAAACTCATTCTAGCCTCTTCCCCTAACAAGAAACACCAGATCCTATCAAATAACAGAGACAATAAAACCCAAAACCCAACCTTTATTTTAATGGTTTGATTTCTGCCATAATTATGATGTCGAGAACATGCAGTGGTATCATTTAGTTCTACAACAAGAAACTAAATTATTATTTTTTTATCAATTTGGATTTAATCTTGTTGTTTCATAATAGAAATATTAGTACAAAGAAAAGAAAAGAAAACAACAAGAAAAAGTGATTGGAAAAGTTAGAGAGAAGAGAGGGTATATATATAAAACCTTAAATTTTCTATTTATATATGCTTGGTATAAATGTAAAGTTCTTAAACTTTAAGGTTATTTATGTGATTCAGATAATCATTGAAAGCCTTTTTATTAGCTGATGGCAATTATATTATTTTTTTAAAATCCATGGCAATTATAAGTCATCTGCAAATGAAGGAATGACTCGTCTAATGAAGAACACATGAAAATAAAATGTAGTAAAACTATTTATTAATAATAAAATATCATATAAAGTCATGGTACCATGATATATCCTAGTATCAGTAAGAAAAGAGGGTCAATATTCTTTTACTAAGGATAAAAAGAGATCACCAAGGGGCTTGAAACCTTGACCTTACCATTGACCAAGGTCTCAAAACCTTTATTGAAATGGTTTGTTCATTAAACTGAGTTGGCGGTTACAAATCTTGAAGGACTCTCTAATAAACAAACGAATGACTTCGATCCCAATGCTTATAAGATTCTAGCCAGGGTTGGTTATAGTCGTGAAGATATCAATAAGTTAACAAAAGATAGCGATATGACTCGATTCAAATGTAAACAAGTTTCTACAAAGACTATAAAGGTTTGAAGAGATAAGAAAACTTATGGAAAAACTTTAAAGGTTGGTTTTGGATATGAATCTTCTAAACCACTTTATTTTAAGATTAATAAAGAGACCTTACGACAAATAAGTGTGAAAGAAGTGAAGAACAAATAACAAAGTCAACCTACACCTCTTGGAGCTTCAACTTAGGATTGTCTTAGTGTGACTATGACTCGTGCTTTAGTCTTTGATAGGATTGGAACCCAAAATAGTGAAAGGACTCTAAAATAGACATTAGTCTTTGTAAGACTTGGACAATCCAAGTAAAAAAAATGATAAGCATGTACTCGATCATCAACTAACTTTGGTGGAGGGTTCAAATGATTTTTGTAGAAAAATGCCTTCACACATGAAGAGATCATATGAATGAGTGGTAGGTGTTGAGATAACATTGAAAGGGAAAAAATGTATAATAGTGATCATAAACCCTTAGATAAAGAGAAAGAAGAGGAGATTAGATATCTTACTTTAAATCACATCATTATTGAAGAGAATGATAATGATGAATTTATCATTAAAAAAAATGTTGAGGAGACTCTGCTTGCCTTTAAATCAGAAAATAAGTCTACGGTGGATAAAATTAAAGAGGTTAACTTAGGTACCGTTGAAAACCTTTTTTCTAACCTTTATTAGTGCAAACTTATCACCTAAAGAAGAAGGGGATTACATGAAACTTTTGATGGAGTATTGAGATATCTTCACTTACTCCTATAATGAATGTTAGGTTTAGATCCGAGGGTTGATGTCCATCAATTAGCAGTAAAAAATAAGGGTTGACCTATAAAACAAACTCAATGTCGCTTTTATCCTAAACTCATCTCACAAATTAAGGCTGAAGTCAACAAACTTATCTAAGCAAGTTTCATTCATGAGGTCAAGTATCCTATATGGATCTCAAATATCATGCTGGTGAAAAAAAATGGTCAGATTCGTGTTTATATGGATTTTCAAGACCTTAACAAAGTTTGTCTCACAAATAACTTTCTACTTTAATCACTAAGATCATGGTTGACATTACCACAGGCCACTAAAGATTAACCTTCATGGATGGTTCATTTGGCTATAATCAAATTCGAATGGCACTCACAACTAAGTAGAAGACAACCTTTCAAACTTCGAAAGAGATATATTGTTATAAAATCACACCTTTTGACTTGAAGAATACAGGTGCCACTTATCAAAGGGTGATGCATAATATTTTTGATGATATGCTTCACCAACATGTTGAATGCTACATTTATGACCTTATAGTGATGTCAATGGAAAAAAAAAATCGTTTGCAAGATCTTTGTCTGGTATTTAAATGGTTATGCCGATTCCAACTAAAAAAGAACCCACTTAAATGCTTATTAGGTGTATCCTCTGGCAAATTCCTAAGATTTATAGTTCAATAATTAGTAAATAAGATTGATCAGTCTAAGATCGATGTCATCTTAAAAATGTCAGAGCCAAAAAACATCTAGAAGTTAAAGAGTCTCCAATGAAAGTTGGCTTATATATAGAGATTCATTTTTAACTTGGTTGATATCAACCATTTACTCACTTGAAGAAAAAGGATACATGATTTTATTGGGATGAAGCTTGTATTAATGCCTTCAATAAGATTAAAGAGTACTTGCTTAACTCATCTGTCCTACAAGCACCAATACCAAGATGCCCACTTATCCTCTATATTTTAGCTCAAATATATTCCTTGAGAGTGTTGTTGGCATAACAAAATGATGAAGGTAATGAAACTTTTTTCTACTACCTTAGCAGGATGTTAAATGAGGTCAAATTGAATTATTCTTTAATAGAGAGACATGTCTAGCATTAATGTTTGCGATAAAAAGTTAAGGCTTTACCTCCAAGCACATTCAATATGACTAATCTCTCAAGCTAAATCTTTCAAGTACATCATCTCAAGGCCAGTACTATCAGGAATATTAGAAAAATAGGCTTTATTGCTTCAAGAATTTAAAATTGTTTATGTATCATAAAAAGCGATCAAAAGGCAAGCACTAGCTGATTTTCTTGTTGATCATCCTATTCCCAATGAATAAAAGTTCTTTGAAGATTTGCCTAACAAGGATGTCTTGTTCATGGAAATGTTCTTTAATGGTGTAACACAATAAAATAGAGCTAAAGCTAGGGTAATCCTTATCACGTCTAAAGGAGAGGTTTTGCCATTCACCTTCTGACTTACTGAATGATGTTCTAATAACATGTTCGAATATCAAACTTTTATTCTTAGGCTAGAGAGGATAGTGAATATAAAGATTCCTCACCTTAAAGCGTTTGAAGATTCTCAATTAGTCATCGGGTAACTCCTCTCACTTTATGAAGTCAAGAAGCCAGGACTTGTCCCATATGAAAAGTATGTACTAAAATTGATGACATCACTTTGATTGCGTCACTTTAGAATATGTACCACAAAAAGAGAATAAGTAAGCCAATGTATTAGCAAATATGGCATTAACATTAGCATCATGTAGTGAGTAAATAAAAGTCTTTGTATGTCAAAAATGGGTTGTTCCACGAATAACTCATGGTGAATAAAATAATGAATAAATGAGTGTAGTTTCTATCTATGAGATTAAAAAAAAAGATTAGTGACAATCGCTTATAGACTATTTGAGATATAGTAAGCTACCTAAAAACCTACGTCATAAGACAAAGGTAAAGCGAAGAACATATTGCTTCATATACTTTCAAGACACTATTTATCAACACTGTTTTGATGGAGTTTTTTTACGTTGCCTACGAGAAGAAGAAGCTACAAAAAGCACTAAAAGAAACACATTTAGGAATCTGTGGAGTACACCAATCGGGTCCTAAACTTCACTTCTGAATAAAAAAAATGGGGTACTACTGGCCCGTAATGGTGAAAGACTACATGGACTATGTTGGAAAATATCAAAGTTGTCAATTTAATCCACTAGCCACCTGAGTCTTTTCACCTAACATTTGCTTCTTGGTCCTTTAATGCTTGAGGACTTGATATGATAGGCCTATTGCCAAATAGCTTAGAGGGCATCTTTACGTATTGGCTATAACTGATTACTTCTCGAAGTAGGTTCAAGTTGCAACATTAAAAAGGTGAAGAAAAAAAGACAATTGTCAACTTCATTCGGATAAACATCATGTACTGTTATGGGGTATTAATATATATTATAACTGATAATGGAAAATAGTTCTACAATATAACCATGAAAAAGTTGTGTACACAGTTTAGTTTCAAACAACATAACTCTTTTATGTACAATACACTGGTTAATGGCTTATCAGAAGCTTTTAACAAGACCTTATGTAATATTCTAAAAAAGGTGGTGAATAGCTTGAAGAAGGATTGACATGATAGATTTGGAGAAGTGTTATGGGCTCATTGTACTATATTCTGAATGTCAACTCAAGCTACTATATATTCTTTGGTATATGGTGTTAAAGTTGTTCTTCCACTAGAATGTCAAATTTCATCTCTAAGAATTGTAATCTAAAAAGGACTCTCCAATAAAGACAATGTTCGTCAACATTTCGAAGAACTTGAAGCTTTAGATGAAAAGCATCTTGAAGCACAATAATGATTAGAATGTCATCAAGCTAGACTTTATGGAGCTTTCAACAAGAAAGTGCAACCACACTCATTCTAAGTAGGAGATCTTGTATTGGTAATACGATGCCTGATAATCATGTCAAAGCATAAAGGCAACAAGTTTCTCTCCAAATAGGATGAGCTTTATATGGGTCAAGAAGTCTACACCAATAGAGCTTACAAAATCATCGATGAGAATAGATTAAGGATTAAGCATATCAACAACAAATTCTTAAAACTATCCAGACCTTTATGATTTTTCACATAAAAAAAGGTAAATAACCTGACAACAAAATCATAACATGGAAACACAAGTAACAAGAAGCAAACCAAGGCAAAATATAGATTTTATTGATAAAAATAGAATTTTACTACATCAAATGTTTATTCTCAACATAAAGTCATAAGATAATGTTACCAAAACTAAAATGCTTTTCAAAAGAAATGAAAGAAAAAAAAAGAGGTCCAAAATATAAGAAACTATTGACATATTATGGTTTCCAGTTATATCCTTCTAACTCCTTTTTTTTTTGTCTCTAATAGTCCTCTTGATTTTTAAAGAATGATTGTGTTGACTTCACTTATCACAAAGGAAGTAGATATTATGGTGATATCTGCTCGAATACTAGAGGTGATGACTTTTCTCTTAGAAAGCTCTTCCTTACATATTTTAAGGATTGACTGTAACTCAATCTTTCTTATGCTGTAACTTTTTAAGCTTGTCCTCTATTTTTTTAATATCTTAGCATGGGTGGTGGAAAAAGATCTAGATGCCTTCTTTTTAAGAGCTTCAGAATTTTTAAGCTACCATTCCAGCTTTTTAATTTCTAAGGCTCGTTGCTCTAATGTCATCATAAAAGATAGTGAAGACTCTAAATGGTTAAGCTTTTTAGCATCTTTAATCGCCTCAATCACCATTCTTATGATGGAGGAGTAAGCAACTTTATATCTTCAATGGAGTGGAAGATCTTCTCAACTTTATTAGCTAAGTTGGGAATATAATGGACTGATGTAAGTTCAATCTTATTTCTAATGCTCTCTTAATACTTAACAGCAAATTCAGATCTTATCTTGCCTATTATGTCATCAACATGATACCTGGTTACTTTCGAAGACTCAAATGCAGTAATAAATCTAAAAGTACACAAATTAGTCTTTATATTATTGAAGACTGATGGAGGTGGTGTTGTAGATTGGTGATTAGATTGCTCATGTGGCAAACTTAATGAAGGATGTGAGTTTCCAATCCCAACAGCTAAATTATTAAAGGGATTAAAGCTAACAACTGAAGCAACACTCATTTTTTTACTTAATATACATGTCAAATTCATTCCTCATATCCTATTAACCAAGCTAAAATGAAGAGTGATAAAAATGGAAGGTAATGATAAGTAACATAAATCGAAGAAAAAAAAGTCTCTAACCAATTCATCAATATTATCTGGTATGATTGGTGCATTAGGGACTTTGTAAAAAACCTCAGTCCATAAGGAGTGAACACCTTTGTATGTTTTAGCATTTCCAATGATGATCATTGTCTTCATGTTCACTATCCTTGACATTTAAAATTGCTTTAACATTATCTTTCTTCTCCTTCTGCACATATATCATTGTGAGCATCTTCTTAAAAATAAAATTGTAAGGAGAGGTACAGAAAAAAAAGAAAAAGAAAAAGAAAGCAAGTGTTTATTTACTAATTATGGAGAAAAGGATTGTGCACTCCCTTTCTTTGCCCTTAAGTTAATGGATTTCTTCTTAAGACAATCTACTGAAACACTTATTCCTTTCGCATTAAGAATCACAAGTGATGTCATCTTTATATGCATATATTTAGGCACCATCATCTTTGCCTAAATTAACATAAACTACTTGTTTGTCTCTTTTATGGGTAGGAGAAATTCTTTTCTTCTTTGTTAAGATATGGTCATTCTTCTTTTTTCCCTTCCCAGATATTGTAACAATATTTGTAGAACTTTTAAGAATGACTTTCATCTCTCAAGGACAAACTTTATACCACTTTGAAATCCACTAGTCCATGTAGCATTTAGTCACCAAAGGAAGTCCAATACTTGGAGGCAAGGAAAGCTTGCACTGACAATAAGTGTTCAGTTTAGTAAAGCTATATCAAAGTTGAAACACATCTTTCAAAGCTAGAATCCCTGTTCTCCTTTAAATGTCATGGGAAATATATTGACAAAATCCAAACTATCTAATGAATCTATCAGGATAATAAGGCTCAATAATATAATATCATCATAACAGATAGTCAAATAGCTGGATCAAATACACATAAAATAGTTATTTTTTAGGACCGATAAGTTATCATCATCATGTAAAACAACAACTTTAGACCCTTGAAATAATGCAAGAGATATAATTCTTTGGGGATTTCTGAAAATAGCATTAGCTTAAGATTCATTGAAATGTTGTTTGATGGGTGCCAAATTTTTTTGTTAGCCAACTGCTGAGAAAATGAATAGAAAAAGAGATATCTCGCGTAGTCTCACCTAATATAGATTAGATCTCCTTTAAACCCTTGAAAATACTTGCTCAAATTGATATCGTAAGAGAGAATTGCCTTCTAGTTGTCATCATAGATGCTATTTTAAAAGTATTAGGATGAACAAAACCATCATCTTTGCTAGGAAATACAAATTTGCATAACCAACATGAAAGAAAAGATGCTAAAAAAACTTCATCCTGAATATGAGAATGGACATTAAACTCTTTGCTAGAGTGAATAAGAGACTTGTCAACTGAGCCTGATGGATAAATAATCCTTTTGGATTCACTGTATTTACCATCTCGATTCATAAAGAAAAACATTTTATATCTCGAGTCATTTTAGAACCAGAAATCTACCCAATCTTAAACAGTCATTACATAATCACCATCAACAATCTCGCATTCTTTATGAAATGTAATAAATAGATACTTATAGCTTTTTAGAATAAAAGAACCTCCTTATTAACTTCATTAAGTTCATCAACAGAAGAGATGGCTTCATCATAAAAAAGTATAAAAAATAGAAAGACCGCTAGATGATTTCAATTCTAAAAGTGACACAGAATCCTTGCCATTTAGGGTAGATAAAGTGTTAGTAGAAGGATTCCAATGGTTGTAAAAAGAACAGATAACATTTATTTATCAGTCTTATGTAAAAATTGATGAAAAAATGTATTTAATATGTGCCCTCTCGAGGATCGGCCCATAGTGTTTCAAAACATTTTTATTCATTCTTAATACTTGTGAATATACTCAAGTGCATCAGAGATTGGAAAGTAATTCTTGTAAGTAACGTCACCAGCATGTTTGTGGTAGTCTAGTAGCGACAGATCAACTATAAAAGTGTCGAATGTGGAAATGATTAAGAAGTTAAACGTTTAATGCTTTTAGAAGATCACTTCTTATCGAATGGACCAGCGACATATTCGTATAAATAAAGGCTTGTTTAACGATACTTGTCTTTAATTGAAAAAAAAAACCTTTTAGAAAAAGAAGAAAAATTCTTGAAGGTCGCCATCTAAAAAAATGTATATTTGAAAGAAAGGATAAATAGCAAGATTACAAGTCCAATGATGTTTATAAGTCTTTTAAAAAAATGAAAACTCACCTTAATCAATAACTAAAGAAGAGTGGTGCTCTAGCATTAAAAAGATGTTATGAATTACCCAAATCGATGGTTCAGTAAAAGTAGCAATTGTTGAGAATAGTTCTTCGAGTTCTACAACTGTTGAGAAACAACTCTTCAACGTCCACCATAGTTGAGAAAATGGCCTTTCAAACACCATTACTGTTGAGTAACAGTTCACCAAAAGCTGCATCCATTGAGAAACGATTGACACACTAGGTCTTGTGAAAAAAGCAGCAACTATTGAGAAACGGTTATCACCAAACATTGTGGAAAACTCGAATAACCAAAGCAAGTGACGTGCAACTTCAAATCGAGACAATTAACCTATATGTAAGTTTCGAAAATAAGAAAAAAAATAAATATTTGGGAGTTAAAAAAAAAAAAAAAAAACTTCGCAGAACTCCCATCATAGCTTTTGATAAAAAAAAAGAAAAATCCTACTGCTCCAAACCTTTTTCTTAAAGCATTGAATGACCGGAGAATTACTGAATGGAAAGTGCAAATAAATTAAATTAACAAATAGCAATAAGCATGGAACCTGCGAAAAAAAAAAAAAAAAAACAAGCCATGAGACTGGGACTTACGTGGAGATAAATATTGGCCAGGGTGTACGTTGTTGACAAGAACAATGTGCCCTTGTCCCTTGCTTTTATAGCAAAGCCTGTGAAATTTTGTCAATTTTAAAAAAAATATTTTTTCCTCAGTTGCTTGAAATTCTTTTACTCCTTGTCCATCAAAGAAAAGGAAAAGATTTTGGAACTATTTATTTTTATGTTTTAAACCTTTTTTTTAAAATAAAATTATTTTTATGTTTTTTTTAAATTAATATATTTTTTTATATTTTCGTATCATTTTGATACGCTAATATTAAAAATAATTTTTTAAAAATAAAAAACATTTTAAAAAAACAACCACAGTAACCATCCCAATCAACGACATTTGCCTGATTAAGGAAATGTTTTTTCCGATTTCAATTAAGCATATTTGCTCTTTGTCCCACGCCGGACAATTAACCAGGAAAAGGAAATGACTCTTGCCTGATTGAGGAAGTCTTTTTTTTCCTATTTCAATTGAAATAAATAACTTCTTGGCCAGTCAAAATTATTGATTATATTCATGCTTCAGAAAATATTTTTTTGGGTCTCTGAAATCTATAATTGTTTCAATTGTATACATACTTTGATTCTATTATTTGATTTAATAAATTTTAATCCAAATTGGTTCTAAATTTTTAATTTTAACTATTATATTTTATATTCACAATAAAATATATGTATTTATTATGAAAATTTAATATGATCAAATCAATTTTTAGTCAAAAAAATATATTCAAAGTGTTCTACATTCTCAACCATATTTTCAAGACATGCTCATTTATTTTTAAGTATAAGTAAACTTGTCTCGAGGGAACAACGATAGAAATAAAAAATCTTCTACCAATTAAATTTCACTATATGTTGTTTTATTTTATTTTACATGAAAGAATTAAATAAAATTAAAATAAATAACTTGGAAAATAAATGGGTCCTCATGTATTTTTGGTCAATGAAATGTTGACACATAAAATGAGATATTTAAAGTATCTTGTTATAAATATAATATCCTGTGACATTGAAAAAAGATTCAAGAGCCTCTATAAACCTTTATAAATAGAAGATCTCAATCTAAAAAGGAAAAAAAAGTAAGAATTCTTGAAGATATAATTTTTTTTTTTTAAGACTAGCTCTCAAGTTTACTTCATCTATACATGAAGTCTATGAAAAACAAAACTCTTTTAAATCAAGCCTAAACGTCTCATAAGATGTCTTAAACAACATTTTAAAAATAAATTAAATGTACTTTTCAAAGTATCAAATTATCAAATCTCGATTCATAATTTAGGTATAAATATTTTTTATTTTTTATAGTTTCTTCAAATATTTTTTATTTTCAATTAGAGAAATTGCACTGTCGATACAATTTTTTTTTGAAAGTTTCTTTCCAAATAATATTGTATCTGATAAATTAAAATATTTTTTATATTTAATTTATAAAAATGGAACATTGAAATGTTATGGAATCAAAATTTATTGTTTTAATAAGAAAAATATAACCCCACCGGAACGAATTGATAACCCGACAAAAACAAACACGAGGGGAGGAGTCTACTTGGGTCTGGTTTGTGTGGTTCATTGGTTTCCACGACTCCCACATTTTCATATCCTATATAACCCCGACCACTCTCACTTCATTTCAGAAACCTCCTTAAAACCCATCTCTCCAACATCTCTAATGGCGTCTGTGTCTAGATTGGTTCTCCAAGATTGCAACTTACTGCCATGTCAAGCTATCTACAAGCCAAGCTCCTGTTTCCCTTCCAGGAGGCTGAATACTCATCTGGGTATGCTTCATTACATTCGTTGTTTTTTTTTTTTTTTTGCCCTCATTAGCTACAAGTTTTTGGGTACTAAGGATTTTTTGCTTTGTTTTTGGGTACATGAGTTTGCTGTGTTTATCCAATTCCAAACATGTATATGTGCTTTTACCAACAAATCTGTTGTAAATATGAATAATAAGATCCAAGAGCTGGGATTACTGTACCCGGGAATGGAAGAATTTGGACAACTCAAAACAAGCCGAGGAGTCCAACTGTGGCTCTCACAGCCCTTTCACCTTCTTCAATCATTCACTCTTCAAGGTATCTTTTGTAACGGAGTGCTTCATCACTTGGTGTTATTGTGAATTCATATATTCAACAATTTGATCCTATAGTAGAAGCACTAGTGGCTGATGACTAATGTATGAGGGTCATACTTGTAACAGTTCCCTTAGTTACTTCTAGAAATATAGGTGTCATGCTGTTATATATTCTAAACAAGTAGATAAAAGAATAGTTATCTATTCTAAATGGAAGTGATTGTAATTTGAAAACTAGCTCCAAGCTGTCGCAATATTGTTGTCGTTTTCTATTGATGTACTGTTCATTTCAAGTACATTTAAGATTTACCTTTGCTGTTGGCAAACCTCCTGGCTGTCTCTGCGCGCCCCTACCTCCAATTTCCTCATAAAAGTAGTACTTAAAGTACTGTTTATTTGAAGTACATTGATGATTTTCCCTTGCTATAATTGTGTGAAATCTGATCTGCTTCTGTTTCTTACCAATTGGATGACCTGAATTTCAGATGAAAATGAATGAGTCACGCAATTATTTCAGACTACTTGGTCCAATATATAATGGAAAATAAAGTGACTCTTTAGGGCATGAACGTTTGCTTGTATATTTTCATTCTATGATATAACATGTTGGCTGCTTCATATAGGAACCCCCAAGTTTTGTGTAGGGCTGCTGCAAATGCACCTGGTGATGTTCCTGACAGCAGCACACATGGTGGGATGAGCCAGTATGAAAGGATAATCGAAACTCTAACTACTCTTTTCCCTGTGTGGGTGTGTGTTACATGTCATTAAATTTAAGACCCTTTTTTTTTAATTGGATATAACAGAGAAAACATGATTTTTCAGTTTTAAATGCTCATCTCTTAAACACTGCTTTTTCATACTAAAATTATAATTGTGTGAACAGGTCGTATTGGGCACCATCCTTGGTATTTACAAGCCAGCTGCGGTAACAGAGAAGTCCTCTTCTGCTATTTTGAAGAAGACGATTGATTGTAACTTAACCAACTGAATGTTGCTGCCTTCCTGCAGGTTACATGGTTAGAGACAGACCTCTTTACCCTTGGCCTTGGCTTCCTCATGCTTTCAATGGGACTGACTCTGACATTTGAAGATTTTAGACGATGTTTAAGAAATCCTTGGACTGTAAGAGACAACTCATTCTTATCATCTTAAAAGGGAAGAAGAATTAACGGTGATCCATTTCTTTTCAGTTTCATGCTTAAATTATATGTTTAATTGTTTCAGGTTGGTGTAGGGTTTCTTGCTCAGTACTTGATCAAACCTCTGCTAGGCTTTGTGATTGCAACGGTATTGCTTCAACATTTTCTTAGCTTTTGAGATCTTCTTTGATTTTGGGTGTTTTTTTCTCTTTGTTCTTGAATTTTATATTCGGCATAAATAATTGTTTGTTGAAAATAGTGTAATATTTAGTCAACCATATAACTATAATATTGATATACTCCACATAACTCATCAAGGACATATGCCCTCTAACCTGGATGCTTTTTGGGGACTCTAAAGTGGTTAGAAATTGTTACATGGATCATATTGTCTGAATTCTTTGATCAGTGAAGTCATTGTTTATTCATATTCTTTCCATTTCTTATCCAGTCAAGATTTACTGATCATGATAGATAGAATGACAGTTTGCACTTTCTTTTTGACTGCTTAAATTTTGTTCTCTTGAAGTAAATCCAAGGTTCTTACATAGTCATTTTCTGTGGAAGGCATGCCAAGCTCGTGCATATATTGTGCTTCAACTTTATGTAGGGGGTTCTTTTCACATATACCGTGCTTTAGCTTTAGGCAGAGGGTTCTTTTCATCAAAGGGTGGAGTGGTTAATGTTAGCTGTAATATCTTGATTGATTGATATACAATTACTTGATTTAGAGAGCTTGATCTAAGAAGATTGACTGATATGTAATTACTTGATTTAGAAAGCGTGATCCACAAAATTGATTGATAGGCAATTGTAATTATGGTCGAGTGATTGTAGGATGTAATTATGTTGATACTTCACTATTTAAAGAGAAGAGAGGCATTCAAATTATTTTGACACAATATCAGAACCAAAATTCTAAAATTTGTGCTTAATTCTTTGGGTTAGTATTTCTTTGGGTTGAGTTGTGAAATATTTTTCTTGAGTTTCTCTTTTGATATTTTTTCTTGGTTTGGGGTTATAGGTAATTCTAGGTGTAGAGAGATTCTTTTGACATCAAGGTCTATTTTTTCCACTAGTTTTGTTATTTTCTTCTGATTTATCATGAAAGTAACTATTCCACTTGGAAGTTTCAATTCAAGATGTTTGTGAAGTGCAAAGAATTATTGGGTCACTTAGATGGTCATCTAAAGCTCTCATTGATCCCAAGGAGATTGATTCTTGGAAGAGCAATGATGCTTGTATTATCTCTTGGTTACTGAGTTTTATTAAATCATATATGGTGAATAATCTTCGATCATTCATTGCTGCTATGGAAATGTGGACATATCTTTGGAGCATTTATTCTAAAAATAATGTTGCCTGAAAGTTTCATTTGGAGTTAAAAATTAGCAAACTATTGCCAAGGTAATCTTTCTATTGAAAAATTCTTTTCTAGATTTCTTAACTTATGGAGTGAATATACTGGGATAATTCATTCTATCATTCCCAATGAGGCCTTAAAGTCACTATAAGTTGTTCATCTTGAGGGTCAAAGAGATGAGTTTCTAATGAAACCAAGACCATAATTTGAGATTGCACGTGCTAGTTTAATCAACTGAAATCTTGTTCCATCTTTGGAGATTTGTTGGGAGGAATTATTATGTGAATAACAACACCTAGTCACTCAGCATGGCCTTAATTAAAAAACCATGACGAATGAGATGTTAATGTGGCATATGCTGTTCAAAGTAAAGGAAGATTCAAGTCACATACTTAATGCTACCATTGCAAAGAGTTTGGGCATGTTGCAAAACATTGCAACAAGAAATTTTCAATTATTGCAAAAAGGAGGGGCACATCATTAAAGATTGTCGATTGCGACCTCAAAACCAACATGCTCTAGTCCCTTATAATGCTATCCAGTCTAATTTTGCAGCTGCCTCTTTGTTTCATTCTCTAGATCAACAATCTATAAACAGTTCTTCATCTACTCTCACACCCAACCCAAAATGGTCCAATAGATGGTTGTTTCTACCTTATCTAACTTTGACATCCAAGGTAAAGAGAATGTATTTACTTCTTTGTTGGTTGACTATGCAATGTGTAATCATATGACTAGTAGTCTTGTTATTTCACATGCTCAGTATAAGTATTTTGTGATGTTTATTGATGATTATTGTCACACCGTGACAAATGCGATGGAAGCCAAGGGTGGTTACTGCCACAGTCGCTACATTGCTACTGCTACTATCTCTGCTTTGGAAGGCTGCCATTGTCGAAGTTTAATTGGTTTTGCTTCCAAAATCCTTGTATAATGGTACCTCCATTCCTTTTGTTTCTTCCACAAGCTTTCTGGGCAACCTCGAGAATCCTTCTTTGCAAAAAACCTTGAGCCTTGGTTTGCTGCCACCACCAAGATACAACCATGGTATCTTTTCTTCTTTCTTTTATTTCTTCCTCTCCTTGCTTCCTTTACCTCATTTTTCTTTTCTTTCCTTCTTCTTTCTTATTTTTTATTTTACTGTTGCTGCCCTCCAAAGGCTGGGGTTGAGGTGCTTTTTGTAGAGGCCTGGGAAGGCTCTTGAACTCTTCATCATGGCCCTTGATTCATCATCAATCCATCCCAGCCATTGAAACACATCCAGCCAAGGTCTGATGGTAATGCTAGTTTTGCGTGAGCCCTTGAGTTGGCTTGGCAGACTCTCTAGAGCAAAGGACGAACTGAAACAAAGATGAGGATACTTTCTTGCATCAAAACAGTTAGAGAAGCGTGCCCTTTGTCTCCATTGAGAACAAACTAAAGAAGAAAGAAGATGCCAAAGATCCACCCTCAAGCTGGTTGTTTTTCCATTTGGAGAATAAGGGTGTTAAACGACGTGTCATGCAACCTTTTCATTGAATTAGGGTTTTGGCTTTAAAGGAAAATGACATTGTTTTTGGCTTATACAACCTTTTTAGTGAAACTCACCGTTTCATTAACTTTTTTTCCTTCTTGATTTTCAATTTGATCCTTGAAGTTTTGATTTCACTATTCTTGGCCAACTTCAACTAATTTTCAAAGATTCTTTTCAATCAAACTCTTGATGGCATTCAAGAGTCCTTCAATAGTAGCGCCTTTTATACTTTCAGTCTTAGGATTTTCAATTGTGCAATTTTGGCTAAATTGATCCTAAATCTCAATTTTTATTCAATTAAGTCCTTTAATTCTTTTATTTTTGATCAAATTAACTTAAAATCTCAATTTTTTCTCTTCAATTACACACCTACTTGAATCAATTGGAATTTCAAGCTTTTCCATCTCTCTTTCATTTCAGTCTTGACTTGCAAATTTAACCATTTTTGCCTTTAATTCCAATTTTTTCTCCTCGTTCAGCCCCCAATTGAATGAATTGTACTTCCAAACTTTGTCATCTTTTCCATTTTGATCACTAGTCTTTCAATTCTTCCAATTATGATCAATTTCATCCAGTTTTTCTAATTTTCTTCAATTAAACCCCAAATTGCATACCCACATGATTTTCTGATTAACTATAGATTAAATTCTTGCCTGATTGCAACCTGCAACTCTTAATATTGCTACTGTACCTAAGTCTTACTCTTAAGCTTCCATTCAAGCATGTTGGAAACAAGTATGCAAAAAGAGTTTCAATCTCTTCAAGATAATCACATCTGGGATATAGTTCCTTATCCTAATGGCGTTAAACTTCTTTGTTGCAAATGGGTTTATACTTTATACCATAAAGCTACAACTTGATGGTTCTATTGCAAGATTTAAAGTCTGTCTGCTAGCTCTTAGAAATTGACAAGAGTATGGGCTTAATTATGAGGAGATGTTTGCACTTGTGGCCAAGATGACTACTCTTCACGCTGTTATGACTATTGCTGCCTTGAAATGGTCAACTCAACATATGGATATGGTGAATGCAGTTTTGCATGGAGACCTCAAACAAGAAATATATGATTCCTTTTCCTGGCATATTGCTCACTCCTCTTCTGAGGTTTGTTGTTTAAAACAAACGGTCTATATATGGATTGAAGTAGGCACCACGTGCCTGGTTTGAGAAGTTTTGTTCTACACTTATTGATTTTTATTTTATTTAGAGTCAGTTTGACTTTCTCTAAATGATTGCTACTAGGAATGTTGTACTTTTTATATATGTGAATGATATTGTTATTATAGTGTCTGATTTTCAGTTGATTGAACAACTACAGGCGCAACTTAACACTTCATTTCATATGAAAGATCTTAGTATTTTCTTGGTCTTGAGGTTCATCATTGTACGGCTATCACACTTTTGTACCAGCACAAGTATACTCAAGAGCTTCTCATCTTAGCAGGTCTTTAGTCTGGTAACTTGGTCCTTACACCAATTGAGATCAACTTGAAGCTATAATAAGATGATGACAAGTTATTAATTGATCCCATGTTGTATCGGTTGCTGGTAGGGAGTTTAAGTTATTTGACAATCACTCGGCGAAATATTTCTTTAGCTATACAACAAGTTAGTTTATACAGGCTCCCCGCCATTCTCACTTGGCCATTGTATGACATATCTCAAGGGTACTTTTGGTCACGGGTTACTCTTTCCTAATGGGGCTTCTTTACAATTGATTGTTTTCAGTGATGCGGATTGGGCTGGTTATCCTGATACTCGTCGTTTAGTTACTGGTTGGTTCATGTTTCTTGGTGATGCTCTTATTTCTTGGAAGAGTAAGAAGCATGATCGAGTTTCTAAATCCTCAATCAAGTCTGAATATCGTGCCATGTCATCTGCTTGCTCTGAGATTGTTTGGCTTCGAGGTCTGTTAGATGAACTGTGTATTCCTCAACTTATTACTACTTCTTTTCATGCTGATAACACTAGTGCTATTTAATTTGCCACTAATCCGGTCTTTCAGGAGTGAATCAAGCACATTAAAGTAGAATGTTATTTTATTCATGAAACACTTGACGGGCATGTGATTACTGTTCTTTACATTTCCATTTAGTTCTAACTGATGTGTTTACCATGGCTCTATTTCGTCATCGACATCAATTCATGGTTAAAAAAGTGATGCTTCATCAATTTGAGGGGGATGTTAGTTGTAATACTTTGATTGATTGTTATGCAATTAATTTGATTTAGGGAGCTTGATCTAGGGAGATTGATTAATAGGCAATTGTAATTATGGTCTAGGAGTGATTTTAGGAAGTAATTATGCTGATACCTCACTATTTAAAAAGAAGAGATCCTTCATTGAGAGGCATTCAGACCATTTTTTATTAAAAAAAAGGTTGATGATAACTTCTATTGTCAGTATTATTGTCTTTTGTTCAGGATGCTTATGTGAAACTGCCATATACAGCCTTTTGAATTGTATTTCAACAAAACAATTAGCTGACATTATTATGCATTTTTTTAAATTATAATTGTTGACAACTATCCATGTGTATTTCAGACTTTGAAATTGTCAGCACCTCTTGCAACTGGTCTTATTTTGGTCTCTTGTTGCCCTGGAGGTCAGGCATCCAATGTTGCAACCTATATATCGAAGGGGAATGTTGCACTATCAGTTCTTATGACAACGTAAGAGCGATTTGTGTTCATCCCTGCAGTTATGTTGGGTTGAACAACTCTGGCATTGTTTTCAATCTATTATGATTTGTCTTACATGCTGTGTGCTATTGGTTATTTTATGTCAAAGTTTGTATTCTCAACATATGGGGTAAGGCTCATGTTAGTAGTTCACTTTCATTTCTTCTGTTAGAATATTCCATTGTAGTTGGATTTGACAGAATCAAATTTATGGCACATTTCACAATAATGGCAAATGTTCTTATTGAGGCTTCTCAAATTATTTTCATCGTGGGAACTATAATCAAGACAGTAATAGGTTGAGTTCTATTATCACGAGAGAGAATTTGGGTCTAAGTGATAGATGACTGTCTGTCACTTATTCACTGGTCCTGCTTCTATATATTGATTCCTTTGAAATCATACTCAAGCAAGCAAATAACAAAATTATCTTCTGAGTGTTCTTTTAGATGACAAATGCCAAGGTTGAAGAAGAATTCTCTCTCCTTGCAATTTTATGCTTCAATGTACACTTTATGGATTGCTCATTTTGCACATCACCCACATCACACATGTTACTATATTCTTTGACCATAATTTATATCTCTTTGCATGATTTAACAGGCACGTGGGTGACATAATTTCCATTTGCCCTTTTAAAATGAGTGACTGCAGCTTATAATGACGTATAATAACTTAAAGGCTGAACTTAGAATACTCGTTAAAAGTTGAATTCCGTTGTTACTCTTGTTTCCTAATTTTCGGTGGAATTTCTCAGATGTTCAACTATTGGAGCCATTATCATGACACCTCTCCTTACTAAGCTTCTTGCTGGCCAGCTTGTTCCAGTTGATGCTGTAGTAAGTTTGACAGTCTTGAAAATTGCCTGCCTTGATGTTCCGTAAGCTTGTGCAAATGATATATCCATAGGGATTGTAGATCCATGAGCATGCATTGAGTGCTTATATTCTTAAGGATCATAGTTTCACATGCATTGACAAAATGTGGTGAAATATTCAATCAATAGATTTCCATGAACATAAATGTGAGAAATAATTGGGTAGAACCAGCTAAAAAATAACTTAGGCTATCCAGTGAGTTACTAGGAAGGTTTGAAAAATGTTTTGGCATTAACCACGTAAGGAACTTTCATGTTTGGCCTATCAACTTACAATGATAACCTTCATTTTCTGCAATTTTTCAGGGCCTGGCTATCAGCACTTTTCAGGTTGTTTTGGTGCCAACTATTGTTGGAGGTAACTGGAAGGTTTTAAAACTTTTTATGAATTGGAGTTGGCTGGACTAAAGTTTGACATTTCTCTAGTGGCTTGCCACAGAAGGATTTGCATATAGACATAATGAAGTAACCCAAAGTCCTTATTCTTGTGACAGTTCTTTCAAATGAATTCTTCCCTACATTCACTTCAAAAATAGTCACATTTACACCTTTGGTTGGGGTTATTCTCACAACCCTACTATGTGCAAGCCCCGTAAGTTCCCAAATTATTTACTGAATCTTTGGCATTCTGTTAAATCTACCAAGATTGTGGCAATTTTTGCTTTTATTAAATAAATCAAATGATAATATTTTACTATTTCTTAGATTGGTCAAGTATCAGATGTCTTGAAAACCCAAGGAGGACAACTGATAATGCCAGTGGCTCTCCTACATGTCGCTGCATTTGCTCTTGGTTACTGGCTGTCAAGAATGTCATTTGGTGAATCCACCTCTCGTACCATATCCATAGAATGCGGGATGCAGGTAAATATGAGTATCCTTGTGTTGTCTTCATGATAGCCATTATCACAGTATTTGACTGCATGTGATGCTTACAATTTAAAGCTTGAGCTAAAAAGTAATCAAAACAATTGAAAATTAAATATAGGCTACAAGTTTTGTGCTTCTTTCAACTCCTTACTTTGCTAGATGGTCTCGAGTGTAGAAAACTGACAGCTCTAAAAGCTTAAATATAGGCTACAAGTTTTGTGCTACTTTCAACTCCTTACTTTGCTAGATGGTCTCGAGTGTAGAAAACTGACAGCTCTAAAAGCTCTGCTTAGTATCGTGATTGAAATCAAGATGGATCTATATTTCCAAGTGCCAAAAGCACCACTCTGAATCTTAGCAATAGCATTTGAAGAGTCTAATTCAATATGAGGTTCAAGTTTGCACACATAGACCCACTAAAACTAACGTATAAAGCTTTTAGGATTTCACGGAGCTCTGCCTCTACCTCTCTGGAGTCCATAACACCAAGCAAACAAGAGAAAATACATAAAAAAATCACCACTGTTGTTTCTAAGAGAACTTATACCTGCTGGATGTGGCTTTTATTATCACAAAAGGGGCCATCTCATTTTCCAATGGTGAAGTAGCTGCCACCGTCAATGAGTAACTAGTAAAGAGATGGGCAACCACATCTTAGTCATCATAGATTGAGCATTGTTTCACTTTGATACTTATTGTTTAAATTATTTCCCTGTGACCCATATGGTTTTCAATAGATTCCAATTAGACTCCTTGAATAGATAACTGAAGTTGAGGGAAGTCCTCCTTTTTCCAAATTTGCTTTCTCTCTTTTATGTACTTTCTTTCTCATTTTTCTTGCAAAATTTTGCAGAATCTGTACAAAATATTATTTCCCATAAAATTCTTAAAAACCAAAACCAAAACAAAACAGATTATTTGAAAAGGGCTTGCTATCAGCTTCCTATGCTATTTAATGGTGAGGCCACATTGAAGTTAAAATAACTGCTTACATATAGAAATTTTAAATCGAAGGAACTTGAAATGGAACGTGTTTAAATTTTAAATGAACAAAAATGTAGTTTTGTAATTTTTAAGAGATTAATTTGTCTTCATATCACTTGCTGTTTATTTATTATGTTTGAATGAATATTTAACATGTTTATGTCATGGCATGTTGATGATTGATAAATCGGGTTGTCGAAGATTCATACTTTAATTGTTTGATTAGTTTTGTTTTTGATGAGTGACATGTAGGAATAACACAAGATTCATTGATTTTTTTTTATTTTTTTTTTACAAATGTATTTTGAATATCTTCTCTGATAGAAGTGTTTGGATTAATATCAATGATTAATGATTATCATTTCATTGTCTTATTAATATATGCAAATATCTTAATTATGATAGAAATAATGGAATAAAACACACACACATTAGTCTAGTTAAAAATAAAATGAAGAAATGTATGATTTGTTATTATCTAATTAAGACATGTGAACACCAAGCAACGTGTGGATACCATGCCAGTTTAAACTATAGACATGTTCATTGTCATAACATAACAGGGAGCTTCTAATATCTCTAGGTCTGTATTGGCTTGCTAGCTGATTTAGTTTTTTCAATTTGTAATCAATTTTTTCCCATGCATGTGCAGAGCTCCGCACTTGGCTTTTTGCTTGCCCAGAAACATTTCACGAACCCCCTGGTGGCTGTACCCTCAGCTGTTAGTGTTGTTTGCATGGCGGTAAGACTTTTACTTGAACATCTCGGAGTTCTGGATTCCCAGCTTTATTTTTCACTGCAATTCATTTGTTGGAAAAGAACACCTTTAACTTCGATGCAACTAGCTTGGAATTGAGCCATTGTCGTTACTGTTGTTTCGCTTGTCTCATTTCTTGCCGCAATCTGCCTTGTAGCTTGGTGGGAGTGCCTTGGCAGTATTTTGGAGGAACAGGCCAATTCCTGTTGATGACAAAGATGACTTCAAGGAATGAGAGGTAAAGGGCCTGTCGGGTACTGATAGATTGCCCTCTGGCATCGTTTTGGAGCTGATGTTGTAATATGTTTTAAAAAAAATTTGAAAATTTGTTTTTGGATTGTTTTAATGTGTTATGTTAAAAATAAATTTTAAAAAATAAAAAAATATTACCCTGCTTTCTTCCCTTTATTTTCCTGTTCTTCTCATCATAGTAAATTAGGTTAAGCTCTTCCTTTCCGAGAATTCATTCTCTCATATCTAAGTGATATTCGATTTCATGCCACTTGTTTGACCCGTATAAGATTACCAGCTAAGCTGTCTAGTAGCCCAGCACTCACGAAAAGGTCACCCTTTATTGAGTTTAATCATTCGCTTCTAAACATATTTTTAAAACTTGGTCTAGCCTGTAAGGTTGACTAGAGACCCAGTTATTTCGGGGCTAGAACTGGGCTGGGTTGAAAGAAAAACTCGGTGGATTTACCTGACAAGACCCAGTCATAACCTGTTGATTTTTGTTTTTTTTACTAAAACGATGTTGTTTTGATTTTTTTTAAAACAATTTGACCCAAGCAACTCAGTCAAAACCCGGAACCCGGGTCTTGAATCGGATCAGGTCTAAAAACTATGCTTGTAAACATAAATAACTTGTTAACTTGCTAACTCATGGATTGAGTTGATGAAATCAAAATTCTAATATTTACATTTTGCTATGCGCATAAAAATGTATTAAGTAATAAGGTAAAGGGTGTGGGGAATTTACTATTCATCTATATCTAATATACTAAAGATTACAACAGTAATTCACAGTGTTTTCTTTTCTTTCTTTTTTTTTCATTTTTTCACTTTTTTGATTTTTTTTTACTTTTATTCTCAAAATGATCTTTACCAATTTTATTTTTTTAATATTGAGCTGGTTAAATTTTTCTTTGTAATTTTTTTCCTTTGAAATACTATGAATTGTCACGGTATTTTCTCACATGGTTTTTCTATTTTATTTTTTTATTTTTCAAAATTATATTTGTTGATTTTATTTTTTTAATATTGAGCTGATTGAGAATTTAGTTTTATAATTTTTTTTCTTTAAAACATTGTTGATTGCTACAGTGTTTCTCCATATAGTTTTTTTTTTTGTTTTTTTATGATTTTCTCCAAAATTATCTTTTTTTATTTTATTTTTTAATATTGAGCTGGTTAAAAATTACAATTATAATATGTGAAGGAAGCACTGTAGCTTTCCTCGCAAATTACTGTGGATTGTTACGGTTTTTTTCCCACAGTATTTTTTTATGTTTTTTTCTAAAATTATCTATCAATTTTATTTTTTTAATGTTAAGCTGGTTAAGAATTACAATTACAAGTAAATACAAGTAAGGCTAAATCATATGGGGATTTTCACTGTAATTTTTCTCACAAAACACTATAGATTGATACAGTTTTTCCTCACATAGTATTTTTCAGTTTCTTTTTTTTTTTTTGTAATATTTTTTTTCCAAAAATTTTTTTGTATGTTATTTTTTTAATATTGAGTTGATTAGAATTTAACTTTGTAATAAAGCTTAATCATGTGGGGAAAGCACCGTAGCTTTCCTCACAAAACACTGTGGATTGCTACAGTCTCTCTTATGATTTTTTTCAAAATTGTCTGTCAATTTTATTTTTTTAATATTGAGCTAGTTGAGAATTACAATTATAAGTCATTACAAATAAGGCTAAATCATGTGGAGAAGTATTGTAGCTTTCATCACAAAACACTATGAATTGCTACAATATTTCCAGCATGGTCTTTTTATTCCTGTTTTTTATGTTTTTTTATTTTATTTTAAAAAAAATTATCTTTGTCGATTTTTTTTTAATATTGAGTTGATTGAGAATTTAGCTATGTAATTTGTTTTATTTAAAACACTGTGAATTGCTGCAGTGTTTTCCCACATATTTTTTTTATGATTTTTTCTACAATTATCTTTGTCTATTTTTTTTTAATATTGAGTTAGTTAAAAATTATAATTACAATAAAACTAAATCATATGGGAAAAACGTTGTTGTTTTACTCACAAAACACTGTAGATTGCTACAGTATATTTCTCTAAATGGTTTTTTTATTATTCTCTTTAAAATTGTCTTTGTCGATAGTATTGGGAAAAACACTGTAGTTTTCCTCACAAAACATTGTCAATTGCTACAACGTTTTTCCTTATGGATTTTTTTCCTTCCAAAATTATCTGTCAATTTTTTTTAATATTAAGTTGGTAGAGAAATTGTTTTTGCTTTTTATTAACAAAAAAGCTAAATCATGTGGCGAAAGCACTATATTTTTCCTCACAAAACATTGTGGATTGCTACAAATCATTTTGTTGAGTCTCTAAGTTTTTGATCACCAACACAACTTTTTTTTCCGTCATGAAATATTGGCTCCATCATACCTTTAGTTTCTATTACTTATCTAGTGCTGATTCATAATTATAACACTATCAAGTACATTTGTTTTATAAGTCCACAAAAGCACACGGGCATGTCATCTTGTGTGTTACTATTTTGATTCATTACTGTAATTTTTATTTTTTGATGATTAAACATGGTTATTGTTTTCATCGTGAGTTTATATAAATTAACTTAGGTATGGATTTTTTAAAATGGTATTGTTTTAATATTAAAAAAAATGTTAAATAATTTAATTTTAAGAATTTTTTAAAAAAAATCAAACTTGATTTTGACTATATAATCTAAGTTATGAGTTGACTAGTTCAAATTAGATCAATTATAATTTTATTTTATTTTTTAAAAATTTGGGTCAGGCCAAGAACTAGGTTAATAAATTATTGAGTTGATTTAATAACACTAAAAGATAGCTTTTGAGATTCAAAATTAATTTTCAAAAAATAGAAATTCCATCTGAGTAAGGATGCTACAATGAAAGATTATTCTTTTGTTTTACATCAAGACACAATTCTATGTATTTATTTTTAATTAGAGACATATATATATAGGCATTGCTAATATTTTTTTCTAGTAGAAAAAGTATTTAAAATCATGTGGAGATTGACCTGATATAACCTAGTCAGCTTGACAAGTTCAAAGACAACTCGAATGACCAGTTAAAATATAGTTTGATTCAAAATAAATATTCAAGATGAGATTTTTTTTATTAATATTGAGATGGAAATATTTTGGATCGATTTAAATCAACCAAAGTTAACATGTCAATCTGCATATTGGGTCATGTAACTATAATAATCCCATAAAAAGTATATTAAAATGAATTATGAAGCTCAATTTTCAACAAACTCAATGTTAAAGGATGAAATTGAAAAAAAATAATAAGAAAAAGAAAAAAAACTTTTTGAGTCAAGTTGTCAAACCTGCAATTAGGGTCATGAGATTGAGATAACCTTATAAAAAGTATATTGAAAAAAATTATGAAACTCAATCTCAATAAGCCTAATAGTAAAGGATATAATTGAAATAAAAAAAAACATAGATTAAAAAAAACCCAAAGAAAGAAAGAAAAATATTACTCCAATGAATAATGTTTTATGAGGAACGTTACAATAAAATCCTATTCTCTTTTAGTTTTTCTTGTTAATATGCATAGTATTAAATAACTCACTAGTAGCTAACACCCGAGTAGATGGTATGGCGTTTTCCATTCGTCATTTTTTTTTGTTGAATATAAATTATAGCAACATATTTAGAATGAGATTATCGTCGTAAAATCTAATTTTATACTTATGCAATATAGTATATTAACAAGGAATATTTGAGAAGTGTAATAAAAAGAATAATAGTAAATTGGATAAGATAATATGGATATAAGATTGGATTACATTGTAAGAAAAATATAATAATTTATAATGGACCAAGAAAATAAGCATGTTGAATTTTGTAGGAAGGTTCAATGGTCAGTTCTAAAGTTTTCATTTTCTACGTTGTTGATAGCATAGTTTGCAATGTTTTTTCAACATTTCAACACTTTTTTTTAATTTTATTATAATTTTAGTATTTATTTTATAAGCTAATATTTTATTGATAGACTTCTTACATGCCCTATAGAGTGGTTTTTTATGTTATAATTTTGTTTTATTGTAGTTTAATTATTGAATAGTTGTTTTCCTTGTGTTATATTTTTATAGGTTTAATAGGTGATGAGTTTTTATATAATGATCAATAATTTTTTCATCATCATTGCAGCTCATGACACTTGTAACTAGTATAACTATTACTATTATTATTATTATTACTAACTAACAACTATTGTGACAACTTTTACCCTTGCTACCTTTACAAATTTGTTACTAATATGACTACATGTTAGGATTTATACATTTGTCAAAAAAGAAGAAGCAATGCTTTAATTAGAATACATTTTGTATAAGGATTCATCAAAAAAAGATGGCCAACCCCATATATATATTTTTATTTATTCATCTTTCTTTTTGGTATTTACTTGCTTTTATTATTTTCAAATAGCTTTATTTTTTCTACAATTTCCCTCTTCTTTTTCTTCTACAATTGTTTTCTTTCAAGCATAGTGTTAGACAAAACAAATAACCTTTTTTTAATGTTTGATTTCAAGTATCTCCATACTCCACTTGATTTAACAAGTTTGCTACCTACCTTCTCTAAAGATTATGTTCTTAGTTATAGTTTCTTATTGGAAGAAATGAACAAAGAAAGTGTAGCACAATTGATCTATAAACATTTGAACCAACATCAATAGATTGACATGCTTAGTGAGACATATTCAATTTTTGTTCAATTAACCAACAAAAATATTACCAAAGAAAAATACATGTAAACTTGTTGCTGTTATACTTGTTGAGCAATTATTACAAGCAACAACAATGGGCTAGTTTCTTGGTTATGAGGAACCTGATATTGCTTCATCACCATAGATTCTTATGATCAACCAGTGTTAGATATGATATGAGAAGGATCTCCATTTTATAACTCACCTTTACAACATAGAATCGTATCTAAATATATCCTCATGCAGTCACTCATGTTTTCACCTCTTTTAACCACGTCACCACCACCAACTAAAGACAAGCATTTACATGTATTCATGCTTCAAACATAGCTATACACATATCTCTTTTACATATCAGATGTCATTATAAAGTAGTCACTACTAGTTGTGACAAGTACCAGTCAGTCAATTATGGCTACTAATAAATGAGTATCTTTCTATCATCCCTTAAACCTCTCTAATGTTGATATAAATGTCATCTAGATAGAGATGGAGAACACAACAAACATGACATGCCATAATATTATAGTGGTAGTCAATAAAACGATGCAATTCATGTCAAATCAATTGAATCGCATCTAAAATGAATGATGACAAAGCATGTCTGGAGTTAAATTGAATCGCCTATATACTTGAGAGGCAAGTCCTAGTGATTTCTAGACATAAAAACTCTAGCAAGGATGCTTGAAACTACCATGCCTCATGTAATGTGATATATACCAATGTATCAGACATAACAATAATAACAATACCCCAACCTGGGCATAATAGTCCTTCACACGTTGATTGCCTTGCAGAAATATAGGCAACCACATACAAATTACATAGCCTCAATCCTAATTTTCTATGTAACAACCTATTACTAGGTAGCTTAATACCCTATAGACTGTTTTACAATAAAGGAGTTGCAATCTCCTTGCATAACAACCATCTTTTGCTAGTCAACAAGAAAAAGGAATGACATATATGATTGAACTAGCCAAGCACTTAAAGAAGACGTGGTTAAAAATTGGATGAACAACAAGACCTACATATAATCGTTGATAGATAAAATGTGTTGACAAATTGCATCTAATTCTTAAAGGAATAAATATTGTAGATGTCAAACAATTCTCTAGGGATTATAACCAATTCACGAGGTAACACATCACTAGGTTTAAGATCATTGTTGCAATGATGTAATGAACCCCTTAGTAAAACTAAGGTTGTTTAGTTTATCATTAACCAAAACAACTTTTTCACTAGTTCTCTGCATTGTCACCTAACTTTATCAATAATTAGAATGAGCACTTCTATATAACAAAATTAGAAGTGACTTTGCCTGACTTACCCAAGATTATTCAAGACCTGGGTGAGTCAATTAAGAATTATGACCTCTAAGTTACGATATTCAAAACCAAGTGTACTACATCTATAATAAAGCAGAAGTGCATTAAAAATTATTCTAGAAAAAACATAGTGAAACATAAGGAAACAATTCATAGAAATAAGATGTTTAGACATCTACATCCTAATAGTTGATGATGCTCATTATGAAAAGATATTGGTAAAATAAACAAGACTACATCTATAATAAAGCAGAAGTGCATTAAAAATTATTCTAGAAAAAACATAGTGAAACATAAGGAAACAATTCATAGAAATAAGATGTTTAGACATCTACATCCTAATAGTTGATGATGCTCATTATGAAAAGATATTGGTAAAATAAACAAGAAAAAGCCATTAAAAAAGCATGCTTTATTAGCTATTTGAATAAATTCTCAAACACCCATTCAATGACTAACTCAGACTCTAATAAAGAGTTAGAAGAAGTCCAACAATAACTTGTATCAGTTACAAATTTAAAAAAGAAAGAATGTTTAAAATTGATGTATTAAAAAAGCCTAAATAGGCTAATAAACTTGGTAGAAAAAATATAAAAGATATCAAAATGGTTGAAGAAAACAAAGAACTCTCTTATGAAATCAAAATAGTTAAGGAAAATTAAGCTCCTTAACAATCATTCCATTCATACTACTAACATGATTAATAGGAAAAAGTATTATAAGTGACATGATTTATAAGGACATGACATTAATAATTATGTTATCTTCATAAACCAGATTCACAAGGCATTAGAAATGGGTCATATTCTCTTTCTATAAAAGGGATGAAAGTGGATAATGATTTGTATCCTATGGTAACAACTACAATGATTATCTATAATTTATAAAGACTCTTTTATGATGATGAATTATAAAAGGTAAGGCCTGATCAACCACAATAAATGTTAGAATCGGTCACGAATACAAGGAATAGAAAAAGGTACATATACTATTATAAATTCAAAGAGGTGAATAAAATTATGAGGCAATGCTGATTCAATAATAACTTAAAGACATTCTAAAATATTTAGGCCTGAAAAACAAGATTACAATGATAGGCGTAAACACCAACCACAACATAAATTATCCAAACCAAATAATAAGGAGGATGATGATCTTATCATCAACCATCAATATCTCCTAGATTTCGAATGGAGATGAAACAAGTATAGTTGTCCAAAACTCAGTCTTGAAGAATATAACACCTAAACACCTTAGTAAGAGGAGATGATGCACAACCATACATCTTACCAAAGAAAAAGACTTTGGATGTTGAAATAGACTAATAAAACAGTTTATAATAAACATCTTCAATAGGCACCCAAACTCAATGTATGATAAAAAAAAAAAAAGATTGCTTTTAATCTTATATAAACCAATAATGATGATTAATTATTATTATTTTTAAAAAATCAAATCATAAATGATATAATTCCTTGGAAAAAAATAGAGGTTCTTATTTATACACCAAATTTATCTCAAAAGGTTGTAATAGACTATGATCTACTGAAGAGATAGATTACTAAAGAGATCTCTAGAAAATTAGATAAGACTATTGCTAAGATAGACTAGAAGTCTACGAAAAATAATAATCCAAGAGCCTAAAAAGTGAAGAGTATACCAAATGTCAAGGTAAGACTAGATGTCAAAAAACAACAAGATAAAGTTATTCAATGTGCTAGGGTACCACCTAAGATTCTTAAACAAAGAAACAAGCATCACCATACTGACATAAAAAATATAGCAAATGGTCTCCTATATAGGAGGGTCCATATATGGTAGCAAAAGTTTTGAAAATAGATGTATATCATCAGTAAATCAAGCTATGAAAATGCACTATTGATTAATCAATGATTAATATTTAAATAGTTATTATCCTTATATGAAGGTGACATTAGAAGTTGATACCTTTAAACAAATCATATGATCAGTCAAAAGAAGTCAAAAGATTACAGGAGTGATATTACTCTAAACATATATTGTTTGCGTTTAAGGTTTAACGTGTTAGGCTTGATTTTGTTTATCAACTTGAATTTATTTTTTCAACTTTTAACATGAATTTAAGTTACTATTTAAAGTATTATAAGTCAATATAGATGAACAACATTGTTTAAAGAATAAAAGACTAATACAAAATTATTCTTTATTTAGTTTCAAATACAATGCACTAATATGAGTCAGGCTATTTTTCACAATACAAATTAAATTTCTATTTCTCCATTATAAAAAAGATTTGAGTTGTTAGTTTAGTACAATTAGTAGTTTAAGCTAAACAAACAGTTTTGTTCAAAAATTGTTCAAGTAAAACTAGAGCTTTTTTATTCGAGAATTAATATACTAAGATGAAAATAAGTTGGATTTCATTAAAAGAAACTATGAAATACAAATTTCAATGATGAAATTGAGAAGTATAAAAAGGGGACATATTTTTTGTTACAATAGTAGAAAAGCCTAGGAAAAAAATTATTTCTAAAGTCAATCCTAAGTTTCTCCATCTAGTTTATATTTCCATATATATTGTAAAGCTTCTAGTATTTGAACAAATTCATCTTTTTATTTGTTCATTGGTGTCCCAAGGTGATAAGACCAAAATAGTCGTTAAGTTCCAATTATAGAAAGATCTTTGTATAAGTGTTGTTATTTGTAAATATAATATGAAAGATGAGAAGATATTTTAGAATTTTCAAATGTTTATGAACTTCTTTATCTCTTTGTTGAATAAAACCTAGAAAATCATCAAGTCCCTGCATATAAATATGAAATAGAGAAATGGTAGCCAACAATATTTTGTGTTTTAGACAGTTGAATCTTAACAAAACCTTCTGACCTATTCTTTACCAAAGTGTTGTTGCATTATGTTATGCTAGCCAATGTCTAATAATGGTAGCATCGAGCCATAAAAAAAAAAATTTAGCGATGTCATTACTAGGATTAATGGAAGGAGAATTTAAGATTTTTTGATCATTACTCTGTTAAGTACCTATGGTTTCTGTTGTTGAAAGGAATTGAGGTTTTTATGAAAGAAATGAGCTTATAGCTAATAAATCAATTATGACTTAAACATTGCATGCTTTGAAAGCCTAAACATCATGCCTAAGGACTAGAGCACGTGTTATTTTAAATTGTATTGACTAGATAGCATGATTGACATGTGATACGTGTTAAAACATGATCAACAGTTTTAGGTTAAGAATGTTACTTGTCACATCATATTATATAGATTTGATTGATCAATTTAATTAAACATGATTGGTGAAATATTCATTCATTTAAGAAATAAAAGAATATAAAAAGCATTGTTTATACTAAAAATAAACATCCATATATTAATAAGATAAGAACAATAATTGTTCATTACTATACATGAAAAGATAAGATGAAATTAATCATGAATAATATGATCGACTAACAAGTTCATGGTCAAACATAAAGTAAGAAAGACAAGACAACAATCAATGAGGAACCGATTATCCACAAGAAGGGAGTCACGTAATTGACTATAATGAAGGGATCAATAAAAAAAATTATATAATCAACTAAAATTTCTAGGTATATAAAGATAAAAATCATCTATCTATATAACTCATTAGGGTTGCATAATAAATTAAGATTTATGTATCTGTCATAAAAGGAGCAATGATTTAGTTAGAGTATTGTTTGTATTAGAATTTATTATTTAATCTTTTTATCTTGCATGAATAATATGTATAGGATTAGGTTTAAGATATTACCTAGTAATTTAATATCCTGTACAAATATAAATACAGCCATTCAACTGCTATAGCTAGGCCCACATATGTAATTTCATTCATTCAATTTACCTTTCTTTCATGTATTTACTTGCTTTCTTTTATAACTTGATATACTTCTTTTCATTGTTTGCTTTTACCTGTATTTTTCTTACAATTTCAATTAGGTTTGAATTTCATACTTTTTAAGATTTCTTTTTCTTGAATTTTATACATGGAAACGATTTAAGAACAATTTTTTTATATTAAATTCACATACAAATTGATGTCAATAAATAAGTAATAAAAAAAAACATGGCATATATTTGTATGGAAATTTTATATTAAATCTTTGTTTATATGGCATTACTTATAAATATATTATATGCACGATTATTATTAAGATTAGAAATGATGATTGTGACAAACTAGCATCTCTTGAAGATTAGAAATCATGATCTTTCGTTTTATTCCCCCCCTCCCCCCCCCCCCCCCCTAAAAATAGGCGAGTACGCATGCGGGCAGAAATGGTTACATTTGAAATGAAATGGACCACCATACACTTGCAATTTTTTTAAAATTATAATTAATATAAATATTCGGATTAGCTTACATGTATCTCGAGTAATTTTATAAATTTTAAAATTAATAACTATATAATTCTCTAGCGGTCCTAAAATTTATAAAACTCAAGAATAAATTTGAAATATAATAAGTTAAATTAAGAATTACCATGAATATTTCTTGAGTAAGCAAGTAGGGCTGATCAATTTTTAGGTCAGTGCAATGATAATAAAATTTGATACCACAATGCCGGTTGAAATGACGCAATGACGCATGTCCGCTAATGCTGCTGGGATGTTATTTAAAAATTTTGCAAAGTTTAATTAAATTTTATTTTTAAAAAAATTTAAATTATTTTAATATGAAGATATTAAAAATAATTTTTTAAAAAATAAAAAATATTATTTTAATACTTTTCTAAAAAAAAATCTCCTATTAAATACTCTCTTGCATTACTACAACTTTCTTCCATTACTACTGTTTAAGCTTTCCTTTTTATCTGCAGGCGAGAAGTTCCGCACTGTTTTAGCTTGCCTGCCAATATTATTCATGCCAATATTAAAAACTCTATTTTTATCATTCACCCGTCCAAGAGGCTCAAATTCTCTCATGCCTAGCCTACTGTCCCAAGCACTTTCTCGGCCTCCTAAAATATAATATAGTATATAGACAGGGATTATTTAGCTACCATGTTCACAAATATGCGTGTGAAATTAACAGTAAACAGAAAATGTCAGTACAAGCACTACAGTTCAATGATGCACCTACAGTTCAGTAAATATTTCATGTTAAGAAATTGGACGCACAGTGTAAGCCAATATTGTTTTACACCAAGAAGTAAGAATTTATTTTCAAGATTATTAAAACAAATAAATCATTCCATTAAAGTCATATTCATATAAAAATCTGAGGGGGCTGCTATAATGTCGGCATCAACATATACGGATATTCCTATTTGAAACATTGGATTTGAATTTAGGGTTCTGCTTTTACTGTTCTATTTAAATCCAGTCGTCTTGGCAACACTCTACTCCCCCCCGCCCAAGTTTAGTGTGTTCTTCTTTTAGCTTTGGCACGCTGCATGAACAATTAGGTGCAAGATTTTTATCACTTACAAACAGTCACCTTGTTATCTCCTTTGGAAATTGAAGGCTTTTATTGCAAAAGCGAAAATCACTCCAAAAAGCACGCAGAATCCAACCACCATAAGACCAGCGACACCTAAGAAATCATGCCTGTATCCAAACACTTCCTGAAGAACTTGCTTCACAGGCAACAAGCGATCCCCTTCGGAGAGCTTCATTAGTTTATTATCATCGCCATACTGGGAAGTCAAGAGACCGTAAAGAGTCCAGGCTATTGGGTTTGCCCAGTAGTACCAGCTCCACCATATGGGAATTCTCTGTTCACAGCAAATAAATCAACAGATTTAGAAAAGTAGAACTAGTAATGGATATAGCAAATAGTTCAGGGTCTTTTTTTTTTTTTTTAATCATGGCATTCAGGTTTAAATCAATGCTGGAAAACCACTTCTATTAGCTGATAGCATACATTCGCAATATGAACCATCAATCAAACAACTCAAAGATGCTCATTGGAAAGGCAGGCTCGGATATTCAGCAGTCATCCTCCGAATATATGACATTTCCATCAATGAGAAGTTAGTGGTTAGTGGATATAACAATTTAGAGGCGCTGGTACATGGTACATGGTACATTCTGCACTATTAGGTGACCTCTCCAGCAATGGACAAAAAATGCTATGACTAAAATCAAAAAAATAATTGCAAGATGCAAGTTCTTTCCCAGTTTTGCCTGTCTCTCCAAATACAAGGAGCACGTAGGGAATCAAGCTAGAGTCGCAATTCGAAAAGCTTTAAATAACAACTAGTTCTTTACCTTGTGAGGAATCATAAAGCCACTGAAAAGGTTCCAAAGCATATAAAATGGAGCAGCAATGATGGAAGCCACGTTGTGATTTGGTGTGAGTGCTGTCGTCATCATTCCATAAAAGGTGAAGTATAGCATGGTAAAATACATGAAGAAAGAGTACCAAATAAACTTCAAAGCAGTCCAGTCAAATGATGCCATGGAGTAGAAAACTGTGCAGTATATAATTGTTTGTCCAAACACGTAAGGGAATTCAATAACAACCTGTACACAGGAAAGAAATTCAATGGTCGTTTTTGGACAATCAAGAGGTATTTTTACTTGGAAGGTGGAAACAAGGCCAGTAACGAAACCTGCGCAAAGGCAAACGGTAGAGCTGAGTACATCCCTGCAGCTCTCTCTCGATATGAAACAAATCTTTCAACAGAAACAACAGGTTGAACAGCAGATGCATTGGTTATTCCAATAAATAGGACAGCCGCATACATGGATCCCATTGCATTGAATAATTCTTGCACATTCTCCCTGGAAGAAAAGTATTAAAATGTTAAAATATGATATATAACATATTTAAATTCAAGACCAAGGAAATGTGAAATTGATAATGAGAGAACAAACCAATAAAAAAAACAAAAACAACAGTTCAAAATTGTTTATCAATGAAAAGGGGTAAAGATCCCTCCTCTTTCTCACAATTAATAGAGGTTCTTTTCATCACGATCATAAGTCACCAATTTTGCTTTGCAAGACTTGTCTTATATTTCTGTTGCTTACGATTACAGCACCTTTAGACCCACATCCATATCATATAGTTTTGTGCGCATATCAACCTTCTAACAGTGTTAAATAAAATTGCTCTGATTTCTAAACGCTTCTAGGGGACTGTAGCCATTAAAAGTTCATGTGATTGAAACTAGCTACAGCTATCAAGTGGAAACAAAGGTGCAGAATAAAGGGGGAGGAACAATAAAAAAATTCAAATTTCTTACAAGCTTCAGGGAGTTCATGCAGAATTGGAAACAAATTCCCAATGTGGACCCGGTAAAAGAATAAGTACTTGATTGATTTTACATCATCATCCTCTTTAGCAAATAGATCATTAGAAAATGTTTAAGTTTAGTAGTAAATCGTGCAGCTGCAATACCAAAAGTAACCAAGCATGATTGCACCCCAACGTCATTCAATGTGCAAGAAATCATAAAATTATGAGAGATTGCTTTAACAAAGTTTAAGCAGAAAACCTTTTGGAACCAAATCTCCAACATATTGTCCCAAGCATTAATGAAATGATCACAGTATAGAAGAAGCGGACTGCAGTGTATTGTGGGTTTCGCCAGTAAGATAGATTTTGCTTCCAAAGGCAGGCTAATAACTGGTCAAAAAATGACTGACAGTACTTGGTTGGAAAGTTTAAGTCTTTCACACTACTGTTTGGCTTGCTTAAATTTTCAACCAACTCCCTATTACGTCTGAAACAAAAGAAGACATCAAAATTTCATGAGCTAGAAAGGAGGAGAGTGAATAGGGGCAGTCCATCAAATTGAATAAAAACTAAAAGTTCTGGGAACTGGACGTACTGATGTAGATTTGATCTTCGGTAAATTTCAGCAAAGTCCACACCTAGACGGGTTTCTTCCGCTGAAGAAGTAACCTCAAGCATCCAGGCAGCAGGGTTATATCCATGTCTAATCTTTGGCACTCCTTCAACTGCCTACAAAACAATTGTGTATAGCATATGGATGAATACAGCCAAGCTCAAATTTGATATGTAGCACAAACAAGCCACATATCATATATGTTAGAGGAATAAAAATGTGTAATCTGACCTCAAAATACTTGATGAGCTCACAAGACCTTGGGCCAAGAGGACCAGCATATATTAGCTCTCCTCCACGCTTCATAAACAAAAGCTGTAAAGAAAGACATGGATGATCAGCATATTGACAAATATATTACGAACAATATAACCTTTAATGCCTCTAGTCTTTTCACCAATCTAATTGAAGCGTGGACAGATCTTTAAGAAGAGAAGCATTTACCAGCTCTATTCAAGCTATTGGTATGTCATGTGGCACCGGATCAATGCAGTTTATATATTGTCCAATTAAAAAAGAAAATGAATACCTCATCAAAGGATTCAAAAATGTCTATGCTTGGCTGATGGATTGTGCAAACAATTGTCCGTCCAGTGTTTACTATATTCCTCACAGTTCTCATCACAATGGCTGCAGCTCTTGCATCCAACCCTGAGGTGGGCTCATCCATGAACACTATGGATGGGTTAGCGACCAATTCAACAGCAATTGTTAACCTTTTCCGTTGTTCTGTGGATAAACCATTGACTCCAGGTAGACCAACCAGTGCTCCACTTAATGGAGTAAGCTCCACAAGTTCCATAACCTCCTCAACAAATGCCTGAAAAGTTCAACCCTCACAATGTCATGTTTTACCAAACACATCGAATAGCACAAAAATGTTTATAATTACCTGCTGTGTATCCATGTTAACTACTGTCGGTAACCGAAGCCAAGCCGAGAAAAGAAGCGATTCAAGAACAGTTAAACATGGAGAATGAATATCATTTTGCTCACAGTAACCAGAAATTCTTGCAAACGTCTCTTGCTTTTTGGGATAACCAGATATATGTATGTTCCCTTCTATGATCCCTCCAGTTTTTCTACCAGCTAAAACATCCATGAGGGTGGTTTTTCCAGCACCACTGACTCCAACCAGTGCTGTAAGCACACCAGGCCTAAATGCTCCAGTAACATTAACCAACAACTGCAATCTGTCTTCTACTATCCCTTGTTGCTTCAGCTCCTGGAAAGATGCCAGGATGAGATATTTTCCTTTCCAAAATATTCCAGAAAACTTATTACATACATGGGAGGAGGAATTTACACACCACAGGGACATCCACAAAGTAATTGATATTGCTGAAAGACATGGAAAGAGGCTGAAATGGTAGAACCATGCCTCTCGGCTTGAAATATTTTCCTGCCAGAAGTTACAATTAATAAACACTTAAAACATTCAGTTGTGGTTGATATTTACTAGAAATTAGAAGAAAACAAATCCAGAATAAAGTTATTAACCATTCAGTGAGCCAGAATGCTGCAAGTACTCCCTCAGTTCAATAACAACATTTTCTCCTTTCCTTCTCTTGTCTCTCTCTTGCAGCTCCTCCTTGGAAACCACAGCTTGATGCTTCCCCAAAGCTGTTAAACAATAACAAAGACCTTGGTGTGATTACTTCTCTACTTGTTTGTTTGGACAATCAATGCAAAGGAAGCACAGGATTAGAAAACTGTTCTCAAAATAGTGATGGCTTACGATTAAGGTATGCTAGGAAGAATGTGAACAGAAGATTGAATAGAACTGTATATCCAAGCAGAGCAGCAATTCCAATCCAATACCAGTAGCTTTCTGGAAATAAACTGCGTGCTCTCAGTAGTGCCTCACCTAATGAAAAGTCTGTGTTGTTCCCAGCTCTCTACATCAGCAAACAAGAAAGAATAATGAGTTTATATTTTCAAAGCATGAATGCTCACTTAATTAATAGAAATTAATTAGATGAACAAGGTGCTAAACCCAAGCCGATTGCATTTTGGATTTAGGAGCTCCACATGTTAAGAGGGGGTAACCTCAAGGTTATCATAAAAAAAAAAAAAAAAAGGTTTTCCTTTCAACCAATAGACATATCTCAAGCATAGCCAAAAGAAATTGACAGGAAAGGATTCATATATATTCACATAGTTTATGCTCTGACCGCAGTTAATGGCTCGTCATGGTTCATTTTTTTATTTGTCTATACATAATTATCATGCTGAACTAAATAAGATTGCATTTAACTTGACTTGAACATTACAGGGGGTCGTAACTAAAAAAAAAACCTTTAAAGGTATGTTTGTCAAGATGGACTAGAAAAGGGTATGAATGAGAGGGGAGGGATTGGGAATTCGCTTTGGCAAGAAGGATGGCGATGCAAGAAAGGACCGAAGGATCCATGTCACTTCCAGTCCTTCCTCACTACTAATTTTCAATTCTCCTAATTATTTTCATACTTCCTCTCCTTTGTAATTGGATGGGTTGACTCTCATCCTTCCCGTCGCTCACAAAAAAACTAGATGGATGAGTGACCATCCATCCTTTCTCCTCTCCCTCCTTCCATTTTACCCAATTCATCCTTCACCCTATCCATTTTTCCTCCTCAAAATCATTCCCGCAAGTCAGAATTGTTAACTTAAAGCACAATACTTACAATCAAACAATTTTGTAATGCTAGTATCAAAAATATACTACCATGTTTCCTAGAGTCAATGAACCTTGAGTCGAAATCAACAATCAATAATTAAACTTTTTGAACATTCATTTATAAGTAAATTAACAATTGAAGGAAAATAGTTTTTGAAAAAACCTAGAGTAAAAGCCAATGTAACTAGTTGATTGCTAAGGAAGATGGAAACAGATGATCATATAATAACAACCTTATCCCAAGAATGCCCAAGGAATTCATTCACTGATGCTGCATTTTGAGCATACATCAAAGGAGAAACCCAGAAACCCCATATCCACCAGCTTGGGATATAATCTGTCACAGCAAACAAAAAGAGTAAATATAATGGAATGAAAATAACCATAAATCCTGCAAAACATTGATTACCTCTCGAAATGATGTATCCTCCAAGAGCCATTACAACCAACATAGCAAAAGATCCAAAGGTGTTGGCAACTATCATATGACGGCCCAAGGATCCAATTACACGAAAGAGAGCTATAGACATTTGGTGCAGAAAGAAATACAACAAAAACTGCCGAAAAAATCTGCAGATTGCAGCACTAAAATTACAAACTACTGCCAAAAACTATAGCAGATTAACAAATTAAAATAAAAAAATACATTCCAAGCAAACATCAAAACTGGAAGAAAAATCCATGAAAGATTTTAATATACCTGGTAATATTAGGATCATATCCAATCACATAGTATGTGACTGCCACCCAGAGACCAGATTCCATGAGTGAAATTGGAATACTTAAGACCCAAGAAGGAAGTGTGTATGCCCAGCTGGGGTAGAAGCGCAAATCCCTATGCTTGTAGAGCACTGGAAGCTTGGCTACCAGCATTGAAACCTCCGTAAAGCCATTAAAAAGAATAATGACCATGGAGAAGTATATGGCCCCAACAAATAAACCTCCATCATAAATCGTGTCACGATGCATGGTTGAGCGGAAAAAAACGCTCATTGTGATCAATGCAACAAGAAGAAGCTGCAAAATAATTCTTAGAAATTGTATAAACTAGTAGTAAATAGGTAAAATCATAACCACATCCATCTTTCTGATCATTAAAACAGAAAAGCATAATTAGGAGAGAATGGAAGAAGAATACAATAAAAAGTCTAACAAATAAAAGGGAGTGATTATTAACCAGCTCTCATCGTCAAGAAGTTAACATTAATTATTTTTTCTATCAAGCCCAAAGAAATCATTTCGCTTATCACCAAAAAAGAATTTTGAGATTTCAGCCAAGAAGGCAGTAACATTACCTGAACAAATTTGAATACATAGATAAATGAATTCCGTTTCATTAGAAGCTTCTGCCAGTTAAAGCAGATCCTGAAAAGCTCACTCTGTTTTACACCGAACTTAGAAGTTGACAAAGCTGCTGGATGATTGTAACGTTTGTCAAAAGGAACTGCCAGTTCCTCAGACAAACTTCGACCAACAAGAAATGAGTGAAAAGCTTCAACAAACTTCCTCGGAGGTATGTACCGATAAGGGCGATTAGGAACAGACCAGTACTGCTCTTGGTCCTTCTTTGAAATAACCTGTATAATGAATTACAATAAGATAAATATAACAATAATGGAGAATAAACTCACATCCAAGCTCTTTACTGCTTACTTCTTGCAAGAAGTCTGCCACGTTCTTTCTCTCAGGGCAGCTAAATCCCATAGATGAAAAGAAATCTAGAGCTGCATCACGGGGTCCCTGGTAAACAATCTGGCCCTCACATAAGAGCATAACATCATCAAATAGTTCGTATGTCTCGGGTGCAGGTTGCAGCAAAGAAATGACAGTGGTACCATCAAGTGCACGGGTTGAATGCCTTAAATATTTGATGATTTGATATGTAGTAGAACTATCGAGCCCGTTGGATATTTCATCCATGAACAGCACTCTAGCCGGACCAACTAGTAATTCACCTGAAAATCAAACACAGATGCATATATAGCATTCTGGCACACACGAAACCACAACCCAAACAAAAATAAATAAATAAATAAACATAGGTCAGTCAATATATAGACCTGTTGTAAGTCGCTTCTTCTGCCCTCCCGAGATCCCTTTAAGCATTTCATCACCAACCAATGTGTCAGCACATATGTCCAAACCTAAAATCTTTGTCAGATATATTTTAGTACTTCAGAAAAGTTTTTAGGGATGATTCTAGCAACTACTTGCAAGATAAATTTGCTCCATACATGCTAAACAATGTCCCATGCTTCATTTAAGAGGCATTTTTCCTTTTTAACCACCTCCCAATTGCTAATAACTTTTACCCAAACTAGTATCTTAATGGATGGTTAATCCTGAGCAAATAAAATTACACGTCAAAAGTTCCAGCATACAACATTTCATTTGGAAAATAGCAGAATTATTGATTCCAATTGCTTATTCCCAACCCGAACTGAACTTCAATGGAAAAACAAGGATGCTATGCTAAGAGCTTCTTAGAACAACAGGCTAACATTTGTTTTCTGTTTTCTTGATTATGTGGGCATACTGGCATAAATAAGACCTGAAGCATCGCATACTCCAATTGGTATGAACAGGCCACTGACAGAAGAATGCAGGATAACTTTGACACAAATTGAATGCAGAAAATAATATAGTTGTTGGAGCTTCAAAACAATTAGAAAAACAATGATAACCAGCAGCAGTCCAAAAGAAGACTTGTACAGACTTGTTGGTAGATGTTCTCTTTTTAAATAAACTCAGTTTATCAATAAGTTCAATCCATGTTCGAAAGAACAGTTTCACATTACTTTTCAATACTATTATTTCTATACTACTTTGAGATAGTAAATTTCTGCACAAAGCATGCACAAGAAACAGTTTTAGCAGTCTATATTATTACCCTTTCAAGCATCTAAGATAATCAACATCATTGACTACATTTCCATGCTAGAGAGTAAAGTTCTATGGTTCTCAAGAATATTATTGAAAAAACTTTAAAAATACATACAAATAACAAGAAGGCTTTCTCTTCCAAAACTATCATTAAGAGGATGGACTGAGTTTTTCAATATAAAAGATTTGTGTACCCATAAAGAGAAAGGACTTTACAAATAATATAACTGCACCAGGATTAATGTATACATAAACATTAACCAGGATCTAGAGAGTACCTTCATTATGTACTCCACCACTAGGTTAGTCTCCTGTCCCCCCAAAGCTAATGACTGGAGAGAAAAATATATAGTGAAGATCCAACCCAATCAGCAACAAATTATTAGGCAAGAAAAACTGGCTGGAACAAGTTTACAAATTATAAGTACCTTCATAAATATATCAAGATCTTCATCAGGCTTTATCCCTGCGAACTTCTCTCTTCTTGCAAGCTCCAAAAGCATATCTGATACAAGCGTCTTTGTCAGCATCTAGGTAATTGGGCACTGAGATCTTAGTTCGGATATTCATAAGTAGGTGCAGGTGTGAATTTTTGGGATAGGTCTTAGGTGACAATAGCTAAGGGGATTCGGGAGAAAAAAAGGGGACAAAGAAGAAAAGAAATAAAGCAGCACAGCCATAGATATGATTTTTTAAATCTTACCATATTTGGAACCAACACCTTGGCAGCATCCTGCAAACTCTAGAGTTTCTTTTACAGTCATCTCAGCCACATGCCAATCATGCTGACTGACATATGCCGAAGTCCTCGGAGCAACAAACTCATTTAGACTGTGTCCATTATATGTAATTTTCCCAGACATCTTCAATTGCAATGCAGAGTGAATAAGCAACAAGACAAGAAGATATTCAGCGAGAAAATCACAATAATGGAACTACAGATATTACTTTCAATCCTATGTAACTGGAAAGCACATCATCACATGATTCCATAGCTGAAAGAGAACGTGATTCTCCATGCAATAGATGTATATTTGCATAGGCCCTCAAAATTTGGTCCATCTTCATCATGCAGCATAGCTCCATTGATGAAATGATACCTTGACAATACGAGAGTCCAAAGTTGCTCGACGTGCTTACACTAGCACTTCTATTACAGGGATAATTTATACCAACCTTATACTTTTTTTCAACGTTTGACTACTCTTAACTTTTTTAAAAAAATCAAATATCACTAATTTTTTTTATTGTTCCAATTAAGTACTTTTAAAAAAAGTACTTGATTTTAATAAAAAAAAAAAAAGTATGTGCATCAAAATCCAAAAAACAATCATATACTTGATTGACATAAAATGAAAGTTGAAGTACTGGTAACTATTTAAAAGTAAATGAAACATCATCAAATAATAAAAATATTTAATATAAGATATTGAGATTTAAAAAAAAAGAAGAAGGTGCATTGAACGAAAATAAAATCCATATGCTCCATTGAAAAAAAGGTATAAATTAAGCTAGTATGTAATTATCTCATTTATTATTACAAGAAACCTATCATGACAACCCGGCAGAGCTTCGGGCATGGGAGAGTTGCAGCAGAAGTCATCCTATTTAAATTACTTGTAAGATAAACAAAATCCTAGTACCTGCAAATCATTTCCAAGACGTCCAGCAAGAGCTAAGAGTAGTGTTGTCTTTCCAGAGCTTGGAGGCCCCAATAGGAGGGTCAATCTACAAAATAACACTTACACCTAAGACCAGAGAGAAAGAATGCGACTCAAAAATAACCAACCGATCCCACTCATGTAAACTCAAAACTTGAATACCTAGAAGGCCTTATAATCCCACTAACATCATCCAAAATGGTTAGCTTGCTTCTGTTTCCTCTATATATCCGCAATTGCCTTAAAAGCGCCTTTTGATCAAAACGTAGATACAAATAGATTATATGAAATTCAAAATTATTGAACAAGAAGAGAAATAGCCAAAGAACGAGATCTCTGGTCTTAATTAAGGAAAAAGTATACGAACAAGCTTCTTAACTAAGATTATTATACCTCGGTCATGTTGAAAACAAAGTTGGGGATGGTTGGGAGGGCCCTACTTCCCACATGGACAAAAGATTCGACAGTCACATTCTGAACACGAACCTCAATCTTTGGAAATTCCAAACGTACTCTGAAAATCATAACAAATCGAAGATAGCAAGTGTCCACCCAAAAAATTAAGATAATTTATGTTCAAGTTAAAATAATCAGTTATGATCAGTTTAGTTCAGAAGAATCAAACCCAGTAAGCAATTAATATTGGCATACTTTTTTGTTTTTTTTTTTTTTGAGAGTTTTAGACAAGTGAAAGCAATGGTTTATATCCTCAAAAAACACATTCATTTCACTTCTTTTCTATATATATATATATCAAATTCCTCGATTTCTTTTAGTAGTCTCTTGTTTCTCTATGATCAACAAAATTCTTGGTATTTTTATATATATAATCCTGAAAATGTATTTATCTTAATCTAGTTGCAAACCTTTCTCGCCTTCTCCCCACAATTTACCATTATAAAATAAGCATCCCCGGCCATAGATCTCTAATTAACAAATGTGAAAACTGAAAAGAAACAAATATTCTAGATATATATATTTTCTTATAAAAAAAATCCATGCAGTGGAGCATAATTAAAATCTGACTCGTATGAATTAGGTTAGGTGGACACGCTTAGCTCACTTAAGGTCTTGTAAGTTTGTTTCAACTACTAAAAGACCATATCCAAAACTGATCAACTAATTACCAAAACCTACAACTCATCAAAAACAAATAAAAAAGAAAACCTCTTCAATTCTTTTCACTGATGTTTTCTGAAAACCGTTACAAGAGAAGAAGATTTTACGTACGCGTCAAGTCGCTTTCGCATCCTGTCAAAGAATCGCTCGGGGTCTTCATCGACAGAGCTAACCAAGCGCTCAAGCACGAGCTTCTGCTCTTGTGCCCCGAGTTCACTTAGATCCATCTCTTTATGATCACCAACAACATTCTTGAAAATGCCTCTCCGTACTCGAGCATAAGTAGGCAGGCGCTCGAGCGCCGCCCATCGAAGCGCTTCCTCGTCCTCTCCCCCCTCCCTAAACGACGCCGTTCTCGTAAACGCATTTTCAGCCGAATTCCACATTTCACTTATAATAACAAAAAATCAGATCGCTTCTAGATCTAAAACAAACCAATCCAAACAAACAAACAGAACCCTACATTACTCATTTAGATAGAGAGAGAGAGAGAGAGAGAAAGTGAGCTGTGCTTATTGTGTAAGAGTGTGTGTCAATGTGAACTACTTGTAGTGCACAAGATTGGTAGTTGAGCTTCGCATTAATGGCTTGCTCTCTCTCCCTTCCTTATCTCCAGTGAGAGTCGCTTCTTGTGTGTACGTTAAAGTGGTTCAGAGATGGCTCATTAATAGCCGCGGGAAAGACAAACTTGAAGGAGTTATTTCTAACTTATACTCGCTCGTTCATACAATTATTTACTCATTCCCTTTCACCACCCTACACGTGTTATCTGGAATATTTATTTTTAGATAAATTAGTTTTCTTATCACATGCTTACTGTTTATATTATTCAACTATATATTACATATATTTCTATTAAAATTTAATAATTTTATTTAATTTTAATAAAAATTAAAAACAACATGTTTATTTGATTAAATTAGATTTTGATACTCGAAATATAAATATTTCTTGTACAAAATTGGATAGTAATTATTAATTAAAATATCTTATTTTCTATATTTTTAATTTATATATAGAATAATTATAATTTTATAAGAATTAAAAATTATGAACGTATATACATAGAGATATCACTACAATTTCAAAAAGAAAATGTTAAAAAAACTCTTAATTTTCGTATAGGCATATGTAGAAATTGAAACAACATTTCTTCATATTTTTATATAAAAAAAAAAGTTCATATTTTTCTTTTTAAAAAAAAAAAAGGAATGAGAGCTTCCCTTTTTATGCGAATAGATTTTTTTAATTAAAGAAAATAAAATGAGTTGCTTGGAGTTTTTGTTTTAATATAAAACTAGTTTGATTGCAGAGTACAAATAAATATAATAATAAATAATAAGATATTTTTTATTTTTATTATTAACATTTGGTAAATACCTATAATTAATTAAACAAATCTTGGAAAATTGAAGAAAAATAAATTTTCTAAATCATTATTAAATTTCAAAGGCTAAAATTTATATTTTAACATTATAAAATTGCAATGTCTTTTTATACGACAATTTCTATCATTATTACAATATCTATAAATTCTTTTATTTAAAGAAGTCATCCTTTGTATAAAATCAATTCATATCCCAAGAATAAAATGAAATGTTTGGTTTCAACGAAAATTTTATATAGGTTCCTGCTGACTTAAACTATGATTCACATATATGGATAAATATTTATGAATCCTTTCCCTAGTTTAGAGATAAAATAACCAGAAATCTTACCATTCAAGTTTATAATGATTTAAAAAGTTTAATTATTTTTATTAACATGGATGTCTGGGTTAATTTATGCATACTTCAACTAAAATATACATAGTTTGTGAATAAGCATATAATTAAGAATAAAAATGAGATTATCTTATAGTTTGTGAATTAATATTTGGGTGTACTTTATAAATTTTACTATGCTGATATCTTTTTTTTTATTTAGGAGATGTGGAGAAAGTCATGTTTTTTTATACATGTGAATTACGGATTTTGCAGAGAACTTTTTTCCTTGAACTAATAGAAGATTTTGGTGATTAGGATTTTGGCTTCCATAATTGTTTTCAAATTATAGAAAAATATAAAAGAAGTGACTTTGAGAATTTGTGTTTTATATATATACATTTGTTAATGACATTGTGTTATATATTTGTTAATGACATTTTGTCTTCTATAATTATCACTACAAGAAAATCGATAAATACAAATAGAAATACCAAGAGAATTTTTCTGTCAGTAACTTTCTGATGGATTTTACCGACGGCAATATTTCCTCGATATATACCAAGAGAATTACAGTGGGAAACAAAATAATTAAAATAAAGCAAAAAAAACGATAATATGATGATTTTACCAACGGAATTACCGACGGTATTTATTCCATCGGTAAATTCATTGGTAAAATATGAACATTGTTCATCATGTCAATTACAAAGGGAATCACCAACGAAAAATTCCATCGGTATTTTCCAGAGAGCTTTGGAACTGTTCACTTTCCAGTTGCACTGTTAATTACTGTTTTTTACAGATAAAATCACCAACGGATTGAAAAGTCGTCGGTGTTATTTGGCGGTTTTCTAAAAAAATTTGATTAAATTAAAATTTAAAATTAAATATTACAGACAAAATCATCGACGGATTGAAAAGTCGTCGATGATATTTGGCGATTTCTGAAAAAAATTTATTAAATTGAAAATTTAAATTAAATATTACAGACGAAATCATCGATGAAATGATTAAAAATATTAATATTTAATTATTCATCGTTAAAATTGTCGGTAAAAAGCCTCGAATCCATAATTTCACAATAGACAGGGCTTCTTTCTTCTTCTTCTTCTTCTTCTTCTTCTTCTTCTTTCCATATGTAAAAAACATCAATATCCATTTCTTTCTCTTCTCTTCTCTCCTTAACTCCTTCTCTTCTTCTCCACGCTCAGTATGTATTCTTCTCTTTTCTTCTTTTTTCTTCTCAGTTTATTTTAATTAATATACTTTAGGAATTAGTTTTTTTCTCTTCTTAGCTTCACTTGCAGCCACATTAAGGTAATATTTTTTTTCATTTTTTTTCACTATATTTGTTTTTTTATTTTATTTTTAATTGTTTTTGTTCTTAATAATTGTATGAATATTGTTGTAGGATTTTTTTCATATGACTTTCTTTTTCTTTCCAAGCATTATGAGTATTATAGAGTGTTGATTTATATTAATTTAATTATTTTATAGTTTTGTAAAATGGATTTTTTTATTAATTTAATTAATTTATAGTTTTGTAAAATGGATTTTTTTATTAATTTAATTATTTTATAGTTTTGTAAAATGGATTTTTTAAAAAATATTTTTAAATAGTTACTGAAGGAATTACATATGGTATTTTCCGAGGGAAATACCAATGGAATGAAGCATATATTTTTTTTGTCAGTAAATCCATCGATAATAATATTTTTTTATTACTAACGGACTTACCGACGGAAAAAAAAATTACCGACGAAAGATTCACCGACAGAGCATTTTCGTCGGTGATTTCATTGATAAATTAATTATCAATGGAATGATAGTACAAATACCGGCGAGAAATTCCATTGGTAAATCTAAAGATTGTGGTAGTGTGTCTATATTCCATTTATAAATATTTTAACAGACATAATACGCTTAGGTTTTTAATTCTTGAATTTATTTCTTTATTTTGCATTGACTTTTATAGTGTCCTGTTTAACCACATTTGCAACAAGCTGATTGTTTTGAGGTTGTAGTTTTTTACTTCATATATGGCATGTTTGACCTTTTTTTTTTTTATAAAGGTTTTTGATAATGCTTAGCTTTCTATTTTTATTTTCTAATTTGTTTACACTTTCTTGAAAAGGGCAACTAGAATTTCGTAACCATATTGAGCACATAATAAACCTACTTCTTTTCTATTTTCATAAAGTTTATTTTTGCCTTGAGTTTGAAATCCATGTAGAAGGATGATACCTCATTATTGGTATGTGTCATGAGATCTCCATATGATAGGATTTCATAAGGTATTGATCCATTATGTAAATTCTTAATCCTTGATTTAACTTTTTCAGCAAATAACTTTGAAAGTCTAGATAGAAATCTTTCCTTCTCGAAAAGGAGTTGACAATCTTTTCTAACAAAAACTTTTGAAGAAAAGCATATTGATACCATATAAAGTTTTGAAGTTTAGTACACATTAGATTTGAAAGTATTTTAGAGTACTTTTCTTAAAACTATTGAGGGTCTCCTATGAAATGTTTAGTGATAGTAAATATTAAAGTTGAGACAACATTTTTTATTTTAATAGATGTAGAAGGATTTTCATTTTCTACCTTGGCATCATTTAATTTGAGTTCTTTATCAGTTTTAAGTTTTAGTGAGATAATGATCTCATTAACCTTTAAGTTGGCTATTAAAGCCAAAGACTAATGCTTGAGCAATTTTCTTGTTTGATTGATTTTTAAATTTATATGTCATAACGGCCATTGTCATTTCTTGAAGTTTGTTAATGATATTGTATTCTCTATAACCATATATATGTCATTCATAAATATTTTTATTGTCATAATGAGCTTGGGTTTGATAAGGTAAGTCTTCAATTTGAATATTAGAAAGTGTTGGTATGTTGTAGTAGTGTATTATTTTGGGTTTTTGATATTGGCTTAGCCTAGGATTTTTAATTTTACTAATTAGAAGATATTGTTGAGATTGCTCAATAAGATTTTTAATTTTAATTTGAGCATTTTCATCTTGATTTATGACAAATATTTATTTTGATGGATTTTTTATATCTAATTAATCAAGTTTTTGAGTAATTATTTCGATGAGGTCATCTGATAATGATAGTTCCATCATTTGATCTTTAAGTAGGCATGAAGAGAAAATTTGAAATAATTAAATTTTTTGAAATATTTATTAATGGTTGGGCTCACTCATTTTGCTAAAATATTCCTGAAGAATCAAAGAAAATTATATATCGAATAGAAACATTTGATAGATGGATGAATTATTTAATAAAAACTATTGAACAAACCTTATTAGTCAATCCTCAAGTAGAAATCCTTCATTTAACTCAATAGATAAATTTAAGGAAAGATATGAAAAATTTATATAGGTCTAATTCAAATTGTAATCAAACATCGTCATCGTTTAGGCTTAAACTCCCCAATACTCATGTGTTTAAGAGATGCTAGATTTATAAGTTTTTCAAACTCATTACTTATAGTTTCTCTAATCTTGCTAATGGACTAGTATACTTCAATTGCTACCCTAATTTTATTATGTATTATTTGATCGTAATATCATTGAAACTTTAAATTTAAGTATTAAGACCCTAACTAATATACTTCAAGCTCCAAAAGCCTAAAAAAGCCACCTAGAGATCATACTTTCCTTTTAGAAGTTAATCCTTATAATTCAAATATCCAAGTGCCTAAACGATTGCAATGGGATCAAATTACACATTCAAATAGTTGAGAATTACCTCAGATAAGTATTTATAGATCATTACCATCTAGGAATAGTCTAGTTTAAATCGTAGAAGATCGGCTTAGAAACACCAAGATCATCTTTCAATCAGCTAGACATGATCCCATCAAAGTTATAAACATAAACCCTAAAAAATCAACAAGTGGCATTCCTTCTAGCTACTTTCAAATCTCCAAGTTGTAGAATTTAACATAGTTATCCCTCAACCATATTATCAAACTAGTGTAACCATTTAATTGTATGTCGTACAAAAGGAATTTCAAATTAATAAAGATAAATTAAAAATGATTTTTATTCAATAAAAATTTACTTTATTGAGAAATTAGTTTTTCAAAACTTATAATCAAGAATAAAGAAATCAAATTCAAAAAAAAAATATTATGAAAATCTCAATAGCATATAAGCCTATTTACCATTTTTTACTTGGTTATAACTTATCAATTTCAATCGAATAGATGTTCAGATCACCTCCAAATAAATTTAGCATACAATAACTAGTAATCAAATAAGTTCAACTCATACTCTTCATGGGGAAATCAAAAAATATATTTTTTTATCAAAATGAAATTATAGCAACCCCTTTCAAGTCTACTATAAATGATAATTTTGTTTTCCTAAAATATATCAAGGCAATATAGTTATAAAATATTTATACATGAATGTATGCATGTAAAATCAATAAATTAACTTCAAAGAAATATGTTTTTTTTTGGTTTTCAGGGAAAATAATGATAGAAAGAAAACCTAATTAAGAGAATAATTGAGAGAAATGGAGGATTATACAAAAAAGAAGGGAAAAACATTTTTAATTTTTTCACAAAAATAATTTAATTAATTTTATGTACAGATAATTATATTTGGGTGATTAACTTGACAAATTTTTAAGGGTTTTTAAAGGAATTTTAAAGAAGAAGGATAGCGAGAAGAGGATAGATTTAATTTGAGAAAAGGAGAAAGCATAGTAAATGAGTGTTTAAAAGTGTGGTAATGATTGCTTTTTAAAATATTTTTTGCTTGGAAATGCATCAAAATAATATTTTTTTATTTTTTTAAAATTATTTTTGACATTAGTACATCTAAATAATTAAAAAACATTAAAAAAATAATTTTAGGTAAAAATAAAAATTCAAATTTGACTAAAACACTGTTTAGAATAAAGTTACAAATGACCTTTAAAAGAGTATATGCATGTGTCTGTCTTTCCCCTTCTTAATTTTGTTAATTTTTCTTTTGTTAATTATATTTTTCTTTTTTTCTTTTTGTTAATTTTGTATTTGAGTTTTTGGTTTGGATTTGCTTCTCCTGATTTAATAATTTCACAAATGTTAATTTAATTATATTATTTTTAGTTTTTATCTTTTATTTTTTATTTTTTTTCTTGTTTAAAATAATATTTTTAAAATTTTGATAGTCAAAATAAAATAACAAGGTACATTATTGATTTTTATGCTTTAAAATGGTTATTCTTGATATTTAAGATTTTACAAGTGTTTAAACAGTTGTATAATTAAAAAAAAAAAATGGGATTAGCTTGTAATTTATGAATTATAATTGGGTAATATTATTGAAATTTTACTATGTTGGTATCCTTATTATTAAAGAGGTAGGATAATATTACATACTAATATTGGAATAAATTATAATATTTGAATTACATTAAAAGTTAATAGTACTATATTATTCAAAGTATGTAATTTGACAAATAATAAGCAACAAAATAATATATAAGTAAACTCGTATATTATCATAAATTTCTGAACAACTTGAAATACCATAATATGAACCAATGTAGATTAAGAGATGAATTTATAGATTTTTATGCTTTTATATCTTATAAAAAAGATTCAATATACATTTTAAATTAAAGCTTATGATATAAGCTCTCTATTGGTTCAGAGAAAGGAATTTATAATAAATTTATATTAAAAAATTATGATTCAAAGTATTTAGTTGAAAGACATTCATAATATTTTTCTTTTTTTTCAACTTGGTATCAATATTTTGATTTTTTCAGTTTTTCATATTTAGAAATGATAAGATGGCCCTTTTAATTATTTTAATAAATTTCAAGATTTTATTTATTAAAAATTCAAAATATTGACACATAAACAATTCATATGTTATGACCATGCATCACTTTAAATTTTATCTATTTTGAATATCTTACATGTCACAAGGAAGAAGTATAAAACATTATGCACTTAAAATTCAAATGGATGAGATATCCACTTTTTGTGTGTTAAAGAAATAATATTTTTATATATCAATTATGAATTTTGTGGAGAAAGTTTAGCTCAACTAATTGTTTAATTTAATGATTTTTGTGATTAGGTTTTTGGCTTTGTACTTGTTTTCTTCAGACTATCAAAAATCCCAAAAACAATAACATCACTATTAAATAAGTCTTATTTCTTGTATTATACAGGTGATACAATTTTAATTATTTGAGTATTCATATATAATAAATTGTTTAATAATATAACTATATTATCATAATTTTATTTCTCTGCTATCATAGTCTTTATAATTATATGTATATGAATAAAAATATTAGCAGATCTCTTACCCATAAAAATATTTAACCTGATTTTTTTATATAAATTTTTGGTGTTATATTTTTTTTCCAACTTGGTATGAATATTTAAGTTTCTTTTTATTGATTGGAATTGAATTGAATTTTTTTTATCCTGAATCTAAAATAAAAGGAGTAGTAATTGTTTTATAAAAAATATATAATATATTTTATTTGTTTAATGCAAATCAAATTTTAATTTTATATTATTCTCTATTTTTTAAAAGAAATACTATTATATCTTTTGATTTTGTAATTTCATTACAAAAAATACTTAATTGAAAAACAATAAGCAATCAAATAATACATAATTAAACTCGTATAATATCATAAATTTTTGAAAAACTTGAGAAACTTTGATATAAGCTTATCTAACATAAGAAATGAATTTCTTCATTTCTATACTTTTATATCTTATTAGAAAATATTCAACATGCATTTTAAATTAAAAGCTTATGCTATAAGCTCTCTATTGGTTCAAGAACAAGGAATTTATAATAATATTATGTTAAGAAATTATGATTCAAAGTATGTAGTTGAAAAACTTTCATTATAAACCCTAGAAATTTGAAATTTAATGAAATCCTAAAATAAAATAAAATAAAAGTTAATGAGAAATAAGAAAATGACAAATAAAAATAAATCTAAACAAGTAGTAAATGATAGATGGATGGTGAACTCCCAATTTCATAAGTATATGAGTTTTATAAAGAATGGAGGATTTTGCTGAAAGAAAATATAATAAAAATTAATGAATCTTTGAGTTAGAGTTCTTGGTGAAATTAAGGGGAAATGCAAATTTGTTTATGATTGAATTAAAAGGATATGAATAGGTTTTAATAGATGTAAAATTATGGAAAAATTAAGAATAAATGGTGGTGGCAAGGAGGGTTTAATGGCCGGCCGAGAGAGAGAGATTGATTATGAGTTATTTAATTTGAGTAAATGTTGTGAATTGCATACTATTAGTGTGTATTATTATTATGTGGAAGAAGACTTTGAATTAATTGGATTATGTTAATCAATTGTTGTTGAAATTTTAGTTTATGGAGAATTAGTTTTTTAAGAAAATTGTTTGGAAATTGGGTTAATTAGTTTTAATTCTTGTAAATTGTTAAGTACTAATGTGTGTTGAGGTAGGTGTGATGATTTGAAATAAATCAAATTAATGTATTTAGAGAAAGTTGAATTTCTAATATACCTTGATTTATGATTTGATGATATATTGATTATATGAATAATTTATGTTATGTTTTGAGTTGTGTCTCCGTGTGTGTGTGTGTGGAAAGAAAAATAAGGTGTAAGGTTGATTATGGAGGAATTCTAAGAAAAGGGGATAATTGTTGTGGGATTTTATGAATGTTAATTATGTTTATTGAGAAAAATAAATTGGAATAAATGTTCGAACTATATATATTTTGAAAGTATAAGTTAGTAAAGTTTATGTTAGAACATATAAAAATGTGTATGAAAATTGGTAATATGTAGAGAAAAACAATAAAATTAATAACTTGGAAATTAATGGAAGTTAATTTTATTTAAACTATATATGTATAAAGGTACTAGGATTTCTAATATAGTAGATTTATTTAACTATAAGTGACTTTTATCGTGAAGTTAATGAATTAAGTTTGAGAAGTTATTGAAAGAGTTTATAATGTTATAATGTGTATATTAAAATGAGTATGATGTGATAAAGGAAATGTTGATTAGTTTCTTTATGTGTTTCAGGAGAGGTACCATAGATAGGATTTACTGTTGGAGGAGCTCTTATGACTAGAGGAGCAAGTAAATGTTTGCACCTTATCTCCTTAAATTATTATTGTTATAAGTTTCTTTAATTTATATTGTTGTACTATGGTGTTCAAAAAGGGTAAGCAAAAATGATATATGAAAAATGAAATTAACATATAAAAATGAAAATAAAGAGAAATTGTCAACACAAAGTTGAAAAAATTATGAAATACAAGCTTGTCATATCTAATGGAAGCCAATGAATGTTAAACTTACTACTTTGTATAGGAGCCAATGAATATTAAGTCTATTGTCATGGACAGAGGCAAATGAATGGTAAAATTTATGTCTCGAAAGAAAACTAGTGTAAATGATGATGTCTGTCATGAAAATAAAAATGATGAGTTGATGTGGTATAATACTTGAAAGTTGAAAAATATTGACAATGACTAATGATAGTTAAGTGTTAATATAAGGTTCTTGGTAAGGACAAACAAACAAAAAAATGTGAATGAATTTAAAAGAAAATTTATGAAGTTAGTAATAAGGTTTGGAATAAAAAAGTTGAAAAGTAAATATGAATGAAAATATTATTGATCTTGCCTATTATTATCGAATTCATTTTGCACACTGTTGGACATGAAAAATAAAAAAAATTATGCACTTAACATTAAAATGGATGAGACATCCACTTTTCATTATATATCAATTAATGATTTTTCTTATAAGGTTTTTGACTTTTTACTTGTTTTCTTCCGGCTATAAAAAATACCAAAGAAATAACATTACTAATAAATGAGTCATATTTCCTATATTGTGTAAATGATACAATTTTAGTTATTCAATTATTCATATATAATCAATTGATTAATAATTTAACTATACTATCATAATTTTATTTACATGCTATTATAGTCAATTCAAATAAAAATATTAGCAGATATCTTATCCATAAAATAGTTTAACCTAACTTTATATATATAATTTTATAGTGTTTTATTTTTTTCAACTTGGTATCAATATCTAAGTTTCTTTTTATTGTTTGGAATTGAATTAAAAAAATATCCTGAAACTAAAATGAAAATGTAGTAATTTTTTTAATATAAAAAACATATAATGTATTTAATTTTTTCATGCATATTGAATATAAATTTTTATTTATTCTCTATTTTATAAAGACATACTACTATATCATTTCATTGAAAAAAGGACTTGATTGAAAATTAATAAGCAATAAAAAAGACTTCATAAATAAATTCGTATACTATCATAAATTTCTGAACAAGTTGAAACATCTTGTTATGAGCCGATCTAGCATAAGAGATGAATTTCTTGATTTCTCTGCTTTTATATTTTATATAAAAAAATATTCAATATACATTTTAAATTAAAGCTTATATTGGTTCAAGAAAAAAGAATTTATAATAAATTTATGTTAAGAAATTGTGATTCAAAGAATTTAGTTGAAAAGATTTCCTAATATTTTTCTCTTTTTTCAACTTGGTACTAATATTTTGATTTTTTAGATTTTTATACGAAGAAGTGACAAGATGGACCTAATGTATGCGTTTAATTGTTTTACTAAATGTCAAGATTTATTTAGTAAAATTTAAAAATATTGACACGTAAACAATCTGTGTATCATGACCATATACTACTTCAAGTTTTATCTATTTTGAGTATCTTACATGTAGAAAAGAAGAAGTATAAAAAAATTATGCACTTAAAAATAAAATGGATGAGATATCCACTTTTTGTGTATTAAAAAAATCATGTTTTTATATATCAATTATGAATTTTATGGAGAATTGTTTGTTAGAGTAAATTTTTAATTTGATGGTTTTTGTGATTAGGTTTCTGGCTTTGTCCTTGTTTACTTCAAACTATAAAAAATCCCCAAAAAAATAACATTATTAATAAATAAGTCATATTTCTTGTACTTGGGATACAATTTTAATTATTTGATTATTCATATATCATCAATTGTTTAATAATTTACCTATATCATAATTTTATTTCTCTTCTATCATAGTCTTTATAATTATATGTATTTGAATAAAAATATTAGCAAATTTCTTACCCATAAAAATGTTTAACCTAATTTGTTTTATAAATTTATAGTGTTTTATTTTTTCCAACATGGTATCGATATTTAAATTTTTTTTATAAATTTTAATTGAATTTTAAAAAATTGATCTAAAATTAAAATAAAATAAAAAGATTTTTTAAAAATAAAAATATAGAATATATTTTATTTTTTTAATGCATATTGAATTGAAATTTTTATTTACTCTCTATTTCTTAAAAAAAATACTATGATATCATTTGATCTCATAATCTCATTAAAAAAAGATTTAATTGAAAAATAATAGGCAATTAAATAATACATAATTACACTTATATACTATTGTAATTTTTTGAACAACTTGAAATACCTTGATTTTAGCTGGTCTAGTATAAAAGATGAATTTCTTGATTCTTCTTGGTTTTATATCTTACCAAAAAAATATCTAATATACATTTTAAATTAAAGATCTCTATTGGTTCAAGAAAAAGGAACTTATAATAAAATTTATGACAAGACATTGTGGTTCAAATTATTTACTTTAATTAAAAAACTTTCCTCTTATCTTCAATATTTTGATTTTTCAGTTTTTCACATGTAAAAGTGATAAGATGAACTCAATATATGTGTTTAATTATTTTAATAAATATCAAGATTTTATTTATTAAAATTTAAAAATATTGACACATAAACAATCCACGTGTCATAACCATAGAACCACTTTGAATTTTATTCATTTTGAGTGTCTTACAGAGAAAATGTTAAAAAACTAGGCACTTAACATTAAAATGGATGAGATATCCACTTTTTGTGTATTAAAAAAATTATGTTTTAATATATCAATTATGTATTTAATGAAGAACATGTTCCTCCACTAATTGTTTAGTTTGATGATTTTTGTTATAAGGTTTAAGCTTTTCACTTGTTTTCTTTGAACTATAAAAAAATGCAATAGAAATAAAATTACTAATAAATAAATAGTATTTCATGTATTGCATAGGTGATACAATTTTATTTATTGATTATTTGTATATAATCAATTATTTAATAATTTAAATATACTATCATAAATTTATTTGTATGCTATTATAGTATATTCAAATAAAAATATTAACGGATATCCATAAAATAGTTTAACCTAACTTTTTTTATATATAATTTTATAGTGTTTTATTTTTTTCCAACTTGATATATCTAAGTTTCTTTTTATCTATTGAAATTGATTTAAAAAAAAAATATCCTGAAACTAAAATAAAAAATATTGACACATAAACAATCCATATGTCATAACCATAGCAACACTTTGAATGTCAACCATTTTGAGTTTCTTACGTGTGTCAAAGAAGAAGAAGATTAGGCATATAAAATGAACAAGTATATAAGATATGAGATTTATTTTTTTACAAATATAGGATGCATAAATAATTTATTCTTATAATGGAACAATTTATTTTTTAATTTATTATTAGTTCTTAAGCAATAAGAATCCTAATAAAAAACTAAATTATCAACAAATAAAATAATTGAAATGCTATCTTACATGGCAACACTAAAATCAAGATAAATATCTAAAATAGCATTATAATAATATTTAAAAATTATCCTAAACATGAGATTTAAGAAATATCAAAATATATCATCTACATGATTCTAAAATAAATTCTAAAGCTCTAAAAAAACCCCCAAGATTCCTAGTCTCTCCCTATGATCTCCTGATGAAATCTCAAGTGTTTAACAGGAAATTCATAATATCAATCCTCACATTCTTCATCTACAAATTCATTTATTTTTATGTTTTTTAAAAAATTAAAATTTATTTTTATTTAAAATTATTTGTTTAGTATTTTAAAATTATTTTAATGTGTTAATATTAAAAATAAAATTTTAAAAATAAAATAAATTATTATTTTAATAGATATTTTAAAAAACAATTAACACTACAACAAACGCTACCGAACATCTTTAACGAAACGATAATTACCCCCATCATTCTCGTTAGCGTAAACCCATACCAAATAAAAAAAATGTCCTATGGGTGACAGAGACTTGTTAGTGCTGAGTGAATTGGGTCATCTGCTCTTTGTCTTCTTTACGCAAAGTCAAGAAAAGACTGATTGTACAGCTTGAATTGAGCGCTTTCCAGCCTGCGTTTAGAAGCACCGTCAGATCAAACAATTCGGTTATCAACTTCAACTAAGATTCTGAATTTTTAAAGTACAATAAATTTACTTGCTGTCCAATTTGGTTCTACCTACCTGCCTTGCATCCACGTAACAATTTTAAATCCATTTTTATAACTTGTTTTTCCTGAAAACAGATGTTCTTACACTTGATTCTCAAACTATGATGCTTTTTTTTTTTACCACATAACCATTAAATCGACAAATAATTAATATTACATGGAAATAAAATATTTAAAAGCTTCTTTATAATAAACTTGAGAGGCTCTTTATAACCTAGAAATCTTAGATTTTTGCCGTATCCTCTCGGAACCCTAATTAACCTAACCTCGAAGACTCTCTGTTCAGGGGGGGCAGCCCTCTTATCTTTCTTTCAGTAACCTAACCTCGAAGACTCTCTCTGTTCAGGGGGGCAGCCCTCTTGTCTTTCTTTCAGAACACATTCTCAAATCTAGAGTAGGATCCTTTTTATTTGTGAATGGTGGGGCGGCTCATTAAAATATCGAAACTTGTCGAGAAATCCTTAACGCAGAGTGTTCTTCCATAGTCCAAAGGAATACAAGGACGGTGGCGTGGCTCGGTTGATGTTCTACTTTTCTCAACCATTTCTCTGATGGTTCCTTTTGCGCATATCCAACATCATTTTTTTTATTTTCAAGAAACGAGTCTAACCAACCTCCATCACCCAAATGATCACAGAGTTCTGCCAATTAACTTGACTTGCTAACAGTATTCACTTTTTCTTGTTTGCAATTGCTGCATGCTAGTATATATATTTTGCTACTATCAATACGTTGCTTTTTTTTTTTTGATGTTAACAAAGTAAAAAAATAAAAAATCAGTCCAAAAAGTATTTTAAAAAATAATACAGTTTGACAAGTCGCGAGCCTTGTATGCGAGTTGCGAGTTGCATGCGACTCCTAAAAATATAATCAGACTAATTTTTTTCAGACTCTCAACTTCCTACTACAAAAATACTTAATTCAAACACAACACAGACTTCTTAATTCAGAAACAAAAGTCTCAACTCATTCATCTCCCCGGCACAATTAAAAAATCAACACGCATCATAGCTCATCAAATATAACAATTTATACTTAAATACAACAAAAGATGACATGGAATTTTATCTTTAACTCATCAAATATCTTTAATTATGAATACCTAATTCATAACTCATACTTAAATACAATAAAAGATGATATGAAATTTTATTAAATTTGAACTAAATTTATAATTCTTAAAACATTAAAGCATACAATTTAACTACATCTAAAAATCATCTCGGCTCGTGGATAGGTCTGAAGCGCTCATGGATGGGCCTGGAGCTTTCGTGGATGGGTCTACACCACCCCAACTTATCCATCTCGACGACAAGCCTGTGGTGCCCATGTAGGGTTCAAAACCAAAATAGCCTTTGTGGATGAGCCTGGATTGCTCATGGACCGACCTACCTACCTCCCTAGCTATATGTTCTTGTCCACGATAAGCGATCTCATCTTTTGTTAAAGCCACTTTGAGACGCTTAGCCTCTCTAGCCTCTTTAATTCCAGCATGACACAAATTGAGTGAATTGGTGGCTAGAGCACATGCCATCTCATCAATGCCTTCGAAAATAGAGGATGTTGCTCTTCGAGCCTTTTATAATAAGAAATGAATCTAATTAATAAAAAAAAAATTAGCACTCATTATCTATAATAAAAGTAATCATCATTTAATAAATGTTATATATGAAAAATATTGTATACTAATTGATTCTACCTCAACTATTGAGGCTCGTAACATATAAAATTACATGGATGCTTTGGAAAACGTGATCATATAGGTGTAATAAATCGACACGTTATGGGCAAATATCATCTCAAATAGGTATCTAGATCAATTGTTAGTTATCGCTCCATAAATAGTCGATCTCTCATGGCATCCCAAGGATCTATGTAAGCTATATGAATCACTAGCCAATTCCCTTTCCACTTACCCTGATGCCTGATATTATGTAACTTATCACTGATATCAACATAATTCGAAACGTGCCAAGATAGACCAAACTACCATATTACCCGATCATGGCAACGCATCTCAATTATGTCAAAACAATGATGCAGAACATGTGCCAACCACCAATCATCCCCTTCTCGGTATACGAATGAAGCTGATAATATCAAATCCTTTATATATGACTTCCATACAACGTATTAAGACATGAAAGACATATAATATAAAACAAGTCAAAACTAAAAACTTGATGCCCAATTAAAAAAAATACAATACATTATTAAAAACCATACTTGGTAAAGTTGTTGTATGTCTAACTTGTCCTGGTATAACTTGTGGAAGGAGTGAGACTTCAAGTGAAATGTCTAGTCTTGTACCATTTAACATGACAAGTCATAAAATTAGTACTTTTCTGCATTTGATTTATATAAATAATGTATTATTTAAAATTTATTAAATTTTATTATTACCTAGATCCTATAGATATGCCTTTGGGTGTCAAAGTCGAACATATTATTATCCTAACTCTCTAAATGTCCAATATAAAGATGTTTCCATGACCAAAGTTGTAATTTACATTTAATGTTCTATTTTAGTATTTAAAATGAAATTAACTATCACAAACAAAATAAATTATTCTATGAAAAACAATTAAAATAATTATACCTGAAAAAATAGTAGATACCCAACTATTTGTCTCCTCATCTTTAGACATGCTTTACATAGCTTCTAGTATTGATATGCAAGCTTACCCCTCAACTATAGCTAGAATGACTCAAAATTTATTCAAAATTATTTAAACATTTAAAATTAGATCGATTTTTTTTCATATTAAAGTCTAGTTAACTAACCTCTACACCCCAAATATCCTCAAAATTATGTTGGGCCTGCATGTATAAAATCAAAATATCATCTAGACTTGGCTACATAACTAAGTGGTCATGTCGGTCAACATTACTAGAAGCAGATGCATCTCTTCTAGTTTGAACCATTTATATCTTGAGGCCCTATCAAAATAATTTGTTAGCATTGCAATATAATTAAACATGAAATTTCTAGTTAACAATTTATTAATATCGTGGGGTTAATGAACAAAACCCTAATGATAACATAATCAATGAAAATCCAAAATTCATCAATTTTAACCATAAATAACAAAATTATCAACCCAATTGATGTATTTCATAGCTAATTATCATATTTTTATACCTAATTCAACAAAATCCCTGATTTAATCTAAAAAGATCCTAACCCGGTTCCTAATTCACAATCGATAACAACCCAAGATCATCGATTTTATTAAGAAAAAATAACTTAAATTGATATATTTTCTATCTAATTAACCTAATTTAAACCTAGTTCACAAAAACTTTATCCCCCTTAAAAATGCCTAATTTTAAACCCTAACATTTTCAAAATCAATAATTAACATAAATTATATTAAATTGATAAAAGAGAAGTGTGTGCTATACCTTTAAGTGTTGAATATGAATGGTGGCGGCGGTGACCAAAACTTGGTGAGGGGGAGAGAGAGAGAGAGAGAGAGAGAGAGAGAGAGAGAGAGAGAGAGAGAGAGAGGGAAATGTCCATCATAGTGGAGAAAGAGAAAGGGAGAGGGGTGGTCTCACGGTGAGGAGAGACAATGGTGGTTGCGGGTAACGACAGGTTCCTATTGATGGTGGCCATGGGGAGTGGATAAGAGGGGAAACAAAGAGAGAAATGGAAATAAATTAAGTATGGGATTATAATTCGATTGAAGTCATAAATCTCGCATATGACTCGCGAGTCATAGATGAGGCTTGCAACTCACAAATCTATGTTATTTCTCTAAATATTTTATGAATTATGTTATTTTACAAAATCTTTATGCTAAAAACCAAAAACAAACTTCTCTTTTATTTATTTTATTACAGTAACTTCCTATAATTGGACACATAATATTTTCATTGCTATCCTTGAAATAGAAAGAAAAAAACAAGACTCTCTCTATTGGCTTGTATTTTCTTGTTCCAATTGCTTTGTTTTTCAGGAACATTATTATCCCTTGATAAAATGAAAATGGGTTACATTATTTGGGCTAATTAGTCTCAACTATTTGACAATAGCATTTGTGTAGTCCTTAAGATGACAAACAAACACTTGAATTGACTTTGGGTTTACAAGGGTAGATATTATCACTATTATCCTTCAATTATATATTTTTAAACTATTGCTTATATGGCATTAAATGTATCAAGTGTGTGTTGATTTGGTGCTTAAGTAAAAATAAATTGAAGAAAAAGTTTCATTGCATTGATGTGTAAATTATTTTTTATGAAAATTTTTAAAAATAAAAGTAGTTTTTTAAAAACAACAAAAAGTGTTTTTTTTTTTGGTATCTTCATGATGTTATGTTATCAATATTATCATGTATAAAAACTTTTTAAACAAATATAGATATGAATGACACATTAAAATTCCTAAGAATGTAGACATAGAGGGGGACGAAAAAATCTTGAACTAGAAGGTCTAGGAGGGGGAGGAAAATATATACATATCACTCATTTAAGCTTAATATATCCTTTTTTCTTATTGGAGTGTTGTTCTCATTTTTGCTTTATTTATGCTCTCATATTCTATTCTTAACAGACATTTGTTTATGAACCCTTTTTCTAGACAATCTCATTAAAATCCTGTAATTTATAGCTTGAGCAAGAATGTGGCATACCTATAGTTAAAATAGTGAAGTTCATCCTCAATTCTTAAGCCGATTCCATAGGCAAATCATAAACTCGGTTCCATCAGGTTCATTACTTGCAGCAACCACTAACCACATTTGAGATCATAAGGATAACGGGTCAAAGTGTCTTCGCTAAATTTTTTAACCATGTTAGCATTGTCTCCTACAAAACAAAAAAGGAAGTTAAATTCCTAAATTAGATAAGGGAATTTCAGATTATTGATGCAAATAAATAACCTTAAACCATTAAGTATAAAGCTAAAAGGTGTGGGGAAAACAATGTTTCCCCATACCTATTAGCACTGTGGATTACAATATTAATCCACAGTGTTTTATGTTTTGTGCATTTTGTCCCTTTTTAAGAATATGCATAATATTTTTTCTAATTCATATAGGATGAATAATTTTTTCTTGATCACTCAAATACCTTTATATAGTTTATATTATTCATATATCTGCTCATTTGTTATCCTTAATAAAGGTAACATATTGTCAAAATAAAAACACAAAATTCTCTATATAAGATAAATTAGTAATGTCAAGTATAATGATCACTTACACAACTATCAAATGAGCTTTTTCATGGACACAGATGATATCTCCGTATAAAATTCTCATATGGGCTAGTTAAGTGTATATGTCATTTGACAAACACCTATATATTAGTTCTAGATATTCATCACACCTAAATTTATGAGAACAATTGTTCCTTTCATAAGGCAAAGAATATATATGTATCGGTCTCAACAACTTTAATTAATGTCAAGTATTAATAAAGCATTGATCAAGAACATTTAGGAAAAATATTGTGATGCAATAGAAATTCTCATAATTATAACCAATTTATAATTTCTTTTGTGAAATATTTTTATCCCAAGAACTTTATATTTACTATAAATTTGTTAATAAGATATAAATGAATATTAAAGATAAAGAATTTCTTTATTGATAATAAATATATTTTGCATTAACAAAGTCGGTATTATATTTAACAAATTGATTAGCTACATGCATGTATCTACACTAACAATTATGGCACATGACTACTTTACATATCATCTTCATTTTAAAGACATTCTCCTCCTTGTTGAATTTGTTATGGAATAAGAACCTTGGTTGAAGGCTTGTAGAAGCAACGGTCCATTATACAAGAAGAATGTATCTAAGCTTAGACAGTGACTCTACCATAATGTCCATGTCCATCCTTGCATCGCTCAAGCCTTCTGCTAGGGGAAGTCCCTTAATTAGTCCATTTGGTATGCTTTAGTTTATTAGGCGGTAAATATCCCTGAACTAATTTTCCATAAATGTTTTACTTTCTAAGGGAAAGAGAGAGAGAGAGAGAGAGAGAGACACATGTAAGATTATATTAGTTCTGATTTTAGAGAAAATAAAAATTGATTTGAAATTAAAAAAAAAATAAGAAAGTAAAAATAATTTTTCCAATTTTTCCAATTTATTTACCATCGAGAATTATTTTTTTTATCATTTTTTAACTTTTAATTCAAATAAAAAGAATTTATTTAAGAAGTAAAAACAATAATAAAATGATTGAAACTTTTTGTTAAATTCTTATTTATTTTTGTTATCTAAAACATACTAGTAAATACTGCCACGATCATTTTAGTCTTGCAAATCTAGAGATGGTCTAATAATATTCAATAGTAACATACTTGATGATAATAAATGTGTATTTTTATGTAATCCGTAATTTCAAACTTCTACAATTATTTTCTAAGGTTATCTTTGGATTTTGAAGGAAAACAAAAAACAACTAGAAAGTAATACAAAAAAAAATAAATTAAAACCAATACATCATTAACGAATCAAAAAGTTGGCATATAAAATAAAGATTTGTAAAGAAATAAGAAACCTATAATGACAAATGAATTATTAAAATATTTTTTATCTTTAAAATAAATTAAAATAATTCTACATAAATAAAAAATTTGAGCAAAAAATTCTGACTATATGTAAATTAAAATATATCAAATTTTATTGATTTTTTTTTTGTTTTTTAGTGAATTTATTTTTTCTTCTGAAATTTGAACTAATAGTAACTAACAATAACTGTTTTTATTTAAAATTTAAAATTAAAAAAAAAAAAAACAAAAACGGCTTTACTATGAAAGGAGGGACCTCTAATCATTAAACCAATATTTATTATTAACTCAATATTTTTTAAAAAATAATTTCTTTTCTTAAAATTTTTTTAAAATTAAATTATATTTTTATTGATCATTAAAATTACATTTGAATTTATAAAATTGATCGATCTAACTCTCATATAATTTAATTAAAAACTTGAGTTAAACAAAGAGTTGAGTTAGAAGATTTCAAAATTAATTACTTGATGAGATTTAATAACATTATTAAAAGATTTCCATATTCTTAATATGTTTTTTATATTAAAAAAAAATAATTCAATCTGCAAGGGAGGATTGGCAAACACACTGGCTATTACCCGAGGACCGTGAAACTAATATGTTTCTTTCCTCAGTTTTGGCCACCCACCACGATCTGCATACGAGTTCTCGGAGTTTAAACTTTCAACTTATCACGAGGAGGACCATGGAGCTGGTGTGTTTCTTTCCTTGGCTTTGGTCAACCACCACGATCTGCACAAGAATCTCCCTTCGCTAGCAAACTGGCCATGATCGTGAACTGGTTGGCTTGAGCTGGCATATTAATTGCTGCATTATCACGAGATCCCACTAACAACTTCCTACACAGCAGAAGCTGCGAAAACAAAGTTTCTTAGTAGCTGCTTAGATCAGTAATCTACACATGGAATCGAGTGAGCGTCGGGCTTTTGAGACTCTGTTTCTGTGTTTTTTTCCGCCATGAATTGGCCACGTCCCTATCGCTGTTTGCATCAGGCAGAAAAACGTCAGCTTCAAGATTTTATTTATGTCCTCAGGCATGTGGTCCCTGCGACGTGAGAGTTCTTCGCAATCCTCTAACATGCTCTAAATAACCGACTCAAAGTTGTTGGTCCTTTTTGTCTAATTAGTTGAAACATGTGATTTTTCGAGACAAGTTGTGAGAAACATCTGCTTTTGAGAGAGAGAGAGAGAGAGGAGAAGACGAGCAATCAAAAAACTTCCTCGTTTTAATTGGTAAAGTGTAGTAGTTACATTGTATCTATCATTTTTTTTCTTATATAACTTTAACATTATTTGGACCCTCCTCTTTGCTTGCTCTTCAAGCATACCTTACATGGATAAGGCAACTGTAGTTACATCTTTAGCCTTTAGGGTGTTATATACCCCAACACCATTAGTCTCTTTTAAATAGGCCATCTAGGTATTTCTAAGGCTGATAATTTAGTTGAAAGGTTGAAGATGAACTCTAAAACTTGTTAATATTAGATATCATGAGCATCTACAAAACAAGTTCTTTATATAGTATAGGGGATCTTTTAATGATAAAATTGTATGTGTTTGTAAAGGGGTAACAAATGTTAAGAGATTTAAAAGAAGAATGTGAGCTCTTTATATGTTTGTGAGTAAGTTCTGTCTCCCTCTTACCTAATGATTTATAGGAGTTTATATACCCACGAGCCACGTCCACTTACGTGGAGAGTGGGAAAATATAGGAATACTCTATGCAATCTATAATAAGGGTATTTATCCAGGATAATAACCTCTAGTGGTGATGGATCACACTGTTTAGTGTGAGAAGAGATGTTTTAATAGGTTAGTTTATAGCATGAGCATACCTTAAATGAAGCTTTTCTTGTTATTTTAGTTGTATTACATTACTATATACAAACTCGTCTTTAAGAAGTGTCAAATCTCATTTCTTTGGTTTTTCTCTAAATTCATTTCTAATTATATTTTCAAGGGATTTGTAAAGTGACTAAGCTTTTTTATTTGTTGAGAATGTGTTGTATTATTAAAATTCAATGAAAATCATACATCCTTCGTAAAGTCCTTAAAAAATGAATAAAGAACTTTGTATCCTTACCAAAAGTAACAGATTTAGGTATCACAAAGACAAACAACCTCTTTGAAAAATAATCTCATCATACTAGATATATTAATCATTTTTTTACATGGAATAAAATAAAACCATATTGGAATACATGTCATAAAAAAAAAGACATAATTCATTTCCCTTTAAATGCAAGGGAAGCCAAGTATAAATCCATGGATACATCTTCCAATATAATGATTTTGCATATATAAACTTTGTTGTATGATTAGCCTTTGAAAATTTGGCAAATATAACAATATTTAGAGCTTTATCAATATCACTTTTCAATTATGGCCAATAATACCTCTTACTAGCTCCTTCAATTTTTTCTCTTGCCTCAAATTCTAAAACACCTTCTCTCATAATGATAAAGAAAAATACAAAACTAGAAAGATTTAGTTAACTTTGAATACATGTAAAGTTTTCATGAAGATATTTAGAGAATTACTAATTATGAATCTTATTGAAGTTCAGGAATAAAAAGATCCTATATTATTCAATAATGGAAAAAAGTTGATCTTCGACCACAAGATTTTCAAGATTTAAAATTCTCATTTGAAAAGAAAAGAACAAAAGAGATCTTTAAATATTTTATATTAATTAATTAATTTTATTTTCTATTTTAAAAGAGTTCTTCATACTATAAATTAAGGTTTCAAGTAAAAGATGAAGGACAAGACAAAATAAATACTAGTCGAAATAAATCTCTCACACGCACTACCAAACACTAAACACACCTAAACACTAATTTGGCTCCTTGGGTGGCAATAGACTTCACCATTAAAATAGGAATAAATATGAGAAAAATACATACCCAATCTAGTAGGTCACGCTCTCCAATCCTCGCTAACATGTGAATCCATATGTCACCAATAATGACCACACGTCACTCTATGGAATGTTTGTGCCTATTTTATTTTAGTATATTTCCAACAACATCGAGAGTATTTTATAACCCTTAATATGGCTTAAATCCCATTTTATTTTTTATTTTGTATGCATAAACTTATATATTTGAAGTATGGGGTCCATACTGGTGTGGCAACCCTATAGTTGTGAAGTCATCAAAGATTTATCCTTTGAGATATGATAAGGTTGGAATCAATACCATGAAATGGGGTTTAAAGCATGAGTTGAAACTATATTATTTGAGGAGTAATTGTTTAGCCTTAATGTACAAATTTTATGTGTGAATGCATATGTTTGTTTTTAGTTTCTTGAAATGCATAAACACAATGAAATAGTAATTTTAAAATTTTTTATGAGTTCAAAGATTCTCATTAGACAATCTAGGGTTTTCTCCCCCTAAAGATCATATCTTTCTTTTGAAGTTTAACCAATTCTTTGAGGTTAGGTTGTCACAAATCATAAGTCGTTTAATTGTCTAGTTTTCAATAGTAATCCATATAGAAATCATTAAAACTCTTTTAGAAGAGAGAGACAATTATGTCTTAAGTGCTAGCTTTTAAAAAAATAAATTAAAAGGTGTATCTCTATTTAATAATATTTAATTTATAGGGAAATCCTGATAATCCCATTAATGGAAAAAAATCATTGTCTTTTTTTTAAAAATCACATATATTATTTTATGATAATTTTAGAAATTTATACAATCAAGTCTCTATTTAATTTTTTTGTCTAAAATTGTAATCTATTGTATAAATTACATTCTAATTCTCAATTTCTAAAACTTATTTACAACTAAGTTTCATTTGATTAATTATTCGAGTTTAATTTCTTACCAGATATTTTTAATGTGTATGACCCATTAGGTTCCTAATATTTTGGCCCAAATAAAATCACAATCCTAAATAAATAAGATTAAATAAATTAAATAATTTAACTAATTACCCATTCAATAAATTGATTGATTTATATTTTAATATCAAGTGCATCATCTAGTGACACGATCAAATGATTGATGTCCTCTCCTAAATGTAGAAATGCCAAACTAATTAATAATTTGACAAGAGCGGAGCCAATCCATAGAGAGGTTAATTATACAAAACCATAAATAATAAAAGAAATAGAGTTAAAGAGAACTTTGAGATGTGATATTCCTATAAAGATTAAATAAAGATAAAATAATTGACAAGGTTAGAGGATCCACTAATGGTATTTCAAATAATTATAATCCAAACTCTTTTTATTACTCAATTAGAAACCATATACAGAGAAAGTTCCAACCAAATGATTTATCATTAATGACTCATTTTAATTTATTAACATGATCATATTAATTACCTTATTTGAGTAACGTCAATACTTGTAAATGTTGTCAAGTATTCATGGTGCTAACTTATGTCAACAATAAATCGAGATCCTTTCATAACATAGGTGTCGATTATCCATACAGTAGGCTATAAAATAATCAAGTATTTGTTATGCCAATGATTGTATACCATGAATCTAGACTCACTACTTAACAAGTAAGGTATTAAGATTAAGTAAGATAATAATTATTAAACATGTTAATATCAAATGTTTTTTTTTAATATAAATATTAAAGTCCATGTTGAGTTTGTACATACTTATTCTTACACCATTAATGTAACCTTTTCACATTGACAAAAAATAAACTTAGCTATACATAATGAAGAAGAAAAACATAAATAAATAAAATAAGAACATAACTATGATATAAATTAATTAAGTATAGTAAAGGAAATGATAAGTATAAATAAGATACTAATAAGAATATAACATGAAATAAAATTTAAACATTAGAAAAATACGAAGAAAGAAAGCAAGAGCATGATCTTGATCTAAAAACCAAGATGTCTAAATGTATGGCAAATGCCTTTTTTTATAGGCCAAAATTTAAAACTATTGATTTGGTGGCTAACTATTATTTTGGTTGCTAACTAGTACTTTGATGGCTAAATAAAATGCCAATGATAACATCAGCATTTGAACAGATGGTCTTCATGAAAGTTATGGATATTTGGCTCAGTGTTCCAACAAAAAATAAATGGACTCACTTGGACTTCTAGAACTCAAGATATAAGTTGAACACCGAATAATGTTTGGGATGCAAGACAAATTCAAACTTCTCTTTTGTTTCTAAGATTCGAACTTCAAAACGGCAGTATTAAATCTTGAAATCTTCATGAATGTTTTAAGAATATGTTTTACATTTCCATCTAGAGAAAACACACCTAAACCCAAAGTCTACAGGTCTAGTTATAACCCAAAAATCAAATGATGTTCCAGTTTGACTTGAACCAACCCAACTAGAATTTCTTCTTTAAACTTAGCCCTCCTTTTATTTTCCCAATTTCAATAGTTAAACACATCAATCAATCCTCTAAAATTGTAAGATATGTCTATTTTACAAACCTACATTTAAAATGAGCATTTACCATAAATTAAAAATATCTTATATTATCATACTTGTTATTATAAAACACGTTTAAGTTAGGAAATTTAATGATACTTCAAGTACAATATTATGATATAAAACCTTAATAAAAATGCACTTTTAAGTACTTATCATCTAGCAATGTGTCATGATCTTTCAAATATTAAGAAAGTCATATATAGCTTGACTTAACTTTTTAGTTATCAGTTTCTTACTGTAATTATTATTCCTTTAACAAAAATATTTTGATTTAAACATTGGAGCATTGAGAATGTTTATTATGTGAAATCATATAGTTTTTTAACACCATATTTATTGATCATTTAAATAAAATTTAAAACTCTTTTCAAATCCCATTCCATCCTCCACAAGAATTTCACAATCAATACTATTTGATAGTGTGTGTATGTGTGTATATATATAACATTTTATCCAATTCATCTAGGATGATGAATCATCTCTTGATCACTCAAATACTTTTATATTATTTATTTTATATCTAATATCTAACTATTTGTTACCCTTGATTAAGACAACATATATTCAAAATCAAAACATAGCATTCCTTGTATAAAATAACTAAGTGATCTCAAGTGTAAGGATTATTTACACAATTATTACATGATCTTTTCATAGACACATGTGATCTTTTCATATGAAATCCTCATGTGAAATAGTTTAATGTACACATCATTTGACAAACACCTTCATATTAGTTCTAGATGTCTCTTATACCTCAACTTATAAGAACAATTGTTTCATTTCATAAAAAAAAACACAATATGTATTGATATCAACAGCTCAAATTAATATTTTATCTTAATAAAGCATTAATGAGGAACATTTAGGAACAATACTTTTATACAATAAAAATCCTAATAATGATAACTACTTTATAATTTTCTTCACAAAGCGTTTTTTTGTCAAGAACTTTATCTTTACTTTAGACTCATTAATTAAATAATAATGTATATTAAAGATAAATAATATCTTTATTAATAATAAATATATTTTATACAAACAAAATCAGTGTTGCATGTAACCAATTGATTGGCTACAACCATATACTCTAATAGTTTGCTCGTTGTGAAATTTATGTCATAATAAAGATATTCAAAAAATTTATTTTATTAAATAAATGATAGGATTATTTTCATATATATATATATATATATATATATATATATATATATATATATATATATATATATATAAAGAGTTTTGTTGTTGCTTTCCTTTGTGTGATTGTTTTAGGTTTTTATGTAATAAGTATTGATTGTATTCGTTATCTAAGAATTAACCCACAGATGGTAAGATCCTTATATCGGTCATGTCCTTCAAAAATTTAAATATATTGGAAATGGTTGATACATGACTTTATTTTTAAAATATTGTTTTTCATTGTATGTGTGAATTTAGATATGTGGGTTCAAGAGTGTCTTAGACAATACCCTTTTGATCAACTTTCTTAACTATCTAGTAAATTGTTATCTTACTAGTAGAGTCATCTTTAAGGTCAGAGCATTTAATTTTATTAAAAATATATTTTCTTTTAACCTTTGTGATTAAATTTCTTTAAGGACTTTTTGGTTTCGGGGTTCATTTCTTCATATTGTTATGAGTGAATTTAGGTTAGATTGACACGATTCTATATAAGCTCATTGAGAGTGAGTGATGGCATTCAGACTTTATTTGAACATTACAAAAAAAAAAAGTTTAAAGTCTAGTTTATCATACACAATCCTCTCATGTCTAACACATGTATTTTGAAAATGAGTATTGAACCCTACTCTTTATGTTGGAAAATAGGGGTCAAAATATGTTATGATAGATACTCTCTCTTTATTATACTTATGCTACAAAGACATTGAAAAATTCATTTTACTTTAACTTTGTCTAGTAAGTTTGTAAAAAAAAACAACAACAAGAGGATTAATAAGTTTTGTGTGAAAGAAAAATGTCATAAGGCTAATGTGCTTTGATTATAAGAAAAGTGTCATTGGATTTATAGACTTTCTTGACATAAAAAATTCATTAGATTAATGGAATTTACTTAAGGTTATCATATGTTTATACTTTTGATTTGGCATTATCATAAAAATATGAGATTAAAGAGTGGTGATGAGTTTCAATGATGTTAGTTTATCGAGGGATAAGAAGTGATTTGATTCTTTTCTTCTTCTTCAATAAAACAGGTTAGAACAAGAGGTAACCAACCTAAGCATAAAAACAAAGGGTCATACATTAAACATACACTTTTGAACCCTCACTTCTAACACTTTCAGAATGATTAATCATTTCTTAATTCGGTGAGTCCGTTATCTCTCATTCCTTTTTTTTCTTTTCAAAGCTTACTATCTAAAATCTTTTACGAGACTTTCTAGTGTAAGTATTGTAATAAAGGGACAACTGTCATAACCCATTTTTGGGTTATTCCCTCAAATTTACCTTTTTTTCCTTTTTAAAACAAAATAAATAATAAAAATAGTAAGAAGACTGGCGATGAGGAAAAGGCTAGCCGAAGAAGGATTTCAGATATGCATAAAATCAAGTTGCAATTTTAAACGAAGTCAGAAACCTAATCGTACCTTGTTGTGCCCAAAACTGAAGAGACAATGCAAATTCAAAATCAAATTAAATGATTATTGGACAAATATGAATAAAAATTAAATCCAGGGATATAATGGTTCTTAATAGGCCAATTTGATTTAATCATAGGCCAAATTAAAAGTTAAATTATGTTCAAGAATTAATTTAGGTCCAATTAAAGGATTTAATTAGGTGTAAGGACTTAAATATACTTTAAATGGGTCAAATTAATTTTACTAGGGTTTTAATTGGTGAAAAAATAAGTTTAGGAGCCCAATTTGGGCTTAATTGAGAATATTGAAATTTTAGGAGACCAAATTTAATTTTTACCAAGTTAATTGATTCAAATCAAGGGTAAAATTGCAAGAAAAATCAAAAGTTTGGGGGTTAATTAAGGGCTAAATTGAAGAAATTCACATCTGAAGATCATTTTGCTAAAGGCTTCGGACTATAGGGGCTCAATTGATTGAAATCAGGGGTGAAATTGAAAAAAATTAAAAGTTTAATGGTCAATTTGCATAAATTCAAAATCAAGGGCCATGATGAAAAAAATGATGAAATTCGGGGTTGATGTTGAAGTTTTTAAGGGTAAAATTACATAAAATTAAAAGTTTAAGGCCAATTAGGGATTCAATTAAAAGAAATCAAAAGTTGAGGGAGTAGATTAAAATTTTGTTAAATCGCTAAATTAAAACCTTAAAAGTCAAAATAACATCACTTTATTTATATGAAATGACGCATTTTTATCAAAATGGCACCTTTTTTTACCTAAACGGTAAAAAAAAAAAGTTCATTTTCTTCATCATTGTTTCCATCGAAAGTTGCTCAGATGGCCACTTTTTCAAAACATTTAATGCTTCATCTCTGAATCAAACCAAACAAACCATACACCACCATGATGGTCTAACACTTGACTATACCTCGGTATGGTTTTTTTTTTTTGCTGATTAACACCATAATGGCCTCGGCGCCACTTTAAAGTGACCAACACAAGCAGTTTTTAGCTGCCAACTTTTCATGCCATTATAACAACTTTGAACCAATAGTTGAGATCATTACAGGTCGAATCAAAGGCCAAGATTTGACACCCAGTAAAGATAATTCATCTTCTACCTCTTATAAATAGGGGTGGATTCCAAGCTTTGAGCAAGAAGAAATCTAAAGCTAAAATTGGGGGGAAATCAGCTCTTTTCCTAGTTTTTTTTTCTCTCCTCTCAAGCTCTCAGCCACTGTTTTCTCCTCTTCCACTATTGAGCCTTCATCGTCATTGCCACCTCCAGCCATACGTCAGACTTCCTTGCACCACTAGGAATGTCGTCAACCTCTCTTCACCTCTGGCCAGGCAAGCCATCACCTTCCTTTTCTCTTGCCCCCCAGTGGCTATTGCGTGCAATGACCAAATAATTCACATGGTTGCTGGGTCAGGCCAGTAACCATATGGGTCGTGGCTTGGACCCGTTCCAACCTCGCCTAGATGGTTGGGCCAAGTCTAGCCCAAACCATAAAATAAAAAGAAAAGAAAAATAAAGGTTATTGGGTCGTAAGTCGACCCAACCTAGTCGGGCTAGACCCATTTTAACCAAGCCAATATGGCTGGCCTGGGTCCAACCCACTAAAAAAAAGGGAGACCAAGTCTGTTGGGTTGCCTAACAACTCAACCTGACCCAGCTGGGTCTAGCCCAACCTAATATATTTAATAATAATATAATAATATTAAAAAAAATTTCAAATTTTCCAAATGGGATTTTATAAACATTTGTAGGCCCCTCGCATGTTTTTCCAACTATTTTGCATGATATCAGACTGTAGACTTATACTGTAACATACAGATCCAATGTTAATAATACGTAGTTTTCTCCAAAATGTTTCTTTAAAAAGAATTCAAAAATAAATAAATAAATTTTCTCTTTCTAAAAACACAAAAAATATATTGTTTTTGTGCATACAGTCAAATCTTAAAAGTTTTCCAAGCATATTTTCATAAAAAAAACAAAAATTGCATCTTTCTCATGTTTTTAAAATGCAAAATGGATATCATAACTAGTTTATGATTATCCATTAGGGTTTGACCAAGATATAAAAAACTCATAACAATTATTATGTTCGGAATGTTAGGAAATAGTTATATTTATGAAATAAATGTGATACTAAAATCCAGGCCTTAGAATAGTTAAGATTTAATCCAATAAGGTAGAGATTTCCTCACAAAGGGAGATTTATCTTGGACCTTATAAAAAGATCAACAGGCAGAAATATTACATAATCAGTCCCTTACCCAGACTCTCTTAAACCATAGGTTTCCTAGTAATCATAATATTAGGTGATGACTCCTCAACTTCATAACTATAATTTTATGGTTAAACCAAAAACTTATTTTTAACACACTCAAGAGACAGATCCGTCGTTCTCAACGTCGCGTGATACCATGACAACAACTATAATAAATTACGACTAAACAACTCTATCTAGCCAAACCTGCAATACGTATAACAATAATATAAATAACCTATTTAAATACAATTTACCATTTTTTAAGTACAAAGATATAAAACACACTCGTCATTCTCTTTTTTAATAATTAAACCCTCCACGCAATCCTATTTAGATTCTTGATGCTTTTTCTCATTGATCACATTTGCTAATTTAACCAATTTAGCCATTTGTACTATACATTATTATCCTTTTGTCCACTTCATTGATATAAAAATATGCCATATCAATTAAATTATTCCGTACCTCTTTTCCATTCTCAATTGTTTCTCTCTACTTTCCTTCCCCTTACGTTTCGTCAAAATATACACATTGTAAAGATGATCTAATGTTTATAATTTTATTTTTTGGAAAGTTTCAAAAATACACATAAATGCTGTTGAATATTGGACTTCAAAATAAGCTATATCCTACCGAACTAGCATTTGCAAAAGGCCCAAGGCCCATGGATCATTGCCCAAATATGATATCTGGATGGCCCAAGGCCCATGTATAATATCCCGAAATCATGAACTAAAGAAGAAAGAAAGAAAGCAAAACACCTGGGCAGCAAAGATTGCAACAAAACCAAGACAGAATATTTCAATAGTTGAATGCACAGAGGCAAAGGCGGTAGCAATGGATGGACTGGAAGAGAGCTCGAGCAAAGCGGCAGAGGCAGTGCTAGAAATCCTAAGGACCAGGGGCTGGTCTCTTGGCGGAATAGATCAATTAAACGCCTTGATCATAATTCACTCTGCTTTATCTGATGACGGCGACCCTTGCACCGTCGCAAACGCCGTCGAGTCCGAGCTCCTCAACATGGATCTTAGATCCATCGGACTCAAGTCCTTACCCGACCCGAACCTCCTCAATAAAACCTCCTATCTTCAAGGCCCCAAAATCCTCCAGGTTATTTATTTATTTCCTTGCTTTATTTTTATCGAATTTCAAATTATTTTCTTAATTTGCGTCTCCTCTCTCTTATTTAAAATATATATATACAAATAAAATAAAATAATAAATAGATATCTGCAGTGAGAGATATTTCTGTTAGTAGCATAGAAGGGTTTCCGAATTCAAGCAAACGGCGACTGTTAAAACTCGGTCTCACTGATGGGCACAACGAGATAACTGCAATCGAATACTCTCATATTCCTTCAATCCCAAATGATATAGCTCCTGGTTCTAAGGTAATCTACCACTTTTATTTTATTTTATTTACCATTTCTAATTTTTAATTTAATCAATGCTTTTGGCAGGTTCGGTTGGATAACAAAGCTCCATTACATAACGGTATTGTATGTTTGAATCCTAAAGTTATAACTGTAATAGGAGGCATTGTCCAATCACTTCATGAAGAATGGCAAATGAACCAAAAATATTCTGGTTTTTCACGTTCATCATTAAGGTTATCACAGGAAACTGATAATGGTGGCCCTCCTCCTTTCGAAAAAGTTGCAAATTGGAGCACCCTCTCGTAGGTCTTCTCGGCAAGCCATACGATCGGGTTTGTCTTCTAGATGTTATATGCAGCTTGCTTTTGACTGTAATAAGATCCTCTTAGTATTTTTAGTGCGGTATAGCGTAATGTTTTCCTGCATTATGATTTTGTTCTGGTGCTGTCAAGGGCTAAAAACTACAGGGTTGGGACATTGGATAGCATTTAGGGTGTGAAATGAAATACATAGTTGGACATTAACTCTTTTTTTTTTTTTGTTGGAAAAATTTGGAGCTTTTAGCATTTACTAGGATTATAGCTTTTCCCACACGCAAAGAAGCTAATCTAACAGCGCCCTCATCTATTTTCTCAAAATTATTTCAATAAAGATCAAGAATCTCTCATCATTTTGTTTATTCCTGCCTCAAGGCAGGAAATGTTTGATTGTTTTACCAGACTCTTGTAATTAGCATTCACTTAATTATCCTAGTTGATGCCTACCTAGGTTTTGATAACACTTTATTTTTAAGATTTCAAACTTTGTAAGTCGGCTATCTTGTGTGGATGTTCTAAGGCCCCTTATGTTTTGTCCTTTAAATTATGGCAGGGGGGCAGAGAGGATTGCATTTCCTTGCACAACTCAATTTCAACTTATTTTCCATTTCTTTGTTGAATGCAATAAATTTCCTTGAACAGAAACCCAAATCTATAACCACATTGAACCATGAAAGTTCACAAGTTCTACCTCACTGAGGCATTTGGAATTTGAACCTGAAATCTAATTGGAGTAATCTTGTTTACTACATTAAACAACTTCCTAGAGTTCACCATTGCAAATCTGAAAACTGCAAAACATTTTGTGCAGTTCTGAGTTTGATGACATTCTTCTGCTCTGGTTACGTGACATCCCTGCATTGGTTTTGGCAGTGGGGAATTGAACCTCCGTGAACCTAATGGTCAAGCTGTATAATCTCTTATTACTTTCACAGCAGTTTAAATCTACCCTTTTAGTATTTTGATAGGAACTATAGCTTTTAATGCCTTGCAAAGATTTTGGATATATGGCAATTTAAACAATTTCTAGATGAGTTGATCGTGGATTTAGAAGATGCATTGATGATGCAGAAGGGAACAGAACTATATGAAACATTTTAGAGTTAAAAATATGTCAATCTAAAATTTTGAAAAGAAAAGAAAATGAGAATTCTAGGCTCTCAAAGTCGAAGAAATAGGATAATATGTGTGTTTTCAAAATGAACTTGCCTGTTCATTATTGTAATCGTGATGTGCATGTTAAGTAGGCTGAGTGTCAAGTGCAAGTGCCTGGGTTTTTGTCTTGAAAGTAGATCTTCTGCTTAGATACTAAGGGTTAGTACTGTATCTAGATGGTCAATCTACAGATCTTATGTGAGTAGGACAAGCACTTTGTACTGACCTGTGTGATTCTATATTTGATAATTTTTGTTGCTTTTCAGTTTCTTATGAAGAGAAGGCAAATATTCCAGATTACTTTAAGTCTACCTCCAACAGCACCATGCAAATTAGCACAGAAACTGCTGGAAACACCAAAGTTCTACCTCTTGATGCTCAAAGAAAAGCAGATAGTGTTGATGACAAAGTGAGAGTAGCTTCCCTCAGAACAAGTTACAAAGAAAATCCTAGAAACTTACAGTGGAGATCAAAGGAAGGTGCTTGTTTATTTCCCTTTTCTTTGCAAGTTTACCTATATTGTGCAATAAATGTTATGGTGCGCCAGATGTTGTATGATGCAATTTTGTTTTGGAATGATAGAGAATGACCTTCACTACATGTGAATGGTAATGGAAAGGGGAAAAAAACTAGAACCTTTATTTTTGTATCATTGGATGCTGCGGGATTATCTCTTGATAATTACAATGAAAGAGAGGTGGCCGAATCTGTTTCATTTAGCATGCAGGCATAGACACTACTCAGATGAAATTGCATGGTTTTTATTTGCAAAATACATGAAGGGGAGTTAATAAAGAGGGAGGGGGGGAGTTGTGATCTGTTATGGACTGTATATTGCAATTTCAATCACTAATGAACTATTTGGAATTATTGGTAGATTATAATGGGTCTACCTCCAAGAGCAATGTGCCTACTGGTGCAAAAACTTCTGGAAATGCTGAACTAAGGCCAATGGATTCAGAGCAGAAAGTAGATGATGATAAGGAAAAAACAGTTTCCCTTAATGAAAGTCTTGAACAAAAGCCAAATGACTCTTCTGCAAGACAGAAGGAAGGTGCGAGTTCAATTTTATTGCATTTGCAACTGTATTCATGCTGTTTTGTAATGGCTAGATGGGTGAATTTTTATTTTTCTAGCGAGAAAGAGAAGTACTGTAATCCTCACTTTTGTGTTAGTGAAACATGAGGGATAATGTTTTGAAGCCTGCAGTGAAGGAGATACTATCTAGATAATCATTTAAAATTGAATGATTGTAAGTTGAAAAAAGAAGAAGGGTGAGATAGATTCATCATGATTTATAGAATCAGATATGATACAGCACTTCTGAATTGCTCATTTTTGAATTTCCTTTGTTTATTTATCTTGCTGTTGTATTAACTTTTAACATCTATATTTTTGGCAGTAATTGAAACAGTTCCTGTTCAAAATCAAGCAGCTTCTCAAAAGTTACTTTTGAAAATGAATCACCACCCAAATCAAGGTGATCGGCATTCAAAAGGTCAGAGATATAGGGGGAAGAATAAACAAGAAGAATCACAAGTTTTCACTCTAGAGGAGTGGGAAAAGAGTAATGCAGGGTCAAGGCGTCTGACAAAAAATGATTTTCCGGATACTAGTTGTGATGAGGATCTTGCATCAAAGCTTCAAGACCAACTTGATGTGGAAGATTTTCATGTTAACATCCTTTCATTTTTTATTTGTTTTCAGTATTACTGTTGCTGCTATTGTTTTGGTCCTCAAATCATTCAATTCATTGTTGTTACAGGTACATAGGAGAACTCATAACAAGGTGGTGGATGACATTAAAATGAGCATGTTTAGTTATGAAAGAGATGGCAACAAGGTTCATGAAATGGAACATGGAGGAAGAGGAAGGGGAAGAGGGAGGGGGGGAGGGAGGAGAAGATATAATTAAATTCAGTGGAAACTTATTATGTTTGTTTACGATTTTGGAGCTTGGAGCTTGCAAAACTTACGCAGGGTTTTTAACCTTGTGCCATAGCTGGCCGATGTTGATAACTTGAAAAGAATATACCAGAGTGAGTAAGATGATTTCCCTAGACAATGTGATCTAGCATCCTTTCTATAATTGGTGCATGTTTGCTTTCATTTTACATATATCCATATTTTGGTGCTTTCTTTAATTAGTATCACACAAAATTGATGAGCATCCTGTTTTTATTGAATTGCTGTGGTTTTTTTATTCATAATAGTTGCCTTGCCATCTTCGCAAATTATCACCGTGCATGTAGATAATGGTAAATAGTTCATCACAGCTAAAATTCCTCTATCTCCGTGTGAAGAGTCTGTAAGGGAGAGGGTCGTCCTGAATTTTTTTTTGATGAGCCTAATAAGGTTATATTTTTAATAATTTTCTCATATTATAAATATGTTTACAAAGTCAACACTTTTTTTTGCTTTGAATTTTGTTTTAAAAACGTGGTTTAATTACGGTGATATTTGGGGGTGATATTTGGGAGTGAGGTAGCGGCTGTTTTTTAAGTGTTTTTTGCTAGTAAATAAATTAAATAATATTGTTTTATTTTTTTAAAATAAATTTTTATATTAGCACATCAAAATAATTAAAAAATATAAAAAAAATAATTTCAAATAAAAAGTAAAAAAATTTAAATTTTTTAAAAAATATTTTTAAAATGTAAAAATATATTGTTATTAACTAGTTACGTACCAAAAACAGTACTCGCGATAATAGTGTCATATATAGTTATTAAACACGGACTGGTTTGGCGAGTTGACCCGTGACCTGGTCAATCTGGTGGCTGGACCGATTCTGGTAAGGTAGAAGACCGACAAGAGCAAAAAAATAGTCAAATCCGGTCGATCTGCAGGGTTCACCTGTGACCCGGGCGATTAGCAAAGCTCAATAGAGATTTATTTTTTAAAAATGTGTTTTTTTCATAGTCAAAGATATTTTTTTTATATATATATTTTAGTTGGTTATTAATTTTTTTTTCAAAGTTTATTATATAAATATTTAAAGAATATTTTATTTTTTCAATATAAGATTTAAAATCTTTTAATATATACACTCTGTGTTTATAAAAAGTTCATAAAAAAAAAATTTATGTTTTTTAATGTAGGATAAAAAAATCTTTTGGTTTAAATACTTCAACTTAAAAGATAATATAATATCTTTTAATATATAATAAAAAAATCTTTTAAAATAATTTTTAAAATTTTATTATTTATAATATATATAATTTATATTTATATAGATTATTTTTTATTTTTTATATGATGTATTAAAATTTTAAATGTTTTTTTAATTTTTTCAGATTAATCACTAACCAAATTCCTTTGCCGGTCAACCCCGGATAATTATGGTATCTATCACATCCATCTGATACACTGACCCCTCCAGCCATCCTCCCTCTCTCAAAATAAAGAAAAAAGAAAAATAAGAAGAAAAAAGAGGAAGCCATCCCATCTCAAACTGAAATGGGAAATGTCGTCATCCAACCGTCAGTAGCGGTGCTAATCTCTTTTGTAATCGCGATTAAAGCTTACAGAAGAAAATCTCTAGACGTAACAGGAGCAGTCGCTGGGTTCATTCTTATGACCCTTCACTTTGCTGTTAGTTACAGATTTGGAGCTATATTGCTTGTCTTCTTTTTCACTTCATCCAAGCTTACCAAGGTTGGAGAAGACAAGAAGAGACGCTTTGACGCCGAGTTCAAGGAGGGTGGACAAAGAAACTGGTATCTGTTTATCTATTTGTTTTTATTTTTTTGGCTTCCAAAAATACAATTAATTGTTTTTTGTGGGTAATTTTTAGGATACAAGTGCTGGCTAATAGTGGTATAGCTTCTGTTTTGGTTCTTGCTGTTTGGAGATTGGCCGGCTGGGAGGACAAGTGCTTGGATGGAAAAGAATCGGCCGTCATCACCTCTCTTATTGGAGGGATCATCGGTCAGTATTCATGCTGCAATGGAGACACTTGGTCTTCCGAGCTTGGTGTACTCAGCGATGCGCAACCTCGTTTGATCACAACCTTTAAGGTGGATGGATATCTTCTTTTCTTCACACACACACACACACACTATTTTCTGGTAATTTGAAAAAAAATAAAATCTCTTCTCAACAGGAAGATTCGACAAAATGGATTAAACAGAGATTGAGGGTGGGCGGGTGGTTACAGATACAGAGTGTTTTCTTGTTATACTACAATGGGTTTTCCTCATGTAGATTTAGTTTCTCACTTGCTTTCACTTAAGCTACTTCTAACTCCTAAGCTATAGTAGTGACTATAATAAATAAGCAAGTAACAGCTACTAAGAGCCTGCTTAGAAGCAGCAACCCTTAGCTCACTTCCCTATGAAATTGTAAAAGCTTCAAGGATGATGCAAGTAACCTCGCATATATGCGTGCGCAATCACCACCAGTCAAGTTAATGCCCTTTCATGGCTCTAGAATAATGAGACAATGAGAATGTTTGTATGGATACTGGTAGGATCAAAAGCAATGAGATATGAATATACAGTGTAAAAATGTATAGGACCGCAAGATTAATGAATAAGCTAAAGTAAAATCAAAGATGGTTAAAGCACACCTTGAACGCTTAAACTGGAGTCCAGTAACTTATGATAAAAAACAAGGAATCAGAATAGAAGAAAAACAAGCATACTAACAGATTGTTTGTAAACGCAATGATAACAATGGCAACTGCATGCAAACAACACAATCTTGTTTTACTGCATACATTTGGGTGTGTTTGTTATGTTCATCTTCCTCCTCATGAACGAACCAAGTTTTCTCCTTAAACAGCACAATGTGTTTTCCTACGATATGCCTTAAGTCAAAAGTGTTTCTTGTGTTATGATCTTGACAAAAAGAAAAATGCTTGTTTCTTGTAATGTTATGTTTAAAAAGAATGTGTTTTACTATCAACATCATTCTCCTTCTCTTCCTCCTCTTCTACATCCTACTCTATTCTACCTTCATTTGAATCACTCAAGGCTATTCTTAAATGTTTTAAACCTAGGTTTGTTTATCAACAATGATAGTGTACCATTGGTTGCACTTCTCCTAAAGAACCCTCTTAATCTCCAAGTCCTGTTCATGCTTGTCATTTTCCTCACATCAGACACGCCCTCCAGATCAGTATGGGTATCCTCCCTCTTCTTTCGTTTTCTTTTTAAGTATTTTCCATGTCCCTAATTCTTTTAAGCAAGTAGGAGGACACCTATGTGGGCAGAAGGCTATGGATGAAGAACTGAAAGTTCTTATTGAAAAATCATACTTGGGATCTTATGCCATGTCTGACTAATGTTAAACCTATTGAGGGCAAGTGGGTGTATAGTGTTTAAACCTAATGGTTCTTTGGACAGGTGCAAAACTCGTTTATTGGCTCTTGGAATCTTCAAGAATATGGACTATGAAGAGACATTTGCTCTAGTTGCCAAAATGACTATCGTGCGTCCATTCTTAGCTATTGTTGTTTCTCATAACTGTAGTTTATCCCAAATGGATGTTAAGAATGATTTTTTTTTTTATGGTGACATAGATGAAATTATTTTAATGACTCCACCTCTAGGATAATTGTTGGCTAGCTCCAAACATGTTTGTCGATTAAAAATCTCACTTTATAATCTCAAACAGGTCCCATGTGCATGGTTTGCCAAATTTAAAAGCACACTTCTTGCAGCAGACTTTAAACAGAGTGCTTATAATCCATTTATGTTTCCTCATCATACCACTATAACCATTCTTGAGTCTATGTCATGACATTTTAATTACAAGTGATGATGTTCCAAACAAAATTCACTATTTGAAGACAACCGTACATCAAACTTTCCATATCTTTGTCCATTGATATATTTTCTAAAGCTTGAGGCCTCTCACTCTGAATCTAGTATTTTTGTCGATCAGCATAAATACGCACAAGATCTTGTTGGTCTTGTCGAATTTCGAGATTTTGCCACATTTGATACTCCTATGGAGCTTTGCCACATTTGATACTCCTATGGAGCTCAATGTTAAACTTTTTTTTTATTATGGGGATCTTTTTGATGATCCAACTCATTTTCAGACAATTGTTGGGAGTCTCAACTACTTAACTATTGCTCGACATGATATATCATTAATTAACTGATCTATATTCGGCTGAGTAGGTAAAGTTTCGTTAGCTTGATTCTTGGAGTTTGCTCAAGGGAAATTCAAGAGAGACCAGCCTAGTCATCTATGTAGTTCCGTGGTACAAAAGATGGCCCTTTGAATGTAAGCAACCATCTTGTGCTTGACTTGCTTTTTCTGTCTGGAGATCCAGTAGGAATGAGTGATCTTTACTTGCAAGCTCATGAAATAATCCTTGGTTTCATTTGACCATCTTAGTTCACCTTTAAGCTCATGAACTAAGTCGATATGAATACACTTGCTTCTTGTCATCACCAGAACTGGTTCAACAACCTGTACGGACACACTGTGGCATGTGTTATCCAATAAATATGCTGGTCATCCATATGTAAAGTTGCTTTCACTGCTTCGTCATTCAGTAAATGATGTATCACAAGCTATATATATATATATATATATATATATATATATATATATATATATTATGTTCTTTGCTCGAGTGAAATAGAATAAGTGGCATTAATGCTTCAGATATTTTGCATCATCATATGATATGCAGACTGATGGAATTGAATTTGTAAATCTTGGAGACTGTATCCTGACTAGGTTCCTATATAATTGATTACCAGCCTGTTCGGAGGGGTACAAATGGTGGAGTCACGTTAGCAGGTCTTCTAGCAGCTGCAGCAGCAGGAGGTGTTATTGGGCTTGCATTCGTGCTCATAGGGTTTTTCACAACGAAATGTGTGTTTGATGTAGCACTCAAGCAGCTCTTAGTTATACCGGTTGCTGCACTGGCAGGGTTATGTGGGAGTCTGATAGATTCTCTGTTGGGAGCTACATTGCAATTCAGTGGATTCTGCACTGTTCGGAACAAAGTAAGCTGCTCCTTCTACTATTTATCATCGAGCGCCTCTGGTACTGGCATAGTGATGCCATAACCATGTGCATTTAAATGAAGAATAACATTTGACTGTCTTACGCAGGTTGTTGGAAAACCTGGACCAACAGTGAGGAAAATTTCAGGACTTGACATTTTCGACAACAATGCTGTGAACCTTGTCTCTATACTGCTGACCACCTTGCTGACTTCCGTTGGCTGCGCATACATTTTCTGAACGATGTGCCGATTGTTCGATGAAGTTGAAATAATAGCCACTCGGATGAATGCAGACCTCGTGTTTTCCGATCTGGTAGCATGTCATGGTGATTCCTTCTCTACAATATACTCGTGGCACTTGAGAAACTGGTTGTTGATTTACTGTCGTTTCTAAGGCATGAATGTATTTATTAGTCCACAAACAGTTCTGTTTTAGCGCTAAATATAAATAAAATATGGAGAGAAGGAGCAAAGCAAAACAAGTAAGAAGGAACATTTGTTAAACAGAGACAAATTAAGCAGCAATAATGGAATATAATAGCTGGTACAGACCAAGCATGGATGCAGCCTTTCTCCTCCTGGCGACTTCTAACCTGATCATCGTGTAACATCTCTCGAAAACCTGATTTGCATACGTCACTTTACTTTACTACTAAAAGAGGAGGGTCTTTTCCTCTTCACCACCTCTTCATGGATGCCCAGCTAAGCTTTGATTCCTGTAGTCTTAGTAATCATAAAACTTCATTTTTTCTCGAATCTCAGTTCTTGAATATTGCAAGAAGTTTAATTTGGTTTTTAAAGTTTTTAGAAAAACTCAATCAAGTCCCACAGTTTTTTTTTATACATTTTGGTCCTTGGATGTTTGAGGAGCTCAATTAGTCCTTGAAGGTTTTGTAGGAGCTCAACTTGGTCACTGTAGATTCTCACATTTTAGTCATAAAACTTCATCTTCTCGCATTTAGGTCCATGGATATTGAGGGAGGGGTGAGAAGGACGTTGACTCTTTGGATGATTTATTAGTTTGTACATCCTTTTGTTTTATTCTTTAACTAGCATTTACAATTCTGTTGACTTCTTGGATGATTTATTAGTTTAAAACTTTAAATGTCATTTAATTTATTATATTAAAAATAAAAATCATATTTTTATTTATTAGTTAACAAATTTCGAGGAAACTCAGTGCAGAATGGTCCATCAATGACCTAAGAAGTACAACTGTGGAATGAGAACGGCTTGTACCTAACAGCACTCTTTTGTTTTTATCATTAAATATCTCACTGTGCTTTCTACTCGTACTCGTACTGTGTTAATTAGCCCGCTTTAGTGGATGGATAGGCTGCTGCCTTTAGGGGCTGTTTGTTTCTGTGTTTTAAAAATATTTTTGACAAAATTTGAAAATTTTTTATTTTTTTATTAACTTCAAATTAATATGTTTTTAGTGTTTTTAAATCATTTTGATGTGCTGATGTCAAAAATGATTTTTAAAAAATAAAAAAACAACATTTACATGTATTTTGACACAAAAAGCTATTTAAAAAGCAACCGCAACCCACTGCCAAACACACCCTTACTCTACCGTACACCTAACTTATTGCCTGGACATCGCTGCCTATTTATCAACTTTCTTGGATACTGACCGACACGTGTGAAAGGGGCACTCGTCCGTCACTTTCTCAAGGGAATAGCAAAGTGGCATGTATGGTTGGCCGCCCGTACGGAGGAGGGGCTTATTATTCATTCATGTGCTCTTTTTTCTCTCAAGGGAACAGCAAAGTGGCATTGCATTTATGGTTGGACACCGTATTTCTGGGTTATAGTTGTTATTTTAAATATATTTTTTAAAAATATTTTTTAAAATAATATTTTTTATTTTTTAAATTACTTTTGACATTGATATATCAAAAAAATTTAAAAATATGAAAAAATTAATTCTATACAAAAACAATTTAAAATTTTTAAAAAATACGATTCCGATCACGTTGCCAAACACACATGAAAATCACAACCTCTCATGATTTCATGATGTAAACTAGATTATTCTGACCTGCTTGATTGTAGATCAAATCAAGTTTTTGTTTTGTTTTTTTAACGGAAATAACATGTTTATATTATGTATTGCTAATGCTTTTTAGGAGAATTGTTTTTTGTTAACCATGAAGGGAACTATACAATGTGACTTAGTCACCTTAATACGTCTAGAAATAATTTAGATGACCGATAAAAATATGATTTGATATAAAAATAAATATATAAAATAAGATTTAATTTATAAACATTAAGATGATAAACTATTAGATCAATTTAGATTAACCAGAGTTAATATATCAATCCGCATATTGAGTTATGAGACTCGATCATTTTTATGGGTCCACATATAATCAAGATGACCTGTAAAAATATAAAAATAACATTTAAGATGATATTTTTTTATATAAATATCAAGATGATAACATATTGGATCAATTTGGGTCAACCTGGGTTAACTTGTTAATCCGTATACTGAGTCATGAGACCATGATAACACCATAAAAAATATGTCAAAATAAATTTTGAAACTCAATTTTCAAAAAACACAATTATGAAAAAAGTCAATTAAAAAATAGAAAAAAAATAACATAAGTCAACTTAGATTAACTTGCCAAACCTGCAACCCGAGTTATGAGACTGAGATAATCCAATAAAAAACAAATTATGAAGTTCAATTTTCAATTAACTTAGTGTTGAGAGATAAAATTAAAAAAAATAATTAAAAAAACAAAAAAATAACTTAACTCAACTAGGGTTGCCAAACTCGTGACCTAAATCATGAGATGAAAATAACCTCATATAAAGAAAATAAAACAAATCACAAAGTCTAATTCCTAATCAATCCAATGTTATAGGATAAAATTAAAAAAAATTAATTAAAAAAAAGAAAAAAACAAATTAACCGAGTTAATCCATCAAATTCGCGTTCTAGATCATGAGCTTAAGATAACCTGATAAAAAAAATTGAAAAAAATATAAATTCTTATTCTTAGTTAATCTAATGTTAAAAATTTAAAATAAAATTGAAAAAGAAAATATAAATTAAAAAATATTATTTTAATAAATAATGTAATATGAGAAGAGGGCCCAATAAATTTTTCTTCTTTTATTTATTTATTTGTTAATTGCAAATAATATTACAGTAAGGGCAGACCTGCACTCAATCCAAAGACTATAATCTTTGCTGCAGACCGAGGAACTTTATGCAACATATGGGCCCTCACTGTCAGACCCACCAGAAATTTATTTCGGTGCAGGCTTAATAATTCTTGCAATTTTGTCGGGTGGAAAACAGTTTTTTTTTCCCTTTCTTTTTATATATATATATATATATATATATATATATATATATATATATATATATATATATATATATATATATATATATATAAATCCACATCTACACGCATTTTTTTTTTAAAAAACTGGAAATTTCCTCGACCATATGACTTACCATGGGGTTTTTAAGAACAAATGTAAAATATGTAAAACGCTTCACCTAGAGATGAGATGCATCGTCCTTCATTCTTTTATTTTTATTTTTAACGGCAGCCTCCAACCAAAGCAAATGCGAACGCATATTCTGAGGATTTGTGACTGTTTATTTTTTTTATTTTAAAATTATTTTTGAAAAAAAAATGAATTTTTTCTTCAAATTAATATTTTTTTAATGTTTTTAAATTATTTTGATGTGTTAATGTTAAAACTAAATTTTAAAAAATAAAAAATATATTATTTTAATATATTTCCGAATGAAATACACTAATATGCTTGTTAGATATAAAGACTACTATGTATCTATGGAAAGTCTGATATGCTTGTCAAATGACATATACATTGAACTAATCTGCATAAGAGTTTCATATAGAGAGATCACAAGTATCTATGGAAAGATTCACGCGACGGTTGTTACCCTTAATTAGAACAACACGTACCAGGAGGAAAACATAACATTTCATATATAAGATAACTTAGTGATATTAAGTTTAAGGATCACGTACACAAACATCACGTGAGCTTTTTATAGACACAAATAATCTCTTCATATGAAATTCTCATGCTAATTAGTTTGATGTACATGTCATCTAATAAACACATACATATTATTTCTATGTATCCCTTATATCCTAGCTTATAAGAACAACTGCTTTCTTTTATAAAGAAAATAATATAACATGTATAGTCTTAATAACTCTAATTAATATTCGATATAGATAGAGTATTATTGACTAGGAACTTTTAGAAACAATGTTTTGATACAATATGAATATCATAATTATAGTAATCTTATAATTTTCTTTACAAATCATTTTTATCCCAAGAGCTTTATATTTACTTTAGATTCACTAATCAAATATTAAACTCATTAATTAAATACGCTATTAATATTAAAGATTCACTAATCAAATATTAAACTCATTAATTAAATACGTTATTAATATTAAAGATAAATAAAACCTTTATTAAAATTAAATTTGTTTACATGAACAAAATTAATACCATGTGTAACCAACCAATTGACTATATGACATATACATTAACATAGAGGCCGGACACTTGGACGACTTTGGTTTGCGTCAATCTAGCCCTGAAGTAATTATTCAAAACTGAAAAGAATATCTGATATTTAGGTAATCTTTGTATAAATCCTAACAACTTTATATGTGACTCCTAAAAATATTAAATTTACTATTTTTATTGCGTATATGTTTTTTTGAGAAACCCAACAAGAACTCCGTTAAATTGTCTTAACTTCATTGTATTGTTAAATGGTACTTTGTTCATATGCATTCTGACAAAGTTTCCTTTAAAACAATATATTCTTAAGTTATTGACATCTGCATACATATCAACATTATAATTTTATTTTGTCCAATCATCTTGAACTTCATCCATTCACAACACAAGTCAAGAGTAGATATCCTCTACTCCATCAAATTATTCATCTCAATCCATATAACAAATACATTAAAACTCTATAGTAGATAACATTAACAATTATACATATAAAAAAACATTATAATTTATTTGCATGTATAATTAATTTAATATACAAGAGTAAATTAAATGTTGAATTACAATATAATAATAGAAAGCAAAAGTTAAGCTACTTCCATCACTAATAATAATCTTGTTTACATCACTAAAAGATCAATATCCTATTTCTATATTTAGTTGACTCAAATGAAATATTGACAAATCAATGAAAGATGGTTAAATTTTCCATTTTATAAGAAGAATTATTAAATGTTAGATATTTCAATTTCTATATCCCTAAAAAAGGAGTAAAATCTACTATATTTATTTATTCTCTTATATGCTGTTATAAGTTCAACAAACAATTTCTTTGCTATATATTAATATTCTTGTATTTTATTTAACTTGTATATAAAATTATAATAAAATTACCTCTTCCTTTTATTTGCTTGCGTCAGACGTTACATAATAAATTGAAATGTGTGAATTGTAATTCTATGCAAACATTGGTAAAACTTGAGTTATATCAACTATGTTTTTTAGAAAAATTATAAGTGTAAAATTTGTGTAGATAAGAAAATAACAAAAAAGACTTCATATCAAATAATTGATAAAAGTAGTGAATCTCTAAGTTTAATTTACTATGATATGGTGATTTAGAATTTATGCAAACTATAGATTGGAAAAAAAAGTATTACATTATTTCATAGATGATTATACAAGGTATTTTTATACCTATTTATTAAAATAAAAGTTGAAGCTTTTGAAATGTTTAAGCATTATAATAATAAAGTTCAGAATCAACTTAACAAAAAAAAATAAAGGCAATACAAAAAATGATAGATGTGGAGAATACAAGACACCTTTTAATTAATTTTATTCAAAAAATGGCATTATAGAACATACGAACCAAACTCTAAATGAAATGATGAATACCATATTGGTAAGTTTGAGAGCACCTTAAAACTTACAGAGGAAAAATTTTAGTTGCCAACTATATACTTAACAAAGTACAACATAAAAAGTTAGAAAAGACATCATATAAGTTTTAGAAAGGTAGAATATATTTCCATAAATACCTTAAAGTGTGGGGGTGGCTTGTGAAAGTGACAACTTTATCCTAAAAAGATCAATGTAGGACCCAAAATTATAGACCATGTATTTAATGGATATGCTTACATTAGTAATGCATATTGATTTATTTTACACAATTTAAGTATTAAAGATATTCATTTCAAAACAATAATAAAATAAAAGATTGCTACATTCTTTAAAGATGTATTTTCATTGAAGGAAACACAAGAAATTCATTCATTTAAAAGGATGCATAAATCTATCCCAAGTAGTCATCATCAATTAGAAGATGATGAAGTTGAACCATGAGGGATTAAGAGAGTGAAAACAATCAAAATATTCAATTTTGATTTTCTAATGTACTAGTTAAAAAAAACCTCGAATCTACATCGAGGCAATGTCCTATCTTGAAGTTTCCTATTGAAGCAGGCAATCGATAATGAAAATGAATCCATTATGTATAATTATATATGGAAACTAATGTATTTTTCACCTAGAAGTAGCCATTAGGTTATATGTGGATCTTCAAGAGTAAGATAAAAGCTAAAAGGACTATTAATAAATATAAAGCAAGACTTCTTATGAAAAGATTCAAACAACAAGTAGGTGTGCAATATTTTGATACATACTCACTTGTGTTAAAAATTAATTCAATACCGATATTAATAGCCTTTTCAACTATTAACAAGCTTGGAATACATCAAATAGATGTAAAAATAACTTTTTTAAATGATGACCTTGATGAACAGGAGGTCTATGTGGTATAATTGGAGGGGGCTTGTTATTAAAGAACAAGAAAATAAGATCTATAAGTTTGTCAAGTCATTATAAGGTTTGAAACAAATACCTAAAAAATAGCATTAAAAAATTAACAAGGTTATATTGTCAAATAAGTTTATAAACAACAAAGTTTATAAATGTGTTACACACACACACACACACACACAAAATAAAAGGTTATATCATTATGTTTTTAAGTGGATGACATGCTAATTTTGGATAGTAATAATTATATGAACAAATCTACTAAGAGAATGTTAACTAAAAGTTTGACATGAAAAACTTGGGTATTGCAGATGTCATTCTAGGAATAAAAAAATCTTAGGTTGTTTAATGGATTGTCATTGTCATAATCTCTTTTTGTTGATAAAATTCTGATAATTTTTTCAATATGACAATAGTAATGTTAAAACACCAATAAATATAAGTGTATATCTATCCAAAAAAAATAAAATAAATAAAGGTGAGAGAATACACCAATTGAAATATTATCAGATAATAGGGAGCTTATGTATGTTATGAAATGTACAAGACTAAATATTGCATACTCAGTTATCAAGTTTAGTAGATTTACTAGTAATCCAAGTATGAATAATTGAAAGTGATAAATAAGGAATTCAAATATTTGAGATATACCTTAGATTATAAGTTACACTGCACTAAATACTTGATGGTACTATAAGAGAATAATGATACAAATTGGATATCTGATACTAGGGATTCAAAATCCACTAGTGGATATGTCTTCACACTTAATGAAGCAGTTATATCTTGAAAGTCTTATAGGCAAACATTCATCACAAGATCTATGATAAAATCAAAGCTTATTGTTCTTGATAAAACTACAAGTTCTTGATAAAACTACAAAGAATGTCAAGTAGTTTTGAAATTTCTTAGAGGATATTCCATGTTGGCCGAAAATAATGCCATTAATTTATGCCTCTTGTGACTATCAATTAGCAATTGAGATTGTATAAAATAGTATAATGATAAGTCTAGATATATATATCATAAACATACTTGCTCTCGAAATGGAATATTTTTATTGACAATGTAAATTCAAATGGTTTTAAAGCATTTAAAGATGAAAGAGTTTCATTATGGTAAACCCTACCTAACTGACTGGAGATTTTAAGATCTAAGTTCAATGAAAAAATAAGTTATATAACATTCTTAATAGCACTAAAAAATAATTATTTTATGTCTATTTCTATGATGAAAAAGGTGTAAGTTGCAGTGTGATGGGGGCGGGTTGTGCTTTTAATAATTTCATATCTTGGTATACCAAGTGAAGTATAATAGAATACGTTTAATGAAAAAGAAATATGGTTGTTTATTTCAGAATTATAAAAGGCTAAATTCTCTAAAGCAGTCATAAAATCAGGAGTTGTTCTGAGCCCAAAACAAACATAACTGTGAGAGAAAAAAACTATATGAGTATTATTGTCTTGATTTATATAAAAGATTGAATAGTTTAAGACTTCATGTTCACTAATTAACTGAGTAAATCTGATAGTACTTCATTGGATGAGGTTCAAAGCTAAAAGCTTTCTATTTTGATATAGTGACCTACCAATTTGTTTTGTTTCTGCAATTCAATATGTATTCGTATATTGGTTAATCAATTTTCATTTATGCAGGAAACTTTTGAAGATGTTGGTTTTTAGACATGGTTTTTAGGTACATTTGAGATCTAATTAAAAGTGAAATCTATCTATTTTTTTTTGGTTCAAACGTTGTTAGAAAATGCTATCCAACATAAATACTATAACATGAAATATTAAAATAATTAAAATCAATTATGAGTGAATGAGAAATTGATTTAAAAAAACTTTTAATGGAGTTGGCAAATACTAAAATTCAACCATTAGACTTTGTCTCACATTGAAAAACTAGAAATTCTTCTCTTTCAAGGCTTATATATGTGTTTATATGACCTTTGTCCCCCCACTGAAAAAAGAGAAACTATTCTTCTCTTTAAAAGTCTATACATAAAGGCTTTTATTGGTTTATGAAATATCAACAAAAAAAAAAAATTCTTTCTGAATTATCATCCTCCACTTTTAATTTTTATATTTATTCTAGTTTTTCGTGTGAAAAAATGAGTAAGCTTTCTTAAGTACATCAATACTAAGAAATATAATTGTTAAATATATGAGGAAATTTGCATCTACCATTTTTTTGAAGTACAAATCATGCAACTCTCAAAATAATCAACTCTTTTTGTTATATTTTATAATATAAGCTTCAACAAGTAAGTGTGATTTAATTTAGTAATAATTTTAAGTATTTAATATCTTTTGTTGGCATGCTATTTTAATTTTTATATATTACTTTGTATTCTTAGATTTAATTATTAATCAACTTTAGTTAGATAAATTTAGTTTTATTCATCTTCTAAAAAATAGATTAAAGTTTATTTGATTTATAAACCCAACACTTTATTGCATTATTTACTGTTTACTTAGTGTATTACCTAGTTTTTCTAAGTTTTCTCTATTAAAAAATCTTTGTAGTTTATTTGATTTTTCTATTTAAAAACCTTAACTATTTTGCTAATATGTCTCTTAGTTATTTCTTTTGATCCATAGAGCTTTTTTAAAACCAAAATTTCTTAAAAAAAAACCCTTCCAACGGATGCGATTAAGATACTTGATAAACATCATTTAATTTTTAGAATTTATTTAAACATTTAAACTCATTACAATATAAAATAATAATTATTTAATGTATTTAATTAATATCATTATTTTTTATTTGAATATTTGATTTTTTTATATATATTTTTAACATAATTCGTTATAAATTCATCTAAACAATACTTAAACTAATACTTCAAGACACGTCTTAGCTTTTTCCCAACTTTTTATGACCTGTCGGCATTTTAAATGTTCATTGCTTCAAAGTTTATAAAGGAAAAAAAATAAAAAAATTCATGATTCCTGCAGCGCTGCCCTATAGGTCAACACTATACCACTACACGTGTATAATCAAAACTTATTTTTAACATAACAAATATGTAAGAATTGCTAATATTTTTTTATAGCAAAAAAATATTTTAAATTATGTAAGGATTATTTTAACTTGATTCTGTTAACTTTATTTAGTTTTAAAATAACTCGGATGACTAATAAAAAAATAATTTAATTTAAAATAAATATTTAAGATGCTAATTTTTATTTATTAATATTGAGATGGTAATATATTGAATTGAGTTGGGTCAACTTGGATTAACATGCCAATATGCATACTTATTCACATTTGGAATAAATCCAATGTTGAAAGATATAAATGATAAAAAAATTATCCAAGTCAACACAGGTTAACCTCCAGTAAAAAACAAATGAAAATAAATTATGAATCTGAATTTTTAATTAGCTTAGTGTTATAAAATCAAATTGAAAAAAATCAATTAAAAAACAAACATAAAAAACAACTTGAGTTAATTTACTACACGTGAAGTCATGAGACAAAAATAACCTCATATAAAACAAGCTCAAATAAATCACAAATCCCAATACCCAATCAATCTAATGTTGAAAGATAAAATTGAGAAAAAAAGTCAATTGAAAAAAGAAAAAAAATACTCGAGTCAATTGATTAACTTGTCAAATCTATAGTTCGAGTCATGAGATTAAGATAATCTCATAAAAAGTAAATTAAAATAATGATGAAGTCCGACCCCAATAAACTTAATGTTAAGGATGAAATTAAAATTAAAAAATTGATTAAAAAACACAAAAATAACTCCAGTTAATCTATCAAACTCATGACCTGGATCACGAGATAAGATAACCTCATGGAAAGCAAATCAAAACAAATTATAAGATCTATTTTCTAAATAACTCAATGTTAAAAAATAAAATTAAAAAATAAAAACCAATTTGAAAACAAGATAAAAAGCTCGAGTTAATCAAGTTAACTTATTAAACTTGTGATCTAGATTATGAAACTTAGATAATCTTGTAAAAAATAAATTAAAAAATTTATAAAGTTTAAACTTTCAATAAACCTAAAATTAAGAAATAAAATAAAATAAAAACTAAAAAAAGGAGACAAATCACCATCCCAATAAATAAGTGATTTGTGAGGAGGAATACATCAAAACCTCTCCTCTTTTTAGTGTTTTTTTTTTTTTTGTTAATTGTTAATTTGTTGGTGGGTTTCGCTCTTGCTAATCGCTACAATTAGAGATGAGAGAGGGTCTCCATTTCGAGATCGACAGCTCGGAAACAAGAACACAACTCATCAATTAAAGAATAAAATACGGGCAAAATAAAGAGCCCTTCGATAATGATAGAAGAGGGGTCTATACACATGCATAATTGCACGCTACGAGGCTCTTCCAATCCAACTGAACTCCCCCCATGTGCCAAACAAACCTTCAAGAGGCAGCTGTATTACCACTTAATAACACTATAATACATCACCTTAGCACAGACCAATCCTTCTAGCACCCCAAACTCCTTCCTCTTGCAATATTGCAATGAGAGCTGCTAATATATATATATGTTTTTTTTAGCTTCCCACATGGCATCCCTCAAACACCTAGCACCTAGCAGGAAACAGAGCACGAGACAGGTAAAATATTATCAGCTCTAGGTTGTAGATCTGCAGCATTTTCCAGGCGCTCCCATGTCAATCTCCGCTTCTCAGCTTCCACACTTGACAAAGAGTCTTGCTCCTCCAACTTACGTTGGCAGGCTAGCACTAGTTCTTCATCCATCTCACAGAACATCTTCCTAATATGCTGTGTCTGAATAAGTACTGATTGGTTCCAGTGATTCAGGGTGTTCTGCTCAAGAGCTGAGAAGACAAGGGGCACAATAACCTGACGGTTATGTTCAATAAGTTTAAGGATCCGTTCATTGTTCCATAGCAAGTGAGCTCGTTCAGCCACCTGGAAAGGTGAAAGTAAGCTCATTATTGTTCTCTGTACACAAATACATAGCATTTCTTAAGAACATCTTCACGGATTTGAAAATTCCTCATCGAGTATAGGATAGGACAATGGCTAATGTCCGAGAAAATGCCAATGACTAGTAATTCATCCCATTGCCGTAAGGAAAATAATCTATTACCAGTCAAAGTACAGAAAAATCGCAATGTTCCAAAACAGTGTTATTTTTATTCTTTGATGCAGCAATTTTTCTAGCTATCTCTGATTTAGCACCATTCCTTTTGCAATTTCCACATAAAAACACACAAAAAACAATGAATAATTACGGATATAATGCATGAATAGAAACTATAAAAAATCATTCACATTGTAAACTTGGAGGCATTTTCAATAAGCTGTTCAGGATAATGTTCTCCTTTATCCTGTTGAAACATGCAAGACTTGTTAAGTATCAACTACCAGGATAACCTGTCATTTATCTTCAAATTATTTATATAATGGAACTATTATCCCACTCTATCAGAGAGCCTGTCTTACCATTTTAGTAAAAGGCGCAAGTGGCAGAGCTTTAAAGATCTTTCTGATTACAGATACAATTATCCAACTGACACAGAAGCAAGAAGTGACAAGGCCAATGCAGAAACAATTCTTTGAAAACTCCTTTCATTGGATCAATCAAAGTACATGATATTGCATTAAGGAATTGAAAAACCACTAAATAGGAAATATAAATAGATTTGTAATAAACTACTCAAATAAATAGTAAAATTCTTTAGAAATAATACAAGCCATGAATAATTAACTAAATAATGAATGTTAATCCTACAATCCCTTCCTCATTTCCCATTGTGCTAAAGAGTGTGTACGTTTGAGTCCTTTTCAAGGCATAATATTGAGAATGTTCATTGAATGAACAATTTAATAAGGTCATCAGTTTGAAGATTTATCACCACAAAATTTGTACTTCTATGATGGGGTCTGGGCACAATGCCCATCAGTTGAATGGATTTCATAAGCTTCTTTACCTAAGCAAGTTATCAAGAATGCAGTTCTACACTATTGAGAATAGGAGGCTAAGAAACAAATAGTATCACATGAAAAATTTAACTGATCAGAGAAATATGGCATGGAAATTGAGTCAAAAGATTTAACAAACACGTCTCATTTAAAGAGGTCTTTACCTGATAATGAGAGCTATTGAGGCAGCATCTTATTCGCCGAAATAGTGGGACCATGATCTTTTGGAACTCATCCATACCAGTCATCTCTAATATTTCTTCTAGCTCACTTATAAACATCAATTCCTTCTGGCTGTTAGTCACAGGCCAATACTTCAACAGTCCCTTAATCACAGGACTAGTCAACCTTGGATCCTTTTCTATAAACTGTACAACACAATAAGTTAGTTGCTGGTGATAAATACCCACTGATTTTGGTTTGTGCAGAGGAATCAAAGCCCTCCAGAGAAAAATTTTGTGTTCCTCTTTCAATGGCAATGCAAACCCACTAATAACACTCCCAAAAATTTCCAACAGCTCAGCAATTCCATTATGACGTTCAGTTTCAAAGACAAAATGATAGATGATATTGCTAACTGCTTTTCGGATAAAAGGCCGGTGCACCATGAACTTTCCATAAATTCTATGTAGAATGGTTTTCAAACAGTCTCTTTCTCTTGGGTCCACAGAATCAAAAAGCTCAAGTAATCTCAAAATGAAAGCATGATCAACATGCTTCTTAGCAGCCTTGGCATCAACAGAACTAACAAACCTAAGGAGTAGATCATACACACTTTGCAAATGTGACCAAGCAGGATCAAACATTGGTTCTTCATCTTCTGTTTCCCCACCTGTGTTAACAGTACGATACTTGGGTGGAAAAACCCTAAACAGGTTATTTGCACACATCTTACAAATTGCAGCAATTGCGGGTTCAGTAAACTTAGCAGATCCGGATGAAACAAAATCAACAAGATCTATAAGCACTTGATGTTTAAGATCTTGCTGAACAGCATTTTTATCTGGATCACTGCAGTCAGAAACCTCGCAACAAAGGTTTAATTTACTGACAAAAAGGTTTTGCTTCTGCAGGTTTGAGACATCTTTGAAGGATAGATGGGGATCCACTGCCTCCATTCCAGCCATTATGCTTGCAGGAAATACTGCTGAAGATACCCGTTTAACAACATTCAACCGACTAGAAAAAGAATTCCCACCATTTGTAGGTGGGCCCGAGCAGGTAGAATCATTCCCACAATCAATCCCAGTAGAATCCAAAGGATCAGATTTGGGGAACTTGCGGGGAATTTTGCTAAGGATTTGCTTGAGCATGGCAGTAATACAACAATTTTCAGCACACGAAACCCTGGATTGCAGTTAAAAGCAATTTATTAGAATATAACAAAGATGAAGATAAAAAAAAGAGGGGAAAGAGCAAGGATCGGCTCTTTGCTTCTTAAATCAGCTAGGAAATAATCCACAAGCAGTAAATGATTATATGTGATAACAAGCCTTTAAACAAATACACCTCAAAATCTTAACACCTCCAAAACTATTATAAGTAATAAATTAATCTATAAAGAAAATTTTCATCACTTGAAATGCAACTAAAAATCCCTTAAAAAAGAAAATCCAGATCAAATTTGATACCAAAGAAGAAAAAAAAAACGTATAATTTTCATAACCACCAAATACAATCCAGTTTGATGGAGAAGTAAACTAAAATCAGGGATTATGCAGTATTTTTCCTATTATTTGGTATTTCTAAATTGGGTTACTACTGTTCTTAATTTTTACTGAAGTGTAAGGACTTTCTTAGGGTTGGTGAGCATTTTGTTGCTTTTATAGAAGGGAAAAGAGAGTAGGTGAGCCTATCCCCATTGTTATATTTCTCCAAGAACTACACTACGATTGATGCCAAAGACATTTTTATTTTTGTTGCAAAGGAGAGGAGAGGTTCAAACACGAGCTGTTTGGGAGAGGGCCACAACTCATCATTATGCCAACGACATTCCAAGTAGAAATTGAAATTGGAAATATTAACAATTCTGTTTTATTTGGAGAACAAAATTATAGGTGCATTATTGATAAGTTGCATACCTAACAAATTGAAAATATTCTGTGATACTATTTCGTTAGAAACATAGACCACATACACCATCTCCACTTGGCTCATCTTTTCCAAATATTTCGTATCCAGCTCTGTGAATTAACATAGAACCATAGATGATGAGATCCCTCCCACCACCATTACAACATTTCCCTATTCCTTACAATTAATATTTAGCTTCAGCATCAAAGCTGACAACCCCAAAATTGTCCCAGTCAACTGCATTAATTTATGAGCATACTTTTTTACAGTATCGTCACTCAGAAAGCCACTGCAAAAACCTAAGTAAGAAAAAAAAGAGAGTACACAGATCAACCCTGCTAACAATCATTTTGACACCAGAAACACTAATGGGGGAACTCACCAAACTAGTGATCACAACAAGGGACATTTACATAGCAAACATTCTATTAAAGAGAAACAAGAAACAAAGAAAGTAGCAAATCAGTCCACAGCAGAAAATCAGAGGATACATAAAGTCATAGATCTGGGAAAATTATGATAACAAGATAAGTGAATGATCAATGATCTACCCATAGCTCAGATCTTCATTATAACCCTTTTTTATATAAATAAAAAAAAAGAACTTTATATAACTACCATTAAATATAGTGTAGCATTTTCATATTCAACCAAAAGAATTTTGAGCTTTAGGCAGTAGAGAGAAAGAAAGAGAACCTGGAAATGAGCGAGACTTGGAGAGAGGAGAGATGTTTCAGTAAGCAGAGAAATGAAAATGTTGGTATAAGAGAGAGAGAGGGATTTACTATTAACAGCTTTTTTAAAGAGGGGAGAAAGCAAACTACTTTTTAGTGAATGGGGAGGAGAGAAATTTTTTTATTATGAGTCATTGAGATCTCCATGAATTATGAAAGAAAGAAAGAAGGGAGGAAAAGAAAAAACCTCCTCGATTGAAGAGAATAAGAGGAGTGGCATTTTCGGTGCTTTGCAAGTACCTGTGCGCCAGTCACAACCCCCACACAGTACTGCTAAATCTTTTCATTAATCTATCACTGCTACTGTGATCGTAGTTTAAGGAAAAAAGAGATATAAAAAGAAAAGAAAAGAAAACAAATGAATGTCCAGGCTCGGCTGGTGCGGGGTCCCACTGTTTGTCCCAATAATTTACAGAATATTAATCATGTAATATGGGACTACTATGTTTCCTGTCTTCTTTTCTTTTTGGAAATTTAGGAAATTCACTCACTACCTTAACCTGTTGAATTTTAACCTGGCACGTTCAATAGTCAGATGATGATGATGTCCGATTTTAATTTGTCATGTTCAATGGTCACGTGATTTTTGTCTTATGACGACATGCATGGAGATAGCATGTTTTTCTTTTCTTTTCTCATGGAGAGGGAGGGTCGAGGAGGACTTGAGTTTCATCTGGGTCGAGATTCAATCTGCCGATGGGCTCCAATTTCTTGTCTTTCTTGTTACCATATTTGTAAAATATGGTTGGAGTCACCATTGTTGTAAAACCTAATTTGAATGGGTGGAGGGATATTTTAAAAAAATTATTTTTGATATTAGCTCATTAAAATGATCAGAGAACACTAAAAAAAAATTAATTTGAAGTAAAGAAAAAATAAAAAATAATTTTTTTTCAAAAATGCTTTTGAAACGCAAAAACAAACAGGCCCTTAAACTCAATTGTTGTAAAACCTAATTTGAATTGGTGGAGGAATGTTTGTAAATGGGATAACAATTGTTTTTGCTTGAAAATATATTAAAATAATATTTTTTATTTTTTAAAAAATTATTTTTGACATTAGCTCATCAAAATGATCAGAGAACACTAAAAATATATATTAATTTGAAGTAAAGAAAAAATAAAAAATAATTTTTTTTTCAAAAACGCTTTTGAAACACAAAAACAAACAGGCCCTTAAACTCGAAGCCTAACTTTGACCGGGTTATTTAGTTGACTCGACAAAACTCATTCAAACCGGTCATATTTTTAGTGATCTTGTCAACCCTGGCCATGTCAACTATTTGAAATATGTTTGTTAATTTGAACTTTTCAGTCTTTAAATTGTTATTTATTTTTAAAATTAATAAAAAATTATGTTACAAGCGAGGTTAGAAGTTGTGTTGAGATTGAGACATGCTTAAATTCAGCATACTAAATCATTTTTAGTATAGTATATCATTGACTCACTTGATTGTTCTAATGACCTATGCATTTTTCCAATTAAGTTTTTGGATCATGTCTAACATTTATGCTTGTAACTTTCATCTATTTTTTTTACTTCCTAAAGTCTTTACCAGTTTGGACCGAGGTCTTATAGGCCTAAATCTTCCTTGCATTTATTTATGACCTTGTTTTACTTTGGCCTATTTGTTTATGCCCATGAGTCATAGCCTAAATAGTTAGAAACTAGATTTGTTACCTGCAGTCGCTATGAAATTAGAGAGCAATTGTGAAATGGTTAGGTTCTCGATAGAAGACATACTTGTCCCCTCTAATTCATTTGACCATTGAGCAAAGATGTGATGGCCTTATATTCGTAAGTGTTGTCAGCTCACTAGTGAGTGAGCCGGGCGACACTTCATGATTGTAGGCAGGTTACTTTTTTTTTATTAACAAGTGCCGCCTAATTTCATAATGAGCCAGGCAATCATAGTTATTAAACCCGGACCGGCTCGGCCGGTTGACCCGGGACTCGACTGACTCGAGACCCGGACCGGTCCGAGTTTGTTAAAAGACCGGCCGATGCAACAACCGGCAAAACTCGAGCGACCCGGGTGTACCTAGACGAGACTCGATGTTTTTTTTCCCTTTTCAAATGTGGTTTATGTCCTTCGACCTCCCTTCTTATTTTATCATCTTCTCTACAATGAGTTGTTGTTAGCAGCAGCAGAGAGGAAAAGAGAGTGAGGGATGCTGCCGTTGGAGGCTGGTCGAAAGAGAGAGAGCTGGGTCTCGGTTTAGCAGAGATGGGAGAAGCTGGAGACAACATTTGTCGGGCTGGTCTCCTGTGTTAGTGGGCGGCGGCTCTAGTTTGGCCAAGAGACGGAGGTGGCTGGGGAAGAAGAAGGAGGGGCTATTTGGTTTTGGCCAAAAGACCAGGGGGATGACTGAGAGAGGGATGAGGGAAGTTGTGGCCGGGCCTCTGTGGCAGCTACTTTGGCCAAGCAAAAAGGGAAGCTTTGGCTGGTTTTGGGAGATAAAATCTAAAGCCAAAGGGAGCAGCGGCTTGTTGTTTTATTTGGTAGAGATAGGGAAAAGTTTAGGGCTTTTTGTGTGCCTTTCCTTCAAAAAATTTGGTTGACCAGGAAATATATTAAATTGCAATGTGGGGCATTCCCTGTAGCTTCTAGAGCCATTTGGCTAGGAAATATGGAAACATGTTTTACTAGAAAAAGAAGGTAAATTACAAAGTTGTGGGAATATTAATTTTCTTAGGTGTTGAAGCTGTTATCAACAGCTTTTAAAAGAAAAAAAAAAGGAGTGAATTTCCGGGTTGATCCAGGTTAACCCATAAAACCTGGGACCCGGCCCCTTGGCCGGGTCAACCCCCGGATCGGATTTAAGAACTATGCAGGCAATACTTCATGATTGTGCATAGGTTACTTATTTTTAATAAGTGCTGCCTAATTTGTTGAAATGGACGACACAAAATAACTTTTGTACGAAATAAGAACTAGTTTGCGACTTTCTTAATTTTTTTAAAATAATCATTTGAAGCAACTTGCAAATTAGATCCTAAATTTTTAGATTATGCAAAAGGATAAGTCATGTGTGCAATTTTATTCCTAGAGTTATTTTATGCCAAAAATTTAAATGAATATTAGGCAAACAAGTATAATCTCAAATCTTCTTAAACAAAATTGGGTATCTATAGGATTTTTTATGGTATCCAATTAAACAAGCCTAATTATTTTAAACAATGGTTAAAATGTTTATAAGAGTCTAAACTTTATCGATTGAACAACCAACATTGGATTTTTTTAGGGTTTCCAACATTGGGATTCACTTTTTACAAGTAAATAATTTGATAATATTTTTGTTTAATTAAGTAAAAATAGGCCATATTGTAATGAATCAACTTCTTTTTTTTTAGCAACAACACGTACTAAAACTAGTTTTTGAAATCTCAATTAAAGAAAACAATTGTAACATACCTATAAGTGTTGCTCAATTCCATACGCAAAGATGAAGGGATTTCAACTTTGCTGAGTTCCAGACATGAAAAGGGAGGGATTACATGTAAACCCCTGATCTAAAATTTATTAAATTAGTGTTAAATGGTGGAAATTTTTTGTTAAAGAAGATAAATAATAAAATAAAATAAATATGCTATTAATGGGGATGAAGGTTTCCCGTGAGTTAGTTTAAATATATCAATGTTTTTAGTTATAGAAAAGTTTACGAAAGTACCAGTGGTCAAATAATACATATAAAATTATATAGGGGCAAGTAATAATGACATTGTCATAAATAAATCAAAGTTTATCCTTGATTTCTTTTCAAATGTTGCCAGCCTTGAATAAGGAAGAAAGAAAATTTTCTCATTTCCTTCAAAAATTCATGTTTGGTTCTTCTTATTAATGAGCTTGGTGGATGTTTTTGAGTAGTTTACTTGGAAAAAACTATTCAAGGTTTCTTGGGGAGAGAAAACAAGAAAGAGAATTGGGTTTTCTATTGAGAGGAAGCTTAGATTTTGAAGAGGAGGAGCAATAAGTGTGAAGAAATTATCAAGAACTCACCAAATTTAATTTAAATTTGGTTGGTAAGATGTTCTTTACCATCTATTTTCTTGTCCTAGTCGGTTTATTGTGAGAGGATGAAAAATCCCTAATTCCCAAATTCTAAGGTTTAGGACCTTGTTTGGGAATTGGGTATTTTGTGTTAAATTGATGAAATTGGGATAAGATGTGTAATAACTAGAATGAAAATATAAACAAATTTGAAAATAATTGAAGGGAAATTTTACACTAAGGATAACTATAGGATAGATTTTTGGAAAATAGAAAAATTGGTTTAAATGTAATGGGATTGTATATTTATTAAATGTACATGTATGAGTATTGTGTTTAAGAAAGATTTTGGGTTGAATATGTGAATTACATGTGGTATGTGTGTTTGGGGGGAACATTGTGGATTTGAAGTTTATATGTTTTTATGATGTTAAAGTTTATGAGTTAATGTGAAGGGTTTAGAATTGCTAATTAAAGTAGACTTCTTGATTAAATGGATGTTTGTTATATTGTGTGTGTGTTTTGATATTGAAGAAAAAATGTTTTATTTGTATGAGAAATCTCTAAATAGGATTGCATATTGGGTTTATGTTATTGGAAGAAATATGCTTAAAAATGTGTTGAGAAAGCTATAACAAATTAGAAATATTGTTTAAATTGGCTGAATAGTTAGTTTGTAAGTTTTTAAAAATTTATGAAATGAATCTAAATGTTTGGTTGTTACATGTTGTTTTCATGTTTTTACACGTTGACAAAAGATAATGAAAGAGACCATGTGACATTATGTGCATAATTGAATTTTGAGTACCTTCTTTGGAAAGAATTGGCATGTGAATTGAATTGATATGGTAGGACTAAATTATAAGCCATTAAATGTTTACATTTGGATTATCAATGTTTAGATTAAAAGATAGCAGATTGGGTTATCATGGTTGTGTTTATTTGTTAATATGGAAGTTCAGGAATCTAAATTGTTATGAATCCTTCATGTAAAGGAAAATACAAATGTGTTGTATCCTATAGATAAGTAAGAAATCTAATGTTGAAATATAGATTGTAGTTAAAGATAACTAAATCAGAATGGTGGAAATTTTGATATGTTGAAATTAAAAGAGGATGATTTTCACTAAATAATGTTAAATATGAAAAACAAATCTTGCTAACATGAATCTGAATTCATGTGATGTCGATAATGATATAAAGGAACCTCCTTTTGCATTAGGAGCTAGACCTTTAACAAGGGGTGTTTGATTGGTCGGAGGAGTAAGGTGTTTTTCACCTTCTTTATTTATTTAAAGAAGTGATTTTATTTCATTTTTGCACTTAAATTTTATGAGAATTGAACATGTGAGCATTCAATAAAAGTAACAAATGAGAAATCATTGGAATTGCACATGTGAATATAATAAGAGGTTTGTGAGTGTGAATCTAATAAGAGGAATGTGAACGTGAATTTGATGGAAAACAAATATGTGAATGGGAAAGAAGAATTTGAAAAATGAATAAAGTTAGTCATTTGGACGAGGAATAGAAAATTTAAGTAAAATAATCATTTGGACGATGACTATAAAATTTAAATAAAGCTAATCATTTGGATTAGGACTATAAAATTTAAATAAAGTCAAATGTTTAGACAGGGGCTATAAAATTTAAATTAAATTGGCCATGTGAGTGGGGCTAATGATTGAAAATGTGTTAAGTCAACTCATGAGCAAGGACCATTAATGTTTTTTTAAATGAGCCAGAAATGAGTTGGCTATATGAATGGGGGGCTATGGATTTTGGTAAAGTATTCACGTTAGCCACATGAGCGAGGGCTATTGGGTTGAAAAGTCAAGTCTATCCTATGTGTGGTGTTATTGATTGAATAAGAAAAAAACCAGTCACAAACGTGAGGGTTTGTATTAAAATAAATGATGCGATCCAAGCAACACCAAGAGACTCTTTAGAGGTCGCAATTGGTCCAATGACAAGATTTAGAGCTAAAATGTTCAAAGAGGCTTTCAATGGACTTATTCAGGAAGCATAAGATAAGATAGACTTCGAATGATATTAAATAATGAAGTACAAACCTTAATTAATTTAATTCATATTTAAGAAAGGCTTATAGGTGGGCATTCAAATATTACAAAAAGATTGGAATTTTTTTTTTTCAAATTTGTCAGTTGTGACCTTTCACTACCTTTTTGCTCATAACAAGTGTTATAGAAGGAATTTTAATGCAATTCTAGTTGATTTGGAAAGTAAACAACCACAACTTTCCAGTGATACATGACATTCCTTCTAGTTCATTAAGACGAGAGAGGACCATGCATTTGAAGTTGAGATTCAATTTTGTTAGCAGATTATAAAAACAACTTTAGTCTTATTAAAATTAGTTGGACTATTTTTTTATTTATATTTTAGTTATTATTAAGTCTTTTAGAGATATTAAGGCCTTTATTGAAATTTGGGTTCATTGAATTGTTATTATTTATAAGGTTTATCCATATTCATTAAGAATATTCTATTCGACTTAGAATTCTTTCTAGTATAAATATTCTTTTATAAATACTTTTTTAATAAAGACTATTTTTAATATATAAAAATCAACATTCTTGCTGTCTTTTGTGTAGCTGAGCAATTCCAATACTAAGTTATTGATTAAACTTACAAACTCTTTGAAGGATTGATAATCTTTGTTGTTATTTTATACTACTCGTTCGCGTCTCTTTATAGGCATGGGGTGGGAGTAATCAAAGTGTATAACTTTGATTCTCCAAGATATGTTCTTGTTAGGTCAAGTTGCAAACCATTCAAATATGATTTCAATGTATCTGAGAGGTGTCCATATCAATAAAGAAAGTGAATAGTTTGCTGAACTAGTCTATATGGTCGTTAAAGGGCCAAATTCTTTGTAGAGATTTGAAACACTTTTTAAAAACTTGCCCATATAGGACTCTTGAGAAATCATATGGATATAGATTACCAATTTAAAGCTAGTAACAGTCAATAACCGTGGACAAAGTCTATATACCTATACAGTTTAGAGCTAGTGCTAGTAGTGGTCAACTTTGAGTACAAGTGAAGAGGACTCATGTGAGGGTGTATAATTTAAATCAAGATGATATTAGGACCTCACCAAAAATGGTGGCAAATATGATAACACTTAATTCACATAAATTGTATGCCTTATTAGATCCAGGAGCATCATACTCTTTTATTTCATGTAGATTTGATGTAAGATAAATGTGCCCAAGAGTAAACTAAAATTAGGGCTAGTTGTTAGTACACCTCTAAAGGAAATTGTAGATATAAATGATGTGTATAAGGGGTGTGTCATGACGTGCACAACGTCGGATGACAAATCATGCTTCTTAGAATGAGAGGGGTTTTGGATATGTTTGAAAAATCATAAAGATATGTTTGAAAAATCATAAAAATATGATTTGAAGGGTTCAAAAAGCATCACCTAGTATTATGGTCATTAGAAAACTTAATGTTCTGCGAGAGTTTGGGTAAGGGGATTGATTGTGTAAGGGAAAGATGTATCACCTCCAGTGCACCTTACCTATGGTAAATTGGAATGTTGCTTGTTCAAAGTCATGTTTCTATTTGTTAGTTAGTCTAAAGTTTAAGAAAATTCCTCCTCAACAAAAAGGTTCTTTGCTCATCATGTTAAAACCTAACAATTCAAAAGTAAAAAAAAAAAAAGTTTGTCTAAGGTTTAAGAAAAATCTTCCTCAATAAAAGGATTCTTATCTCATTAGATTAAAACCTAACTATTCTAAAGCCTATTTTTTTTTTTAAAAAAAAGGTTTTTAATTTGAAATTTTAGTCAAATCCTAATGGATAATCGTAAACTTGTTATGATACCCATTAAAGATTTTTATTTTATTTTTTAAAGTATGATAAAATGCAATTTATATATTTTTTTATGAAATATGCATGAAAATTTTAGAATTTGATTGTATGCTCACAAAATAAAACATATTTTTATTTTTTTTTAAATGAGGAAAAACTTTTGGAATTTTTTGAAATTTTAGGAAAAAACAAGTATTTTTAATACTAGGCCAGTATATTACATTATAAGTCTACAACCCCGATATTAAGTGAAATGTCTGGACAAATATGCGAGGGGCCAACAAATTTTAAAATGGTCCCCGAGTTTTTTTAGAATTTTTAGAAATGATTTGAGGGTTTGTTTGGCAAAAGCACAAAAAATAAGAATATAAGCATTACTAGAAAATCAGTAGGGCATGTTTGCCAAACATGCCATTAACTAAAAGTCATAGACTTAAAAAATATCTTGAGGCCGTGTTTGATAAACACACCTTAAGGATAAAATATTGTAGTTTTTCTTTAATATAAATTGATTATGTCAAACATTGCTTTAATGAAAAATGGGCTCAGCCTTACCATGTAGACTAGGCTTTTTAACCCAAAGACCCAAACTCATAAACACGAACTAAAACCAATAAAGAAGAAAATGAAGATCAAAGGGGAAAAATGTTTGAATTTGCTCAAGAATGCTAAGAACTTACGAAGAAACCCAGAAACGAAGATTAAAAAATCTACTAGATGAAATCAAAATGAAGGCATTGAGACATGTTAAAACACTATTCAAACAAGAATCTAAGGCTGAATCATCACGATAATCAAGCAAATATCATGATTATTTGATTTTATGTAAAAAATAAAACAAAAGAAATAAAGATCAATCAATGTTTTTAAACCATAAAAAACTTAGATTATAGATCAATAGACATACACGTACATATAAGAAACATCAATCAATCAAAATGACTTAGAAAACAATGACCTAAGGTAAAGTTCAATGGATGAATGTCAACCCAGAAAAGTTAGAAAACCCATAAACCTAACAAAAGGTCTAAACCTAGAAAAATGCAATGAAACTCAGAAAAGCAACCGAAACCTAGCAACCTAAGCTTAATCATGCTTGCCATGAATTGCTGGAATCATCAAAACAATAAGAAACAAAGGATTAAAGGCAAAAACAACCAGTAACAACCACAATGACAACAAGCAGAAAAAGCTACGCTTTATGTGTTCCATTAATCATAAACATTGTCTTGAAGCTTAAAAAACATGTCATAAGTTCACCAATATACTAACTTAAAACAAACTAAACCACAACAATATCAAAACGTAAAATATTTGTCATAACTTCAAGCAAGATTAGCCTAACATCAAAGCATGCAAAAACAAAATTCTATACTAACATTTATCATTCCATATTCATATTCTAACACATCAAAACAAGGCAATAAAAAAACTTGAGCATATACAAGCTATATTCAAAGCATGTTGAAACTTTTCAAAACAATAATCATGGCCTTCAAAGTAATAAATGACTTCAAAGAATGCATAACTAACATCATAAATAGTAATTCAAAGACAAAAATGAAAAAGAAGGGCGGCGTGCTCATTAAACTCCACCCCTTCATCAAAGTTTGAAGGTTTACCCAACAATGATAAAGTTGATTCTTTTTATGAATTCTTTGCTTCTTTTTTCTTGATTTTCAGCTTCATTTCAATCTCAGATTGATCTAGATTCCCCTCCTTCCTTTTTAAACCACAATCTTTGTCACCTTTCTTTCTTTTCTATTCTACATATTCTATTGATTTCTATGTATCTTCTTTCTTTATTCCTCTATGATTTTTTCTATAATTTTTCTCAAATCCTTTTGGTGTGCTCAAGAACAACCTTTTATAAGCTAAACAAAACAAGAAATGGCAAAACCATGGTGGTTTTGCCAAGAGTTTGTTAGATAAGATTCTTACTCATTTTCTCCTCTAACCTCCCCTAGAAAGCTGCATTCTGGTTCTTTTTGTCTTTTTGTAAGCTCAAACTTGTCAAGAGAAAGTAGCCATGAGGTTTAAAAAATCATGATGGTTTTCTTCTTCAATCATGGCTAACCGAGTGAGTTATTTTAAAGAGATCTTTGCGACAAACTAGATGTAAATTTAAGATACGAGTAGCTAATCCTTGTAGAGGGAATGCATATCTACAATGAGAATCAAATCTCATTTGATTTGGAGGTCTAAAACTCCATATTAAATGTTTGCAAATTGAGTTCTCAGTAAACTTAAAACTACCAAATATAAGGGAAGCTGATCAAGGACAAGATGTTGTTGAGTTCATTGACCTAGAAGATGTATAAACATATGATAAGGATAGCTTATCCTTGTAAATGAGGTGTTTCTCAATCCATTAGTAGTGGTGGTTTGAGCCTCTAAGGTGGCTGGAAATGCCACGTTCATTCGCCTAAAGGTGGTAACCTGATTAACCTTTTCAGCTGAAAAAAATGACAAACAAAGACTAAACGACATGTCACTCGTTCTCTTCATTAAAGCCTAGAAATTAGGGTTTTCTAATTGGGATTTTGCAAACTTTAATTTGGTCCCTTTATTTCAATTCTGGCATATGCATCCTCAATTGAACTTGAGACTTCTTAAGTTTTGTAACCACACCCTTGAAAACTTTGATGTGACTCCTCTAATTTGAGCGCCTTTTTCAAATTGATCTATGATTTCTAATTTGTTTAATTTGACCTCTATCAACAATCAAACTTTCAATTTCTTTCAAATTGACCCCAATTTTGATTGATTTTAGTCCCTAGACTTGCCTTTTTGCAATGTAGTTCTTAGTTTTGAGATTCTTCAATTTGGCCCTTAATTGACCTTTGAACTTTATTTTTCTTTCAATTTCACCCATGATTTTATCCAATTAAAATTTTAAAAATTAAATCTTATTATCCAAAGTTCCAATCATATCAATTAAGCCCAAACTAAGCTTTTAAACTTATTTTCACCAACTAAGTCCTTAATAAATTAATTTAACCCATTAAAAGTCTATTAAGTCCTTGCACTTAATTAACTATTTTAATTTTGGCCTAAGTTAATTTACAAACTTAATTAAACATTTAATTAGACCTATGATTAAATCAAATCAGCCTATTAAAAATCTAATCAAGTCCCCAAACTTAATTTTTAAGCAAATTCATCAAATGTTTTAAGTTAACCTTAAATTTGCATTGTCTTTCACATTTAGGTCTTTCAATGGTGCAATTGAGTTTCTAAAAAAAGTCAAAAATCCAAATTGGTCCCTCTATCTCTCATCCAAGCTTGTTAATCATTCTTTAATTGTTCTTGCCAACCAAGTCGCTTGTCTTCTTGATTTTTTAAAATTTTTTTTCAACCTCTCTCTCTCTCTTTTATTTTTATTTAAAAGAAAAAGATAGCTTTTAGGGAACCCAAAGTTGAGTTATGACAATTGACCCGTTTGTACAATGCTTATGATAGAGTGTCTCATAAGATACTTTAGATAGCAACCTTGTAAGGAAGAAAAAGATAAAAAGATGTTAGGATAAAAAAACTTCAATAGGGACATGTGGATTTACCAAAACAAAAAAGTGGTTAATCCTTCTCAAAGTGATAGGATATTCAAAGATATATCCAAGCATGATAGATTTAACAAAATTTGCTAGAAATAAGGGCTTAAAAAGCGCATACAGAAGGTGATAGTGCCAAAAGCACTATTCAAAAAAGATAAGGGCTAAAAAGTGCACTATCCGAAATGCAAGGGCTAAAAAACACACTAAGAAACTAATAATGTCAAAAGTACTATTCAAAGGAGAAAGGGGCTAAAGAACGCACTATCTGAAAATCAAAAGCATAAAGGCGCACCCAGAAACTGATAGTGTCAAAAGCACTATTCAAATGAGATATGGGCTAAAAATACACTATTTGAAATACGAGGGCTTAAAGGCATATTTAGAAGAAAATAGTGACAAAAGCACTATGTAAAAGAAACAGGGCTTAAAGGCAAGCTATTTGGAAGGCGAGGGCACAAAGGCCCACTCAGAAGAAAATAGTGCCAAAAATGCAATGTAAAAAAGATAGGGATCAAAGACGTGCTATTTGTAAGGCAAGGGCTTAAAAGCACACTTAAAATGTGATAGTTTAAAAATGTTATCTAAAAGTAAGTGGCTTAAAAGCACACTCAAAAGGTGATAAAATGAAAGATATTGTTTAAAAATGAGTGGCTGAAAAATGCACTTGAAAAGTGATAAAAATAAAAGATGTTATCTATAAGCAAATGGCTTAAAAGCGCACTAAATAGGGTATGCTTCAAAGTTGCATTCATATAATCTCATGATCTCATATTTTGAAAATTTGACATCCTTTGCTCTTGTATCAATATAAATTAAACCTCTGATGGATTTTCTTTGATGGAAAAAGAATTTGAACCCATCAAGTATTATTTCATTGGACTACCTACAAGGATCAAAATGTGATGCTTTATGGATAATATGCATGAATTTTTACCTGAGAAACAAAGGTCCTCTTTCTTCATGGATTTTGTCTCTCAAAACTTTAATCTCTGCGACATGTTTTCATGACTTCTTCGTTTTGGTCTACTCAAACTACAATAGTAGATTTGATCTTTAGGAAAGAGATGCTTATTTTATGAGCTTCAATGATCTTTGTTTATCTCATTATCTGGGCATCTTTGTCTCATCGATTGTTAACTTTCAAGGCTCTCCTACTTATCACCGTAATCATATGGGTACCATTGCTAGGGTGTCATAACCTTCACTCAGTTTTCACCATACTTGCTATACAATAGCTTTCTTAGCTATATCTTGAGTTCTTAAAAGACATTGGAAGATTTAAACAACTTGCTTTCTATTTTTTATCTTCTTAGTAAAATAGTTGTGTAGCCAGTCTTGTTGGGTTTCTTGATTTGCCATTAGCTTGATCATGCACCCAAATACTTTATCTTGTTTTTTTTGCTTGGGTTTTCTTAAGGATGATGTTATGCAGAAGATGTTTGGTTCTTACAAAAGACCGATATCATAAAAAAAACCTTTGGAATTTCAAAGCTGTTTCCAAATGCAAAAACCATTTCGATGCAAGTTTAAAAGCAAATTTGTTTTGAAAAGAACTCAAACAATTCCCATGGACATGGTTTCATAAAGGTTGAATGTTTCAACTTAATAGTTTCAGAGAGAAAAAATCTTTGAAGTATTCATTTTACTTGTATGAATATTAAAGAATGGGAGAGCATTGTTTACTAACCCAAGTTGCTTGCTTTTGAGTAAAAATTACTTTATTAGTCATGTAATGTAGGCTTTGGCTTCTGGTTATGAAAGAAAAGGATATTTATAGGATCAAAAGGTGTTTAAAGGCTATTAAGACTAAGGATCATCATCGCTCATTCACGGGCTTTTATTTTTTTCTTTATTTTGGTTGATAACCTCTCAGACCTTAGGATTTATCTTGTAAAATGATCTTGGATTATTTGGCTTTGTTTTCTTCATTTGATTTGGAGCATCATCATCATCCTTATCATTTTTTTGCACTCGACATGCTCAGCCTCTTTGAATATTTGAATATCTTTATGCCTTCCAGTTTCTATTTGAGCACTTTTGATCTTTCCATTGATAATTGAGGATCATTTTGTATAACTCCAAGGTCAAATTACTTTGATAAGTCTTGTACTTACTTTCAGTATGGAGTGTGAGTAAAGTCAGGATTCTTTTGTAAGAATTTTTTTTTACTAGGCTTAACAAGGACTTGCAAAGGATATTTTTCAAGTATTGTGAAAGGATTATCAAAGATGGCCTTTCATCATCTCAAACACATGCATTTATGATTAGTAAGCTTTTTTCTCATCCATTTTGATTAGTTGGACGTAGTTTCCATCAAATTAAATTACGCATAATTATTCAGCCAACTAAAACTTAGTTTCAAAGTTACTATGAATGAGTTTTCGTTTATTTTTCAGGTTTCTAAGTGTTTGTTCACCTCAAGTAGGAGATCACTTGAATTCCCAAAACTCATTTGTTAAAAACAAACACCAATTTGGCCTCTTAATTTGTACTAAAAACTTTGATTTCCTAAAAAATTTTGATTGAATTTTGTTTTATCTTTTACAAAAACATGTTTTTTAGCTTATGAGATCATGTAAAAGGCTATTTATAATTTTGTAGAGTTTATAAAGAGGAAAATACTGAAAAGAATTTATGGCCAAACTTTTGATCCTTATTGATTTATTGACATAGTGCTTTATGCATAATACTTCTTTACAACATATGATCCTTTATAGTTTGACACCTATTTGCTCTGATCTTCTCTTAGGATTGGCAATATCTTGTTTAATATAAGGTCTTTTTTTTAATACCCTTGGTCTAACACTCTTGTTGTATGCCTTAACTATTATGCTCTAGTATAGTTGGTGGTGACAAATTGTTGCCAATCTTTTCTTACTGATTATATTCAGTTGCTCAAACATTAACTTCGTCCATTTTGATTATTCCAATTATGTATCCTTTAGAATCTTTACTGATGGAATCTTTACTTGTAAAGATATCACCGCCTTCATTCCATATCCAAGAATAATAGGTTGCACCCATAGAAGTTTTAACTATAGTGCGGTATGCATGGAATACTTATGAAAACATCTCATGCCAATCTTTATAGGTGACTACCATTTCTGGATGATCTTATTGAGATTCTTATTAGTTGTCTTGACAACACCATTCATCTTGGGTCTATAAGGAGAAGAATTAGAATGCTTAATTTTCTATTTGGTACAGAGTTTAACAATCAATTTCCTATTAAAATTTTAAACGTTATCAGTTATCAATTTTTTTGGCAAGCTATAATGACAAATAAAATCCTTCTCAATGAATTGTCTATATTAGAGGATAATAGTTCTTCAAATATAAACCATTGATCAATCGATAATACATCTTTCCATCATGATTTGCTAGATGATATGCACATCTGTTTTAGAACTTTAGCATTAACATATGAATGCTTCTAGTTAGGGGATTATTTTTTGTATTTTGGATTTTTATAGTCGATTAGAAGTATAACCTTCCATACCAAATCACTATTGAGAAATTCTTTGATCAAACATGTTTATTATATGTCTTTTGACTTTCCTTTTATATGTTAATAAGTGATCCAATTCATGGCGTTTTACCTTATCCAGTTCCTTTAACTCAAGTACCATAACTAGTTTATTTTTTGAATTGTTTATGTTATATTATGTACCCTTTCTAAGTGATTGTAATTTGAGCTTCATAGGTAATATGGAATCATGGCCATATGTTAGGGTAAATTATGAGGTTCCTAAAAAAGTCTTCTATAAAGTCCTATATGCCTATAATACTATTAATAAGGCATTATGACAAGCTTTAGGATTATTTCTAAACAATTTTTGTGTACTGTGAGTAAGAGTTTTGTTGGTCAATCTTGCTTGCTTATTGGTTTAGATATAGTCTTGAGTAGAATGGACTCTCTTGAATCCATACTCATGTGCGATTTTCTTATCATCATTCCTAGTAAATATTGATCCTTGGTAAGTAGTAATAGTTTATAGGAGTTTAAACCTGTGAATAATTATTTCCCAAATGAATTTGATCATTGTTTATTAATTAATCGATCGATAAAGAATAGCTTCAACCCATTTAGTGAAATAATCCATAATTACAAGAATGTAATTATGTCCCCTTAGTGAAGGTGGTTTTATTTTTCCAATATTTTCCATTACACATCTTCTAAATAGCCATGTTTTGACCATTGCATTTGATGGTACATACTAGATTGGGCCTAATTGATGGTATTATTAACACCCTTTTATAAAACTAATGATATATTTAGTTATAAAATGCCAATGAAAGCCATGGTTCATGATTAACTATCTTATCTTAATTCTAGATTGGTAGGCTCCATATATCCCCTCATGAACTTCAAACATGACCAACAAGGTTGTCTATAGTCCTAAGTATTTGAGTAAAATATTAGTCTTATATATTATGTATAATATATATTTGTTAGGAGTATATAATTGACCATTTTTATTTTGAAAGACCTTGAAACTTTTTCTAGGGGTCTTGTCAAATTTTATATTTTTCTCTCTCCAATACTTCTAAGAATCAACAACATTAGAATTGTTAAGACCTTCTACTTGTAATTGGCAGAAAGTATAAACAACAATCTCATTGTTATTGTCTTAAATATCATGGAATCTAGATTGCTTTATTTATCATGACAATCTATTTGGACAACAACTTTGATTGATCGATTGATAATCTTCATAGGGATAATGTCATGATTATTAAAGAAATTAAGATAAAAAAACCTTCTAATGTTGATGGCCATAGTTTGGTATAGAATTAGGATGAGATATTCATGCTTATATTCTCCAGATAACTATTTGATAATAAATAATGAATTTCCAATAATTATAATTGATTGTGCTCTTAACTCCAATAATTTTTTTAGGCCTATTATTAAGACCTTATATTTAACTTGATTATTTGTGCAAGGAAAATCAAGATAAAAGGACAAGGTCACTTTATGACCTACATGAGATATATGACCACCGTTGCGCTAGCTTTGTTCTTAGTTTTTTTTTTAATCTATCAAACCATAATTACTATAGAATAGGCTCTGCTATGATAATATTGATATATTGTTCCAATTCATGGTCAATGTGCAATGTATGGGTAATCAGCTAAGAAATCACCATAAGTTTTTTTATGGCATACAAAATTTTCCATTACAACCTTTTAAAAAGGATTTCAATAGCATATATTTAATTAAACTTATTTTACATATTACATCATAATTAATTGATAACATAAACTAACGTATCTTAAATCAAGTAAAAAACAAAAACAAACATAATTTCTCTATCAATGCATATCTTTCTTCAACCTTTATAAGCACATGATTAAGGTAATACACAATCTATTCATTCCTAAAGTCATTTTCTTATTCCAAAATGCTATAAATTGATCCTTCTACTCCTAAAACATATAGCTTTAATGGCTTTCCAAGCCTTGATTATGTCAATACTAAAAGTTTAACTAAATAAGTTTATATGTCTTCAAAAGAACATTATTGCTTTTTAGTCTATTGATACTCATTAGATCTTATTTGATTTCAACAACTTAGAAAAAGGTTTGATATTCCTATAATGTTTTAATGAACCTCATTATAAAATTATTCTTCCTATAGTTTAAGGGAATAAAATGTCTAAATACCTTGGTATAGGGAGATGATACATAACCATACACCTCTCTAAGAAAATAGGTTTTGGATATATTGGAAGATTTAGCACTTGATAGGATATCACCTACAAAACATCAATGTTGATCATATATCGATTTTTATCAAAGATAGTAAATAGCACAAACTTGCCTTGGTAGAAAGGTTAAAGATAGCTTCTATATCTAAATTATCCCCATCATAAGAGGTTATAATAGACCATGTCCTACTAAGGATACAAATAATATGGATATATATATATATATATATATATATATATATATATATATATATAAAAGATAGTGAAGAAGCTTATGAAAAACAACCAATCTAAACCTAAAACAACACCTCAATAAACATTTAAGGTAAGGATAATGATAAATCAACAACCATAACGACATAACAAAGTTATCCAATATATTAGGCTAACACCCAATAAGTTTGGACAAAGGAAATAAGCACCATAGCATTGGCCCAAGTCATTGTTTATTATGAAATAGGAGAAAAGAATGGCAATAACTCTATAAGGGGGGAAAGCAACAAGAGAATGCCATAAAGAAAGAGATAACACTAATAGTGCTCAAAGATAGAAAAACTGTGTCAACTTTAAACGAGCCCACAATGTGTGAAAAGGCTTTAATAGATGCTCTCATCCAAATATAAGAACAACTAGAAATAAATGACATGATTATCAAAGATGGTATGTTTTTGGACGATGGCATAAATATATTTCATAATGAAAATAAATAATAAAAAAGGAAAATAATCGAAGTTCTCAGTTATAATATAATAGCTAGATTAGAAGAATGCTCTAAAAGATAAGGCCATATAAACACATTTTGAAGTAGAAGTGAGTGATCATAAAGGATTTACATTCATAAACATAATGTTCATCCTACCATGTTTCTTGAAGCCAAACCTGCCTAATTGTCTAATTTGGATAGTGATTGTGAATACAATAGAAAATAAAAGGTAGAGATTATTGAATTCAACTAGTTAGAGGTAATGGTTGAACAATAGTCAGGACTTAAATTTCTTGAAGCAATAGTAGTTATAAGTCATTATTTAAGCCTCTTTACATCACAACAAATTTCAATAATGCACTAGTATAGAGAGTCCTAGTTGATAATGGTGTCTTACTCAACATTATAATCTTAATTGTGAATGCTAAGGTTAGTCATAACAAGGATGACATGATCTTATCAGAAATGGTTTATACCATATTCTATATAAGATATAAGAGACACTATGAGGGTTTTATAGATGGATCTAACTATTATGTCCAAAACCTCTAGTATAGATTTTTTTTTATGGTAGAATCAAAGACAAGTTACAACACCTTGCTAGAGCAGATTAGATATACACTAACATGTATGTTCCATCATTCTTATATCAAGATTTAATTTTTTGGTTACTAGATGGATCAACTAAAATAGTTAATGTAAATGATAAACCATTCATGGTTAATTTAGGGTTGATAGATCCATGGTTATACAATGACGATGCATGTCCAATCTAGTCAATGAACATGGATAATATAGGTCACCGTATTTTCTTCTTAGTAAAAAGATAGTACATATGGATGAATCACAACATATTTTGCTAGGCCAAATAACCAATAATTAAAAAGGAATGGTTAAAATTTTGAAATATATGATTAAACAAGTCATTACAACTTAGTTACATGTTTCAAGGCTTTTAATGAAACCCATATAAGTGTTGAGTGGTAAAATAAAATTTGTTTAATAAAATCAAATTAAGACTATCAATTGGTCTTGCTCAATATGATAAGTCTTCCTCTATCACCACCAAAGATGGAAGATGGATAGGCTAAAGTTTAGGAGATGTTAATTGAAATTGACTTAGGAACTAAAGATAAGTCTAGACCAATCTTTATAAATGCAAGTATACCAAAAAACTTTATATGGAATCGGGGTCATTGTTACACACTTATAAAGATTGTTTTGCTTAATATTATGATGAAATGCCTAGTTTAGATATAAGTTTGGTCAAACATTATTTACCAATCAAACCTGAGCTTAAGCCATATAAACAACCTGTATGATGAACGAATCTAAATGTGATTTTCATGTAAAGAAGAAAATAAAATAGCTCCTAAAGGATATATTTATTAGGCCAAAAAGATATGGTGATTAGATATCTAGCATAGTGCCACCATGACAAAAGAATATCAAATTGAGGGTATGCATAGATTTTAGAAATTTGAATCTTGTAACTTTAAAAGATGAATATCCAAAGTTCATGGTTAATATATCGATCGATTTAACATCTTGCAATAAAATACTGAACTTCATGGATGGCTACTCTAGCTATAACTATATCTTCATTATAAAAGAGGATATTTCCAAGATTGTTTTCAAATGTCTAAAATACTTAACTTCATTAGATGATCATGCAATTTTGGTTAAAGAACTTCTAGTGCAACATGACAAAAAGAAATGAACTTGATCTTATAGAATATGATCAATAATAATATAGAGGTTTATATTTATGATATCATGGTTAAGTCAGAATCAAAATCCATTCGCATAAATGAACTAAATGTTGTCTTTGAATGAATGATGATGCACAACCTAAAAATAACCCCTTTAAATGTGCCTTTAATGTGCAAGCATGTAATTTTCTATGATTTTTAAAGCATTAGTGGGACATAGAGATGATGGTGTGTTGTCACAGGCAACCAAATACAAACCTAGACTTCTAAAAATATATACATTAGTGCGAGTAAGGATCGTTCCCACAAAGAGTATCTAGCCTAGTTTTGTGCTACGTGAATAAAGATGGGGGGATCTGAGTATAACAAAAACAATTGTAAGAAAACAACTAAGACACAACTTAAATTAAAATATAAAAATCAATCAAAAGAATAAACTTTGGCCTAAGTCAACATCCACCATTAGGTCTTTTATAACTGATCATCAATGCAAATATATATATCAATTCATACTTTTAATATTCATTATTGAAACTATTTCTCTATCTCTCCTTAGTTACAGATAATTAGAAAACAAGCAATCTAATTAATCTTAACTACTAAACAACTCAAGATAAGCACTAAAAAATTAATCTAGTAGTAGCCTTAAGAATTAGAGAGATTGATGAAGCTAAACAATACAAGCATGTGTAGTTGCATTTAATTTAATCGACTATTCTTTTTAAGATTTATTAATTTTTAACGCAACAATTCATTTAACCCTTAGTTGCTTCACAAATTAGAGAAATCAAACAATATAGATTTGATATTTAACTTAGCAGTAGATTACAATAAACAATAAACTAATAGGCCTCATTGCAATTAAATAGAACAATTATAAATATAGGCACAAAAAACATTCAACATTTAAAGTATAAATTCAACAATGAAAACAAATTAGATCTCACAGTTTTATGATTTTGAGGCTTTCGCTTCCTTTTAGCAAATAAAAATTTAGTTACATAGTTCCATGATGAATACTCGAAGGAGAAAAACAAAACAGAGAAGAGGGAAGAGGAAAGTGAGAAGTCTAATCTAATCTCTTCCCTTTTTTTTACACCTTTTTCTCTCTCTTTAGAAGCCTATACAATCTCCTAAAATAGTCTCAATATTATCCTCCAATAATAACCATCAAATCTAAATAGTTAATGAAATTATTAAATAATAAAATAAAGTTCTAATATAACAAGGAAAGTGATGTCTTCAGCTAAAATTCGCACACCAAATCTGGAAGCTTCTGAAAATAAATCACTTCGTAATAGATTTGCATGACAAGGAATGTTGTAGCTTGTTGGCAGTACAAGTGCAACAATAATATTATGCCCCATTTTAACCTCAAAACAGTCAGTATCTCTCAAAAATCAAAACATGAAAGTTGTAGAGTTGTTTCTTAAGGTTCAATAGAAGTTTGAATAATTTCAATCGGAGCTCAAATGAGAGAGTTATGCCTAGATTACAAAGTTGTGTTAAAATTGTTCATAATTGCCCTATTAGCTTTGTTTTGCCCTTAACATCTCCACTTTCATCCTAAATTGAAATATAAAAATAATGAGTAAATTCAGGCTCCAAATAAGTATAAAAGATTAAACATTATGGAATAAAAATATGACATTTTGCGTTCTCATCATATGGATAAAAATAAACATTATGGAATAAAAATATAACATTTGGACAATGTCATTTTTTCAATCTCATTTCTAAATATAAGAGATGTTGGTGATTGTTAACAATTTCATCATCAAGTTTGGATGATTTCTACTATGACTAGTGCTTATTTCAATCATTTTTAGCTAGTCTTTTAAACCTAAATGTTTTAGTATGTAGTTGAGTTACTACTTGCTCAACTATGCCCCCTAAGTCTTCACCTTTTGGAAGAAACATGTCAAATGTATGAAACTTATACACTTCATTATAAGGCATATCATGAGCTTGTTGAACCAACCTTGTTGGATTCTTTATGGTTTATAATTTTTTTTCAATATTAGCATCCATGACTAACTTCACCTTTTATCATTGTTGATTAGTCCTTACCTTTTACTACTATTTCTTTTTAGGAAGTTTATCAAGCTTGGGAGTAGCCATAACTATAGTAAATTTAGAGAACATATTATCATCCATTTTCATTTTCATTTTCATTTTCATTTTCATGTCCAAAAAAAAAAAGCACATAGATTCTAGAGTCTTCTGAATTTGGTTCTAAAAGACTACACAATTATGAATGTCATATTTTTAAAAGTCATGTCACTTAAAGAACTTCTTCTCTTGAATTTTGTTGTCAATAAGGATAGTGTGATTTTGAAGAAGTTTAAATCCCCCTTTTTATATATCAACTAGTTAAAGCTTTCTTTAGCTTTTTTTTTATGTTAAAAGAAAACTTTTTTTTATTTTTCGACTACTTTGGTGGCCTTTGCATCTTTGATACCGGGGTTAGTAGTTTTTTTAGGCTTTCTTAATTATATAATCTCAAACTATCTTCAATGTTTTACTTCTATAATCAATATGAACTATTATTGGATATCCTCAAACTTCCTACAAAAGTCTGAATCAGTAAATAAGTATGCACTCACAACATTGTCTAGATAGCTAATAGGGTATGTCCACCTCAATGGCTTCTTTTCTACCATTTTCTCAAAATGAGTAACATCATTTATGAAAGTGTGGATTTATAAGTACTTGGTGTTTATGAATCTTTTCCTTATGTTCCACTATAGTTTTTTTAATAGTAACTTTATGAACTCTCACTTAGTTATAGCCATAATACATGTCCTAAATCACAGGGCATAATTTATGTACCCTTTCTTCGATCCTAGAATATTTTGGCTAAATCATGTAATATGACCTCTGAATCTATCCTATAAATGTCCATGGAAAGAAGTTTCCATCATTTCCTAAATGTTAATTGAGTTGAGTGGAAATGTGGATAACCAAAGAAAAATTGTTCTGGTTAATAATGAAAAAAAACTCAAATTTACAAAGAAGGTTGGATGCATCATTGTTGTATTGGTTAGTGAACTTGGTGATGTGTTCTCCTGTTGATTTTTATATTTCATAGATAATTGCTTGAAATCTATAATATTTATTCCTCTAGAGATTGCATGCAACCTATCAATCCAGTTATGTTATGGATGATGGTTAGTAGATCTTATTATTTGTCCAATTTTTACCCTCATCTTTCTTAAATGTTATGTTAGTTATACTTTATCTATCCCTTCCTTTTATTTTTGATCAATAATAGGTGGTTATTGTTAAAGGGATTGGGATTTTCTTATTGTAACACATCCTATATGGCATAGAGTTACCTAGTAGAAGCTTGTTGGAAGGAATATAAGTTTTATGAGGCCAAGTAATTGACTTGTGGTTTTTTGTAGACTTGTGGTTGTTAGTGGCTATCACACTCAAGTTGGAATATATTTATTATTGTATTTGTTAGACTAGGAAGTACCCTCTTATATAAGGTATATCATTCCAATCACCTTTATTAGAGTGTTTATGGTCATAGAACTCCTAAAGATATGCCTTTTAAGTGTATATGCTCATGGGTAACAAGACTTATTCTAATGCATCTCATTTTTATCTAAGCTAACTAATCAAATATAATATACATGGTTCAATTGACCACCACGATGTTGTTGTGGCAGATCATATCTTTTATGTTCTCATCTCCATCTAGAGAGCCCTTCAATTAGCACTAGAGAGATTTATAAACTGATAATAAGATGTTACTTAAAGTGCAATCATGAATGGTTGGATAGAGTTTTCCATAACTGGTTATGACCATCATATGATGTCATCAAATCCGTATATATGATATGTACATGGTTATGTGTAAAGAACTTATACATTAACATGTCTATTTGTTGTTGATGGTGATGGCCCTATTAGAATCAATAAAAATATGAGAGATTGCTAGGGAGACGCTAAGAGCATGTTAAGATGTAGTTCTATGTTGTAGGGGTGAATTAGACAATGAAGACTCATCTTTGAGCATGTGTGATACTAGTTGATCCACCAATATATGAGAAGATTATGGATTGTCATGCTTTTCATTATAAAAAACCTAACATTTCTCCTTTGCTTATACTAATTATTCATCTAATATGTCAACGACGACTTTACTTGTGTTTTACTTTAGAGGCATAGCTATTATCTTATGAATTAGTTGAATATTTGTCTTATAGAGCATACCAATATGCAAATCACTTTGATATTATTTTGAATAATATACTACCAATTAGCTCTTTTTCCTTATAAGGATTAAAAAAATACTACACAATAGGAACATAATCCTGAGAAAAGACAAGTAACAACCTCACAAAATCAAGCAGAGTGTGGGGATCTAAAACCTTGAACCTTAAGTAAAGGCTATCAACTCTATAACAACACCACATAGGGAAAATGACATGTTTATGAAGAATGAGAGAAATTTGTAAAGAAAAGCAATAGAAACCCTCTTGATGGATGAATAAATAAATTTTTTTATTGAAATTATATGTGTGGGGTTTGTCATCATTCATAATAACTATGTGGCCTTTTACATCCATGTTGGACATCAACAATAGTTGATCAATCAATAATTCTTATAGGGATGATCCCATAATGATATAAGGCCACTCTATATTCTAACATCTGTTAACCCAAGACATTGGTTTCTGTATTATTTTCTCTCACTGAAAAAATAAAAACAAGATTAGAAAACCTTTAAACAAGGTTTGTGGCCACTATATGATTTAAAGTTAAGGTAATATGTTCACACTTAAATTCACCAACTAAATGGTTGATAATAAGTAATGAATCTCTTATTACTGTAACTAATTTTTCTTCTAACTCTAGTTGTATTTAGAGACCTATGATTAAGGACTTATATATATATATATATATATATATCATAATTGTCAGTGCAAGAAAAAATAAGCCAAAAAGATAGGTCACTTTATGATCTATTAAGGATATTATCACCACCATACACGACATTGTTCTTTGTTTTCAACCCACATAACCATAATTGCCATGAAATAGGTTCTATATTGATGGTATTGTTGTTTTATTCTTTCTTATGGTCAATGTTTATTTACATATGATCAACTAAGAAATCAACCAAAGCTTAGCCTCTAACTACTTTTCATGGAATGTAATGTGGATTAAATTTAGATAGTGCTAATGTCCATTTACTATTATGACCTCTTAAAAAAGGTTTTGACAACATATATTTTATCAAATTTGTTTTACATATTACATAAACATTAATTGGTAACATATACCAGCATAGCTTAATATATGTGAAATACAAGGGCAAACATAGTTTTTCTATAAGTGTGTAACATTCTTCAACTTCTATAAGGATACAACTAGGATAATAGATAACTTGCTCATGCCTAAAGTTATTTTTTTATGTTGTCATGCTATCAATTGACACTACTGCTACTGAAATGTATAGCTTCAAGAATTTTCCAAGTTTTGGTAAGGTCAATAATAAAGATGATTTGGTAAGATAAGCCTTTATATTTATAAAAGCAGTTTGTTGGTTTTAATTCCATTAAAAATCATCAAATCTTTTTCCTTCCAACAACTCAGTAAAAGGGTTGATCTTTCTTGTAGTGTTTGAAATGAATTTTCTTAGTAAATTGACTTACCAATAAGCCTCTAAAATTCTTTCTTTTTTAGAGAAGTTCTTTCTTCCATGATTTCTAATGTTTTTTTTTATCCATCTTTATGCAATGTTAATGCACTCGGAAGCCCAAAATATTACCAACTTGCACTTCAAATGCATATATTAATGGGTTCATTTATAAATTTTACATTCTCATTCGTTCGAAGGTTGTCATAGCTCATTTAGGTGAGTGGATTTAAACTTTTTATTTTACATTGATATCATCAATATAAACCTCCATATTGTGATTGATTATTGTCTTTTGGTAAGTAGCACTAACATTCTTTAAACCAAATATTATTACCACTCATTCAAATATTCCTAGAACTACGACATTGAAAGCAGTTTTAAATATATCTTCTTTTACAATAAAGATCTAGTTATAGCTAGAATGACAATCTATAAAGTTGATCATTTCATTGTCAAATGTTGGATCGATCTACATATCAACCATTGATATTAGATATTCATTTTTAGGATCCGTATATTAAGATTAACAAAATCTATGTGAACTCATAATTTGCCATTCTTTTTCAATCTTGACATTATGTTAGATATCCATTTAACATATATTATTAGCTTAATAAATCCAATTTCTAGTAGTCGTTTGATTTTCTCTTTTATATGATCAATCATGTTTAGAATTATTCTTTGTGGAGGTTATTTGTATGGATTGAAAACAAGCTTGATTATGAATGGATGATTGATCAAACTTTTATTTAAACTAGGTATTTAATCCAAATCCCAAGAAAATTAGTCTTTATAAGTGCATCTAAGTGATATCATACCTTTTTGAAAATCTTTTGATAAATTTTCACTTATAAACATGAGTTTTGGCTTGTCTTGAGTCCTCAAATTAACTTCAATTGAAGGATCTTAAACTTGAGCTTGTCCATCATCCATATTTAATAGTGATGGAGGAAAACTTGTCATATCTAGCATGATAAATTGATTTTCTTGATCTAGTTCCACTGAACAAATTCTATTCTTGTTTCCAATACTTTTATAAGCTTCATCAAAATCCTCAAAACATGCTACCAATTTATGGTGACTTATTTATTCCAATGTTTCAAATCTTTTTTTTTATTTTATTATCTTTCAATTGCAAGTTATTTTGCCTAGCAATGTCTATTATTAGTCACCTTATATGTACTATCTTCTTACTTATTAAAAATTAGATTAGGTGTCTCATATTGTCCATGCTCATAAATTGAACTACGCTTCCATCATTGTTATACAACCATGTATCGGCAATCCTTAAATTGATCATAAGTGGTTTATCATCTACTTTAACTATCTTCATTAAACCATCTAGTAACCAAAAAAATATATTTTGATATAGGGATGATGATACACATATATAAGTGTGTATTCAAGCTTACCCAAGCAAGGCATTGTGACTTATCTTTGCTTGAACTATATATATAAAGCTACATTAGAGATCTTGAACTCAATTATTAAAATCGCCTACCACAGTTCTACAATGTCTCTTATTCCATCTTCAAAATATGAAATTGCCACTTCAAATAGGATTGTGTCAACTTTGTTTCAATCAATCTTACTTAATAAGGTTGGTGAAATAATATTAAGTGTTGTATCATTATCAACCAGGATCATCTGTATTGGTTATTATTGAAATTTGTTATGATGTATAAAGATCTCAAATAGCAACTCATACCCAATGTTGGCTTAGAAAATATAAGACCTAACTTTTGGTTGATTTCAATGATCTTTGACTTTTTCTTTGCACTGTCTTCACAGTCGCTATCCAGATAAGGTAGTTGGCCAAGCTTATATTTAAAAGAGTAAGGAAGAGCAAATACCATAATTATAGGTATGATTTCGTCATAGTCACTCATTTTTATGTTAGAAAGAGTTTTTAATCTATCATTTTCCTTGATTGTGTTTTATTCATCAAATTGTTAGATTCAGATTGAAAATTCAAGTTCTTTTTTCTTTTTTCCTTTTGTGTACTATCATCTAGAATGATATCAATGACTCATTCTAATAAATCATCATCTAATAAACCATTAACATGGATAATCATGTATTATTTTCTTTAAGTTATTCCTCAAATTGGACAAAAGCATCTATTAAAACTATTTTGCATATTGGTTTAAAGTTTGGACACTATTATTGTTCTTAGGCTTTGCCACTATTATTTTCTCTACAATACATAATAGTTCTTCTTTTATCAGGTTTGTTATTGGAGTTGCATTCTCTTTTTACTTCTATTGTCCAAATGATGCCATCTTTTTTTTTTCCTATTTCAAGACTGATAAAGATTTAGGTTAGGTTTCTACTACTCATTTCCTTTGCTTGAGCTCTATATTTATAGGCCTAGCATGATGGATAACTTTTTCATGTCGCATTTGTTGGTCCATCCCTAATCTTACATTGGCATTAGAACTAATTTTTATTTATTCAACATCTAGATGGTTGTTTTTCATAAAAACATTAACTATCTTTGTGGTAGTCTTCTTTACCTTTATAGATAATTTTTTAAAAAATTTTCTTCTTTGCAGCTCAGGGTCTAGTGCAACCTTTTGAGTGGATGAAGATGGTGTTGGGGTAGGAACCTTCTCCACTCTCATTATCAAATTCTTTGATTTGTGTGTGATTATGTCCTTAGCAAAAATCACTTATCAATCATTACTGTTGATTTGTATTGGACTATAAACAATCCTATTGAGTACTATATGTTAAATAATGATAAAAGAAATTTTTTTTGCTACATATAAGCACACCTTAATAAAATAAAGCATATAGGTATTGAGAGATCAAACATAAAGATTATCTTAGTTTGGCATTACCTGCATCCAATCCCCGAGCACAATTTAAGCCTTCCCAATCTACTATATGTTTGTACTTACATAGCTAAGGATTAAGCCTTTTACAATAGCTTATAATACAGGATCAAGAGATAAATTGAGTGATGATCCAATGCTACTTACATCATCTATTATTTAGTATTGATACGATGCCACTCATACATCCACATTGTTTAATTTTGTAACCCAATTGATTATGCTCACTTCAAGAGAGAATTAGACAAAGTTTAAAGAACAATAACATAAAATGCAAGAATATAATAAATAAATCTCTCAAGAGGGATGTGTATGATATACATGTGTTTTCATAACTTTTTTTCACTCTTTGTTGAACACTTTTGTTATTAAAATGCATAAAAATCATGGGTATTTATAGTGGTTTTTTTTAAAAAAAATCATTATCGCTTGTATAAAAGAATCCATTGCACAAAATCTTTCTAAAATGGACAAAATCTAAGAGTGAAAGAACAAAAATGATAACTGGTATTCGAAAAAGAATACCGGAATGTTCGGGCATTAAAAAAAATAGGAATGTTGAATTTAATGAATACCCATGTGAAAATATTAGAATTTCTATGGTATTCAGAAGAGAATATCAGATTGAATTGGCTTTTAAAATTGAGAATGTCGGATTTAACAAGTATATGTAGGAGGATATTGATATTTCTATGGTATTTGGCATGGAATACTGAATTGAATTGGTTTTCAAAATTAGAAATGTCAGATTTAACAAATATCTATGAGAGGATACTAATATTTCTATGGTGTTTGGAAGGGAATACTGGATTGATTTGACTTTTGAAAAAGAGAATGTCATATTTAAAAGTATCTATGAGAGGATACTGATATTTCTATGGTATTTAAAAGAGAATATCAAATTGATTTGGCTTTCAAAAAGAAAAATGTCAGATTTAAAAATATCTATGTGAGATACTAGAATTTATGATATATCCAAAAATAAAAATAGAATTGATTGGTTTTCAATATAAAAATGCCGAATTAATGAGTATCCATGCAAGGATACATAATTTATTGGTTGAGAGGGAAACACCTAACTTGTAGAATTTTAGTCAAAACATTATGATTGATAAATACTTGGTTAGGATCGTTATACTAAGAAATGGAGTATTTGGAAAGAATTATTAATGTTTTGGCAATGAGATATAATTATTGGATTTAAATTGATCATTGAATGGATACCTGATAATTTTAGTTAGAATTGTAGGAATGATTGTTCCTTTTAAAAAGAAATTAATAATAATAAATAAATAAATAAATAAACTATGTGCTGAAAATTATATACTTTGTAAAATTTCATGTTCATCTCAGACCCGTAGGATTAATATCTTGGTGCACTCAAATCTTTTATGCATGTATTTTGTTGTAGATAGTTTTGTTTAGTAATGATATAATGAGAAGACTTATAAAATTAACTTAGTTTAATATTTTTTTTATTTGATGTCTAGGGTATGTAGTAATTGATTAGGATGATGAAGTATTATTAGCATAAATACATACATTTTGAAACCTTATATTAAAAAAAGACTTGTCTATGAAACAATATAATTATATAATATTGATCTTGTATGTTATAATTGTCTAGTAAAATAAATAAGAATATATTTGAATTGATATTAAAGAATGAAATGAATTAAAAATATAGAAAGTTGAACGAATAAATTTCTAGATGTATGTATGGATGATATGGAAGAATCTAAAATGTTTAGATGATTGCGTATATATGTATATAATTTTGACCATCCATGTGTGATTAAATTGATTTTGACAATTGAAATGTTTAAAATTAAAAAAAAATCTGTTAAAATTTCGGTAAAAATTTAATATATATTATGAGATGATAAAAAAAAAATAATGTCATTTATTATCCTTAAGATTAGTTTATGTCCAAAAAAAGTTGGTACATTATTGGAGATTTTCCAATTTTATATTCCATTAATGATACGTAAATAATCATATACAATTTTTCAAATTTATTACAATATATAAAAAATATTGATCCTTAATCGTTTTCTCTCTATCGCTTGATTTAAAGTTTTATATTACATTTTTCATCAATCTTTTTATTATTTAAAATTTTTCCTTTTAATTATGTAAACCCTTTCAAATAATATTTAGAGTTCAATATTAAACCTATACTTTGATTATAAAATAAAACTCTAAATCCATTCAGCAGTGATAAATTAAGAAATAGGTTTGAATAGGTTTTATTGATAAATTAAGTTTTTATATCATGCTCTGATTAAAACAATATTAGATTTAAATTAAAAAATATTACTTGAGTAATTTATTGGGTATAAGTTTTGTTTTCTCTATAAGTATTTAATACTTATCAATATAATGTGCCTTTTAGATATTTTCTTTGGATTGATATTTTTCATTTTTAGGTTTGTTTTCAATTTAATTTATTCCTAATTATTAATAATTTTAAAAAATATGAAAAATTAATTCTATATATTTTTTAGTTTACAAATTACACGCACCATTAAAATTACGTTATGATTTTATTTTAAAATCTTAAGATAGTTTTTTAAAAAATCCTAAAACGAAGCAAAAGGGAAATCATTTTAATGGAATTTATCAATAATTTATCAATATTTTTAGTTTACAAATTAATTCGTTTAGTATTTTTTTTTTTTTTTAGACTTAATGGAATTTTTGGCATATATGAGTGGCAAAAGGGAAATCATTTTAATGTTTTATCAATATTTTATTCATAGTTGATGCAATACTTGGATAAGTTATTAAATACAAATGCATTTGCCTTCACTATTTCATATTTATCAATATAATGTGCTTTCCAGTGCTTTTTAATATGAAAATCACTACTATCCAAAAATACATTTTAATCAACTCATTTTTATTGTAAATTATCTAAAATACTAAACAAATTGTACAAACTGTTTCATGTCAAGGCATTGAGCATATTTGCTAGTCGGTACTAAGACTATAAGACTTTTGTTATTATTAAAAAATAAAGATTGTTAATCCATTTAATAGTACCGTTTGTTCCACGTAAAACATTTTACGAATAAAAAATATTTTTTAATGTTTGACTTGTAAAATAATTTTATGTATAAATATTTTTCAATAATTATTGTGAAGAAAAGGATGGTAGTGAGATGATGGTGATAGTAATATAGCGAAGATTGTGATGATCGTAAAAGAAAAGATGGTAAAATGATGACGGTGATGGTAAAAGAGGTGGTCGTGACGGTGGTGACACGGTTGTTGTAGTAGTGACATAATGATAATGGCGATGGTAATGGAGAAGATGGTCATGGTGATGAGATGAAAATGATGATCAAAATAATTGGATGATATTGTAAGCAGATGGATTACTATTCATAAAATATTTTATGGAACTTTATGAGCTGAAAATATTTTTCATCAAATAAATCAAGTTTGAAAATTGACTGTAAAATATTTTATATTAATTAATTTTCTTGTAAAATATTTTACAGCAAAAAAACATTAAAAAAATATTTTTTAGAAAATATTATAAAGAAAATAAACATGAAAAAATTTAAAAATTATTTTTCTGGACAATATTTTACACGAAATAAACAGACTCTAATAATAAGGCTATTTTATTCAAGAAAATAAGTATTTTACTTTCCTTAGCCAAGGGAATGTGATTCCACTTGTTTTAATCAAATGACTTCTTTATCAAACAAAAATCAAATTTCCATAGCATCTGCGATGTTTTGGTGAGGGGAATCGGAGATTCTTCCATACCAAGCACACCTTCAATTCCATCTCGCGGGATTTGTATCTTTTCCAAACCCGATTTAAATTTATTATTATTATTTAACAAAAGTTGAGCATAGTTTTCAACACAGTTGTCGAGCACATATGTGACCTAACTTATCTTAGATCTCGAGTCTTCGGGTTGTTAGTCAACCATTAACTTTTATAGTAGAGACTAGATATATAGAATGAGTTCCATCGTGAGCTAGGTTATTTTTTTAATATAAAAAAATATTCTAGTAATGCTAGTATTTTTAAAGAAGTAAGAAAAATTTAATATTCAAATTATTAACTTAATTGGATTTAATAATCCCAATAAATTTAACAAAGATATTGATAGTAAATAAAGCAAGGGGTAATTAACCATTAAAAATAAGATGTCAATATCATATTCCAAAGGAGATAAAAGAAAAGTTCATTGGATACTCATCATGTTTTGTCGTCAACACCGCTTTACCACCAGAAATAGTTCACTGAGATGGTTCTAACACCATTATAAGAGTCTCTATGATGACATTAAAAGAGGTCACTCACGTTGTCAAAGCAACCCAAACAAACTATTGTGAAACGAGCATCCAATAAGATATTTAATCAATTACTTTATTTTAATTCAAAAATAAATTTTATTTTAAAATTTGTTTTTTTTAAAAAAAGGCAAATAAAAAGACCTGAGATAACCTAGTTATTCTCATAATTAGTGAATAATTCTATTAAATGCAAATAAAAAAATAATGAAACTCAATCTTCAATCGAATAAATGTTGAGGGATGATACCAAAAAAATATGAACTTAAAAAAATAGGGATCAAAACAAGCAAATTTGAGTGAATCTCCTAAATCTAAATTAGTCTTTCAAACTCACAACTTATGAAATCTAGACCCAAAGTCAATTAAGAAGCTAGATTCCCAATAAATTTAATGTTTAAGTATGAAATCGGAAAAAAAAAAAATATCAATATAAAAAAATTCCAAGAAAAAAAACTATTAAAAGAATAAGGATCAAATCTGGAATGAAAACATTTGAAAGGAGGATGAAATCACAAAAAAAATCAATTTTAAAAATAATCCTAAATGAAAAAAAAAATGTAATCAAAATAATTGAGACAAAATTTGACCATTGATAAAATTGAAAAAGATTTTCAATTTCACAAATCATTTTAAATAAAATAAATAATAATTAAAAGAACAGGGGTCAAATGCAAAGAAAAAAAATAAATCAAAGGGCTAATTTAAAAATCTAAAGGGTCAGACGTGAAAATCAAGTATAAGAGAGAGAAGAAGGAAAAGAAAGAGCCAACAAAGCCGCTCCGGCCACACATGTCGCCCAAGTATGGGGGGACACTGTGGCGAATTAAACATTGTCATAGAAGGCAGATCTCGGTGATCAGACAGCAAATCACATGTTGCCCATATACTGACGCGTGTACATCGTGCACCATCTTTCTTTTTTAATAATACACTATATTTATTGAAGTACTAAATTGCCCATAACCAACTTGATTGTAACAAAAACTTTTGCCTTTAAAGGCACTCATGTCATTTTTTTATTTTTTATAAAGGAAATGGCTTAAAAGCTCCTTGCAAATTGTTTATTTTTTTTTCTTCTAAGAGCAATTATGTTATTTTATTGTGCTAAAAAAAAGTGGAGATACCATTATAATCTTGATCAATTTTATAATAATAAATAGATCCCGTAAAAAATATTATTTTTCCCTCAAAGGCACAATTCATTTGGTTTTTATTTTGGAGAGCAAAGATGTAATTGCACCTTTTCAACCTACAATGTTATGGCATTTAGCTTCTTCTTTAAAAAAAAATTAATTAATTCCAAATAATGCAAATTTTAAATTTTATAATCAACACCTATTCATTCATTAAGTAGAACCACTAGTTACCAAGAGTTTATATAAAATACTAGGTGGTTTTAACTACAAGATTTTTCTATATAGTTTGCCACCATATTAATTATAAATCTAAGACTTATGGAGAATTCATTATGTAAAATGCATTGTGGATCTCCTCACATGGCATTGTGGATCTCCTCACAATGTCTTTTTTTAAAAAAAATTTGGCTGTTATTGAATTTAATTATAAGTTAATTTGTTGGGGAAGTGTGAGATTGAAAGACATGGGACCAAAGTAAAAAAAAAACACATATAGAATAAGTAGCTTTAAAAAGTTTGGGCGAAGTGTTTATTGTAGTCCCTATACTTTTCAAATTATAAATATTAGGTCATTTCAGTTTCTAACATTTAAAGGCAAAATAAAATTTAGTCTATAAAAAAATATTTTCCAAATTTTTTAGGTCCTAGTTGAGAGAGGTAAGAGAAAGTCACTAGAATTTAGCACTAAAGAGAAAATATTTGTCAGTATTGATTCCGGCAACAACAATGGTCAAAATTAGTGTCAAATTGTTGCATTTGATGAGGAGAGTTCATATTAGATGTTTTTTTTTTTTTTTTACCTTGAAATTTCCTAGAAAAACATATATAAGCTTGGTAAGATTTTTTATTTTGGCTTTTTGGGTGATTTTTTGGGTTTGTTAGACCATGAATGGGTTTGTCAAGTTGCCTTAGATGTTTTCTATGTGTTTTACATAAAAAAACAATAGGTTGAAGGTTTAGTTTTTGAATTGAAAAAACTTCTACCCTGTTTTTCTGGCCATCATAATGGCTGAAAACTGGGCAATATTAGACATGTCTTCTAACTTATTTTTTTAAAAAAAAAATTGGATTTGTTAGCATTCATCAGCAAAAGACTACAAGGTATGGTTTCTAGTGGCTTGAAAACTCTTATTCGTTTACAGTACAATTCCTTTGGCCTCAATTAGTTTTAACATCTCATTAGTCAAAACATCAATAACTCAAGTTACATGCAGGCATAAGATAGAGATTTGAAAACAATAAGTAATAATCTTAGATAGGGGGGGGCAGTAATTTATAAAAATGAATAAACAAATCTAGGTTTGCAAGCGAGGAATAAAATTTAATTTAACAGAACTATACGAGCGGACCAGTCAATTAATCAAACTAATCAATTGGAAATTGCAGCTTTGGTGTTTGAATGAAGCAAGATTTGGATTTCTATTTTGGGTTGTTCTTGTTCTTCTTTTTCTATAGTTATGGAGATATCAATGACAAATGAATGAGAAGAAAGAAACTTTGCAATGGTCATTTTTATGGGATGTGCGATAGTAATAGTGATTGTACTGTTTGAATTGTTGCAATTAGGATGAATTGAATTAGAAATGAATACGAACCGAAATGAATGAGAGGAGGAAGAGAAGAGGATGCTTTGGTAATTTTTCAATGTTTTTTGCAAATCCAGGAAGTTCAACATTTGGTCTAATATGCAAAAACAATAAAAATAGGTGTTCCATAAATGAGGTGCAACCTCATGTAAGTGGTGGGGCTTATCATTTATATACACATTTGATACTCATAACCAAACACCAAATATATTGCATTAAGAGAAAACACAAACATTGCCTCAAATACAAATGCACTCAACGGAGCCATTATGGTTCCTGCACATGACACAAATACTCACATGGATTTTCTCCAACAATAAATATATTTATTTTTATATTTTAAAAGTATTTTAAAAAAAGTAATTTTTTTAAATAATTTTTTTATTTTCATATTTTTTTAATGTACTAATATAAAAAGTAAATTTTAAAAAATAAAAAATATATATTATTTTAATAAATTTTAAATAAAAAATATTTTAAAAAATAAAATCAAATAGTTTCATAAAATCGTTGGAATATATACAATGTACAATTGGTAAGTTTGTAGCCGTACATTCAATTGCTAGTTTATTGATATAACTCCATCAGATGTACCCAAAATTTACGTGGAGAACAATGGTGCCTCACAATGGCCCTTGTGCAATTGATACCCAAACAGAAAAGAGGCCTCCTAGCTCCCGGACAAGAAACAGAGTCCACTCCTCTGTTCGTGACCATCCTAGAGGACTTGGACAGAGTCCTGACCCACTCCGACTATGCTCATGAACCAAAGTACACTCCACGACCTTTGAGTCAAATACTATACGCTTTAAATCTAAACACGTTTCTAGAACACATAGCAGGCTAAAAAAAAATTATATGCAAATTAAAAAGTTTATACTATTTAGTTAAATAAATTAAAAATTATTTATGTTAATAAATAAAAAAAAGTTATTAATAATAACTGCATACATAACTGAAAATTAACAGACAGATTTAGATTAAAATATTTGATCTCGCAACACATGATATTTATATGGTTGTGTTCAATGATTTTGTTTATTAAAATTATTTTTTTATTTAATCAAATGATAGTAGAAACATACACTCGCGTGCAATTGATTGAATAAAATCAAAGGGAAAAAAAATTATGCATGGTTGCACTTATTAGAAATATTATTCAAAAAAATATATTTTTATTTTTGAAAATAAGATTCATTTATATAAAAAAAAAATTAGAAAAAAATAAGGTTAGGTGTTGCTAGTCCTTGTTAGCTAGGCACTACTAGGCCTAACAAGTTAGGCCAGCATGCATGTCCCATTTGAAAAGAGCTTGCACGTGTCGATCCTTATTTTTTTAGAATACCTCCAAGGCCGGATGATTAGGAAGGCAAACCAAAAAAGATTACAAAACTTAATTCCAAAATAACTCAATATTGAAGGACGAAACGTAACAAATACTATATTAAAAAAAAACAATTTTAAAAAACCCTCAAGCCAACTCAGACTAATCCATCAAACTCATAGTCTAAGTGATGAGACTATTATAAACGAATAGAAAGGAAATTGAACAAAATCACAAAGCCCAATATCAAAAAAAACTCCAACCTTAAAGGATGGAGCTGGAAAAAAAATAATATTTTACAATCAATCTAATATTGAATGATGAAATTGAAAGAAAAAAAACTACCAATTTAAAAACTTTACCAAAGTAAATTCAATAAATAACAACAAATAAAAATAACCGAGATAACCCGGGTTATTTTCAAAATTAGTGAAGAATTATATAGAAAGAAAATAAATAAAAAGAACGGAGCTCAATATTTGATTAAATAAATGCTAAAGTATGAAAAAAAAAATAAAGCAAACCAGGTGAACCTTCTAAACCCTGGTTAATCTATAAGACTCACAACTCGTGAAATCTTAAATTGCATATCAATCAAGAATATCAATTCTTAATGAATTTAATATTGATGGATGAAATCAGAAAAAAAAATCAATTTAAAAAAGTAAAAAACAAATTAACAATTAAAAGAATATGGATTAAATTTGATAGAGAAAAAAAACTTAAAGGGGATGAAAATATATATAAAAAATCAATTTAAAGAATCATCTCAAATAAAACAAATAACAATCAAAAGAATGAGATCAAATTTGAAATATAAAAAAAATTAAAAGGGGTAAAGTTGAAAAATAATTTGAATTTCATTAATTATTTCAAATAAAATAAATAATAATAATAAAAAGAACATAAATAAAATCTGAAGGAATAACAAATTGAAAGGATAGTTTGAAATTTCTAAAGGGAAAAAAAAAAAGAAAAGATTGTCAATGCCAAACTAAATGGTTGCAGGCTATATGCACGCTTCATCATGGAAGGGATGCCAAGACATATTAGAAATCTAATGGATCACACACATTAAAAATCATTAGTCAAAAATTAAACTTGGATAATTAATCAAGTGACTTGATTGAAAATAATTTTAGAAATTAAGCACTACAATATATTTAATTTACGGATTATAGTTATAGTTCCTAGAATAATTAAGTAGGGGCTTAATTGCTTAAATTTCTAAAACTATCCTTAAATAATATATGTATATTATTTTATGGGCAAATTGATATTTTGTTAATTTATAGGGTTTTTTAAATTTATCTATAAATAGTAAGCTATTCATTCTATTTTTTTGGAATGGTTGTCTGTTAGACAGAAAAACTACATGAGTAACGGAATAAAAAGCTAGCACTCTAGGCATAGCAATCCATCTCTATTAAATAGGAATTTAAAAGATTTTTCAATGGTGGTTCATATAGATTACCGTTGAAGGCCGGACAATTGAACGACTTGTAATTTGCAACAATACAGCTTTTAAAAAATTATTCAAAGTTGAAGAAAAATAAATTTTCAAGTAATAAATCCCTAAACAATTTTGAAATTTTGAATCTTTCTAATAGAATTTAAGTACTCCTAAATAATTTATTATTATTATTTTTGTTAGGTATATAAAATTTAAAAACCCAACAAAACAAATAATTTATATCGAACCTTAAGCCCAGCAGGAGCTTCACTTCCGTGCTGCCATAATTGCATGCTTTCAAATATCAAATATCTCCTGCAAATTTTCACTCTTTTTTTCTTTTTTTAAATGAAGGTCGAGATATTATATTAAGCTTGAGTGTAATTTCTCACAACTATAACGTTGAGTTGCATCATATTGTTCCACGGCAACATCATGAAAATAACAGTGCATTCACATTTTCTTGCATTGTCAAAGTCACAAGGGAGGCGCACATAATGGAGGAACAGAGCACATCAAAAATTAATTAATTAGTTTGCAGGCAAAATCCATTGAAGCCTGCCTCCCCCACTCCAATAAATTATTTCACCTTTTTCTGTCATTTCCTACTGCCAACCCAACTTGGAGACAACTAAAAACATAAAGGCCGTCGTACACGTGCCGCCCCACAGAGCATTCGGGCCACAAGGAGAAGGTTGACATGTTGACTGCATTTAAGGGCTGTCAAAGTAGACAGGTTGTTGGCAGCTAAAAAGAACTATCTACTAAATAAATATAGCATTCAATTCATCTACAGTCACTTAAAAAAAATTATTTCTTAACCAAAAAAGAAGAAGAAGAAGAAGACGAACTCAAGTTTCTAAAGGAGAGAACATGTCAGCAGTTCATTTATCCAATGAGCTTACAGCTTTCATTTATCCAAGAAATTGAAAAAATATATATTATATATATATAAATACATACACCTTAAAAATAAGGTGTATCTGAGACTCAAACAGGTATGATTCTACACAAGTAAAGTGACACGCGGCAAGGAGACTAACGCCATTCCAGCCACTACGCTTTCTCAATGTTTAAGCACCACTCTCATCAGCTGGCATCTGACCACCCATCATGCCAAAATTGTTGGCATGTTTGGGCCTCCACTCGGTCCTTCCCCTCACGATCTCAGCACCATCCTCATGTCGCAGCAAATGTTGACACTCAACTTTACCAGGACCGCCCAAATTTCCAATGCCAGCGCCAGATACAGCAGTCAAGGACTGCAGCACGCTGTCCCTGCCACACTCCCTCCTGTACTCCAAAGTAATGGCAGCAAGCTCATGACTCTCCAGGATTGGGGGAGGAGCGCTCTGCAACAAACCACCACCATAACGTTAGGTGAACTAAAAATAGCAGGGTGAAAAGCTTGGGGAGAGAAGCGGACTAAATCAGTTTCATAGCACATTTGACTTTTCTCCTCTCTGACATAAACTGGAATGTGATCAATGTTCCAAGAGGAAAAAATTCAAAGCTGCCAGACCACTTGTTTTTTCTATGCAAGCAAGGACGGAATTCGACATTAAAAATTAGCACCACCATGTGCATTGAAAAACATTAAAAATTAGTACCACCAGGTGGGTCTCCTTTAGGTGGTATAAGCCAGCCAAGATAGACATTAAAGTTGACAGGTTATCAAGAACGAACAGGGTTGCGGTAAGGCACGCATTATAAAACCAAAACAATCATTAAACTCGGACTAAATTAGTGTTTTACAGTCTGGCTGTCAGTTAGAGCTGGCTGTTGGGCCGATCACACAGATTATCCGCAGGTTGGTTTGCTGCAAGCAAACTTCATTCTATTTTTAATATTTGATTTGGCACCCCGTCAACAGGTTCTATATTGAGTTGTCATATATAGGCAAGAACATGTTCATGAGATCAAAGCAAGCAAATCGCCATGCAAACATTTTAGGTCAACAAAAATGTCAACCAATGCACGCTCGTAAAACTTTATTTGTTGAATTAAAACCAAAAGGGCCAAGTTTTGACTGAATACCAAGCACAATTAGCCTTCCGGGAAGGATCTCTCACTTTCTGTCCAACCATTTTAATGAATTGTTGTGCGATTGCAAATTAAAGAAACCAAAACAAAATAAAATATAAAATAAAACGTGAGTGAGAAGAAAACAGGCAATGATTAAAAGTTCAAACTGGAATATTTTAGGATGCAGAATATACCTCAAGGATCCAGCCTATGTATTTCACATTGTTAACATGCTGGTTGACATCTAAATCATTCCATCTAGGCTGTGAATCAGAGAAGACGTATAACAATGATCACAACAGGCGAGTGGATTATTATAGGTAATAAAACCTTCAGTGAACCAACTACACAAGTTTTGGCAGATCTACTTACAGTTAGGCCTTTGCGGATATAGTCCGCCGTCTTGTCGTCAAGTTTTGGCAGTTTTGTGCTGTCCTCATTCACAACAGGATCAGAATTCAGAAAATAAGGCTCTATTTCACCTCGAACATCTTCAGGAATTTTAGATAACCTCCTTGTCACTTTATTCATCATCACCCACAAACTGAAAATTTTCAAAAACCAGACGTTTAAAATCGATTAATAAGCAGAATGAGGAAGCAATTGAAAAGCACAACAAAAGAATGGCTCCAAACAGTTTTCTACCTGGAGGCTCTTGTAAGAGTTTCACCAGTTTTAGCATCACGGACAAGCCAATCACGGCGCATACCATTCTTTCCTGATGCACTCACCCAAGTATCCACATGGACAACATCACCCCTGCAAGACAAAATAAGCCCTCTATTAGGTATTAGCATCAACCCAACAAGAACTAGTGCCAAGGGGTCAGGTGCCAGCTAATCACCTGGAACAAAATAAGCCTAAAGATTTTCATATGGGGTAGAAACAACTTAGCATTACAAAGAATGCTAACAACAATATAGTTTACACTGTATAAAAACAACGCATAAGGTCGCAGATTCTTGCATTAGATAGAAATAATGCAGATTGGATTATATCTCACCATGTAGGATAACGATCGACTAGAATCTGCATTCGAGTTACCACCCATATCAGGTTCCTTTTGGACATCTCTGGGGTTGAACCAAATCCATCTCCAAGAAGCCCAGCAGTCTTAACATGATTAAGTGCTGTTTCCTGCAGCCAATGAAAAAAAATAGAAACTATTCAAACTAGTGGAGAAAATATAAACACCTCCCAAAATAACTTTGAAGTTTTTTTATCTCCAAGAATAAGAGAAAATTTGAATACATAACCATACTTGTAAATGGTTCATCAACGTCTCTATAGACGCAGTACGATCTGCACCAATTTCATATGACCTAATTGAGAAATTCTGGCTGAAGACAAGACCATCTTGGACAATTCTTCCAATACCAAAGGGATCAATAAGCATGTCAGCTCGCTTTGGTTTCCAATCAAGCATCATCCACTGCTTCTCTGCTGCCAAAAACATGGTTGTAATTGCAGCAAGAAGCATGCTCCAATCAGGTAATTGGTTGATAAATGTCCGGGGTGCCGGTGATGAGACAACATCCTCCTTCTTCGCAGTTTCCACTGGTGCTGTCAAGCCAACTGGAGAGCCATTTATCTTCGGAGGAGCTTGGGCATTTGCCTTAACCTGCAAAGCTCCAGAGGAAGCAGATTTCGATTTGATTCCTCCCAAACTTGCAGAACCACTACCAACCTTGGAGGACTTGGCATCTCCAGGTGGTGAAGGAACTGGAAAAAATGATGAAGTAGCTGCTGTGGCAACCATGACGTGATTGTAGAACCAACAAATCAGCTAGAGCCTGAAGATTCGATTGAATTCAATTTTTTTTTTAAAAAAAGTGCAAGCAATCTTCTTAGAAAACACTTTCCTGCAACAATCATAAACAACACGTTGATTGTAAGAATGAAAATTACAAGGTACAGATAGTAGCCCAAATAAGTAAAAGAAAAGAACAGCAAGTCCCACTTTCATGGATAAGCAAGCATGATAAATTTCTATCTCTTTTTGTAAATGGGCTTCCCGGCCTTCAGTTCTTTTTTTCTTTCTAAAATTTGAAAAGTCAGTATATATTTCTTTTTTCTTTCCCAATAGAATTAGAAGAAAAAAGACCAAACAGAGCCTTAAAAGTCTATACGATTTTCTTCATCTCAAGAATGAAATTTACCAGATTCCAAAACGGGAATTAATTTTCCTATCACAAAAAGAAAAGGAGCAGAAAATTTACCAGAATCCAAATGGAGATTTAAAAGAAAAATTCCGGTTTAAAACGTATTTACATCTAACGTAATAATGATGGAAAGAAACAAAAATACAGAGCAGATCTGACCATAAAATGACAAATTATAGTTACGACATCAACAATAACAACAAGACGCTTTTACATTCTACAGAAAAACACAAACAATGTGCGAGACAGAGATAGACGGCGTTTGGTTGCTGAGAAAATGCAATAAATTGTTTAAAGTCTAAAATCAGATCTCTCCGTTTCATTTCAAAAACCTCATTATCCTCTCATTGCATGAGCATCTGAGAAACCAAACAAAAATATATATACCAGTTACCAGATCAACAATAAAATAAGGGATAATGAAGGAAAATCTCCACGTCCGTACGTACCTCAGAGGAGAGGGAGAGGGAGAGGGAGAGTGAGAGAGGCAGAGCAGCTCAACAAAAACAAGAAAATTTGTTAGAGAGGAAAAGAAGAGAAGGGTTATAGCGCCATTTAGGATCCAAAAACCCCTTGATTATCTCTCTTTCCCGTATCTTCTAGGAGCTTTCGATGACCTTTCTTAGGTTTCTTTTTCTGCTCTGGGTTTTTTCAGCCTTCGTTGTGGTTTCCGCAAAAGCCAAAATGTAAAAATAAAAAGAATAAATAAGAGCGAAAATAAGTAAGGCTCGAGAGAGAGAGAGAGAGAGAGAGAGGATTTAGGGCTAGCGGCTTCGTGGATGGTAGGGAGTGCTGGCTTTATAGATAGATGTCCACCTGGCCCCTGCCGCCCCTCCTTCAAAATTCCCATTTCTCCATCGCTTCCGCTATCTTATTTACCTTTTTGCCACCCTATCCTTATCCTACTATCATTTACTATATTTTAATGGGTTAACTACGCATTAAAGGTTTACTCAATTTTTTCATTGAATTTATTCTTTAAAAAATTATATTTTATATCCCATTTATAAATTCATAACACTTCCAATCTTTATTCTAATATTAAAAAATATTAATGAAAAAATATCAAATTATTTACAAGCACATTAAAATAACAAAATTATCATTAAAAAAACTCTTTTTATATAAAAAATAAAATCTCAATCATTAATATCCAGCTTAATTATCACTAAAAACATCAATTTCGACCAACAACTTCCCTCTTTTCCAATCTCTTTTTCGTCTTCTCCGTAACATTAAAAGTGTGCTTAAAAGTGTTTTTAGGTGTTTTTAAAAGTGTATTTAACATGAAAAATATTAAATTAATTTTTTAAGTGTTTTCTGATAGTTTTGATGAGCTAATATTAAAAAATCTGAAAAATATTTATTTTGATATATTTTCAAGCGAAAAAGCTATTTTACACATTGTACCCTAATCTCAAATTCACACTAAGCAATCCACTACTTCGTTCCCTTTCCTTTCAAAATTTGTTTAACCTTTTTCTATATTCTTATTAGGGGTGAGCAAAAAAATCGAGAAACCAATTAAACTGAGAAAACCGAGAAAAAAATAACCGAAAAACCGAACAAAAAAAAACCGATTAAAACTTTTGTAAAAATTTTCAATTAGGTTCGATTTCGGTTTCAGAAACATGAAACCAGCAAAACCCCTGGTTCGGTTTAAGGGGGTATTATAAATACAAAAAATAAAACGCGTTCTAAAAGATAACCCTGGAGTCCAGACTCCAGCCGTCCTTGCTAGTTGCTCCTAAGTCGCTCCCTCAATCCTCACAATTCACACTTTCACTCACAGATCTGTAACAAAATCAAGTTAATCCATCTTCGATTCTTCATCCACAGCCAGCCACATCCCTCTCCCACACCATTTTCATCTTCAAATCTAACAACTCTCCCACACGAGCATCAATCACATAACACACACCACACCGGCACACCAAACATCCAGAGTCCAGATCTAGCACACCAGTCACCTCCCTCTCTAACACCCGACCTTGAATCGTGTCACAAGTCACACCAGGTATAATTTTTTTCCTGTCAATCTCTGATTTTAATTTTTTTTTAACGTATGCTCTGTGATTTTATGTATTTGTCAGTATATCCTTATAAAAAAAATCAGAGTTTGAGCTTAGAGTGGTATTTTGGTTGATTTTTTTCTGCATTAAAAAATCTGTGATTCCGTGTTTTTTGTGTATTCTGTGTATTTTGTGATTTAGCGTAGGGATGACTTTTTTCTGCATTACTGAAGATGTTTAAAATACCTTCTTGATTTTAGTTGAATTAGCTATAGAAATTCTGTCATTAATTACATGAATAATTCTGATTAACATAATGGATATTTAAAATTCTATCACTTGGGTTTAATCTTACAACCACAGCTAGAAAGCTCTTCTACAATTTTAGGCTTCAAAACACATGCTGTCAAAGATTTGAATTATGTCGCTCTTTTAGACTTTTCCTGTATTATTTAAACTCTTTTTTCATAGAAGAGATGGATCCGTTTCTACCCTACTGCATAGCCTAATGTTATTGAAAAAAACTAACATGGTTGTATTTCTGATATGTGTATTGGAACATGGACTGCTGCAATGAGATTGAATAACTTCTCTGCCACTATGCTTGTAGCACTCTAATTCTGGTTACAATGTGCTCCATATGATTTACTTTTATATATTTCCTTGACATCTTTGGGTTTTTTTGGTCATGGGATATCAACATATTGTTTAACTGTTTATGCATGTCTATTATGAATCTTTATTGTTATTTTTTCTTACCAACCAGGTCATGCTTGGCAAATCAAATTAGACTAACAATTCTAGCCTTACTATCCATGTGAATTGTTATATTGTTGTTCTTTGTGTTGAAAATGGTTACGCTGTTAGTTCATGAGAACACAAATTCCACTCATTAATTACAATTCTTGATGACCAAATAAGTTCCTTTTTTATGACCAACATTATTCTTCCTTTTTTATGCCTTTTTTTAAAAAACTTCCCAGTATTCTCGTTTTATTTTTCATTTTCTATTTCTATACAGCTAATCAAACATGTATCTCTTCTGTTGCTATTGCATCTCGAAACAGACTATGATTAAGTTTTTTATCATGTTATACTACTTTTTATTTCAAAAGTAAAAATACTACTTTTTATATATTGTTGATTTTTGTAGGCTGTTTTATTTGAAGTAAATTGAAAACAAGAAGAAAATGTCTTTGCTTTTTTTTTTTTTCAAGTAGTAATTAGTTTGTTCATATATGTTTCTGATGGTGAATGGACTTAATTATTCTTTGTGGTTGCTGTTTTCCGGTTGTTCTAGTGGTCAGTTAACGCTTTATGAACTGAGAAGACGGCGTCGTTGTTCTGATAGATAGTTATGCTTGCTTTGTTTTTTTAAAACTATGTGTTTTTTATTCTTGAGAGGCTTTGTCTTTATTGGTTGGTTGGGGGGAAACTGTGTCTAAAGAAAGAAAGCAATTCACGTGTAGAAAATGTTTTAATTGATAATTTTTCGTCATTGATTAAGTAAGAGTAATTAACTTTGCTGCGGTTTCACTGGATGAATTGCTTGTTTTGTATTATCTGAGATATTAAATGACAAATATTAAAGATGTAATTGGCTCTCTTTGGTTCCATATTTAAATTTTTGTTGCTAGTTCATGTCTGGTTTGTTATTGGTCTTTGTTTGCAGGTATCATGATTGATGAATTGAGAAACTTTTTAGAGCTTAATCTCCCAAAAGTCAAAGGAGGGAAAGAAGGCAAAGTTTAGTTTGGGAGTTGCTGAGCCAAAGATCGGGTCACATATCTTTGAGGTGACAAAAATTCCTTGCCAAAGTAATGACTTTGTTCATGAGCTTATTAGTTCAAAAGTTACTTTGATGGTAAAATACTACTTTTTATTTTTACATATTCTAATTTATTTTATCATGTTATAATTTTAGGTCTTGATTTTCAGGTTTTGATATCAATGGTATTAAGGAATTAAAGTGCAATGTTCTTGTTATCTTGATGTGCTTTTCGATTGGGATGATGTGCACAATGAAGATTTATATCTTTTGCATGGAGTGTTTTATTTTTTATGGAAAGGTTATTTGTTGTTTCTTTTTAAGCCCTTTTGAAGACAATGCTTTGTAATTTAAATTTTAACTTGGTGTGTGTGTTATTTAAACTTTGATGCAGGAGGAGTCCAAAACACAAATATTATAAAGACTTGTAACATATTGAACACAATATTAACACTAATAATTTAATATAAATGAATATTCAGTGACAAAAAATATTAAATATATTATAGAATCTTGTAACAAAATTAGATAATATTAACAATAATTACAAGCCTATTAGAAAGCCCAAGAAAAGCCCCAAAAAAATACAGGTTTTCTGGTTTTTATGTTAAAAAACCGAACCGAACCGAAACCGGTCTGTTTGAACCGGTTCCGGTTTGAATTTTTCAGTTTTTCAAAATTTTATTTTGGTTAGTTTTTTAGATAAAAACCAAACCGAACCGAAAATGCTCACCCCTAATTATTATCATCAAAATAAAATATATTTTCCTTTCATGAAGCCATAAATACTTGATATTTTTCTCTCTTTAGAGTATACCAAACATAATAAATGAAATCAAACTCCTAATAAATTGCAACTTAAGCCTAGAAAATTCAAATATATAGGCATTAACTTAGCATCTCCTTTGGTTTTGGACAAGTACAAAAATCAAACATCAAAGCTTCAAAGTTCAACTTCTTATATTTTTTAAACAAAACTCATTTCCTCTTACTAATTTGATATAAAACTACCACGCTTCCCATTTTAACCTCTCAACTACCTAAAAAACATAATTTTTCTTCTCTTAAACTTCGCTACCAATTATTGTTTTTTCTTCTACATTGACACAAATTGTAACAACCCCCACATAATGATGCATAAGATAACCAATAAAAAGTCATAATAGTCATGATGCGTGTGTTTGTATATCATAGCCTCAGGTGTACTCCTTTCCACCTATTAAAACTATCCATAACCGTCCACATGTATATCTTTCAATCTAAACAAAATCACAACCAATTTTGCAATACATGAATATAGTAGAAGCACTTAAAAGATCAAAACATCACAATCTTATATTTAAAATGAAAAGATGAAATCCATTGTTATTAATATAGCTTTACCATAAGAACACAATAATCCTTATAATTCAACAAATATGTTTATTGTAATCTTCTAAGAAGTTGCGTGAATACCATAAAATATAGAAATCCTATAGCTTATTGGAGATTGATAAAAGTCCTACTGTTAAATGAAAACATTTAGGAAATCCTACAATTAAACAAAACTAAAGATCCTACAACTAATATCATGTCAAACTAATTTTGAGGAGCATATGAAAAACCTGTAAAAAATAAACATACTAAAATTCAGAATAAAAGTTATATCATCACATCATGGCATCAATAAATCATATATATTTGAAATACATTCACAACTCTCATAAACTTCATTGTTACTTCCCTTGCAATAAACATTTTCCCTTCCACTCATTAGTAATAGTAATTCACCAATCAAACCTATACTTCAACAAAACATATAAACCCTAACCTTTGAGCTAACATTTTTCATATAGCATTAGATTCACAATGTTGATTCCCACACAAGAATACCCAAAGGTAACTTAACATTAAGGGTCATCATATACAACCCTTCATGACCTCCATTTGAGGTACATTAATATGAACAATAACCAATCCTTGGTTTCAATTGGCTTTTGTGTCTAAGGTATATGTTTGACACCTTCCTAGTCTCCGCTCATACGGCTGATTATAAATTGTTCATTACCTCCACTCTTGTGGTAGGTACATTAATTTTATGATCAAGCCTTTATTTTCTCATGGCCGAATTAAAGTTCACAACTTTAGGGCTTTATTCTTGTGGTCGACTCCCATGCATAAAATGCATTAATCTTTCCCTTCAAGGGATTTGACCTTAGCCCCACACATGTAGCCGACTATACTGCATACAACCCATATGTATTTTTTTTTTCACAATTCAAATTTATTTAACAAAACCCCATTCAAGGGGATTGACTTTTCATTCAACAACCCAAGCATTTTATAAATAACAACTTATCAATCTAAGCCTCACTCATGTGGTCAGCTTAAATACACAAAGCATTTATTTAAACTAATATCCACATCAAAATTTCATGAGTCTTTGTCATTCCACATAATCATAATATTGAGAATAACAACTTATATTAATTATTGTAAATTAAAAAGATTGAGGTGACAGGCACCTACATGTTTCTTTCGTTGGTCCTGTTCCACTTGCTTAAGGTCCTGCAGCCAATACATCTCCAGCGTGACACTAAGTCTTACATAACATTCTCTCCTTAAAAATATTAAGAATTCACTTTTCAGTATTCTTTTAACAATTCATGTACTTATTACTCATGAATACATGTATTCTTAGATCATTACACATAATTTTTCAACTTTTAACATTTCAACTTATGAAATGCTATCAAACAAGCTAATTTCATGCATACACACATATTATGTTTTTTTTTCACACAATAATCACTCATATTCCTTAAACAACCCAAAATACAAAATCAAACTACCAAAAACAGTAGCCAAAAAGGTTTCACGATTTTGAGAAACGGTTTGACCATTTCTCAAAGTGGCTAGCCCATTTTTGCTATTGGAAAATTCTTCCATTTGCTTTTTATTTTGGCTGAAATCTTCACCCTTATAACTAACTTGGGTTTTAACTTTAAGACGAGTCCCTAAATCATACAAGTTACACACGTTACATACCAAAAAATGAATTTTTAAAAGAACAACACTCAATTTCCATAATTTCTAACATTCAATAACTCAAGGAACTCATTTTTCCTTTTAGTTTTTCATGCATAACTCAATTTCATCACAATCCTAGTGTTACACAATCATAATCATACATAAGATCATATATAGACTACACCTAGAACTTTCTCCTAATTAGCCAGACTTAATTAGGGTTTTTACTATTAGATTTTTCTTCAATTTGTGATTTAATTCTCCTAATTACTTTTTATTACATCATTTTTTCAAGGAATCTCTACAAAATATAATAAATCTTCCTTAATCTATTTGAACCCTAATTTTACAAACAAAATTAGGGCTTTTCCTTTCCTCTTCAAAATTAAGTAAAGTATAAGAACAAGAACATTAAGGCATCATACCAAATAATCTTTTTCACAAGATTACTTTTTGAATACTTTCTTGATTTATTTCCTTTTTTTTTTAATTCTTTCAGCTTTTCCTTAATTTCCTTGAATACCCTATTATTTTCTTGATTCTTGTGTACTTAATTTCCTTTTCTTCTTAAAGTGACTTCTCCTTTCTTTTTTAAGAGACAACTGTTACTCTTTTTTTTTCTTTTTTTTAAAGGAGGGCTTATTTCATTTTTAACCCTTAAGTTTCCTACTTCCTAATTGGGGCCCTCCCCTCCTAGGTGAATATTAGTGTTCAACCCTAATCCCTTTTTCTTTATACAATTTCAGTTGTCTTTCTGGTTGTTAGTATTATTATTATTATTATTATTAGGAATTTTACATTCTTCCCTCCTTACAGAAATTTCATCATTAAAATGTACTTTTCTTACCTTAGTCATCGAACAATCTTGGATGCTTTCTTTTCATCTCGACTTCTCTCTCCCATGTTTCTTCCACAACTTGAAAGTTCTTTCATAACACCTTTACTAAAAGAACTTTCTTATTCATTAACTCCCTTTCTATTCTATCCACAATCCTTACAGGCTTTATTTCCACTATCAAATGTTCTTGGATCTCAATTGGAACTTGTAGTAATACCTGAGTGGGATCTACCATGGCTTTCCGAAGTAAAGACACATAAAACACATCATGCACCTTTGACATCATTAAGGGAAGTTTCAATTGATAGGCTACTAGTCCAATTCTCCTCATGACTTCAAACGAATATATGTACCTTGGTGCCAATTTACCCTTCATTCCTAATCGAATGATATTTTTCCATAGGGCAACCTTTAGAAATACCTAATCTCCCACCTCAAACTCCAAGGGTCTTCTTCGATTGTCAGCATAAGGACATGATCAAAGAGTTGATGTCTTATCCCAAGTGCAGGAGTGTCGAAGTAATTAATAACCCAGCAAGACCGGGGTCGAACCACAGGGAGGTGAACTATATAAAATTATAAAGAATAAATGAAAATGAGTTGAAGAGAACTTTTGAGATGTGATATTGATGTAAGGATTAAACAAGGATAAAACAAATGTCAAGGTTAGAGGATCCACTAATGGTATTTCAAATAAATATAATATAAACTCTTTTTATTACACAACTGGAAACCACACACAAAGAAGGTTCCAATTGGATTATAAATTATTAACATGATTATATTAATTATCTTATTTGAGTAATGCCAATACTTGCAAATGTGGTCAGATATTCATGGTGATAACTTATGTTAACAATAAGTCAAGTTCCTTTTATAACACAGTGTTGGTTATACCATACAGTTGGTTATGAAAGGATCAAGTATTTGTTGTACCAAGGGTTGTACAACACAAATCTAGATTAACCATTTAACAAGCAAGGTATTAAGTGTAAGTAAGATAACAAATACAAAACATGTTAGTATCAAACATTAAAGTCCATGTTGAGTTTATACTATACTTATTCTTACACCATTAGTGTACCCTTTTCACCTTGACAAAATAAACTTAGCTAAACATAATGAAGATGAGAAACATAAATAAACAAAATAAAAACATAATAATGATATACATTAACTAAGTAAAGGAAAGGAAATGAAAAGCATAAACAAGAGATTAATACAACATGAAATAAAACTTGAACATTACAAAATACAAAGAAAGAGAGCAATAGCAAGATCTTGATTTGAAAAACAAGATGCCTAAATGCATAGCAAATGCCTCCCTTTATAGACCAAAATTCAGAACTATTGATTTGATGACTAATTATTGAGTGGGTGGCCTCCTCTTGACTTGGTGACAACCATTATCTTCTTGTTTGAACAAAACATCATTGCTAACGTCAGAATTTGAACAGATGGTCTTCATAAAAGTTCTGGGCATTTGTCTCAGCTTTCCAACAAAATAAGAATGAGCTTATTTGGACTTCTAGAACTTGAGATATGGGCTGAACACTGAACAATGTCTGGGATGTAGGACAGATTCCGACATCTCTTTTGTTGGTACAATTTGAGTTTGACAACAACCGTTTTGAATCTTGAACTCTTTATAAAAATTTTAGGCCTATGTCTTAGCTTTCCATCCATATAAACCAGACCTTCCAAGTTCTATAACTCCAGTTATGATCCAATAACCGAATGGGGTGTTCCAGTTTGAATTGAACCAGCATCTCTTCTCCAAGCTTAGCCCTTCTTTTGTCTTCTCAATTTCAATAGTTAAACAAATTAATCAATCCTTTGAATTATGAAACATGCCTGAATTTGAAATGAGCATTTACCATAAATTAAAGATATCTTATATTATCAGACTTGTTATTATAAAACATGCTTAAGTTAGGGAATTTAATGATACTTCAAGTGCAATATGATGATATAAAACCTTAATAAAAATGCACTTTTACGTACTAATCAACTACAATAAAGAGCGAGAGACCCAAGACCAATCCCTAAAGATGACGTGGGGGCCTAAAAGCCCCAATAAATAGTCGTGTCAGTCCGAGATTACACTGAAGATGGCATGAAGCCTGAGAGCTCTACTAGAGAGTTATGTCAATTTAAGACTGCATTGAAAAGTAGTAGATAGAAAGTGATTTTATTTTAGAACGAGTCATCTCATTTTGATTCAAATGTGTAGTAAACCTTTAGAATATATCAAGCGCCCATGGGTTGGTCCCTCTTGGTTATTTCTTAAGCTTTCATTCCTACTAAGGGAATATTTTTTCTTGTAAAAATAGGAAGGCCCATTCCATAACATATTTTTCTCTTCTACCCATATATAATTTTTCATAACCTGCTTCACTTTGAGTAAGCTTCTATTTAGTAAGGAATAAATCTTTCTCCATAGAGCACACTCATTTACCCCACTTGTCAAGGCCACTAGCTCAAGCAAGTTTTCCACCTTGAGCATCTTCTCATTTAATCTAGTCAATTATGCTAGTGTGGACTCACTCTCTAGCTAGGTAATACCAAATAGCTATGTGGAGCTTTTTTTTATTGGTATAGCAGTGTAAAAAAAACACCACTAGTTTTGTGTAAAGGTCATTAAAGCCTCTAATAAAGCCTGGCTCCAAATTATTATACTAGGCGCGCAAAACCACTGAAGGTTGTGGGGAGGATCTTACACATTACATTACTATAATAGATGACTAGTTCCAAGGTATTAAACATATTATGCAACTGCTCTTTTAGGTCAGCAAGACCATGATAGTTGTTTAGGCTTATTTTTATAGAAATGTAGTACTTGGGGTTCGGGTATTCAAAACTTGCTTGGACAAAGAAGAGCCCAGCACCTGATAGGTGTTATAGACATTCTCTTAAGGATGTTCAAATACCAACCGTCTCAAAATCTTTTGTCTACTAGGATTTGGGGAGCTTATAGAGTATAGCATGGAAAAGTGGGATTGATAATTGACTTCTATCTTGTCATAGGGAATGCATCTAGAGTTCTTAATTTTCATAGGGTATCTGATAGTGGGAGCGACCTCTTGAGGGACTTGGTGAGCACTGAGGAGGAATACCTCCTAGATGTCATTTTGCCCAAACTTCTCAGCGTAATGCAATAGCCAACGGACACTGGTAGCAGCCGGTGGCGATAGCTTTTAGGCATTATATGTTGCTGAAGATGTCAAGATTTGCTGGGGTGGCAACATTTGATTTTGTCCTTAGGTTTCCAACACGACCTAAATAAGGACTTGCACCTAATTGATGAGTTGTTGAAAATATGGTTGAGCATAAATGCCCAAAATGGCAGTAACGGGAAGATCCCTCACATGTCTTAGCTTAGGTGAGTCTCAATTGTCAGCCATGAAATGACCTAAGAATATCAAAAAACAAGTTTTAGAAATAAATTGATGGCTTTTTTATCATTTTCTAGAAATAGTGTCAATTAATGATATTCTAAAATTCAATGTGCTTAGAAATAAGGCTTATGTAGTTGGATAATAGGTTAATCACTTTATTCTTTCAATCTAATCTATTCTCCTTAACCAAAGTGAGTAATACCTTGAAGTGAGAAACAAAGGTAGGCGGTAGCTTGGTATGGGAAGCCAAGGTGCATGAAGCCAAAATACGTGGTAGCTTGTAGTGGGAAACCAAGATGGGTGGTAGCTTGGTGTAGGAAGTTAAGTACACGCAAAAAGTCCCTTTTAATATATATATATATATATATATATATAGGGATTCTGAGATGTTTAAGTAAATATCTTTGTAGAGAGAGAATGCAATGATATTTTAAAGAGAAAAGCTTTAAAAATATATATGTAAATATGTAGAGAATGAAGAAATTGTGAACTTTTTACCTAAGTAATTCATGGAGTATTTAGAGCCCATGAATCTTGTTTTTTTATTTGATTTTAAGGGCTGGAGAGTAATTTTACCCTAATAGTATTAATGAGACATAAATATCTCTTACACACGATGTAATAATGGATAAATATCTCTTACATAAACATTAATAAGATGGAGAGATAGTAGGCTATGAGATATTTTTTTATACACCTAGGGGTTTAGGAAGAGTATGATCCAAAATGTATAGGATTAGTAAAAAATCATAAGGAACCTGCGTGAGGTCCTAAAAAAAATATCTTGGGGACCAGTATGGGATCTTGAAAAAATCACACTTGTAGTGTTGGGCTTAGACACGTTTACTGAGCCTATTAGGGGGCAAAATGGGCTTAGATTTGCTACCTAAGCCCATGGATGTTGGGCTTGCATGTTTGAGCCCATGAGGGTGTTAGGTTGGTGCACAACGCTAGTAGCGCTGAAATGTACACCCAAGATGTACACCCAAGAGCCCCACTTGGCGTGTGCCTAGCACACCCAGCAAGGCGTTAGGTGATGCCCACCACTTGGCCTAAGTGATACCTATGCCTATCTTTGTGGGCGGGTAAGCCCATTTTAACCCAGGTTAAGCCCATAAACGGTAGAGTTAAGGTACGTTGTTAGGACCCATAACTGTTTTTTAACCTTCAGGGTTTTGAGTCCATTAAATTTGGGTTCATGCTAATAAAAATTTTGTTTTGAAAACTACGGATAAATTTTGATCACTTGCATTAACTATTATTAAAAGGGAATTTTCCGGAGATGTTTTTTTTCAAAGCAATAACCTTTCAAAAAAGTTATGATTATGATTATGATTATGAATCGAGATTGATAATAATGGTGGGAAGGTTATCGTAGTGATACTTTGGTACTAATGTTTAATGTAAAATTTCATATATAAAAGTAAAAAAATTGATTTTTTGGTTTTTTTTAAATGTTTTAATCTTTAAAATTATTCATAAAAATATAAACACAAGAGTTTAACCATTTTTTTCTAATTTATATTAATGGATTCACTACCACAAATTCGCTTAACACCAACGGAATTACCGACGGAATAATTCTGTCGATAACTTGCGGTGATAATTACCGACGAACACTATTCCATCCATAATTCAGTTGGTATATACCGACAAAATATTGTGGTCGGTATATATCGATGAAATTATAGATGAAATATTTAGAATTAAAAAAAAAGTGGTTCGCTGATGTGGATCTTTTTGCGAATGATTTTACCAGCGGAATCACCGAGGGATTCAAACCTGAATCTTCGTACAATGACGTAACCAATTCTCCGTCAGAATTGTCGATGGAATCACCAACAGAAGGAGTCCGTCGATGATTCCATTGGCAAAAGTGAATATATCACCACTTAGCCGACTCTTTCGTCCCCTATTTCTCCTTCTTCTTCCCCATCTCAACTCTCCCCTCCCAAACTACAAACAACCACCCCCCTAAAAAAAATCCCCCTCTTCTCAACATAAGTCATATTTCTTTAAGTTTTGTGGTCACAACATTCGTGTTCTGATTTATTATGGATTTTATCATTTTCTATAAGTAAATCTATCTTTTTTTTTAATTTTAAAATTTAAATGTTAATTTTAAATGTCAATTTTATTATTTTTTTAGTATATGTATTTTGTTAGTGAATGTACATGTTTATTGTTATTTCTCAAACAAACTTGTAGTATGAATGTATAATTTTCTACTTGCTATGGTTTGTTTTAAATTTTGTAAAATTGTATTTGTTTGTAAATTATTGAAACTTTGTTGAATTATCGAATTACATGTGTTGTGGTGAAATAATTAATAGCTTCTTTAACAAGTCCGTTTTAATTTTTATCAATACTATTGCGAAGTTGTAATTTTCATAAATTTATATTTATAAATTTGTATGGGCGTTGATAATTGATAATGAATATTTATGGGAAGTTGTAATTAGCTTGTTGGATAATCTCAAGGTAAACCCATATTTTTCCAAATTTATTTACCTAACATAATTAATTAATACATTGTCATCATAATTTTATAGAGGTTCGATAGAAGTCATGGATGATTGTTCATGAATGTATCGAGATTCATCCAAGGATTGCGGATGATGGATTATTGTAACGGTATTCAGGGTTTTATTAATTTCACAACATCTATTCCTAAAATTTTTATTAGAGGCGGTATTAGGTATTCATGCAGGAAGTGTCAAAATAAAAAGTATCTGCATCCAGATGTTGTAATGATGCATCTTTTACACAAATGGTTTATAGAGAAATTACTTGTGCTAGTATGCACACGAAGAACTATTTGTTTGCAACAAGAACATAGGAGAAAGGGTGGTTGGGTCAACTTCTAATACTAGCAACGTGCATGGAGTTGCAAATGACAACAGTAATCCTTACAGGAATATGATTATAAATGCAATGAGAATGAATCAAGGTAATATCAGTCAATGTCCAATCGTAGAAAAAGAACCTAATGCAGATGTAGCTAGGTTTTTTGATCTGTTGAAAGATTCTGACGAACCATTATGGGATGGCCGCACGAACCACAATAAATTATCGGTCGTAGCACAGGTGTTCACCATCAAGTTAGATCACAGGTTGAGTGAGGCCGGTTATGACAAAATTATCGAATGGTCGAGAAGCATTTTACCTAAAGGGAAGAGGCTGAAAGAGAACTTCTATACTGCAAAGTCCATAATGAAACCCCTCGGTTTAGGATACTAGGAAATTGACATGTGCCCTAACTTCTGCATGTTATACTACCTTAAAAATGTTGAGCTGACAGTGCATGACATGTGGGCATTCCCGTTACAAACCCAGAACTGGTAGGGAAAAGACTATCGGAGCATATAAAAAACATAGATACTTCTCAATTACACCTAGACTACAGAGGTTATTCATGTCACCAAGAATTACTGCACATATGATATGGCACCAATCACATGATGCGGTTGATGGAGTGATGGTGCATCCTTCTAACGGAGAAGCATGGAAACACTTTAACAGTGTGTATCCTCACTTTTCAGCTGAATCAAGAAACGTGCATCTTGGGTTGTGTATAGACGGATTCAACCCATTCGGGTCATTTGCTGCTCCTTATTCTTGTTGGCTGGTCATACTCATGGTTTATAACTTACCACCGGGGATGTGTATAAGGTCGAAGTTCATGTTTTTATCTACTACCATACCCGGTCTGAGCAGCCTAAGCCAGAATATAGATGTTTGTCTTCGACCGTTGATTGATGAGTTGACACAGTTGTGGTCCTCCGGAGCTTTGACTTATGATATATCGAGGAAACAAAATTTTGTTATGAGGGCAGCTTTGATGTGGACTATCAATGATTTTCCAGCTTATGGAATGGTTTCTGGTTGGAGCACGCATGGAAAACTAGCATGTCCATACTACATGGAAAACAAGAAGGCATTCACGCTAACAGTTAGATATTACAGTTGCAATGTAATTCATATATAAAAGTATTTACTTTGTTTTTCTTAATTGAAAATATTTGATTAATTCAATGCAAGCACTTGTTCAATCTCAAGAAAAATGTTAAGAACAAGGCGCATGTTGAGGCTTCGATATGTGAGGCATATATTGTTAAGGAGATCTCAACATTTATCTAATACTATTTCGAATCTCATTTGAGAACGAGAAGCAATCGCGTTCCACGACATGATGATGACGGTGAAATGCCTTCTAGTGAGAACTTGTCAATATTCTCCAATCCTGGACGACCTACACCTAAAAATACCGTAAGGGGAAGATATTTGTCAGAAATAGAGTTCAGACAAGCACACAATTATGTTCTATTTAACTGTGACGAGCTGAGACCTTTTATTCAGTAAGTACTACTTACAATAATGCCTTCTAGTGGGAACTTGTCAATATTTAACTATGACAAGCACACAGTTATGTTCTATTTTTTTAACACAATTATGTACTACTAATTAAACTTTGATAAGAATGTACTATTTATATATTGTAATATCATGAACACATATAATTTGGAACAACCTTGCAGGAAATATAGACAATATTTACTGTCCAATAACTCACAGCTGACCGAATCCCAAATCTTTCAATTACAAGATGAATAATTTGCCACGTGGTTCAAAACACATGTAAGTACTATCACAAACTCATTATCTCTTGCAAAGTTATTGTATGTCATTACAAAATTCCGTTTATTGTTGTATATTACATACAAGGTTTATCAAATGGGAAGGAGTGCTGCTAAGTCATTGTCTTCACTAAGCTTGGGCCTTGAAAGAAGTTAAGTGCTACAACGGGTATTTTGTCAATGGATAGGTATTCTATACTGAAGAATACGAGCATTGAAGAAAGACATACAACAACAGTGTTCGTGTTAAGAGATTGACTAGAGTGAGTTAGAAGTTGACTAATATGGTAGATTAGAAGAGGTCATCGAACTGCAATATCATAGTGAGCAGAATATAGTGTTTTTATTCAAATGCTATTGGTATGACACCACTGACAGAGGAATTAGAGTTGATCATCACTATGGTTTGGTCGAAATCAACTCAAGCTAGACTCTGCAACTTAAACGATGCATTTGTTTTTACAAAGCAATGTCAACAGGTTTATTACGCATACACTCCTTTCTTTAGAAAGAATCGATCAAGAGTAAATTGGTTATCCATTTTAAAAATAAAACCCAAGGGTCATGTCGAGGTTGTTCAAGATGAGAACGAAGACACAAGTGTGCGAGATGAACCATATCAAGTTGCTCTTTCGATTGACTTGGAAGAAAATTCAAATTTTCATGTTTTCGATGATAGTCTTGTTGATGTTGACGCATTGGAGTTGAATGTTGTTTTGAGCTCTAGCAGATAAGCAAATATCGATAAAGATGATGATGATATCCATATTGAAGATTGCGATGAAGCTGATGACTATTCAATTGACGACGAAGAAGAAGAAAATTCTGACTAACTATTAGAATGAAGCAATGTGTAAAGCTTTTTTCCTATGTAATATAAATTATGGATGATATTTTGTAACATGAAATATTTATTTTTTAAGTGTTAATTGTTGTTATTGTTTTATGCAATGGATAGTTTGTAATTTAAGTGTTTCCAAGAAAGTAAATAGGCAATACAAACATAATCTTTCATGCACAGAGCACGATCACCGACGTCCATACTGACGGATTACACGTCCATCGGCATTTCACAGAGAGTTGCAAAATATTTACTGGAAATGCCACAATCAACGACAATTCTACCGATGAATACAATCCATTGGCATTTGTCGGCGATCCAAAATTACAGACAGAATCATCGACGGATGATGTGAATTTCAAAGGGCAGGCATTAATGCATCTCTGTCCTCATGCACTGGCTGACGGAATTACTGAAGAACTGCGAAAAATATGGAGGGTAATTAAAAAATTCTGGCACAAAATTCAAAATTTACCTATGGATTTTTGAAACATTACCGACGGAATAATTAAAATTAATATTATTTAAATGTCCGTCGGTGAATCCATTGGGAAATTTGCACTATAAATCCCAACGACCACCCCTTCAGTTCATTTTTTGATCTCCTTCATTTCAAAGCTTAACTTTTTGTTTTTTTTCCTCTCATTTCCTTCAAATCTTTTGTTTTTTTAGCTTGTAATCTCTACCTGAATCTTTAGCAAATTAAAATGTATGTATTTCCATTTAATATGCTTAATAATTTTATTTTTTTTATATTATCTTTGTTTTAGCCATTGTTATTTTTGTTGTGTTTTTTGTTTTGGTGTATTTTTATAATGTAGATAAAGTCTTGAAATAAACACATTATTAAGGTAAGCATTTTTCATTTCTAAAGTTTATAGTTTTTTTTTTTTTTAATTTGTTCAATATATTTCATTGTTTGTATTGCCATAATAATTGAATACTTTGTTGAATTTTAATTGTTATTGTTGAATTTACCTTGTAATTAGTAATTGAATATATAGGAATAAATTTAATTATTGTATCTCAATTTTACTCTATTATTGCATGATATGTGTTTAATTATTTCCATTAATTTTAATTGTTATTTATATAGATGTTAGGTTATATACAAGATTTTTAAATGGGGTCAATTGGTTGTGGCTATTGTCAATATTTGCAGGTTTGAAAACTTTGGGTAGTCTCCAGTATAGGAGAGGTGTTGCCGAATTTTTTTTTAACAATCGAATTTAATTATGTAATTATTCATATAAAATTGTGTAGATGCGTAGAACGAAATCAACAGCTCGTCGCTCACATAGGGTTGCAGCTAGTTCTTCTAGCAGCAAGGATGACATGTCCTTGGGTGCCAATCAAGAAGACGCACTTGCGCCGTCTACCGATGCTGCCTCTTTCAGCGCGGTTTCACAACGCAGAGGCAGTGTGCCTTCATAGCGGAATCAATTCACCCGCAAGTATGAGGCACAGTGGAAGGACGACCTTTCAATGTAAGTTTGTTTCGGTTTTAGTCTTTGGTTTTTTTTTAATTATAACATAATTTATGAACAACTAATCAATATTTCATTAATTTAATTTATTTTCACGTTCACAAACATTGAGGTCCCCCAAGTAATATCATCAGTGTATAAATCATCGATGGAGATTCCATTATTTCAATGGACTCAGGTATCCAGATATCTTGAATGGATACCGAATATCGATGAATGGTTTGAAAAATTTGAGGTTGGTGTTAATTTCTAATTTTCAGCTTATTTTTAATAAATAATGTTGTGAGGAGGGTGTGGGAAAATCATGTGGCAACTAGATAACATCGAAAATAATACGATATTTGTTTTTTTAAAAAAATTATGTTTTAAAATCTAATTTGTCACTATGGAAGTAGGTTGCGTGATTTTTGGTTTGAAACACAAAAAAGGGCAAAAAAAAACACGAGAGATAACAGTCTCCAAGGCTGGAACGATGTGGCGATTTGGAGGGATTTTAAACCGCTATACATCCCAAGAGATATATGGACGCAATATATTGAGCACGTGATGTCTGAGTGGTTCACACGACGCTCACAGTCCGGTGCTGGCAACCGGAACCGGCAAATTCATAGTTTGATGACAACGCAGACCAGTGGCTCCGTTCCGTTTGCTGCACATGCGAAACGAATGGTAAGATTAATTTAAATGAAATATATCATTAAATAATATGTTGTTACTTAATTAATTTTTTTTTCTTACAAGCTACGTCTCTTGGACGTGAGCCGAGCCCAATGGAGCTGTTTGTAGAGACGAACATGTGGAGTCAAGATTGCCATAAAGGGGTGCAACAGTTTGTTGACAACCGTGCTCTACACTTTATGGTATGTTCGTTCAACCATTTTATTTTGTAAGTTATTATTTTTATTGAATTGAATATGATGATTTCTTTTTTCATTTTCAGGAGACCTATAATAGTCGGTTGAGGGAGAGATATGAGAACGATCTTTCGACCCATCCGGATTTCGATCCGAATTTGTGGATGGAGGTAGGATCGTTCGTTGGACTCGATAAAAATCGAGTGTACAGTCTCCAACACTACGGCCAAGAACTTGCGGGCGGCCCGTAGTGTCTCAACCGTTGGGAGCTCCCAATCAGTATCGAGCACCCAATCTAAGGAGTTCGTGGCCTTACAGAAACACACAGCTCATCTCATCGAAAAATACAAGCAACTATCAGCGAATTATGAACAAAACACGGCTCACACGGCTCATCTCACTAAGAAATATAAGCAACTCTCGGTGAATTATAAACAACTTCATCAAATTGTCATGAACATGACATCACAGAGTGGTGATACATGTGCGGCCTCTTTTTAGCCGTATGGTCCTGGGAACAACCAATCTCCTCCTCCTCCTCCAACTCCACTATTGTGGTAATTTAATTTTTTTTTTTTGGAAACACATTCAATTTGTAATGAATATTATTTAACTTTATGTTTTTTATTTTTGAAGTTTAATAAAATTTTATTTGCATAATTGGTTCTTTTTACTATTAATTTATATAATTTTATATTATTTATTCTAAATAATTTTTAAAAAAACAAATTTAAAAATCCCCACCGACCGATTTACAGACGGATATAGTCCGTCGATATTTTACAGAGAGTTGAAAAATATTTACTGGAAATGTCACAATCATCGACATCTTTACAGACGGATGGAGTCCGTCGGCATTTTACCGGGAGCTGAAAAATATTTACTGGATATGCCACTATCATCGACGGAATAAATTTGTCGGTATATTTATAGCGGGAATTTTTTTTTTGGCATGCATTTTCCATCTACAAAACCATCAAAAATATTATTATTTTTTACCGATAGACTTTGCAATGGAATGTGGGATTACCAATGAAAGGCATACCGACGGACACTTTCTATCGGTGATTTAGTCGGTAAAACATTTACCGACGGAGTCTGAATCTCACACCGACGGATCCGGTTCATTAGTAAAACTATGAAATCTTGTAGGGATTTAGCAATGTTTTTTTTTTCTTTTAACTAAATTTGAACCTGATTATTATTGTGATTTTCAATAATTAAATCTTTTATTATTGTGATTTTCATCAGTTTTCATATATGATATATCTAGTTTTTTTTTATAGGGGCTTTGCCATGTCTAATTAGCTATAAACATGTTTACAATGCATTACGCGTATAAAATAAAAAATAAAAAAACAATTGTTCCCCATTAATTAAATTAAGTACGTCTTGAAATTACTCTTTGTGATATTGGCTGGGGCAACTGCTGTATTGTAGTTGAATTAGACTCCAAGAGGGTACGTAGTTTCTTGGAGGATTTAAGTTTCATGCGCGCGTATTAGAAAAGAACGACTTCCATGAATATATATCTTTGGAGCTTTATTTGAACAAGCTAACACCATGAACGATGGCTCTAGCTCACTTCACCTTGATATTTCATTCTTCCGTAACAAGTGATCACCATGACTTATATCAACCAGTTACGAAAAACTGTGACCTGCTTGACAACTATTAACAATTTCCAGTACATTTCAAATGCTAATATTATTTATTAATTAATAAAAAATAAAATAAAATTATATATATATATATATATATATATATATATATATATATATATATTATGTTAATATTAAGGCATGTATATATTATATTGTATTAAAAAATTTAAATATTTTATAAATATATTTATATAATATAAATATTAACAATATCTAAATGGTGTGGGGGAATTATTGTTCCCCCACACCTAAATCACTGTAGATTACAATAGTAATCCACAGTATTTTTTCCTTTTTTTTTCTTTTTTTTTTGTATTTTTTCATTTTTTTCCAACTTTCCCTCTTTTTTTTCCAAAATTACTTTCTTTTTTTTTCCAACTTTGCTTTTTTTTTTTCTTTCTTTTTTTTTTCCATTTATTTTTTTTAAAAAAATTATCTTTATTGATTTTACTTTTTAAATATTGAGCTGGTTAAAAATTTCGCTTTGTAATTTTTTTTCTTTAAAATACTGTGGATTGCTACGGTGTTTTCTCACATAGTTTTTCTATTTTATTTTTTTATTTTTCAAAATTATATTTGTCGATTTTTTTTTATATTGAGCTGATTGAGAATTTAGTTTTATAATTTTTTTCTTTAAAACATTGTTGATTGCTACAGTGTTTCTCCGCATGGTTTTTTTGTTTTTGTTTTTTTATGATTTTCTCTGAAATTATCTTCTTTTTTTTAATATTGAGCTAGTTAAAAATTACAGTTACAATATGTGAGGAAAGCACTGTAACTTTCCTCGCAAATTATTGTGGATTGCTACAATGTTTTTTCTCATATGGTTTTTTTCTGTTTTGTTATGTTTTTTCCTAAAATTATCTTTGTCAATTTTATTTTTTAAATATTAAACTGGTTAAAAATTGCAATTACAAATAAATACAAGTTTTTCCTCACAAAACACTATGGATTGATACAATTTTTCTTCACATGGTTTTTTTCCAGTTTCTTTTGTGTTTTCTTTTTTTGTAATATTTTTTTCCAAAATTATCTTTGTCGATTTTATTTTTTTTAATATTGAGTTGGTTAGAATTTAACTTTGTAATAAAACTTAATCATGTGGGGAAAGCATTGTAGCTTTCCTCACAACACATTGTTGAAAATTACAATTACAAGTCATTACAAATAAAGTTAAATCATGTGGGGAAGCACTGTAGCTTTCATCACAAAACACTATGAATTGCTACAGTGTTTCCAACATGATTTTTTCCCTTTTTTGTGTTTTTTTTTAATATTTTTTTCTAAAATTGTCTCTGTCGATTTGATTTTTTTAATATTGAGCTGAGTAAGAATCTAGCTTTGTAATTTTTTTTTTCTTTAAAATACTGTGAATTATTGCAGTATTTTCCCATATGATTTTTTTATTATTTTTTCCAAAATTATCTTTGTCCATTTTTTTTTAATATTAAGTTGGTTAAGAATTATAATTACAATAAAGATAAATCATATGGGGAAAGCGTTGTAGTTTTTCTCACAAAACACTATGGATTGCTATAGTATTTCTCTAAATGGTTTTTTATTTTATTTTATTGGGGAAAGCACTGTAGTTTTCCTCACAAAATATTGTCAACAACGTTTTTCCTCATGGATTTTTTTCCTTCCAAAATTATCTTTGTGGTTTTTTTATAAATATTAAGTTGATAGAGAATTTAGCTTTGTAATTTTTTTTGTTTTTTATTAACAGAAAAGCTAAATCATGTGGCGAAAGCACTGTATCTTTTTTCCTAAAACACTGTGGATTGCTACAAATTATTTTGTTCAATTTTTAAATTTTAATTACCAACACAACTTTTTTTCTGTCATGAAATATTGGCTTCATCATACCTTTAGTTTTGATTACTTATTTAGCGTTGGTTCACAATTATAACATTATTAAATATATTTGTTTTATAAACCTACAGCAGCGCGCGTACATGTATCTTGTATATTTTAGATTAGGTTCAAATAGTACTTCTTCATGTCTATTATCTTCCCTGAATCCCCCCGTGAGCTCCTCTAATTTCCAGTTAAAATATAGTAATTTTTATTCTTGTTAAATCGAAAAAGATTAACTTAGATAAGGAGTTAAAAAAAGGCTGGCCCAAACTCTCAGCGATACACCATTTGCACATAAAGTCAAACACTCCCTAACAAAGGCAGGCTTCCTAATGCCTAGTTCAAGTTGAATTTCTAAGTATTTGTGAGGAAGTGTCATTTTACTTGTGTCAAGTTGAATTTCATTGATGAGAGGGGAAGTCAAGTGGAGTGCCATACAGATATGGAGATGCCTTGAGGAACGGGATTTCATTTTTCAAGAAAAATGCAGTCACTGTCAATTGATTGAGTTTTCAATAATTCAGGAGATGGTAGTAAATGGGATCCATCTTGTCCGCCCACTCCCCAGAAAAAAAAAAACATAAAAAACTCAGATCATTCAAATACTAGCTTTACATTAACAACATGTTTATATTCTAGAAAGTAATTTTTTAAAAATTATTTTTAAAATTTTTTTATATTTGTTTTTTATTAAAAAAGTTGATTAATAAAAAATATTTTCCAGTCAAAGAAAAATTTGGCTTTATTTCCAGAAAAGTATTTTCCTGAAAAATTTGAGCGGAAAACACTTTTCGAAAGTTGTGAAAAATTTAAAAATATCATATTATTTGCTGATTATATCAAATTTGGTCCTCAAACTTTTGATTGCTATATATATATATATATATTTTGTTTTTTATATTTATTTTTCAATTTCATCTCTTAAAATTTAATTTTTATATTAATTTGGTCCTCATTTTTATAATTCTTATTTGCTTTTCCCTTATCATGTTCTTATTGAAGTTTTTTATCTATCAAATTTGGTCCTCATTCTTTTAATTGTTACTTATTTTATTTGAAATAATTTATGAAATGTTAATTATTATTATTTTAATTTCTTCATCTTTCATTTTTATTTTATTTTTTAGATTTGATTTCTATTAGTTTGATTATTATTTATTTTATTTGAGATAATTTATGAAATTATATTTTTTTCAATTTTATCCTCATTCAACTTTTTAATTTGTAAGATTTGTTCCTCATTATTTTAATAAACTTGAGAAAATAAAACATTAATAAGTTATTTTCCAGCTCATTTTCCATGACATAACCAAACATTGAAAAGTGTTTTCCAACTTATTTTTCATTACACTACCAAACATCAGAAAATAATTCACTTTCCTGGAATTCACTTTCCAAAAGGAAACTACTTTCCAGCAAACAAACGGGGCCTAAGTAGTTACAGCATATAGGGACCGACTTCCCAAAAATCTTGTGTTTTTCGGGCCTAGGGCTGTTTAACCCTCCGTCAAAATAGAAGAAAACAAAAACATTTTTGAGCAACCCTTAGTGCTTGACCTAATCTTTTTAAACAGAAGAATAAGAAGAAGAAGAAGAAGAACCTGCGTATGTCATCATATCAAATAAACCAAATAATTCTCAGGGGACAGTAAATTGTTTATCAGACCCATTTTTAAGAACCTATGATAAAGTATAATCGTATTTGAATCATTTTCCATCAAAGTAGGTCCAAATAAAAATGAAGCAGCAGACTCAAAACATAAATATTTGAAAGGGATGTCAAACTGCATTAGACCACCGGGAAGAGGGTCTCTACCTCAAAAATCAGAGACTCACTCCGAGGACTAGTTGAGTAGTTTAGTCTCAAAACCACCAGATTAGACCAAAGACCAATTATTTGTTTTTGTAAGTGAAAAAATCTTATTAGAGATTATAATCACTTACTTGATTGCAAGCTTTTTTTTGTGTGAGCTTCTATGTTAGGTTTTGGTTTTAATCACATGAAAATGCCCATGTAGGTTTCGAACTTAATCTGTAAAAAAAGTCATCTAGGTTTTAGTCTTGATTTTATGAAAATATCGCATAGTTTTCAATCTTTATCCTTTAAAAAAAGATCGATTAGGTTTCAACCTTGAGGCAGTAAAAAAAGTGATTTATGTTTTGGTACTAGAAATTCCCTAAAACCAACAGAATTATTAACGAAATTTTTCTATTGATAATTTGCGGTAATATTTACTGACGGATATAAATCCCTCGGTAATTCTGTCGGTATATACCGACAGAATAATCTTGTTGATATATACCGACTGAATTACAGGCGAAATATATAGAATTTTGAAAGGAAAAAAAAGTAGTTCGATGATGTGGAAGTTTTTGTTGGCGATTTTACCGATGAAATTACCGAGAGATTCAAACTGGGATCTCCGTACATTGACGTGACCTATTCACCGTCAGAATTGCCAACAAAATATATTGTTCATTGTTGTACTTGATATACAAGGTTTATCAAATGGGAAGGAGTGTTTCTATTTCATTGTCTTTACTTAGGCCTGGGTCCTGAAAGAAAAGTTAAGTGATACAATAGGTATTTTGTCAATGAATATGTGTTTCATACTAAAGAATACGGGTATGGAAGAAAGACATATAACAACTGTGTTTGTGTTAAGAGATTGACTTGTAGTGAGTTTGAAGTTGACTACTATGATAAATTAGAAAAGGTTGTCGAATTGCAATATCATAGCGAGCATAATAAAGTGTTTTTATTCAAATGATATTGGTATGACACCACTGATAGAGGAATCAGAGTAGATCCTCACTATGGTCTGGTGGAAATCAACTCAAAAGTTAGACTCCGCAACGTAAACAATGTTTTTATTTTCGCAAAGCAATGCCAACAAGTTTATTACATATACACCCCTTCCTTTAGAAAGGATCGATCAAGAATTGATTGGTTATCTGTTTTAAAAACGAAACTCAGGGGTTGAATGTTGACTTAGAAGAAAATTGATTGGTTATCAGAACCAAATCGAATTGCTCCTTCGATTGACTTAGAAGAAAATTCAAATTTTCGCGTTTTCGATGATAGTCTTGTTGATGTTGACGCAGAGGAGTTGAATGTTGTTCTGAGCTCCAGCAGACAAGCACATATCGATGAAGATGATGATCATGATGATGATATCCACATTGAAGATTGTGATGGAGCTGATGACGATTCAATTGATGATGAAGAAGAAGAAAATTCTGACTAACTATCAGAACACAAAAAATGTGAAGAATTTTTTATAATGTAATATTATGGATGAAATTTTGTACCATAAAATATTTATTTTTATAATTGTTCATTGTTGTTATTGTGTTGTGCAGGCAGTTTGCAATTTAAGTGTTTTCAGGAAAGATAAATAGGCAATACAAACACAATTTGTCATGCATTGTGCACATCACCGACGGATTTACAGACGGACTAAGTACGTCAATATTTTACAAAGAGTTGTAAAATATTTATTGCATATGCCACAATCACCGTCATCCCTACAGACGGACTTAGTCCGTCGGTATTTCACATAGAGTTGTAAAATATTTACTGCATATGCCACAATCACCGACATCCCTAAAGACGGACTTAGTCCATCGGTATTTTCAAGATGATGGGAACTGTTTGCCTCTTATGTCGGTGCAGCCCATAATTACTGACGAACTCACCTACAAAATGTAAATTCCAAAGTACTGCATCTATGATCGCGTGTACTTATTTCACCGTACCGACGGAATGTGAAAATTTTGAAGGGTTATTTAAAAAATTTAGTGCGAAATTTAAAATTTTATCGACGAACTGTGAAAATTCACCGATGGAATAATTAAAAATAATATTATTTAATAGTTTGTCGGTGGTTCCGTCGGAAAAAATTACAGTATAACTCCCACCGAGAGCCCCTTTAGTTCATTTTTTTCTCTCCTTCGTTTCATCTCATCCGTTTTTTTTTCCTCTTATCCATTTCAAAACTCTTGTTTTTTTTTCTCTTGTAATCTCTAGTTCTATCTTCAACAAATTAAAAGGTATGTAGTGTGATTCAATATACTTAATGATTTTTTTTTCATCTTTTATTTGTTTTATTAACAATATATTTATGTTTTGTTTTTTATTTTTTTGTATTGTATGTAGATAAAGTCTAGAAATAAACACACTATTAAGGTAAGGATTTTTCATTCTAAAGTCTATAGTTTTTTATTATTATTTGTTGTCTATTTTATTATTTGTATTGCCATAATAATTGAATATTTTGTTGGATTTTAATTGTTATTGTTGAATTTGCCTTGTAAATGTTAATTGAATATATAGGATTAAATTTAATTATTTTATCTTAATTTTACTCTATTATTGCATAATAAAGTGTTTGATTGTTTCCATGAATTTTAATTGTTATTGATGAATTTATATAGATGTTAGTTGAATATATAGAATTAAATTTTATTTATTTATTTATTTTATTGTTAAATTTATATAGATATTAGGTTATATATAAGATTTGTTTTCTTTATTTTACAGTTAGAAACATTTTATTGTCATTTTGAAAATGAGAAGAAATTGAAAAATATGAAAATTCCAGTATATATAAAATAGAATCAACTGGTTTGGTGCATATATATTGTCAATATTTGTAGGTTTGAAAATTTTGTGTAGTCTCCAGTATAGGAAAGGTGCTGCCAAATGTTTTTTAAATAATCAAATTTGATTATGTAATTATTCGTTCAATCTGTATAGATGCGTAGAACGAAATCAACAGCATGTCATGAGCATATGGTCGCAACTAGTTCTTCTAGTAGTGAGGATAACTTGTCCTTATGTGTCGATCAAGAAGAGACATTTGCGCCAACTCGCGATGTTGCCTCTTCTAGCATGGTTCCACAACGCAAAAGCGGTGTGCCTTCACAGCGGGGTCAATTCACCGCAAGTATGAGGCACATTGAAAGGATGACCTTTTAATGTAAGTTTGTTGTGGTTTTAGTTATTTTTTTTACTTATAACATAATTTGTGAAGAACTAATTCATTTTATTTGTTTTCAGGTTCACAAACATTGAAGCCTCTCGAGTAATAACATCGGCGTTTAAATCGTCGATGGAGATTCCATTATTTCAATAGAGTCAGGTTTCCAGACATCCTGAATGGAGACCTTATATCGATGCATGATTTCGAAGATTTGAGCTTGGTGTTAACTTCTAATTTTATTTATTTTTAATAAATTATTTATTCACATAACAAATTCGAGTGGGATAACACGCATGACAATGTTGTGAGGAGGGTATGGGAGAATCATGAGGCAACTAGGTAACATTGAAAACAATACAATATTTTTTTAAAAAAATTATGTTTTAAAATCTAATTTGTCATTAACTCATATAAAATTTTTTGATGGAAGTAGGTTGCGTGACTTTTGGTATGAAGCGCAGAAAAAAGCCAAAAAATACGCTAGAGATAACGGTCTACAAGGCTGGAATGATGTGGCGGTTTAGAGGGATTTCAGGCTGCCATACATCCCAGAGGATATATAGGCGCAATATATCCAGCACGTAACATCTGAGCGGTTCACACGACGCTCATAGTCTGGTGCCGATAATCAGAACCGACAAATTCATGGTTCGGTGACCATGCATACTGGCGGCTCTGTTTCGTTCACTACACATGCGAAGCGATTGGCAAGATTAATTTTAATGAAATCTATCATTAATTAATTTGTTGTTATTTATAAATATATTTAACTTGCAACATTTTTTTCTTACAGGCTACATCTCTTGGACATGAGCCGAACCCAATGAAGCTGTTTGTGGAGACGCACGTGCGGAGTGAAGACCACCAAAGGGGGGTGCAACGGTTCATCGACAACCGCGCTCAACACTTTTTGTATGTTTGTTCAACTGTTAGGAGCTCCCAATCAGTATCGAGCACTCAGTCTGAAGAGATCGTGGCCTTGAAACAACAATATCAGCAACTCTTGACGGATTATGAACAACTCCACCAGCTCGTCATGGACATGAGATCACATATGAAGAGATCGTGCGCCCCTGTTTTGGCTGTATGCTCCCGAGAACGACCAGCCTCCTCCTCCTCCAGCTCAACCATTTTTCTAGTTCAATGTTTTTTTTTTGGAAACACTTTAAAATTGTAATCAATAGTTGGATCAATATTATTTAACTTTATTTTTATATTTTTAATGTTTTATACAATTTTATTTGATTAATTGGTTTTTTTTTTACTTTTATTCTATACAATTTTATATTATTTATTCTACATAGTTTTATTTTTAAAAATATTTTTAAATTCTAACCGATGGATTTACAGACGGAATTATTCCGTCAGTATTTTACAAAGAGTTTCAAAATATTTACTGCATATGCCACAATCACCGAAAATACAGACCAAATTAGTATGTCGGTATTTTATAGAGAGTTGTAAAATATTTACTGCATATGCCACAATCACTGATGTTATTTCATCGATGATTTCTCGTTGGAAATACAGAAGAAATGATTCTATCGGTTTATTTTTGTCTGTAAAACCATCGGTTTTTATTTTTTTAACCGATAGAATTAGCGACAGAACATGGAATTACTAACAAACGTTATTTCGACAGACATATTCCATCGGTGAATTCATTGGTAAAAATGTTATCAATGAAATGGTAATCTTACACCGATGGAAAATGTAGGTTGGTAAAACTGTTAAATGTTGTAGTGATAAAAAAAAGTCACATTGATTTCAATATTTATCTCGTGAAAAAGATTAATCAAGTTACGACATTGATCCTGTGAAAACAATTATATAGGTTTCAATCTTTGTCTCGTGAAAAAGATTAGTTAGATTTTAATCTTTTAAACCTCTAAAAATTATTTGGTTGTAAAAGATGCGGCCTCATACATTAAGTAGGTTGTTGTTGACTCATAAAATAAACATACACATGTAAAATATAAAGAACAATGATTGTTCATCATAAAACAAGGGAATGTGGCTAATATCAATCAAGAATTAAAAGAATTGATGGAGTTGAAAGATTCATTGATTGCCAAGATAATTGAAGAAGCAGTTGACTAGTTGACCAAGCAACCAAAGAAAGTGATCGACCAACAAAGTTTGTCTGTGTGTATAACCAAAAGATATTCTCCTATTCAGAGTAGGAGTTTTTCATAGAATAACTAATCAGAAGTTAGAGATTATCCTGGGATCCATGTGTGTATCAATAGAAGACGAATTTAGCTTGTGTTAAGATTTAATAAGCCTTTTTGTCTGATATCAATATTTATTTAGGATTAGAATTATCTATGTAAGTAGAATTTAAACTCTATAATAATATAAATAAGGCTATATACTACTATAAATAATGATTAACCCAACATATTCAAATTCTTGCAATTTACTCATGTGTTTATTTGAATTATTCAAGGTAGTCATTGTCTTATTAGAAGTTCAGTCCTAGGTAAATTTAATTGGCAACATATAGATTAGCATGGCTAGTGAGACATATATTCAAAATCTATTTAAAAGTCATTAAAACATGCCTCCGAAGAAAAACACAAGTAAATTCATCCTTAATGCATTGGACAAACAAACAATATAAGAAACAAAGAGAGGCCATCTTTTACGCCATGAATATCTTGAAAATCCACCATCTTCCTATATTCTAATAGATCAATAGTGGGGGGAAAGTGCCCAAAGATTAATTTTCATCGTTTTACTCACCATTACATCACATAAGTATATTTGGATACACCTCTAGTGTTCCTATATAGTCCCTTACATTTCCCTCATTTATAATCAGGCCATCACAACCAAACATAAAATGGCACTCTGGTGCATTAGTATCCTATAGATAACCATACGTATATCTAACTATGATGATGTTGTACAATGTTCACAACCAACTGTGATAAATTTACGCTAACCAACTATGATAGCTACTAAAAAAAAATAGCTTAATATCAACATATAAGTCTATCTAATGCTAATATAAAGGTTCTCTAGATGGAGATGTAAAACACAACTAACATGACCTATCACAATGATATAATGGTTGTCAATCGAACTATGTAGGCTATAATTGATCAATTGAATCATTTACAAAATGAACTTTATTAGAATAGGCCTAGTAACATATGGGACGTGCACATCTAAGGGAAATCCTAAGCAATTCTACAAGTTGTTTTATAGTAAGAGAACCTCAATCCCCTACACTATAATTTATTACTGTCGTTCATTAATAAAAGGAAAGGATAGAAAAAACTAAGTTATCTTAACATTTAAAAGAGATGAGGCTAGAAGTAGGATGAATAAAGGAACTTGCTTATAATTGTCCATACCCTAAATAGGTTGGTAGATTGTAATTAATCCTTGAGGAATAAAAATGATTGACTTTAAGCTATTTTTTGGAAGGGATGTCCAATCAATATACGAACATATCGCCAAGCTCACATGTCAATATAATGATGGTTCAACTAACTCATTTATGAAGATAAGGTTATTTGGTTCTTTATTAATCAAAATAGCTTTCCATTATTCTCTGCACTGCCACCCAACTTAATCAATAGTTGAGAAAAGATGGAAACTCATTTCCATGAACACTTTTATAGGATAGAACTAGAAGTCATATTGGTTCATTTATCTAGTTCATCTAGGAACTAGGTAAGTTTATAAAAATTTATACCTTGTAGTTTAGAACATTAAAAACTAAATGCATCAAGGCTATAACTGAACATGAGTGCATAAAGTTACTATTAGAGGGAATATAGTAAAACATAATAATTACATTTGTAAAAACCACAAACTTAGAGCTTTATTTCTTCACTGATGACGTTGTTCATTATGAGAAGATGTTCACAAAACAAGTAAAAAAAACCACTAAAGAGAACATACTTTATTGGCTATTCAAATAATGTCACGAGGGCTTATTGATTGACTAATTTAGACTCTGACAAAGAGTTTTATGAGCTTCAACAATAGCTTATATTGATATCTAAAATCAATGATGAAAGACTGTTTAAGATCGTGACATTGAGAAAGATTAAGGAGGCTAAGAAACTTAGTAGCAAAGAAGTAAAGGCAACCGAATGAGTTAAAGAAAAGGAATACTTTTTTGGTATTAAAAAAAACCAAAGAGATCTTTCACTAATTGATGTATGGAGGTAAATTAAACTTATTTGTAATCACACGATCACTACTGCTGATGAAATAAAGAAGAAACAATACTATAAATGGTATGACTCTAGAAAATATGACATTAATAACTATGTAGTCTTCAGCAACGAAATCCAAAAGGCTTTAGGTTGTCAACGCATATATTTTATGGATAAAAAGATGAATATGGATGATGATTCATTCCTTAAAGTCACTATTATAATGGCTACCTGCAAACTTAATGGCTTTTTTAAAAAAAGAGAAGTTCTAAGAAAACAAATGTTGACCGACCACATTAAAGGCTGGAGTTGATTATAGATGCTAGTATCAAGAAAACATTACTATGAAAAAGCAAAAAGAATGGCTCAACAAACCCAAGATATTCTTCATAATTATCAATATTGGATAAAATCTTACTTTTATACAAAACAACAATATTGATAAATGATTAATCTCTACTAAGGATAAAATCACAAAGTAGCTACAAACCTTTGGTAAAAAAGATAAAAGGCTTCTTGTCTCTAAACCACCCCAGTCTTAAAAGGTTGTATTTGTTTGTGTTTATGTTATGTATCTACTTTGTTAGTTGCACATGGCACTGACTTTGTTTATGTAAAAACATATTTATTATTAATAAAAGTTTTTTTAATCTTTAATATTATTTTATATTTGATTAATGAATCTAATATTTAATTAATAAGTCTTGAGAAAAGATAAAATCCTTGGGAAAAAATAGATTTGCAAAAGAAATTATAAAATTGTTATTTTATGATATTCCTATTACATTAAAGCATTATTGTTCTTGATTAATGCTATATTAAAACTGAAAATTAATTAGAGATATTGAGATTGATACATATTATATTCTTTTCTTTATGAAAGGAAGGAGTTGTACTCATAAGCTGAGGTATAAAGGATATCTAAAATTAATAGATAAGTGCTTGTCAGATGAAATATACACTAAACTAACTCATATGGATAGATCACATGTATTTATGGAAAGGCTCATGTGATAGTTTTGTTAATAATCTTTATGCTAGTGAATATGTCTTATAGTCAATTGGTTGATTGTATGTTACACAAATTTTATTTATATAAAATATATTTATTATTAATAAAGACTTTCATTATCTTTAATATTCATTTATATTTTATTAATGAATCTATTGTTTGATTAATGAATATAGAGTAATAAAGATAAAGTTCATGGGTCAAAAATGCTTTATAAATGAAATTATAAAGTTGTTATGATTATGAGATTCATATTGCATCAAAGCATTGTTTCTAAATGTTCATAGTCAATATTTTGTTAAGATTGAATATTAACTAGAGCTGTTAAGAACGATAAATATTATGTTTTTCTTTTATGAAATGAAGCAAATGTTATCATAAGTTGAGGTACGAGGGATACTTGGAATTAATATGTAGGTATTTTTCATATGACATGTACATTGAATTAATCCATATGAGAATTTCATATACATAGGTCACTTATGTCTATAAAAAGACTCACATGATAGTTGTGTAAGTGATCATTAGACTTCAGATTGTAAAGTTATATTATATAGGGAGAGTTATGTTTTGATCCTGATTACGTGTTGTCCTCATCAAGGGTAATAAATGATCAGATATTGGTTATAATATAGTATTTAATTATGAAATCATTGGCCAAGGTAGAATGAGATTTGAAAAAAGTTTTAAATCTTATTCAAATAATTAATGACTATACTATTGAAAACAAAAATGATTTAAGAAAGCAAATATACTTCAAGCTATAATGTCTAAATCAAAACATTCTTGATAAATATATAATAATTACATTGAAAAAATGGTCATTGAAAGGTTAAGTCAAACCACTTATGATTTTTTTAATATTTGAAAGATTATGACAAGTTGTTAGATATTGTATTTGATCTTTAAATATATATATATATCAATCAATTATTGTATTAATAATAAATTAAAATGTCTAATTTATTTAATCTTATTTTGTTTAGTATTATAATTTATATTTAGATCAACTTATTAGATAACTTGATGGGACATAAATAAAAACCATTGGTAAAAAATTAAAATAAAATGATTAATCAAATGTGACTTGATTATAAATACATTATTCTCTAGCAGAACATCTCAATCTTCTGTATCACTTATTCTTCATTTCAAAAACTCACCAAACTCTCTTTTCAATCTCTCTTTATATTCAACCATTAACACACCAAAAACCTCACCATTTTTATAAAATATAACCTTAAATCTTTCATTCTTTCTTAAACATTCAAGCCTCCTAAAGTTGTTTTATTTATGCACGCCTCCGAGAGTAAAGTACAAGGCTAAAAGGAAACTTAAATTTTCAGCCTCTAACCATGAAAATGAGGGGAAAACCTAAATAATGGGGGAACACCTTGAAACTACTAAACAATGCTCACAAGTTAACCAAGAAGAGGATACTTTTTTCACCATCATGAAAATTCCTTCTAGCCCTCTCCTTGGGTGTGATTTTATTTTTGTGTTAGACATGACTTATGAGAATTACAACACTAGCCTTTATAAGAGAGCTATATTGAAAGGTTATTAGGTATTTTTTCATGAGTTGGCAGACTTTTATTGTTCAAGAGCTTATTACAAATGTAGGATGAACACATTTTGCTAAAATATTAGAGGAAATCAATCCGAATATAATAAGAAAATTCTATAGTAATCTTACATTCAAGAAAGATGACCATGGTTAAATTTATCATGTCAAGAGCATGAGCAACAAGAAACCTACCATCACTACATGTAAGCTATTATCCTATCGTTTTAGGCTTCCCACTAATGGTTATGATGTGTTTATTGAGAAAGGTCATGTTGATATTTATATAAAATTGTCATTCAACATGTAATAATGTTTTTTAAACATAATGCCAAAGTTTCTAAGGTAAGATCTAGGTCAGTCGCTCATTTGACTATTTCGAATCATATTTTTTTTATGATCTAATTGCTAGGATTGTTTGACCTAAGGGTGTATCTACACCAAATATACATCCATTAGCTATTTGATATGCGCATCATCACGAGTTGTATATTTTCTTTTCAAAAAACAAATTGGATATGCAGGATATTTTGATGTGTATTTTTCATAAAAAAAATCAAAGTATGAATTAAAAAGCTTGTGTAAACATCTAATTAAATAAATTGATAACCATTTATGTAAATAAATGGGAAAAAGTTGTTAACAATAACTAAAAGAAATACTAGAAAAATTAAGAGATAGGTTTAAATCAAGATATTTGGTCTTGCAAAATGAGATATTTAATGGGTTGTGTTTATTGAACTTTTTTATTAAAATCAATAAAAGATAACAGATATAGAAACACATATGAAACCGGTTAAATAAAAAAAAATTATCCAAGGCCAAACATATTATAAATATTTTCTAAAATATTTTCTAAAAATAAATATTTTTATTTCTAAAAACATAAATCATTTCTATAAAACAAAAAAATATTGATGAATCAGAATAATATCTTCAAAAACTAAATACACACAAAACAATTTCAAAACAAAATATTTAAAAAAGGCTTGCAAAACCCATGGTTTAGGTCATGAGATCAGAATAAACCGGTAGAAAAGAAATTAAAAATAACCACAAGCCAATCTTTTTAAAAAAAATGTAGAATGATGAAATTAGAAAAGAAAATGAGCAAAAAAAAAAATCAAGTCGTATCAACTTTTCAATAGGTGATTCGGGTCATTAGATCTTAAGCACCACAAATGAGAAAACTGTGCCAATCTCTAACAAATCAAACTCTAAAGGATAAAACTAGGAAAAAACAATTACACAAAAGGATTTAATATATATATATATATATATATATATATAATTAAAAGAATGAAGGCGACAATAAAAATATAAAATAAATTAGAGGGTAACCAAAAATTCTCAATTTGAGAGTTAAATTGAAAAGAAAATGAATTTTAACAAAAAGGAAATAAATCAAAAGAATTAGGGCCAAATTGAAAAAAAATACAATATAAACTTTGATTGAAAGAAAAAATTGAATACCAATAAAACTTTAACAAAAGAGCCAAGAAAAAAAATTAGAAATAAAAAAAATTAGGATCGAATTGGAAAAAATAATGTATGATAAATTGAAATTGAATGACTAAATTGAGAAAAAGCAAAACTTTTATAAAAGGGTCAAGAACAAAAATAAGAAATCAAAAGAATAAAAACTGAAATTGAAATAGAAAAAACAAAAAGAACAAACATGTACTTTTTTTATAGGAGAGAGAGAATAAGTGGGGAAATGATCATCGACAACAAACTGTCCATCATCCGCCGTCATGTGCCACACCAAGAGAAAAATGACATAGTATCGCTTTCAATAACATGGCGGAAGGGTAGATTTGTCACCATAAAATGTCGCACGTGCCGCCCAAACGATGCAAACATCACCCACTTGTTGGCACGTAATGAATGCATGCGAGCAGTTTTTTAAAATAAAAAAACTAATTGCCCAACATAAAAGGACAAAAATGTCCTCTATGAGTTTATAAATTACAGAACAAAAATTGTGTGAAATGACAAAAAAGCCCCTAAACTCACGCCTTATTTTTCTCTTTTTAAGGGCAAATATTCTCTTTTTAAGGGCAAAGATGTCTTTTTACTATATTCTAAAAAATAAAAAGACAAAAAAAATATTTTTAGTCAACCGTGCTAAATGTTTTTTACTCTATGAGTAAATAAGTCATTTTATATTTAAAAAAAGTGTAAAAGATGAATATACCCTCTAACAATTTTTTAATGACCAAACAACTAGATGAACAAAAATAATGATTGACCAAGGAGAAGCCATTGATAATAAGAGTTTGGATGTGCAAGAAGAACTAGAGAGCCTAATTCTATTTAGAGATGGAGTTTTTAATACCATAACTAATTGGAAGTCACAAATTAGCTTAGAATTCACGTAGGTATCAATAGAGGAAAAGTTTAGTTTGCATTAGGATTCAATAAAATTCCCTTATTTGATATCAATATTTGTATAGGATTAGAGTTATATTTTTAGGTAGGATTTAAAATTTTTACTAATATATACAGGGTAATATAACTACTATAATGATGTCAAGCCCTATTTATGCAATTTCAATTTAATTTATCTTTTTTTACTACTTTTATTTGTTGTTTTCTTTATTGCTTTTCCGGTGCTTTTTATTTCTTTTCTTGCAATTCCTTTCTTTTCTTTAAACATCTTTTTCCTTCTACGTGTGGTGGTGGACTAAACAAATAACCTTTATAAGGTTCGAGGTCTAGAATGTCCACACTCCATTTAATTTTGCAAGGTTGCTACATGTCTCCGCTCAGGATATAATACTATATTGATTTATAAGTTTTCAATTGTAGTTTTTACTTTTTAGAATGAGAAAAATAAAAACCATGTAGTGTAATTGATCCATAAGTATCTAAACCAAATAAGTTAGGTGGATATATTACTGATATTGATTGGTATCTTATTTAGATTATGGCATGTCTAAGAAGATTAAGTTTTTTGCTTTAAGTCTCTAAATAATGGAAAATGTTTCCAATTCAATTCAAGTTTCACTTTGGTATGCTAGTTTATCAAATCGGTTTTGTGTCTTGATGTGCAAGAGTGTCTGGGAATGTGGATAATTTTATTTTTTTTGCATGTTAAAACTTGAAAAGGTATTAATAGTTTGCCATCCAAAAACAAAATGAGAAGGCGGGTCCAAGGAAATTCATTATTCATAGTTTTGATGAATCAAACCATTAATTGGTTACTAGTCCATTGAGTTTTTGTTGATATAGATTCATTATTATTTATATAATCTAAGGATAATTGATATGTCTTGCACAAAACGTTTAATCAAAATGATGAGATCTTTTTTTTATTCAATATTAGTCTTAGGTGTTAAGTTAGTGTAACTCAAATCTTTTTAGAAACTAATTTAACTCTTGAAACTAACTTAAAACAACCCTGAAAATTTAGCCCTAAAATACCTTGAAATATTTTGTGTTCTCGCCTAAAAAGTCTAAGACCTCTAGTAAACTAGATGGCCATAGCGCACACAATTTCTAAGGCCTCTAATGAACAATATGGCAAGTGGTAAACCAAATAACCATGTTCGGATACAATATCTCTAGACAAATAGTATATACTAGATGATTTTCTCCTTTGTACACTTGCATGAGCTGAAAATTATCTTTTTCACATGCACAAGTGTGCAATAGTTGTACCTATCTTGTTTCTTGCATCAAGATTTGAGTTACCTTACCAATATTTGAATTTAAAATGACCTTTCCATCTTTCTACCATCTAGGACAAACAAACAAGACAATTATTTTAAATACTTCATGTTGTCACTCTTAACATCATGTGGCTTGAACTATCCAGAACACCAAACTTCCTATAATTTGATAAGTTTGACCTCCTCGCTTATTTCTAAACGGCTAGTTAGTCATATTTTTCTATAACTAGGTATTTCCTTTCATCTTTACGACTTGATGCAATACTCTTTCTACTTTGTTCATACCTTTGATTATTTTCATATTGGTTGCACCCACACAACCTTTACCTAAAAGAGTTGGATAATATCCTTACAAAAGACTTGAGATTTTTATATTGTAATCTAACCGTTTGAGTATTCAGTTGTGAGTTTGTGAACTCTGTTAGGTTTCAATCTTAATGCTGTGAAAAAGACCGTGTAGGATTCGAACTTGGGCCCATGAAAAGGTCATGAATCATGGATCAAACATTTAGCATCCACGTCCAACACTGCCAACTTTGAGAGGTGAAGGAAAGCTTCCAACACGGAAACTCCTAATGAAGATTGCTCTCAAAGAACTGCCAGGAAAATTCGTCAAAAGAGAGATGCCAAAAATTTCACACAAAAAAATCACCTCAACTATATATAGAAAATAGAGAGATATGCCGAAAAAATTTACAAAGATGTCTCTCTTTACAGGTTACAAGAAAGAATACCCTTTAATTTATCTTGGAAAATGCAAAGGCCACCCCAGTGTGAAAACGAGCATGTGTTTGTGGACAAGAGGCGCATGTAGGTAACAAAGCTGTACAGTGAGCTATACAAAACGGTATGTGATGCTGTGTAAATTACTTGGTCAATACCTCCACTTGGGTACTATATAAGCTGATCTTGATTTCCATTTGAGTCAGAAGGGCTTGGAGCACGTGGTCTTCCTTGAGGAGGTTGCGGAGGAGCTGCAAGGGCATAAGTCAGTCTTGATGAAGAATTCTCAATGAGACCTGCAACTCCTGCTGCGGCCGACTGGGCACTTGAAGGAAGGAAGAGATCATGTTTCTGGTCTTTATAAGCACTCCAAACCTGCAAAATGGACAGAACCACCAGCAATATTTTTATCTCACCAGAAAGTACCGGCTTAAAGACATCATGCACTAAATTTAATTGCAGGGGCAGCTAAATTGTATCTCTTCATGAATAAAATGCACCACAATGCCCAAGAAAGTTTGGGATAATGAATGATTGAAATCTTATGAATAAGACACTTTAAGGTATCCACAAACCAGGAGATACATCGCAAAAAGAAAAGGAACTCGGAAAAAAAAACATGTTAGTACTTACATCAGAAGCATTTAATATCTCACGCACTTTATTGCAGTGTGCTCCTTCTGTTGCAAAAGCATGCAAAACCTAGACCAAGATAAGTCGTATCACAAAATTTTAGAAATCAAAGGAAAAGGCATGAAAAGAAAAGGCTCTCTTTCATAGATATCTTCATAATTATATCTTCAAAGGTTTACAATATCTAAGAACTACCAGCAACAATGAAGCATCATCCAGCTGGGTCTTTTCATGTGACCCAACTTCTATTCTTTTTGTAATGAAGCAACCATATTTTGAAGTAAGAATATAGAGATTTAGAACATCTAAACAGAATCCAAAAATAAATGGGTGGTATTTAGTAAATGACATAGGAGATTCAATAAAATTAATTGGCAAGTATTGAGATGAAAAATAATAATTTAGAAGAACATCAACCAAAAAGCCTTCCAGGAGGACAGGAGAAAATAAGAATTATGATCATGAACATTTTAACCTCAATTGCTAGCACTCTGCCAATAGATGCTTCAGATTCATTCCACTTCATCTGAGAGCACAGTCCATTTCTTCCCCCAGCCCTCCAGTCAAGAAGCCCGAGAAGTACATCAACAAGACCAACCCTGAATTATTAAAGCAATTTATTCTGACATCAGAAAGATATTTTTGGAACTTCTATATAATCAGTGAGGCATTTTATAAAAGTTTAGTATCTGCAAAAGAAAGTCTTGATCCAACTACCAATGTTGAAACCAATTCTTTTCCCCAAATTTTAGAAGATTCATATGATAATTGCATCTCAAAAAATATGTTGTCATCAGCCTTTTAACTTTACAAAGGGGAGGGGGATTGAAAGCCAAAGTCCTTACTCCTTCTCCCCTTAGTAATTATTCTTTTTTCATATATTTTGGAATAAATTTGATGTCTTCCCATTGCATCCTCCTGAAATTAGATCCAACAAGATGTCTAATTCTGGAGTCATCTTTTCTACATTGCACAGGCTTACAAGTGAATTCTGAAACCATGGAACATAAAACTATTTCTAAATTCAACAGCTGCACAATAATAGAAATTGTGGTTTATGCTGTTCACAATTTTACTATAATTCACAAGCATGAAACACACAAGCACATATCTGCCAAAGTTTGGATCTCACCCCAGTGGAAACACGGAAAGATTATGGATTGATTAGCAGATCTTATACCTCCAGTTAAAAAGAAAAGGGAGAAAAGAAATTAACTTACTTAAGTCCTTGTGCAACCAGAGCGTCCCGGGCACGATTCCCAGCAGCCACAACACGTTTTAATGTCTCAAGAGCAAGTATGCTTCCACCTTGCCATCCTATAGCTTTCATCAAAAGTGGGACAACCTGAATACCAAATATTAACAGATAAACAGTGATCCAGAATAGGTTATAATGGAGCAGTAACATATTGAGACATGAACAAAAAGGAGACATATATGTACATGTACAAGCTCAGATAACCACAAATAAGTGCAAAACGCATAAATATGCCAGCACAACTTATCAGGCACACCAAGCCAGGGGGGAAATAGGCATTGAACAGAATAATACTAGTATGAAAGTGGAAACAGAAATGCTAAACATCCATTGGGATTTGCACGACTAAACTCCAAAATTCCCAAAGCCTTTAAACATGGGGAAAAAAATCCACATACACATGGATGTGGGACATAAATAAGGAATTTTGAATTTTGAGCCTGTTTGGTCCAAGCTGTAGCTATTGTGTTGTGATTGTCCTGAGAGATTAAATGTATTAAATTATTTGGTAATAAATGTTGCATCGTGCTTGGACTAAAATCACTTAACTGTTTGATAATCTATTATTAAGAGGGAAAAAAAACCATTAATGATGGAACTCAATTTTAAAATCTTTTTAAGAAATAAAAATAGGTTACATGGAAATGCAAATTCTTTCATCGACAAAAAAATATATAAAAAATATAAGGAAAAAAAAAAGAAACAAGAATTATATAATTATGATTTTTTAAATAAATAGAAATACTATATAATTGAATTAAAGTATGTGCACTGTATAGTATTTTTGTTAGTAAGATTTTTTTTAAGGTTATTTGTATCTTTAAATAAAATAAGAGAGCCTTCCATCCAAACAAGCATCACTTCCAAAGCTTTTTTCAAGTGAAAGTCAATACGTCTTTAAGTGGAACCACCTTCTACTTCTAATGGTCAAGCAATAAAGTATTAAAATCCCTATTAAACACTTATTTGGCCCTTTTGATTGCTTTGCTTATAAGCAAAGCAGGTAAAAGCTATGGCAACAAGAGGCCAAACAAGTTCTTCATTTGTTGTTCAAGATGCAGTAACTTCATTGATTAAACTAGAGAATTTTTTGGAATTTATTATCATTAAAGATAATATTTATCAGGATTCTTAATTACTAGATGGTCTGGGTAACTATGGTTTCTTGATGTCTATATAATATCCAAATTTTGTGTATAACTAGCAGACCACGAGTACAACAAGTTAAGGGATAGTTGAGAATTGTTTCTTCTATCTGCTTCTGACCCTCTTCTATAGAGCTTTTCTTTATGTTTTTCTGCCCTCTTCTATAGGGTTTTCTACCTCTTATTCAGTTATCCCTCTCCTATGGGGAATTCTTCAATCTTTTATCTCCATTCTTAACTTGATCTACATCATGCACTTTCAGAATAGGGGGGAAATAATGAGCAACACAAAATTGGCATCTCAATATTTCAGGAATTGTAAACAGTGATAAAGTGCTGCTCAACTGCACATTCAGCAGACCTTTAGCATGACAAGGACTTGCACTACAAGAATCAGTTTTATACCAAAAGCATTTAATCAATGTCTGTGTGCTTAGCCAAAGAAAGAGAAGAGAGAACCAAATGATTTGCCTCAAGAAACCAACTTAATTTAACCTATCTGTAGACAAGAATATTATACTCAACTGCACATTAAGCACACCATAGCATGACAAGGACTTGCACTATGAGAATCAGTTTTATAAACATTAAATCAATGCTGTGTGTTAGCTAAAGAAAGAAGAAAGAACTAATGATTTTCCTCAAGAAACCAACTTTACTAACTATCAGAAAAGAGAATATTACAAAATGTACCTGAGGAGTTCCTACACTAGTTGCTGCCATAGCTTCAGCACAAGTTGTACTCGCTGCAAGTTGATGAAGAACACGCAAACAACTGAGGCGCACTCGTTCTTGAAGAGTTTGAGCGGGCGGACTTGATTCGTCATCAGATTCATATGCTTTGTCTGCATAGTTGCCATTTTTCACCTCATCCGATGCCATTGTTTCTCTTCTTCCTTCATATGCCACAGCAGCCACAAGTTTTGGCACATATCCCAGATATCCAACATGATCAGCAAGTGCAGGGTGCACTCGCAGTAGTGAAACCAAAGCAGCAGAAAGAAGCAAAGGAAGCTCGGGATCAACAGTTTGTGTGTCGTAATGAGTGGCAGCAATGGATGACAAATATTGATCAAGTAACCCTTCCAAGAATCTCTTAGGATTTCTAAGAGGGAATTTGGGATCCTTCAAGAACAGCCTGACATAGATTCCACCAACCTACATGACCATGAAACTGTGAATTTCCCGCAGAATATGTAGTCACTATAATATGGAGATGGCATCTATTACATGGTACCTGTGGCTCATCTCTCATTTCTTGCTGTCCCGAAGCCTGCTCAGGTACATCCCAATCAACAAGACGACCTTTCATCTGCTCACGGTACAAGTCTGATGCCATAGTAGCAATTTGTGCAGACAAAGATGACGCCATTGCTGGTGTCCATACAAGCTCTGGAGTCTCTGTTGTCTGCTCTAAAGCAGATACAACTGCCTCACCAGGGCCATCCCTGATAACTGCAACAAGGCCATCTGGAAGAAACCTTGCCAGTGTTATAGCAACTCTAGGCCCATGCATTGGCTGCCCAACAAGCTTCCCCAATAAGGAAGCTGCTGCTGCTCTCTGTTGTAAGGGAATATCTTCTGCACACCATAATTTATATAATCAATGAAATGTGACTTCAAAATAAACAAACAAGTGGGTGTAAGAAAAAAATCATTACTTTGCAAAGGCAACAGAAGTTCAAGAATGTACACCACTCCACCATGTTTGGCAGCTGCCCAAGCAAGTTCTGGAGTGCTTGCCAAAGCATATAGAACATGAAGAGCCCCTTCACGGCAACTTGGAGCATAGTGTAGCATTTCTAGTAAGAGAAGAAGGCTAGATCCATCTGCAACCATAGCCTCCAAGCAAGGAGCATATGTTGTCAAAAGAGACAGCACAGCCAGGCAAAGTTGAGGGATATTGCTTTTTGATGCAATAGGAACAGAAAAGCACCCAAAGAGAGGAAATAGCTTCTCTTTGGAAGAGAATATAGACGCCAAATTTGGATAACTTGTCAGTAAGTTCTGTCAGTTAAGAGAGAGTCAGGCACAAATGATTAATAACAACCATAACATAAAAGTCAATAATGTACCTTTAGTGAAGTCAATCCAAATTGAAAGTTCTTAACCAGATCCAATTCTCCTTTATCTGTAGATTTTCCATCAGAGACTGCCATTGAATCATCAGTTACAAGTTGTCCATTCACTAATACATCTGAAGTATCACTTATAACCTCAGGTGTTTGAGGGGATGAGCTGCTTGGATTAAGAATATTCTGAACATCTGAATCTGTAGAAAATTGATTATTCACTAGAAAAGATATGAAATCAATTAGAGCAACACAGAATGCTTCTGGTTCACTGATCTCAAAGTCTGGCTGATCATTATAAACTCTCAAGTAAACGTTGCCAACAAATAGTTCTTTGGACAGTGCCTCGTATAAAAAGGCATGTGAATCTTTCACGTCGTATGAACCATCAGGACCCTGGCTTGCACGTTGCTGATCCACAAATTTCAGCAGCTCTGCCCGAGTTGTAGAGTTCCAGATAATCTAAACCACAGAGGTTTAATAAATAAATAAATATTGATCATAGGAAACAGAATAAGAAAAAAAAAAAAAACTTCACCCGAAACTACAACAAAAAAAAAGCAGCAAACAAGCTTAATGTATATGCTACATTTTAAACATGAATTTAACTTTGAAGCATTGTTTAGGCCATTAATTAACAGTAATCATTCATATTATCATCTCATCAGAACCACCCTTGACTCCACAGGGGCTTTGTGACCTGGCATGATGAATGGAGGCAAACTGATGGGAGAAAGAAAATCATTAGCAATCAATTAAAACCATTTACTACTAAAACTCTGCTGCCTTGATTTGATAATTGGTAGCAACTCATATGTGGGAATAGGGAAATGCAAGATACAAAGGATTCAAATCCCGACAGCGAAATAACTAGTTACACATGCAATTCCGTTGTAGAAATGCAAAGGCAGATATTGCAGATATAAAATGTTCTTCTAGATACAACAAACAAGTTCTGGTATTTTCATCCTTCAAATTAAATCACAATAATTATCTCTCCAGGAAAAAGATAAATATCACGATGACACGAAGTCATGAATAGATACAAAGAAAACCCTAAAAGTTGGATTATAAATCATCTTTGTGTTGCATCTTTCATTATTCTATAGCATAACTCCTCTCCATGATACCAAACAAAGAACTATGAAAAATGTTGATGACAAAGAGGCAAGGGATTGAAAAAAGCTGTAAATTGGTTGGTAAACAAGTTGAAACCAAACAGCAACCAAGCCTCAATCCCAAACAAGTTGAAGCCAAAGCAAGATCTCAACAAATTAAAATAACAAAATTCCCAAGTCATCAAATAAAAGATATAAATAATAATGCCTAGATATTCTTTAGAACATTCATAACTCTGAACATTTCTTTTCCTTAAAAATTGACACCAATTACCTCTGGAGACTCCAAGTTTGTGTTTAATTTGATCAATAAGTCTTTTGGTAATTGATCTTTCAGCATGCTTGCGAGCTTAGGAGTAAGCAAAGCTCTGAGGGCATCAGCAGCAGTTGCATTATAAGGCGTTGAGCTCCCTTCTGTGCACAAACCACTAAGCCTTGACAAAGCCTGAGATGCTCTAACAGCATGCATATTTTTTGCAATTTGAACACTAGAACCTACACCAAGTGACTCTGTCTTATCAGAGTCCTCAGCAGTTGAGTCATACTGAAGCAACAATGGAAAAAGGTACCTAAAAAGAAACCAATTTGACATATAAGAATGTATACTTTAACATTTCAATGTTTAAAATGAATACATTTGTGGCATGAACAGTAAAATCCATATCACCCCTCATTCAGTTTTTATTTTTTCTTTTTGGTTGACTGAAAAATAAACCCTCAATTCAGTTAAAAAGACCGGGAATTGGCCTGATATCAGGATCTATCTTATTAGCTTGACAGTCTCCTTTAAATCCCTCTTGCAAAAATAAGTCTAGTTCCATCCTTCTTTTTTCAACCCCACAATATTTAATGCATAGTGACAACTAGAATCAGGTTCATCATGCAGCACAGTGATCAGATGACTTTGATGATTATTATGTAGATGAAAAATTGTATAGTAACTTATCATCTGATACAAAAACTAGAAACAAGAGAGTTCCACCACAGAATTCTAACAGAATGTTGGAAGTGGATTTGTTAACAACAAATGGAGAAATTTAATCAAGTGAAGCAAGGAATTCAGCATGTAGAACCAAATTAAACATCATTATAATCCATAAAGTAAATTTTTTTTTTTTTTTTTTTTTGGGGGGGGGTGGGGGGGGGAGGGGGTTAGGTCAAAAGATAGTGAAATTAAAAGCAAAAATAGTGATATTGCCATTTAATTAGTATGACATGGAAAACAACCTTCCTGGGGTGCTCATCAGGGACGCATGATTAAAAAAATAGAATGATCAATGCACGTCACAAGCAGGAAAATCAAGAGAAGGGATAAAGTAAAAATAAAATCAGATAGTATAGCTCAAGAAATTTACATATTAAAGGGTGCCAGCAAGTGTGAATAAATATCCAGTCAAGTTGCAGAAGTGTAAGGGGTGTGTGTGTGTGTGTGTGTGTGTGTGTGTGTATTCATGAAAAGCGAAGCAAAAGTTCAGAAAAATGGAGGAGATGACTTACCAAAGCACGCCAGCCCTTAACAAGGCATTCTGTAATTCAGAGGACACGGAAACATGGGCAATAGTCTGGAGCGCAGCATCCACAGCTTCAGGTACAAGCTCAAGTTCAGTGCAGTGCACAATATCCTCTACTAGTCCAGAAAATTGAAGCATCTCAGCTCTGGCACTCTCAAACCGACTCAAGACAGAAAAAGTCCGCATCACATTTGTAACAATAATAGCAGATGGTTCACTTGCAGGAGTAGTTGGCTGAACTACAAACATGCAACGGCAGAGAAGAGTTGCAACAAGTTGTATCCCACCATCCCTTACAAGCTCCTCACCATTTAATGAAGAGGAAGCACACCTAAATATCCAGTAGTAGTAGAAAGAAGTAATGCTAGTCAAAATCTCTTCGTAAGTCTATTAGAAGCAATTCAAGAAACAGTAAAAAATGCAACTGGGATATTTACGTCAGCCAAATAAGCTCTGATGCTGCAACAAGTAAAGGAGCTCTATCAGCAGAAAGGAAATTGTTATCATCTTGGTCCACTGTAACAGCATTAAGCAACATGGGGTATCCAGCATATTTAAAAGGCTCCAGCACATCTCCATATCGTCTGTATAAAATACATTGTCCCTTCAATAAAAGTAGTAATCTCCAAGGCTGGGGACCTTGCAACCCTTGCATTGTGGCCTATAAACAGTAAAATAAGTCAAAGCTAATTGGCAGACTAAACAGTGAGCTGTGATTGAACTGATCGCCAAATAGCAGGGAAAACATCGTGGAACAAAGCAGCGTAATATGTGTGAACCATTCATATCAAGTTGCAAATTTCGGTGTACATGTGTGTGCAGACTAACTTAAAACTTAAAAAAAAAAAAATTAGGAAAAACAAAGCAAAGACACAAAAATGAATGATTTTGATCTTATGATTTAAAGATTTTAGTACAAATATAAATATTATAGGGAATCAACTCTTCAGTTGCTAAGTACTAGAACATGAAATATTCAGTTTGTTCATATAACATCAATAATCTAAATGGTGCAATATTCACATTGTACAGTCATGAATAATAAAGTATTTTCTAGTTACAATATACCTGAAGTCGCTCATAAGCTTTTTGCACAGCAAGAAACTTCTCCCTCCCCTCAGGATTTTTGTCAGGATGGTATTTCATTGCTAGTTTCCTATATTGCCTCTTGAGCTTTTCTTCATCAATGTTCTCAATCTGCTTTGTTATGTTAGTTGTGTCCTCAGAAGAATACTTCATTTTGGCTTCATCATTCGATACATCTTCCAGGGATATCTCTAATATTCTGCAAGCTTCCTCTTCTGAAAGATCCATAGGTCTTCGTGTTAACTCTTCACGCCACATTACCAGTAATGACTGCAAAAACTCAACATGTTCAACAATTGGCCAATTCGGAAAGCGAATCTCATCACAGAGGTTCCGAAGGTAATAACGGTGACACCACATTTCATCCCTTAACTCTGGGTACGTCACTGGTGGCATTGGAGCATAGTCGTATAAAGAATGACAGTGCTGTGACAATTTATGGGGAAAGTCGCCAAGATGTTGCAAAACCTGTAGAAGAAAAAAGTACAGGATAAATGCAAGTTTTAAAATGTCCTCCATAAAGGTAGCCAACTGGAGACCTTGACATCAACAAAAAAGAAATGAGCTACACACTGTATTTGCCTCATTTGGAGTTTTAAAAATACCTGACGGATCAAATTTTCAGCACGCATTTTGTGAGTCCAGACAATCTCTGGTGTATCAGAATCAGAAACCATTGCTGCTGCAAATGCAGATGGACCACTACGCTCCAGTACATACAGCAAGGATTCGGGTAAAAGCCCACCCAACACACTGCGTTTTGCAAGTGGCAATGACGAGGAAACTGCAGCTTCTTCCCCACCATGGAATGCTTGATGGACATGAGTCGCATAAAAGAGTTGTGCGATGGAGAGGAGATTGGATCCAGGGTATGCCAGGCAAAAATAAAATGCACCAGTGCTGTAAAGACGTACCATTGCCTTGGGATTTCTGGTAACGATGGCCTTCAGCAAAGCTGCAGCAGCCTCCACAATACTCGGTTCCCCAGAAAGCATAGCCTTTATTCAGAAAAAAAAAATAGGTATGGATAGTACAATTCACTCAAGCAGTAGCTAATGCAAGAGGCAATGCTTTCACTGATGAACATAAAATATCCATGGACATCAGATAAAATGATATAGAAGTTTGGTTTATCTTTGCTTTTTTCCTTTTTCTTTTTCTTTTTCTTTTTCTTTCTGGTGTGTCAAGACATAAACTCAAAGTACTACTTACTCCCTCTTCCATGCTTGGCACAGTGCCCGCAACAAGACTAAATGCCTACTGTACCATGCTTATAAAATGAAAATCGACATCAATTAACTTAGAAACATAAACCTTTAAATCAAATCTCAGGATAAAGGTATATTTATTGAAAATTTTAACTGTTGAAGATAGAAAGAATGGGAAAAAAGACAAATGACCTCTTTGTTCTTTATCATACACATGCATCTCTAAATTGTGTTCCCCTAGTCTAAAGACTCGGAAACTAAAAAAACAAGCATGCCAATCCAATCAAATATTCTCAGTATTAATAACCCTCCAAATGCATCAAAGATGGTAGGGTATACCAACAACAACTCAACATTCAGGGATGAAAAGATAGCTCTGAAAATTACCTGTGCAATATGAGGAAGGCAGCGGGGACTAGACAAGATCCGCTTAACCCTTGGGGTTGGAGTAACTATTTCTCCAGCATCATCTAGATCTGAATGAGCAGATACCATGAAATGTAATATGGATAATGCTGCATCCCCTACCTGGATACAGTATCCACCAATTATCAGGTACCAATAAGAATATAATATATGAGGGAAAAACATATGCCAAGTGCGAATTGATGGAAAGAAAAACAAAGGGAAAAATAGGCAAAATCTTTTTTATGCATGAATGTTGCATATGCATGTCCTTTTGTTTTTGAAAGATTTATGACCAAGAGAAACAAAAAACGGATCAGGTAAAATCAGAGCAATGCAAGCAGCAGTTATCTAGCTTCCCTTCATATGCACCCTAATCAAAAAATAGGGATGGTAATTCAGCACCACAGGCTATATTTCATGAATGCAACAAAATCTGTCAGTTTTAAATGATTGTGATACTCATTTGTAAGCATCAAATTTACTAAAACATGCACACCTGAGCCCTCAATTAAGCCCTCAAAATTGTCATTCCAAAACAAATAATTTCAAATGCTATTTTACAACTAATACAAAGAAACTGAGCAATTAGGGGTTAAATGCATGGAAGAATTTGATCAAATAAGTACTCAACAGCCAAACAAGAAAGCAACATAGAACAGTGTTCATTTTAATATTGAGGTAGAAACATAAGCAAAACAACAGCAACCACAATGAAGATCCCCATCAATCCCACACCGGAAATAACACCTACCTGAAATGACGTGAGGACAGGAACACGAGTAGCTAATACCCAACGAAGTTCACGGATATCACGCAATTTCTTCCACTCTAACATACCAGATGCCCAGCACTTAGTTGACCAATCAATGTCTTTCTTCGACCAGCACCTTCTAATAGCATCCTTCTCCAAGGGTCCAATTTCTGTGCCATTGTTGTCAATAAACATCCATTCTTTAAGTGGCTCCATGAAAGCAGTAGCAGCTAATAAATTAGATTGTAAAGGAATAGAAGTCCTTTCTGAAGCTTCATGAACCACTGTCAGAAGATCAACAGCCAAAACACACCCCCCAACCAAAACGCAAGCCTCCACATTAGATAAAACCTTCATTAAAACCTGCACATGTATTAGACATAGATAAACAATTATTTTTTGGATAAATGCCAGTCTCAGATTCTGCCCCCGCCCCTCTCAAAGAAAGGAAACAAAATTCTCTCAACACCAAAAACCAAACAAACATGGAAGCAGAAGCAGTCATCCCAAGTTGATCCAATGATAGTTATTGGTACTAAATCATCTGAGGAACATAGATGACAAGATGAACTAGCAAATAGCATTACCTAAACTCATACAACTTAACAAATACAAAAATCAATCATAATATACCTTTAGAAGAAGAAGAAGACGGTGCCTCAAAGCTCTGTCATCTGTTCTATCCAAGAGAACTGTAACATGGGCAGTACCCTCAAACGAACCTATAGTACTGAAATGCTGCTCATAGACAATTGCCATTGCTCTTGCACAAAGCTCCCTAACTGAAGAGCCTCCCCCTCCCCCAAAACCATCTAATCTTCCCATATCACACCAATCATCAGATGCACCCAATTCATCAGGAACAGTGCCATCTACTGTAAGTCCTATGTCTGCATCACATAAGAACCGATGGTAGAGTGCCCTAAAGAAAGCAACTGGATCACGCAGTGGAAAATCCTGAGCCCTGCCATTGCTGCTACTGTCAAGCAGCAAACGAAGATAATATTGCCCTACACAAACTTCTTTGGACAAACTAGGATAACTGACAGAAAACTCAGTATAGTTCCAAGATATCTGTGGTGTGCTATCTTGCCCAGCCATCACATCTGCTGTCACACCTCCTGGAATAATATCCTCAGATCGCGCCTTCTCAGCATCTAGTTTATTAACCTCAGCCTTCAATGCCTCCCTCAGCTCTTGCCTTGTGCGCTCATTCCAGATTAAATCGGCACGATTATGATCGAGGCTAAAAGCTCGCCAAAATTCATGCCAATTACAAAGCAGCTGACCAGAACCCACAGGTGTATTCTTCACAACAACCTGTGCAGGAGCTGGAAGGTCTGTATTCTGAACACCAGGCCCACATGCATCAGAGTCAACTGAATTTGAGGCATTTGGTTCTGACTCCTCGTGCATATTGGTCATCCGTGCATCTGCTGAAGCAATGATAAGTGAATGATCATTTTGCGGATATCCTGTAGAGGCAACATCATTAGTCAAATTTTCAATGGCATGAGCAGCTGATGACTGTCCAGAATTTGCATCTAGAGAAGATTTTTTATAGTTATCTGATCCTCTTAAAGCTCCAGCATTTATCTGCCTCACGGGATCACCAACTTCATAATTATTAACAGGAGGCAAGGAATGCTCTTGAGAGGCAATTCCTCTCCCAGCACGACCTTTCCTCTGCTGAAGTAAACGCCTCTGTCTTCTACTGATCAATGTTCCTTCTCGATTGTCTTCTTCAAGTTGAGCTCCATCAGATCGTGTGTGCAGATAAGCAACATGGCCAGGAGGCAAAACTCTAGATAATAGATCCAGAGCTGGTTGATAGGAATCTGCCCAAAGAGCAACAAGCTGTCGACTAACTTCACGTCGCTCACCTGCAGGACTGAAAAATGCATGTGATAAGTGCCTCAGTAAAGCACCATCACGTAAAGCAGCATCACGCATAGACTCTGCTGCAATTGCATCCTCTTCTGCAATTGTGCGCATGATCACAGCAACTATTTCCCTTACACTTTCAGCAGGATGCCCAAACAACGAAAATAAGCGCCGGCGCAAACCAGCTACTTGGCGCAACAATTCAACAAAAACTGTGTATTGAGTAGTTTCACCATGTGGTTCGCATATCATGGCCTCGAGAACTTCAACAACAGCCATTGACAGTAGAGGTGATATAGACATAGGTTTCAATCTGTTGACGAGGATGACAACATAACCATTATGAGCAAACAAAACAGATTTTGCATGCATTATAGTGGCATGTTTCTCTCCTTTAGAATCTGCTAATAAACTTGCATCTCCAGTGCCACCACCAATGAGGGCTGTGACCAGCCCTGCAGCTTCAGCAGCAACGCCCTCAGAACCATTTCTAAGTAAACCCATTATTCTTCCAACAGCAGCAGGAAAAGACATCACATGTGAAGCTGCACTTCTTGAAGCCAATAATCTACGTAAACAAGCAATGAAACCCATCACTGTTGCAGCTGCTTTAGAAGAAGGTGGAGGCAACGGAGGAGACTCTGGAGGAAGATTTGGTGTAGCTGGAAGCATTGTGATCAAGGCCATCAAAGTTACCTCAGGCACATCAATGTTAATAGGAACACCACTATATGGAATACAAGCATTGAACTCCCTTATTCTACGCCACAATTTAGCTCTTGAACCAGGAATTGAACCACCTTCAGCTACAGCATCTTTAGCAGCTGCGGCTAAGTGTTTCAAATGCAAGGATGTACTTTCCACATCAGCAATTTGACGTTGTGACCCTGATAGTAAATGGACCCTCCCACAAGGTGGATCAATACGATGACCAGGCATTGTCAGCCTTGGTAATACAGTTACTGGGCGCTGTCCCTGCACAAGTATACTCAAAAGATCAACCACAGCACCACATTAAACTTTCCTGTTGAATGCGCATGCCACTGATAAGCTTGAAAGTTTATCAAATTGGAATCATGCATATAAACTTTTACACTAAGTAACCTATCCACATCCAACAGGAACAAATACCTACTTCTGTTTGCAACACATCCCGAACTGCAGCTAGTAAGCTATCCCGAGACGTGCTTGCATAGACCTGTAGCCATGAAACACACATTAGGAACTTTCCACCAAGAGCACCTAAAATTTCAAAAGGAAGCCAAGCAATACTCACATGGATGGGGCACCCATCATTGAACTCAATGGCAAACATTTGGGGCTCCTCAGCAAATCGTACAAGGGAACTTACAGCAGACAAAGGACGAACAATAACAACCTGAACGCATCTAATGAAGATATTCAGCATTTGATACAATTCTATCAAGTATGACTTACTTTTATACCACCATGCACATGCACTTAAATGTGAAACAAAACCCACTCATTTGGTGCAAATTGTTGACAGCTGATGCATAAGACCAACCTTAATGGATGTACAAATTATCAGCATTGCCCACAACACCTAATTCAAATTGTAGTTAAGATTTTTCATCAACTTACTTCATAGTTATCATGGCGCCTTTCAACAAGTGAACCCTTTGTTAAAATGAGCTGGCGAGAGACAGCATCGCCATGCTCTCCAAGTCCCCCTTTTGGACCAACTCCCAAACTCAATCCAGGAACATTTAAAGTTCCATGAGCAGCAGAACGCAACCTTGTCACAGACCAATGCCCAAATGGGGTCTCCTTTTCTCCAACTGCTTCTTTTGCTATAATTTGAAAATAAAGAGACATAGATAAATTAAGAGAAACAACAAAGAAAAAACAGATGAAGAAATCATAGACATGAAAAAAAGGTAATGGTGTATTTTTAATAATGAGATACCCCTTCGATTTAAATACTCTTCTGCACTCAGGGATTGAGAACTGTCCACAGATAGTGAGACCCCAACCGTGGACTTGGCAGTTTTAGTCTGCAAAAGCACACTCAATAAATGATCTCTGGTGTATTTCGCATCTTAAAGAGAGGGAAGCTATGGAGCAAAAGGGATCTTCACACAAGACACTGAAGCACTACAAATACATATAAGAATGAAATCATAAACTAATGTTCATACCAAGTTTGAAATAATTGCAGCATTCGTGGTTCCTGAAGCAGCTTGGAAAGCTTTGGATTTTCTGCCATATGAAGGGCAGAGAACAAAACCTCCATGATCACCACCTTTATTTCCATATGCATCAGCAAGAAGCATGATAGCTGGCGAACTCATGTCTCTAAAATCTAAACACCAGCGAAGGTCTCCAGTTTTTAACTCAATCAGCTCAACTCCAACACAAGTAATTTTCATTTTCTGCATTTGAACAAAGAATAAAATATCCATATATTAAATCATAAAATTTCACAAACTAGCATATCAAAATTAGAAACTTGAGAACTCTAGATGAATATTTTGCTAGAAATCATATAAAGTAATCTTACATGAGTAATAGCTAAATACATACATGTGTGTGGGTGTGTGGGTGTGTGTGGTTGCTCAATCAAAATTGACGGAAAGAAAAGAGTGACTTACGAAAAGAACCCAGTCTTTAGGCTTTCTCCTGAGATGCAAAACCGGGAATTCAGCAACAGGAGCAAGCCTATTCCATCGAATCCGATGCAGCTCAGTCAAAATGCTAGCTCTAAACTTAGACGAAAACTTAATCGCCTTGAATTTACCTTTACCATCAGTCCTCACACTCAAACTAAACTCACTAGAATTCTCATCTCTTCCAATAATTGCCGAAGCGCTCTCGAAATCAGCGCCAGCGTCGTAAGAATTAGTTACGGAGAGCGTGTTCGGGTCTAAGGTGATAATCGAAACATTAGAAATACAAAGAATCCTCTTGTACCGCCCACGCCACGAATGTTTTACCACCAGGTAGCGTGCAAGGTACTCAGGCTCTTCTTGAAGAGGAGGGGTAGAGATGGAAGAAGAAGAAGAAGAAGAAGAAGATGCGGATTCCATAACCGGACGGTTGCGATCGTGACGAGTGACGGATTGTTGTTGTTCTAGATAGTAGAGCGTGTGAGTGCGAGGGACATTGTTAGAGCGGAGAAAGAAGAATAGCCCCACGCCGGCTTCGGTGTGAGACCGGGACTGATTCGCACCCAGTTTAAGGCCGTGATTGCCGATTCGTTTTTCCGATTGGATCGATCACCGATACTTTTACTGTACCTAACAAGAATTCTATTACCATGGAAACTTTTGTTAATTTAAATCAGCTTTAGAATTTGAGGTTAGATCTCAAATTCTCAAAGTTGATTGAAGGATTTTTTTTTATTTTTTTTTTGACAGCTAGGAGGAAGAAGACGAGAAAGGAAGAAATGGAGCTCGTGCTTTGGTATTGTTTTGGAGAAACCTTATCTAGTCCCTTATCTATATGGTTTTTATCATTTGGGTACCAATTCAAATCCTATTATCAATTAGGTCTCCAATATTTTATATCTTTTTAAATTGAAACATGATTTTCAATTTATAAACAAACTTTTCACACCAAAATTTCTTAAATCCCGTTTTACATTTTAGTAGTGGTTATTTTTTAAAGTATATTTTTGTTTGAAAATGTATTAAAATAATATTTTTTTATGTTTTAAAATTTATTTTTAACATCAGCACATTAAAATAATCTAAAACAACAAAAATAAATAAATTTTAATTTTTTAAAAAAAAATGAACAAATAAATAAACTCTTAAAAATACTAATTAATAATAACATGTAGGTAGGTCTTAAAAATGATAAATAATTGATCTTTTATGAAAATAAGTATATGATTTTACGACAATCTTAAATTTTATTAGTATAACATTACTCCTAATTTTCAATTAATAATGTTTGTTAATTATTCATTTAACATTTTTTTTATAAAATAAAGTACTTAATGTAGTTTTGTGGAATTTATTTAACATATTGATACTAGACTGAAAATGTTAAGTGACATTATCAGGACCTAACTGATAAAAAGACTTTAGTTTGCGACTCAATTTTGAATAGGTATACAGATTAGAGACGAAATTTTAGGTTTACCTTTTCTTTTCGTCATCAGGTCTTCTTCTTTCTTTCTTTTTTGGTAAAGGCTAGAATTCCCTGTAGCATGCAATTACATTTTAAAAGTATTTTATAAAAATTTAAGAATTTTTTTATTTATCATTATTTTTTATTTTTTTATTATTTCCAAGTTAAGAATAATTTTTAAAAAATAAAAAATATTATTTTTATATATTTTTAAGTAAAAAATATTATAAAAAATAATAATATTCTAAAGAAACTAAAAGGTAGTATAAGAATATATACTTGTTATTGGTTGCTTGATGATATTATAATTATAGTATTTTTTAAGTTTATGAAGTATTAAAAAAAGGTTATGATGTGACAAGTATAAATACTTATTATTTCGTAATCACTTACAAATATTTTCTTACAAAGAAACTCAATTTTTTCCTTCTCTATTCTCTATGTAATAAGTCAACTTTTTTTATTGAAATTGTACTTAATTATTCATAGTTATCACAATTATGATGCAATTAGTTAAATTATGAAAAAATAAGATAATTTTTATGGTGCCGTAAGAAACTGATTGGGTGCATCGTGTTTTCAAAAAATTTAATTTTTTTTTTGTTAAAATTTAATGTAGTTTATATATTTTGGATCGTGTTGATGTGCTAATATCAAAAATAATTTTTTAAAAAATTAAAAAAATATCATTAACATACATTTTAACACGAAAAATTATTTAAAAAATAATCGTTACCACACTATAAACATACTCTAAGTAAATCTATTTAGCAATTCCCAAACACCCAATTATAACAAAATGAAACTTTTTAAGAATAACAGTGTACTTTTGAGTTATAATTGTGCCATAATCTTAATAATTAGTACAATTAGGAAATATTATATAAAGTTACCGAGTGATAAGATAAGCTAATATGGTATACTAATTTGAAGTAACTAGATAGGTGTTATGTTTTATACCATTGAATGCAGAGGTGAGCAAAAAAATTAAAAAATCCAATTAAACTAAGAAAACTGAAAAAAAAAATCAAAAAAACTGAACCGTTAAAAAAAACTGATTAAACCGATTAATATTTTGAAAAAAACCAACCGTTTCGATTCGGTTTTGGTTATAAGCCTGAAACCGAACTGAACCAAACCCAAACCGGAAAAAACAAGAAAAAAACCGAGCCAAACCGGAAAAAAACTGAGCCAAACCGGTTTTTTACACAAAATAAATGAACAAAACCGAAACCGATCGGTTTGAACTGGTTTCGGAACCTGCTTCGGAACCGGTTTTAGTTACTATTTTTGATAAAAACCGAATCGAAAAAAAAATGATTACCCTTAATTGAATGGGCCAAATCTTTTTAATGTAAAACAATAATGCCGGCAATAATAGCATTTTTAAAGAAGCAAAAAAAAATCAGTACCAGAGTTATTAATTAAAAAATATTCAATAATAATTAATTTAATAATATGATTAAAAAAAACCAACGATAATAAAAAAAAAAGGTCAATGACTAATAAAAAAAAATAAGGCTAGCCAATATTATGAAAATATACCCTTTAAATATTCTTAAAAGATCTCAATAATCTTATTTGAAATTAAAGCAAAAATTAAACGAGAACAAAATAACCTTATAAAAAAATAAAAAAAATCAAAAACTAAATTATTAGCATAGCAATAGATAAAGGATGAACTAAAAAGAATCAGTTTTTAAAAAGGATAAATAAATCCAACTCGAGTTAGCATGTAAAATTCACGGCTCAATCATGAGACCAGGATAACCCCATACAAAAGAAATTAAATAAAAAAATAGAGATTAACTCCTAAGCAGATTAAATGGTGAAAAGCAAAACTGAAAAAAAATCAATTTAAACAAAGTAAAAAAAATAAAATGAGTCAACTCAGGTTAACTCGACTAACTCGTGACCCGAAATATGAGATCAGTATAACCCCACAGAAAAAAAAGCAAAACAAATCACCTAATGTTGAAAGATGAAATTGAAAAGAAAAAATAATTTTTAAAAAAGGCCTAAAAACCAAAGTTAAATCGGGCTAATCTTCAAAAACATTGACCTGAATTATGAGACCAAGATTACCTAATTGAAGGCAAACACGAGAAAGTCACGAAGCAAAGTCTCTAATCATCAAAAATTTAAAAACAAAACAATGAGGACCAATCTGGTATAAAAACTAAATAAAAGAAACTAATAAGGGACTAAGTTGAACAAAAATAGCAATAGAAAAAATAAGGACCAAATTATATACAAAAATTACATGAAACAAAATGCTGATGAGCGAAATCGAAAAAAATCAACTTAAAAAAAATATCAAAAGTAGAATAAGTAGGAATCAAAAGAATGAAGATCATAATTGATACAAATACAAACTAGAAAGACAGATTTAATATTTTAGAAGAGTTGACATGAAACCCAAGTCGAGGAGAGAGAAAAGAAGGGAGAAAAGAAAGTTCATCAGAGCCCAATTGATGCTCTGCCACGCACATGCTCCTAACCACTAAGAAGAGGATGACACAACGCTTCCAACATTGTCATGGAAAGCGTATTTGACAGCTAAGAAATGTCAAGAGTATTGTCACCCAAAGAGCGTGGACACCATGCACCAATCACTTTTATTTTTTTATATTTGTTAAAAGAATGAATTGCTCCTCTTTCAAATTAAGTATAACTAAAAAACCATAATGAAAATATATATAAAAAAAACCCTAGATGTTAGTTTTGATTTTTTTGCTTTTAAGGTAAATTTAATTATTTAATTATTTCACTATACAACCAAAGCATTAAAAGACCCAAAACTCCTTGTACCACAATTGTTTTTGCTTTTAAGGGTTATGCAAGTCATTTCACTATGCATCTAAAATGTGAAAGGAATAATTTGTCATCGATCAATATGATAATAACAAATTAACCTAATTGAAAAGATTGTTTTTCCCTTAATAACTATTTAAATGATTTTGTTTGAGAATGGCAAAATAATCAATTTATTATTTTAATCCTCAATAATATGTGTTTAGGTGTATAGTGAAACACTAAGGCTTTTTATTTTTTATGTAGTAAGAATATGTACATGAACACACTACTATTATAATGCCTTAAAATATCTATATAAATTGCCCTTAATCAAGTCAACTTTAACATTCACTTTGTTTCTTTTTAATCTCTTGATTACCTAGATACCTTATTTCATCCTTTCATTTATGTAATTCTCAATTTTATTTTTACTAGGAAAAATTACCTTGATTATTTCGTAGTTTAGTTATTTTTTCACTTTATCTCTATTTTTTTGAATATTACAATTTACATTTTGGGCCAACACAAATTTTCAAATTAGATTAAATGACTAAACTACCCACATATATAATATATCATAAAAACTTACAAATGACAAATTAAAAACTCTCTTTCTCTCTCTAAACACGATTTCCCTCTCTTTATACACCATTTTCATTTCTTCATAAATGACAAATCTAAACAAATTATGAAGCCTAATTTTAAATCAATCTAATGTCAATGGATGAAATTAAAAAAAAAAGATCCAAAAATAACTTGAGTCAATCCAGGTTAATATATCAAACCCGTGATTTTAGTCATGGGACTGGTATAGCCCCATAGAAAGCAAATTGGAATAAATTATGAAATTTAATTCTTAATCAACCTAATGTTAAAAGATGAAATTGAAAAAAAAATCAATTAAAAAACAACCTGAGTAAACCGACTAAACTCATGACTCAGGTTATGAGACAATGATAACCTCGTAAAAAGCAAACAAAAAAAATAACTCGAGTCAACTTAGGTTAACCTATCAAACCCGCAACCCAGGTCATAAGGTTGTGATGACCCCATAGAAAGCAAATCGAAACAAATTATAGAGCACAATTCTCAATCAACACACTATTAAAGGAAAAAAAAATTAAAAATCAATTTAAAAATTACCCAGGTCAACTAGGGGTAACCCGTCAAAACTGTGACTTGAGTCATAAAATCAAAATAACCTTATAGAAAGCAAATCAAAACAAATAATGAAAATTAATTCATAATCAAGAAAAAAACTAAAGGATAAAATTGGAAAAAAAAAGCCAATTAAAAAAATGCATGAGTCAAATGTGTTAACTCTTCGCAACTTAGATCATGAAGTTAGGATAGCTCCATATAAAACAAATTATAAAACTCAATCCCTAATAAACTAAATGTTAAAGGATAAAATTAAAATTAAAAAAAAACATAGGTTTTTTTTTTAAATAAAGCACTATTAAAATGAATAGTGTTTTGTGAGGTTATGCACAATACAAGCGTCCCCTCTTTTATTGTGTTGTTGATTTTAATTAGGAAAATTTAATTTATCATTAAAATTTAATATTATATATAAATAGAAGCACTCTCATTTCAATATATATCTCATAACACAAACTTTAATATAAGTAAGTAAACTAGAGTTATTGGGACTGGATCTTGATTTATTAAAGAAAGCTATATAATACATAATTATTAGGTTGTGTCCAAATATGCATATAAATGATATTTTATCAGTAAATTAAACAATGCCAATATGTTAGTGAAGAATTTTGAGTATGTATAAGTGTAAAGTGATGTCAATGTATATCCATGATTATAAATTCTAGCACAACAATAACAAAATCCAGATAAAAAAAAACCCATATTATAATCTCTTAGTCTTATAGCTACGATGATGATTTAATGAAGTTTTTCACGATGTTTTGATGATAACATAAACATTAAATATTGACATTATTAATTAAGCAATATGTTATATCTCAATAATAAAACATTGATTTGATATAGTTTAGATGTATGCCATGAAGATTTTAAGTGCCCTGTTATAATGCTTAAATGATTTAATAAATATATGTCAATATGCTACACGAAACATGATTGTGTGCCATATGCATTAATCTTGTTTTAAGTAAATCACTATATATATATATATATATATATATATATATATATATATATATATATATATTGCATGTATTGTATATATATTATGTGTTGCACACATCTTTGCGATGATTTAGACACGTTTATATCATTCAAGAAATCATCAAAAAAGTAAGGAAAGAATTCGCGAAGGTCAAGAACAAAGAACTTGTAAATATAACAGTTATCGACTTCACTGATCTAGATTTTGTAGTACTGTTTTTCCAAATAGCACTCGACTTGTTTATGACACTTTATAATACCTACATAACCTAAACAAACCCAAAAGAACCAAAGGAAATCAAGAAAAGACCAAAACACAAAAATAGGACAAAACCAAGACAGTAGTCAAAAATAGGGCAAAACACTATGTCCAATGGCTAGTTTCTTTTTTAAGCCTATAAATAGCCGTTCACTTGACCAAAACAAGTGTGGAACTTCTAAGGCAAAAATTTATGCATACTCTCTCTAAAAAACAACTTATAACACCATTTTTTTTATTTGTAATCATCAAAAAACAAGGTTAAGTGTGAATTGACAAAATCCTCTAAAAGAGCTTAATTGTTATTCTAATCAACTCTTCTAAGAGAGTATATTATGGAAAGTGTAAGTGACACTCTAAACACTTAGGGAAGTCTTTTAAAAACAAAATTATGAATGATTTAATACTTGTCATTCAACAAGTATTGGTGAAAGGTTTTTTAGTCTTTAGCTCGCAAAAAAAAATTAGGGATAAAAATTTGATCCTAAGCCCACAAAAAATTAGGTTTGGTCCTACACCTGTAAAAAGATCGTGTAAAGATTTGATCTCACCTGCTAAAAAGACCGGTGTGAGATAGTGGAACTCTTGAATGAAAGTTCAAGGAAATGAGTATGTGGTTTGACAAACCTTTATAAAACTTGGTGCTCTCTCTCTAAACTTTCACTCTTTAATTACCACATTTATATTGTTAATTGTTTCCACTTTTGCTTGAGTATATAGAATTGCATGTTATTAGGTAAAAAGTTTTTAATTTGTAGCTTTACGTTGTATACCTAATTCATCCCTTTCTAGGTTCACTATCCCTCTAAGATCCTATAATTGGTATTAGAGCTTATGCTCTTGCTATATGACTTAACCATCTTAGAGTTAAAGATCATGAACTTTAGAGAACTAGATTTTCCTAGAACAATAGTATATGAAGAAGATGATATAGACTCACCTAACTTAAACTTCATTAAACAAGATAAAGATGTCGATATGAGTTTTGATGACTTGATTACCTTGAAGACTTACATAAAAAGAACAAGATGTATAAAAAGACTAATAAAAACTTGGAAAATATGCATGAAAATATAACAAATAAAAATAATGATTTGCTTGAAAAATATGATAAATTGACTTAAGTAAATGAATCATTATGTGGTATTGCTAGTTATTCCTTTTATTTCAAGGATTTGAAAAATGAAAATGATGCTCTTAGAAAACAAGTTGAAAACGTAACTTCAACTTTAGCCACTTTACCCAAGGTAGAGATAACTTGGATTTTTTATTAAGAGGACAAAACAAGAGCCTAAGTAAAAGTGGTTTAGGTTTTAATTGTGTAGAAAAACAAAAATTGAATAAGCATGTTAATCAATCTTCCATATATAGTTATTTTTCTACATGTGATTTTTGCAACAAAAAAGGCCATTTATCACATAAATATAGATTAAAGAAAAATGGCATTCCTAAAAATATGTTGTTGGTACTGAAAGGTACATTGCCTAACAAACAAGGACTCAATATTAAAAGGGTATCTAAAAATGCTTCTCATATGAATTCTAGGAATATAGGAGCAAGGAAAGTGTTCCAACAAAGAAGGAACACGAGTCATGGACAAGCAAGGCCTTAATTCCAAAATCAATAATTATGAGGCAATTTACAAAAAAAGAATCAATGGCAAAGGCGAGAAAAGCCTTACTTCTAAAAATGCCAAGTTGGAAGAAATTTGCATTGGAAGAATGATGGTAGCAAAAATGTTAAACCTTCATTCATCAACATCAATGTGAATAGGAATGTGCCACAATAACATCTAAGGCCTCAACCCCAAAGGTATTAAATGAGAGAATAGCCAAAACCTATAAGCACAAGGTCTTTTGAAATGATAAATCATATGGTCCAAAATATCAACCAAGGACCAAGAAGAAATGTGTATCAATCTCAACAATACACAAAACCATAGAGCAACGTGTACCCGATACTTGGAGGTCAAGCAAATATGAAGCCAATGCCAAGATTTCAACTATAATACGACTATCATCACCAATCACCAATAGGATCTGTTCCACAAGGTTTTTAGGAGCATGAACAAATCTTTCAACAATCTATGGTGATGTCATTCAACTTCATAAGAAACTACTACTAGAGGTTAATGATCCAAATCTTAGCTAATTTATCTTAGTTTAGTTATTATTTGTATGACACATTAGAAGCATGATAGTGACATTTAAACTTGAACTTTATACTTGCATTTATTTGTGCATATATGTGTTAAAACTTGAGCAATATAAAAATCAATCAATTGTCAAAATTCGAGTCATTTGATGTGGATTTTTTAGGTTTAGATTACCACTTATATGGAGAAATATGGTTAGTATCAACTAAGTTTGAATCATGGAAGAAACAAGTGAAAACACAAAAAAATCACAATTCTCAAAATGGCCAAACCATTTTATATAATATATAAACTGCACCTACATTTCTCTCTCCTAAAACCCGACTCCTCGCAATTTCTACAACCCCTATCTCTATTTATATAAACCCTAAACCCTCAAAACCATCACTAAGGGTTCCATACTTCTATTAAACACTAAACCTAACTCAAAACACCTTAGAATCAACTAAATTTGTGTTCAAGCACCCATAAAATTAAAAACCCAAACTTGTATTTCTTGAAATTCCATTTGAAAGAACAATGCCTAGAGTGAAGACACCATGAAGGAGAAGTTTTCAAAGATTTGACAACAATCTCTTTGTCTCCTAAGACGTTGAGAAGAGATATAATGACGACTTTAAAACTAGGCATATTGCTTCACCAAGGTATATGGATTGAGATGATTTGGAAGAATGAATGTAGTTAATTATTTTGAGAACATTGGTTAGAAGGATGTGGTTAGCATAGAAGATATCTTTTATGAGAATTCTATTAGGATGTTCTATGCAAATCTAAGTGTTAAAGAGAAGAGAGATGATATTTACATAAGTAATTATGTTTATGATTTTAAAATAGAGTTGAATTCAAATGTTCTAGCTCAAGTTTTGGAGATACCTATGAGAGATTTTACCAGAACATATACATCCCATCAATTTATTAAGGCACTAAATACCCCAACTCCCTTTGATATTTGGTAGAATCTTATATGATGGAGAAAGAACTATTGCAATGCTTTTGTCTTATGAAATGTATATTTTGCATTCAATAAATAGTTAGATTCCATTATTTAAAGGAGGACATAAATAATAGTTGAAATTTATGGATTTGTGGATAATGGCTTGTATAGTGGATGAAAAGCCATTTGATTTAGCGTATTTATTTTTAAAACACATGAGCAATGTAATTAAAGAAAGGCAAATAAGAGCCTTAATGTATGAAGTTATTTTAACTAAGATCCTTATTATATTTGATGTGAATGTGTTAGACTATAAGGACGATCATAACATTAGAAGAGACCATAATTATAATGCTGTAAAATTAAAGGAATTAAGAATGATTTGTGTTGATGAAACTTGGATTTATGATCCTTTTAAGGAACATAGTGCTAGAAAATTAGAACTAGGTCCATGACAACGATCATCGATAAGAGACCAACAACCTATGCCTTTACATCAACTTCAATCAACCTTTGAAGAAGGTTCATCGAGTGTTCCATTGATCACCTTGCAATCCATTCATGATATGTAAAGTGAGACTCTTAAACAAATAAGTGACTTTCATGGAGATATCACGGAGTTGTATTAAGATGTAATAAGGGTAGATAGAAGAGTTGTGGGTATCCATATAAGAGTTGATACCATGTATCATTGGATGCAACTCAACCACTTGAGTGGTGATATCAAAGGACTTGATGCAGATGAAATCGATGACGTTATAAATGAAGGTGACAACAACAATTAACTCTTTAATTCATATTGTTCATGAATATTTATATTTCTGTTTTTATGAACATCTTTTGTATTTTGTTTTTATGATTGTATTGATGATGAGTTTGATGTTTCATACATTTTTGTGTGATGAATGATGAATTTAATGTTTTGAATGACTTTTTTGTTTTAAGAATGGTGTATTTGATAGTGATGATCTACCTATGCTAATTTGGATGAATCATTTTTTTAAAGGGAGCATATAACACAAATTATTTGAAAGATTCTCCCCCTTTCTATTTAGAAAAAAAATATATGTGCAAATTGCTTTATTTAAGGGGAGTTCTTTTATTAAAGGGAGTGATATTTAAAAAAAAATGATTAAAACATAAATTTCATTTGGCATCAAATGTTTTTTAACTGTCTTTTAGCATATGCTTTTCAGAACTTCATTTTTAATTGGCATTAGAATTTTAAATAATAGAAATATATTTTAAGATAAATTATAGGGGTATTTTTTTCTAAATAGAAAAGGGGAGAGAATCTTTCAAACAAAAGAGAGAAAATTGTTTTTATAAAATATGTCTTATATAAAGAGGAAAAAGTTTTTATGTACCTTTTGCCTGATGACAAAAAAAAGAAGAAGAGAGGTTTGAGATGCATACATTAATACAATTGACATGCTTTATTATATGAAGTTTGAGATGCATACATGGAACATGCTTTTATTATGTTTTATTATATGCTTATTGCATCAATGTTTTTGTCCTCATAAAAAAAAGGAGATTGTTAGCTTTATGACTACGATGATGATTTATTGAAGTTTTTCATGATGTTTTGATAATAATATAAGCATTGAGTATTGATATTATTAATTAAGCAATATGTTATATATCAATAATAAAACATTGATTTGATATAGTTTTGATGAATATATGATAAATCATTATTATGTATGCCATGAATTCTTTAAATGCCTTGCTACAATGCTTAAATGATTCAATAAATTTATGTCAATATGCTATATAAAAAATATTTGTGCGCCACATGCATTAACAACAACTATATGCGGACAAAAACATTATTAACATATAACTCATATCATTAACAATAACCAAATAAATTTGACAATATAAAAATATTTTAAAAACATTTTTAAATATTCATCCACAATATAATACCTAAATAAATTGTCCTAACATGATTCTTAAAAAGAAAAGTTGTTCCAACAAGAAAATAAAAAGTCTCAATCTTATATATATATATATATATATATATATATATATATATATATATATATATATATATATATAAAACATCTACTTAAACTAAAATTTAACATCAAGTATTGAAACATCTTCCACAATCTAAAAAGCTACAATTAGCCATCCCCTCCATTTAATTGATAAATCATTTCACAGTGAATGGCTCAAATTAGTGATCAAACCATAGGTTATACTTGTAAATAAAGATGATAGTAATATTTTCATACTTGTTCTATTAGTTTAAGTTTCATATTTCCCTCATCATTATCAAAATCATCATATATGCATAAGACTTTTAGAATTTGTGAAAAGAGTGGTGAGTATTTATATGTAATGAGAAACTTATAATTACATCATAAATAGGTTTTGTTTGATATGGATGACATTTTTGAATGAAAAATGATGAAGGGGTAAAATTTAAGAATGGAGTGTTAAGGATGTAAAGAAAAGGTAAAGGGATGGAGTGTAAAAATTGTTTGGTATGAGATTGAAAAAAAGTATAGATAAAAGTGGACCCAATAAAGATAAAATTAGTTTTAGAATTAAATAAAAAATTAAATTAAATATATTTGTGGTCTAAAATGGAATGAGATAAAAAAAGAAAGAAAGATGAGAGAATATAATAGTGTTAAATTAAATAAAAAAGAAAGGTAAAGGTATAAAATCCAAACCTCCAGAATTTTTCTTGGAGGTTTAGTCTTCATGGAACATATCATGAAAATGAATTTATTCCTCAAATTATCATTTCACTTCAGGTTTGTGTCTAGTAAAAAATGTGAAAAAATAAATTTCATGAATGCATAACTTCAAATTTAAATGATTTGTTCGAGACTTGATCAAGGGAAGAACTTGGTCCAAGAATTCTGGATGACGAGGATATTTTTACATAAACACCTTTATATATAGTTATAAGTTGGAATAACAAAATATTGTATATAGTTATATATACTTATAATTGTTTTCTATTCTAATAAATTATATTAACGAAAATGATAATACATATAAAATCATTATTTGTTTCTAATATTATTATTATTAAGTATTGAAAATTGTGAAATATAATGGAATAAGAAAAAAAATTATGTATGTATGTGTATGTTTGTTCATTAAGTTTCGTTCGGTTAACTCGGGTTAATAAATTATTAACCTCAACCTGAATATATAGCCTAAAATTTATAGATTTGGTTCTTAACAAAGATTTGATCAGCTTACTAGTGTTGTTCATACTGTGAGGTTTGGTTTTCAAGTTCAAAAGTGTTTTTTAACATCACTATTGTCGCACCCGACATCGCGGCGGCCCACAAAAAATAATTCTCGATTATCATGGAAAAGGAACAGATTTCTGGTATCTTGTTCTTTTAGGGGAAAAAGGTCTTGTTTGAGGAGTCGCCGCCTAGTATTATGGTCACTAGGAACCCTAACTGGTCAATAGAGATTCTATGGCTCGGGATTGGTTACGTAAAAGGGAAGATATTATCACCCCTTAAACGTTCTGCCTAAGGCAGACTGCATTGCTGGTTTTGTCTTAAATTGCTAAATGTTTATTAGTTTATGCTATGATGATTTTTTTATAATATTCCTGACTCTGGCGCCAGTGAATATTCGATCTCGAATAATTCCAACTCTGGCATTGGTAAAAATTCCACCACGAATAATTCCAACTTTGGCGTTGGTAAAAATTCATAGCTACGAAAAAAATTAGTGTATATATATATATATATATATATATATATATATATATATATTATATATATATCCTGATCCTGATATCAGTGAATAAATTGACAAAAATACATTTTTCCTAAGACATGCAAAATTTTTATTTCTACACTTTATAATTTTTTATTTTTAGTTTTTAGTTTTTATTTTTTTTATTTTTTATTTTTTATTTCTAGCCCAGCCAGTCCGGCCAGGTCACTGGCCCAAGCCAGTGACCCGGCTGGGCAACATGAAGCACGCGTGAACTAAATCACGCGTGCATGAACGGAAGGAATTACAATTAGAATGTACAGTAGGAAGTGAATTAAAATGAAAAGCAGGGAAAGAGAAGCTTACTTACCTGGTTCTGGAAACACGGAAGGCAGTAGCAACAATGGTTTTGGTCTCGGTGGCTCTGTTTATGTTCTTCCCTTCTGCTTGTTTTTTTTTTGTTTTCTTGCTCTGTTTTTTTTTCCCGTTCGTCCTCTGTCTCCTGGGTTTTTTCCCTCTATTTTCTTGTTCCCTACCGTTCGTGGCTTTTTCCTCCGTGGCCTTCTCTGGCTTTTATAAAGCCAGGGGACGACCTCTATTTCTTTGAGAAGAAACAGGGGAACGATGGTCTGCTACCCTGGTTTCTCTCGGTTTTCCCCTGCTCAGGATGACGAAGATGGTAATAAAGGCATGATGTGCTGCTGGTTGTGTTTGCCGAAGCCCTGGTTCTGTTTTTCTATCCCCGTCCTTTTCGTCTGTCCCTCTCCTGGTCTCTCTGTTTTTTTAGCTTTTACCCCCCTGTTTTTCTTCAGTGTTTTTTCACAGTTTTTCCTTTTCTCTCGTTCTTGGCCTCCTTTTTTCTTTTTGGTTTCTTTGTTGTGCTCAATCTTTATAAGCCACCCAACACCCTTACACCTCCTAGCATGTATTAATGGCACATCGTGGGCAAAAACGTTACCCACGTTCTTTGTTGTTTCTGTTGAATCGGGATGGAGGAGATGAACAGTGGAGTGTTTAATGGCGATTTGCTTTTTGGTCCTTAAAGTTTTGGAAGTCTTGTAATTAAACCCCTAGTTAATTTGTAATTGGACCCTGCATTTCGGCGCCTTTTACAAGTTAGTCCTTGGACTTTAATTTTGCAATTTTGACCCCCAATTAACCCCAAACTTTGCTATTTCTTCAATTAAGTCCTTGATTTCATTAATTTTAATTAAATCCAAGTCCAATTAAGTCTCAAAACTTATCAATTATCCAATTAAACCCTTGATTTGATTAATTAAATTAATTCCAAGCTTAATTAAGTCTCAAAACTTATCAATTCTAAAATTAAAATCTTGATTGGATTAATTAAATTAATTGCAAGTTCAATTAAGTCTCAAAACTTATCAATTCACCAATTAAACCCTTGATTGGATTAATTAGATTAATTCTAAAATTTAATTAAACCTCAAAACTTCCAATCATGTTGCCCTTAACCCAAATTTTAATTCATTCTTCATTTATTTCATTTTACTTGCTTTTCATCATTATTATTTTTTTCATCATTATGTTTTTATATCCTTTTTCAGTAAATAAAATAATAATAATTAAAATAAAAGGGTAAAAAATTAGGTTATGACAACTATCACACTCAAACCAAAACCAATTTTGTTCAAAAAATCCTACTTGCTTGTTAGTTATTGATAGTTAAATATAGTCATAATTATTTATAATAGATGTATCCTCGTACCAGCTTTATGTGTTAATTGAGATTAAGTCTCCATCAAAGAGATTTTAAGGATGTGTTTTTCACATGAGTTTAATGCATTAAAAAAATTAATAAATTCTATTAAGTATTCATGTCAAGATTTGAACTTAAAAGGGTTTTTGTGAATGTAGTAATAATTATTTTTTAAAGTGTTTTTTTTGTTTAAAAATATATAAAAATAATATATTTTTTAATTTTTAAAAAATTATTTTTAACACTAGTCTATTAAAATAATTCAAAAAACATAGCAGAATTAATTTTAAGCAATTTTTTTTAATTTACATGAAACACAGTTCTAAATAACACATTAATAAATTAAATAAGAAAGCATTCCTCCTTCAACTAGCAATGAATACCAATTGTTGGATTTGTATTGTGATAAGATTGAAAAGTTTAAAATTCAAAAAATCAAAATTTATAATTATTACAATATTTAATCATCATGAATCAATAATAGATAATTTTTTTGAACAATTGTTCTCGGAACATTCCTCATCGAACCCTATAAAATTTTACACATTTTAATAATTTTATAATTATTATTGTCAAATTTATTGCGCATTCATGCCCATAAAAAAATGGAGTTATTAATTAATTTTTTATTAGTGATTATGTTTGTTTATAAAAATTATGTTTGGATATGTTTAATTTTAAAAGTATAAAATTAATAATAAAAAATTAGCGTTTTTTAATAATTTTAATATAATAATGTCGAAAAAAAATAAAATATATTTTTTTATTTTTAAATAAAAATTACTCTTGAAACCAAACATTTTATCCACACAAAAAAAAAAAAAAAAAACAGTGGCCTCATGTTTGTTGTGCCGTTAGGACCAAGCAAATAATAAATTAAGTGAAATTGCGGCTCATTCTGGAAAGTTCAGTATCATATAAAACAAGAGACATGGAACTAGTCCTTTATCTACAACTAAAATTGAGTGATCGAAAACCATGGTTTTAACAAGGATAACTAATTACATGCAGGGCAGGGAGGGAATTCGCATATGTATAGCAAAAATCCAAAAGGAAACGCTGCAAAGAGGGAGAAAACATAGAGGAGATTTAAAAATATAAGTAAATTTAAAGACGTTAAATTAAAAAATAAATTGCAATAATACTTTTCCAAGTCAATATCCATGAAAATGATGCAATGCAAATTGTTATAAGAAGATATATTATGGTTAAGAACCGATCAGGTGGGCAAAGGAAAGAGAAGGTAGCATGGGGTTTATGTTTAAGCGGAACTTAAACAAAGAAGAGATACTAGACAGAGGTGGAGGAGTTATCAAATGTAGTTCCAACATGCTGAATGACAAATCCATAAATTTTTTTCTTCAGCTTCTCAATCTTTCCTGTCAGAAGCTCATCGCCTTTCAATGCAACGCGGTCCAGCCATTCATTGACTCTCTTCAACTGGGACAGGACAGCTGCAATTGAGCTAGAGTTAAGGGGCAATGATTTACTTCCATTATTAGCACACTCCCCTAACACCCGAAAACCAGCATCCAGGGACTCCTCGATGAACTTTACAAACCACATTTGCATCTCAACCTGCAACTTCATAGAGAGTTCTACCGTTTCCTTCATTCCATGGCCCCTTGTCCAAACCCCAACAATAGGATCAAATGTTGGTAACGAGCTGGCCTTTTGAGGTGGTCTCTTGGACAAACTTCTTCGGAGAGCTGTTGGAGGTTCATTCTTCTGATTGCTCAGAAGAGAAACAATCTCAAGATCAGTAGCTAAGGCAGCTTCTACCCATAAAGAAGCAGATTTTGATTTCTCAGTTGCTGTAGTATCATGATCAGAGCAGTGACTAGCAGCGACTGATTCAGCAATTGAACTATATCTTACAACATCATCATAAATTGAGATAAATTGATCAATTGTGGGTAAAGGGTTCCCAGCCTTGGATGAAGAAGCAAGTTCTGAAAATATGCTGCGATTGACAGATAGGGTTGAGTTATGATTAGATGCGGCATCTGTGTTAAAAATAGAATGAAAACATAATGGTGACACGCAACATTAAGGTGACCTCATAATGTTCTCGGGAACCTGGAACAAAAAAATGAGTTTCCATGTATCTATACAAGCTTGTGTTTGTGTTTGTAGCTGTGCGTGCGCGAGCACGTGCAAAAAAGAAATGCACACTAGTGGCATTACCTGAGACTCCTAACAACAGACTCCGTAGCAATTGCTTCCTCCAATGCTTCAGCTGCAGCAGTTGAAGCAAGAGCCCTCCTTTGCATAGCCTCCTGCATTTAGTCATCATGTGAAAAAACTATTTTTTTTTGTTCATGTAATGTAAGTGGCTAATTCAGAGATGACTTGGTCAATATTTAGAGTGTGTTTGTTTTTGCACTTTTGCTTCCATTACCCAATCACTGTCACAAGGTCGCCTAATTGCCAGTAATCTGATAAATACATTGCTGCTATTGCCAAGGCAAACGAAATTTCTGCTTCATTAATGGATGAAACAAATAATCCATCCTAAATGCTATTCTTACCTTTCCAAACTTTGCAAGTTCTGAAGAGACCGCATCTAATGGAACACTACCATCAGTCCATTTCTTCTCATGTACAACGAATCCAAGAGCTGCACAGGTTGGGTTCTTATTATCTAGACACCCTTCCGGTGAACTGGGTTTTGTTTTCTCATAACTCGAAGTCTCATCTTGATTTGATTGTCGGCTGTTTGCGTCACTTAGACGTCTAGACAGGGCAGCCTGGGAAACAACCAACGCAAGGTCAGACCTGAACCTAAAATGAAATAAATCAATCTATCTTCACATCGAAAACATAGAACAGAAGGCAGTGCAAAAGCATAAGGTGTAAGTAGTTAAAGGGAGTTGACGGACCAAGAGTATTTTGGAAAATATATTCCATATAGCAAATACGAATTCAGAAGTATATTATTGATTGAACTGGGAGAATAGCCACTGAACTAGGCCTGAGCAGCTACCATTCATAGAGCATCAAAATAATGCTTCCCCTCGTTTGAATCCTAAAATTAAATGAAATAGTTGTATTGGGGGACATTCTGCTACCAAAGCCACCGTTTTTTCAGGAATGCTGGTTGCAATTTCAAGAAAATATCATCTTGTGAAGTCAGATTCTGGACTGAGAAAAGCCTCAGCATTGCCTCTCTGAATGAACTAAAAACAACCAATTTTGGAAGTAAAAGCTCAGTAATACTAGCAAGACTGCGAAGGCATGTAATCAAACTCACAGAGTATTACAACTGAAATGGGTAATAGGCATCATTGAAAAGAAGTCTCTTCAACATAGGCTTCTTACGAAGCGTTGAAAAAGCAAGATAGGAAATTACCTGCGTCCGCAAAATCGCTTGCAGATCCGGTTTCTTCTTGGCTTCACCCTTCTCTTTCATCTCCCCTGAACCCACCGCAGCTGGTATCTCATCCCAATTCTTCCTACTACTCTTTGCAGACCCAACAAGCGCCTCTGAAACTTTTGAAATCCCAGCGACAATATTTGCAATCTTCTTCTTTCCAACAGAGTCCGAGACAGCAGGTGAAAGCTTCACTCCAGAAAGCCTCTTCCCTGGAGAAATCGAAGCCCTTCGAGCATTGGGAGAAGGCTGCTTCCTCCCACTCGGAGATGGCTGCCTGTACCTGGATGGAACAATAATTGCTGGCTCCCTTGCAACTTTCCTGTTTTCCTCCTTGGCAGCCAGCAAGCTCGGAACCATACATTTGGACGGCACTGGAGATGCTGATCTCTTCCCTTTGGCCGCAGGAGAAGGATCCCTCTCCACCAAAGCGGCATTTTTCTTCCCAACCGAAACAGATCTCTTAGCAGTAGCTGGAGATGAAAATCTCTTAGCAGTAGCCGGAGATGAAAATCTCTTAGCAGTAGCAGTTTCATCCACCATCACATTATCTCGAGGTGCAAGCGCTTGTCTGGTAACTTTAGCCGTCACTTCGCCTTTCTTATTATGATCATTTCTTGGAAATTCGTCGAATTTTTTGTTGTTGGATAAGTAGACGGCAATTGGATCCACAGAGTATTCGGAGTCGGCGACAGGTTGAATCACAAACTCTTTCTTGGAAGCTGAGATTCGGGCAATGAGAGGTTCTGGAGTACCGACAAAGGAGTGGCGGCCAGCGATAGGGCGGATTCCAGAAACCCTAGGGACAGGAGAATCGAAATCGAAGCGATCTATATAAACAAATTGGCCTAGCTGAAGGCGATTCGTGAGGATAAGGTCGGTATCGCGTTCGGAGAGGGAGACGTAGGTGGAGTTGAGAGAGTCAGAAAGTTGGACGTAAAAGCCTTGGTTAGGCCAGAGATCGGAGCCGGCGAGAGCAGGGACGATGCCGATTACTTGGAGAAGAGGGGATCGGTGGTCGCCGGTGACGCGGGCAGCGGAGTTCATTGATTGGAGGAGTTTTAAGAGGATTCCTGGAGCTAGAGAAGCCATTTTGGGAGAGGGTGAAGCTGTAAGGTAAGAGTAAAAGAATTAATTAAGGAGAAGGAGGAGGAGGAGGAGGAGGACAAGCTACAAAGTGATTTTTGGCCGTTATGTAAATTCAAATTCAAATGCCCGCTCTAATATTTTAGTATTTTAGTTTTTGAATTCTGGTGGACGGATAGACTAACGAGACAGTCAAGGCAGGCGTTAAAGCTTCCGTTACCTTATGTGCTTGCCCTTGTAGTTATGGCAACGATTCTTCTTGGTACCAAGTTTTATGTATATATAAACAAAGAATATAAAATTGATTAATATAGTTAAGTTCTGTATTTGTCATGTCATATTAATTCTTTTTCATGAAGATATTTGATGTGTTTATTTTTAATTCTGATAAATATTAATTGAATTATTCTGTAAAATGATATTGATTATTATAATAAGTGATTGACACAATATTTATTGGTAAGGTAAACTAATAATTTCTGTAATTTACTTATCTAATCTATTTTTTTTATATAATTTCTGTAAAATACTTATCTAATCTAATTTTTTTTATTAACATGGGTGTTCGGGTTAGCTTGCGCGCACCTCGACTAATCCCAAGAGCTCTGAAGTTAACGACCGTTAACGACCATATAAGTCTCTAGTGGTCATCATATTAGTTTTTTATTTCTTGATTTTACAGCTTCAATGAGAGAGCCAAAATAAATTTTATGTAAAAAAAAAATCATTCCTACGTATCTATCAAAATAGCCAAAACATTATATCATCACTTAAACTTTTCTCAAAAAGCTAAAAGTATTAATATTAAATATATAAAAATACAAATGAGTTATTAAAATATTTTTTTTCATTGGAGTGCACATAAAAAAAAACCATATGTACACTATTAAAAAGTTATATCAACAATTTAGCTTTTCTAAATAGCTTTTGCCATTAAAAATCCTTTTATACAGTTAAAATTATAGTTATTATACCCAACCTGAAGGATGACCCGACCAAAAAACCGAGTTCGAGGTTGTATGGGTTGACTCAGGCCAATTTGAAAAAATTAAAAAAATATATTTAAAGTTTTAATATTTCATATGAAAAATTTAAGTAATAATCTATATGAATATAAACTATACATGTTATAAATAATGAGTTTAAAAAATTATTTTAAAAGGTTTTTTATCCCACATTGAAAAGATGTCATGTTAGCATATTATTCTTTTAAGTTGAAGTACTTAAATAAAAAATGTTTTTTTTATCCCACATTAAATAAAAAAATTAAAAAACATAATTTTTTTCTTGTGAACATAGAGTATATATACTAAAGGGTTACAAATCCCACATTGAAAAAATATAATTTTTTTCTTGTGAACATAGAGTATATATACTAAAGGGTTACAAATCCCACATTGAAAAAATAAAATATTATTCTAGTATTTATATAGTGAACTTTGAAAATGGTTAATAACCAACTAAAAAATATATAAAAAGAGGGGTTTCTAGTTAGGAGAAAAAACACATTTGAAAAAAAAACGAGTCTCAACTGGGTTTTGCTGGGTCATGGGTCAACAAGGTTTTGCCAGGTTTTTACTCATCCCGATTTTTTATCTTATCTAGACCGGTCCAGCCATTAGATCTCGAGTCGATCTGTCAAGTCGACCTGAGTTTAATAACTATGGTTAAAACATATGAGAACGAACCAATCCAAATCTTTAAAGAACAATTCTCTCTCTCTTCCTCATTGTTGTCGCCCCAATTCACTTGCACATCGCCTTTTTAAAGACTCATCAGCCCATAATCATCGTCCATTTAGGACGATTCGAATGCTATCAGACCAGCCCCATTCCAACATCATCAAAAGTATTGCTTACTCCTTTAAAAACATGCACTCTTTTAGCTTTTAATTTCTTCAATCTTGTTCAATTTAGCCTATATTTTTCTAATATTGGAGTCCCTGATCTTCTAATTGAGGTAATTGAATATTTTATTCTTAAACTTTCAATTCAAATTTCAACTTAAAGATTGTTGTTATTCCTGACATAGATGTCTGAAGTTTTGGTTATTTTTCTATATTAAATTAATATGATTTTACCTAATTGAATAAAATTGGTTTTAGGGATCTTATTTTATTTTTATATGTTAAAAAGTATTTGTGTGCTTGAAAAATGGGACATGATATTTAGGTTTTTTAAATTATTAGGTCGCGCTACGCTATAAATTAAATCAATTTTTTTAATATAAAAAAATATCTAGACATTACTAATGTTTTTTCTAGTAGATTTTTTTAAACCTTATGAGAATTGATCCAATGTAACCTGATCAACTTGGTGGGTTTAAAAGTAACCTGGATGACTGATAAAAGTTTAGTTTGATTCAAAACAAATATTCAAGATGATATTTTTTTATAACTATTGAGATGACAATATATTGGATCGATTTGGATTAACTTGGGTTTACCTATCAATCCACTTGCAAAAATCCAAACAAATTATCAAATTTGGTTTCCAATAAACCCGATATTTAAGGATGAGATTTTAAAAAAAACTTATTTTTTAAAAAAAGAACAAAAAAATTACTCAAGTCAACATGAGTTAACCTGCCAAATCCGCGACCCAGGTCATGAGACCAGAATAATTCAATAGAAAGCAAATTAAAACATATTATGAAACCTAATTCCTAATTAACCTAACGTTGAAAGATGAAATTGAAAAAAATATTCGATTGCAAAAAGGACTTGAGTCAACTCAGGTTAACTCGTCAAACCCGTGACCCAAGTCATGAGACGAAAATAACCTCATAGAAAGCAATTCAAAACAAATCACGAAACTTAATTTTCAATAACTCAATATTTAAGGATGAAAATGAAAAAAAATCAATTAGAAAAAAAAACTCAAGTCAAATAGTCAAACTCGCGATATAGGTCATAAAATCAAGATAACCTCATAAAAAATAATTTTTTTTTAAAAAGTTCAATCCCTAATAAAATTAATGTTAAATGATTAAATTGAAATTAAAAAAAAAAAAACATCATTAGAGTAAATAGTATTTTGTATGGAGAGGTAGAATGAAATCCCTTGTGCTTTTCATTTCTTTTGTGTGTATATATAAAAGGGTGATTGAGATATTATTATAATATGATTTTATTTTTCATATAGAAATAAACCATCAAATAAAAAGTCAAGGATCACGTGGAGGCTAACCGACAATTTATGCTTCTCAAATTAATAAGCCATTGAATAAAAAGTAAGGCTAACCAAATACTCATATTCTAATTTATGAGCCTTTTCACATCTAGTATCTTAAATTAATTATTTTGTAGGGTTTTCTATATTTAGGACCTAGGCCAATATTCTAGGTTTTTCTTTCTTTCTTTCTATATTAATGTTATTTAAGTTAAATTTGATTTATCTCTTTTACAATTTTTTTTTATATTTTTTTAATGACACTAGCATTTTCATCCTACAAATCCCATGTAGAGTTTGAAAATGGACCCCAAGTTTCTATTGATGTGCTAGGTGGCTATGTATAAAAAAATAGCCTAGGAATTTTTTTAGAGATGTAATTAAGCTTTTTTATTATTTTATTTTATTTGATAGGTTGATTTGTACAGTTCAAAATATTTTTTACTTAAAAATATATATATATATATATTTTATTTTTTAAAAATTATTTTTAAAATCAACATATCAAAACGATTTTAAAACATAAAAAAAAATTAATTTTTAACAAAAAAAAATTTAAATATTTTTGAAAACACACATTTCCAAGCGGAGCCTTAGTCTGAAATCATCTCATGTAGAAATAAATGGTAAGCTTACTATGACATAGGATAACCTTAAAAGTTAAAACCTTAAAACCAGTGTAAGATTTTTCCTAGTTTTCACTCAAGAAAAATGGAGTTGCAATTTACTTTTTATGACTTTTCATGATCTTTTATAATAATAATAATAATAATAATAATAAAGAAGCTTTCTTCAAGCACTGAAGCTTTGCCAAAACCCTCTCAAGCTTGCAAGCAAGCCTTTATCATCTCCAAGTAACGAAACTCTATCGGAATCATGATGCACAACGCCCTATTATTACTCTTACAATAATTATCATTAAACAGAAGGATTTTTGGAATAAATTAACAAGGTTTGAAGTCAAAAGTCAAAAGTCAAAAATGGGTAGGCCCCCTTGACCTGATTTCATAGTACAAATATACACACATGCTTTGCATTCGTAATTTCAAGGGAAAGAATACAGATAACGCACCGTGAGCAGGAAAATGAAAGGGAAATATACGTTTCAAGTGCATTTTTCTTGTATACTCTTACGCCACAAAAAATACAAAAAACATGAGGAATACAATAAGTACAAGGAATATTTTCATCATCAGCCATCGGTTGGATGAAATACTGTTAAGATACCTGACTAGCTGGCCCTGCGCACCTTCTACATTTGACAGTGTCTCATCCATGTTCTCGTCAATCCTGTGCCAGCAGTGCCATGAAGTGAGTTGTAAACCATTGCTAAATAAAAGGAGATAAATTTAAACAATTTCTTTTTCTTTGGTCTTTTTTCGCTTTTAGTAAGGTCTTTTTTATGATTTTGTAGATTTGTTCTTTTTTTTGTACTGGTGAATTTTGATCCTTTCAAGCTGCTAATCCCAATCATATCATGCACTGGCAGATAGTAGCAGCCAACATGCCAATCATCTTTAAGAAAAGACAGCCATGTCTAGGACTTAGTGACACCCAAACTGTTCCCAATAGGAGCTGAAGAAAGTACTACAACTGTCCAGACAATCCTCATGCATCTATGTATGCAAATATTGAAACACATTTGCTTAATCAAAGCTTCATTTCTAGCGATGGAAACCATAACATATAACAAACCTTATTGCAAGTTCTCCTTGCTGTGAAACCATAGTAGCTAGTTGAGTAAAGATGTTGCTCAGCTCATGGATTGTTGACTCCACATTATGAAGTGCTTCAGCTCTGCTCTGCATGTAACTGTCTTGTAGTGGAACCATTTGCTGCTGCTGCTGCTGCAAAAGTGGCTGGGACTCTACATCTGTTTGCTTGCTGCAAAGGAAAAGGCGGCTGATTTCAGTGGGAAAATAGACACCCTTGTCTCTTGAACCCAAAATCTCATGTATCAGAATCACAATCATCCCATGCCCAAAAAAATTTCACATCAAAATTGGAAGGAAATTTCATGAATTAGCGCATAAGGAAAAAGGAAAGGAGGTTAAAAAACACAAGGTTGTTCCTACCACAACTTCCTAATAGGACACCTCTTAATAGCAACAAATTCTGTAAATTGTACCTGGTAAATAACTGGGATGAGGATACAGAACCATTGGCCCATGGAGGGGGAGGAGCCTGTGATGCATTAGCAGCTGTCCTGGAAGCAAGTGGACGCTGGCGAACAAAGGGATTTGAGGAGTCTTTTGAAGCAGTGGAAGAAAACAACTGCCTTCGATTCTCATGAACCTTTAGATTCTGTACATAACAGAGAATTCAAAGCATAAACAATAAATCATAATAGCAATAATCCAATTACAGAATATTGAACTGCCTCTTGTGTTAAATAACAAATTTCAAATTACCTCTGTCCGCATTGTGAGGACTTCTTTAAACTCCTTTGTAGCAGTCATCAAGCGATTCTTTAGGTTATCCACAACTGTGGTGGAATGAGTTGTAGTATCACTTGAGATGTTTCCACTTCCATTCTGGGAGCTGCAAAGGAGTTGGAGGTCTACTACAGCTGAATTAAGCACAGTAATATCTTGTTTTATTACGGCTGTCAACTCTTGGATCTCCAGAGTTGGATCATCAAACACTGATGTTCTTTTTGCCACTGATCAAAACATACAATAAATATCAATGCCAAACATTTTTTGAATTCTCTAGATTATTACAAGTCAATTCCAGCCTCAAAATGGCTAAATTGTTTTCAATATTAATCTAAAAAAAAAAAGAGAATGTATAGGAAAACATTTTTTCAGATCCAAGCAACGGAATGACCAAAGGCTATAATCATAAATTTCAATAAAAGTGGCATAATCAAGGGATGCATTTGTAGCATTCCTGGTGTAAAAAGATATCAACCAATGAAAGGAAAAATGAACAGACAATGTACAGTTAAATCAACACACTTCCATTTCAATGGCTTTGGTTTCTAAAATTTCTTGCAGCAAGCCTTCAAGGTAATGAGGTCTAAGTATCATATTCAATCAGTAGTTTTGAACCCTTACGAAAATTTTGTGCATGCAACACCCTACACTTCCAGGAGGTATACAGCTCTCCAAGCAAAGCTGAGAGCCCATGGTTCTCCCAGTCAGAATAATGATATATTAATTCAAAATCAAAGAACTTAACTTCACTTATTTATGGACATTTACAACGTTATATGAGAAACAGAGGAACATCAGACCACCAATAAGTGGTGAAACTCTAATAGTTGCAACCCTACCGATCAGTCTACAGGTACTAGTTATTTCCAGGATCTGTTTTTGATGAGACAAAAATTCATCAAAATAAGGATTAAGGAGGAAATAAGAAAAAAAAAAAAATACAAAGTCACTACAACAGAGGAATTCAATATCATTGGCAATCCACTACAGACTCCTGAAATGGCCCTCAAAGCAAAACACCATAAGGATGACAAAAAAATGTGTCTTCTCACAATAAGTGCTTCCAGAGAGTAATTCTTGGAGATTTTCAAATTCCATTATATCCACAAATACTCCAAACAGTTCAGTTTCCAAGCACCGGTAATCATTGATACAAAGTCACCTCCAGAAACTTCATTGAAACAAAAATTAAAGAAGAGACAGACTGATAAAAGATGAGGATAAAGATGACAATACTTGCCTAATTAGCCTAAATTAAATAACCTGAAGCTCATGCACGCAAAATATGAAGAATATGAGAGTTCTCACTCAGTATCAGTATAACATATTTGTCCTTCCCATTATATTCACCTTCATTTACTTCACACCCCCATAGATTGAAAACCTTTAAAATATGCCATATAAGTAATTTGAACCTAGCACTTGACCAAGGTGGATAGAGCAACTGATCAGCTAAGGCCCTTTGACCATGAATCATAAATGAAATTATTTGTTACAACATGCTAGTAATAATTCTAAATCACATTTGACATTTCTTTTCTTGTCCAAAAAAAGATTTTGTGCATGTAAAGGACTAAGAATTGAAAAAATTACATAGATGGTATCATTGAAAGATAGAAATTAAAAAAAATAGATAAAAACAGACATCATGTTAGAAGCAGTTTTCAATGTTTTCTGAACGTATGCCAAGTAAAACCCCTCAAATGTCCCATTAACAAAGTTCCAAAAAGAAACGAGAAGGAACACTATCCTATGATTAAAAAAATAAAATAAAATAATGTTATAATAATTACATTGACAAGAACTTATCCTTAAAAATTATTTATGGACAAACACCAAGGGAGTGCAAGCAAACAAGTGACAGGCCAAAACTCATCATTTGCATCAAGAACAAATCTCCATCTCCAACCCTCTTTGATCCATAATAAACTAATTGTAAAAGTCAACTACTTCCAACACGTCCTACGCATTTTAGCAATGTTGTGTTTTAAGAATGCATCTTTACTGAATCGTTGCCATTTCCATAACACTATATTACTCTCTTCAATTATCAATTATCAATCTTGAAACTCACATAATCAAGTACGAAATACAATCAAGTAACTCACGTTTTGCGAGCTTTGCCAGCTTTTGCGATGTCTGGTGGATCCCAAGCCCAATCTTGGATGCTCTTTTATTAAATTCGGATTGAATCGCCACAGCAGATCGCGTGGCATCGGCCTTGGTGCTGCTACCACTGCTGGAAGATGCCACATTGTTCGCCGATGAGAACGATTTCTTTAACCTCTCTGCTACACTCAAAAACTCTTGTGTCCGATCCCTATATGATGTTTTTACCGGCGGCATCATCATCTTCGTCCTCTATTTTCTCTCGTTGTTTTTTTTTTAAAATAATAGTAATAATAATAATATGAATTAAATCGTATTTATAAAAGGGGCATGCCCGATCTCCAAACCCTAAACTGAGGATTGGATTGCCAGTGAAACGGTAAGAGAAGACAAAGTAGGACAGAATTGTAAATAGGGTTTAGGATAGAATTGAGGAAAAGGAAAGGAGAGAGAGATTGTTTGCTCAATTGGGAGAGGAGAGGAGAGGAGATCTAAAATCTAGATCTACCTGATGAATTGTTTTGCTGTACAATTTGGGTCCAAAATTAAGACGCCCAATTTTCAAATCCGACTACAAAAAATAATTGAATTTCAACGACATTTGACGACATCGTTCAGAAATCGCTAAATTCTTAATAGCTAAGGAATGATTTTTCTTCGAATAAAAATAAAATTATATTTTTCTTAGTTAATTTTATGTTTTTTATTTTTATTTTCTTATTCTATGTTATTATATTATTTTTAATTTTATTTGTATAAGAGTTTTTTTTAGAAATTAGATGTTTTTTTAATTATTTTTTATTTTTCTATTTTATTTTCTTATGTAATAGTATGTTTTCTAGTTTTATTTTTATTTGAAGAGAATATTTTTCCTATTATTATTATTATTATTATTATTAGAATTTTTTATTTTTTATATGATTGATTGTAATAGCTTTTTGGTAAGTGAGACATGAATGAACAAGAATTAAATATTTTATATGTCTTCAAAAAGTTATAGTAGTGCTCTTGATCTTTGGATGTTTTTATTTATAACAAATTTTGATATCCTTTTCTTCTTACTATGTTAATTGGAATCAAAACCTAATGATTTCGTATGCATAAGTTAATGTGTGTTGTTGAATAACCATGGTTAGAAAAAGTTGTAGGAAAAGACATTCTTGTGTAGGAGAAGATGATGAGGTTCCTCTTAAAGAAAAAAATGTCTAGGAACTAATATGTTGTTTTCGTATGCATCGGTTGTTGTTATTAGAAATCTTGCTGGTGGGATACATGATGGGGTTCCTCGCATAAAGGTGTTGTGTTAGAGATTCATAATGGGATAATTCGCACAAAGATGTTGTGTTAGAGACTAATGACGGGAAAGCCCACACATAAAAGGATATTTATGGTGAAGAAAAGTTTTTGATTGAGGTTTGAAATTGAGGACGAGTTCCTTCTAATTTGAGAAGATTGATGCAAGAGTTTTTTTTTTAGAAAATATATATTTTTCTTTGTTAATTTTATGTTTTCTACTTTGTATTATTATGTTTTTCAAGTTTTATTCTTATTTGAAGAATTTGTTTTTTCTTATTTAATATTATTAGGGTTTTTTTTTTATATGAAGGGTTGTAATAGTTTTTTAAATCAACCTTTAATAATGTTTCTAAATAGGATGAGAATGCCAAAATAAAACTAGATGTTATAGTAATAATGGGTTTCCCGCAACGTGTGTTTGTCACATGCTGCTACAGATAACAACACGTGGAATGACACTTTAGAGTCCTGGATCAAGCATGGCACAACAAATTGGGTAGCTTCCCCTTTCCTTTTTGTGCTTGTGCCTTTGATGAGAATCAATATTACCTGCAAAAATAAAAAAAACATCCACACAACAAAATCAATCTAATTCCCTCATATCTTCACAAATTTGCTGTTGTTTTGGGAGAAACAAATGACAGCATGTGAGTTGGAGTAGGAAGAGTTGCTGGTTGTGTGACTCACGATGTTGGTTAAGGGTTGGTGTGACTCACAGTGCTAGTGTAGATTAGCTATTGTGAAGGTTGGTTCAGCTGAAACAATTAATTGTATAAATGTGTGTTGTGAGAGAAAGGTTATGGGTTTCGCATGATGACGAGCCAACTGTAAATGATGGTGTTTAGAGGCTATTAATGATTGTCTTGGGATTATAGGTTTGCGATGGAGAGAGAGAGAGAGAAAGAGAAAGAAAGAGAAAGAGAGACATGGGTTTACTGTTAATGAAAGCTTTAGTTTTGGAGAAGAAGGTGGAGACAGTTGTTGTGAGGTTGGCTGGCAAATGAAAGGAAGAGTTGGATCTACCATGAGTGTGCTGACATTCATGTGTTGGAATCAATGAATTGGAATGGTGGGTGGTTGGTGATTTTTTTCTTCTTTTGTTTCTAAAGAGACAGTGATAGAAGAAAGAAAATGAGGGAGATGAGGAAGTGATTTTGGCCAAATCCTCTATGGAAAATATTTGGGTTCTGTATGGGAGTTCTGGATTTTTTCTTTGTTTTTTTTATTCTTTAAGTCTGTTCTTGAATTAGAATTTTTTAATCTCCCTCAATGTAGAGATTTTGACCCGCTCCCCCACTGTTTCTTTGCATTGATATCTATATTTATAATACAACAATAATAAAGTATATAAAATTCAAAGTCCAAAACAAACTCATCATATTTTTTAAAATTTAAACTTGATTAAAGTTTAAAGTCAATTTTAAAAATGAATAACTAAGATATCACGATCATCTTTCTCAAACTGAAGATTGAGAGAGAAGGATAAAAACACATTATAGTCCCTAGTTTTTTCACAAGTTGACAAATCATTCTTTAATCAAGATTAGTCATTGATTTTTAATTTCAAATTTAACCCCCCCTTAAGAATTATTATAAAAGCAAATGAGGTTAAAATTAGGTTACAACAGTTGCTTCCTCTTTACAACGCGTACAATATAAAGTCTTGTAAAAGGCTTTATATAGACAACTTGTAAAGAAAAAAAAACAAAAGATATGAAAGTGATTTTTTTACCTTGAAAACTTCAAAACTAGTTATTTGAGAGGCGACCTTCTTCGAGAAAAACTAAAATTTTAAAATTAGCAGCTTAAGAGGCGAGTCACCTTGTTAGTGAAAAATGTAAAGTTTTTTTTTAAGTGGTCTAATTGTTCGAGGTAACTTGCAAGTTGTGTGAAAAATATAAAGATTTTTCAAAAAGTGATCTACTTGTTCTAGGGAACTTACTCGTTGTGTGAAAAATTCTGAGATTTTTTCAAAAGTGATCTAATTATTCAAGGCGACTTGTTTGTTGGTAAAAAATACAGAGATTTTTCGAAAGTGATCTAATTATTCTAGGTGACCTACCTGTTGTTGAAAAATTCAGAGATTTTTTAAAAGTGATCTAATTGTTCTAAGCAACCTGCCTATTGGTGTGAAAAACAAAAAAAAAGTATTAAAAAATGATCTAATTATTTCAAGCGACCTATTCGTTATGTGAAAAATACAAAGATTTTTCAAGGTGGTCTAATTCTCATGGGTGACCTATCAAGGTGAAAAATATAAAGATTTCTCAGGATTGATCTCATTTTTCCAAGGGACCTACTCATTCATGAAAAATATGAAAGTTTTTCAACATTGGTCTCATTATAATGGGTGACCTACCAAATGATGGAAAAATACAAAGATTTTTTAGGTTGGTCTAATTCTCATGAGCGACCTACCTAGGTGAAAAACATAAAGATTTCTCTAAAGTGAAATATTTTTAGAAGTATTTTCAAATTTGGCCATTTTGAGGGGGCTTGCCTTTTGATGGATCCCATCAAAGATTTTTCTTATAAATATTTACAAAACACATTATTCAATACTTTTGAGTTAGATGATATGCATGTATCTTTACCTAATTTAAAATATAGCTCCTCATTTCTTCTCAATCTCTTTGTTGCTTGGTTGATGAGGTCTTGCTATATTTGATTTGAGTCCTTTTGATCGTTTGACTTCTTACCCACTTGAGTTTGCCCATAAAAGCATTTTTTCAGAATATTTGTAATTTTACACAACTTTGCTTTTATGGTGCCTATCACGATCCATTTCTTGCTGGGAATTCTCTATCTTGTTAATTAATTTAAGAGGATTATTCATTACTTCCTTGTCTCATTGCTAAAAACATTCAGTGTCACTTGTTGTCTTGAAAGATTTAAACTTCCCTTTGTAAACAACAATGCCCCCTTATCTCACTGCCCGAAGCATTCTCTTTTCACTATTACCTTAAAGGGATTAAATCGTCTTCTAAATACAAAATTGCCCTCTTGTTTTGACCATTATTCCTAAATGTGCTTTGTTAATGAATTAAACAAATAATGACTTTAAGAAACCCCTATTTCTTTTTGGCTTGGTTTCAATGAAGAAATATTTATCTAGAATGAATTTTGAAATCTTGATCTTGCATTTTAACAACAAAAATTGTTTCGATGTGAGTTTAAAACAATTTGCTTTTAAAATCTTGCAACTCCCTGGGAATTTTTTGGAAAATGGGTGATTTGTTCTTGTGCGATGAGATTGAAATTAGTAAAGGTACATGATGAGGTGACCTTCTGCTTTTGTAGGTTTTAAAGCAAGAGGTTCAATTAAAAGCTCAAGGTTTTGTTTGAGATAGATTTATCTCTTCTTGAGTATTCATTTTACTAGCATAAATAATAGCGAGTAACTTGTTCACGATATTACGACTCTTATTAAAAAGTCTTTTGCATTTTAACAACATCATTTATTGGTTCAGGTTGCTTGCTTGCTTGATTGAAAATGACTTTTAAAGGCACATAATGTAGGTTATAGCTCTTGGTTATGAAAGAAAGGGATTCATAAAGCTCAAAAAGTGTGTCAAAGTTTCAAAGCCTTAGGATCACTATCACTAACTTGACTCATTGTGTCTTTCAATCCTTTTCTTTTACCGTTTTTCTTTGATTTGTTCCTTTTTTTTTTATTGTTTTGGCAGGGCATCCTGTTTTTGTTTTGACTATCACTTTTGCTTTTGATTTGGGCATGCCCTTTAGCATTTGAGTTTCTTGAGCTCTTTTGCTTTTTGGATTTCTCATAGTTTTTATCAATTATTGAACATTGAAATGTCATTTGCCCCTACTATTGGGATGTGATCCTAGTTAAAATTTTCTTATGATATTTAGGCTCAAAAGGGGACCATAAGGAATATATTCATTTTAGAATGTGACAGGGATAACAAAGATGATATTTTCTCATTTCAAACACAAATAGTTAAAACTAATAAACTTTGATTTCGTCCAGTGTAATGGTTTGGACTTTGCAAGGAGCTGCATTTCATGAATCCAATGAATCTACTAAATACCATTTTGCATACATCTAAAATATGACTCAAGAAATATGGTGTGAGAGTGACTGCTTATTTTTCAACTAATATATCAATGAGGGAGTTGCTTGATTAATTTGTCATCCTATAAATAGAATGTTAAAATATTATTTTAAATAATCATCGAATTATTTCTTAAATAAAAAATAATTTGATTTTTCAAATTTCCATCGAGAAAAGATTTTTGGTCAAGGAAATGAGACGAGTCTATGAGATTATGCAAGGTTGCAAAGGCAAGTTATTATGGGAATTCTCTTTCAGGATTTCTAAAAATGAATAATATTTGATTGTAAATAAAAAAAAAAGACACAATTGAAGGAACAACTCATTATTTCATTGAAACTTTAGAAAAGAGACTTAACAACAAAAACCTTATGCCAATATATTGGGTCATGATTGCTAGCAAGGTAAAACATAGTAACTAAACAACACACATAACAAGTCAAAGCACTTAACAACCATTAATTGGACTTTCTTGAATCTCTCAATTATTTTGCTCCTATGAACTCATTGACGAGAGCATTTTTCTAATAATCAGTTAGGGTCATATGTAGACCATTCTTGTCCCAATGACACTGTAGCTTTATTTTTAGGATGGTTGATTTCTAGGGGCTGGTACAAAGAAGTTAACTATATGAGGGGTAAGTGTTTTTGTTTTGGTTTTGTATCCACCTTCGATATTATAAACCTCAATTTCCTTCCTTTTTCCAGTAAAACCTTTCTTTTTAGTATAGTTTGTTCAATCTTCTCGGCTATAATAACCATGTCAATGAAAAGTTGTGAAGAACTTCCAATCAAGTATTCAAAGTATGAAACCTTAAAGGTGTTGAAAAATAAACTAATTATCTTTTTTCCAATAAAGAATGATTCATTTGTGCAACTATCTCATGTCACCTTTGAGTGTATTTCCTTATGGAATCCTTGTTGTCCATGTTTATAGTTTACATGCTTGATCTATCAGGGTTCATGTCCATATTGAACTTATATTGTCTAATAAAAACATTAACCAAATCCTTCCACCTTTTTACCTTGATATTGTCCAATTGCATATACCAAATGAAAGTAATATCACTCAAGTTGTCTTGAAAGAAATGAATTAATAGTTTTTCATCATAAACCACGTCAACTATTTTGTTGTTGTATGTTTTGAGAAGAGTTATAGGCCATTAAGTTTTGGTATATTTAACAAATTTTAACACTCTAAATGTTTTTGGAATAACAACATTGAGCACCAAACATATCTCAGCAGCTTTTACAAGATCATACTGACCAGTTCCCTCAATCGCTTTCATCCTTTCCTCTAGAGTAGCCAATTTTTCTATGCCATTTTCTTTCACTACCTTATCCTTTTGAGATTCCTTCACTATCAAGTCAATAACAGGGGCTATCCTTATGAGATATACTAGTTGAGTAGATAGCAAACATGTAGCCTGTTCAGATTCAGGTAACACTTTATTCGCCCCTAGATTCTGTGGATTGAAAGGAGTTACGAGCATAAATGCAAACTGAGCTATGATTGTTGGCTATACAGATGTTGATTCTCCAGATTTATATCTCAAAGCCTGTTCGAGTAGACTAGTAAGCCTTACAACTTTTTCTTTAAGACTTTTCAACTCTTTTTGGTTTTGGGCTTCCAACTGAACTCTTTCTTCTTTTTTCATTTATCTTCTTCTCAAGCGAGTGTTATACATGTAACTTAATAAGGGACCTATATGTCAACCTACTAAATAAAAATCATGTAATCATACAAAGTAAATATAAGATGTAAAAGTGATGATGTTATTAATAAGAAAAATGCATATTAAATATGGACTCATTCTTTATAGGGTGATAACGATCGTAATTCATGGATTTTAGGAACCTGATGTCATTATTATACTAACGAGAGGATCTTTGTCCAGTTTTGCCTAAGTTCAAGCTTTTTATAGCCCTTCGGCTTCCAATTCAAGACAATTTCTTTTTGTTAACTGTAGCAACTCAGACTTTTGTAAAATTTCTATGAGGCGGCCATTTGCCACTCAATTGGTCTTGAAATTCAAGATGTCATATATTGGGCTTGCTATAGCGAGATTACACATGGTACAACCTAATAGGTTGCTTTTAGTTGTTAAGTGCATCAAAGGATAAGTTACTATCTAGTCTTAAATGATCTCTTACATGCTCAGTGATTGTCCTTGAAAGGTCCATAGCTTACAATGAAAGTGGGGATAAAGGTCCTGAATAATATTAGATCAACATACCAAATACTTTTAATTAAATAATCAAGCAAGAGTTGGATGGTTTCATGAGTCTTGCCTAGGCTAAAGTCATTGGAGTACTGTTACCTCCCTACCTATCCTAAAGTTTAGGGTGTGTGATCTCAAAAGGGATGCATGGTGATATAAGCATGAATGCATGCTAAAATAGTAAAAACAAGAAAATAAACAAACGATACAACAAACAAGATATTAATAGAAAGATAAGGAAAATATGTTAAAAAAGATGACAATATTTTAGTGCAGTCAATCTTAACATAAGTCTCTAAAAGATGGCAAATTTATGTTTCTTTAATAGCTAGGAGATATAAATAAAGAGATAGAAGTTTTGAATTTTAGAATAATAGTGGATGTAAGAGTAATTATAGCATTTCTAAATACTCTTCTCTTTTTATCACTTTTTTTTTCTTTCCTAAACTTTATGCAATAACATGTTATTTGAGATAAAGTAGAAAACAAAGCAACTTATAACAAACAAAGAAGAATTTAAAGAGAAAAAAAGAGCATAAGAGAAAGAGGAATAAAAAATGAAAAAACAAACATAATTTAGATAAATGATGAAAGCAACCAAAATCATCATCACACACTTCCTAACAAACCAACCTAAGAGACAACCAAAGAGAACATGAGTCACAAATAAAGATCAATCAACCAATACAATCAGCCAACCAAAAACCACTTTGAAACAGGAATAACAATAATAAAAACCAAGAACGCAGAAGAGAAAGAACAACATTACAAGTGATGAAAACCTATATTGTGAAACATAAAAACCCAAATAATAAAAACCAATAACTAAGGTAACAAACAATCTAGAGAAATAAAAAAAGAAACAAACATAAAAAAAGAAACAGAAGGAATCAAAACAACAATACTAGGTATAACAATGATAGATAAAAAAAAATATAGATAAGATAGAGAGAAAGCTCTAGATAGAGAATTATACCACTCTTATTTTCAAACCCAAGACAAATGGACTAAATACCCTTCCTAAACATACTATTAAAGAGTCATATAGCTTAAGACCATAACAATAAACCCCACTTTAATTTTTGAATACAATAGGGCCCAAAATGACAAAAAAAAGGAAATGAAATGACCCATGGAAAAATAAAATTACAATTAAAATAAATAAGAACAAAAAAAGAAATGAACCTAATTCAACTCAAACTAGAACAATAAATCACCAATAGACATCATGCAAGAGGAACCTAAGACTAATTATTGACATGAAATGGAATGTTCAATCTCATGAAAACAAAGATAGCTCTCCTAATGCTAAAAAAGATTAAAGACCAAGTTAAGTAGGTTGTGTATTTATTATACGATAATAACAATGACCAATATTTCAAAGGTAGGAGCCCCAACAACCCACCATATAAAAAGAAAGCTTAACCACAACCGATCCTAACTCTTATAAGGACCACTGTATCCATCAACCTGAACCTAGAAAGAAAAGTGAAGGAATTCCTAAGGAATGCTAGAATGCGTGATTAACCAAGCATGAAGGAGCCTAGAGTAGCTCCATTAGAGATAACCAGTTTTTCATGGCTCTACAGCTGACTAATAAGGTTATGTTGTGATAGGAAAATGTTTTCTAGATAATAAATTATTTATGTTTAGAATCCTTGTTTAACTAGTCAATTAGAATTCTTATTGAAATAATATTTAAAATCCTTATTGGATTATAATAGTTTAAGCTTGAAATCTTCACGCCTTGTATGCAGAATTTAAGAGTGTTGAATATCAATGAATAACATATTAGGAGGTTCAATTACTTTATGTGTCTAATGTTTTCAACAATTAGTATAAGAGTTTGGAAGAAAAGGTTTTAATCATGCTACTCAAACAACTATTCCTTTTGGAACCTACCTTAGCAAAGAGACCTCAAAGGTCTTAGATGAGGCAATATGAGAGTTTTTTCAAGGGAAAAATAAAGATTGACAAACACAAGATCGACAAGGTGAAAATAATTCTAAAATTAGTTCATTATTTTCCCGCAAGAAAAAATGAACTCTGATCAAGCAATAGAGCTAATTCAAATATATATTATCAGAAAAAAAAATTATACTTGATAACATTTATTTCATTTATGAAAGAAGGTTAAGAAAAGTGTTTGTTAATGGTCTTGTCGTTTGCCAAGAAAAGCGAAATATACCTCGCATGGTAAAACTTGCTTTAGAAGATTTTGTTTTAGTAATATGTAGATTATTGAATTAAAAAATATATTCTCAAGTTATATGTGATTGCATAATACTGAGGACCTATATATCCTCCACAAAGGAAATATAGAAGAAGACAACCTCTAATTGGAGTTGTTTTTTAAGCTTAGAAAATTACTTAGTGTTTGTACTTAAGAAGACTTTGTTTAAAGAAGAGTCTCTCATTGCTGACCGAGTATGTGTTTAAGAAAGATATATTTATTTAAGGGAGTGATTGTTGAGATAAAAAAAAAAGGTTTATTGGATAAGAAAGGATTTCTAGATATAAAAAAAAATTGTTTTTAGAATTTTTGTTTAACTAGTTAATTGAACTAGTATTTAAAATCTCTTTTGGATTATGATAGTTTAGGTTTGTAATCTCCTAAATATAAATAGAGTTCAAGAGTATTGAATACCAATAAATAAAATCATAGGATGGTGTGTTTAGTGTTTTCATTACGTTGAAGCCACACATGAGAAGAGCTAAACATGGCATAAAGAGAAATGAAAAAAGCCGCTCAAAGCCGCGTATTCCGAAAGTGGAGAACAAAAACATTGCACGTAGGATTAACAAGAAATACAAATAAAATTTGCACCACAAGCCTGATGGCATGGGATTTCGACGATTCAAGTCAATTTAGGTTCCGTTTGGGAACGCGGCTGTGGCTGCGTTCCCAAAAAATTTGAATTTTTTTTCTAAAATTTAATATGATTTGTACGTTTTGGATCTTTTTGATGTGCTGATGTCAAAAATAATTTTTAAAAAATGAAAAAAAAATCATTGGCATGCATTTTGGCACGAAAAGTTATTTGAAAAACACCCGCAACCACACTGCCAAACACGCTCTTAGTGTCTGCCACATTCAGACGACCCGCGGTATTTGAAGCTTTCTAGTCTCGCAAGAAATGGGTTTTTAATGCAATGCAATCATGAATCAACTGAAAGGAGAGGGTTATCAGAAAGCAGACAGACCATAACCTCCATGAAAATGAAACATACGTACAAGAATTTGAGTAGATAGTTACAGTTTTAAGGCTGAATTACAATCTACCATATGGCTGACTCTTTATGCAATTCTGTGTCATAAATCAGCTAAGTAGTAGTAAGAAGAGGAGGTTCCCTACAACAATTCCGAGCAACACATCTGAAAGCCCGTTCCTGTTCAGCACCAACGAATGACCATAAGCAATCATTACCGGGAACTGGCAGTCCTCTTCAGATGGATCCTTGTCTGTAACCAGAGCCAAACCAGAGAAATCACAGTCCCAATATCCTTGGTTATTAAGTTGATAGTACATGTTGAAGGCATAAGAAGCATTCCCTTCAGCACTTAGATGATTACAAGAAGACCCATAACCTAAAGCAGTACAATCTGATTGACTACAGGCATAGTCAATACTATCTGGTAACTCGGCTAACTCAGTCGCTTCAGGGTCTAGAACACACCACCTTCTTAGCTGATACCTTACTCCCTCCACCGGAGCAAGACCCTTGTCCTCTTCCAACCCCATCAAATCCAATCCATATTTGGGCTTCCCATCAAACTCAAATATTCCCCAATGCCTTTCGAAGCTACCGGGAGCAATTGCTTTAGCATTCTCATCAATGAGGCTAAATAGATAAACATCGATGTTCTTGCCCTTTCTTTTTGGTGTTCCGTTTCCACTCAAAGCATGTCGAATCAACCCTTGGTTGAACCTCTTGGCATTTTGGATATTAGCATTTTTGTCACCATCGGTTGGCCAACCGACTTCTCCAATCATAATCTGCATGTCAGGATACCCAGCCTTGTCCAATGACCATATGAGAGTGTCAAGATTTGCATCAAACGCGTTGGTATATACTGAGTCGCCATCTGTGATCGGCTTCTTTGGTCCATCAAAGAATGCAAACTCGAGGGGGAAGTTAGGGTCTCCGTATAGACTCAGGAATGGATAGATGTTGACAGTGAAAGGGGCATCATTTTCATTGAGAAACTGGACTACTTCAATCGTGAGGTCTCGAACATCAGGTCTGAAGTCACCAGCGGATGGAACTGGGTTTGATCCAGGGGAGTTGTAAATGTCGGCATTGAAGGGGACTGTGGCCTTGACATGGGAACCTAGCCCAGCTCTGTTGAGGGCATGCTGGATATTTTTTAGAGCTGGTAACGTGACATGTAGATAGGTGCCATTATATGTTTGCAGGAAAGGTTCATTGCCAACAGCTACATACCTGAAGAAAAAAAGATCATTAACTAAATTTCTCATTTAATTTAACGACTTTTACCGAAACGTATTTCTCAAACATTAATTAATCAATTCTCCAAGAAGAGAGGTATTCCTAAAATTAAAGAATTAATTCAACCAGCCACATGGAAGCAGAGCAATTGTTGATCATACAAATAAAAGATTTGGAATTGCAAAGTCTTGACAACAGGCGCTGCAATCAATAGAATAGTTTCAGTGTACAGATTAATATGCCATCAAAAAGAGAGGAAAGGAAGAAGCCATACAAGCATTGTTCAGAGGTCAACAACTGTGTGCAAAACTAACCTGATTTTGACTCCACCAGTGTAAGACCAGCTAGTCACATTTTCATCAACCCAGGCAGTAGCAGACACAGGATCTTGACTCATCTCATGCAGCATGTAATTTGGTACAGCCAGCATTACTTCAATATCAGTCCCAATCAGAGCTGCCATAATCTTCTCATCGGCATCAAACAACTTCAATTTGTCAAACCCATTTTCTTTCAGCATATGAACCACATTATCCGGTGGGAGTTGGTGTGTAGCCATGGTGCCCCAGTTCACTCCAACACGACTAGTAACATCAGGGATCATGGTCAAGAAAATAACAAACGGCACCAAAACATAGGTGGTAAATACTTCAGCCAGTGCCATCTTCTTTTTTCTTAGAGAATCTTTAATGGGGCTGGGACGAGAGAGAATCAAGAATCAAGAAAGACTGGAGAGCACTGCTAATGACTGGGACCTGAACTCGTGATTGACACAAGCGAAAATGAGAAAGGGCGGGGGGGGGGGGATTTGTTGGTTCTTAGTGGCCGAATTTATAAGAGTGAACAGTTAAGTCTCTCTCTCTCTCTTTTTCTCTATCTAGCTACAACACTTTTGGGGATTGGCTTTTGAGAAGCTTCACAGTGAAGGTGACAAATCTAGTGGGTGATGGTTTCTTGTACAAGAAACAAAAAAAAAGTTCATTGCAGGAAATGGAAGATTCGTCTCTCCCTTCTGTTATTCAGTTATGTGTGGTGCCAGGCCAGTCAATATAGTACTAACATGCTTCTAAAAATGGCAAGGCAATTGAAACAATGCCTTTATTGTTCATATGCTGGCACCAATGCTTGAACCATGGTCGAGTGAATCTAAACCACCAGTCCAGGAGCAGCAAAGGCAATTAGACATTTATTTGGAGTCCTCGCAGGAAGTTCGTATTTTAGTCTTTATCTAATCCAAACACTAGTTTTTACCTCTCCTCGCTTATTATTTATATGTAAAACATGAAACGAGTCTATCCCTTTTGCAATTTAATTTTTTCAGAGACAAGCATTATATGTGGCATTTATGATGATGATTGATGCAAACTTGGAGTAAATTGTCTGGAAGGGGTAGTCGCCATTTTATTTATTTATTTATATTAATGAGTTTTTCACTATGACAAATGTTAAAGCACAATTAAGATATTGAAGGAGAATAAAAATAGGAGGATTTGGTAAGCATCAAAGTCATATTTAGTGTCGTAGTATTTCTTATTATAACTTCTTATTAAAAATAGGAGGATGTCTTTATCAAAAAACGCTATCTAGTTATTTGGTTTAGGATTACTAGAAGATTTTAGTGTATTAGTTTTATTAAAAAATTTAAAAGTAAGAGACTTGTTGTGTTAGGAAAAATATTAGTACCCGCATCCCTTGTGCACTTTACCTGAGGCAAACTGAATTGTGTGATCTATATACGGTTTAAAAGTTTTGATGGGTTCCTTACCGATAATCTATTTATGACTTAGAATAAACATTTAATCCCATGAATAAACCTTTCATTTTGAATTTATTATAGACTCGTATGCCCAAATAAATTCTTATGGAAAAAGTTCATGTAGGTGCTCTGATAAGACTCACTTATTCTGGAAGGCAAATGAGTTATTCAAAACTCGTATATTATAGTAAAAAATACTTCCAATTAAAATTGATGAATATCTAAAATAATCTTAAAAATTTTCTAGTTAATTTCTAGTATTTAAATATCAGCGTACTTATAAATCAAACATTTATACCAGGATGTTGATCATTAATTTTTGTGAATTAAGATTTTAGAGTTATTGAAATACTTGTCAAATCCTTATAGAATTTTACAAACTTGGTGTAAAATCCAACAAATACAAAGGAAAATCAACATAAATATTTTTCTAAAACTATGCTATTTTTTTTTGTCTTCTTTCTTGTAAATAAAAATGCAATTGTTTTAGGACTGTGCCATTTTTTTAGGACTATGTTTGACAAAATCATTTTTTTTGTTCTAAACAAAACTATTAAATCAGGTATAAGAATATGTTTTCTAAACTTGCCCTTAAGCTAAAATTCCTTTTATCAAAATTCCTTAAGTATTTGACCTTATTTTGACCCGATTGAGTCGAACCAAAAACATTGGTTCAACCATGAACCGAAAAAAAACCAAGGTTTAACCTAAAACTAAACTAGAACATAGATTTAAATCGAAACAAAATCAAAACTAAAGAAAAATATAACAAAAATAATATCTTATAACAAAAAAAAAATCAAACACCAAGAAAAATAAAGAACACGAAAAGCAATGAAGAACATACAAACTCAAACCCATCAATGTAAACGTCAAATCAGACCAGATTTCAAGTAATAAAAGATAGGGTTTTATTTGCAATCAAGCGTAGATCAAGAATCAAGTTTTCATTTGCTTCAATTATTACTCAAACATTATGATTTTTGTTAAAATTGGTTTCGGTTCAGAACCAAAACCCTAAGATTAAAACCCATAAAACATGTTATTGATGCATAAAAATCCTAGATTATTTACTAATAATGATACACGAATTTGTAGAAACCAAAATCAAATCAAAATAGAACCTAAAATTAGCACTTAAGACAATGTTCTGCAAATGAACATGAAGAACACGAACCCAAGTTGCTTATAAAACCTAACATACACTGTCAAACCCAGAAAATACATTTTAGGCTTACAAACCAAGATCTTTTAGCCCAGCAAACCATAGTATCATAAACAAACAAGTTTGAATAAAAAACACTAACAAAGAACCTTAAATTATCAAGAACATGTATAAGATTTCAACTTCCAAAACTACAGCCTTATTATCAACCAACAAAACATAAAAAATCAATCCAAAACTGACTCTTTAAATACTTGAGACCCAAACTAAACTCAGGAATCAAGAACATGCATTATCAACATAAAAAAAGCCATCAAACACCTACTGCGACCTTTGACAGGTTTCAAAACTACTATACTTCATTAAAACCAAACACTCAAACACTTTTTAAACATCAACAACAACTTTAAAACAAGATCAATCAATCAAAACAACATTTTCAATCATCAATCCATATAGATGCTAAAATATAAAATAATGCCAAAAAAATTCAAAAACATCATTAATCATTGAAAAAGCACGAATGGGAAAATCATATGAATTGCACCCTTGAGTTTTCACATGGCTATATCTTTTCTAAATTTGCTGGCAATAAGCTGTTACTACCCTTTTCTTTTCCTTCCTTCTTTCCCTTTCACTTTTTATTCTTTCCAAATCATATGGACCGCACCCTTGAGTTTTCACATGGTTATACCTTTTCCAAACTTGCTAGCAATAAGCTGTTACTACTCTTCTCTTTTCCTTCCTTCTTTTCCTTTCACTTTCTATTCTTTTCAAAGCTTGCTAGACCTTTTATGTTAGGTCTTTGAACCTTCATACTAGAATCTTTTTACAAAGCATATCCTCATGTTTTTCTCTCTTCTCTCCCCTTTTATCTTTCTTTGATTTCTAGGGGTATTTATAGGGTTTTCTAGGTTTTTTGATTGATTTCCTCAAAGATTGATAAAAACTCAGTCATTTGATCAAAATGAAATAGTTCTGGTCAAATTTTAATAGCCAGAACCTTGTTCCTTAATGGTTTTAGGGGATGACCTAGGTGATTTTCTCTTTCTTTGAGACAGACATGTATTTCTCATATTTTGATCTCGAATGAAAGATTTATGGCCCTTGATAAGAACCTTTTGGGAGTTTTTAATTGTGAACACACAAAAATGTTAAGTGGCTTTGCACAAATGAGTATCTCAGCTAAGGGTTAATGAGTTAGCCACTTTTGAAGCTTCACTAGAGAAATTTTGATGTAAACATCATTGAAGACCACCTGAACTTGGTAGAGGAGATGCATACCTTACGTTTGGATCTATCATTACTTCATTTGGAGGTCTATAGCTTCGCATTCATTCGCTTGAAGGTAGTAACTTGACCAACCTAAAATTTAAAAATGCAGTAATGGCTGATCAGGGACAAGATGTTGGAGACTTTTGTGGAAGAATTGGGATGTAAACATCCAATTTCATGGAAATGAGGTTGTAAAGGGAATGTTCTTATTCTATTTTAAAAAAACTTCGTGCATTTGAAGATCTAGAACTCCACAACGAGTTTTTGAAATATGTTAACCTGATCATCCAAAACTGCCAAGGAAAGAGATGGACAGTTGGTGAATGACACGTCGTATAGTTTAAACCCCTAGAAATTAGGGTTTTTAATTTAAGATTTGATAGATTTCATTTTAGTCTCTATTCTTTCAATTGCTTTTAATTGCACTCGTAATTGCCTTCCAAACTCTTAATTTCATGCAATTTCACCCTTGCCAAACTTAATCATCAGCCCTAAAGTTTAGTGTCATTTTCATCTTGGTCTTTGATTTTCGACTTGTGTATTTGAACCCTTAATTGACCATCAAACTTTTAATTTTCTTCAATTTAGCCCCTGATTTGATCAATTTTAGCCCTTGAAGTCTCGCGCCTTGTAAGATTTAGTCCTTGGTTTTGAATTTCTTCAATCAAACCCCTAATTAGCCATCAAATCTTAATTGTTTCACAATTAAACCTTTCAAAGTTCAATTTCAGTCCCCAAACCTCAATTTCTTCCAATTCACTCCCAAACTTACTCCAAAAACTGATTTTCCTTGCAATTAAGTCCCCAATATAATTAATTAATTCTTCCAAAGTCCTCATTGAGTCCTTACTCATCCAAATTTGTATTCATTTACCACAAATAAAAATATTTTCACCGAATAGGTCTCTTGTCAATCAGAATTGGGTCACCAATTTTGCTAATCTTGTACATTTTGGTTCTCTAACTTTTTTCACTTGTTGTTTTGGTCATTCACCACCAACTTAGGCTATCTTCTAGGCTTTTTTCATGTGTATCCACTTGTATTTTTAGATTTTATTTTTCTATTTTCTATCTTAATTTTTTTATGGAGTAAAAAATAAATAACAAGGTTTATTAAAGAGAAGATCTGAATTATAAAACAAATGATCATATTCTATAGGATTTTTATTAAGAATTTATACCTCTTCTCCCTCGTTGAAAGAGCTCGTAATAAAACTTGAAAAGCATTATTTCAAAGTATATTTTAGTGAAAAATACTTTGAAAAACAACTGTCATCGTACTCTCAAATACCCCCTTCGGCTGAATGAATTTTCCTCACTAAAAAGAAATACACCAAACACTCAAATAAAAAAAAAAGAAATCGAATTGAATAGCTTCCTTAATGTACAATATAACATTCCTTAAAAGTACAATCTGAATACCGTGTCCAAGAAGAAGATGTGATCAAGAAAGTCATTTATATGCATATAATACAGGGCTTTTTATATTTATTGTCTCTTTTTCCCAAAAGTTGAGTCGTTGCTTCCTTAGTGGAAGGGTCGATGGCGAGCAAACGCCTTTACGAGGATAGAAAGGAATCTCCAAATGCTAACCAGCGTAATGCTACGTGTTTCATCCTCATTCAGACTGCTTTCTTGGTTTGTGCTGTTAGCCTTTTGAGTTAAAGTTAATTCATTCATGGACCTCTCTTTTACAGTCTCCTCTAACTTGCTTCTTGTAGTTTATCCTGTAGTATCAAAAGTTAATTATATAATTTATTCGTTTTTTATATTCAAGAATACTTTCTTTCATGATCAAGATTTCCACCATATCCATTTCTCTTTTCTTTTCTCTGCGAAGAGAAATGAGAAGAGAGCATGAAATTATCTAAAGAACTATATTATAACGGATTTAAAATATATGGATTAAATACGTTACAGTTGTCTTTATCTTTTATGATCTACAAAAGAACAGTAGCTAAAAGACCTGTGCGTGGCCATGGCGTGTTCCAAGGAAAAAGGATACTCGATACAATAAGAAAAATGCTAGCTTTACATATGGTGAATTTTACTTTAGTCTTTTTTATATATTTATAAAAGGATGCTGATGAATTAGAAAAATCATGAACTGTTTTTCCTTTCTTTCTTGCAAATGAAATGAGGTATAATTGTTGATTATTCCAATATCTGAGAAAAAGATTTATTATTACAAGCACTTGCCAGGTAAAGAGAAACAAAAAGGTAAACGAAAAGGTAAATAAATGCATCATAAAGGAAAAGCTCTGGTCAAGGAGCTGTTTTGCAACTGTCATGGGATTGTTTTGCAGCTATCAAGGGATTATGAGATGCTCCTTTCCTTTCTTGATTATTTCCATTATTGGCACAATCTTCTTGACTGGATATGTGGGAGTGACGAACTGAATTGGTAGGAAGACATGTCGAGTTTGTCTCAAAACCATGAAACAAAAATGAACTGAACATGAAGAGCTCCTCATGTTACATGTTCTGGCAAAATATGGTAATAAACTTCTACATGCACAGTATTGGGTTGGCAACAAGAGAGGTAGTGTTGATATTATATATCACAAAACATGGTAGAAGGATTAGCCAAGAACACACCTAGATCACAAAGTAACGATTGTTTCCAACATAAGTCTGCCTGACAACAACAAGTGCTCGATATTTAGCTTTAGTAGTGGAGCATGAAACAATTGATTGCTTTTTAGAGCACCATGATATGAGGCTAGGACCAAAGAACTAAAAAACCAACTGTTATAGAATGACAATCATCTACTGATCCAGCTGCCCAATTCGAATTAAAGAATGCATTAAGAGAGAAAAAAAGATACTAGGCGAAGATAGGTTGTAAAGGGGTTTGTGTGTTGGCAGGTGAAGTTATTATATGTTGCTGTTATTTGGAAGATCATTACGGGGTAGAATCCATTGAAGAACAATAGGATCCCTCGGAGATGATGATGGACCTTAAGAAGTACAACTTGTAAAGGGGAATAATATTTCATCAAAAATAACTTGATGTCGAGAGATAACATCGCTACCTTTTATGTTTCTTCAACAATCAACTTGCTGACCCTTTAACGAAGGCTTTAGTTCATGATTATTTATGCTACTCCTTCACAAATTGGCAGTTCCAACTCTTCAATCTTGTACTTCTCTCAACTATAACTTATGGACATCAAGAATTAAGAATTCAGCTTAAGATTAAAAATTCACGTTCAGAGTTCGACGATAAAAGACACGAAAAGTGAACCCGACAAAGGTTTTTATATATATATATATATAAAAAAAACATGATAGCATTTCAATGCTGCAGCTTTACGTATTATTTTCAAGATCTCAAGTAAATCACAACAAAAAGTTTAAATTTAAAAGCACATAGATGTTTCAGAGATAACACCGGTAATTACACAATTTGCCGTTGCTATCAAGAAAGCTCAAGACAATACATGCTTTCTTAATTCAACTCCCAAGAGGATGGCATCGTTTCAGGCTGCGGTATCGTGCCAACTACCTCCGCCATATTATGTTTCTCCAATCTCAGATAAACAGGCAGAAAGTGGCAAACCATCATGTTCGACATAGAGCATAGCATAACATGTTTGGTTGGCCTTGTCTTACCCGTATTTACCAACTACTATGGATTGGCTTCCACCTAATTTGATCCAAGCACAACAGCAAAACGATAATAGGACATTGACACTAACATTGCCAAAAATGGGTGTCTTAATCATAACTGAAAATACACCAACTCAATGGATCAGACAAAACTGAATAGAAAACGAAATATATATATATATATATATATATATATATATATATATATATATATATATATATATATCAGGTCAGATTTCTTGGAGGTCATTTCAAAGCGAAGTTTGTTTCTGCTGTCAAGGGAACAAAATCTGCTAGGAAACTGATGGCGTGAGTGGTGTATGGACTGGAAAGATTTTATGGTGTCTAAAACTTCCCCTCAGCAGAATCAACGTTAAATGTTAGTGGCATCATCTTTGAAACATTCTTCTGGTAGCCTAAAGCTTAAGCAAAACATGGCCTGCATGATTAATCAGAAGTCATAAAAAAAAGATCACAAAGCACCCTTATGCACACGAGTAAAAATCTCCCTGTCTCAAACACATAATTCTGCTTTAAACCTGTCATAAATAAGCAATTAATTTCACAGTGGATGATAATTGGTACCTTATTTGGAGCAACATCCCTAACCCTGTGAAATATTGGCTCTTGTATGTGAGCATTCAAGGCAGACTCTGCCTCCTGCAAAAAGGTTGAATATATGCAAAAATTTGATTAAAATATAGAAGGAAATATGATGATAAGAGGTTAAAATTCACAACAAAAAAAGAAGACGACAAAATATCTCTGCAGAAAAAGCTTACCGAAACTATCAATTCTTGGGTTTGATTTGCTCGCATGAAGCAATAGCAGTGAATCAAGGGAAGAGGTCCTTTCCAATCCTTCCTCTTAATACGCCCCTTGAATGCATCTAAGGAGAAAATTATTTTATGTTAACAATTATGATGCGCACCCCTCCCCCCCAGCCAAATTATTTATTAGCCATAATAACACTATCCCAAAAAATAGACATCTGGAATCACATTTGAACACTCAGAAATATAGGTGGAGAGAAAAGACTGAAAAATACTGCATATACCAAGAAAATGTAGGGCAGAAGCAGGAAGGTTCATGACTATATGATCAACATGCTCCCAAGGCTTAGTATTGGGAAGCTCCAGGGCTCTCATCCTCTTTTTTTTGCCTCCCTTTCTCCTAAAAGCATCCATTGCACCATCACCATTGATGCTTCCATTTTCTACTCAAAAGATGAACAAGAGTTTAGTCATACAAGCCAAATGAATGACTAGATTGTTATACATGCACCTAAATCCATTATTCAAGATGCTAACATGTTTTGCATTAACCCTGAATTTGGCGCTTATGATACCTTCCAAGCAACAATCCGAAGGTCTTTTAGTTGCAGCTACAGAAGTGTGTATATTTCTATTCGAATCTTGTGCACCCTCCACATTACCTGGAACAGTAACAGGTGCTTCCTCTGCTTCAACTGCATGACAAAACAAGTAACAGATGGAACTGCATGCAACAACAAACAGGAGGGGAAATAAACCAACACAAATAATACCTCCCAGTCTTGTATTTTCTACCCTTGATTCCTCATTTTCCTGTACGCTGCAATCCTCACATGCTTTAAGCATTGAAACATTGCATTCTGCATTATTTTCACAAACTGGTGCTTCCATAAGTTGAGAAATAAATTTCCTAGCATCCATATTGAATGCACAAATGCAATCATCAACCTTATTGATTTCTGCATTAATCTTCAAATAGCGAATGCTATCTGGGTTCAAATCATTTGCATAAACAATGCATCCTTTCTGTGCTGCTGGAATAGCGAAAGGACCGATCCCAGCAAACATGTCACAGATGATCTCTCCTCGTTGAAATTGAGAAACCAACCTTATATGCTCATGTTCCAATCTTGAATTCCAGTAAACCAAGCTGTAATCAAGCTTGAACGTTGCCCCATATTGCTTCACTTCCGTGACCATGTCACTTTCTCCTGCTAAAATTTCAAACTTTGGCACCCGAAACTCATTTGTGATAGTTCCAACTTTATTAACAACAGTCTTTATCCTGGGATAATTTTTCTGCACGGTAGATAGAATATATACACCAATTGTTTTAGATTATCCAGACAAAACTATCAGTTAAAAAAAGGACATCCAAACAGTAAAGCCACCCAACCAACAAAAACTAAAATGAGGAAATTCCAATTAAGATGCTTTAAGAAAATTGAAATAAAAAGGCACATGCTGTACATGGTTATTGTGAAATAAAAAGAACCATTTTGAATAGTATTTCAGGAAGAAATAGCAAATCATCTATGTTTAAAGAAAAACAACTAGTCCTTGAAAAACAAAGTTAAGAAAGATGAAGTATGCGTGAAGTAAAAACTTACATCATAAATAACCTTAGCAATAACATCCTTGTAGGGAAGCAGTTCATCATGTATATTTAGATGGGCAATTTGACCTGCAGGCATAATAAAAAATAGTAACTCGCTCATCTTTGGTGAGGTTCCTCATGTTAAGCATTAACAATCCACCATGTAACAATGTCTTGGAATCAATGTCAACCTTGAACAGCTAACAGAGTATACAAACAAAACAACTCAGGCTTGTTTAGAAAGCTGAAAAAGGGAAGGATGACAACAAAAACAGAATACTTACCTATTGTTTCAAAAGATGAAGGCACCTCCACTCCAGGAGGCAGAATCTGCTTCAATACATGATCTGGAATCAAAGATAAGCACCAGTCAGTGAGTCTTTCCATTTGTCAATAGACATATTGAAACACACCAAATTGTTTTTTTTTCTTTTTTCCAATATTTGTACAACAAGTTCAATCTGAAATAGTAGATGAACAATTAGGAAATGACCTGCACTCCAATAGGAATATCCGAGTGTCAACGAATAAGGAATTACTTGAATCTCACATAATTTCTTCAATTCATCAAGCTTCTGAGGTGATATCTCAGACAAATCTGTAACACATCAATTGCAAGTAAAGCACACTCAACATCAATAAAAATAAAATATAAAAAATAAGTTAAAATCAATCAGTGAATAGCTTACCATGACTTTGAACTCTATCGGACAATATCATATAACGATTCTTTTGGCAAGTTGGATCTTCAGTAATAGGTTTGATTCTGGGCTTGTCAAGCAAATATCTGCAACCAACAAAAACCCATTATTAATAAATTTGATATTAAAAAAAAAAAAAAGTAGACTAGAAAGAGTAGTTGTGGTAGTACCCGTTTAAAATGCGAGTGGCGGCTTTGCAAAGCTGACAAGGGATTCTAAGTGCCCATAATTTCAAATCAACATCAAATTTGCTTTCATCCAACATTTCTGGGCCACACAAAATTTCTTTCTTTTCTTAATAAAATTATAAACAGCTTAAAACAAGAACAATAACAAAAGGAGAGAGAATTGAAAACTGAAACCCCCTCTCGCCTTGACCTTTACTTGAGGCCTGAGGATTTTGATTAAGGCTAGAAGCTAATGTTATAGGAACCAAACCAGACAGTGAACTGGCAAAGGTGCCAGGTGACCGATTCACTGGTTGACCTGGCAGTTCACTGTCCGTTCAGTGCACCTGCACAAACTGTGGATTTTCCTTCATTTCCAGCACCTAATGCTTTGTGAGAACTTGAAAAGAAGAAAAAAAAAGGAAGGAATAGTACCTAAAATCAAACAACTAAATTTTAAACAAGTCTTCAAACATCCAAATCCTTAAATCAATATCCCAGACATTCAAATTTTTAAAATTCAACTATGAAGCACGCAAATAACAGAATAAGCAAAATGTTAACACAAGCATGAGCAAAGACAAACAAAAGAAGCCTACAAGGACAAAACAACACTTGAGCAAGAGTCCCCCAACAAGGAAACCACTAGACATGGAAAAAAAAACTAAATGAATCAACAAGCCTCACAAAAGTAGATGATGTACCACGAAACAGAACAGAAGAGGCTGTAAAATAATCCTATGAAGCATACAAAAGAGGCCGTCAAGAAATTGATGAGACCAAGAGAACTTAGCAGGCAAACAAGACCCAACTAGTTTGCTGGCAATATAACGATATAATTGCCAGTATAAGGCACAAGATCAAAGAAAATGCAGCAGGCATCACAATCCAAGCACGAGCTTATTAGAAATTCAAGACAAAACCAGCAAGATAGAGAGTGAATCATCCGTTCCCACATGCTGCAAGAATTTCCAATTGACTATTCTTACATGAACTATTTCAGCCGAGATTGAAACCATCTCAACAAAGTAAGTCGAAAGAGCACACAAAATGATTCCTTAGGACTCCACTGTATGCTAAATACTACAATCATACTGTCCATAATGATATCACGTTTTCTAGTTCACTATTTTCTCCGTTGAAAATGGGATTTCCATATAAGTTAAAACCCATATCACCAAAGATCAAGTTAAATGTATAAATAATCGTGCTAAGTGCTGAGACCGACTCTACTTTCAAATTTCAATGTCATAAACATTCCCAACTTTCTACTAATTTCACTCTGTCTGTATATATATAGATTCAGAACAAGCAAAACAATTAGTAATTGCCCAGCTAATGAATAGAGAAGAGATTAAAAGAAAAGGCTTGATTAGCAGTAGTACCCTCGGCTATGCAAGAAGAAGAAGAAAATCTTCTTCAAGGATTTTCCTTGGTACCTGGGCTTGGCAAAGTAATTAGTGTGCGTTTGTATTTTCAATTGTGATTTTCGAAGAAGAAAGAGGGGAGGAAATCAGGATGCGCCGGCAACACAACTTGCAGAACAAAATCAAAGAAGAAAGAAGGGTCCGTCTCAGTGGAACTGAACTGAGGAGGAGAAATTAGGTATTTGCGATTCGGGATGCTTAAAACGACGCCGTTTCTTCAATGAGAAAAGATTTAACTTATCCATCAGAGTTTTATCCTATACTTTTTTATTCATAATAGTATCTGTGTGTTTTATTATTTCGATGTTGTGGAAGCAGAGACCTTTACATGGTGGATGGCAGTATTCATGAAGAGTTGGGATTACCTTACAACCATGGTTTTTAAACTCGATCCGGCGGTCAGCCCCTAAAAATGACAGATTGGCGTTCTGGTTCTAGAATTCCTAAGATGTTTTAACACTCCAAAGGATTCAATACACAACTTTTACAAATTATAGAGCAAAGCCATTGTTGTGCGGATGGAAGCTAACAACGACCCTGCTTGTGCAGCTGTTCCAAAAAAATAAAAAAATCTTGCAGGCATTATAAACCAACTAATGAGTTGAATTGATCAATCAAATTGATTCATAATAATTTAATTTAATTTAATCAGTACCTTTGCGTTAAATTATTAATGTGTCCTTTACCTTGGTGTTTGTCAAAATGAAAGATGAGGTCAAAAAGAAAAGAAAAAACACAGATTGTTGCTTGCGAGGAGAATATTCGCAAGCAAATCAAATGGTTTTGGGTTTTTCAATTGACGCAGCATAACAGTTCTCACGCTGCAGGCAAACATGCCATCAGAGTGTGCTAATTCGACACCCATTGGCCATGACATTAATCCAAGAACACAGTATATCTCCTAATCCAATGCTCTCTAATTTGGTAATGCCATGATTAAGGCCTGAAAACCAACAAAAAAAAAAAAACATGGAAAGTAATGAGAAAAGCCCTTACGCTTTGTCAGGACTGCGAGCAACGGTGAGATAATCCAAGCTTGCCTTGAAATTTTTACTCAATTTTACAAATGTAGACCCGATTGTTCAGTGCTCGTAGTAGTCTATTAATTATACAACCTTTTCTTCTTTTAGAATTACCAGTATTCCTTTAATGATTACAAGGACAAAAAACAAAAAAAAAAAACAAATGTATTACTAACATTTTCTATCAGGGTAGAAGAATTTGTTTTGAAACAAAAAAAAGAAAAACTGTGGGAAATTATAATTAGACTATATGTTCAAATTCAGTTTCTTCACACAAAAATTACAATATTAAAAACAGTAAATCGCAGTTGCTTCCCAAATAGAACCCTCTCTTATTGCCAAAACGCATAAACAACATTAAAAATTACAATATTAACAACTTCTTCTCATTAAAAGTTGTACTGAATATTTCAACATGAATAAATATTAACATGCTTTCATTTCAAAGTTCTCTATCTCCAACAATAACAATAGTTCAAGCACTTATTTGTTGTTAAAATTGGTTGCATCATGGACCAATTCCAACCAACATTGGAACCTTGATGAATGATTTTGAAACCTATAAAAACCTTGAATCAAATAATTTTTTTTATAAACTTACACCTTTTATTTTATAATCTATTAATTAACGCATTTTCATTCTAACATGTCTAATTTTTTATTTTGTAGAATTTGATGGAAAGTTACACCTAGCAACGAATGATAATTAGAGGTGATATACACAATGAAGATTTATTTTTCTGACTTGGAGTGTTTTATGATAATGCTATTTGTTGTTGTTTTTTAAGCCCTTTAAAGGCTTAATTTGAAATTTAACTTATTAGTGTGTGAACTCTTCTACAACAAGAATTCTACTCACTCAAACAAAATAGAAGAAAAATATTAGGAAGGCAAAAAACCATATTGACACTAACAATTCAATACAAAAAATATCTAGTGGCAAAAAAATTAAATATACTTTGAGATCTTATAAGAAAATTAGACAATATTAACATAATTTACAAACATATCAGAAAATTAATTAGAAAGCCCATTAAAAACTCAATAGAAAGTCCAAAAGGAAAAAAAAATTATATATATATATAGGTTTTTTCAGTTTTTTCACATAAAAAACCGAACCGAACCGAACCGAAACCGGTCGGTTGGAACCAATTTCAGTTCGGTTTCTGTTTTTTTTTCAAAATTTTGGTTTTGGTTGTTTTAATTTGTAAAAACCAAACTGAATTGAAAATGATCATCCCTAGGTTCGGTTCATGTTGTCCACATTTTTTAGAGTACTTGAGAATGTTATGTTAACACACATCTTTCTGTTTGTTTCTAAGTTTTAAAAGTATTTTTTTAAAAAAATTAATTTTTTTTGTGTTTTCAGATTATTTTTGATGTACTGATGTCAAAAATATATTTTTTAAAATTATTTTGATGCATTTCTGAGTGAAAAAACACTTTAAAAAGCAACCATAACCATACCAAACACCCAAATAGATACTTTACCATGATTCTTCCTGCATCAAATATTTTTTCAAATAAAAAAATTATATGAACAAGTTTTTTCAATATATTTTTGTAGTTAAATATTTAAGTGAAGATAAAAACTTTTATGCATATATGTAATTAAATAAATTAAAAATAATGTGTTAATAAATAAAAAAAACCATAAACAACAACTAAAAGTAAAAATTGAGAGATAGATGTAAATCAAGATATTTAATCTCGCAAGCCGGGATATTTATCCAGTTGTGTTTGCTAAGTTTATTTATTAAAATAATTTTTTATTTAAGCAAACGATAATAAAAATAGAGACACATATAAAATTAATTAAATAAAATAAAAGAAAAAAATTATGTAAGGCTGCACATATTAGAAATATTATCTGAAAATATTGTTTTTATTTTTAAAAATACAGTTCATATATACAAGAGATAAAAAAAAAAATTATAGATGAATCAGAAAAACTCTTCAAAATTTAACTGAATAACAAAAAAAAAATGTAATTTAAAAGAAGTTATCTAAACGAAATGACAAAGAGAATATGTATTAATATAAATATAAATAAAAAGGAATTTAGAGAAAAAAAAAACCATATAAAAAAAGAATTAATTTTAAAAAATAATTAGAAAAAATAATTTTTTTTAAGAAAAAGGTCAGGCGCTGTTGAGCTTAGCAAGCCAAGCCAGCCCCTTCAACACATTTCTTCAAGGCCGAGTGCGGGCATGCCCTGACAGATTTGTGCGACTGTTGTAGTCACAAATAGAGTGAATGACTTCTTGTTAACCCAAATTTGTTTGAAAAACAAATGAGACGACGCATCGTCTGATTTGCCCAAGTTTTGGCCACTGTAGTAGCCAAAAAATCAGGACTTAATTTTTTTTTACTCAAAAAACTCGTTTTTCAACTCATTTTGACCCTAAACACAATAGAAATCGTGACAAACCTATCAATGGCCTAAAAAAACCAAAAAATCATCTCAAAAACCAAAATCAACCAGAAATAAAAAATCAAACCGAGCTTAGATTTGTTTTTTTCCCAAACTTTAAAAGAAAAAAAAAGACCTAATATGAACTCTTCTCTTTAATGGAACCATTTGATATAAACATCGACTATTTTAGTGGTTTAAATCGGTATCAACAACATTTTTTTCTCTCTACCATTGAAATCCAGCAACACCTCTCTCTCTCATCTCTCAATCAGGAATTAAAAAATAACACAAACAAACTTTTATTTCAAAATTGAATATGAAAAAGAAATTGAAGCATCAAAATCGTATAATTTATGTTTTTTTTTTAAAAAAAAGTTTAAAGACCAAAGTGTATATTTCTTGAAATTTTTAGCGCGACACCAGTGTTTGGCGTCTTTTTCATTTCAGTTCTTATTCTTTCAATTTCACTATTGCTTAAGAAATCAGAAGTAATTGATTTTAAATTATGATCAAATTGCCTAAAATAAATTTATGAGGATCAAAATGAATTGTAAAAAAATACACAGTGTCATTTATAGTGTTATGAGAGGGGGTGAACAGTGTCGGCTACATAGTGTTCACCCATGCATTTTAGTTTTTAAGTTAATTTGAACCATATTTTTTTGAAAGAAAAGAGTAACAAATGACGTGTAGGCAAATTGAAAAAAAAAGTCAATAAAAAAAATTATTAAAAATTTAAAGTTGATAATTAAAATAAATAAAAAATAATTATGTTCTAAATTGTGAGTTTGCAGATTGAAGGGGAATAATGATTCGTAATTTATTATTAATTTGTTTTCTATTGATATATAAAAGTTTAATAATTTATGATATATAATTAATCAATCTATGATATATGTGTTCTTCAAACAAATTAAAAAGTGATGGTTCAATTAGGACCAGCCCATCAGGCCATGCGGATCTAGACGGCACCAGCCTGTTATCCTTCCCACTGCCAAGAGTGGTAAGTGATCGCTGCTCTGTGAAACCAGCCTCACGCTTTATCCTCCACTCTAGGAGCCAAGACACCGAGGTCTTCACTAGGATGCCTTGGCCCGTCTCCTGGCTTGGAACGGGCAGGCCAGACAATAGCCGAACTAAACCCAACCTTTTAAGCTGAGTCTATGTCCCATCACTCTGAAGCTCCCACTCGGGTCATAAGCTCACGTTACAGAGCTCAGCTGGTAAGCAAGTATTAGAGTTAGAGGTATATAGCTCAAATATTATTCCTTTCTTTCCGATGTGGGATTTTCCACTCTTACGTGTTCATCAGGGAAGCTTGAATGAGCAAATCTTGGCATAAAAAGTAACAGATCGAGGAAGGAGAGGATTCTCCACTTTTGATGGAGAATTTTGCACTAGGTAAACAAGAAGAGAAAGTACATCATGAAATCACTACCTAAGTCAAGGCATAGTTTTTTTTTTTTTTTTTCTTTTCAACGTTGGACAAGTAGAAGGAGTGAAAGGGCTGCCCAAGGTTGAAACATAATTGATTAATGAATCAATGGCAACAAGCTAAAATCATGAACCTTGATGGCCGTAGAACCATTGCTTTAAAAACAACTCAATATAGCTCTTGCGCTTTAATGTGTAATAACAAACAAAAGCACATATCCTAACTTCAAACGCAAGAGAGAGACCATGTCTTTATCAGAAGTAACATGCACAGGCCAATCTTTCAAAAAAAAAGGAGGAAAAACACAGATGAAGACAATAAATCGATCATTTTATTGTTCAAAAAAGGATAAAAATACAGAAGCTTATCTGTTTGTTGATGAAATAGCTAGTATTGTCAAAGCTTGAATGAGTTGTTGATAAATTAAGATCATAGTATTTTATAATAGTAATATGAGAGAATTGGTGTCACAACATGATACACTTATGCAAGCATGGACACAAAGATACTACTCTTCCTTCGAGGGAAGCAAATTTATTAATTTGCTTCTCTTTCTGGTTCCTAGCAACAATCACTCAGAAGTTGTTTTTCTTTGATTTAGCAAAGAGCTTTGGATGAACGTTTTGCCTCACTATCTCCCCCGTCAATATACATTGGAGGCTTCGAGCCCTAGAATGGAATCAAATGGAGATAATAAACTCATAGAAGCCTTTCTAGCCATTGCTAAGATGGTTTTATCCATTCTAGCACAGAGAGGTAACGATTGAGCAATCAAGCCAAGGTCGACTGCCTACAATAGTTTTTGGAGTGCATAATCTCCCCAGGGTCCTAAAGTTGAATGCTTAAAATGTATGAGAGTCTTTTCAGTAGCTTTATCAGTCCTTTCAGAACCGCAAGAGAATTCATGGTGAAGATGATGAGGACTTGCGAGGCTATCTAAGAATCCCTACAATCCTAGAAGCAATTTTGGGAAACTGAGTATGCCTCTACTCGATAGGGAAATAACACCTTCAAGGATCCCACAGCAGATCTCCAAAACCAATGTAGCTTGTCTGGGGAAAAAGCTAGCAAGAGCTAAAGAGAAGCTTGCTGCAACTAAAGGCTGATGTGGTCCTTGAAGAGGCCAAGGCTTGAAGTCATGCACAGAAAGGCCTCACTCTTCAAGAATTAATAAACACGGCTTTCGCTATAATTAGATAGTATAGGTCAGCAAGGAAGAAAACGTTGAAGGATCTCCAAACAATTACTTGTACTTGGGAGAGGCTTAGAGCTTGGAAAGAGGAGATTTTACCTTAGATTTCTCATTTTTGTTTGGACAATTTTCTCTATTTTTTTTGTTATTATAAATAATTTATATTTTATTTTTATGCAATCACATACAATATTAATTAGTCGAGGTGTGCGTAAGCTGGACCAGACATCCACGTTAATAAAAAATAAAAAAATTATGTACCATATTGATTTTCTTTTATCTTTTGTATCTAATATTATACATTATGTGTGTTTAAAAAACCGTTTTCCATTTAACTATTTAATTATCTATGCTTAACAAATAACTCAAAACTGTTATTGAGAATTAATAATATAAAACTTAAGTTTTAGAGCATCTCCAACCGGACAACTAAAAAAATAGGCAAAAGGTAAAGGTTGTACTTTTAGCTTTTATATTTGTTTCTATGCACTCCAACCGGTCAACTAAATGGACAACTAAAATAGCTGTTGAACACAGGAAGTGCCATTTTTATATTTCTCTGTAGCAAAAGGCAAAAGTAAATAACAGTATTGGTTACTGTTTTTTTCAGTTGGTTTATATCTGTTGGCCAACGTCTTTATTTTGTATCCGTTGGCTAACATTTATTTTTTTCTTTTAAAAGCAAAACGAACAGAAGGAAGAAAATAACGTTTAATTTTTTCTTTTAAAAGCAGAACAGAAGGAAGAAAACTTACCTGCAAATTTCAAAACCTTGAATTTTTCCTCACCCTTCTCTCTAATTTAGAAAAACAAGAATCAATTGTCCCCGGTTAATTAATAACATCGATTGTGTTAATTAGCTGAAATCAAAAGGTATGTTTGCTTAAAGACTTTTTCTATTTTTTATTTTGCATCTCTTGATTCTTACCTTTTGTTGTTAATTTGTTATTTGTGATGATTTTTATTTCTTTGTTATTTTATGTTTTTGATATGGGTTAAGGAAGACCATTTTTATTTATATTGTTATCTTTGATAAAATTGAAAGGAAGTAATGATGGTAGCTGATATTGATAAAAACATGGAGTGACATATCTTAAATTTATTTTTGATTGCCTGTTTTAATTTGAGTTCAATTATATTTTGTCTTGTTGAAAATGCAACTAAATCAGTATATCAATCATCTTTTAGTTCCCAAAAAAGGTCAAATTGTAATGGTTGTATGATTAGATTAATGTTAGAACAAGTAGAAGGCGATTCTTATTATTAATTCACATGTATGGAAACTACAAAATTGCTAGACATTGAATGTGAGCTTCCTTTACACCCTGTTATAAGGTTTTAACTTGAGTTTTTTTTTTTTTTAATGTAGATGGATTCAAATTTTCCAAGCTCTTTTACCAATTTTCTTATGAGCGAGTCAGAAAATATTCTCTCTCAACCAAGTGATTCTAATCAATTAATTAATGACTTAACATACTCAAATTTAAATGTCCATACAATAAAAAAATCACAAAAAAGTAAAAACTTCTCACCAGATGAAGATTGTTTACTTGTCTCTGCATGGTTAAATACAAGCAACGATCCAATTATAGGAGTTGAACAACAAACAAAACAATTTTGGGCTCGAGTACATGCTTACTTTGTAGAGAATGGAGGAAACTTGAATAATCGTTCCCAAATAAGCATCTTAAGTAGATGGCAAGAAATAAATAGAGAAGTCGGTAAATTTGTTAGATTTGTACTCAAATTGAAAATCGTCAGCAAAGTGAAATGACCGAAGAATCAAGAGTAATTTTAATATTCATTTCCATGTTAAATTATTTAACACGTATTTTAACATTACTGAATTTCTTTAATTTTTTACCAGATTAATGATGCTTGGCAAATGTATGCTTATTGCGTTGGCAAACGATTTCAACTAGAACATTGTTGGGTTATCTTAAGAAAAGAACCCAAATGACAATTTGAGCGTGCAAGTCAACATCAAAGGTCAAACAAGAAATAAAAAAGTCATGTCAATGCAAGTCCGACTTCATCAACTCCATCTACCCCTGATTCTGTTAGTTTAGGAGAAGATAGTGAACCATTGATTTATCAAGATAGACCAATCGGTCAGAAAGCTGCAAAAAAACGACTTAAACGTAGACAAAGAAAAGATAAAGTTGGGGAGGTAACAGTAACAAATCTCTTACAACAATGCAGGGATACTTTAGTTGAAATTGAGGATCAGAAGAAACAAGACAAGAAAATTATGTTACAGCAACAAGCCATGATGATTCAACAAAGTCAAGAGAAACAAGAATTGGACATGATTGAGAAAGAAGAACAAATTATAAAAATGGATATTTCTAATTTGGATCCAATTTCTGCAGCTTATTTTCAAAATAGAAAGTTAGAAATTATGCAAAAGAGGGTTTTAATTTTTAATTAACTTGATTGATTTATTATAATGTAATGTATTTTTAATTAAATATGTAGAAAATTCTTGATTATTTTAAATATATTGTTATAAAATTGATATCAATTCATAATACTTTTTTGAAGTTCCTCTAACACTTAACAATAATAAGTAGGATTAATTAACTTAAAAGATAACAACCATAATGAAAAAAAAAACATAAAAAACTTGAAAATTATGATAACATAAGAAGTTCAAATCTAATGATTCTACTCGTTGTCATATTGTTCCCACAAATGTTCAATCAAATCTTCTTGTAGTTGAGAACTAGATGCTTTATCCCTGATTCGATTATGAGTTTGAAAAAAATTCATGTAGTTCTGGTATTTCACCATGTGACACTGATATAAAGGAATTGACTTCACGTTCATGGTCAAATCCAAGGTTCATTGCTCCTTCATCCTCAATAATCATATTATGCATTATTATACAAGCTTTCATAATATTTGTAAGCGTTTCTTCATCTCAGTATCGAACAGGTTCACGTACAATTGCAAAACGAGATTGGAGTACCCTAAATGTCCGCTCCACGTCCTTTCTTGCAAACTCTTACTTGCTTGCAAAATATTTTCTCTTTGCTCCTAATGGTCTTGAGATTGTCTTAACAAAGGTTGACCAATTAGGATAAATTTCATCTGCTAAATAGTATCTCATTGTATATTCATGTCCATTAATTGTATAATTGACAGGAGCAGTACAACCTTCAGCAAGTGCAACGAAGATAGGTGACCGATCAAGAACATTAATATCATTTAATGATCCAAGCATTTCAAAAAAAGCATGCCATATCCAAAGATCTTGTGAAGCCACCACCTCTAGAATTATAGTTGGTTCACGACAATGATCTATATACATCCCATACCATGCAATTAGACATTTCTCCAATTTCCAATGCATACAGTCAATGCTCCCTAACATCCCTGGAAATCCATGCTGCTCTCCAATTGATAATAATCGACAAATATCAGCCTCGTTTGATGCCCTTAGATACCAATCACCAAAAACTTTTACGATTGCTTTGACGAAAGCTCTAAGACTTTCTATTACAGAACACCAAGAGCATCCATCCTTTGTTTGAAATATGAATTGTGAGCTTCCACTGCATTTGCGATCCGAAAAAAAAAGGCGACGAATCATCTTAAATCTTCTTTGAAATTGACTTTCAGTTAATTTAGGATTTTCAACAAAATAATCATTATATAGCCTTAACTCACCTTCCTTTCTATTACGATTGACAATATTATGACCAAGAATTGAGCCAAGATACTTTGTTCTCCACCCTTGATTATTCGATTCTTCTTCAGCAACCACTGCGGTAGCAACTTGAAAGGCGAACATAGGAGTGTCATCATCAAAATCAAAAGCATCATAAAAATTAGAATGATTCATGATGAATTTTAATGAAATATAATAAAGATTGGAGAGAAGAAAATGATTAGAAAAAATATTTAGGTATATGAGAATATTTATAGATGGATTATTTTTTTAAATTTTGAAATCTTAGAATGTTGGAGTTATTTTTTCAAAATTTTAAATGTTGGTGGTCATTTTTTCAAAGTTTGAATTTAAAAAAAAAAATTGAAAATCAAAATTTAAAATGTTGGCGGTTTTTTTCAAAGTTTGAATTTGAATTTACTTTTAAAAAATTAAAATTTTAACAGTAACATATAAAACTGAAAATTAAAAATATTTATATAAATAAATTTTAAATTTAACTTAAAATTATATCTTTTGACTTTCATATTACTTCATTAATTTTATATTTACTTTTATAAATTACTCATATTAATTATATAATTAATAACATCATAATTATATTATATAAAAAATATCTTAATTAGTTATATAATTATATTAAAATATAATTGGCTCTTCTAAATAGCTTTTTACTATTGGAATGCACATAAACAAAAAAGTTATATTTGTAATATTCAAAAAGCCATTTTATCAATTTGGTTCTTTAATATAGCATTTCTCATTAAAGATGCTCTTATAATATGAATATCCAAGGTGTTAGGCTTAAAATATAAACAATTTAAATCTCATACTTCTTTAACTATCAACCATTAATTAATAAAATATACAATTCTAAGAATTTTGACAATAAGATATGAACCTTCCCAATTTAAAGACCACTTACTAAATTTAAATTTTTATGGCCAATCGGTAATATGATCTTCCACACTATATTACCTTCAGAGAAGCTTTTTAATCTAACATGTTTGTTGTATGTCTTTTCAAGCACAATATAAAATATATAATAGTGTGAGAGCAACATGGAAGACATTTCAGCCATGGGAGAATCACTAACCTCTTTTTGGAAAGCTGATGAAAGACTTCTTTTCTTCATAGTAGAAGAATCGCCTTCCTTCATATCCAGTGCAACCTTTCCATAACTAAGTTTAACCTTAGTAAAAATATTGATTGAAAGAGTGGTATCATGCCAGAGAAGGCTAAAATGCAGGAAATGAAAAGTGTTTTACTCAATGATTCAATGAAGGAGAAAGAAATGAGAGATCAACTCAACATTTTTATGCTTATATGGTATAATATAAGCACAAGCATTTTCGAAACTCATTTCTGGGTTATTCCTCCAAAATTTACTCTTTTTTCTTGTAAAAAAAACAAAAACAATAATAACAAGAAAACTAGCAATTTGGCAAAAGCTAGCTAAGAAGGTTCCAGATATATACAGAAGAATTAAGCTGGAGTTTTGGACAAAATTTAAAACCTAATCATACCCTGTTGTACCAAAGACTAGAAAGATAATGCAGATTTAATGTCAAATTAAATAATTTTTGGATGGATCTGAATAAAAATTAAGTCTAGAGATATAATTAGATTTTTAATAGGCTAATTTGATTTAATCACGAGCCAAATTAAAAGTTTAATTATGTTTAAGAATTCATTTTGGTTAAATTAAAGGATTAATTAAGTGTAAAAACTTAATTATACTTTAAATGAGTCAAATTAATTTTATTAGAGACTTAATTGGTGAAAATTAAGTCTAAGATGCACAACCTTCTCTCTACACGAAAGAAAAGTTGGCCGAAACGATGTGTTTAATGAAAAAAAAAAAACAGAAAAACACATGCATAATAAAGAAAGATAGAAAAGGCAAACAATTCACAATGGAATCCATAAACTATACATAATATACAATAAATAAAGAGAGTACAAGGATCTTCAATTGAAAGCTAAAGCCAAGAGGTCAGATAAAGCAACACAGACTTGCAACAACAAACACAAAGAAGCAAGCTTTTACAGTAGAACCAACAACAATCCCTATGAAGCAACCCCATTAGAAAGAACTGTTAGAAAAACAAAAAGGCAAGAAAAACCTATGGCAATGAAAAAAAGTTAAGTTCGCAGACCACCCTCTCTAAAAAAAGACAGCAATCCATAATTTCTTAACAAAACCATTCTCCAATCACACTTCCCATACGGACTGCATAACGTACGCATAAGAATGGGTAGAAGAAAATAACATGTAAGACAAAAGAAAGTAAGAACCCTGATAAAACAAAAACCTACCGACAACAACACAAAAGACAGTAGACTCTTCTAACAAGAGCAAGAGCAATATCTATGAACAAACTAAAGAAAAAAACTGTCAGAAAGTCTCTGCAGACCAACAGCCACGACAATAGAACAGAAGCCAAAGGGAAAAAGAAAACACTGTTTATTAAAGAATCATCAAAATCGAAGAATGAGGCACAGAGCCGATTAAAAGAACACCATCTCATTCTAAAAAGCAAAGTCTAAATCCCAAATAAACAAGAAAGAAACGAAAAGATTTCATACCAACAATGGTAGCAAGATAAAGAACTAAACAGTGTGAAAAACATGTAAGCATCTTAGGGCCTTTATGGAGACAGGATGAATCAAGGTCACAAAAAAAAGGGATGTATGCAGCACACAAACCCAAAAATATGGAAGGGGAACATGATCTTCAAGGAGAGAGTTGACATGCAAGAATGACTACAGAAGATAATTTAAGGAAAATGATTTTGAGTTACAAACCTGGTTTCAATCCAGCATAAACTGTATAATACGCAACCACAGAACCCCTTGTAAACAACAAATTCCTGCTCTAATCAGACTAGCAATCAGGTCCCAGCAGAAAGATGACCCTTCCAAAACAGAAGATAACGGGTGGAGACCTCAGGATGAGGAGAAACGCATTAAATGTAGATGTCTAATTGGCGCTCCCATTTGGCATGAAAATGACACTGAGTAGGCTAAAAAATGCACTGAATAGGTCGTATAAAATCCTCAGCACGCGGACCTTGACTGACAGGACTCAAAGCAGATCATCCCCCCTCAACCTAAATCATGGGCAATTCCATTGGACCAACATTGCAGAGCCAACCCAGGATGACGAAGGGGCAGCTTCAGCGCCAACACTGTAGAGCCAAGCAAGAGTCAGAATCAAACCATAAAAAAGCATGAATCAAAATACGCAAGAGAAACAATCGATGTACCAGTTATACACGCAGGATGTCACTGGAAAAAGCATAGGCTCAACAATCAAACATGATCACTACCATCAACATCCCCAAGGCATATAAAGTGAGGATTGCAGCGCTCACAATTTGCAGTGCCAAACTAAAGCCAGAACCAATGGTTACAGAGCTGCCATCTCTTTCCCAAAGCCAGCATGAAGCAGCTCACCAGAAATTCCAAAGAAATTGAAAAAATTTGGCAAAAACCAAAATCGAAATACCAAACATAAATTTTGTTCAGAATCGATTATGCTTTTAGTGGGTTCGGTTGAACAAGATTTAAACTTTAACGTTGGAAACTAAAAAAAAACCCGAATACCTACCCCTACAAATCAAGATGTTCCGAGTAAAATAAAGAAAAAAGTCATTAAACTACCCCCCCGTCACCATTTTCATCATCAATATCACAACTTTTTCTACATATTACCATCATTCAAAACCATCAACAAAAATTAATTTATTTTAGTATATCTAAATAATAGAAATAACACATATTTCATATAATTGTTTTCGACAGAGAAATCTCAAAACAAACAGGCTGAGATTTTATTTTTTTTTTGGGTTTTTAATGATATTTAGACGTTCAAATCAAGTTCCCGAAAATAGCATTTGTATTTAAGAATAGCCAATGACCCTTAATTCCGGTGAGGGAAAGTTGTAAACCGCTTCGAATTCCGCGTTGAACTACAGTAGAAGAATGCCACAGTATTTTATTACAATATCTATTGTAATTTCTATGTACAGGGGTTTAGAAAAAGTACTCAACATTAATACCTAACTCGATGCTGCGATACCAATCACGATGCACTAATTTTACAGACGTGCGTGTGTGAAGAAAAGCAAGACGAGGGTTGCTGTGCACTACAAAATTTAATAAAAGAAAGAGAAAATTGATTCTTCCTATCCCTTCAAGCACTGAAGAACAAAAGGACCACAGGAGGAAACAATTTCAGAGAGTGAGAGACGTCTCCTGCAGAACTGTTGACATTAATTAATCCCTGCAGAACTGTTGCGTTGATTTTTCTGAGGCATCATCCATCTTAAGGAGATTGAAAATCAAGCCGCTTGAATAAGAGATCCAGGGCTGGCTGGGCCTTCAGTTTGTTTCACCCAAGTGCTGTGTTTCTGTCGTCTTTGAGCTGAAAGTCCCAAAAGCGATCGACTTGCTGCTGCTTTGCTTTGTGGCGGCCATGCCTCCGTATTCATCCTGCTTTGACAGCGAGCCAAGCATATAATGACTTTGATTGTTGGGTAGCATAAGAGGAATCAATCACGTATAGCATGGTCATGCCAGCACAGAAGCATGGAGATGCACCGTCCAAGGATGTAAAAACGGGTCTTTTGCTGCTTTGCCATCGACAAGCACCTCCTTCGAAAACCATTCTTTCCGTGACCCTTTCTTCTGTTGGATCGGGATGGTAGGGGAAGGTAGTTAGAGAAGGACATGGTCACAGTGATTGATGGAAAACCGAGAAACTGTTGTATATGGAGATAACTTAGCTATGTGTATTTGGAGATGACAAGGAATTGAGAGAAAAGGAACGCTATGGTTGTTGGTTATATAGAAGAAGAGAGACGGACACAACTGTGGTGGATTGGACGCTGCCCCACTCTGTTCTTTCATGGAAGGAAAGCGTCGGTATTCCTCTCTTAAATTGACACTACTACCCCTGTAAGAATCCTAGTTTATATATATATTATAAATAATTTTTTTAATAAAAACTCAAAGAAATAAAAACACTATAATTAAAGTATTTTAAAAAAATTAATACCAAATATTACTGATAGTTATACTAGAATATATATAAAAAAGTTATATTTTGGCTAAGATACTGTTTGAAAGTGTAGTTGTGGTTGTTTTTTAAAGTGTTTTTCACTTAAAAATATATCAAAATAATATTTTTTTTATTTTTTAAAAATTATTTTTCATATCAGCGCATCAAAATGATATAAAAATATCAAAAAATATTAAATTAAAACAAAAAAATAAAAAAAATTAAATATTTTCAAAAATATTTTTAAAACAAAAAATAAAAAACAGGGTGTAAAAGTTGCAATTGAGTGAAGCGAATGACCAAAAATTGCAGTAAAGAAAGAGAAAGAAATGACAGCACACAAATCATGAACTTGTATTTCAACACAATTACTTTTCCTAGCAGGGCTTTTCTGGTAATTACAGAAAAGAAATTCACACGCTGGTCAAATGAGAGTGGATGCTAATTCAAACACTGAAAAGGACCTGAGCTCAGAGAAGCCGTGTAGGGGGCTGTATACAGCCCCCCCCCGCGGCTTTTTTGTCCTTATTTAGCCCACGTTTTCCTTTTAAAATCCAGACTTTCTGCTATAAATGTTTCAAGGCAAACTTGTAACCGGTTTATATAATCATGTTTTATAAAATATTTTTTATTTTTTAAAATTTATTTTTATATCAAAATATTAACTAAAAACCCAAAAAAATAAAAACCCTTCATTTTCTGTTTTATTTTTTTATTTTTGTTTTTAATTTTTAAAATAAAAAACCTATTTGGCTGGACATTTTTTATCTCGTTTTTTATCTTTAAAAAACACACTTAGTGTTAATTTAATACTTAAATCATTAGAATTCTAATTTGATTATTTATATATATAATGTCAAAAGTTGTAGGATACGATAATAATATATAAAACTAATTTAAGTATAATAATATATCCCTAACTCAATTATTAGTTTGGTCCAAAGAGCATTCCAAATTCTGCACTTGTCAGTGCCTAACCTAATTCTTAAATTATAGCATAATAATACATAAAACTAATTTTGATAGCTCAGTTTTTTATTTTGAAGAGTTTCGAGAACGTGTCAGTTTTATTTTGTCGAAAACGACGACGGAGACAAACAAGTTTTCGTATATTTATTTATATCTATTTTTTAAATAAAAGTTTTTTATAGCTAAAGCAGCCACAGAGGCGAAAGCACAAGCAATTTTAAAGGCCAAAATTGACCTTTGGTACCGAGAGAGAGAGAGAGAGAGAGAGAAGAGAGCGGCAGGCCGGCGAGCATGACATCATAGCATAGATACCTCGAATCGTGACAGATTGGGATTTACCGGCCGACCTCTGCCATATTATTGACATATAAAACATACCTCCGTTTGGAATAAATTATCATTTCCTTACTCTTATTCTTATCCCCCACCGATAAATAAAACCATTATCACACGCTTACACCACAGCAAACAGTATCAGCTCGGGACCCACCTTATCCTGAATGGCTTTGACAATTCTCACAGCTAGAGTTGTTCGCTTGAAAAGGTATATATATTTCAATGATGATAAAGCAGGAAAAAAACATAAAGGAAAAAACCTTTTGAGGCACACTGATTACAATGCAGTGGCACAAAATCTCAATAAAATAAATCTCATCACATTCATCGCTAGCAGTCAATGTTTACCACCGCCTTTTATTTAAAAACAAGGGAGTAATTATAATACATACACACACACACACACACACACACACACACACACACAACAACTTCACCTATATTTTCAGAAAAATATGGAGAAGATAAATGTAATAATAACAAGAAAAATTATTAATAATAATCATGGGTTGCATGGATTATCAAAAGATAAATAAATAAAAAACCTCTACTCGTCACCTTTAAATAGCATAAATTTATACTAATTTGCTCACTCGTGTAACCCATTTTAATCATTATTAATAAATTGATTTTTTTATATTATTAAATTTATCTTACCAAAATCTTTAGAGCATACCTTTAAGATGAATAAATTTAATAATATCAAGAAAAATTATTAATAATAATCAAAATGGATTGCATGTATCGTCCAAAAATAAATAAATAAATAAGCTACTCATCACCTTTGAATAGCATAATTTTATGCTACTCGTCACCTATAATCAGTAACGTACATGTAATCCATTTTAATTATTATTAATAATTTTTTTTATATTATTAAATTTATCTTATCAAAATCTTTAGAGCATACCTTTAAGGTATTTTTTTCCCCTCTCTTTCTTATTTCTCTTCCTATTCTCCTTGTTATTTGTGAGAATCTAATTGACAATTTTATACCATTGATTTCATCAACAGTGTTACTTTGTAAAAAAAATTTGAAATTGCTATTTTTTTAATCAGTGTTAATTTAAAAAGAAAAACCAGTTGGGACCAAGGGGAATGGGATTCGGAGGGTATGAACGCCTACCGTGCTTTTTTCTTCATTTTTATCAGGGCCCATAGCAAGAAGAGATTCATCACTGTGACAATAAATAGAAAACGAATAAATCCGTTGATGCTGACGACATGCGAATATGAATAAGAAAATGAAAAGGCAGGAGGAGTTCATATCAAAATTGTCTTTGGGACTTCCAAGCAGACAGAGAGGAATTTATTATACGATCATGACGTGATACAGAACAGTTGCTATTGAAAGCGGGGAGGAGGAACATAACGGCCCTTTACGTTTTCAAGTGGTAATACTTGTCCAGCAGTATCTCAGAATATTCTCCAAACGTGAGACAGCTATCGGCTAGCACCAGCTGAAAACAACACAGGAAACGGGAGATCAAAAGTCAAGTTAATATCGGCTAAACACTCAGGCAAGAAGCACTTCCTTGCTGCAGTTATTGGCATCGACATCTTTGGCGGTTGCTAGCAGCACTAGTATTTTTTTTTTCCAATCAACATACAAACGCCAAAGTGTTACAAAAAGTAGCAGGCAATCACCTTTAACGAGGACAATAATTTCCTCCAACACGGGTAGAGGAAACTTCCTCCTGCCCATGTGTAATGTTTTCGAGTGAAAATGTTCTCCTACCTTTTTTTTCCTTCTATTTTCATTAAGTTTCTCTCTTAAAGACAAGTTCCTCTCTTGATCCATAGAAACCAAGTAAGCTCTATCTCCTCAAATTTTTCGGACTATTTTTTCTCTCCTCTCTCAAGACTCAAGGTCTATAATGCAAAACAAATAAAATTTGGGATCTAAATGAAAAATCCAAAATCCTAGGAGACTAAAGTAAAATAGAAGGATCAAAGTGTAGATTTACATGCATTTTTTAACAGTAAGAATGAAAAAGGCTTTCAGCTTATGCCAATGTCAATTTTGATCCCTATTCTTTGAAGTTTGTTTTTTCACAATAATTTCAAAACTTCCCATGTAAAATCGACATGGCATGCAATCCAAAATAATCTACAATACCCAGGGAAAGAGATTACATGAAATTCAAAGAGAATGAAAAAAATCCAGAGCAACCAAGAAGGAACTCTTGAGGACCTAATTGAAAGAAAATAAAGTCTTTGAACCACAATGGAGCGAGAGAAAAACTTGAGGACCTGTGATGAAATTTTGCAAAGTGAACATTGCTCTGAATAGTGATTTGTGTGAGGATGAATATTAACAGCATTACAGTGAAAGACTGGCCTATTTTAGGTTTTTTTTTAATGTTAATAATATGCACCAACATATGGTGGGAATTTCTCTACTCGTGCGAGTTACAAGCAATTCATTTTTTTGAAGAGTGAGCAGTAAACAGTTATTTTTGGTGGCGTTTGCCCATTTTTCATGAAATGGTTAGTTTTCCTTCAACTATAGCTCTTTTATTTCTTTTTTTTTGGATGATCCCTTAACAGTAATATAGTTTGCTGCCAAAAGCCCACAACACTTGTCTTCACCATGGTGGTGTTTTCTTGATCCTGGTTCATGTGTTCTTATCATTTTCTTCCTACGTCCACTTGTGCCTCAAGTAACTCAAAATGAAATTTATCATGATGAAGCCAATGACTTTCTAATTCTACCAGATTTTCAATCAAATATGCAGCGTGCTTTGTAAGTTACAGAATTTAAAGCATAGACTACTTACATCTTTGTGAATATGCATCTCTTTGGGAAAGTTAAGTCTCTCATCCCTACAAGACAAGAAACACATCAATATATCTTGCTCTGTTTAAAAGTTACAAGTTTCTCCGATAAAAAAAATACTGGTTAATGATGCTTGATGTCATCATAGCACAACGGTAAAGACATCATAAAATGCAAGGATATTTAGTCCATACTTAGAGTTGATTAAAAAGAATAACATAAAATAAATAACTAATTCATCCAAGTGTGTGTGTTAAGGAAGAAAATGGATGTATCAATCGCATGACTGCTGCCAACATTTTTGGTCTGTAGATCCATATGCAGTCTCAAGATTACATTGAAACTACCGGTGTTCAGAATAGTTCATTCACATAGCTATAAGGAAATGTGACAGGACAAGTCATGTTAATAGATTCTATAATTCATCTTTGTTAAATAGCATACCAATCGGGTTGCATGAATAATGCAAATGTTGATCTGTCAACACCAGAAGCCTCCTCCCCTTTGGGTGCCTACAGAAAAAAACATTAAACCAGGACAGGTTATTACTTCATTATATTCCAAAGAGATTGTACAGAAAGGAAAAAACCACCAAGTTCATTGTTCACAGCTTAGATATAATGCATTATAATCTTAATGATAGGTGTCACATGTAACTTAGAAGCTCCAACTTCAAACACTGAATTTCAGCTCTACTTCAGTTTGCTCATCATCAGTCGCAATATGCTAGATCAGGGTTACACAATGGTATGACAAGCAGTTTGTCATGAAAAAAAGTATGGCTGGAATTTTACGTAACACCTTCTGAAAAAAAGTAGGCCTGCCACTTGTGTGCGGGACTGCTGCAAATGGTCCCTAGACAATGAAAGAGGGCAGCCCGCTCCATACAAGTGTCACATATATCAGAAGGTGAATAAATGAAAGCATTTTTCTTACAAGAAAGTAAAGCCCCTAGGAAGTAAATAAGTACGAAAATAAAATGCCCATCGTATCTTTCATGCTCACTCAGCTTACTGTCACTCTGCATATTGAAATAACTGACTATTTATCTTAGACAAGCCCCTGTGGCACTTGAAGAAAAGTTTCAAATTTATAAAACAAAGAGACATGCAGGTGCTGTCATGCATCAATTGTTTAGGCATTTAAAAATCAAGAGATGTCAAGGGAGACAAATCATAGATCTTTAAGGAAAAGAAAATCTGTAAATGAAATCATTTCCAACTTCAAATGTACAGAAATAAAAGTTCAAACCGAGCTTAAACCCTTCTTACTCAATCATATAGAAAAATCACAAGAGTCCTTCAGAACAGGAAAAACAATCACTTGAAAGCATGTCACCTCACGTTTTTGCTTTGATAAATTTCAACATAGCTAAGTCCCTTTCACCTAGAATTTTTGTTTCATACAATGACGCTGCTATTTTCCACCTTGAAGGATCGCCAAACCATGCAGCCAACAACAAATACTAATTGTTGGTTCAATATAAGAACTAGTGCAATACACAACATGCAATCCTAAGTGTTAGTCCCAAATTATTTCCATTATAAAGATCAATTATGAAAAGTACCTGAACAGAGTGCGGTGTTGCACAAAGATAACCTCTTGACAGTATTTCAGCTGTTTCACCAATTTGGTACGCTACCTCACCTTCTCCAAACACAACCTAAAACATAAGAAACATACAAGTCAATGACAAACTTAGTATCATTCAGAATGTACTTAAAAATGTCATAACGAACCACATATGCTAAAAAGGTTCAGTATGAAGCAAGCACTTCCACTTATATAAAGCACTCGGTCTCATTTCTTTTTTGAGGTCTTCCCCAGATTCATTCTTTTTATTAGGGGTGAGGCTAATTGAAGGGAACACGGTTGGTGTTGTACTAAATTCAAGTTGAAAAAGAAAAATAAATGGATGCTTTCTCAGAGTATCTGATCACCATTTCTCTCCATAAATACAACCATGTGGGAACCCATCAAACATAAAACCTGTCCCTGTTCTTATCATTCATAACTTTCAAGGTTTAAGATTTTGCTGTTCTATTAATTCGCAGCTTTCAAGGTTGAAACAAAATCGACTTGATTTTAAATTTGCTTCTATGGTCTGTAATGAGGAATTTTCTTGGTTTCTTATGTTACAATCATTTGACATCTGCTCTATCTCTGCTTTATTTCATGAGAGGCAAATGAGTGAAGTTATGAATCAGACTTCTAAAGTTAATCTGAGGAATTTTCTACGTTTCTTATGTTATAATCATTTGACATCTGCTATCTCTCAGTTTTATTTCATGAGAGGCAAATGAGTGAAGATATGAATCAGACTTCTAAAGTTAATCTGCTTGGTTTCAAGCCAGAAGATTGGAAAACAAGATTGGAGTAAGTGATCCTACATTTCTAACAGCTACTATGGAGTCTAAAACAAAGGCTGGTGCTTCCAAAAGAATGAAGAATATGTTAAAGTGAACAATTAAATGAAGTTCATTATCATAGATAGCATTTTGCATAAGTAAAATGTCAAAGACAAGAAAGTTTACTTTGACAATTTGATCAGTTCGTGTTTTAATATAAAGGCCAGCAATGCTATCAGGGCAAGGTATTTCTACACCATCTCTCTTAAACATGGCACAAGTCAAACCTACATATCAAATTGAAACAAAAATCAGACACACCGTCAACCCCAATTTAGAAATGCCAAGAAAAAGAAATATTCTGATCTCTCTACAAACTTATCCTGTCAATAACAAGTGGCAGGAAAAAAATTTGTAAATCCTAGGATAAATTTTATTTGGAATTTAAATACAAAATCAGAAAAAGGAATGTATGTTGCAGAGAAAAATGCTTAAGCATGCACATCATCAACAAGCCTATATGCCCCAGAGAGAGAACAAAAATAGTATCTCATGAATTAAAAAGTTGATCACCTGTCAGTGAGCCATGATCTGTATGCCACCCACACCAAGATGATGTTGAGTCACCATCTGGGACACAATCACTGCATGTGATTCTACTTGTAAGTATTCCCTCCAGAAGCCACTTATTATATCATTGGAAGCACATTATTTTGACAGACTCCACCATTTCATGCAATTCATCATGAGATATAAACAACAAATATGAAGAGCTACCATCTGGAATACAGATTAGTGTTCCAGAAAGGAGTCAAGGACCCAAAAGACAGAACACTAAATTCAGTCTTCGGATGATATCTCTGCATTCAAGTAGACATTAACTGTAAACCACCATTAGTATTTCAAAAAATCATCCGAAGAGCCCTAACAACTTAAAGCAGCTCATATAATAAAGAAATAAAAAGTAATTACTACGAGGAAAATTTGGTAATGACATGCCCTAATTGGTGATAGTGATATGCCCTAATTAGTGCACATTTAATATTCTTTGCTGCCTCTGGAAAACTTTTTCTATCAAGAAGCGGCATTCAGTCTCATTCTTATGAATATGTGCATATAATTATCTTGTATGGTAGTAAGATTTTCTATTTCATAGTCATTTTGTATCTCGACTATGCTTTCTTCCGCAGATTTTACTCTCAACTTTTCTGAAATTTAGTGCCATGCTGACATGAATCAGGGCATCAAGGGTGAGGAGACCAGCTTAATCAAGTTAGTCATGTAAATCACAAAGTTTTATATTTCAATATAGCTACACAACAGATCGAATTATCAACAAGTCAGATCATGACGACTGAAAATAGAATTGGTTCTTTCACATGAAGATTCATCAGCTATACCAAAAACCTGTGAAGAGTAAAGTGGGAGATAGGAAAAGCATTACCTCCTTAGTGCAGGAAAATAATAAAGCAACCGGCCTTTATGACACCGAGAACGAATAAGTATCTGTTTGAGGCTTTCATTTTGATCCACTTCCATTCCTTTGGATACTACACGAGATCATCAAAATCGAACAAATTACCAAGGGAAGTCAAAAGTGAAAAAATAAAAATAAAGACAAATGGAGAAAGAAAGAAGGATAAGGCAGGCAATCCACTCAGCAAGTGCTCAATCCAGTGCTACTCATACAAGGTGGTTTGTGACTCAGGTAAGAATGACCTCATTTCAAAATCATATACATGGCCAGGCTGGACTTTTTTAGCCGCAATTGCAGGTTGCCAACCATATGAAGATAATATCTATTCAAGTGCAATTCAATGCTGATATGTAAAGCCTGGGAACTCTCATCTCAAATGGAAAACTATTAACCACAATTTTTGTTTCAAATCCAATGGGAATCCACAACCCTCTATTTAAAGAAGTTGGCTCCACCAATAAGGACATTTAAGGTGATTCACAGACTCAAACTCCTATATTCAATAGTTTCCCAATGTTATAGTTATGGCTAATTCAATTTCCTGGGCAACTAAATGATGGATTCTATTCTTCAGAGCTAAGGAATTACCTAAAAACTCAGCAACATATGTGTACATGTAGAGGATTTGAATTCAGAGGAGTTCAATATCTTATTAGCTTAATTTAAATACCAACATTGGGACACATAAAGTTTTACCATATTGATCACAGTGATAAGCTACCATCAATCCAACATCATGCATCAGCTTTCCAAGTGCTTTGAAAGCTGCACATTAACAGCTGATGTTCAGTAATTTCAAAATATAGGAAATGCAGGAAAAAACAGAAAAGAAAAGGACCCTGATATAATACAGGCATTCTGTCACATTATCTCAAAGTTGTCTCGTACAAGAAAAAAAAGAAAAAGATCAGCATGAATGTATACCAAAGTACTGGTATAAAGACTACCTTCTCTGTTATGAAAAATAAGGTAGTGACATCCAATAAAAGCTGGAATCAATGGTAATTGGAAGCTAAAACTCAATTTACAAAAAAGCAGTATAAAGAATATATGCTGCTGTAAATAAATGTGTAGATCATAAACACAAATAATTGCACCAGAAAGCAAAAAAGAAAAAGAAAAAGGGTTTGGAGACAGCTCATTGAAAGATAAACAACAGCAGAATTAAGGGGTGGTTGGCAACTGATTTTATAATTACTTTGATCAGCAAGAGGATGCAGAGAAGAACGTGCTATAATTCTTGGATAAACACAGTGTAAAGCCAAGATGATTCCAATGATTTTGGCATCATACTGGACATCAAGGTGAGAATTCTGTATTTAAAAGGGTTTTATTGGATTGCAAATTGCAAATCAACAGCTTAAAAATTATTATATTTCAAAGACTTTGAGAGATATTTTGCAATATACTAATTCTTGAAGCCATAAAGAAACATCTAAAAAGGCAAGCACTGTATTAAAAAATATTTGATTGATAGAATCTGCAGCCTCAAAATCAAAGTGTCGATCTCGAACTTACCAGTTTCCAATTCTGGCAAAGCACTGCCGGGCCATATGTTTGAAGAACAATAAGACGGATACCTAAAAGACAGAGCGAGCATGGATGACAAGTTATGCAGATGAGTAATGTAATGTCTTTAACTTTTTTGTAAATAACTAGTCTTTTACAGCACAAGAGGAAAAAAATTCCTCAGCTAAGCAAATACAGTGACATGAAAAACAAACCATGTGAACCATAAACATCCCTATTTTTTTAATCTGCTTTGTCCAAAAATCAATGGTGTTAGGTCCAGCCTTATAAATCTACAGCAAAGCTTTCATCAATAAATAAAAACAAGAAACATTTCAACATGAGTTTTGTTTTCTAAGCTTTTACCGCTGTTTTAGACACATGTCAGTGGTAGGAACATCTAATATTGGATTTGCATAAAAAGAGCCTTTCAGTAGATCTGCACAGAAGATACAATAGGAAGAAAAAGGTAAGAGAAAAAAAAATGATAGATATATAAAACATTAACCTGGATAAATGTAATTACAGTGTGATTATTGCAATTTATTGAACTGGATAGATTGATTATTAAATTTTAATATAATAGAAAGTTTACCAGGCTTCCCAGATTCAAGCTTCTCCTTCCCATGACTCCATCCAAAGTTATACCTACATACAGATGGTGGGTAAAATGAAGCAGGAAGTTAAACCACTACTGACTGCAGCCACCATAATGCCAACTACCATTGGGTTAAGAATAAAGGAATAGTATTCCAACTAAAAGGCAAGAGGATTCACTTGTTCCTGAGCTTCCAAAGTACATTCTACAGAAGAAAGAGAAAAAAAGAACAGTATGTCTCTGAGCATATACCATATTTAGCTATTATACACAGAATGTGGGTCAAGAACAGCATCTGACTCTTCATGTACATAAAATGGGGATGCGAAAGACATATAGAGGTAACTGAGTTAAAGAAAAAACTAATGGCAGAATCATTAATTACCTACTGTGTGGATCTTCAAGCTCATCCTTTACCTTTTGAGGAAGGTTGGCCAATCTGATAAGATTGAAGGATATATGCATCATAAGCTAGTGCATAAAAATCCATTTGGTTCTGTTTCTGAATGTTTTATATCCAATGGCACTCGTAATGAATGTAGGAAATCTATTTCTGAACTTATACCTGGGTGAAAGATGTAGAAGATTTTGACGCAACGAAGAAAATCCAGGGACCTGTAATGATAAAGGGTAAAAAACAGAATCAAACAACAAGCCAAGCATTTAATACTTGTCTTTAAAGGAATTAAAGATCTACCAAATAAGTAAAAACACACAACAACCAAACTAGTCGCTATAGGAATCCTTTTGCACCATTCCGCGCTATCATATACAAATAAATTATAATTCCGAAACGCAAAGTGATTATAGTGAAAATAGAAAAAAAGGGAAAATAAAGGAAGAATTTTCAGAATAGTACATCAGAAATTGAAAGAATCCCAAGGCCGTTGGGTCCAAAACCTTCCTCTATCTTGGCCGACAAGTCTGCATCCTTGTTCTACCAACAAAAATTCAAACATAAATATATGTAATTCCACCACATACATCAACTTTGATTAAAACAAAGACTGCTCACGCACCTTGAGGTCAGTATAGGGTATGGTGACACTTCTTAAAGTGGGGAAAGCGGTTCCAGTTGAGCTCGACATCGTTTCGCAGATAATCCGGCCGGGAAGAGTCCGATTAGAGGCAGAAGCCGCGTGATGGCGAAATACTAATGATTTATTTAACGCAGAGGAGAGGAGGGACCTTGAAGTCGTCGTTGTCAATGTCGCATGCCCTGGTAATGGTGTAAAATCAAGCATCAAAGCGATATAAAAAACAGAAGGCAGAATCTTCCTGACTCTTACGCTACTCAAAAGAAAATGCTCTCGTCTTTTCACTTGTCAAACTCGTTCAGGCGTTCACCAGCCCGCCTTAACTCGGGAGCCCTTTTAATTGCTTCATTTTGGAATTTCAAACAAAATAAATACTCCTATTATTAGTCGTATATTCAATCTAGTAATTATTATATATCATGCATTATATTACCTAGTATACTAAAATTACCAAATCAAGAACCGACAGAATCGTGTTCACATGAACAATATAGTTTTTTTTTTCATTTCGATCATATTTTTTTAATTTATAATTGTATTTTTTTCAAATTATATTAACATGGTTTTATATATTAATATTTCTTTCTAGTTGTATTCTCTCACATTTATAAAGTGCAATTATCAATTTATTTTTACCTTTAGTTTTTAATATATTTTTTAAAATTATAATTTGTTTTGCAAAAAATTATAATTCTAATACAATTTAATCAATTTATGAATAATTTATAATTTTTGACACTTTCATTTATTTTATATATTTTCAATCTTGATTATAAATGATTTTTAAAAACCATGTAATATAGGTTGAGGTTTTTAAATGTGAAAGAAAGAAATTTATAGGTTTAAAAAGTATTACGGGATTACTTAGGATCACAATCATTTATTTGACTTGCTATTTCTTTTTCTTTTTTTTTATTTCTTTGACTTGTCTTTTTTTATTGTTATGGTGGGGTACTTTATTTAGTTTTGACTTTGTCATTATTTAGTTTTGACTTTGTTATTTTTGTTTTTGATTTGAGTATGCTTTTGGATTTCTTACAATATTATCTCAATAATTGATTTTTCACTTGCTCGATCTCATTGATGAAGGATATTTTCTTTCGAGGTTAAAAGGGATTGCAATGGATATATTTTCTTTTGATATAAAAGGAATAACAAAGATGATCTTCTCTCATTTCAAGCGCAAGCGATTAGAACCGATAAATCTAAACATCGTCCAGTGTAATAGTTTAGACTTGTAAAAAAATATGTTTCATGAGCTATGACTATTAAATCCACTACATACAATTATACGTGCAACTGAAACATAACCTAAAAAACATGGTGTGTGAGTGACAACAAGTTTTTTCCAAGTTTCATGTCTTTTAATTTTGGTTTGTTAGTCACCTTAGAGTGGGGATTACTTTATTAATTAATTTGTTTGTCATCTTATAATCAATATGCCACAATATTAATTTCAGCAAACATCTAATTATTCCCAAAAATAAAAGGCAAGTTTAACTTTTTGGAATTTTTTTAGCGAATAATTTTCACTAAACCAATTTGATCATAACGTTTTCAATAAAGCCATGAGATCATGCAAAGTTATGAGGGTAAATATTTCCAAGTCTCAAAAGGATAGGGATTGCCTCTTGAGCCTGTTTGGGAGTGTGGTTGTGATTGCTTTTCAAATATTTTTCATGTCGAAATGCATCAAAATGATGTTTTTTTTTTAAAAAAATTATTTTTGAGATCAGCGCATCAAAACGATCCAAAATACACCCAAAAAAATTAATTTTTAACAACAAAATTTGAAATTTTAGGGAACGCGGTTTGCACCGCATTTCCAAACGGAGTCTTAAGTGTATGAGCGATGCACCCTAAAGTTTGGTCATTTTTGTTATTATATTTATGCAAGCATAAACAAAAATAAAATGTCAAATACCACTTTTATAACAAAAAAAATCTCTTAATTTATATATATAAAAAATAAGACATAAAAAAGACATACTTCGTTACAAAATGTGATAGAGTCCCAAAACACATATAAAACATGTTTAAGAAAGACAACATTAAAAATAGAAAATTTCATAACAAAAAGAGTTGACAAGGCAACATCTCTTCTATTATCCCATCAATGAATATTTATGGCTTGACATCTTAACTTTTTGCTAACCCTTCAGGAGCTTTATGAAGATTGCCACTATAAAGACTAGTAGTTTGTGCAAGACTTGTCATCATTGATTGCAGTCCTTGCACAAATGATGCAAATAATGTCATAAAGAGCTTAAATATCTTAATAACCTTTTTTTAATTCTCAAGTAGTAAATCAACAGGTGGTTTGGCCATGAATTGGTGATAACTTTTTTCTTGGCCTTTTTCTTAGAATCTTTTATAGTGGTCACATCCTCTGATAATAAAGACTCAAATGGAAGAAAAATCAAATTTTCCCTAGAAAGATCTTCAATGAGAAACCAATGCAGTGTAACATTTTTTTTTCCTAACAAATGAACATCATGCATATCATTAGTTATCCCTAGAATCTCCTCAAGCATGGTACCAAATTTAGAAGTCATGGGTTGTATGGCCTTTTGAGATGTGACCAAATATAGATAATGTCATAGTAGCTTCATATATGTAGTTCTTTATTGCAAGATCACCTAATGTTGACTTTGTAAGGCAGAGTTCATTAATTGTAAAATAAAAGTTATTTGAAAATAGCTTCCATGCTATATTAGAATGGTATGAAAGCTCCAATTTTATCAGTGCATTTAAATAAGATTGGTGTCATGTATTACCATTACCACCATTTCTTGTTGGCATCCAAAAAGTCCCATTTCTTAATGCTTTAATATCTAATACCTAGCTTCTCAGAGCAATTTCTACCATCTTATCAGATGATCATAGAATTTTAGGTGGAATTCTTGAAGTTTTAGTTGAAGTACTAGTTATATTAACATTTAGTGACATCTGCAACACTTGAGCCTAACCATGTAATGCACTAGTTATAACTTATAACATGATTTGGAGGTTAGATCTTTTGCATAGCTAGAGAATTTGCTTGGATTCTTATTAGGAAAGATCAAAGTTTATGATCCAGCTCGGCTATGAGTTGAGAAACTTTCCTATTCAATTCTTAACAATGCTTCTAGAGCACCCCTATAATTTTGAGTCAAAGGTTTAGAATCCTTCACTAGCACACCAAAGTTTTATATGAAACAATTGTCTTGGAATAAAAAAGAACCTTACACTTAAAATCATGAGGCTAGTCTTTTCATGCTCCATGTGTTTCATTTTGAGTTTGTTTTATGAACTTTGAAGGGGAACTGGATTATAGGGAATCTAAATTTAACCTACAAACTAAACTAGATAAATATACAAATATGTAATGATACATATTAGACATTAGATATGGAGTGGTGATAATATAAAAAGAAACCCTAACAAAAAGTCCTGACCATTACATGCATCAGGGTAAGTTTGTTACCTGGTTATAAGGGTCCCTCGTTACTCAATGATTGTTTATTGTAGGTTAATATGAGACTAATAAGAAGTTTGAAATTAAAGGTTATGACTAGTATAAGGTCGACATACCAACCACCACCAAGTAAATAGTCAGAAGAGAGTTTGATGATTTTATGACTCTTACCTAGGCTAAAAGCCACTAGGATACCGTAACTTCCCCTCTTAACCTAAAGTTAATATGTGTGCTCTCAAATGATGTTGTGTGAAGGTATAAATCCAATGATATAATGAAATAAAAATGCATGTTAAAAATTAAAGTAGAAACTAAATCCAATGACTAAATTAAATAGTCATTAGAGATCCAAAATATTAAAATTAAGAAAGAGAACAAGTTAGGTTTGTTATATATATATTACACATGTCATTGCATGTTTAGCGTGTAGTCTTTAGGTGGCGTATGAGCCTTGCTCTATCATCCGATTTGTGTCTTATTTGATGCTGGTTTTTTCTCAACATGGATAATCCTCATATCTGACCATGTCATTAAAATCATCCTTATATGACTATAACAAATATTAATCTTTCATCTTTTTCCTCTCATGTTTAATTTTTGTGATTGTTTCTTTCTTTCTTTTTTCTTCCCTTCCCTTATTGGGTTTTTAGACTCGGTTGGGCCAAGAGTGTTAAACCTTTTTATTCTTTACTCCTACCTCTCATTTTTTTTCTTTTTTTACCTGCTTAGGCCCTATTTCTTTTCTTTTTCTCCTCTCTTTTTTTCTTCTTCCCTTCTCCCCTTTTGTTTTCCTAGGCCTAGTTGGGCCTTTCATTTTTCCTTCTTTTTTTAAAGCTTAGTTGAGCCTTTCTTTTCTTTCTATTCTCTTTTTCCCTTCATTCTTTTCTCTTTTCCTCTTTTTTAGCCTAGTTAGGCTTCTCTTTATTTTGGCCTCGTCAAATGACTACCTTTCATAATACTTGCTAATTTCTTGACCCGTGCTATGTCGCATATCAAATTATTTTTTAAAACCTTAAAAAAAGTAAAGGCATTAGGAAGAAAATGGTGACAAATTAGATGACATATTTTTTAAAATATATATATATACATATATACATATATATATATATATATATATATATACACACACATATATATATTAAGATCGCAGCATATTGGATTAACCTGGGCCAACCATGATTAACATTCAAAACCCGCCATATAAGGTATGAGATTGTAATAAAACCATGGAACTTATATCAAAATATATTAAGAAGTCCAGTTATAATAAACCAAGTATTGAAGGTCAAAAATAAAAATAAAAAATTAAATTTAAAAAATAACCCAAAAAAAGGACTTGAGTAAACCTATATTAGTAGCTGACGCAACACTGTAAGCTAGGCCAAAATTTTCCAAACATAAGAAGGAAAACCTGAGGCCGTAACACTTTGTTTTAAAGTCTTAGCCCATTTGATTTATTTTTTCTTGGTTGTCCATCTAAATGGTTTTATCTCTTTGCTAACCCATAAGTTTGGCCCAAAACATGTCTATATATGTGTTGGAGGGGGAGGGGGCGTGTACAGTACCTATTCATACACTCTCACTTCTTATTTTCTTCTTATTTGTCTCAGAGCTACTTTCTTGTCTCTCTTTATTTTTCTACAAATTCTTTCTATTCAAGCTCTAAGTTAATTAATTAAGCAAGTTACTCTTATGCTTTTAGTAAGTTTCTTTCATTCTTTTCTATTTGTTTCATTGTCTTATTTTAAGTTTATTCCTTTACAATTAGTTTGATGGAATGTTAGGGTTTATGATGATAATTAGGGGGTTTGTTTAATTAATTTGTGTATGTGTAGTAATATATGTATATGAACATGTATTGAGGTAGATTAAGAATAATTAGTGTTTGATTTTGATTAATTGATGTATTTGTGTAAAACCCAAAGAATTTCAATGTTTGAAAGAAAATAGGGAATTATTTAACATTTATATTGAAAGAATCATGTTAGAATCATGGAAAATTTGTTTAGAAGTTGAAGATGGCAAAATTTAAGTTTGCTCCTTGAATTTTTTAAAATTATGATTTTGCCCCTAAATTTTGAAAACAATTACAGTTTAGTCCCTAGATATAAATAATAGTTTTTAAGATATATTTTGATAGAAAATTGAGTTTTATTTGTGGTGTATTACAATTTTTTCATGGATTTCTTTTGAATTGAGAATTGATGTTATTTTACGATAAAATATGTTTAAGTACTTTGAAAGCCCCCAAACCACTCATATATGATTGATGAATCTTGATATTTGTCTCAGTTCGATTGTTGTTATATATTGTGAGTAAATAATACCTAATATGTTTATAAGAATAATACTAATATGGAAGTAATAGTACTAGCATTAATAATAATAATAATAATAATAATATGCACACTGTTATGTTTGTTATATTTGGATTAAATATGATTAGATGATTATCTATTCTATTCAAATTATATGATTCTAATATGGTTTGTTGAGTTAGACATGTTAAAATATCTATACTAACAGGGAAATGTTAGTCTATATGCATGAAGTAAAAATCTATTAACCTTAGCTAGTTAGGGGTGACACTAGCCTATGTAAAAAATCATCACATAGATCTATTACAAATGTCATAGTTCTAGCTAGTTGGGGGTGATACTAGCTTGTATGTAAAGCCTTATACAGATCTCAATACTCTATCTATATCTGATTTTTTGACTTGTGGTACTCTCATTCTGATACTTGAATTTTGCTATATATATATATATACCAGATAATCTTTATGCCGTTGTGTTAAACTCTTTGTTTTGATAGAATTATATTTAGATTTGAAGCTTAACATAGGCAGGGTAATTCTAAAAGTGTCTTGACCTATATGCCAATCACGTGCTCAAATTTGGACCATAACAGAGAAAGTCTAGATGATGCCAAGACTTCTAAAGAAGTAAAATAAATAAAATTAAGAGACTTAGGTAATTGAGTCGATTCAGTTTAATAAATTCAGTTAATTTAATAATATAAAAAAGTTAACCCTTATAAAAAAAATAAGCAAATATGGATGAGTCTCCTAAACTTGATTTAATCTTTCAAAATGACAACCCGTAAAATCACAGACATGAGCTCAATCAAGAAATCTTATTCCTAACAAATTTAATAATGAATGATAAAATCATAAAAAAAATCAATCTAAAAAAATTATCAAAGTAAAAAATTGCAATAAAAAAAAAAAGAATCAAACTTGAAAAAAAAAAGACAAAGTGAAATTAAAAAAATAAAATAAAAAAGATCTCAAATAAAAAAATAAGGATCAAATATGATAAACTAAAAAATTAAAGGTGGATGAAATTAAAAAAAGTTTAATTTTAGAAATTAATTAAAATAAAATAAATAAGAATAAAAAAAGAGACCAAATCCAAAGAAAAAGAACTTGAAGGGATTATATGCAAGTTTGGAGGGCAAAGCATAAATTTTCAAGAGAGAAAAAAAAAGAAAAATAAGAAAAGACTATCGATACCAGACCAGAGGTTCATTAACTACTCAAGCTATCTAGGAAGGAAGATGACACTGAGAAGAATCAAATGACACGACATAACAATAATTTTGATTATCTAATTAAGTTACATGTGCCACCTAAAGATGGTGAAACCACTAATGCGATCAACAAATGTTTTTATCTTTTTATTATATATCAAAGTACCGCATTGGCTATAGTAAAGTGTTAAGAATTTTAATTTTAAAAGGCAATAGAATTATTATACTATGTTTAAAAAAATTAAATATAAAAAAAATCCTAGACCATATTTAAGTGTTTGTTTACTTTTAAGGGCATTGAAATAATTTAACTATACATAAAAATTGTAAAAATACAATAATGTCCCCAAACAATTCAAAAATAAGAAATAAACTAAATAAAGATCAATTTACCCTCTGATATTAGTTGATTTGATTATTATTTTTCTGTGAAGGGCGTTTTACTGCTTCAATCCACGTCGAAACATAGCATCTGCACGCCACGCTCGTTAGGCTCTGTTAATAAAGACGCCTGCCTGATGGTTGTATTGTAATGCAGATGGTTGTTTTACCATTCAACAGAGACTTGATTTCTTTGATATACAAACAGATGGTTCGGGAGCAGATTGCTCGCTTCCAAAGAGAGCGGATACGCAAACGAAACACGTCCAGACCAAATCATATAGTCAAAACTGACGATATAAAAGGGAAATCTAACTGGAATCGGATGCTTTTGATTGGTTTTCTACTACAACATTTGGGCTGTACAACTGTCCCTGAGAATCACTCGAGAGGGTGAGACAAACAGGCCAGAGACAATGCACTTCGAGAGCTTCTACCAGCTCCAGTACGATATTTCACCCGAGGGTAACTGAGTTTAGGAAGATTTGTGGCGCTGTCTTCTTCTTCTTCTTCTTTTTCTTTTTATCTTTTCTGGTTCATGCAGTCTCTATTCTACTTCACCAACCAAATCATGCCTGCAGAAGCCCAGAGGATGCAAAACTCATAAGTTTTTCGACAAGGTGCTATGTAGAAAACAATTGGCATGTACAGATATGTGTTAACATACCCCAATTGGAGCCGGTTCAGGAACATCAACCAATCGTTCCATGGTTTGTAACTGATCATACGGAGCAATCTGCATGACATCAAGAGCACTAAATGATGACAATTTGAGCACAGAGACTGGAACACAGAAGGGCCCTTGCTAAAGTGGTTACTAAAATAGACCTATCTCTTATCAGAATAGAAAAAAACTGTTCATTTGATTTGTTTTTCTCCTCGAAGTTATGGTTATAGCATGGCAATTGAACCACCCACTACGCAGTCATAACTTACTCCGTTCTGATGAGAGGTGACAACTACAAAATATGGTTTGTGTTAGGAATATAGGATGCCATATTCATGAACTGTTTATAATCATAGATTTGAACGTGGCCATGTATATTTAGGTAGCAATTTGATAATATTCTAACCCGTAGAAGAATCCAAAAAATCATACACCAATCAAAAGGAGAGAACTTGCCTTGTGTGGTAACAGCACTTGTCAGAAACATATAATTCAGCAACAATCATAATAGTTTACCATAGAAATATTTATTTAACGAGTAAGATATGGAGGACATCAAGTCACCTGGCTAAATCCATCCGGCCATGTTATTTGCACAGCGTAGTTTCCCATAGGCCGAATTTCTTCAGGTTCAATATCTTCTGGAACATCAGCATATTGCAGTTTTTGCTCCCCGGTCCATTCATCCTATTTCAGAGAGGGAGGGGAAAAAGACAGGGCCAAGGGAGGCAGCCAGCAAACAGCAGAGGAACAACATATTGAGATGATGTGTGAGTTTATGATAATAACAATTGAATTCGACCATAATAAGACTTTCTCAAGGCTGGTCTTCTTGCTAGAGTTTTTTTTTGGCACTCTAATCATTAGTCCAATTGTCTAATATAGAATTAGGATCCTTCTACTTTCGTTCAATCTACTACTTTGTCTTTCAAGTCACCAGTCGCAAGCTTTTGACTTTTATCTACTTAGTTTAGCAGAAACCTGTTTACTTCTGTCTGCAGATTTCTTGGCGAGTGTTATGCGACAAGTTACAAGATAAGAAATAATCAAATCATCACTGTATGCAGTGCTTCCTAGACAATCTGAATTGGAACGTTGAAATACTACTTTTTTCCTTCATCGACATTGGTTCTTGTTGATTTCTTCGTCTGGTTTTCTTTCACCCCTTTCCTCTACCTTTTCCCAATTTCATTGTATTTTGGGGATCAAAATAGATAGCTTTCTACTCTTTTCCAGTCGTTGAGTTTTCCTCCTATTTTGGACAGTACTACTTCCACAATCACATCATGTTATCAAATGAACATGTGCTACAGGCTTAACACAGTACAAAAAAACCTAGGGGTGAAGGAAAAGAAATAAAAGGAACAACGATTTGGACTCTAGTACTTCTCCAATTACATCATGTCACCGAAGTTCCACTCTTCCAAAAAAAAAAAACAAAAGTTTTGTTGGTCTTAGCTAACTCCAATGAACGAGACACTCTTGGATTGAACGAGTTACCTTCTTGATTTTGATTTGACAGTTAGAATTTCAGCTTTTTCTGGAGCATGAAGAGATTATGTTTGCAATAAAAAAAGTCATCCCTCAGATGCATGAAGCTATCTTGTTTTTGACAGTTCGTGCCTGTTTGGTGTTGCTGTACTTTTACAGTAGCTTTTACCTTCTTGTGGTGTAAAACCAGTGCTTGGTTAAGATCTGTTTTGCTTCGAAACAAAAACACATGCTACTTTAAAAAGAAGGTGATTTTCTTTTAAAATAATGCAAAAACCTACTACTTTTAACCAAAAGCAAAGCAATTTATTATGAAATCTACTATCTTCTCAAGAAAAATTAATGTCTTTACCATTGAACTAAGCAGTCGTTGGCTTCATTGATTTCTTTCTAATAAACGCCAGTGGTAGCTTTGTTTCAAAATATAATGGCATGTTCTATTCTTAATGGCAATGTACCATCATCGAGTCTGTTATCATTGTAAATGTGGGCGTAGATGGTATTACGTATCTGAAAAAGATGAATTAGTTGCATCATACATACCACACTTTGGGCAGAGCGATCATTCCGTCTTACTGTTGCAGGATGCAAAAGGAACTCTTCCTCTGAATCCGGCACCTTCACCTTAATTGCCTTGATTGATTTATCATAGGTGACAGCTGTTGACACTAGAATGAACATAACATAAAAGGAATTTTATCTCCAGTAAGAAAGTATCGAAATTAAAGTTCCCAAATACTTAAGATTTCAATTTTGGTACAACGTTTTTTTGCTTTCTTGTACCAAAACACCAGGGTACAGAATATTTTTCTGTGTACCTTGTTGGCGAATCTTGGCACACTGTTGCACAACACAAACTCCAAGGTTCTGAAATATTTTTGCCACTTCACCTTGAGGATCAGCCGCCACTTCAGGCATTCCACCATCTCCAGAAGCAGATAGCTGCACAGATGACGGAGTGAAAAATTATAGTTTGCTTAATCATTTTTAGCATATGTTTTTAAATTTCTAATGGAGTAATAAAAGGCTATAACGAAGTTAAAGTGCAGCACTAAAAATCGCGAACACTTTGACATTGAAACTATCTAATTTGAATGTAAAGATCTTATGGCATGCTCATGCAGGACGGAATTTGTTCAATGATTGTAACCAAAATTAGATGCACAGAGGTCACAGTGCCAAACATAACTAATTTAGAATACTTTTGGGAAAGGGAAATTATCCGAGATAAAGAAGAGAATTTCAGCCCTGAGTGCAGGAATCTAGCAAGTTCACAATATGAAAGTAATGCCTATCCAGTAATCTATCTAAACAGATTACATGAAAGAAGTTTAAAGTATGTAGCCAAGTAGATTTCAAGTATAACCGACGATAAGAACACTTATATAGGGCGTACAGTTGGTCTAATCGGAAGATCAAACAGATGAGGGATTCCAAACTGCTGGACAACCTGCAAATATGTAATAAGAAAACAATGAAATATCCGCATCTGCTAAACATTATTGATAATGAATGAATTATCCGCATTGATATCATATTAATAGAAAATTAGATTTTTGGATAATGAGCATGCCTGAGAACCTGAACCTCTACCAAATGGGTAATAGCGTTTCCCATCGGCATCGAAGTGGCACATATTCTCTACTACAGCAACGCATGGCACCTGTACACTTGAATAGACAACATGAATATGTAAAGGTAACAAGTATCATACATATTTTTTAGTTCTCTTACATCATTTTCATGAGTATTTTCATCTCCATACAGATAATTTCTACCTCCATGTATGTGAGTGTGTGTGTATACATGTTGAAAAACAATTCCAGGGTGATTGTAATGAAGAAACGAACCAAACCTTAAGCTTTGAAAACATGCGAACTCCTTTGGCAACATCGATGAATGCTAGCTTTTGGGGTGTGGTAACAATAACAGCAGCAGTTAATGGGACTACCTGAAAATATATTTTATTCAGCTGAATTGCGGAGATTAAGCATAGGAGATGCCATGCAAAAAACACATTTCAGCAGAGTCTTTTCCTTTTCTTTCTACATATGCCTATAGATAATTATAACTCACATCAACAACAATTAAAAGCTAAAGCACATTCAACGGGTAATATCAGTTGAGCCATGAAGGTGAAAACACACACCATTTCTCAATAAATAAATAAATAAAAAGAAAGAGAAATGGAAACCGGGGGGGTGGCAAAACCTGGCATAAAGTTAGCTGTATATCACCAGTTCCTGGAGGCATGTCAATAACAAGGTAATCCAGCTCTCCCCTGCATTGAGATATATTTAAGATGTGAATCTGTGAAATTAATAAGATGAACTGAAAATTAAATTTGTAATATCAATCGTATAGTAGTTTATAGGGAAAAGTCGAAATGTGAACTGCTGTAGAACTGAAACCCACAAACATCTGAAACAGCAATCTTATCAAGCTCCTTTAATTAGTGTTTCTGCTACACAACTTCTGACTTTTATTTAGAGCCACAACATACCATTCAGTGGTGGTCAGTAGTTGATCGATGACCCCAGAAACCATTGGACCTCGCATTATTGCCCTCCCTTGTCCAGCAAATCCAAAAGATACCAACTTGACTCCCAAGTATTCAGTTGGAATGATAGTTCTCTTCTCCGGATTCTGTAGAAGTTCTTATGCATTTGTAATTGCAGCATAATCAAATTGCTGTAGAAAAGAGTTCATTTTAAAAATACTACCATCTCCAGCAATCGGTTTTCCGGGGAAACCATTGTCGGTAAACTTGGACCATAGACATCAGCATCAAAAATGCCTACTCTAGCACCCATACCAGCCAAAGTATATGCAAGATTTACTGCTACAGTTGATTTCCCAACGCCTCCCTGCACAACTTTTCACAAATAACAGTCATAGAAACGATATTGTACACATTAATTTTAGTTTCAGTAACCAAAGACAACATGGCGCAGCAGATGGCACGATCCATGAAGCATGATTTCTACTTTTCCCATCAAAAACCAAGGGGAAATGATAACCTATGATGCAATCTCTTAGTAACTAAAGCACTTCGTATTCAAGATTGTGCACAAAAAATCGAAACTTAAAAACAATGTTAATGTAACGTACTTTATATGAACAGGGTACCCAATATAATATCATGCCGATATGTTTGAAGCACATGAGGTGTCAGAGTCGAGTCTTTATTAACTTCTAGCAATTGTCAGAAGTAATAAAGAGCCAATCTTTATATAATCAAATATAAAGCAAGAAAAGCAGCCAAAGTTTATAGGAAGCTTACCTTGCAACTTGAAACTGCGATAATATTTGAAATTGTCTGCAACCCTTGGGGAAGTTGCCCTGCATAAACTGGTCTGGCAGGCTGTGCTGACATCGTCACTTTGACGTTCTTGACCCATGGAAGCAAGGCTACCACCTCATTTGCCTTCTGCTCAAACTGTTGCAATCAAATCTTGTCATACTTACTACACCACAATTGCAAACCATCTACATTGACGATCTTATCAAAGACTCTACAGAGTTGAAAAGATTTCTATAGGATCTCAAAGAACAAAAGAAGATCACTGGAAACACAAAGTTTCTGAATCATGTGCGTGGAGACCAATTAATACTAGGGACAGGGGTTACAAAGAAGAAAATAAATGGGATTTTGATTGTTACTCATCAAAAAGTCATCCACACATTTTCACTATCAAAGAGTGATGATAGTGTCATTTACCATGTCTTTGACTGGACATGCTGGTGTTGTGAGCTCCAACCGAAATGAGACCTGACGTAATATAGCAAACGTTTCAGCAACGACATTATACTTTTTATGCATATCAAGGAAACTTTGGATCTCGTGTTCGAATCAACCTCTCCTTGAGCTTCATCAATATTGAGATCTTTCACGAAACCACAAGAGACAATATCAGTTCCAAAGTCTGGATCAATAATCTGAGACAAGGCTTTCAGCACATCACTCTCAGCATTCCTTGTTGATACTGCAGAACCGCCTGCTACATAACACCCAAAGGAATATTGTGTAAGATATACAACCAAAAATAATACCAGAAAAAAAAAAAAAACAGGACGACGCAAATGACTACAAAAATATTAAGCAAGATAAAGAAGTACACTTCAAACTCCAGAGCTGTACTGAATTAAGAAGGCAAACTGGACTACAAGGGCAATAATCTAGATCGATGGCTTACAAAATGGAGTCTCTACATTATAATAATAAAAGAAAGAAAGATTACCTTGAACAGAAGAATTAAGAGCTCTGGTTTTCTTCAGGTAGAAGCATTTACGAGGTGGTAGTTTACAAGGCTGATTGTTAACAGATAAATGAAGCCATTTCTCTAGAGATGAGAACAACCCTGCAACAGAGACCGCGATCCATTCTTGGAATTCAAAAGCTACCTCAAAAACACTATAAAAGAAAAATTATCTCAACGGAGTAGCGAATATTGAAGTTAGTGTGTTACGTTACCTTCTTTTGGTCGCGTGTGTAAGCTTCGCAAGGAGAGGTTATGGCAGGTTGGAGCATAGAGAAGTTGCATTTTGAGTGGGGAGGATTGGAAGGGAGGGAGGGAGGGAGGGTGAAGGGAGTGATCCGTGTAGCAGAAAGCAAGCAGTGAGTGGGCGTTTTGAGCCTCACGTTCTGGTGGCTTAATGATGCGGATGGATGGATATAAACAGCATAACAAATTTTAAACTCATTCCTGCAACGACGACGTTTACCTCTTGCCTCTCTTTCTTCTTTGTTTGTCTCCCTGCCAGGCGCCAAGCCCCACACACAATTTCTTTTTTAGTGAATTTTTCCGAGTCCCTGGATCTTGAATTGTAACTCGTCGTTTAAACAACGTATTTACACTAAATAAATAAATATTCTCGTGTCGATTAACCAGGCTGTTTGTTTACGAGGTTATTTTTGTATTTGGAACAATCACACCAAACATTATATTTGATTATGTCAAAAACACTATTTAATTTTGGTGAGGTCTATGCAAATTCATGTTTTGCACGCAAATTTGGCGAAGCTCCTATCTGCTTTTTAAAATTTTGTGTTCGCGTGCACAGTGTAATTCACTTGCACTGTGCACGGAAACAGTGCAAATGAACTTTTTTTTTCTTTTCATTTCAGTGTGTATAGTTTTTGTATATTTTTTTTTAAAAAAAACTAGTTTTGTATTGTTATATAAACAATATTTTTTTTCTGAAAAACTAGTGTAGAGCGAATTAAATTCACTCGCACTGTAATATCAAATCAATTTTATTCATGATAATATTTTATCTAATTTTATTGCACGTTCAAAAAATTATAGAAACTGTAGTTCTTGTCGAATAAATTTTGTATGTAATGGAATTGTAGATGGTTTAATGGCATAATAAAAAATATTTTATATAAAGTATTATTTATTTTATGAAGTAATAGCAATAGTTAAATCTACAACATTTAAATTAAAAACCATCAATTTTAATATATATATATATATATATATATATATATATATATATATATATTAAAATTATTTTATAAATTTAATTTGAAAAGCATTCTTAACCAAACATATTAAACTACTTTTTATTTAACCTCAATTTCAACCACAGTTTTAACCAAACACCTGTTTTTTCAAACCAACCTCAATTAAAAGTACTTTTTATAAAACAATTTTTTTCAAACCACAACCACAACAGCTACCGCAATACCAAACACACTCTTAAAACGATCATACGAGTTTAAACACCGATAAAAAATTAAAAAACTTTAATTTTATTTAGAGTAAAAATTCTCAATGAAATAACTAATTAAAAATCACAAAATTAATTTAGATTTTGCTTTTTTTCATTTGAAGAGCACATTTTATGTGTTTTTTATGCCTTTCCTTTTGTTTTTTTATTGCACGTATTAAAAATATATACATATCGTGTTCAGAATGTAGTGAGGCTTATCTAGGTAATTAATTTGGCAATGTACTAGGTTAACTTTTCCTATCTGTAGCTTTAACCAAAAATTGTTGGAATGTAAAAAAAAAAATAGATTTTCAGAATTTTTTTTTTCATTATCATTAAATTTAATATAACAATTTAAATTTTAAATTTTTTGACCAAACTCTTGTTTAGTTTAAATTTTAAATTAAATTTTGGAGAAATTATCCTGACATAACTTTATCAACTAGATAAGTTAAAAAAATTAAAGGAAAAAAAAACAGCTAAGTTTATTATAATCAACTTGTTAAATTTATGATTGGAGTTACAAATTTTGCTGAATTGAATTAATTAATTTATTTTATTATATAATAAAAAATATAAAAATAATTTATAATCAATTTAATATTAAAAAATAAAAATCAATAAAAACCTATAGTATAACTAAAAAAAACCCAATAAGAGAAAAAAAATCCCAAAGGGCAAATAAAAAGAGCCCAGATCATAATATATAATTTAATGAGTCAATGCATTGGATAGATGTAGTTTATATGCATGGTGGAAATAAAACACTTTATTTGTATTATTTTTAAAATATTTTTTATAATAAAATTATATTAAAATAATATTTTTTATTTTTAAAAATAATATATTAACTCTCTATACAAAACATAAAACAAAACTAATTTTTATTAAAAAAAAAAAATTAAATCCGCTTATCACTCTCAACTTCTATTTTTACTTCGACATGGGCATCTGGCTAAACGTAACAATCATTTTGGAGATCTATCAGCCAAATTATATAAAGAGTCGGTCAGGAGGAAGAGTAATGCAGTCTTGACTTCCAATCAACTAACTACTTTCAAAAAAATTCGACGTAGGCTACAAGACTATAAATAAAATCCGCCATAAATTAGTGTACCCTTCTCTGATTTAAAGAAGGAGAGATAACAATAACAGCATCCGAGCAGATAGATGTCCTTCATAGCTACAGTGCACCGAGAATGTAATTAGAACAATTTAAAATATGGCAGGCAAATCCCAGCATGAAGCCTTCCACCACACAAGGCCTCCCATGCATTGTCGTTGCCCTCCAATAAAAATGCAACCGTCTCCGCAATCAGCAACCAATCTTTTAGCCGGACAAACTTGTCCGTGATATAAATGAATCACTCCCGACAGTGATTGAGAAAAAAATGCCTATACAAAGAACGGCAAAACAATCAGAGGAAATTTATCGCACTGAAAAAATAATCATGAAGCAAATGGCGATCCTGTGTTTTGGAATCACCCGCCCTAATTTAATGCCACAGCTTGCCACAAAAACCATTCCGTGGCCTCTTGCTGGATATGATATCCGAAAAGGAATCAACCAACTGTCCTGCCAAGCTACTGGGATCATCGATCAAAGTTTGGATGAAGGTGTTAACCACTCTACGTTCTTGTTCTGTTGATCTCAAGCTAAACCATGTCAGCAATTTCAATCTAAATTCCTGGTTAATGTGACCCTCGCATTCCAACCATCGGATTGTCTTCACACAGTACTCAAAGTTCTCATCCAGGTAACCTGAACCACTTGACACATGGAATGGTGATCCATTTATCAACGTGCTATCACAGTCATGCAAGTCTTCATTTGCGTGTGCAGCCCTTTTCCTGCACAACTCTGACCGGGAATCAACAGTAGGCACTTCCCCACTTGGCCCATGCATCCAGGTCTGGGAGTCACCACTACCATGAGATCTCGCTGAACCATTTTTCTCTACCTCATGAGAAGCAGCATCATCATCTGCCTCAATGGCCTGCTCCAAAGTGCACCCATTATCCTCATCACGGGAGGACTCAAATGGAGGAGTCAGCTCTTCATTCAAGTCAGGCATGGAAACAACATTTAAGTCTAGCCCATGTGAAACAGATGGCACTGGATCTTCTGGAGTTTGAAGCTTGACCAGTTTACTTGCTCCACAGCATTTTTCAGTATCAGCACTGCAGAAACCTTCAAAGCAGCCTTGCTGTTGAGCCCCAGCCAGATGGAGGATCTTTCCAAGATCACGAACCTTGAATCCAGAAGAATTAACTCCAGTTGCAGTTTCAGAATCCCTGTTGTAGCTAGAAGTACATCCTCCAGTGATGGTATTCTCTTTCTTACTATTCCTTGCAACTGAAGGATTGGGATTTTTGTGAATTATCTCTATGCTCTTGGTAAAACACTTTGCTTCGGAGTGCCCCAAGTCACCAGCCTCTGTATAAGAAACAATCCGAAAAGTATACTCTGTACAAGGCTGTAGATTAGAAATCAAAATCCTCCTCTGAGATCTTGGAAACATGCAAATAGGTTCTTTTGCATGTGTCTCTTCTCTACTCTTGCAATACCAGAGTTTATAGCCCTTAATGTCAGCAGATGATGCAATAGACAATTCAATTAAAATAATTACAACAGATGTGGACTTCACTTCTTCAAATAAGAATCTGCAAGCAGCAGGAAGGGAATCCTCTGTGGAAAAGACAAACATTAGATTATCCATTTTAAGTTTTCAAGATCACAATTTCAAACAATAAGGATACCAATAGAGAATGCTATAATGAACCCTAACCTCTGCAATTTGGGTTTGCACTAGAGATGGTAGTGAGCCATTCATCTGCCTTTTCAATTGCAAGAGAGCATAGTTTCTGCACATCACCAGCGACAGAGAGTCTGCTGACAATGCCACGTGCCATCTTGGCAGAAACACCATCTACTGGACCCACTTCTATTTCAAGTTTGGCCTTGGCATCCTTGACAATTTCATGCAGTTCTTTAAACCTTGAAGTCCCATCAAGTAGCCTGTAGCTCAAGTATATCCTATAACAGAGCACATCAAGTCGACGAGCATCCTTCGCTATAAGTAGCTGCTTCTTCCAACTTCTGTCAGTATTAATCAAATCACAGCAAAACATCAGTCCAAGGATAAGAAACTATTCCAGAAATACAAAACTATTCCAACTTCACTTCCGGGCAGGTACAGTCTATAACAGAACCAGAGAAATTACCCTCTTGACAAGCCATTAGATCACTAAACTCAGTCTATATCATTATAATCATTTCCCAGCAATAAGGCACATTAAGAAACACTTTTTTCCATATAAATAAATATTTTTTAACAACACACAAATTTTTCATTAAATGAAATAGGAGAAATTTGTAAAAAGCTACCACTGTAGAAAAATCTGTGCAGTTCAAGACATCAACCAAAAGTTGGAATCAGATGGCTCACTGAAACCAACTTGTTCAAGAATGTAGAAACCATAACAAGCTTGGAATTTACTTACCCGAGAATCCCTGAAACTTTACCACAAGAAGCACAGCAATAACTACCATCTAGCTGCATCAATTGGCCAAGGTCTACAACCCCCACCTTTTCACGTTGAAGGGCACATTCAATATGACAAGATAGCTCACAGGAGTCCCCCTGACCACTTTCAGATGTGCAAACCAACCAGAGACTAGGGTCTTTATTGTCATCAAATAAATGACAAATACAGCATGAGCACCTCTTGCAAAACGTGTCGTCAATGGATAGAACAGCTCTACAAGCTGAATTTTTGCATATCCACGAGTTTGAACATCCAAAATCAGGTGACTGCTCAGAAGCAGTTACAAGTCTCATAGGATTTTCCCCTTTTCTTTGTTGCTTCTTAGAAGAAGGTTGATTGTTGGGACTGGAAGAAGCTTTTTTGGTTTCCTGCTTCTTGGTAGTTTTGTTACCTGTCTTCATAAGTTCTGTCATTTTGCTTTTTGATGAAGCTGTCTGTTTCTTGTCCTTATCCAAGCAAGTTCGAAGAAGTTCCTTTTTGGGACCAGATTTTAGGAACTCTTGAAGGAGTTCTGGACTTCTTGATGCGTCATCTGAATTGCCATTTTTTTCCGGGGTGCTTTGCACACTGGAAGAAAGGCTTTGACCACCAGAAACTGGAAACGAACAGCATACCAACCAAAAAAGAAGAGTTTCAGCAGAAAATAGAACACATTTTTTCTAGTAAGTAATTCATCTGATTAATGCATGTAAACATGATAGAAGCTGTCTAACTATATTTATAAAGTTTGACTAACAAGGCAGGTAATACGGTTCTTTCTTTCTTCATAGCTCAACCCCACTTAACTTTTTGATATCTCTTCGCCTGTTAGTGCCTTCGATTTAGTTAAATCTCTCCTTTATCAGGGCATTTTTTCTAAATGCCACATTTGGTGCTTTTTCATACCAAAAAAAAAAAGCCTATATCTTTAAAACTTCACCTTCTTTGTCAGCTAATTTATAACCACTCCACTGTTTTACAGATGAAAAATTATGTTAACATTGCACATGAATAGAATTGCAAAATGGAGAGCAAGTTAATCCTCCAAATAAAAGAATATGAAACCAAGACAATGAGAACTAAAGTATTAAGAGCCCTAAAATGCCTTTGAATGTCAGACAATGAAACACCTAACAAGGCTGTCAAAGCTCTGAATTATAAGATGCAACAGAGAAATAAAGCATAATTGTACCCAGCAAAAATGGTTTGGCTGGAAATTTTCTCAATATTTCTGAATCCATTGTAGTCCAAAAAAAACCCCAAAAACTCTCTCCCAAACCAAATAGATAGATTACCAACCACCTTGCACAGAATCATCTATTTCTTCATGCAGTTGGAAACAATATATAACCCAGCCCACGGGAATTGCAAGAAATGTGTAAAACACATTAACACAAATTTGTTATGGCATCCATGTTTCTTGGTAAAAACTAACTCCAATACGTACAACCCTACATATCTAATTGGAAAACAGTATCATATTACAGCTGAGAAAAACAAGAAGCTGCAGCATCAGCAAAAGGGATCCAGCTTAGAAACATTAAACTTTATTTCTCCTTCCCAATGAGCAAACAACTGAAAATAATGGGTAGGCAACAGGGTTTGCTACCGGTGAATGAAAACACAATAAAACAAATCAACGGGAATATCAGCCAATATGATTGACAAATCAAGTGAACAATGTCATCATCAAAGTAAAGACCTATTAAGAATCGCCACAACCGCTATGAGTAATGGCAAGGGTAAGTCATGGCACTGCTCCTAGCTGCTGGATTCTTAACTGAGCATAGAAAGGAAAAATAGAGATCTCAACTGGTATATAGAAATGGATAAAAGAGCATACCTTTAGCAAGGAATGTATCCTCTAAGTCCATTTTAAACAGGTCGGCAAACTAATTTTAGCTGCCTTACCTGTCACCATAAATTCAAACACCAAAATGCCTTTAAATTTCTTAATTTTTTTTTTAATGTTCTTCTCAATTTTTTTAAGCAACGAAATAAATTGCATTAACCTAAAACACAACAAATTCCAATGTATAGCAACTGCTTTGCAAACTAAATTTTGTAAGAAAAATGCTATCACTCTCTACAACAACAACAACAACAACAACAACAATAGTATCTTTGAAGATTAGAAAAAAACTTTCAGCACATTGAATAATACTCAACACATAAGCAGAAACAACCGAAGAAAAAATAAATTACTATAAATTAAACTTATCGAAAAGGCTGAATTAAAGAGTAAATAGTGTGTAGATGTCCGTACATTGTCCTAAATTTTTTAAAAATAGAAAAAAAGAGCTAAATAATTCTCAGTCAGGAAAAATCAACACGTAATTTTGAGAAAACAAAAGAACAGTAACGGATCTGAGGCAACAAACAATCAAAACCAAAATTCGAAAGCAAAGGGAAAGGGGGGTTTGGGAGAGAGCACGTTGTTACTTAGTACCTGTTGATAATGGGCGAGGAATCTAGGGTTTTTCAATGTAGCCAAATCAAGAGAATGGGTTTATGAGAGAAGACACGAATCCAAGGCGAACGAGAGAGAGAGAGAGGAAATTTCTTTTCTTCGAGTTTATTTATTACGTTAGTTTCTTAGTTAGAGCCTTGAGGGAGATTTGTTCACGTTTTAGAGACAGGAGGAGAAGTTAGTCACGCTCGGTTAATACGCGTAGAAGCAGTTGGATCCGTTTCAGAGAAGTGTTGGCTGTACCCAGCAGAAAAGGTACGTCAAGCACTGCCACTTGATTCAATTTGAGCGCGTGGCCTTCGTTTCTTTTATATATATACGTATTTATTTTAAAACATGAATATTTTATTTTTCATATAAAAACACTCAAACCATCGATTAATATTTTATATTCCGTAGCTTAAGAATGGGTGTTTTGGTAATCTTTAGTAATTTAAAAATATATTAAAATAATATATATTTTTATTTTTAAAAATAATACTTTTAATATCAACATATTAAAATGATATGAAAATAAAAAAAATAATTTAAAATAAATAAAAATTTTAATTTAAAAAAACTCTTTTGAAATACCACAGCTCAAGATAATTTTATTTGATATAATTATTGGAGAATTAGTATGTATTTAAGATTGTGATAGTGATGACGGTTCAAAGTATTTTTTACTTAGAAATACATCAAAATAAAAATAAAAAAATTATTTTTAATATCAATATATTAATTTGAAAATATTTAAAAAAAAATACAAAATTTGACCCTTAATCGATTGCATTGAGCATGAGTATTACGTTGGTGGGTCGGAGGTATGAATCTAATTTTTATTCGTGGATGTTGACGAAGATTATTTATTTATTTATTATTGACGAAGAGACCTCCTCGTGTTTAATTTATTAAGGAGTCGTGGGATTCATAAGAGGGAGAAATGAAATGAGTGTATGGAACGCGTGTCAGACTGTCAGTAGAATCTAATCTTGTTTGAAAAGTATCGGGAAAGAGTCAGTCAACATGACTCTCAGCAAGAAAAAAAAAAAAAGAAACGAAAGAAAAACATGAAATGTGGTCCTTTCTACGATTCCTTTTCACCACTTTTTTTCTTTATGAAGGCCAATTACACTCGGTGCCCACACCGTCCTTCCTTCCAGGTGTATGCCTGATCCCTCGCCACCTTCGCCTCTTCCATTCCTATTGGTGGCGGACGATGGTGGGTTCCTCGGAATTGACTAAACTAGGTTAAAAGAATCAATCACAAAATATTAGACAGCTAGAGCCGCTGGGAAATTATTGCTTTTATGTTGTTGACCTTCATAAAAAAAAAAAAGGAGTAAATGTTTTTTATTTATTTTTTATCCTCCTCCTTCTGGCCAAAATGATTGCCGCTAGCTAACCGCAGTATTCACGAGATTTCCACAAAATCACTGGTCATGCACGGTGTAATCAGATGAAACTTGTGCTGCCACCAATTCATGGAGCATGCATAAATAAAAGACGGGTCTTTTTTCTTTTTTCTTTTTTCTTTTTTCTTTTTTCTTTTTATTTCTAGAAACAAGTTGGTTAATATAGAGTCGAACATCATCGATCAATAAAAGAGTTGATGTGTAACATAACAAAAGGCTGAATCAGAAAGCAAATTCTCTTAATTTACTGTTAATTGCTGCAATGTAATTAAAACAACTTGACGGCTCTTGTATTGGGGGCATTTCGATCCCTTTTTTTTTTATGACTTATTAGTCATTATGTAATTGACTATTGACAAGTTGGTTTTTTTTTTTTAACATTGTAAAATTACTAAACTATCCTCAGAAGGTAAAAGATGATAAATCATAGTTTAAAGGTATTTTAATTTTTTTTCCTAGTTCAAACAGTTAAATGACACAAATAACATTAAAAATTAAAAAAGAAGAAGCTGTTATCCAAGGTTTGTTTCATCTTTTTAGACCGGGTTTTTTGCTCTATTGATGTTGATTTGGGAGCAATTTAGCCTTTAATAAATATAAATATTAATAAATAAATAAAATAGTTAGCACATGCATAGCAAGACAAGCGCTCCAAACACTCCGTCGTCTTCGAGTGACACTTTTGGTGGCTTCTAAAGATCAATAGTGGGCTTCCTTGATGCGGCTATATTCACCTTGACATCCCTTTTCTCTCATGATGGTGCGTGTGATGTTATGATCTCTGATTTGGAGGTGGTAAACTTTTTATTTTTTTTTTTATTTCTCTTTCCACCTCGATTTCTACAAGTGACACTTCATAATTTCAAACTAGCTCTTTAATTTTGTTTTCTTTTAGATTTTATTATTCTTATTTTTATTACTATTTTATTTGAAACGGTTTATAAAATTAAAATTATTTTTTCAATTTTATCCCCATTTAATTTTTTTCATCTCTCAAATTCAGTTTATAAAATAATTTAAAATTGAATGCTGATGGATGAAATTGAAAATAAAATTAATTACAAAAATGTTAAAAAAAACAAATAATAAAAAAATAAAGATTAAATTAGATATAAAAATTAAATAATAAAGGTGAAATGAAAAAATAAATTAATAAAAAAAAAGATAAAACAAACAACATATCTAAGGAAAAGACAATTTACCTCAATAGCAAGTTAATTAATTTTTTTTTGTTGTTGTCAGAGGAGTAAAATCATAATTATACTAGTAAATAGTAATATTTGTCTAGGTAGACAGTAAATTCACTGTGGATATGATTTTTTATTTATTTTAATTTTAATGAGAATTTTGTCTTGTAGCTAGTTTGATTTGGTTTAGGCGAGCAGGATGGCGATGGCGGCTTGCAGCAAGTTAGCAAGCCAACCAGCTACGATGATGGGACAGCACAGACTTAATGCGAACAACTCTCACCAAAATAAACAGGCGAGTAAGTTGGCTTTCAATGGCAGACGTTGGACGTACATCGCTCTCACCTTTTAAAGCTATTTGCTGCTGCTGAGCACATAGCCACGTAGCGGCGGTGGGATGCTTGTCATTTCATGTGTAAATTCTGTAGGGCAAGACGGTGATGCTGCTGTGCTGTAACTTGTAAGGTAACAGTGCTTCAGAGGTAGAAGACAGAAGTGAGTGAGCAGAGAGACTCGTGTGAGGAAGGGCAGAAATTATAAGGATATCATGCAGTACTATCAACGAAAATGGGGTAAGAGAGACCACACCATTTCTAAACTATCTCCTCAACTTCATATTAATTTTGGGTTTTGACTTTCTTGAACTACGTCTCACTGTAAATCAAGTGTTTTTGTTAGCTTTTCGGTAAAAAAGTTGACGGGCTTTTACATATAAAACTCACGCTATGACGAGAGAATTATAAGCACTAAATTGAATATATTATAAAGTTTAATTAGGGACTTAACTTAGATTTTTTTAAAAAAAACAAGGATTGAAGTGAGTTGAATTTTGACCACGCTTTCAGTCGCCGATCTTGCCGCTTTCACTACCCTACAATATAGAGATACACCCACTTTCTTTCTCTTTTTCTCAGTGTTTCCTTTTCCTCTATTTGTTGTTGTTGTTGTATGGTTGGATGAGGGTCAATTTTTCTTTTAATAATTGCCAAAAAAAATTATTGTTGGGGGAGTAAATATCATTTAATTTTGACCAAAAAATACCTTTAATTATATTATATTAATATCAAGAAAATAAGATTTTATAGCTATCTTATTTATCCATTAAAAAAAGAAGTAAATATCATTTTAAATTGATTCTCCAAATCCACTGAATAACAATTAAAAAGGGTTTTATTTAATTATATAATGTTAAGAAAATTAAAGCTATACATATATATGACATTAGGGTTTTATTTAATTATTAAAAAGAGTTTTTAATAATTAAAAAGGGTTCATGTAAATTCATTTTGGCTGTGTTTTTTTCCTGATCTAAATTTGTTTTTTCTCTTTTAGGGTTGGGTGGTGTTCTTAGACGATGGATTATTAAGGACAGCCCAACAAGGTGAGTTGACTGAATAGCAGGTTAGGTCATAATACACAACAGAAGTCTAATGTTCAAAGCCCAGTCTGGGGTAAGATTTTTCCTCTACATACAGTTGTGTACGTAATCAGACGCTGAGAACTTGCATGTCGATATCAAAATGTTGCTGCTACAGAATTCATAGCATGAGTTCTTTGTATTGTTTGATTTCTAGTTTAACATAATATTAGAGTCAATCGCATAATCATCTTCCCCAAAAAACACAACATCCTTTTCCCTGGTGCTTGACTGCACTGCTTCAAAAGCTGCTTGGGATACATTAGCTTTAGCTAGCCCATTGGGCATAACTACCACTCCTATTCGAGATCGATTTTCTCAATGGTATGCTGCTCGGGTTTCTCTTCTTCATGTTGTGGTTGAAATCAATATTTTTATGGGTTTCATAGAAATTCTTCTCACTCTAATGGCTTTGGGAAAATCCAGAATATATTTATATGTCCCTTTCTTGTACATAATGTCAGCTCTGTAAAAGCTGGAACCATCTTGCTCCGTCTTATCCTTGGCTTGTTTGTAGAATGAGTTCATTATCACGTGTTACGAGGTCAGTCGATTAAAAAATTACAATACATAATAGTAGTGGCACTGAAAACGAATCCATATCCCATGGAAATTATGCTTGGCATCCAGACACGGGTGCCATTCATCATGTTACACCAGATATAACAAGTCTATCCTATATCGAACCTTATAATGGTCAGGATTATCTCGAGATTGATGATGGTGAGGAACTCTCTATCTCCCATCTTGGTAATTCTTTAATTATTTAAACACCACTCAAATCTTACATATGTCCTTTATCTTGCATGTTCTTGATATTACAAAGGCTTTACTTTCTTTGTGTCATTTTTCTCTTGAAAATAACGTCTTTTTTTAATTTCATGGTCATTTCTTTTATGTTAACCATTAGATTTTCCAAGTCTATTCTTCTTTTCCACAATGTTAAAGATGATCTTTACTAGCTTAGACGTGTTTGCTTTTTCTATAGTCCTTTGATATCGTATTCAATTCATCATCTATAATTATTTGCATGTTAGTTATTATTGTTGAAATTTAATATCAACTAAAATTTAGAGTTTATAAAAGTTTTAATATTAACTAAAAGATTAATCCTAGTTAATATAGGAATTCTTAATGATTTTTTTTTTTGTAATAGAGACTACTTTATTAAATTTTTTGTTTAATTATAATGTTAGATTTTTTATAAGATTAGGATTTCCTTGGAGTAGTTTAATTCCTTGATTATCTAGAACTTGAGGCTTATAAATAGGCTTGTAATCAGAAGCATAAAACACAAGTATAGAGGGATATAGAGAAGAGTCATAAAGGTGTATCTTTTGAGAAAACTCTTAATAAAAATATCATTCCTCTAATTTTTCTTTTTGTTTGTTAGCTTTGTTCTTATAAATTAACTACCACACCCTATCATTCTCTTCTAACAAGTGGTATCAGAGCTTAGGTTTGATTATTTAACATGATCAATTCAAACTTTCCACTTAAATGTCCTTGGTTGACAAAGGACAACTATCAAACTTGGTGTATTCGAGTAAAAGCTTGGTTAAGTTCCCAAGATATATGAGAGACGGTTGAAAAAGGCTTTGAGGAGCCTATAGATGGAGCAACGTTGACTTTAGCCCAAAGGGAGGCCGTGTAAAAGGCACGAAGAAAGGATCAACTAACACTAACAATCACCCACCAATGTCTGGATGACACCACTTTTGAGATGTGGCCAACGCAACCATCGCCAAACAAGTATGAGAAGTATTGCAAGAATCAAACCAAGAAGATGACAATGTGAGAAAGATACGTCTATAAAAACATGGTGACTTTGAAAAGTTACATATGCTTGAATTAGAGAATATTTCAGAATACTTTGCAAGAATATTAACCATATACAATCAAATAAAGAGATATAGGGACAAGATGACAGAGACACGTGTGGTAGAGAAGATAAAGTTCCATTATATGGTAGTCACTATAGAGGAGTAGCAAAATATAGATTTTCTTTCAATACAAGGTCTTATGAGAACAAGCCCATTAGAAAAGAGTCAATGAGATTCAAGAGGATGTGGGTGCACAAACACTTTTTTCAAAGCAAGATGGTTCTGGATATTCCAAAGGAGGAGGAGGAAAAGGAAGATTTGGAAGAGGAGGCCGATGATAAATCAAAAGTTAAATGCTGTAATTGTCAAAAGACAGGTCATTATGCTAGGGATTGCTGGAGTCCAACCAAGAGGGTTGAGGAGAATGCAAATCTTATAATAGAAGAAGAAAAGGAAATCACTCTATTAACGTATAATAAGAGAATGCAAGACAAAGAGAACATGTGGTACCTAGATAATGAAGCCAGTAATCACATGTGTGAAGATAAAAACAAGTTCATGGAGCTTGATGAAGCAATTAGAGGTAATGTCACCTTTGTAGATCATTCAAAGGTTTCCATCAAAGAAAAAGGTACGATTTTGATTAAATTAAAAGATGAAAGTCATCAATTTATTGGTGATGTCTATTATATATCACAGTGAAAAGCAAAATATTGAGTTTAAGATAAGTTTTGGAGAAGGGGTATGAGATTAAGATGAAAAATTATACTTTAACATTACTTGACACTAAATGAGATATGATTTCAAAGGTAGCCATGAAAAATAATAGAATGTTCTTGATAAGCATAGAGACGGATGTGCCTAAATGCATGTGTGAAAGATGAAACTTGGTTTTGGCATGTGAGACTTGGGCATGTAAACTTTGATAGCTTGAAGATGATGATACAAAATGAGATGTTAAAGGGTCTACCATCCATTATACATTCAAATCAGTTGTGTGAAGGATGTTTAGTGGGTAAGCAATTTCGCAAGAGTTTTCTAAAGAAGTCTACATCAAGAGCAAATCAACCCTTACAAGAAATACATGCCGATGTTTGTGAAACTATCAAACTAAGTTCGTTTGGTAAAAAAATGTATTTTCTATTTTTTATTAATGATTATAACAGAAAGACTTGGGTATACTTCTTAAAAGAAAACTCTAATGTGTTTAGTTGTTTTAAGAAATTTAAGGCATTAGTTAAAAAAGAAAGTGATTATTCTATAAAATCACTTAGGACGGATATGGACGATGAATTTTGTTCTAATGATTTTAATGAGTTTTATGAAGATCATGGTATAAAAGACCCCTAATGCTGCCTAAATCCCCACAACAAAATGGCGTGGTGGAGAGAAAGAACAGAAGCATCCTCAACATGGCGAGAAGATGCCTAAAGAGTTTTGGGTCGAAGTTGTAGATTGTGCTATCTACTTGTCAAATAGATGTCCTACTAAAAGTTTGAATGACATGACTCCACAAAAAGTATGGAGTAGAAGAAAACCAAATGTCTCTCACTTGAAAGGTTTTGGGAGCATTGGTTATGTGCATGGAAATGATCAAGTAAGGACCAAGGTAGATCACAAAAGCAAAAGGATGATCTTTGTGGGATATTACCAAAAGTCTAAAGGATACAAACTTTTCAACCCTAATGAAAGAAAGATGGTGATTAATAAAGATGTTGAGTTCAATGAAGAAGGAGCATGAGGTTGGAAGGTAAATGATGTTAAGAAATATGACTTCTTACTGATTCTTAATGAAGAGGAGGAAATATATGAAGATCATCAAAAACCAATAGTCACACATTAACACCAATGAGCTCAACTTTTTCTTCTTCTTCTAGTGAAAGCTCAAGTAGTGACACTCTACTAAGTCCATCAAGAAAGATGAGGAGCCTTGATGACTTATATGAGATAACTAATCCTATTGATAATGATGTAACTGTAACACCCTACCTTCCATAACACATTAAGTCCATTAATCATAGTAATATGACTCATTTAGGAAATTTTTTATTTATAGAAAAGATTCACCTTGACACGTTATCATATTTGCATTTTCATGTGGAAGGAGTCTACCGAAATTTCGGCAGGGTTTCCTTTGTATTTATAACGTACCAAGTTATTGACTAATTCATAATTACCCAAAGCACCATCATTACATAGTCCAACCATCCTGAACTTACTTCTATCATCATTACTCAACACATCACACAATTCATCCATCCATCTTATAGACCTTATGAATAAGAACAATATAAAAGTAGTACATATATCATCAATTAAAGTCGAGAAGAAAGAAAAGGGTATTACCACACAAGAATTACTAAAAGTTACAAAAGGATTATTTACAAGATAACTAAGGAATTCTAATTAATACACACCTAGGAATATACCAGTATAAAAGATACCTAACACTACTAATTATCCTAATAACCAATTAGCTTTGTCCTACTGCATGTGATGGTCAACACCTATATACAACAAAACAAAATAAAAATTACATGAATAAATAATTTACTATTACTAAAGGTCATCCTCAAATCATTCTGAAGAACATAAATGATTTAATAAGTACAAATAATTATCTTATCTTTCTATAAACCACTTTCTTTATAATCCATTTCCTATATTGAGTTTATCAACCCACCATCTAGTTATCTCCACCTTTACAACCTTTTCCATGTCTTAATTCCTTACATACTCCTATATCCTGATATGAGTTTCCATATAATACTTCATTATACATCATTAACTTCCATTCAATAAAGGAAGCAACATACAGTGATTTCCATCAACCATGAAAACAACAAACATTGGCCTAAAACAACATAACAATGGTTTCCATTCGAAATGAAAACAACAAACAGTGGCTTTCATTCACTAATGAAAGCAACAAACATTGGTTTTCATCCAATGATGAAAACAACATAATCAGTGGCTCACCATCGTAATGGAAGCAACAAACCAACTTTCTTTTCCTGTCTTCACATAATCTCTCCATTATCATACCCTTCATTACTAACTCATCTTCTCATACACTCGCTCTTCAACACCATAATTTCTTTCTCAATTAACACATAGCCAAGTAACACTATATTTTTACCTTGCTACATATGATCCTATAATGTTTGAAGAAGCAATAAAGGATGAAAAGTGGAGAATTGCTATAGATGAGGAGATTGCATCAATTAAGAAAAATAACACATGAAAATTGGTTCCTAGATCAAAAGAAAAGAAGTTAATAGGTGTTAAGTGGATTTACAAAGAAAAGAAGAATGCCAAAAGGGAAAAAAAGAGGTACAAGGCGAGATTGGAGGAAAAAAGCTATAGTCAAAAGTTTATCTTATTTGGAAAAGTCACGAATCCGGTTAAAGGTTTAGAAACACAAACATGGTTTGGAAAAATAAAATTAATGTTAAGTATAATGGTGAAACTACCTTCATCAATTTTTGATAATGATGGAATATGAACAACATCAATGCTATTAAGGTAGGACATCGTGAAGAGAAAGAAAAGATGAAAGAATAATCACAGTTGATATTAAGAGGGAGTGTTGAAGTTCAATATCAACTAGGATTCAGAGTTTGTTAGTGTTTTAATATTAGCTAAAGGATGAATCCTGATTAATGTAGGAATCCTTGATGAAGAAAGATTTGTAATATACTAGTTTATTAGAATCCTTGTTTAATTAGAATGTTAGATTTCTTATAAGATTAGGATTTCCTTCGAGTAGTTTAATTTCTTAATTATCTAGGACATGAGGCCTATAAATAGACTTGTAATCAGAAGCATAATACACAAGTATAGAGAGATATATAGAAGAGTTATAAAGGTATATCTTTTGAGAAAACTCTTAATAAAAATATAATTTCTCTCATTCTAGTTCTTATTCTTTAGCTTTTTTTCTTATAAGTTAGCTACCACAACCCTATCCTTCTCTTTTAACAATCATTGTATGGATTTACATTTCCTTTGTATTTATATTACACTTGTCATGAGTCAACCTTTCTCTTTAAGTCCTCTATATTAGTTTTGTTGAGCACTTTTGTTTCCTATATTGTGACCTATAATTTCTCATTAGACTTCTGGGTGTCTCTACACTTACGCAAACTCTTCTTAACCTTCCTACTTGGTCGATCAATTCCTTATCCTCACCACTATTGGCTTCTCCTTCCCCTAATCTTCCTCTAAATCCTCATCAACTTAATTCTCATATACTCTCTCGTACTCCTTTCTCATCTTTATCCTCTTCCTCCTCCCCTGTTCTTAACTTAGTAGTCGATCCTAGTTCATCCTCTCTTTCCTCTTCACCATATTCTCCTACATAATGTTCAATCCCATTTAATTATCCTATGACTTGACATCCTCACCCCACTTCTCATCCATCTAAGTTTCATCTAGCTCTTGTCACCGCCACTAATCTCGAGTCCATCCTTAAACCAACTTCTTTTATTGAGGTAAACAAATATGATGATTATCCACTATGGTTGCTGATATTTCAGCCCTTATTGTCATACCATATGTGTATGGTTCTTACTTCTCCTTACATGAATATTATGGGTTGTAAATGGATCTATCACATTAAACATTAGGCAAATAGTTCTATTGAGCATTATAAAGCTCATCTTATAGCTAAAGGGTATCACCAATAAAAAGGGTGTTAATTTTGAGGAGACTTTAGTGCAATTGTTAAACCAAGCACTATTTGGGTAATGTTGAGCATTAGACTTTTATGCATAATGCTTTTTGAATGGACATCATAACACTCTTATCTATATGCAATATATCTTGGTTATAATCTTTCACTGCTGAGTTAAAATGGACGCGATCCCTTCTTACTAATCTGAGAGTTTTAATCCCTATTTCTTTTATATTACGGTGCGATAACATACATGTTGTATATTTGACAAACAATCCAGTTTTCCATGTGTAACTGAAACATGTTAAATTTGATTATTATTTTATTCGAGGTTACTTGTAAAGAACTGCATGCTCAATTTATATCTTCTGATATTCTTACTAAGCAAAATGCCCACTTGCTTCTTGTATTATCGGTTGAAGTTGAATATGTCTTCTTTCCCTACTCTACTTCTACTTGTGGGGGTGTACTAAGGACAAACTAATAAAGTGGGCTAACAAAATAGTAGGTTAGGTCATAATACTTATATTTATACATAACATAAGCCTTATGTCCAGAGCCTAATATAATCATATATTGAGAACCGACAATATAGAGGTTGTTGTTGCAAAATTCACAACAAGAGTTCTTTGTTCGTATGATTTCTTGAATAACAGGGATGGTGTATAAAGTATAAGGCCCCTTGGAATTTACTTTTACGTTTTAGAATTAGGTAGGAGATTCAAATTTTTGTTGTAAAAAGAGAAGATATCTCTTGCTAACAAGAACAACTTATCAAGCTAATTTTAACTATATAAATAGCATGAGGAGATTAAATAGTCAAAAATAATCTTTTATACATGACCACTAAATTTTGAAAATAGCTATATATTATGTAATATTTTTATGTTTAATGAAATTGCTATTTTTTTCATTCTTTATTCTCGCCTTGCATTTTCTATAAGGAATATTTATAAATAGCAGCATGGGAATTGTTATGGAATAAATGTTAGGAAAGAGAGAAAAAAAGAAAACAAAAGCGTATATTTTGCTAAACAAATGGCTGCAAATCAACCATCGCCACTGCTTTCAATGCGTGTTAAAAAACTAGGTTGTTGATAGCAATAAAAATATCATTTGTGACCATCTTTAATCCCAATCAAAGCACCAGCAAAACCAAGTGAGATTGTCAAAATCCACGAGTAGAATCATGTGGACAAGATGATCCAATAAAAGGTAAAAAACAAAGTTTAATTTTAAAAAGAATTGAATTTTCAGAGACAAAATAAAAAAGGATAAAAAAATAACTTAAAAAAAAACCTAGGCCACCCAAATAAACCTCTTACCTAGATCATGAGATAGAGATAACCTTATTGAAAAGAAAAATGAAGAAAATAACAAAGCTCCTTTTTTAAAACTAACAACTTCAAAGGATATAATCGAGAAAGGAAATGACATCAATCCATGTAAACTTTTCAAACCCATGACCTTAGGTACTGATTAAATTGAAAGCATCGTATATGGAAAGCAACTATTTTAAAACTTGGCTCGACCTGACGGATTGGCTCGTGACCCTCAACTAAAACCAGACCAAGTTTCAAAAGAAATTAGGGGAGAATTAATCAAGTATAAGGCGGTTAAAAACCCGGGCTAACCCATGTTTCGGTTAACCCAGGGAAAATCAAGTCAAAACAAGGTAATAATCCATTGACTATTTTTTTTCTTTCAAAATTGTATCATTTTGATTATTTTTTTTTATAAAACAAAAGGATTTAGTTAACTTAGGTTAACTCAAGTCAACCCACTCAACCCGTGACCCGATAATTGTCCCAGATTGACTTCTGAGTAGGGCCTATAAACAATGAGAAAAACCTAAGAGACCAAATCCCAATAAATAAAATGTTGAATGATGAAATAAAAAAATTAAAGGATAAAAAAATAACAATTAAGAAAATATGGACCTCATTTGAAAAAAAAAATTGAGAGGACAAACAAATTTTGAATTAAAGGGCAAAATTGAAGAAAAATCAAATTAACAAATGAATCAAAAATAAAAATAAAAAACAAATCAAAGAATAACAATTTTCAATGAATTCAATGATGATGAATGAAATTTTTAAAAAATAATTAAAAATGATTAAAGCTAACTTGGCCTAACCTTCAAAACTTGTAACATATATCATGAGGTTAGATCACAACATGAAAGTCAAACCCAAAAAAATAATAATGTAAAATTCCTAACCAAACAAAATAATTATGGATAAACTTGAAAAAAAAGTGATTTAAAAAATATAAATTTAAAAAGAAAGAGAATCAAATTTGATACAAAAACAAAACAAAACCAAATCATAAAGGATGAAATTAAAAAATAATTTCAATCAAGAAAATGATAATAACAACTACAAATATCAATCAAAAGAATGAATATTATATTTGATATAAAAATAAAATGTCAAATGATGAAATTCAAAGACAAATTAATTCAATAAAGGATTGAAGACCAAATACATCACAATTAAAAGAATGAGTACCAAATCTAATATGAAAATCAAGTGTAAAGGGATGAATTTGAAAAAAAAAAAAACTTCATAAATGATTTAAGACCAAATATATTGCAATTAAAAGAATGAGGACCAAATCTGATATAAAAATCAAGTATGAATGGATGAAATTGAAAAAACAAATTTAAATCAATAAATAACAATAAAAGAATGAGAACCTAATTTGACTTCACAAACAAACATATAGACTGCCTTGTTTTTTTTGTAATGGTCAGCACAGTTTTCTAGGAGGAGAGGAGAAATAATGGGGAAGGGAAAACCCTAGGCTAGAGCTCCATCGCGTGCCTTCTCGGCACATACATCAAACCACCGTTATGGGGGTGGTGAGGCACATTGAACGCTACCCTAGAAGGCGGCATTTGGTGCTGTTTAAGCGCCGCATGCTCCATCTGAAGGGTGCGGGCGACACCTACTTGCTAGTACATGCCTGACATGCACCAACTATTTTTTAATATAACACTCAATACCCACACACTTAATTACCCCTAACCCTAATTGAGATTTACAACAAAACCATATGAAAAAGACAAAAACACCTTTGCATGAAGCCTTAGTTTTTTTTTTTCGAAACTCAAGGTAATTTTGTATTTTTATTGTTCAAAAAAAGAAAAAGATCAAGAAGCTTTTCAATGCATGTATATATTTTTTTTTCCATCTTAAAGGCATGACCGTAACTTGACTGTTTTTTTTTAAGTCAAAAGAAGGCCCCACTCAAAGATGTAAATTCCATACCTTGAAAGGCAAATTAATAGTTATACTATAGCAAAAAAAATAAAAATAAACGGACCATTTTGTCCCCCAATTATTGTTTCAATGACAAATGTATCTCATAAAAAAGATAATTCTACCCCTAATTGCATGCTTAGTTAGTTTCTTTAGCGAGGGCAAATCCATCTTTATACTATTCCAATCCACAATAATCTGTATCTTGGTAAACAGTAAAATAGTGAGGGCTTTTAGTTTTTTTTTTTTTTTTTGTAATTAGATTTGTGGCATGGGATACGCTGCAATATATAAAATCTTTTTTTGACATAAAAAATGCTAAATAGAAAAAAGAGGAGACTTAAGTTATTGGTTTGATTGATAATTTAAATAATATGAATAAAAAAATAGGATGATAATAAATAAACTAACAAAAAAAATTAACAAAAAAAGGTAAAAAAAAACCTTATCTAAGCTTATCGATATTACTAAACAATACAGTGTTGAAGGACAAAACTAAAACAAAAATTAATTTTTAAAAAAGCAAAAAACAAGAGACCACAATTAAACTGAGTTAACTATCAAACTCTGCAACCATAAGTATAAGATTGAGATAATCTCATATAAAAAAAGGTTAAAAAAAAATCTGAAGGGCAATTCCTAATAATTGAAATGAGAATGTGATAACTTCATAAAAAGCAAAATAAAAATAAAAAAAAGTAAAAACACAATTTATAGCAAATGAAATGTTAAAGGATGAAAATTAATAAAATTAATATAATTATAAAAAAAAATGTTTAAAAAACTCGATCCAAGCATACCTAGGTCAAGAAACAAAATTTCTAACCTAGTTGTGATGCCAGAGTAACCATGTTTGAAAGAAAACTAAATAAAATTATGAAACTCAATTATCAAATAATTCAATATTAAAAGGCAAAAACAAAGAAATTAATTTTAATTTAAAAAGTAGTAAAAAAAATCTAAATCAACTGTAGTTAACCCATTAACTTCGCGACCATTAGTACAAGATCATGGTAACCTATTAGAAATGAAAGGAAAAAAAAGAAAGAGCACAAAGACTAATTCTCAGTACATCAAATGTAACAACATTTTAAACTTTATTTCCTATAAATAATTATTATTTTTGGGGTGATTTGTTTTTATATAAAAACTTAGCTTTATAGGAATTTACTGAAATTTCAGCAGAGTTTCTCTTATACTAGAAGATCCCAAGTTATCAACAAATACCTGTAACATTTCAATATATCTATCACACAAAGCCCAATTATTGTCTAACCATCATGAACTCATCATTTCGCAACACAACCCATCACGATCATTGTAATTCATTTAATGTCACATCATGCATTTAATTATAATATTCAAGATTCAAATCAAGATCTATAACCATAAATTATTTTATAGTATTAGTATAAGTTACAACAAGAAGTATAAGTACAATATCATCACTTGTATAATAAAGTTGAATTTATAATTACATAATTTAAAGGAAATCAAGATTTAGTTATAAAAGGATAATTATTACAATCCTTTACATAATTAACAAAGATCTTTAACTATCTATTATGTTGCTGAAAGCTGAGAGGTACCTGTAACAATTAAGTATGTAACAATAATTTACTTAAACAATTAAAATAAATACAATGGCATGTTTGAACATAATTTATCATAAGGTCTTATTCTAATACCATTTACACATTCCATCTTTAATTTACATAATTTATTTTATATGTCAATATTTCTCATAATCATTATTTCTAATACACATCTTGTTTTCCTAAACTATAATATCCATATTAAACTCTTTTCAACTAATATCCAACACTGGGTAATTCTTTGTTCGCCTAAGCCTATGTGTTATTTCCACTTACAAACAATCTAAATTCTCTACACATTACCGAGTAAAACTCCTACATTTGAAAATCCAATTTCCATTCCTTCCTACTGAACATTAATCCCAATACTGGAAAAGATTAATTCCTTATGTCCGTTACCGGATTTTATTCTCATCATTAGAACTAATTTCTTTTGTCCCTTATCAGGCATTAATCCCATCACTAAAATTAATTTGTTTGCCCTTTACCAGGTATTAATCATTTCAACGAGAAATCACTTTCTTCCAATATATGTTTTAAAAATTAAATATAAAATAACATAACATATCCAAAATATTATAACGACAATCTTACAAAATAAAATGTTAAGGTGTTGAACACCTTCCCGTGGTCAAAGATTTTGGAGTGCCTCCTTATTATAACACAACTCTTGAAGCCTCTCCTATATCAATAGGCATATAAAATTTCCTTCTTAATTTCATTACCAAATAAATTCTCATTTCCAAATATTAATCTAATAATTTAAACTAACTACTCTTAACCAGATTGACTTATTCAATCAAAACTATCATATTTTGTTTAGTTCATTTCAAATTAAAACTTTCATCCATTTTCATATTTTCCCGATTCTATTAACAAAGAAAATCCCATATAATCTTGCACATGCAACCATTTCTTACACTCTTTTTTCACTCCCATTATATCAAAAATTTTAGGAATTTTAAATTAAGAGTAATTCCAAATATGGGTTGAAAACTAACTGATTTCAGATGGTTCGTCATAATCAACTCTGAACACTATTTAGTATTTTAATCATAATTAGAGTTCTAGAACTTGATTTTGCATAGTTTATTTATTTGGAAAGCTAAACAGTTTTTTTATAACTTAAAAAAAAACACAAAACCCAGTTCTATCATCTAGACGTCTAAAATCATTAATTACAATAACATGTGAAATTTGTCTTGCTGTCGGTTTAGACCTATCTTCTATTTTTATTCCATATCTGGAGTTTTATAACTCCAATTTATATAAGATCAGTTTCATTGGAAAGTTAACATCTCTAGCTATAACTTCTATGAAGAGACAAATTTTAAATTTCATCATTTTCATGCCTAAAATTTCCCTAGAAATCAAGGGGCGAAATTATCACGTGTTTCATCCATGAATTTTATAATCAATGAAATATCCTACACGCGTTTATCTTTTACGACAAGCATTTTTTATATATGTATTGCGATATCATTAATTTTAATTCTATAACCCTTCCTGCTCATTTACATTTTATTCAAGCATCTAAAGTCAATTTACGCAATATTCATGTTAGCGAAATCTCTAACTATGCTACAACATTTCAATCAAAAAATAAAATTATAATTTAATTCTTTTGGAATCATTTCCCCATATAAAATACATTAGTTCACAACAATTTTACTCAATTATATGCAAATATACATTATGATACTAAGTCCTCTTTGGCCGGCCACTTGGGTTTGTAAGTATATTTTTCTTCATCAATTTCACTAAATTTAACATCCAATACAATCTAATCTAATTAAATTTGATTAATTCATAGTCAATTTACATTTCCCCTAAAATTGTTTTATAAACCTTAACCTAAAATTCATTATTTCTACTTTAAATATTATTTGAATTGGATGAAATTGCTAGAATAAGTTTAGAACCCCTTACCAGATGTTATTCAAGTCTTCAAATCTTAAATGGTAAAAAATTTTCTGAATCTTTTTTTTTTGTTTCTAATTGTTGTGACTATGCAACCCCTCTCTTTGATTATTTAGAGGTGTGCGTATGTGTTTCCCTCAATTCATCCATAAATCTCTTGATGTTCTCTTTATTTCTCTAAGACTTTTGGTGAGAAAATTGAAAATTTCCTCTCTTCTCCTTTTGTTTGCAGTTGCTGGCTTGAAGAGAAGAAAATCCCTTTTTTTTTTATACTCTTTTCTAGGGTAATTAATTATCCTTTCACCACTCCTTGAGTATAATATAAATTTTCCCTTATATGTCTTTTCTAGTCTCACTTTTTAATATAAAATTTTAATTTTTCTAAATCTTAATTTAACCCATTTGTTTTTTGGCCGGTAGTTTACATCAAATGTTGAAGTCTAAAATTAAAATAAATTAATTTTTAAAAAAGGAAAAAAATTAACAAAAATTAACCCCTATTAACTTTTGAAACCAGTGGTTCTGACCATAAACCCGAGAATAACCCTATAGGAGGCATACCGTAAAAAATAACAAAGAAAAACTCTAGAAAAAGGATAAAAAATAAAAACAAAACATCAGCTTAAAAAAGAAAAATAAACCAAGCAAACCTAGACAAACTTTTTAAATTTGGTCTAATCTCTAAATCTTGCAACCTGTGAAATAAAAGCAGGAAAAAAAGTCCAAAGACCAATTCCTAATAAATCAAACGGGAATGTGATAACTTTATAGAAAAAAAATTGAAGCTCATTTCCTAGCAAATAAAATTTTGATGGAAAGATGAAAAATAAAATATAATTCAAAAAAAGGTTGAAAAATGTCAATCTGTGCCTACCCAAATCAAGATGCAAATTCTCCAACCTAGTCGTGATACCAGGGTAACTATGTTTGAAAACAAATTAAATAAAATTATAAAGCTCAATTATCGAACAACCCAATTTTAAAGGAAGAAAACCAAAAAATAAATTTAATTAAAAAAATCTATGAAAAAAAATCTAAGTCAACCCGGGTTAACCCGATAACTCCACAATCATAGGTATATGATCGGGATAACCTAATTGAAAGAAAAGGAAAAAAGACAAAAAAAAAAATTTCAGTACACCAAATATTGAATGATGAAATTTAAATAAATTAATTTTGAAAAAGAACCCAAAAAATAAAAAACCAACCTACATTAACCTTTAAAACCAGTGACTCTGGACATGAATTTGAGACTAACCTTATAGAAGACAAACCGTTAAAATAGCAAAGCAAAACTAAAAAAAAAAGGGTAAAACAATAACAACAACTTTTAAAAAATAAAAAACCTAGGCAAACCTTCTAAACCTATTTTTTCTGTTATTATCAATTTCAATTAGAGGAGATTTGGTAACCTAAACTAACCTTATTTATTTTTTGTTTTTTTTTATGAGTACAAATTTTGCTTTGTTATTTTTTTGTGTTTGTCTTCTATGAGTTTATCATGATCTCATGATTCAAGTAATTGATTTCGAATATTAGTTCGATTTAAGTTCAGTCATTTTTTAGGTTTTTTTTTTTACTATTTTATCATTTTACATTGGGTTTTATTTTGTTTATCTGTGAGGTTATCCTAATCTTATATTCCGAGTAGTGGGTTATTCAATTTAACTTGTGTTTGACTACTTGGGTTTTTTTTTCTCAATATTTTTTTAAAAGTAATTTTTTTTATTTTTATCATTTGACATTAAATTATTGGTCCTAAAGCTTTGTGATTTTTTCGTTTTCCTTTCTTTGGGGTTATTCCGGACTCAGATTAATGAAGTTAACCTTGGTAAATTCATTTTTTTCAGTGTTTTTTATTTAAATCTTTTTTTTAATGTCTATATTTTATCTGAACTTTTTTTAACCCTATTTCATTTCACATGTAATGAGTTAGTCAAGTTAATTTGGATTGATTTAAATTTTTTTTAAAATTAAAAATTTTATATTTTTTTATAAAATTATTCTAATTTTATATTTTATATCACAAATTAAACAAATTATTCGGAGTTGATTCTAATTCTTATTACTTGAGTATCAAAATCCGATGGGGACACTATCTAGCAGTACATAAAAAAGATAACAGCTTCAGAGTTCAAATATATATTACAGTTTCCTCTCTCAACTGAAGAGAAAGACAATAGATGGAAGCTTGACATGTGTATGAACTTATAGTACATAAAACGAGATCTTAATTAAAAACTATATATTACTGAAAAAGAGTTGTGCTCCTTTGTATTTTTCAGGCCTCTGTGAGGATGGTAGAAAAGGGACCAAAACGTTATGCATCGATCATGAGGATGGAGAATTCCAGAGCTCAGCATTTTTTACCCTTGAGACACTCTCCAGCACTTCAAAGGGAATTATGTCTCCAATAACAACTACCATCTTGCTTTCCAGGTCTACTTTGTATGAGCTCACTCCTGTACAACAAGAGAGAGGCAATGAAATAAACTCAAGATTTACTCCAGTTCTGCTGTGTCTGTCATGGCATAGGGAAAATTCAACTCACCTGTTGCATTTAAGGGTTCTGGTATAGGTATTTTTCGAGTTCCCACACATTTTATTTAATTTGTTATAAAATAATTTTGAGCAATTAAAATAGGGATTATGAAGACAATCCAAAAGAAATAACGAAGCAGAAAATATGGAAAAAAATTAATGGTGTGGGTATATCTTATTAAACCAACTTTTGTGTATTAAAAGACTGTCTAAACCCGAATCTTGACTGGATCTTACTTTCAAGCAGGTCATTTAAGTTGCTATTAATGTATTTATAAGACATTAATTGTTATTTTTTAGGATTTGAGTCATTCTTGTTGTTAGACAGCTTAATCTGCAAGTCGGTGATTAGAAATCATATCCTTGCAGAAGAGCTGGTCCTGAAATAATTATTTGACGTACCTTCCATCTTTGAAACATGTTTCTCAACTTTCCTTGCACAGCCATTGCAGTGCATGGACACCCTTAGCACTACCATCTGCATCATCATGGGACAAAGCTAGTTAACATGTCACCAAACTATATATCTACTGTTCTTGAAGCCAGTGTGAAGTTTTTTTTCCTTATTTTGATGTATAAAAAAGGAAACGTGAACACAGTAGAGATGAACGAGATAGGAACTTAGTTAATTACCTTGGGCTTCAGTTGAAAGGCCAATGTTTGGTTATCAGCAACAACATCTTTCAACCTCATCAACCTGCCCTTGTCACTAAGTATCAACGGTTTTTTCTCAAAGTCATCGTCTTGACTATCCAATGAATTGATGCAGAAACAAGAGCAACTTGAGCCTGGAGTAGTAAAACAAAGGCAGTCCAACACCTTGCCAAGACTGAGCTTGCCCATGTCTGCCAAAGCTTCTCCTCTACAAAAAATAAAAGTACGTAATCTGACCCACCCTATTCACGTAGTCCACGGCATACCCACATGACCATCCACTGGGACCGTGAAAGCCAATCTGTGGCAAACTAGCTAGCTAATGTGCACTTGACATTAAAATAAAAAGATAAAGAAAAGAAAAAAATGGAAATAAAGAGAGGAGGAGATAGAGGTAAGTTTTTGTTGGAGAGGCCAAAAGCTGAATATAAAAGTGTTGAAGATGACAAGAACCGATTTTTCGTAGAGATCAATGGTAAGCAAAGCAAAATCCAGGAATGGATTCAATATTTAATCCAAGAAAGGCACTCTCGTAGTTATAATTACTCAGCCAGCTAGATTTTACGATCATGTGATGCACCATAAGACAGGACAACCCTAGATTCTAAAAGGGGTTTGAGAGGAGCGAATTTCATGTGAGATTAGCGAAGGAGCACAAGAGAGTAGATAGGTCTTTTGCACAGTTCCAGAGAAGAAAGAAACCCAACATACAAAAAGGAAGTGAAGAGGCCTCGTTCATATGACCAAAAGATGTAGAAAGCAGGAAACAATGGCCACAGGCACCAAGACTGGAAGTAGATATGTATATCAACATCAAACTTTCCTTATCATGCATGGTCATAAGTTAAATACACATTATTTTAAAGATAAAATAAACAAGAGATCAAGACTCGAGAGTTTAATTAGAAACCCAACAATACATGTACCACTCGAATTTTCATGAATAACTCTGATTGCATGAATTACGCAATTAGGCTTTATATACTATATATGAGTAATTGTGCATTTATTTTGGTCAATGTTCCCAAACACTTATTATAAATAATTTATATTGAGATTGATGAAGAAAATCTCTACATGCTTAATGTTTGACCATATAGCTCTTCAATTCGGCCGATAGGCTTTAGCTCGAGGGGCCGAGCAGTCAATATTTCTCTTCCTAATGGTGCGAATAGAGTATTATTTCCAAGACACGAATAAGGGTCGAAGCTGTTGACACCTTGTCTTGGCCTCCCGACAGTCGGCTGTGAATTATTGGTGCCCATGAGCTCAGAATGGTGTTGAATTATTGGACGATTGAAAAATTTTTCTGCTGGCTAGATCATTCGGGTATACGCTCTACAGGTTCGTCCATGTGATGTTGGCTGATTTTAATAAAGGAGGCTAATTTTGAAAGAGATTCGACTGAATTCATGCTGGGCACGTGTTGATCACATGACCTTTGCAATCAAGGAAAAGGATGGCTTAACCAAGAGTTTCATGTGGGAGCTTTCGAGAAAAGCATGAAAATCCCAGCGAAAATTGAGAAGGCGTGTCCCTAGTGTGGCTGGATCAGGGCCCCTCAATGTTGTCCTTGGCGTCTAACTGTAGTGGCCACATCACAGTGTAGTAGTGCAGATAGCATTAGATTCCCTCTTTCTGTATATTTTAGCATGATGATGAGCACTATCGTCTTTAGTCATCTTGTCTTGACAGGGGAACTCACTTAGTTGTTATTCTAGAAGATAAAGACAACAGCCTCTACTTTCAGTCACAATTATCTACTTGCATGATTAACTTTCTTTCCCAACCATTCATAGATAAATATATCATGAATTTATCTCTATGAACTATGCTATCTAATGCAAAAGGTCATTCACTAAAGAAGACTCCTAGAAATGAAACTATACTAATTATAAAGGCTAATACTCAACATTCAAATGTTGATATTTCTAAATCATTATAATGGGATCAAGTACCTCATTAGAATTAATTAATGCATCTTATCATCAATATTCTATATATATTTGACATAAGCAATGAATGATCATTCATTGTATCGAGATTCACCCAAAAGGTTGCGAAAGATGAATTATTCTAAAGAGGTTCAAGATTTTATTAATTACGCACTATCTAATCCAAGAAATATTAGTAGAGGCAATATTAGATGTCCATGTATGAGGTGTAAGAATAAAAAATTTCTCAATCCAAGAATAAAAAATTTCTCAATCCAGATGTTATAACGGTGCAATTTTTACAAAAATGGTTCATGAAAAGATACATGTGTTAGTTTGCACACGGAGAACAATATGTTTCTCACGAGATCATGATAGAAAGGAATATGGTTGGGTCAACTTCTAGTTCTAGCAACATGCATGAAGTTGTAGATGAGATTTTTATTACTATTCTTTGTAGACGGAGTCACCAACAGACAGAAAAGTAGTTGGTGATAGTTGGCGGGTCTTGAAAATTTTAGATTAAATTGAAAATTTCAATTAGATTTGACAGACAGAAACACCGACGAAAAAGTTACAATATTAATTTTTAATTTATCATCAGTAATGACATCGGTGATACTTGATGGATTTCTAAAAAAAATTAGATTAAATTGAAAATTTAAGATAGCATTGACAGACAAAAATGCCAACAGACCAATTAAAATATTCTGACTAGTAAAGACGTTGGTATTACTTGGCATGTTTCTGAAAAAAATAATTAAATAAAAAATTTCAATTAGACTTTGCAAATAAAAACATCGATGAAAAATATAAAAATATCAATATTTAATTGACTGTCGATTAAACCGTCGGTAAAAAAGCTCCAAATTAAAAGACTAGAATCCCTAAAATCAAAACAGACAAGCACATCTCTTCTCTCTTCCTCTACACCTTCTTCTCTCCTCCCCTCCCTTCAAATCTTCATCTTTCTTTCTCTTCTCCTTCTACTTCTCTCCTCAGCCCATTATCTTATCTTCTCTTCTCCTCATATGTCTTCTCCTCTCATCTCCTTCTCCTCTTCTCTATTTATTTAATGATTTGTTTGATTTTTTTCTCTTTTCAAGCTTGAGAAAATTATTCTTTTTCCTTATATTCTTTTATGTTTTTTTTATTATCATTTTTTTTAATTTTTTTTAATTTTTTTTATACTAATAATTGTATAAATGTTATCAGAAGTTTTTTTTTTATTTTTATTTTTTATGTTATAATAATTGCATAAATTTTAATGAAATTTTTTTTATTTTTTTTCTTTTATATATAATTGTATAAATATTGATGTCAATCTTTTAATTTTTATGTTATAAATAATTGCATAAATGTTGATGGAATTTTTTTTGTTTTTCTATTTGTTAATGATTGTATATAGATTGTCAGAATTTTTTAATTGTTTTTTTAATTTTTTGTTATTTAATGATATTATATAGATTGATGGAATATTTTTTTAACTTTTCATTAAATTTAATGATTATATAAATGTTGTTGGATTTTTAATTTTTTTTCAATTTTTATGTTTTTAATGATTGTATATAGATTGTTGGGATTTATTTAATTTTTTCTTATTATTATGGTTAGGTAATTGATTTTTTGGTGTTAACGAACAATTTCTAATTTCATGAAAAATAAAAATTATTTAAAAATAATAAAAAATAAGCATAATAGTAGAAATCTTAAATAAAAAAAATAAAAAATAGCTAAGATAATAGTTAGGATAAATGAATATTTTTAATTTGAAATATTGATACTATAGTTCCTTTAATGTGTTTATATTAACCTCCTATGATCATTTCGCAAATGGCCGTAGCAAAGTTAATTGAAAATCTGGTTAAAGTAAGATGATTGAAATTATTCGATTTACATAGATTGAAATAAAATCAATTGATTTGTTGCAGTTAAATTTAAATTGTTGTGTATATGTAGGTTTTAAAATTTTAGGTATCTCCCGTATAGGGAGGTGTTGCCCAATTATTTTTAAAAAGGAATGATTTACGACACCTTAATCCTTTAATTTGTTTAGATTCCTAGGAAAAAGTCAATAGCATATCGTACAGATAAGATCACTGCTAGTTCTTCTAACAACACTTCTGAAGACCATGAGTCGTTAGGTGTTAACCAAGAACAAGCACCTAAGTTACTGAAAATCACGCTCGATGCAGGCTTGTTGAGTGCGATGCCGCTACATCAAGGGGGAGTCCCTTCACAAAGGGATCCATTTACCTGGAAGTACCAGGCTTAGTGGAAGAACAACCTTTCCATGTAAGTTTGTTTTCCCTTCACATCAATATGTTAATAATTTTTGAAAAATTAATTTAAAGCAACATCATCAATTTCAGGTTTATAAATATTGAGGCTGCTAAAATTTTAACATTGGCGATGAAATCGTTGATAGAAATTTTATTACTTCAATTGAGTTAGGTTTCCAAACATCTTGCATGGAAACCTATGATTGATGCATGATTTGGAAGGTTTAAGTTTAATATTAATTTAAATATTTTTTTATTATGTTAATCCGGTTAGTTTATTAATATTAATGAAATTTTTCATGTAAAGATTTTAACTGTCAGGAAAAATTTGAATGGGATAGATTGACAATGCTATTGCAAGGAGAGTTTGGGAGAATCATGCTTCATCTAGGTAAGATTAAAATTAATATAAAAATGTTTAATTTTTTTTTTCAATTTTATCATTAATTTACTAACAGATAATTCATTTGTACCATATAGGTTGCGTGATTTTTAGTATGATGCACAAAAAAAAGCCAAAAAATATTCGAAAGAAAGATAACTTACAGGCTAGAAGGAGGTGGTGGTTTGAAAGTGATGTGAACCTCTTAAACACGTGGTCAAGCAACCCACACGTAAAGATATAAATTCTTGGAAAAGCTAAGTAAATTAGGTTTAATAGGAGTATGATACAAAGATAACTTGTATCTAGGCACCAACACTATTGGAAATGAAAAACCTCCACCCAACGAATATTCATTCGTGAATAAGAAGTATAAGGATGATGCCACGAAATCAATTGTTATTCAATAAGTCATTTTCAGTTCTTTAGAGAACCAAGAAAGGAAGAATATCTCACTAACTCACACAACAAGATGTAGCAAAGAAGTTTTATTAATATGAATTGCGTGCCCTACACGTTTAATTATGGCTTTATTTATACCGATTGTAAAATCCAAAAAAAAGGAGAAAAATAATAAATAAAAGTAATAATTAAGAAATTTAATAAGAAAATATGAGGGACATAAGGAATATGACACAATTTGTTAAGAAAATAAAAGATTAGGGGCCAATGTATAATTAGGAAGAATGGGGGCTATAAATACTCCATTCATTCCTCTTTCATAGCCGACTGGAAGCTTGAAGAAAAGGTGGGGGGGAGTGCAGATTTTCTTCTTCAAAAGAGAGGGAAAAACACCAAAACACCTAGAACTATACAAACCTAGGACCCCTAAGTAAAGAGGACAACCAATAACAAGGGTTCTAATAAGGGAAACAAGTGCAGAAATTGAAGAAAAAGAGGGAGAAGGGTCGGCTGCAAGTTTGAAAGGAGGGGCTAAAATCTTCAACTAACTTGAGTAGAAATTCTGAAATTTCAGGAGGTATGAACACTAGACTTAATTGTGTAAAACAAATTAACAATTAAGTGGGAGTTATGCATCAATTTCAGATTCTATAAATTAGAGTTCTTGAAGGAAATTTGGGGGAAATGCAAAAATTGTTAGAATGAGGTCAGTTAAGCTAACATAGGATGTTCTAAACATGAAAAACACATAAAATTATTAAAGAACAATCATTGACTCAAAAACTTAATGTGGTCGGCCATGTGACGATGGAATTGGGGGGGGGGGAGAAATTATGAAATTTAGGGTTGATGGACACTTATGATATGTGTAGAATATGGACAATGAGTGAATGTGGTAAGAAAAATCAGCTAGAAAAAAATAAAGGGGATCCTTAATCCCCTTTGGATTAAGCTCGGCCAAGAGCCAAATAAAGGGAAAGAAGAAAAATTCTGGTGTGTTATGTATTTTTATGTATGAATCAATTATAGTAGGAAGCTCACTAATAATAAAAGTGTGGGAAAAATTGATAATAGGGAACTTCATGATTGTGATGCGTGTTGTATAATGCAAAAAAAAAGAATTATTGACCATGAGTATAGCTCATAATTTCTACATGGGAAGAATCATAAGATGTAGGAATATGTAGAAAATAAATAGCATAGAAGAAAAGAGAAGTGAGGTTGGCAGAAAACTCACTTAGAAGTCGCTGATGAATTCTGGGTAGATTCATCACGCATGTTCTAGAGGATATTCGGGCTTTAGAATGATAAACTTTGGGAAACACCTCAATGTAGAAATTATAGCCTAAGATGTTAGTTTTTCAATGAATCCAACCTCGCTCGATTTCGAGCTTCAGAGCTCCAGATATAGGCGAATATATGAGGAAAGGTTAAACTCTCACCCTTATTGGCAAATTTGACAAGAATTATTAAAACAAGGGATTTAGCCGTAATAGGGGCAAAAAACCAGTTTCCTTCCCACCAAAATTTTTGTAACATTGAATCTTGACACTGGTAGGGGATAAACCACATTTAAAAATGAAGTTGATGATGTGCGTAATGATTTAAAACAATGAAACGTAAAGAGTAAATATTGTTGTTGATGCTTTGTTATTTACAAAATGAAAATTGGACATGAACTAATGTGGTATACTTGTGAATTTAGGAGGAACTGTGGGGGGGAGTACAACAACAATAAGGGAGTGCAAATCAAGCATTGATGGCAGGTAGGTGTTACATGCCTATACTCTTCTCAATTGATAATAGACCTTGTATTCAAATTTATGTTAGAGTCAATACTTGTGAATATAGCTAAAGAAAGGAAAGATATGGTGAAACGGACATGGAATGGAATCCAATTTTTGGTCATAGACTCATGACTTTGATTTCAAATAAGGACCTATTTAAAAAACCCAAAAGGACCACCTTTAGACTTGATTAGCCGATCTCCAATAGGGGCGACTAATGATGTTAGCAAAAATTGTTAACATCGGCATAATCTTGATGGAATTATTATGAACATTGAACTTGATTAACTATTCGTGTCAAGAATAATTAATGATACCGACGGTCCAGGATTACAAAAGATTTGATTAGTCGGTCCGGGTAAGGGCGACTAATGACACTAGTAGGAGTTATTAGTGTTGGCAGCGACCTCCTCAGAACTTGGGGTAGGGTAATGAGTTAGAAGTATTCGATGAAGAATAATGTGTAATAATTGAGAGAAAACCATAGGTGGGTTCTGGAAGGATAGACTCTATATGTAGTAAAGGAAGCGTCAAATGTGTTCTTCTTTTGCGGATCAACTATGTATGCCCTATTGGTTAGGTACTTACATACATAGATACATGTAGTAGTGACCCTCCATTAATTTGTTGTATTTTATTTATTTTATATAATTATACTCATATTTTGATGTTGCAGGTCTCTCTCATTTATGCCAGGAGTAGTTTCCTAGATGTTTAGTTCTTTTGCACGAGTTAGAAAATTAATGCTTCAAATTCTTTTGTATGAATTAGGAATTTCATGTTCTTAATTCCTTTTGTATGAATTAGGGGTTAGCATTTCTACTTCTTTTGTACGAACTTAGAATGAAACGAATATTAATGTATGTTGCTTTAATTAATTATGTGACTTAAGTGACGTTAGTATTTTCTTGTGTAAATCCTTGAGACTTAAGACCTCTATTATTTTATGCTTTTAATATTAATGTTACTAATCAAGGTTATTGCTATTAGTTTGTGTTTTAAAACTTTATGTTGAGTTGAATATGTGGAATTCTTATATTATGACTATTAATGGTTGTGACTGTGATGTGGCATAAATATGTGATGACTATGGAATGAACCTAAATTGTGTGCAGGATGAATCATCGATAACTTAGAACCTCTCGGTATAGGGGAGACTACCGAAATTTCGGTAGAATGTGAAATAAACCGATATAATAAAACATTACCCATAAAATTTCAGTAATATAATCTCCTTGTGTAATCTTAGGATTTGGACTGTTACACTCACTCTAGACTGAAATAAACCCTAATGGACCTCTTATGTGAACTTATATTTGGTCCACTTACAATTAAACTCAAATATAACCCAAAACATAAAGAAATAAGAATAAAATAAAGTCTAATATTGTTGCCGCATATAACAGAGAAAATAATAGCTAAATAATTTGATTTTCTTAGTTTATAACTTGTTATAGCTGAATAAACCTTCCTTGCATGCATATGAATAGTTGTCGCCACTATTAGTCCCTTGTAGACTAAGAGAAAATTTGATAGGATTTGGATTCCTTTGTTGCCGCCCTTTTAGTTCCTTGATTAGCTTAGATTTCCTTGTATAACTTAGACAAATAATAAAGCCAATTTCCTCTTTTGTTGCTAATTTAATTATTTTTCTTGCTTGTTTAGAAGAATAAATTGTTGACTTTCTATCCTTGTAACATTAGGAAAAAAGAAGCCTAACAAGGCTGTTATGAGGCCAAACACATCAACCTTCTGATCCACCTAAATTTGTCTCTTCTTGGACTTGGATTAGATGAATTAGAGGTTGTATTTCATGCTATCTAGGCTTTCCAAACTTGTCTAGGTCCATCTTACTTCATATGTTCTGAACAAGCCCATTCAATGCATCTGTAAACTTCTTTGCCCTAGTTCTTGTAATTGGCTTACTTGGCACCTTTAATGGGCTTTTGCTATGATTAAGTTGGTGTTGGGTTGATCCTCATCATTCCTTTTCTCTTCAAAAGGATTTAACCTCGAATTATCACTTACATCAAACAGAGTAAAATCAGAAACATTAAAGGAAGCACTAACACCATACTCACCTAATAAATCAACTTTATAAGCATTGTCATTGATCCTCTCAAGGATCTTAAATGACCCATCTCCTCGTGGTTGTAGCTTGGATTTCCTATTGGTTGGAAATCTCTCATTGCACATATACACCCAAACCCAATCATCGGGCTAAAAGACAACATGTTTTTTTGCGCCTCTTATTGGCTTTAGTTGCACACATACGATTCCTCTTTTCAATCTATTGCCGCACACTGTCATGGAGTGTCTTCACCACATATGCTTTACGATTACCATCCAAACTAACTCTTTCATCAACAGGCATAAGAATCAAATCCATGAGAGTTAAAAGGGTTAAATCCATACATAATTTTAAATGGTGAAAATCCAGTAGTAGAATGTACACTATGATTATATGCAAACTTTATGAATGATAAACAATTTTCCCAATTCTTTAAGTTGTTTTGAATGACAACATATAGAAGTTGTGTTAAGGTCTTATTAACTACAATTTGTCCATCTGTTTAGAGGTGACAAGTAGTTGAAGACAATAATTTAGTACCCAATTTCTCTTATAACACCTTCTAGAAATAGCTAAGGAACTTAGCATCTCTATTAAAAAACAATGCTCTAAGGGACTTCATGAAGTCGTACTATCTCCCTAAAGAACAAATCAGCAATGTTAGTTACATCATCGGTTTTATGACATGGAATAAAATGTGCCATCTTTGAAAACCTATTAACAACTACAAAGATTGAATCCCTATCCCATTTTGACCTAGGCAAACCTAAGATGAAGTCCATTGAAATGTCTACCTATGGTTCCTTAGGTACAGGCAAAAGAGTATACAAGCTATGTGGTTGAATCCTAAACTTTGCTTTTCTATAAGTTATGCATTTATCACATAGGAGTTGCACATCTTTTTTCATTTTAGGTTAATAAAAATGCTCATACAATATATCCAAAGTCTTAATAACACCAAAATGCCCCATCAACCTGCCCTCATATGTTTCACATACAAGCAATTCACGCATAGAATTTAATGGAACAAACAAACGATTCTCTTTAAATAAATACTCATCAAGTCTATAGAACTTCCCGAAAGCCGAAGTTTCACAAGCATTGTAAACATTAGCAAAATCATTATCATCCTTGTATAATTCTTTTATGTGTTCAAATCTTAGAAATCTAGCATCTAAAGTAGATAAAATAACATACATGTGTGAAAGTGCATCATCCACAATGTTTTCTTTTCCTTGCTTAGACTTGATCACATACAGAATGTTTCAATAAATTTAACTCATTTGGCATGCATCCTATTCAACTTACCTTGCCCTTTCAAGTACTTCAATGATTCAGGATATGAATGTATCATGAACTTCTTGGGCTATAGGTAATGCTGTCTCTAAAGTTCTTACCAAGGCATAGAGCTCTTTGTCATATGTAGGGTAATTCAAGGCTGCCTTATTAAGTTTCTCACTAAAATATACAATAGGCCTTTTATCCTGTATTAACACAACTTCTATACTTATACCTGAAGCATCACATTCAACTTCAAAATTGTAAAGTCTGGTAAAGCTAAAACAGGCGCTAAACAAATTTTATATTTTAATAAATTAAAAGCTTTATCCTGTTCATCATTCCATTTAAATTCAAAAAACTTTTTTCACAATGTTAGTTGAAGGTGCTGTAATAGTACTAAAGTCCTTCACAAACCTTCTATAAAAGCTAGCAAGTCCATAAAAACTCCTTACCTCAGTCACAGACTTAGGTATAGGCCAATCTTGGATGACCTTAACCTTATCTTCATCCATCTCAATACCCTGTGCAATTAATACATATTTAATAAATACAATTTTCTTCATGCAAAAGGTACATTTATTGAGATTAGCATATAGTTTATCATCAAACAATACACTAAGTACACTATGCAAATGATCAATATGCTCATTTAAGTTCTTGCTATACATTAGGATGTCATCAAAGTACACAACCAGAAACTTACCAATGAATACACGCAAAACATGATTAATCAATCTCATAAACATGCTAGGTGCATTTGTAAGCCCAAACAACATGAGTAACCATTCATTCAAACCATGTTTAGTATTAAATGTTGTTTTTCATTCATCACATTTTTCATCCTAATCTGATGTTACCCATTTTTTAAGTCAATTTTAGAGAAAATACATGCTCTATACAACTCATCCAACGTGTCATCAAACCTAGGGATAAGATGTTTATACTTTATTATTATGTTGTTGATGGTGCGATAGTCAACACACATCCTCCAAGATCCATCCTTTTTAGGCACAAGTAACACTAGCACATCATAAGGGTTCATACTCTCACGAATGTATCCCTTCATCATAAACTCATTTACTTGCCTTTGAAGCTCTATCATCTTCTCAGGATTACTTCTATAGGCTGGACGGTTAGGAAACGAAGTTCAAATAGAAGGTCAATTTGATGTTCAATTCTTCTTAATGGTGGTAATCCACTAAGGGAGTGTTTAGGGAAAATATAATCAAACTCCTACAACAAAGAAATATCACACTAGGAATAATAGAATCAAGATCGTTAATGTTAAAAGAAGCCTTCTAATACACAAGTAAGATTATTAGCTTGTTGGTGAAAAACACAGATATGATTTGAGCTTCTTTTGCATAAAAATTATGTTGTTTCTTTAATTTTTCCAACTATTATCATCACACAAGCTTACTTTCTCCACTCCTCGAGTTTTTTCTCCATTCTCAACCGGTTTAATTACTAATTTAGATTTAGCTGGATCTGATGATCTTTTCTCACCATTGTCCCCACGTGAATTTTCACTCTTCCTATCCTCACATTCCTTTTTTTTTTTTTTAATTTCATTTGATCATCATACACTTGTTTTGGAGAAAAAAGGGTACAAGAGTGATGCCTTAACCATTTTTTACAATAATGAACCTATTTCTAAACCTATCATGTATTGCTTGTCGATTGAACTATCATGGACGCCCCAAAAGTAAGTGATTAGCATGCAATAAGACCACATCATACATAACTTCATTCAAATACTTTCTAATAGCAAACATAACTGACACTTTCTTAGTAACCTTCACTTCACCACATTCATTCAATCATTGTAATTTATAAGGCCTAGGATGCTTAATAGAACTTAGATTCAATTTCTTCACAAGAGTATCACTAGCTATATTAGTACAACTACCTCCATTGATTATCATGCTACATACATTGTTTTGGATCTGATATTGAGTATGAAATATGTTTTCCCATTGTTGATCTACATTATCTTGTTTGATTTGCATGTTTAGCACATGCCTTATAATCAACGCCTCCCCTTCAACAAGATATGCAGTCTCTTCATCACTACAATCCTTTAATGGTGGCATCTTTTCACTTTTAGATCTGTCACTTTCAGATTAAACCTCCCCATTGTCTCTTGTTAGCATAACTCTTTGGTTTGGACATTGAGATGCAATATGCCATTTCCCTAAACACTTAAAACATTTAATATCTCTGTCACAAGTAAATTGAGATTCAGATTTACCTTTTCCATTCGTATGAGTGTCTTTTCTAGCCTTAGGTAGTTTGACATTTGCATGCATATAAGGCTTTGGTTGGACAACCCCCTCTCTCTTCAGATTCGACTTTTATATTGAGAAAGATAAAACTGAATTAGTTTGAAAATATGTGCTACCCCTTCTTTTTATTTGCCTCTCTACCTTCATTACCATGTGGGTCATGTCCTCTAAGTCCACATAATGTTGTAATTCTACAACATTTGCAATGTCCCTATTCAGCCCATTAAGAAAACTAGCCATAGTAGCTTTCATATCCTCAATCATATTAGCTCGAATTATTATGATCTCTATTTTCTTGAAATACACATCCATGGACTTAGAACCTTGATTCAAACCCTGCAATTTCATATACAAATCTTTATAATAGTGGTTAGGCACAAATGATCTTCTCATCAACACTTTCATCTCCTCACACGAGGCTACTGACCTTTCTTCACTCCTTCTCCTATTAATCACATTCTGATCCCATCAAATTTGTGTGTAATCCATGAATTCAATGACTATCACTTTCACCTTCTTCGCCTTCAAATAGTTATGGCAATAAAAAATCCAGTCCACCTTTTTCTCCTACTCTAAATACACCTCAGGATCATTTTTACCTTGAAAAGTAGGTATTCTCAGTTTGATAACATCCAAATCACCATTTACATCATTATATCCCCCAAAGTTATAGAAATTTCCCTTTTGGCTGAATTGGCCCCTAGTTCTATTTCCAAAATCCCTTTGGTTTCTAGACTATCAAAAACCTTCCTTATGGCCTATGGTCTCATCCTTAAAACCACCATCACCAATATCATCAACGTCCTTCTCAAAATCCTCATAATTAGCCCACTTTGGCCTTTTGACCCTATAACCATTGTTTGATTTCGGATTAGCCCCAACCTTTCTTATATCTTGGGTACTTGTACCAGCCTTGTTACCACGTTTCTCCACCCTCTCAAGTCTATCACACATATTCCCAATCCCAAAATTCATCCTCTCCATCATCTTCGTTATGACTTGAATCTGAAACTTAAGTTCACCCTTGGGAGGGGTGGTGTGTTGTTTTGATCTGATATGATGGTACCTATAAAAATTTGTTAGTGGTATAGAAATATCCTCATGCCACTCGTGTTTCACTCAAAATTAGGCTTTTCCCCTCTACTCATCTTTTTTCAGCTCTTGTGGAATTGAAACCAATACCAAATAGAACCAACTCAGCAACGCAATCCAATTAAGTGTATATGACTCAAGAATCAATAAAAACACAGAAAACAAGCAAAAAAAAACTGCGATGATAGTGTTGCGAGTAGCAAGCAAATCTATTTGAAATATGAATAAAACTGAAGTCTCGAATAAAAATAGAAACAAAGTATACAATATAATGAAACAACACCTAAATATGTTAGATATGTTGTAAATATACTGCAAGAAATGAAAACAACAGAAACAAAATGAGTTTCAAAAGTTCACGCAAACACAGATCCATTTACAACAAGTTAAGTCTGAATTTGGAACCTAAGGTAAATGATGTCTAATTGAGAAATAATGCGATGTCAACCTAAATAGATAGAATATTAATTTTGAGGAATTTATGATAAGGTTTGATATGTTGACGCAAAAACATTATGAATCAAACTCAAAATTGAAAACCTAAGCAAACGATATCCAATTGACCACAAATTAAATTAATATGTAGTGCGATTAGGATCCCAGTAATCAGAGTATCAAATTTGAGCTAATTCTGAGTTGATTTGATCCAATTTCCCTTTACTTAATTTTTTTACGATAGAAGCAAATAAATGTCTTTTTGAATGGCTTTTTCTTCTACTCTTTTTTTTTTATATGCCATAAATTCAAGGATAAGAAGAAATTAGACACTAAGGAATTTTTTTCTTTTGCGGAGTCAACGAGAAATGAAAATTTCAGAAGGATATAACCTGATTAATAGAGCCAAGCTCTAATACCAAATGATACGAACCTCTTGAATACGGGGTCAAGCAACCCACATGCAAAGACATTAATTCTCAAAAAAGCCAAGTAAATCAAGTTTAATAGGAGTGATATAAAGATAACTTGTATCTAGGCACTAGCATTATTGGAAAAAAAACCCCTCACCCAACGAATATTGATTGGCGAATGAAAAGTATAAGGATGACATCATGAAGTCAATTGTTCTTCGATAAGTTGTTTTCAGTTCTTTAGAGAACAAAGGAAGGGAGAATATCTCACCAACTCACACAACAAGGTACGACAAAGAAGTTTTATTAATTTGAATTGCGTGCCCTACATGTCTGTTATGGCTTTATTTATGCTGACTCTGGACTAAAATAAACCCTAATGGACCCCTTATGTGAACTTATATGAGGCCCACTTACAATTTAACCCAAATATAACCCAAAACATAACGAAATAAAAATAAAATAAAGTTTGATATTGTTGCCACATATAATAGAGAAAATAAAAGCTAAATAATCTAATTTTCCTAGTTTATAAGTTGTTATAGCTAAACAAACTTTCCTTGAAATAGTTGCCACCACTGTAAGTCCCTTATAGACTAGGAGAAAATCTTATCTGATTTGGATTTCTTTGCTGCCCCCCTTTAGTTCCTTGATTAGCTTGTATTTCCTTGTATAACTTGGACAAATAATAAAGACAATTTTTCTTTTTTTTGCTGATTGAATTACTTTCCTTGCTTGTTTAGGAGAATAGATTGCTGACTTTCTATCCTTGTAACATTGGGAAAAACAAGCCTAGCCCTGTTATGGGGCTGGACACATCAACCTTTTGATCCACACAAATTAGGCTCTTCTTGAACTTGAATTAGATGAATTAGAGGTTGTCCTTCATGTTCCCTAGGCATCCCAAATTTCTCTAGGTTCATCTTGCTCTATATATTTTGAACAAGCCCATTCAATGTCTTTTCAAGCTTCTTTGCCCTGGCTCTTTTAATTGGTCCACTTGGTACCTCCAATGGGTCTTCAACATGATTAAGCTTTGTGTTGGGTTGATCCTCATCAGAAAGTATTTTAGACCTTTGTACATCTTAGAGGTTGTGTGGGCGAAATATATTCAACACATGATGTCTAATCATTTCCAAATCAAGTTCTTGTTTTTCATAGAAACACGTGATAATGTTTATAGTATGAAGTAGGCCACTGCATGAATAATGTATTGATGATTTTTTATTTATTTATTTATATCTATATTATCAATCTATCGTTTTCTCTTGTAGCAAATAAATATAAATATGATTAGGTTAAAAGATCATATATGCCTTGTATAGTTTAGTTAAGAACATCATCTCCCTTTTTAACTAATGTGTATAAGACCAATAACAAGTCCATAGTTGATTCTTAGGAAATGTTTGGGGCTATAGAGTTTTAACCCTATCATGAGCATGATTTTATCTTTAAAAATTGTTTATCATTTAGTGTACGCCTACTTGTAAATTAAAAATTGTTATGAGAATTGATCATAATAGGTATCTTCTTTCCTATTCTCACCTTGTCTTTCCTCTTTTCCGTAGCATGCCAAGTTGTTAATTCACCCCATTATTGCTTGCATTTCATTAGCATGAGTTCTAGCATGAATATCCTTGCATATACCTCTCTTGCCTTCCCCATTGTAATAGTGTAGGAAATGTTTTCTAAATGAATCTTAATCCTTACGGTAAGATATAATCATTGCCAAGACATGTTTTTTTTTTTTGTATAAACATGAATGTCTTTACCTTTTTTTATATATTTTTTCAATCAATAATTGTTCTTGGTTTATTTTATACATGGTTAAAATGAGGAAAATAAATGTATAAAAAAGGCATCATAGAAAAAATAAGAAAGTTAATTGTTCACAAGTGGTTTTTTTCGTTGAGTCTTGTGTTTTTAAAGGACAAACATTGATTTGTTTTAGTGGATTATTCAATGGGTTTTCTTTTCTAATGGACTAATATTGATCCTTTTTACGAAAGAGCCAATTCGATGTCTTATTTTCTAAGGGTTTGACATCAAAATTTTCATGAAAGGCTTTCTTGATGAGTCTTTTTTCTTCTATGCGACCAACATGAAGTTTCTTTAAGGTGGCCTAATTAATGAGTCTTCTTTCTAATGGCATGAAAAGAAATAGATTTAGTAGAAATTACATAGTAAATGTAACCTTTCTATTAAAAGGATACAACATAGGTGACATTGATCTTCCTTTAGGCATAATTAATTCATTATCTGAATCTTTAGAACCAATATTTTTTTAAGATTCATAGTTTTCTTTAATTACTAAGTGATGACTCTAATTTGATTGCCATGTATTTTTTTTAGCATTTATCATATTCGCACCATTTAATTTTATATACAACATTTATTTTATTTTTATGATTGCATATGCATACATTTTATTTTTTTAAGTGTTCACTCACTTTACTAAAAGACAATAAAAAGCTTTGGACCCAAGCTCATCCCTTTTAGGAATAGATATTGAAATTCGGGTGGCAAATGTGACTTAGTTCCATCAATGTTCAATTGAACTCATGCTCATATTGGAACTCACCTTATGCAATGGATATCATAAAGTCTCTCTCATGTTTATGTTACATAATATTAAGAGATCAAATTACCCCCACTTATAATTCAAATAATTAGGAATCTAAAAAAATCTTTTTCTTCTATGCGACCAACATGAAGTTTCTTTAAGGTGGCCTAATTAATGAGTCTTCTTTCTAATAGCATGAAAAGAAATAGATTTAGTAGAAATTACATAGTAAATGTAACCTTTCTATTAAAAGAATACAACATGGGTGATATTGATCTTCCTTTAGGCATAATTAATTCATTATCTGAATCTTTAGAACCAATATTTTTTTAAGATTCATAGTTTTCTTTAATTACTAAGTGATGACTCTAATTTGATTGCCATGTATTTTTTTTAGCATTTATCATATTCGCACCATTTAATTTTATATACAACATTTATTTTATTTTTATGATTGCATATGCATACATTTTATTTTTCTAAGTGTTCACTCACTTTACTAAAAGACAATAAAAAGCTTTGGACCCAAGCTCATCCCTTTTAGGAATAGATATTGAAATTCGGGTGGCAAATGTGACTTAGTTCCATTAATGTTCAATTGAACTCATGCTCATATTGGAACTCACCTTATGCAATGGATATCATAAAGTCTCTCTCATGTTTATGTTACATAATATTAAGAGATCAAATTACCCCCACTTATAATTCAAATAATTTAGGAATCTAAAAAAATCTTTTTCTTCTATGCGACCAACATGAAGTTTCTTTAAGGTGGCCTAATTAATGAGTCTTCTTTCTAATGGCATGAAAAGAAATAGATTTAGTAGAAATTACATAGTAAATGTAACCTTTCTATTAAAAGGATACAACATGGGTGATATTGATCTTCCTTTAGGCATAATTAATTCATTATCTGAATCTTTAGAACCAATATTTTTTTAAGATTCATAGTTTTCTTTAATTACTAAGTGATGACTCTAATTTGATTGCCATGTATTTTTTTTAGCATTTATCATATTCGCACCATTTAATTTTATATACAACATTTATTTTATTTTTATGATTGCATATGCATACATTTTATTTTTCTAAGTGTTCACTCACTTTACTAAAAGACAATAAAAAGCTTTGAACCCAAGCTCATCCCTTTTAGGAATAGATATTGAGATTCGGGTGGCAAATGTGACTTAGTTCCATCAATGTTCACTTGAACTCATGCTCATATTGGAACTCACCTTATGCAATGGATATCATAAAGTCTCTCTCATGTTTATGTTACATAATATTAAGAGATCAAATTACCCCCACTTATAATTCAAATAATTTAGGAATCTAAAAAAATCTTTAGAAACAAATGACCCAAACCTAAAACCTTATGGGCCAAATCCAACAGTTAGGATTTACCCTTTCATAGTATATAAATAATTAACATGTCATATCATACATAACTTACATAACTTTTATATTGTGATCTCATTAGATCTTTATCAATCCTTAAAGAAAGTGTGAGATATTAGAACACTTTTTCTTTGAGGTTATGATAGGGTTCTGAGACCCAAATCACGAGTATTTCACCTTTGATATAATAGATATAACTCCCACCCTCTAGGAGTATGACTCCATACTAAGCTTTTCAAAATTAAGAATGGTGTATTTTTGCACATCAAGGAAGCAGGCCCTGTTTAATTATGCTTAGATCCCTAAGATAGACCAAAAGATGATGAAAAACAAATGACCATGCAAGGTGTTAGTCAGGGATGGTTCTGGAATGCTTTAGAGGCTATATTCAAGAAGTGGCTCCACAAGGAAGAAAATAAGTCCCGTTTAAGGATTTTAAGAATGGGTATCTATAGCCTTGTTTTGTTCTTGTTAATAGAGGAAATGGTTAATTTCAAGGCTATAAACGTATTAAAAAATGTTTGAGGGAAATGGGAATGAATACCTAGGAGTCAATGTTTCTAAACTTGTGCAAGTCATTGTTTCACTAAAGAACACATTATTCTGATTTCTAATCATACTCATCTTATTATGGAGATTACCCTAGGTTCCACTGATGAGGGCTTAATGCTATATAAGCTACTACCTTAATATAGTTTTGCGATAGTTAGGGTTTGAACGGTTCATACCCTAGACCACTAGGCTAACAAAATTTTATAAAGACTTCAAGACCTCAGAAAATCTAGTGAAATCAATAAAAGGGGCTTGAAAGCATCCTGGCATAGTTATAACTACCAAGAGATTTTATGGGAAAGTTACTCCAGGATATCTAGCATTGTATAAAACAAGGGGAAAATGCTATCAAGTCCCACCATTTAAAGGTCCTTAAAAGCTAATGGTTCAGACTATGAAGGATGTATAATAAGAAATTAAGGCTTAGCATGAATCATATAAGGAGGGACTAAATTCAGAATTAGAGGAATAAATAACAAATAAGAGAAAGTTAGAATCTATCCTAGTTGCTCGAGAATAGGCTTCGGTTATGGATGAGAGATAGATGGCATCTTCACCCAGTTACAATACCAACAACATGTCTTTCAGAAATTGTAGGTAAAGTTTGAATCATTATCAAATGCTAATGAGAAACAAGACTACCTAATGATAAAAATAGCTTAAACATCATTGAAAGCTAAAAGAAGATTGCAGACAACAAACAGTTAGAGGTCATAATCAAGAAAGCTCAAGCCAAGATATAAGAATTAAAGAATACGAAAAAACACTCTAAGAGCAGTATCAATAGTAAGGAGTAGGGCTGAGCATTTTCGGTCCGGTCCAGTTTTGGACCAAAATAAACAACCAAACTGATTTTATTTTATTTTTAGTTTTGGAGCCGAACCGAACCGAACCGAAAACCGGTTCAAACCGATTAATTTCGGTTCGGTTCGGTTCGATTTTTCCCCTTCCAAACCGGTTCAAACCGAAATTTTTATACTTGCTTCCATTTTCTTGTTCTCCTTATCCAGAAGTTAAACCCAGCAAAAAAATACACAAAAGAAAAGGATTTGACTGCAAAAAAACAAAGAGAAAATCAAAAGTTATTGAAATGTAAAATCATCAAAAAGCATGGAGGAGAGGAATACAGATTTGAGAGATGAGAGACAAGAAAAGCATCGATAGCATTGATACAGAAACTATTGAGAGTGCAGAGTTTTTAGATCTTGGTTTCTCTGAAATCCCAAGAAAACCCTTTCATGGTAAGCGAACGGGTGCGGGGATGTTTGGTGGTAGTTGTGTTGGTATTAATTCAAGTAAACTAGTAGTAGGCTCTCTTTATTGTATGATATTCATCAATGAAATCTAGGTCCAATCATTCAAATTCTCTCATGGAATCTAATAGTCAGGATTCATCACTAATTGATTTAAAGCTAGGGAGAGACCAGAGATGCCAAAAAAGAAAGGAAAGCAAAGCGGAGAGCACAAAAGCCAGCACACACTCAGACAGGAGAGCCCAACGAGAGGGAACATGTAAGAATGGCAAAGATGCACAGGATAATAGGTTTTTGAAAGAGAGATTTTTTCTATCTAAGGAGAAGAAGACAGATTTGAGAGTGAGAGACAGAGAGCAGGGAGAGGGGCGGCTAGGAATGTTGAAATTTAGGGTTTGAAGAAAATATGTTATTTATACTTGTTTTAGAGGGAGGGGGCGGCTATGTGAATTGTAATCTGCTAAGGTCAATGGGTAGAAAGCGTTTTTTTATTTCTAAACTGAACCGGTTTGGTTTGGTTTGGGTTGTCCGGTTTAAGCATTACAAAACCGGAAACCGAACCGAACCAGATATTTTTCTAAATATTCTAATCGGTTTTTGTTTTCGGTTCTGTTTTTTCGGTTATTTTTTTTCCTGTTTTCTCGATTTTTTTGCTCACCCCTAGGAAGGAGATATGGTTATTCAGCTTGATGATCACTTGGGGATGTTGGTTAACCAGATTGATGAGTTTGCTTCTATCAAGTAAGCCTTGATTAAAGAAAAGGACATCGCAAGAACGGAAATGCAACATTGGGTTTCTAAGATAAAACATCACCATGTACAGGTTGAGAATGCTAAAACTTAGGCAATTAAGATGAAAAGAATAATACAACATTTAGTGAAGGACCAAATAGTGTCAAAGAATAAACTCTTAAATTTTTTAGGCAAACTCGAGACTGTAACAATAAATTAGTGGTAGAGTATCTTGTCTTAAAAGTGGAAGGATTGAGTAACTTTGTTTAGGGAACTTTTTCAAACAAATTTGAAAGGCATTTTTTTAATATTTGTAAAGTTCAATGGTTTGTCTGATATTTGATGTTAATTCATGTTTGAGTAAACTCGTATTAGTGGAAATATTTTCCCTTAGATTGGCACTTTCTAAGAGGATAAAATAATTTGATTATGAGAAGTTATTAGTAATTGATGCAAGGTTTAGAGCCATAGAATGGGTTCATCTTTATGATCTAGTAAAGGCAGCAAATACACATTTAGTACCTGATATGGTCATCCCTAAAAAGTTTTAAGTATCTAAGGTTGAAAAGAACAATGGCACACAGTGCCTGATTACTCATCTCCGAGTATGCTTTAGCAAGATGACTGAAGTTTTGCATTATTAAAAATTAATGATTCATTTCTTTCATGAGAGTTTAAATGGTGCCATATTGAGTTGGTATATAAGTCTTGATAACACTAAAATTAAGAAATGAAGAGATTTGTGGGATATTTTTATCAAGTCGTATAAATTAAATATAAACATTGCACCAAACTGTTTGTATTTATAGAACATGGACAAGGATCCCAACGATGATAAAAGAATATGCATATAGATGGCGTGAGGTATCAACCCAGATTAATCCCCCTCACCTTATTCTTAAACACATTCCAGGCACCATATTTTAAGTATATGGTTGATAGTTTGGCCTAACATTTCACAAATGTTGTGGTGGTTAAAAGAATTGAATGGCTAAAAAAGCAGACACGACCTCAGATGTGTCAGAGATTAATCAGAAGATGAGAGGATTCACATGAAAAGAAAGAAAGATAGTAAGGTTCACAACTTGGAGACTAACTGTTCCTAGCCTAAAATGGAACAATAAACTGAAATCAAACTAGTAAGAAAGTACTAGTGACGCTAATTTTCAAACATTTACTCTTACACCAACCAACGCCCCAACAGTTGCCAAACTAACCTTCCCCATATAATTACCTAAACAACAACCTATTAGAACCCGTTAAAACCATCCATTCTTTGGACAGTCGAGTAACTAGACTAAAACTAATAACCAGCCATACAGGAACTTCTAGAGAAACTAGGAGCCTTCACCACCCCTACATTTACCACTACGCAAAATGCTTGAGAGAGGTTGGTCGGTATTGGACAAGTCATTCTTGTGTTCCATAGACCATTCCAACCTCTCTTTCCTAAGTGGTACATACTTGACCAAGAATGTAAATACTATATTGACGTTGCTAGTCATAATATTATCAATTGTTTTGCCTTTAAAGGCAAACTCCTCAAAAAGATTAAAGTTGAGGGTATAACTTTTGACAATACTCCTAATATGAGTACCAACCTTCTAAAAAAACATGCCACAGGGAACGAAGTGGTAAATATGATCACCAATGATTCAGAGAGTGGCAAGAAATGGGCAGTCTTGAAAGTGTCAATGAGCAAGTTGTTTGATATACTAGTAAAAGTGAATAATCTCAAATGGGCCTTCAATGACCCAAGTCGTGATGAACCTCGTGAGTACTGCAAGTTCCATTGCTATTCTGGACATTATATAAACTATAGTGAAGAGTTTAACTATGAAGTTAAGACCATGTTAACTCTTGGAAAGTTTTGGGTCGAAGACATCAAGATATATATATAGTAGGGATGATGTCTTTTCAAAAAAGAAAGGTATAAGTATGCAAATGTGTGTCAACAGTGAATAGGCAGGCTCCTAAAATGATCTTGGCAAAACCAACCTGTCAGAATAATAAAGACTATATGGTGTCTTTCCCTATAATTACAAATACATATACGAGAGTAAAAAGTCTTTCCCAATCATGCAAGCATAAATAGGAGGATTGACTAGGAACGAGAGGTGTTTCACATCTGAAGATAGAAGAATTAGCCAAGAAAGATGATATTACTAAACCCATAAATAAGGAAGAGGCCATAAAATTCCTGAGACTAATGAAACATGGTGAATATAATACAGTTGATTAATTGAAAAATTCCCAACACATGTTTCCTTGCTCTCTCTTATCTTGAGCTTAGAGTCGTAGAGGAAAGCATTGCAGAAAGTCCTGAACAAAGCCTATGTTCCATAAGAAATTATATCATACTCGATAGAGCGTCTAGTCTGAAGGATCCAAGACATGAATTAGTTATATTTCTCATAAGAAGAGTTGGGTTCAGAAGGAACAAGGCACAATAAGCCACTGTATGTTACTGTAAAATGCAAGGATTATATCATCGTAAAAGTTCTAATAGACAATGGTTCAACACTCAATGTGCTACTTAGACACATTCTAGAGCATCTCCCAATCAACGCATCATATATAAGGCCTAGCAACATAATGGTAGAGCATACAACAAAACACCAACGTAGGTATTGGGTGATATAGATATAGAATTGGTTATTGGGCCATCACGCTGGAATTAGTTAATGCAGGAACTGAAAAGAATGAATAGAATCGGAGAGAGTTGAAAGTTGGAACTATAATTTTAGCATAAGAGAAAAGTAATTTAATTGAGCTACTGAAAAAATATATCAATATGTTTTCCTGGTCTTATATCGACATGCTTAACCTATATACAAATCATAGTTTTAAAACTCGGCTGAACGAGTTATTTAGGACCTGGCTGACCTAGGGTTGGAACTGGACCGGGTTTAAGAAAAAATAAGGGAAGTCAAAAATTTGGGTGACCCGGCTAACGTGACAGGTTGACCCGGCAAGACTCTGTTAAAAACTCAGTTGCAACCCATTGACTATTTATTTATTTTTTTAATCAAAACAACATCGTTTTGATTTAAAAAAAAATTAGGGTTTACCCAGGTGACCTGATGATCCGATCAAAACCTGGTGACCCGGGAAAAACCTATGACTCGGGTCTTGGGCCGGGTCGACCACCGGGTCAAGTTTAAAAACTCTGATACATTGTTATAACCTAATTTTTGACAAAAAAAAATGAATGAAGAAAAATTAAGGTTTAGGTCAAGACAACACAAATTGGAAGTCTTGAGAATTTAATCAATGTGGAATTATAAGTTTTGGAGCCAATTGTGGTAGAAAATAGAAGATTTGATAAGATTGGGAGCTTAATTAAACTTTGAATTAGTTTAATTAATGAAATTATGAGCTTAATTGAAAGAATTAACAAGTTTGGGGACTCAATTAAACTTTGATTTGGTTTAATTAATGATATCGGGAGTTTAATTGAAGAATTGATAAGTTTGGGGACTTAATTGAGCTTTGAATTAGTTTAATTAATGAAATCAGGGGCTTAATTGAAGAGATATCAAAGTTTAAGGTCAATTTGGGTCCAAATTGCAAGAAATTAAATTACAGTGACCAAATTGAATAGGCGCTACTACTTTAGGGGGCAGATTAAAGGATGACTGTCCCAACCTAAAACGGCGTCGTTCCAACGAGGAGTTCATAAGAGAATACAACCAAAGATGGCATGAGACAGCCACATAGGTTAGTCCTCTTTTGTTGGAAAAAGAGATGATCAATTTGTTTGCCAACATTTTCGAGGCCCCATACTTTGAATACTTGGTTGGAAGCTCTGCGCAACATTTTTTTGACTTGGTTGCGATAGCTGAGAGAATTGAATAAGCCATTCTGTTAAGAAGGATTGCTAACTCAACTGAGAAGAAAAGTCTTATGGGAAAAAAAGAAAGAAACTGAGGTTCATAATATCGAAGATGGTCACAAAGGCAAGAAAAAGAACTACAAAAACAAGGACATCTAGAGATCAATCGTACTGAAGATAGCTACAGTGTCATTAGGCCAAGATTGGTCTATGTATGACCCCAACTGACTATTGAAAGGGTACCCCTATTGAGGAGTTCGTAGAAGAGGGACAATTGAAAGATTCCAGAATTTCCAATCGATGATTGCTAAGTGTTTAGCTCTTTTATGTGTTACCTTGCTAGTAATCATAGATCAAGATGTTAGCATGAGGTATTTGTTGTTAAGCCCTTTTTTCTAAAATTTCAATGAAATAGTAAGTTTGTCCTTCAATTGCGTCTTTTCCTTTGATTTACAGCCAAATATCCTAGAAAAGGTTCCCTCTAAAAACTCACAAATGCATTTTTGAAACCTCATGTGATCTCATTGACGCGATTCATTCCTTTTACTAAAATCTTTTCCCCTAATGAAATTTTGAAAAATTGAACTTGCATTTTAATTTCAAAAATGATTTGATGTTTATTTAAAATGACATTTTTGACATTCTACTTGTAGAATGGCACATGAATCAAGCAATTCCTTCATTGAGGTGACTAAACTCTAAACCAAAGTGCACGAATAGAAAATGAACCGTCACCCTCACACCATGACTCTTGAGCCATTTATTTTAAATGTATAAATAATGATATGTAGTGAACTCATTGCTCATAGACTCATGAAATGTAGTTCTTTGCAAAAGTTTAAACCATCATACTAAACGAGGTTAAAGTTTATTGATCTTAATTACTTGTGCTTGAAATGAGAAAAAGTTATCTTTGTTATTCCTTTCACATTTTAAAATGAATATACTCTTTGTTTAAGTTTGAATAAATTTTCTTTCATGAAAATGTTGACTAGGATCACACCCCATATCAGGGCAAATGAAAATTTCAATGATAAAAAAAGAGGAAAAACCCGCGAGAAAGCTAAAAAGGCAAAAGAGCCCAAGAAACTCAAATGCTAGGGGGTATGCCCAAATCACAAGAAAACAGATAGCCTAAACAAAATAAGTATGCCCCGGCCAAAACAATAAAAAAAAAAGGCAAATCAAAGAAGAGCAGCAAAAGAAAAGATGAAAAACAAAAAGAGTCGAACTGCTGATAGTGATCCTTAGTCTTTGAAAACCTAAAACACTTTTTAAGCCATATGAATTATTTTCTTTCATAGCCAAAGACCACAACCTACATTACGTGTATGTGAAAGTCCTTTCTAATCAAGCAAGCAAGCAACCTGAAACAATAAACAATATTCTCAAAATGCAAATAGTACTTTTTTATAAGAGTCATGACTTCGAGAACAAGCTACTCATTATTATTCATGTTGATAAAATGAGTGTTCAAAAGGAGACAATTTTTTCTCAAATAAAACCTCGAGCGTTTTCTTGAGCCCTTCACTTTGAAACCCATAAAAACAGAAGGTCACCTCATGACATACCTTCACCTACGGTAATATCACTAACACAAGAGCAAATCATATCTTTTCCAAGAAAAAATTAACCAAGGAGTTGCAAGATTTCAAAAGCAAATTGTTTTAAACTCATATCGAAATAATTTTTGTTTTCAAATAGCAAGATCGAGATTTCAAGATTCATTATAGACAAATATTCCTTTACCAAACTGAAAAGGAAAGAAACGAGAGAATGGTCACTCTAAACCATTATTTGTTTGAGTCGCTGACAGAGCACACTTAAGGGCAATGACCATTACATGGGGACAACATTATGTTTAAGAGAAGAATTGATCCCTTCTAGATAACCATAAAAAAAAAAGAACATTTCCTACAACAAGACAAGGGGGCATAAAAGGCATTTTGATCCTTTAAGCAAGTGACACCAAGTGCTTTTAGCAGTGAGACAGGGAAATAATGAATAATCATCTCAAATTATTCAACTAGATTCATGGTGCCCATTGTAACCTATGTGATTGCTGGAGATTTTCTATCTCGTTGAGCACATAGGTCACGATAGGCACCATGAAGGCTGAGTTGTGTAAACAAATCTGGAAAAAGACTTACAGGGCCAACTCGAGTGAGTTAGAAGTCAAACGACAAAGATATCCCAAATCAAAGATAGCAAGTCCTCACCAATCAAGCAACAAAATTAAGAAGAAATGAGGGCCTATATTTCAAATCAGGTAAAAGATGCATACATATCATCTAAACTTTGAAACTTTAAACAATGTGTTTTGCAAATCTCATAAGAAAGATCCCCGATGGGATCCATCAAAAGGAAGGCCACCTTAAAAAAGGCCAAGATTGAAAATACTTTTGAAAATTTTTTACTTTTGAGAAATTTTTGACTTGGGCAAGTCGTCCACAAGAATTAGGCCACTTGAAAATCTTTGTATTTTTCAATTGGAAAAGTCACCCACCAAATGAGCCTCTTCGAGTTTTGGTCTGGGCAGGCCATCCACGAGAATTAGGCCACCAAAAAAATCTTTGTCTTTTTCTACCTGGACAGGTCACCCATTATAATGAGATCCTTTCTGAAAAATTTCTGTATTTCCCCCCTGAGCAGATCATCCATTACAATAAGATCCCTTATGAAAATCCTCGTATTTTTCCATCTAGGTAGGTCACCCATTATAATGAGACCATCTCTAAAAAATCTTTGTATTTTTCAAGAAAAAAAAGATAAGAAATCTCTCTTTATATTCTTCACTATTGGGCAGGTCGCTTAGAAGTATTAGAAGCTGTTTGGTAGTGCGGTAGAAAAACACTTTTCAAAAATTTTGAATTTTTTTTTTTGCTTTGAATTAGTATGTTTTTTTATGTTTTCAAATCATTTTGATGTGCTGATCTCAAAAATAATTTTTAAAAAATAAAAAAATATTATTGGCATGCTTTTCTAAATGAAAAGCACTTTGAAAAGCAACAGCAACCACACTCCCAAACACCCTTTTAGACCACTCGTGAAAATTATTGGGCAGGTCGACTAAAACAATTAGACCACTTGCGAGATTCCTTGTATTTTACCACTGGGCAATTCACCTGGAACAATTAGGCCATTTTAAAAAAACAAAAAAAAATCAATCAAAAAGAAAAGAAGAGGAAAGGTTTTCAAGTTTATTTGATAAGATTAGGGACTTAGTTAAACTTTGAATTAGTTTAATTAATGAAATTATGAGCTTAATTGAAAGAATTGACAAGTATGGGAACTTAATTAAACTTTGATTTGGTTTAATTAATGATATCAGGAGTTTAATTGAAGAATTGATAAGTTTGGGAATTTAATTGTACTTTAAATTAGTTTAATTAATGAAATCAGGGCCTTAATTGAAGAGATATCAAAGTTTAGGGTCAATTTGGGTCCAAATTGCAAGAAATTAAATTATAGTGACCAAATTGAATAGGTGCTGATACTTCAGGAAGGCAGATCAAAAGATGATAGTCCCAGTCTAAAACGACGTCGTTCCAAACACTGTAAATAAGGGAAGTCTGTTAGGTGATGCCACTAAAAATGGCTTCTGCTAAAGAGATCAATCCCACCAAACCAAGCCAAATTCAAGGCTGCATTGTTTTCCCACAAAACCCATAGAATTTAGTTTGATATCCCTCATCCTCATGACACTCCCCTGACGCAAGGATGAGCACCATCAACAGTCCAACAATGGCAATGAAGAAGAGTGTGATTGTGAATTGTCATGTAGAAAATGCAATTGATTACTATAAGCCATTGAATTTTAACTTTTTAGATGAGGATGTTATAATGTTAAAGAAAAAAATAGACGATGTCAAAAATGAATGGTAGACCATGTATTTTGATAGTGCTAGGAACATTTTAAAAAATGGTACGAGAGCAGAAATAATCTCTCTGAGTGGAAGGAAACCCCATCTCTATCAAGTAGGAGTTTGAATGCACTAATAATATTATGGCGTATGGTGCATGTATTCATGGCTTAAAAGTTACCCTAGAAATACAAGTTAGAAAGCTTAATGTATATGGTGGTTCGATGTTGATAAACTATAAAGAAAAAAGGTGAGTGGTAGACCAAATATCATAAGTTAAGTCCATATAAGCAGTATCTCAACAAGCTCGCAAATGAGTTTGATGAGATTAAATTCACACATCTAGGTAGAGATAAAAATAAATCTGCAGATGTTTTGGTAATGTTAGCTTTCATGGTTAAGAGCGATTATATAATTAAGGCACAACCTATTTATATGAAGATCAGAAATTCCTTAGCTCATTGTTGCTTAGTTGAAGGAAAGGAAGATGGAAAGCCATGGCTCCATGATATCAAATAGTTTATCAAATACCCAGAATACCCATCAAGGGAATCCAAGGTAGATAAAAAAAAGCATAGAGAATGATAGCAATGTAGTACTACCTGGATGGAGAAATCTTGTATAAATAGGTGTTTAATGGTACCTTGCTATAATGTTTGGATGGTGAAAAATTCAAGAGGGCCTTGTATGAATTTTATGAAGGAAAATACATTACTCATATAAATAGGCATATAATGGCCAAACAAATGCATCGATCAAGCCATTATTGGATTATTATGAAAAGAATTTGTATATAGCATGTCAAAAGGTGTCATAAATGCCAATTATATGGTAACAATATCAATGCACCTTTAATGTCTTTATTCAATAAAGTGTTGTCATGACCCTTTTCTATGTGGAGATTGGATTTCAATAGGCCAATCAACCTAAAAGCAAGCGATATAAGCATCGTTCATTCTAATAGTGATTGATTGCTTTAATAAATAGGTAGAAGTTTGTTTTTATGCACATATAACCTAAAAAATAGTCAATTGGTTCATTGAAAAGGATATGAGGTTCACTAGAAACAATAATAACAAACAATGGCCATAATTTCAATGGAAAGATTATTGTTGATCTATGTGAAAAATGAAAGATCATGCATTTGAACTCATTTACATATAGGCAAAAAATGAATGGTGTTGTGGATATAGCAAATAAGAATTTAAAAAATAGTTCAAAAAATGGTTGTCACCTATAAGGATTGGCATGAGATGTTCCTATATGCCTTCCATGCACATTGCACTAAAGCGACGACATCCACAAAGAATTGAAATTCTTTTTCTATATGCCTTCCATGCACATTGCACTAAAGCCACACCATAATCATTGTCTATGGAATGGAAGCAGTGATGCATGTAGAGTTGAAATTCCTTCTTTAAAGGTCTTGATTAGTGAAAATATGATATGAAAAACTAAATATGATTAGTGAAAAGAGGTTGGCTACTATTTGCCATGGTCAACTATATCCAAAAAGAATGGCCATGGAATATGATAAGAAGGTTCACCCGAGGGAATTTAAGAAGGGAGACTTGGTATTGAGAAAAATTATATCAATACTAGGCAAGTGTGCACCTAACTATAAAGGCTTATTTATGGTAAATAAGGTTTTTCATGAATTGCACTCATGCTATCAAGAATGAATAAAGATGACCGTTTTATGCTATAAAATCTAATTCTATAAAGAAGTACTATGTATAAATGATTGTATTCACGAAAATCAATCAAATGAAATTCAAGCTAAATATCACTTTGCATAATCTTTATCCCTTTTCTCGCAACTATCTATTATTTATATCCACCAACAAAAATCACAAATAAATCCTTTGAACCCAACACACGACATGATCTCATTAATAGATAATGGATCTATCAAGATAACTTCAATTGACGTGATTTTATGAAAAACTAATTGCTAAATGATTAATTGGCATTTCTTTAACAAAAATTAAATTTGCATCATGTTGATTTTAGAAAATAAATTGATATTTGTTAGAAATGATATATGACATTTTATTCTACCATCTTAAGAAGTTGGATTCAATATAAGAGATCCATTAGAGGTTTCATTGGGTCCAGTCAAAAGACTTAGAGCAAAGAGGTTCAAAGAGGCAATTAATGAACTTCTTCGACATACATGGGCTAAGGTTTGTAGAGAATATCAAAGAATGAGAAACAAGTTTTGATTAATTTGATTCTTGTTTAAGAAAGGTTTATAGGGGATCATATAGACATGATAAAAAGATTGAAATAAGAAGATTCGTTTTAAGATAACTTCTAGTGCTATATGGCAGATCTTCTAATTCGTCAAGACGATGGAGATCTATTCGTTTGAAATTGGGCTTCGATCCTGCCAACAGATTAAGAAATTTGAATTTGGTCCTATTTTAATTAGCTAGGGTATTATTTATTTATCTTTTAGTTGATTTTAGGGCCTGCGAGATTTAAGGGCTTATTTGGGTTAGGTTTTATTTTATTATTTTAGCTATTTTGGGCTTTTAATGTGTCAAGGCCTATTTATCAAGTTTGAGTCCATTAAATCAATTTAAGATTAGCTTTCTACAATGTAAACCAATTGTTAATATTATTTTTTAGTTTATGAGGTTTTCTCTAAGGTTGCTGTATATTGTGTGTTTTGTTTCTTTTTGTGTAGTTAAGTGATTTCCATACTAAGTTATTGATTGAACTTGCAAATTCTTCAAAGGATTGATCATTGTTGTGATTTATACTTCTTGTTTGTATCTTATTATAGGTGTAAAACAGGGGTGATCAATTGCATATAACTTTGGTTCTCCAAGGCAAGGTTTCTATTGAGTCAAGTTGCAAACTTTTTTTCAAACCTCAAATTACCAATATAAGGGATAATTCTGCATTAGTTTGGTATCAAAGCATGACTAATTTCAGGTTATATCTCTTTAATTTTCATTGTTACAAGTAATTCTACGGTTTTTTTTAAACCTTGCCATATCTAGGGTTCATTTTCTTATTTTTTTTGGTTTCTTTCTCTTTAAGGTTTTAGCTAATATAGAAAAAAAAATATGGTTCTTGTTTAATCTTGGTTGTGTGTTTAATTTTCAAAAAAAAGAAAGAAATCAATTTTGATAGGAAAAAGTCTTAAAGGTATCAAAAAGTTACATACAAAACAACAAATTATGTTTATCTTTGTGACTTGAGAAATTCAACACATGTAAAAAAAAGAACAAAAAAAAAAAGAATCAAAATCATAATCTTAAAAGGATTATTGGAGAAGAAATTCAGAAATTTAGATCTTACATGAACGAAGGTTTAGCCGAAACTTGTCTTGGAAATTCTTGGTGATCTTAATTGATTTCTTAAAGATTTGGGTAGAATAGAATTATCTTACATCAATTTCTTTAGTTTCTTTATTGCTTGCATCATTTTCTTTATTTACTTGAATTTTGTAGTTTTTGTTGTTTTCTAATAATAATTCCTGCTTTTATTTCATGTCTTCATTTTCATCATTATATCCGCACAAATTTACATGGCTACTTGTAAGTTTGTTCTCAAGTTTCATTTTGAAAAGTTTGAAAAATTATTGATTCTTGAGTCTTTAAACATAAAATAAGTCATTGCATAGTTTGGTTAATTATTTGATAAATTGCTAAGTTACTTCTAAAAACCGAAGTACAGGAATAAAGTGGTAAAAGGTGTAGCAAGGCTATTAGAGTGAATAGCCTAATAAATTATGTGAAACATGAGGGGAGTGAATTTTATTGCAAGAGTAAATATGTGAGATTTGTGTATGGAAAATTTTTCTTTGCCACAAACATTTATTTCAAGTATAAACAATGTCTTCAAAAAATATTGAACAAAAAAATGCAAGAATAATAGAGGAAAGGCATGATAGAATGGAAGTTATGATGGAGACATTAATAAGTTTGACGAGATGATTAGTCAACAAGGAGTTCCTAGTCATAAGAAAAAGGAAGTTAAAATGCATACCATTAGGGCTACTATGAATGATCAGAGTATGGGCGATAATTCTGAAGAAGAGGGGGAGGAGGAATATGTAATTGATTATGGTAGAAAATTTTGAATGCAACAAAGTTGTGTATGAGTCATGACCTAGAAAGAGAATGAGAGGTAGGTCACGACCAACAAATATATTTGGCCAGGATAGGACTTTTGAAGAACATGATGGTTTGGACATAATTTGGGTGGTATTAAACTCTAAATTCTAGGGTTTTAGGTAAAGAATGATTCAGAGGCTTACTTGGATTGAAAAAATAAATTGGAGTTTGTGTTTGATTACCAAGGTATTCAGAAGAAAAAAAATGTTAAATTGGTTGTCATTGTATTCACTGATTATACAATTAGCTAGTGGGATCAACTTGTTACAAGTAGAAGGTATAAGGGAGAAATGCCAATAGAAGTTTGGAAGGAGATAAAAGCAATCACGAGAAAAATATTTGTACTTACTCACAATTATAAGGAGATCTATAATAAATTACAAACCTTATCTCAAGATTCTAAAAGTGTGGTTGAGTATTTTAAGGAAATAAAAGTAGTTGTGAATATTTTTTAGGATAGATGTGATAACGCAGTTACTAGAACAACACACCAATTGTAATATAAGAAAAACATGGTAATGTTTTTTTAAAAAAAACGAATTCATGCAAAGGTCTAATAAAAATTTCTACCGAAACTTTGGCAGAGTCTGTCCTATATGAGAAGTTCCAAATTATCGACAAACAACTTGTTACACTTTTATTAACCATTATCCAATAACAACTCAATTATCTTAGATCTCAAATCCAACAACCCACATCAATGCAATCACAATTTCTCAAACATTAATATAATAGAAATGAAGTATTAAATGACACTAAATAAGTAAATAAATATACATGTAAAATATAAATACATGAAAATATAATTTAAGTTCATATATTCAATTTAAAATATATTATTACAATTTAAGTCACGACAATTTATTAAGATACAAAATACATAAGCATTTATTTAAAACTAAATAACAAAAGGATATAAAGATTTAATAATTACTCATTTCATGAGTGTGACGGACCTAAAACAAATATAACATTGGATAATAAATATCATGGAAAGCAATATTAACATTGGTAATTAAGCGATTTATTCAAGACTAACATACATTCATATTTCTTACAATTCCTTACTTGGTGCTTTTAGGATTTTGTTCTCATGAATTCACTAACATTTTTCCATTCCACTCTCAATTTCCAACCAATATCATATTTAAAACCGAAGGACAATTCCTTCAAGAAAGTGTCAATACCAATTTATTGGTATAATTAACTATCCTTCATTAGATAGCTAATCAAATCTTTTTCTTCCTAAAAACTTTTGGATGGCAATGCTAATACTAATAAATTTCATTAGTATCATTAGTCTTCTATATCGGGACTGACTAGTCAAATTTGTCATGAATGTCGATATCAATGCAACCTATTGATATCATTAATTATTTATAAACTGAAATAGTTAATCAAGTCCCAACAGTACTTTGAAATATCTATGGAAATGCCGATGTTAAGAATCCATGACATCATTATTCTCTATACCAGGAATTGCTAATCAACTTTCATGGAAATGCCGATATCAATGTAATTGTTAATATCAATAGAAATGCCGATATCAATGCCGATACCAAGAATTGCTAATACTAATAAATTCCATTAGTATCATTAGTCTTCTATATCGGGACTGACTAGTCAAATTTGTCATGAATGTCGATATCAATGCAACCTATTGATATCATTAATTATTTATAAACTGAAATAGTTAATCAAGTCCCAACAGTACTTTGAAATATCTATGGAAATGCCGATGTTAAGAATCCATGACATCATTATTCTCTATACTAGGAATTGCTAATCAACTTTCATGGAAATGTCGATATCAATGTAACCCATTGATATCATTACCTACTCTTAACCCGAATAGTTAATCAAGTTCAATATCTCCCATGTTCCAAGGTGATCATGTCAATATTAGCAAACCCTACTAACATCATTAGCCTCTCATACTCAGGACCGACTAATTGAATCCAAGGAAATGTCGATATCAATGAAACTCATTAATATCATTAACTATTCCTAACCGGAATAGTTAATCAAGTTTGTTTTCATTTTTCATTTGTTCATTAGATGTTTCCCTTTTTTTGCAACATTTATTTATACAATCCAAAAATTAAACAAATTTTCAAAATTATGTACAATTAAAAAGGATATAGGTTGTAGAACGCCTACCTACTACAGAAGCTCGGCTCGCGCTTCTCTACTACTGTTGCGCAGCTCATGTGGTCCCTCCTTTATTCATAGGTATTCCACATTATTTCCAATTCAAGTTACATTTCTCATAATAACAATAATAATAACAAATATTGACTTCCTTTCAACAATTCTTTCTTTACATTTGTGTTTCCCATTATATCCTTTAAGATCATTGTTCTTTATTTAATCATAACTAATTTTATAAACTTCGGTTTTGAACATGGATTATTTCCTTTAAATTCTAAGACATAACACTACACATTTTTTGAGTTAAAGAAACCCAATTTTGCCCCTAAAGCGTCTAAATTTCCCGTTTTAGTAACTTGTCGAAACTGTCATCTAAGATTGCAGTCTAACCTCTTCTCATAGTTTTTCCTATATCTAGAGTTCTAGAACTCTAAATTTAGTAAGGTTAGACTCGTTGAAAAGCTAACATCTTTGGATATAACTTCCATGAGAAACCTCTCCTAAATTCTATCATTTTTAGGCTCAAATCCCTTTTGGAATTTAGGGAGACGAATCTGTCCAATTTTCATCCATGGTTTAAATGAACCTTAAAACATCTTCATTTTCCACTCTTCCTCCAAAACAACCATTTTTATATTATACATATAGTAACCTTAGTAAATATGACCTCCCAAGAATCGTTTAATCTAACTCGCCCTTTTTGTGTAAAATGGTCAAAACCATTTCAAGAAAATATGCATATTATTGGATTCCACATTTAACCTAATTTCAAAACTCCTCCTAATTCAAGCCATATGCTATAAATTATAGTCAATATATTCATTTCCATTTTACGTAACACAAGCGTTTGATTTAGTTTTATAATGAATTTTGTTAAATTTTATGGTTTCTCATTTAAAACCATTCTTTGTATCCTTGACCTTCACATTGACATTTTATTTATCCACACAATTCATATCGTTCATCTTTTCTTCTTCCATGGCCATTTTAGGTCTATTAGGGAAAACCATGGCTTTTCCCTTGTAAAATTTCCTTACTATCAAATCATCATGCTTTACTTATTAACAAACCTTCTATAACACATAATCTATCCATTATTAACATATGAAATCTCAAAAACTCCTCCTCCCTTTTAACCTTGCCTTGGCCAAAACTTGGCCTAAGGGAACCAAGGGTTCCTTTTTTTTCTCATGCAATAATTATCTTACCTAACCATCACAAGAAATTTACAAAGAAAATCATAAATTCTTATCTTCCAATTCACTCCACCAATGGCCAGCCACCTTTGATTCTTTAACCATTAAATTTTCTTTGGTATTTCTATATAATTTCACATTCAAAGCAATGTACAATACCCTAATTAATTCAATTCCACACAATTCTACATTTCTCCCAAATTCTACTCAAGAACCCTAACTTAAATTCAAGATTAATACACCAATTCCTAATCGAATTCAAATTGGTTTGCATAATCTAGTTTAAGGCTCCTTACCTAGTGATAAATTGGACTTTGATCCTTAACTAATCGAACAATTTTGACTCCTCCATTTTTGCACACCATTTGGCCCTCTCCTTCTCTTCCCCTAACAATTTCTTCATTTGTTCCTTGTTAATTTCTTTGCCTAATGATGATTTCCTTACCAATTGATCTAAATCTTGTATAAACCTAATAAATTTTGGTATTTCTCTCATAATTTTTGGTGGAAAATAAAAAATTTCTCTCCTCCTTTTTGTTTCCACTACTGCTGGCCTTAGGAAAAAGAAAATGGAATATTTGTAATCTAATTTTTTTAATTACACTTTGACCCCACTTACTTAAGTATTTTATTTTTGACCCCATTCCTTTTTTCCTTTTACAATTTGAGTTATACATTTTTTTTTGTCTTTTATAATTCCACCCCTCAATATTTGAGTTTAATTTGTTTTTCTTATATTTAACCTTACCCTTTTTATCTCCGGGTTAATTTAAAGTTTTTTTTTCATCTATATTATTTTCAGTTTATGTAAAAGTTTTTTCTCAGGGTTTACAATAATGACGCCACAATGGCTAGGTTTTTTTAATGGATTAAATAAATATATTGCTAATATGGTGGAATTGCAGCATTATATGGTGATTGAGGATATGGTATACATGGTTGTAAAAATGGAGAAACAGTTAAAGAGAAAAGGTAATGCAAAACCTGGTGGATATTCATGTTCGTCTACGGGTTAGAAGTTGATTTTTAGGACATATAGTAATGCACAAGTGAAACCAATGACTACACCTAAAGTAGTTGAACCTTTATTTGTTAGGAAGCAAGTTGTAACTTTGGAGAAAAAAGGAAAAAATATTGCTCAGTCGAAGCATAAGCAAGAGATTAGGTATTTTTTTATGTCAATAGCTTGGGCATTATACACATAAATGTCTAAATAAGAGAATTATGATTATAAGAGATGATAGTAAGATGGAATTGGCTAGTAAGGATGATTTAAAGGGGATGACAAAGCTTGATGATTGTAGTGATGTAAAGTATATTGAGCAATGAGAATCCTTGGTTATAAGAAGATCTTTGAGTGTTCGGGTTTGTGAAGAGGATGTAGAGCAACAAAGAAAAAATATATTTCATAGTAGGTGCTACATTGATAATAAGGTATATAGTATGATACTTGATAATAGTAGTTGCATTAATGTTGCTAGCTCAACTTTGGTTAGAAAGTTGAACCTGAATACATCTAAATATGATAAGCCATATAAGTTTCAGTGGTTGAATGAATATATTTCATACGTTTTGGTTATATTTATAATAGGAAAGTTTAAGGATGATGTTGTATGTGATATTGTTCTTATTCATGCTTTATACCTATTGTTGAGGAGACCTTAACAGTTTGATAGGAAGGCCAAGTATAATAGGTTCGAAAATAGGTATACTATGGAGAAAATGGAAATATTTACAAACTTGTTCCATTGTCACCAGGGAAAGTGTATGAGGATAAATTGAAGCTTAAGAAAGCCAATGAAGCTAAACAAGAATTTATGAAAAATAACGGTGAGGATGTAAGGCCGAGTGAAAATAAGGTGAGCCATATGTGTGAAACAATTGGAGGGAAAGTTTTAACCATTAGAAATAGGTTTGAAGATTTCATAAAAAAAAAAAAAACATGGGGAATGCTGAGAGTAAAGAGAAGTAAGGGTCAGAAAAGAAAAGTGTGTAGAAAAAAATAGAGAAATACCTTATTTTTTATGCAAAACAAAGTGACCTTTCTCATGCTTATCATTCCAATATGCTTATGATTTTAATCTTGTATAAGGAGGCATATTTTGATTCTTATAATTTGAATTCTTATATTCCTAATGTTGCTAAAGTTCCTTTTTATAAATTTAAGGATATCTTTCTCAAAGAGATCGCTAGTGGTTTGTCATCAATTCAAGGGATTAGGCATCAAATTGATTTTGTTCCAGGAGCATCAATTCCAAACTAGCCAGTCTATTAGAATTAATCCTAATAAGACTAAGGAGCTTGAAAGGCAAGTAGAAGAGATAATGTCAAAAAGGTACATTTGAGAAAGTACAAGTCTTTGTGTAGTTCTAATGTTACTTGTGCCTAAAAATAACAATACTTGGCATATGTGTGTTAATTTTAGAGCTATTAACAATAATATAGTAAAGTATATACAACATATCCCTAGATTATATGATATACTTGATGAGTTGCATGGTTCTTTTGTGTTTTCTAAAATTGATTTGAAAAGTGGTTATCATCAAATTAGAATGAAAGAAAGAGATGAATGGAAGACAACATTCAAAACTAAATATGAATTGTATAAATGGTTAGTAATGCCTTTTAGTTTAACTAATGCCCCTAATACATTCACGAGGTTAAAGAATCATGTATTGAGATCTTTCATTGGAAAATTTGTTGTTATCTATTTTGATGATATCTTGATTTATAAAAAAAAGATTAGATGAGCATATTAATCATTTAAGGCAGGTTCTTGTGAAAGATTATATGTTAATCTAAAGAAGTGTGCTTTTTGAATGGAAAGAATTGCGTTCTTACGTTCTGTTGTTAATGCAAAAAGGATTGAGATGGATGAGGCGAAAATCTAGGTTATTCAAGAATGGCCTACACTTAAGACAATAAGTGAGATAAGAAGTTTTCATGGTTTAGCTAGTTTTTATAGAAGATTTGTCAAAGATTTTAGTACTCTAGCTACAACTTTGACCAAAATTGTAAAGAAAATGGTAGGATTTAAATGGAATGGTGATAAAAAAAAAAGGCTCATAACTTGTTAAAAGAAAGGTTGATTTCGGCCCCATTGCTTTCTTTACCTGACTTTACAAAAACTTTTGAGAGTGAGTGTAATGCCTCGAGTATAGGTATTGAAGCAGATTTAATGTAGGAAAAATAGCTCATAGCCTATTTCAGTGAGAAGCTTAATGGAGTAACTTAATTATCTAACATATGATAAAGAGTATAAGCATGTTGAATAGACGACATGCCAAGTGGATTGAATTCATTGAGACATTTCCACATGTCATAAGTATAAGCAAGGTAAGGAAAACATTGTTATGGATGCATTTTCTTGAAGTTATGTTCTTCTTAATACTTTGAACACTAGACTTTTAGGATTTAAACATGTGAAAGAATTATATGTTAATGATGATGACTTTGGTCAAGTGTATGGACAATGTGAGCATTTGGCCTTTGATAAGTATTTTAGGCATGATAAATTTTTAATTAAAGATAATTGTGTGTTCCTAAATGTTTGTTGCGTGAATTGTTTGTGAAGGAAGCTTTTAAGGGTGGTTTAATGGGACATTTTGGGTGGTTAAGACTTTAGATATGTTACATGAGCATTTTTACTGGCCTAACATGAAAATGGATGTTTAAAGAATATATGATAGATGCATAACAAGTAAACAAGCCAAGTCTAAAGTCATATCTCATGGTTTGTATACACCTTTACTGGTACGTAAGGAACTTTAAGTTGATATATCTATGGGTTTTGATTTAAGGTTACCTAGGTCTAAAAAGGGTTAGAGATTCAATATTTGTTGTTGTAGATAGGTTTTCAAAGATAGTACATTTCATATCATGTCATAAAATCGATGATGCAACAAATATAACATATCTTTTCTTTAGGGAAATAGTTTGGTTACATTGTGTTCCAAAGAGCATTGTGTCTAGTAGAGATGTTAAATTTTAAAACTACTTTTGGAAAGTTTTATGGGGTAAGTCAGGAACTAAATTATTACTTTTTACTACTTGTCATCTACAGACAAATGGTGAAACAAGTGGTAAATAGGAGTATGCATTCCACAACAAAGTTTTCTCCTTCTCAAATTGTGTATTATTTTAATGCTTTAAATCCATTGGATTTATTGACTTTACTTGCTGACGAAAGAGGTAGTCTTGATAGGAATAGAGAAGCACAGGTTGTCAAAGATTTGCATACCAAGGTATGACAGCATATTGAAAAGATGAATGAGCAATGTGCATTTAAAGCCAATAAGGGAAGGAAAATGATGGTATTTGAACCAGGAGATTGAATTTGGGTGCATATGAGGAAAGAAAGGTTTTTGGCTTAAAGGAGATCTAAGTTGATGCCGAGAGAAAATGAATCATTCCAAATCATTGAGAAGATCAATGTAATGCCTACAAAGTGGAATTGTCAGGTGAATATTATGTTAGTGATTTTTAATGTATCTGATATAATATTCATAAAATTTCAAACAATATCAAGTCTCATATTACATCATGGTTTAAAAAAACCAAGGAAATATTTATTATTATTATTATTATTATCTCTACTAAAATTTCAGCAGAGTTCTATTTGAAAATTGAATTTCCCTAGTGTCTACATCATATCTCAATCATTGTTCAATCCATTCAAGATCCATTCAACTGGATCGTTCACATAATAGTCATTAATGATGATGTTTTATCACATTTTCAATCAAAAAATAAATTAACAACTACACTATTTGTCACAATGACCTAAAGTTTATGATTACAACTTAATTTATATATTATAATAACATGAAGTTTATATATGCATTACATAATATTTATGGAGAGATTACCCATAAATATCATATCAAGTGTATTTACAAAATGTTCATACTTTAAAACTATCTAATATTAATTACAATTACATACTTTAATAGTCTATGAATTTATCACTTACAAATATAAATAACCAAAATGCATCATATAAATAGGTCTCTAATATGGAATCTAAACCAACACAAAGGCACCAAAGTAATTAACCATGTCAATCTTGAGATGCACTTGAAATATCCATATGAAATAATCAAGAATGCTTCATAACTAATCTCTACCATTTAAACTAATTAACTTAATTTTGGTACTTCATTGAATAAATGTAATTATCAAACATAATATCCTTTACACATGATTCATACTCCATTTCCATGTTATGAATATACCAACTATCTAGTATTTTCGATTTAAATTCAGCAATCTATATTGGAGAGTCTACAATTTGGCTTTCATTCTCGAAAGCTATTCATTATGATAATTCTTTCAAAGGAATTATACACCACACAGCAATTCCTTTAACGAAATTCCATGTTGTACATCAATTCCTTCAATAAAATTCCACTCCATATGAAAATTCCTTCAACAGAATTCAATGCTACATGGCAATTCCTTCAACAAGATTCCAGGCCACACGGCAATTTCTTTAACAAAATTCCCCATCACATAACAATTCCTTAATCGGAATACCAAATCAATTACGATATTCCCTTTAGAAAGCCTTAGTTCAACATTTAATTAACTCTTTTGTCTTACATATGTTTTGCAGTATTCCCAAGTACTTTTACATTAAAGGAGTTCACGAATGGAACGAAAATGCACAAAATAAAAAGTTAAGGCGTAGGGCACTACCTGCTGCTATCTGGCGTATAGTAGTCCTTACTGCGTGCACAACTCTCGTGGCCTTGCCTGCATCATCATTACCAAACAAATTTTTCATATTTGATTCTTGTCATCTTATTTCAAGCAATTTAATTCTCAATTCTTAAATTAATCCAAGTGTTACCCATTTATCTAACATGTTACTTAACATAAATTAAACATAACAAAATAGTTCATCATTCATTCTATGTTCAATTTTATACAATTTCATACAATTTACAATTTCTTCCTTCTAGGCCCAACCATTTAATTACTTGATATTTCATTGTTTTATTAATTCAACTTGATGAAAATCATTATTCACCTGATCCTACACTCATTTATAACACAATTAATAGTCAAAATCATAAATGCATAATTTCCCCGTTTTGTTCTCTTTATGGTTGACCCTATAGTCCTTCCTTACCTATCAATTTTCTTTATCATTCTTCCTTGATTTCACTCCTATAACTACTTACAAAAGTCTTAGAAACTCAATTTTTAAGAAATTTACTTCCCCCCTAAATGTCATCTTAAGAACCTTAATTCAATTGTGCTAAAATTTGCTCAAAATCAATTAACTCTTGTTCAAATTGATATAGAAAGGTTCCAAACGTCTTACCTGGTTACAAAATGTATTTTGAAAATCAACTAGTTTAAATTTTCCAAGGCTTCTCTTTTTTCCTCTTCTTTCTTCACTTTTTCTCTCTAATTCAATCTTCCCTCCCTTTAATCTTTCTAAATTTCTAGTATGGATGTGTTTCTCTCTCTCAAAACCTTCTCTTTTCACTCCTAAATCTTACTCTCTAGCCCTTCAAAGTGAAAAGAAGGAAGAACAAAAAAAAAGTTCCTTTCTCTCTTACTGCACACCATCAGGTTATAATACAGACAATAGCCAAAATGGTCTGATCATTTTTTTTAAATCGGTCTAGTCATTTCTCAAAATTCCTAAACTATTTCTTTTTTTGTTAAAATATACATATTCAGTCATAAACTTTTTTAAAAAATCTTTTTCCCCCATTTATTTTATTCATTTTCTTATTTCATTTTATTACACCATAATTTATATTATATTATTCTTAATGTATTTCGGGTTTTAAATCTGACTTTTCTTTGTTTAATATAAGTGATGATTCGTGGGCGACTTCTTTCGAAGAGAGAGGGGATTATGTGATTCTAGCTTCAACACCGCGAGATTCATTAGAGGTTCTATTGGATCCAGTCACAAGACTTGGATCATAGAGGTTCAATGAGGCAATTAATAGATTTCTTCAAGATATATGGGTTAAGGTGGACTTCAAGAGGATATCAAAGAATGAAAAACAAGCTTTAATTAATTTGTAAGGAAGCATCCAGACATTACAAAAAGATTGGAATAATAAAATTCAAATTTGCTAATTTTGACCTTTCACTACATACTAGATTTTCATTCAATTCCAATTAGAGTGGAAAGTAGACATCCACATCTATCTAATGATATATGGTGGACCTTCTAATTCATCAAACGATAGAGACCTATTCATTTGAAGTTGGGTTTCCATTCTACCCGCGGATTATGAAATCTGACTTTTGTCTTGTTTTAATTAGTTAGGCTATTATTTATTTATCTTTTAGTTTATTTTAGGGCCTGCATCATTTAAGGATATATTTTGGTTAAGTTTTATTTTATTATTTTATTTATTTTGAGCTTTTAATGTGTTAGGAGCTATTTATCAAGTTTTGGTCCATTAAGTCAAATTAGGGTGAATTTTCTACTATGTAGACCAATTATTAACATTATTTTTCAGTTTATAAAATTTTCTTTGAAGTTGTCACATATTGTGTGATGTGTTTCTCTTTGTATGGTTGAGTGATTCTCATACTAAGTTCTTTATTGAGCTTGCAAACTCTTCAAGCGATTGAACAATTTTGTTGTGATTTATACTTCTTGTTCGTGTCTTGTTATAGTCGTAGAGTGAGGGTGATGAATTGTATATAACTTTGGTTCTTCAAGGCAAGGTTTTTGTTGGGTCAAGTTGCAAACTTTCTTTAAACCTCAAATTAGCAATTTAAGAGACAATTTCACATCATTTCCTCTGCAATGGTCATGTTCACCCAAATAAACCAAAGACAAATAAAATGAGAAGACCATCTAATTTTTCAAATCTCACATATCATGCAATTTGTTTTAACATTATGAATAATTATGCGCAGTAGACTTAGAAGTCATGGACTCATAAAAAGCAGTCCCTACAAGTCCAAATAAATTATGTCGGATGAGGTCAATATTTATCAATCTGAACAATTTGTGTTTGAAAAGAGGAAAGACTTTTCTTGTTTCTCTAAATTCATATTCAAAACAAAATATCTATTTTTATCCCTTTTTTCTAATAAATTTTCTTTATAAAGAAAAACCTTGAATAAGATCACATCTCATATTACAGGTAAATAGAAGCACAAGAAATTAATAAAATGCCAAGTGAAGCTCCAAAAGCAGAAGCAATCCAAAAGGCCAATATTAACAATCCAAAATGCTAAAGGCATAAACAAATAAAAGTTATGAAAAATTAAAAGCATAAACATGCCCCATCGAATTTATAATAAAGGGTGAATTAAAGAAATGCAACAATGAAAGCTTAATAAATAAGTAGTAAACAAAGTGTCGCAAGAATAGTTGAAAGTGATCCTATGTTTTTTTATCCCTTTCAACACTTTTTAAGTCAATGGATTCTTTCCTTTCATAGCCATGAGCCATAGTTTGCATTGCATGCCTTTACAAGTCTTTTTTAAAGGCGAGTAACTGAGATAGATAAGTTGTGACCTCAAACATGAAAAACTATTTTTCAAAAGAGATGACTTTGCAAATATTATATTCATTATTATTAAAGGTGCTAAAAAACTTTAAATAATTGAGGCGAGTATTATTGATAAATGTTGAATATTTTCCTGAGCCAACAATTAATTCAAACCACATCAAGGAAGATGTTAAAAACAGAAGATCACCCTGTTAGCCCTAAAAAAAAGACCTTTCTACTAGTCACCTTCCATTTTGTATAAAGTGACTAAACTAGCACTACTTTGAAAATATTTTGGTGAGGTTGCAAAATGAGTTTTAGATTGTAACTATGCATGATTATACATTTTCAAAAACAAATGCTTTTATGCTCACATCAAAATAGTTTATTTATTCAAAATACAAGCCAGTCAATATTTAGAATGTAACAAAAATCTATTATTAAGTAAGGATTTTATTGTAAAGTCGAGACAATCATAATAGAGGGAGTCTCATAACAACCAAGGAAGAAGAACTAACATTTACTATTGCAGTCATACACTTAGAGGCCACAATCAAACTGGAAGGCAATATCATAGGGTATGGGCAAATTGTCACTCTCTAAATAATAAGGAATGGAATTGAGTTTTTTTCAAAATAAGCACAAGTAGCAATAACTACTATGAAGCGCCTAAGTAATATGACATATAAGTAGTTGGACAGATAATCTCCTTAGGTAAACTTGAGCATGCTAGCAAGTTAAACGACTAGAAGATGTCAAAATAGAAGTGGCATGCCTTAATCATCAATAGAGAAATTAGACCTTGAATTGGAGACCTATATTTATCAGTCTTTAAACCCATGGTATATAGTATTATGCAATTATCTATAAGAAATCCTCAGAAACCAAGAAAAAAAGTCCTTGTTTTTTTAGACTAGCAAAGTTCCTACATTTGAAACCAATAAGGCTATGATCAATCCAAGTCCATAAAAATCATGCACATTTAAGTCTCACAAGACTATGATGATTAGTCCCAATAAAGAACTGGTAAAGTACTAAGAATTTCACTATACACCAGGAACTCATCTCTATGTTAGAAGCTTAACCTTTGTCAGAATTTAACTTGTTCAAGGAATTTCACTCTGCATTAATAATTCAACCATTTGTCAAAAGTGTAACTTTATGTTATTGAAATTCAACCAAGTACTATAATTTTAGCCTACATAGGAATTCAGTCTTGTACAGGGATGATTGGCCTTGCATTATAAAAATTCAACCCTGTACGAAGATTGGCCCTGCATCACAGGAATTAACCCCAAGAAACTTAGCTTGATGTCACTGGAATTCAACCCAACACCAAGAAATTTGACCTTGTGTTAAGAATTCAACTATATTATCATGAGAATTAAATCCAACAATCATGGTGCCTTTAGCTTGATCATGGAGGCTATGTAAGTGATAAATGAACCTTGAGTTGGTCAACCTCTAAAATGATCAGGATTTTTTTTATGATGGCAGATAAGGCCATCTTTTAATTTGACATGTTTTATTTTTAAAACACCATTTTTTATTTACAAGCTTACTACACAAATCCCATGAAAAACATTCTTTATAGACTTTGTACTTCTATTTCTGAAAAACAGGTCTTTTTCAATAAATCTAGTCAATTTTAATTATTTCATTATTTTTATCACTATTGTTCATTTTATTTTGAGTTTCAAGTTAACACACACACACACACACACACACATATATATATAGAGAGGCATCATCTAAGGCAATGAAAAGAAATATCAACAACCCCATAGGAAATTAATAGAATATTACAAATTTGGCAGGTAAAAAAATAATAAATAAATATGGATTACCTTCCATAAAGGAGAAATTATCATATGGTAGCTATTTAAAAGGAATCAAGCGATTATGGAAAAAAATAATTATGAAAAACCTTCCATAAAAGAGATATTCATATGGTAGTTGTTTAAAAAAGAATCAAGTAATTAAGGAAAATAAATAGTTTTGGAAGAAAGAATAAAATTCTTGCATAATTAATGCAGGATTTTCCTTAAAGATAAAGGTAAATCTATGATTCTTTTCTCCAAATATAAGTTAGCAATATAAATAGAGAGAATAGGGGGAGGAGGAGAAGGAGGAACAAAAGGCAAGCAACTACAAAAAAAAAAGTGTTTGAAGAAAAACTAAGAGTTGGGGAGATTAATTGAGAATTGGGTTTAAGCAATAAATCTTAAGGGAATACATAAAATTTCAGTGTAGCACGAGATCCAGTTTCACATCATAATAGTGGTTAAACGAAGGTGATTATTTAGTTCCAATTCAATTCTATTATCGCAAACTTAGGTCACAAAGGAGGTATCTGTTAGTTTTTTAAGGGATCAAGTGAATAGAATGCATGATATTTTTTAATGTATCTTATTTGCAAGTAGACAAATTCACATGAAAAATATTGGCTTTATCTTATGTGAAAAATATTGCTAATCCATCTTTTCCTATTGTAGCAAATAAACGTAAGTGTTGCTACCCAATTTTTTATCCATGTTTTTGATAAATTTTCAGAAAAAAACCAAAAATAGAAAAAACCAACGAAAACCCAAAAAAAATATGTTTTTAATATATTTGCATTGTTTTCAGCATTTTCAGCGACATCTCAAAAGAATTTAAATTTCAAGGGTCCTTTGAACGCGTTCAACTTTTAACGCGTTATTTTCAAAATTATTGATTTTCCTCATCGAGGCGACGTTGATATGGCTTGTTTTTGGAAAAAAATCAAATACAGATGTTTTACTAAGCATTTGGAAAAAAAAAAAAAAAAGAAAAAAAATGATTTTTTTCTTCTATAAATAGATTAAAAAAAAAACCTTAAACCCGTCTCTCTTAAAGCAGCCGCTCACCCTCCTTCCCCACATACCAAAGCTGCCGCCTCCCTTCCTTGGGGCCAAGACCTTCCCTCTGGACACAAGCATCCCTTTCCCCTGTCACTGACTTCTTCTATCCTTCCTCCCTTGCTGCTGCTTTCCCTAGCAAACCCTGAGACCCAGCGCTTTCCCTCCCACAACCGTCACTGCCCCTTCCCTTTTCTCGGCCACGACCTCCTGATATTGCACAGCCGACCCAACAGCCTCATTGTCGCCCTTCACAGACCAGCTCCCTTCCTCGACCAACCGTTCCCCAGCTCTTTCCCAGATCTGACTGGCCCCTCTCTCAACCACCAATAACGCTACCTAGCAACCCGCTGGCCCTCGTCCTCGCCAAGACCCGAACTGGCCACCAACAGCTGCACAGACGCGACAGAAACCCATTTGCCAGCAGTCCCTTGGTCATACCACTGACCGCCTGAAACAGAAGAAGAGGAAACAAAAAGGATCTGTAGAGAGAGGAGCAAATTTAAAAAAGGAGAAGGGAGAGAAGCAGATCTGAAAATAGTGAAAGAAGATTAAAACAGATTGCTTGTCATGTTTTGCATGTCACCACTGGCGAGGAAGGGAGGAAGTCGTTCCAGAAACCCCCCTGTTTCCTGGTTTTTTCTCCCGACGGCGTGTGAACCAACGCGCCGCTAGTGGGGGTGGCGAGTGTAGCAATGCGTCGCTGCTATTTTCTGCAATTTCAGAGGGCTTCCCTGCAGTTCCTGTATTTTGAAGGGGGTGTATTCTATAATTTTGGAATTGTTAAGGTGTTGTTTGGGTAATTTTAATTATTGTTATTTTTCAACTTGTAAGTGTATGTGTAAAACATAATAAAAAGGGGATGTGTGTGTTTGTACTTTTTTTTAATGTATGTTTTGTAAATGTTAAAAAAATAAAAGAAAAAAGAATTAAATGTTTTAATTTACATACGGTCAAGTATCTTAAGTAAAAATAAAATCATGTTATATTTTCCATGAAAATGCAAGAACATGTTTCTGCATATATTTTGGGATTTAATAACTGATTTATTAAAGCTTTAAGAATTTAGCTAATATTTCAAATTTTTAATTCACATCAAAATCACGAAGCAGTTTACCTCAAGTAGGGTGCGCTAGGGTGCTAATACCTTCCCTAGCCACAACCAGTCCTTTACCCGTGAATCTCTAACAAAGACCAGTACATTTGGGTTTCCTAGTAACCTTCAATCAAATACTAGGTGGCGACTCCCAATCATCAAGCAAACGAAAAAAAATCGCCATTGACGTCGCGCGAGGACGTGCCACAGTAAGGATGATTAGGTTAAAAGATCATGCATGCCTTGTCTAGTTTAGTCAAGAACATCAACTTTTTTTTTAATTTATGTGTATAAGACCAATAACAAACCCATAGCTCCTTTTAGGCTATGATTGGGGCTATAGAGTTTTAACCCTATCATAAGTATGATTCTATCCTTGAAAATTGACTATGGTTGAGTATGTGTCTACTTGTAAATTAAAAAGTTATTCTAAGAACTAAACACAATATGTATCTTCCTTGCCATTATCACCTTGTTGTTAAACCCCTTTTGTAAACCCTCGGTTAAAATAAAATAATAATAAAATAAATATGGAAATGATAATTATTTTAGTAATGGAGTTTAGGATTAAACTCTTAAATGTGGCTTATTTTTAAGAACGTCGATGAGATGGGATAACCGATTAAAGGCACTCGAAACTAAAAGAGAAGGGCATAGTTATAAATTGTAGTATAGGAGGGGTATAAATACACTTTTGGTATAAGAGGGGTATAAATACACTTTTGGCTTCTTAAAAAAGCCAAGAGTGGCCGACTATTAAAGAGAAGAAGGAGAAGGGTTTTGCCAAATTTCTTTATTTTTTCTTTCAAACTCCATAGAGAACACTTGAAGGAGTTGTTTGAGGAAATTAGAAAAAGAGTTGGAAGGAGTTTTAGCTAGGAAATTAAAGGAAAAACAATTGAAAGGGTTGTTTAAGGGGGACAATTTTTGAGAAGAAAAGGAAGGGATAAAGAGGTAAAGGAGAAACTTGTTTTCTTGCCATTTTCTTCGTAAGAAATTGTGGTTAAGAGGTGATGAGCCTTAATCAAAACATAATTTAAAGTATTAGCATGGATTTTATTGGATTATGTATTGTTTTGCATTATGAAAAATTGAATTAGAGGAATTAATTGTTGTAATGACTAGTTTAATGCTTGAAACATGTTTATTAGAGTATATAAACAAGGGTTAAAGTATCAATTTGAGGCAAAATAAAGAAAAATCATGGCTTCCTTACAAGCTATAAGTTCAGCCAAGTAGATGAAATGGGAGGGATATAAATTGTATTATAGATTATTCTAATACCTAACAATGATAAATTAATGCATAAAATTGAAGGAAAATAAAAGGGAACTTATGGTTCCCTTTATTTCATATTTTCAACCAAATTAGGCCATAAAAGGAAATGGAGGAAAATTTATGTAAATAGTGTGAAATCATCATGAAAATGTGTTTTGAACTTAAGTTGTGTAAGTTGATATTGAATTACAAATAAAGGAATGAAATTTGGATATACATATATGTTTACAAAAAAATAATCTAAAGGTGTTACTTGGGGAAATTGTGTAAGGGTTCAACGATTTTGGAAAAATAAAAACAGTTAATGAAGATGAAATTATCCTGTATTGGCAGGGAAGTAAGAGCTAGGACATTTGCAGGTTGGTGTCTAACTCCTATCGTAGTTAATTTATACACTTCCAAATTTGTTATGTAATTCTTTATATCTTGTTAAACGACATTACAAAGTAAATAACTTGGTGGATAAAAAAAGGAAAAAAAAAAAAGAGAACTCTAAATTTGATTAGATGTTCTTGCAATTGGGAGATTAATGATATCAATGAGAACCTTTGATATCAGCATTACCTGAATTTGATTAGTCGTTCCCAGGATTGGAAGACTAATGATATCAATGAGAATCATTGGCATTGGCATTTCCTGAATTTAATTAGTCATTCTCGGAATTGAAAGACTAATGATATCAATGAGAATTATTGATATCAGCATTTCCTGAATTTGATTAGTCGTTCTTGAAATTGGAAGACTAATGATATCAATGAGAATCATTGATATCGGTAATTTCTAAATTTGATCAGTCGTTCTTGGGATTGGAAGACTAATGATATCAATGAGAATCATTGAAATCGGCATTACCCGAATTTGATTAGTCGTTCCCGGGATTAGAAGACTAATGATATCAATGGAAGTCATTGATATCGGCATTACCTGATCTTGATTAGTCGTTCCTGGAATAGGAGACTGGTGATATCAATGATAGGCATTAGTATTAGCATATTCTAATCGAATCATGTTTGAAATAATGAATAAAAATATCAATTTGGAATGTAATCAAATGATTAATGGTATTATCATGATTGATGTAGTTACTGAAAATAGGAATGATCATGAAATAAAATAAAAAGAATTTAGTTGAAATCTTAAATGTATTTAACTATTCATTTGATTATCTCATAAATGATGAATTAAATGTTGCATTTTTTAAGGATCATCATAATCATATTAGGAGTAGATCCAACCTACATCTTTTGATCATATAGACTAAGTGTAAAATTTGAATTTTGAATTGTAATATTATTTTATTATGTAAACATAAATGCTTATCTTTTGTAGTTATAGTTATTTAAACTAAATGTCTAATATTTACGTATGTTGAATTTTATATTAAACTCTTAAGGATTGAATTTATTGCAATATATAACCTTATTAGAGGTTAATTGAATGAATGGAATGGAAACATTGATTTATATGGTTTACGATCTAAGAGAAATGGATCAAGGATTTACTTGTGTATGGATATGGAACAAATTATGTCGATAACTTGGTGCCTCCCATTTTGCTGAAATTTCAGTAGAAATTACGACAAAACATCAAAGTTATATGTGTATATATATAGACACACACACTATGTTTTTGTTTCGGGAAAAGTAATTGGGACTGCTACACCTTCCCTCATTTACATAGCATGCCAAGTTATTAATTCACCTAACCATTATTTGCATTTCATTAGCATAAGTTCTAGCTTGAACATCCCTACCTTAATCTCTCTTGCCTTCCCCATTCTAGTAGTGTAGTATAGGAAATGTTTTCTTATGAATTTTAATCCTTATGGTAGGATATAATCATAGTCAAGAAAGACTTTTTTCTCATAAAATAAACAAATGTCTTTACCTTTTTGAAATAGTTTTTTAATTTACGTTTGCTCTTTGTTAATTCCTTGCATGGTTAAAATGGGAAAAATACATGTATAAAAAAAGCATCTGGGAGAAAATAAGAAAATTAATTATGCACGAGTGGCTTTTTTTATGTCTCCTTTTCCAAGGGATTGACGTTGAATTTTTTACGAAAAGGCCTTCTCGATGACTCCATTTTTAGAGGACCAATGTCAATATTTTTTTTTTTAAAAAAAAGTGGTCTCATCAATGAGTCTCCTTTTCTAAGGGACCGACATCGGACTTTTCTCTCATGAAAGATTGACTCGACGAGTCTCTTTTTCTAAGGGACTAACATTAAATTTTTACCCATAGCTTTTTTGATGAGTCTTCTTTTCTAAAGGACCAACATTGAATTTTTCCTGAAAAGCTTTCCTGATATGTTTTCTTTTTTAAGGGACCGACATTGAATTTTTCACAAAAGACTTTCTTGACATGGCTTCTTTTATAAGGGACCGACATCAAATTTCAAAAGTGACCTAATTGACGAGTCTTTTTTTATTAAGGATTGACGTTGATCTTTTTTATGAAAATGGATCAATTCTATATCTCATTTTCTAAAGGACTGATGTTGAATTTTTATAGATGATAATAAAATTAATAAATTAAATCATAGATTAAGCTAAAAAAATACTTAGATAGTTAATGACATGTAAAGAAATAAATTTAGAAGAAAGCACATAGTAAAGGTAACCTTTCTTTTGAAAGGATGCGGTAAGGATGACATCGATCTTCCATTAAACATAACTAATTACTTATTTGAATATTTGGAATCATTACAATTTTATGATTCCTAGTTTTCTTTAATTACTAAGTGGCAACTTCAATCTTCCATACTTGTTTATTTTATTTTAAAGTTCTTGATCATCATGTCGTTTGCGACAAGGCTCACCACGTATGAGCAACTCATCATTTTCAATTCCTATAAGAAGTCAATATCACATTGGTGCTTGACATCGATCTTCTCTTAAGAATAACTAATCCCTTACTTGAATTTATAAAACCAGTGCATTTTAAGATTCATAATTTTCTTTAATTATTAGGTGGCGAATTCAATTTTCCATATTTTTCCCTTTTATTTTGGAGGCCCTGATCATTATGTCGGTTGCAACAAGACTCACAAAGTATGAGCAACTCATCATTTTTAGCTTTCATAAAAAGTTCATATCTAATTGGTGTTTGACATCAATCTTCCCTTAGACATAACTAGCCCTTTACTTGAATTTCTACAAGTAGTGATTTTTTAGGATTCCTAGTTTCCTTTAATTACTTGATGGAAACTCCATTTTTTCATGTTTTTCCCTTTTATTTTAGAGATCCTAATCATCGTGTCAAGTGCAACAATGCTCCCAAGTGTGAGCAACTTGTAATTTCCAGCTTCCATAAGAAGTGTATGTCTCATTGGTGTTTGATGTGTCCTCCTAGATTTACGATGTTGTTATGTTTTTTGACCTTTGGACTAAGCATCCGATATTATAACTTCGAGCTCGGATTTTATTTGGATATCAATTTATGGTTTTTAAACTTTTTTTAAAATATATTTTCCTTACACTTTCAAGAACAATTTTTTTTTCCTCTAGAAATAACATTTTTAGACAAGCACCTTTTACTTAATAAGATAGTATAAATAATATTCAACAGTTTCTTTTAGATATCCTTCAAATTTTTATTTATATGATCACATCTATATGCATCACATAAGCATCACATCTCTAAGTCTCTAAGTATGATAAGTTCAGTCGCATACATTTTCATATCTCATATTGAATCTTATCAATAATATTTTTTAAAAACATTATTTAAAAGATAAGTAATAATTTGTAAGGCACAACCCTGAAGAAAAACGATGGAAGATCTGCATAGGTTATCATGGACTATACCATATCCAACATGATGTGATTTCTACTTTTAGATACTTCATTATGTTATGGTGTTTTAGGAGGTGTTCGATATGAGTGAGTCATATTCTATTTTAGATGATCTTGAAATTCTTGGCTTAAGTATTCTTCACCTAGATCTGATTGAAAGATCTTGATACTCTTTCTATTTTTATTTTTTAAAATTCATTTATGAATTTTTTTTAATCTTTCAAATAATTCAGATTTATATTTCATCAAATACAAATAACCATATCTAGAAAGGTTATTAGTAAACATAATGAAATATATATATAGGACACAAATCATCAATGTTCCATGTATATTTGTATGCTTTAGACTTAACACAATTCATTTATTCTTTTACTCTTTCTAGTAAAGGATTTTTTTTTATCATCTTCTCCAATAAATAAGCTTCACAAGTATTGTATGATGCATAGTAAGAAGGATCAAAATATCCTTCTCCATGTAACTTAGTGATTTTTATTTGATTTATATAACCTAATCAACAATTCCATAAATATGATGAATATTGATTATCTAACTTATTTATCTTACTATTTATATTGAACATGAGCATTTCTAAATCAAATATATACAAATCATTTATATAAAAAAATTAGATCCATAATAAATATTATTATTATAAAAAGAAAAATATTTTTCATTAATAATAAATTTAAATCCATTCAAAATTAAATAAAAATGGATATAATATTTCTATAAAGTCCTAAAACATAATTAAAATTATGAAGTTCTAGTGTCAACTCACTTGGAAAAGTTAAATAATAAGTTTTTGTAACTTTTTCTCCATTGTCAACTCATAGGTCTATTTTGTCTTTATTCAATCTTCTAATTCACTTTAATTCTTACACATTCTTATAGATATCAAAACCACATTTGGTATACAATACCTAAGAACCACCATGTGAAGTTGAAATATAATTTTCAATCATGAATAAAACATACATGTTCAGAAGAAAAGCTTTTATCATCTTGCTTGCAGCCAAACAAATTTTTAAAGGTCTCATATCTTTCAATTCTACTAATCGCATCAAACAACTCTTTAAGATGTATAATTATAGTATATGAATCCTTATTCTTATATTTCCTTTGAATTTGAAGTAACATGTTGGATATATATATATATATATATATATATATATATATATATATATATATATATATATAGCCTATTCATCGTCATCAATATAACATTGATATTCGATCTTAACTTTTTCATTAATGTTTTCATTAGGGACAAGAGGAATTGAAATTTCAAGAAAGTATAACCTATTTTTTTTATTTGAAAATAATTATCACATTTCAATACCAATCTAAGAAGTTTGGTCCAGGCATTTTGTTAGCATTAGGTACGCTACATAGAGATATATTACTACTTATTATAATCTAACAACTTAATCATATTAAAGATATAAAGTATTAGTTTTATGCATAAATATTTATAATCAAATTTAGATAAGTTTTTTTGAATCATATTTGATCTCCCACTATTTTTCATATATATTAATAACCCTCCCTATTAATTCAGGAAATCTCGCTTAGATCTCCTAGTGGGTAGAATCCTATTTAATTTATATGACATCGAGTGATTCAAAAAATCAAAATAAGTTAAATTAGATAGATAATATGACTTATCAATCACATATCTATATGACTTAAGAATTATACACACAAATAAATGTTAGGAATAAATGTTGATGAAAATCAAAGTCTAAAAATTAAAAAGATGAGGAATAAATACAGATTAAGATATCTGATTTTATGTTGCCATGAACTATTCATATTTTTTATTTTATTATATGTCAATACTTTTTCATAAGAAAATTAATAATTTAAATTCTATCAAAATAAAATAATTTTCTAATATAATTATTCTTTGTCTTATTAATTTATTTTCTTCAACCAAAAATTATATTTTCTTTTTAGCAATGCACTTCATTTAATAAAAATTGAATGCAATTAGAATAAACTATTCGTCTACACTCCGCCCGGAATCAAACTCAAGTTTTTTGTCAACACAAAAAAGAAAAACACAAATATTAGCACAATGTTTTACACCATTAAAAAAATTCTAATCACGTCATGGACTCATTTTTTTTTTTCTGTCAATGTAAATGGATGATGAATGAATTCAATAAAATAAATTGAGAATTATATATAAAAAAAATATAAATTTTTTTTTTAAGGATAACCAAAGATTAAGTCAATAAATTTAGACAAATATAAATATTAATATATCTAATCACGTCATGGAGAAAGCTCTTTTAATTTTTTTTCATTTAATTATACAATAATAGAATGTTTCTGATGAGAAAAGTAATTATTTCAACTCTATTGATAAAAACTTTTCTAGTATAATCCCTTACTTTTCTATCAATATATTCTTTTTCAAATTTTTTTTCATGGGTTCTTAATCTGATAAAAATTGTAAGTAATTAGAGTAAAAAAAAACTCTAAGTAATTTTAAATAAAGATAAAAAAAGGTTTCCATTTAGAAAAAAAAAACCCATTATATAACTAATATGCACCCTTTTTCTGTGCTTTACTTCACCATAATAATTATTTTTTAAACAATAGCTTATTAGAACCATAAATGCAAGTTTCAATAAAAATAGAAAAAAAATTATTTTTTGATATTTTTGATATGAATATATTAGAAAAGAAAACAATAATATACTGCTCATGTGCTATAATGGAAAACTTTTTGGAATCTATTTTTTTAACTAATTATACTATTACAAAAAAAATATTTGAATAAAAAACAATAAATAAAATCATAAAGGAAAAATGTATTTTTAAAACCTTTTTTTAAGATTCATGTAGTATTTTCTGTTTTAAAAACAAATTATAAGAAGCACAGTTCATTGACCAAAAAGTCAACAAAAAATATTTGCAATATGAAACTTTTTGGAATTTATTTTAAAACTAATTTTATATTATAAAAAATATTTATAGAAAAGACAATGAATCAGATAATAGAGGAATTTGTTTTTCAAAACCTTCTTTTATGATGCATGAAATATTCCCTGTTTTTTTTAAATATTACAAAAAACATAGTTCATTTAGCAATAAGTGAAAGAAATTCATCAAAAAAAATTGCAATAACTATCGTGACCTGAACTTTATTTTTATAAAATATTCACGACCCAAACATTAAAAAAATAATTATGTATACTAGATTTACATAAAATAATTAATAAAATGATTGCTAACACCATAAAAAAGGGTAAGAATCTCATTAAAAAAAATGTTAAATTGATTTATATTTAATGAAACAACATCTCAAATATAAAAATATTTATTGAGTTATAATTAATTTTGATTAAGCTTTAAGAAAAGAAATAAAAAATCATGAAATGAATAATAAAAAGAGTGCCTACAAATATCATAAAAAAATTATTATAATCCCACTATAAAAAAAATTAGCTATTTAAAAAAAATCAATCCAAATTAAAAACAAATAAGGGCATTAAAAAAACCGTCTAGAAGGTTGGGCATAGTAAGCCAACTTTTGCTCCCAAAAAACAGGCAAGTGTGCATGGACTAGTAAGGGTAGGCTTCCATGTCTGGTCCATTGTTTTTAAAAGGTAGGCGAACAACTAGTCATATGCTCATCTTAATAATAATAATAATAATGCCTCGTCTATACTGGCAAGTGATGCGTTGCCTTTGGTTTCAATGCTGACCACCTCAAGTGGCCAAAAGGTCGGTTTCTAACTTTTCATACTAAAAAAAATTTCAATATTTATCTACTTTTTATCTGAAAAATATTTAAAAAACCATAACAAACCTTATTTCCGATTTTAAATTAGCTAAAGACTAGTAAAAAAAATATTTTGAAAAAGTATAAGAAAATAAAAGTAGAAAAATAATAATGTTTGTTTTTTAAAATATTTTTCATTAGGAAATACATCAAAATAATTTTTTTATTTTTAAAAACTATTTTTTGACATCAACATATTAAAAAATAAAAATAATTTAAAATAATTTTATTTTAAATAAAAAATATTAATTTTTAATAAAACTCTGATTAAAATACAATTTCAAACATCACTTTGACCATAGTTATCAGAACCAATCCGGGGGTTGACCCGGCCAAGGAGCCTGGTGCCGGGTTACACGGTTGACCCAGGTAAATCTGGAAAAATTTAAAAAAAAATTTGAAGTTTTAATATTTTATATAAAAAAAATTAAGTGTGTTATAAATAATGAAGTTTAAAAAATTATTTCAAAAGGTTTTTTTATCACATATTGAAAAGATATTATGTTAGCATGTTATCTTTTTAAGTTGAAGTATTTAAACCAAAAATATTTTTTATCCCATATTAAAAAAACATAATCTTTTTTCTTGTGAACATAGAATATATATACTAAAGGGCTTCACAACCCATATTGAAAAAATAATTTTGTTCTATATACTAAAAGGTTTCAAATCTCATATTTTAAAAATAAAATATTTTTTTAGTATTTATATAGTGCACTTTGAAAAGGGTTAATACTCATATATATATATATATATATATATATATATATATATATATATATATATAGCTAAAAGATAAAACACATTTGAAAAAAAAAGAGTCTCAACCAGGTTTTGCCGGGTTGCCCGGGTCATGAGTCACAGGTCAACCAGGTTTTGCTAAATTTTTACTCATCCTAGTCTTTTGACTTACCCGGACCGGTCCAGCCATCAAATCAATCGGATCCCAAGTCAACCCGTTAGGTCAGTCTGGATTTCGAGTCGATCCACAAGCCAATTCGGGTTTAATAGGTAATGCTCTCATCCATTAGAAAGGTCTTCTACTGCTGTAAGTCTGGGGTTACGAGTGACGTAATTTTGCCAAAAGCAATCAGCAATCGTTAACGACTTACAGCTATTAACCAGTCGCCATGTATGACCCGAGGCTTAGACCGTTTGAACCAACAAGACAGCGATTCATAAACGCCGTCAAGAAGGCAAGAGAGTCTTCGCATCCATCTCTTGTGTCCACTTGTAATTAGCTGCAAGGTAAAACAGCAAGCTACATTATGGTCCTTTTCGACTCACCAATGTTACACTTCTCCTCTCGTAATTTAAAATTTCCCAATATTATCCTATTTGTTTTTTCTCTTTTGATAATTAGGTTATTTTAATACATTTATTTATATATGATAATCAACAAGACATATATAAAGCAAAACCAAGACCAGTGACTCATAAAAAGTTTCAATTTTTTTCTTAGTTTTTTTTTCTCTTAATATCAAATCCTATAAATGTTATGATATATCAAGAATAACTTCAAGAATTAAAAATAAATCCAAATATAAAAGTAGATTATTTGATGTTAGGTTATCATTGGGTTCTTACGAAACAATTAGAGAATCTCGAAATATAAGAGTATAATTGAAATATAGGGGAATCTACAGGGACCAAAATAAAAGTATCCAATTACACTTATTTACACGTTCTTACACAGCCCCCCTTTTTTCTCTCTCTTACTAGTCTGCAGCATTTCTAATTTTATTTGGGAAAAAAGCAGACTTTCTTAGCTGTCCAAAGCACGAACCTATAGTTATTTCCTTGAAAAGGATCTGCTGCTTTTCTCTCTCTGTTATTCATCCAATTAAGGTCAGTGGAAGCTTGCTTTGGATCTCTAATTATAATCAACTTTCTGCAACTACACCTACATCTACCCAATTCCAGGTCCGTTACTCTTTCTTTATTTTCGAATTGTGAACTGTTGCTGCAGCAATTCTTTTTTGTGTTGCTAGCTTTCTTTCCTTCAGATCCGTCGTTTTTAGATGCCTTACTGTGTCGTTTCATGGACGTTTTCTTTGCTTGCTTAGTAACTGAAATTAAAAAATATTTTGATTTATTATTAGTCTTCTCTGCTTCGCATCAACGTAAAATTGAAAAGAAATTGTTTTGATTGGATTTATTGTTGATACTCGGTACAAGATTTCAGTGTTTAGTTAATGAAGTTTGCGATTAATTGAAGGTTTCTTGAAATCTGGTGTTAGAAATGGCGAATCGACTAAAAGAGGATGAAAAAAATGAGCGCATAATTCGTGGACTTCTCAAACATACAGAGAATCGCAGATGTATCAACTGTAACAGTCTGGTACGCTTTCTTACTGCTACTTCCCTTTCTTTTTTTTTTAAATTATTAGCATTACTTTTGCCTATGGGAATGGAATGGTGCGGCTGCTTTGAGAAATGGAATGGTGCGGCTGAGTTGGTCTTAGCGAGTTTAATTTTTGTATTTTTTTTTAACATTGTTTGTTGAAATAATCTTAAAGTACGGCTTAAGGTTATGCTTTGGTAAAGCTGTGTGTGGGGAAGTTGTAAGGCATAAGAAGAAGAAGAAACAAATGCTTGCAATGTTGGTTCTGAATAAGTAAAATGAGTTAACGGAACTGGTAGCAAGTGGTTGTGATGGTGGGCTTGAGAAATATTGTATGCTCCATATTTACCAAAGAATGCTTATGGGAACCCAACTGTTAGTGAGTTTGACTTCGATAAATTTTAATGCTCCCCTTTATTATATAAAAGGAGAAAAAAAATGAAGAAATTGGTAATTTCTTCATTAATATTGGTTTGATTTGTAGGTATGGAAAGAAAAAATGAAGTGAACTTCCTCCATGATTATTGCTTACCTCTAACAAGCTTTTGAATTTGAGATGATGTTAGTTTGGAAATGATAGATTATAATATGAAATGATTTTTTCCCATGTAATTGACTGTGTAGATATTTGGGCAAAGTGCAAAGGACCTTGCAATTTGGCCATTTTGCGCTTGAGTGATAAGTGATACTGTTTTTGAATTTAACGTTTTTTTTTTTGCAATTGATTTGTATCTTCTCTGTTAGAAGTGCCCTTCATTCCATTCAAAACAAGAGAGGTCTTTAATTTTTCTTTGGCAAGTGAAAAAAAAAATTTACTAATGGTGTCACTAACGTTACTAGAACAAAAGGAAAGATAAAGTATCAGTTTGTGTTGTTTATACTTTTCGTTTACTTTACTATTTTTTTTTTTTCAACTTTTGGAAATGTTGCCAAATCTAGTATTAGGATTTAGGAATATCTACTCTTGCTGGCAGATCTAAAGAGATGTTAATTGAATAAAACACAGCTCACTTAAGTGTTGGAAAAATCTGGCAATTGAATGTAAAATGTCCAAACAGAACGTTTTTGCATGGTTTCCTAGATATTTTAGATACATGCATGTGTGCTTTTCCATTATGATTATAACGAATTCCAGTAGATGATCCAAGTGATGTTAGTTTGGTTTTTACCTGAATTGACTTGTATGGTGGACGTGGGTATTGGTGCTCTGTCCCAAATGATCCATAATTTATGTTGCAATTTGAAAATTACATGAACTCTGGACTAGAGATCCAATCATTACCATAAAAACATTGCTGGTGCTTTAGGAAACTGATTTCTACATCATAACAAAAAATTTCCTATAGCAATGCCCTGACTCAAAGAAAAAAGAAAAAAAACTATGGTGGTACGAAAAGTAAGACAATCTTTAACCTGAAAAATGCCAGAAACAGATTCAACTATACTCATTCTTTTGTCACGCATATGTATGATCCTCGTTCATGCATGAAGGTTGAGATTGGATGGTCTCACTAATTGTGACTTTTCAATGCATTTCTTGTTTTTATTATTGAATGGTCATACAATTTGTGACTTTGCAGTGCATTGCTTGTTTTTATTCTTTATTGTCAAACTTGAGCATTGCTTAATATGGTGTGATTTAACAGTTCTGTTATTGCACCACAATTTTGCTGTTATTATATTTCATGGATTTGCAATCAAGAAAGAAATTGTTTAATTCATCTCATGTTAGATGCTTGCTCATGAGAACAAGATTGTAGCTCTGTAGCAAATATAGGAAAGTGAATTGTTTTATTCTTCCTATCTGTGACATCATTGATATAAAAATGTTCTTATGGTGGTTGGAATAATGGTGTCATAAGATTTGTAGTGCATATCCGTTACAATTCTTCCTTTTGGGGAAAACTGGCATTTTTCCCTTACAAAAGTGCTGATATATATTTTCCCATTGCAGGGACCTCAGTATGTTTGCACAAACTTCTGGACATTTGTTTGCACCACCTGTAGTGGAATACAGTGAGTATGAATATGCTTTGCTATACATTGTTATCCAATTTCTTTGCAGCTGCTTGCTTTCTGTTGGTTGTTCATTTGTATTTCTTAGTATTTTTTGAGATGCATCATGTTGCGGGTAGTTTTGGGGAGAGGGCTCTGTGAGAGTGAGAGAGATCAAGTTGCTTGTACTAACTTGCTATTCCATATGTAGCCGGGAGTTTACACATCGAGTAAAATCAGTATCAATGGCCAAATTCACCTCACAAGAAGTTGCTGCTCTTCAAGAAGGAGGAAATAAGGTAAAATACCCCCCCCCCCCCCCCATCTTAGAGTTACACTTTGCTTGTCAATCTTGACTGTTTTCTGTCTCATTTTATTTTCTCAGCGTGCAAGGGATATTTATTTTAAAGAATGGGATTCACAACGCCAGTCTGCCCCTGACAGCAGGTTATACTTGCTTATTTTTGTGTTTCACATCTTAAAAATTATTGCAGTTCTGATTTGCTCTTTTGCTGCCAGTAATGTTGAGAGACTTCGAGACTTTATAAAACATGTTTATGTGGATAGAAGATATACGGGTGAGAGGAACTATGGCAAGCCTCCAAGTATGAAGATGGTAAGATGGTTTATCTTTCTTCCTAGTTTTGATTTTTCTTGATACTATCACTTGCATCGACAAGTATTCCAATATTTATAGAAGGGAGCTTATATATATGTGTGTGTGTGTGTGTGTGTGTCACTATCCATGTGCATGTGCGTGTCCTTTATAGCAATAAATATGTTTTGGCTTTTGTTGGATCTCCTATTAAAACCTCTTCTCCTTGGATGTCATGAAGGATAACAAAGAAGACTTCTCTGAGAATAGGAAAACTGATGCATATCAAGGAGGGTCTAGAAGTCCACCATATGAAGATACACATGAACATCGTTACAATGAAAGGTCTAGTCCTGGCGGAAGAAGTGATGATAAATATTCAAGATATAGTTATGATGAAAGAAGAAGTCCTGGATATGATCAAGAAAGTCGACAGTATAATGATTACAAAAGAAGTCCCGCTCGTCCAGAAATTATCAATGATTGGCGTCGAGACGATAGATTTGGAAATGGCAGGAAAGTGGAAGACCGAAGGATATCTGATGGAGATCCGAAACTGGAAGGCAGGTCACCTGAGCGGCCAAAAGAGGACACTTCCAGCCCCCCTATGGTACGTCCTGTCAGAGAGATTTTGGGAGATAATGTAGTGCCTCTTCGTATAAGTGAACCTCCTAAATCCAATGTTTCAAGGCCTGCTGATGTCTCTGCTCTTACGCAGGTAAAGCTCTGTTCCATAAAGCTGTGTTTACAAATTTCCATTCTTGTTTCTGCTTCTTTTGTCCACTTCTAAACTCGCTCTGCAATCTATCGTTGCTTAGATGTCCATGATCCTAAGAATTATTACATCTATGTTTTTGCCGGACAAATCTTGTGCATTTAGTGCTTTTCCCTCTTCCAGGTCTTATGTTTCATTCCAAGAAGTCTATTTTGCATGTTGAGTTTTGGTCTTGATAAAATTTAAACAAGAGCCTGTGAACCTATTTTCCATAAGTTGGAGTTTGTTTGTCAGCTTCAGTTGCAGGGTTAAATTCCAGAAACCCAATTTAATATAATTGTATGCTGGTTGGGCTACAGTTAGTCATAATGTTGAAAGAAGGAAACCTAGTCTACGAAGATCTTTTTGCTTTTCTTTATTTTTTCCCTGTTTTCAGGTTGGTAGATAATGCCTGTCTGTGTGTGCATGAGAGAGTACTGATTTGTTGTTTCTGATTTGAGAAAACATTCTAATATACCGCGCTAAAACCTTATAAACTTGAAAGTCTTAGAAAAGAGTTGATCACAATTCCTGTAATATCTACAAACAAAGAGTTCCTTCATTGTATTTAATGTTGTTAAAATCCTTACAATGTATCTTTTCTTTAAACTTTGTATGTAAGGAAGGTATCTTTTCCTTCAGTGTATGGAAATGTACATGGGAGCTATGAAGAAAGTTGAAGGCTAGTATTGGTTTTGGAAAATCCATGCATGTAAAAAGTTGATATTTTAGAGCGTTCCATTTTCCTGTTCTGAAAATTTTCTCAGGATTTATTTATAATGTGTGAATGTTCATAGAAATCACAACCTTTAAATGACACCTGGCAGAAAATAGAATTCAATTATTTAGGTGCCATCCAACTGATAATTTATGTTCCAATTTCAATTAATTTGAGTTGCAAGCAATTTGAATGTGATCGTGTGCAATCTACCTTGATAGAAAATTGTTTCAAAGAAAAAGACCAGAAAACAGCCGCTATGAGCTCTGATTTTACTGATTACTGTTTCGCTTTGTGGTTGGATTGACTTATCATTCTCGGTGAAAAAAATGGTCGGTTGCCTTTCTTCCATTATTCGCTCTTCCTTGTCACTTGTTGCTTTTTTAAAGTAGTTTAGTCTTACTTAGAAATCATCTGCATGCTCTCTCTCTCAAATTCAGATGAGAGAGATAGTCTTTAAACAGATATTTCTCATCCTCTGTATTCACCTGCTTAGCTTTGATCTTTGCTTTCATTATCTGTTGCATTCTGGATGTCTTTGGTTATTTTATTTTTTTTAAAAAAAAATCTTCTGGGTGGAAACAACAGAAACTGTTACGGGAAAAAGAATAAGAAACAGTGTTTGAGCATTGTTACTTTTAATTGCAGCGAACTGCATCTTCCAGTAGCTTGGGATCTGCTACTGGGAATCCAACAGAAGTGAAATTGGAGAATACTAGAAGCTTAATTGATTTTGATGCTGATCCTGAACCTCCTGCTGCCGCCTCAATTCCTCAAGCACAACAAGCTACAATTCCTCAATCAATTGCGCATTCTCCAAGTGCTACCAATGACAACAATTGGGCTTCTTTTGATTTTGCCCCTGAGAATAAAGCATCTCAGGTTCCAAAAGCAAATCCACTGGAATCTGTTCTCTCACAACTCTCAGTTCCAGTACCTGGACCTGGTCATATATTGGGATCACACAGTGGTGCTGGTGCTCCCGCAACAGCAGCTGTGGGCAATCCAACAAATGCTTCCCTTTTTGCATCTGCAGGGAACACATCGATGTTGCCCTTCAATTCTGTAGCTCCTGCAGCCACACCAGTTAATAACTTGTCAATATTACATGCTGGTGGTGTTTCAGCAACTGCCCCAGGATTGGCATCTGCTATGCCTGTCAATGGTGGTAATTCATTTGCCAGTGTTACAGAAGCAGGGCAGTGGCCTAGTGTGCAGCATCAGCAACCTTCTTTATTCCCTGTTTCTACTGGTCATTCTAATACTCAACAATTTACCCCACCATTAGCTTCAGGGAATCAGGTGAGCTTGCTAGTGTGTTTTTTGTGAATTTTGTGCTGTATGTTGTCAGATATTATTGTATGTTTATTTAATTGTCCTCACCTGCCGGATTTTTTTGGCAGACCTGGAATGTGTCTCCTGCCTCAAATGTGCAAGTGTCTTTGGCGACACCGTATGCAGGAGCTCCTCAAATTGTCTCAAATCCTGCATCAGGATTCATGTCTGCTGGTCTATCACAACCATCAGCTGTGGAAGTTAAACCAACTGGAAGAAGAGAACTGCCTGCGGTAATTGCATTTTCCTGTTCAATCTTGTTTCATTATTTTATGAGGTTTCATTGGATATGCTAATAGTTTTTATGGTTGCATATTGCTTATTCAATGAATGTTGAATTTGTGCACAGGATCTTTTTGCTGCTACATATTCACCTTATCCTGCAGCAATTCCAGGGTGGCCATCTGGTGCAGCTCGTGGTATGGGTTTCGCTGTGCAATATAATAGTGTTCCAGCGGTATGCTTATTAACCCAAATATGATGAGTCAATCTTTTCCATGTTTTACAGTTTTTTGTGCATAATTCCTGGACAAATTAATCTTAGTTTTATTTTTGTTAACTACAGTCTATGCCAACTTTTCTCCAGCAACCTAAGTCAGCAAACCCTTTTGATCTCAGTGAACCAGTTCAAGCCCAACATGTATGTGATTTTACTTCATTTCATTTTAAAATTCAATATGTGCATATCCTTTGGTCTTATTTGATTGAATTACTCTGCTGTAAAAATGATGCTATAATGTGGAAAACAATGTTTTCACTAAATACGTGTATGAAATTGTGCTTCTTTTGGCCTCAATTTTATCAATAACAGAATAGGGGATGAAATTGTCAGTTGAAAATGATTGGATATCAATCTGTTTTTCCACTTCCATGATATGTGGTCCCTGTGATGTAGTTTCCTTCAATGACGCCTTTGCATGCTGCTCTACCAAATATGCCACCTTCAGGCTTACAACATGCTTCCAGTCTTGGTGCGCCCTCACCAGCATGGATGTCACCCCAGTCATCTCCTTATCCACCAGCATTGCCTTCCCAGGCACCGCCTTATTCTTCATCTATACCTCCAAGTATATAATTCAATTCCTGTTATTTCTCCCCCCCCCTCTGCTTGGTTGTTTATTTTGTGCTGAGTTATTTGAAAATCTCAGGGGCATATGTGGCTCAACAAGCACCGAGTAGTATGCCATTTGCAGGGTAAGTTATTTTTCTTGGTGTATTTTATGTCTGAATATTATCTCCCGAATGTCATCCCTACTTTTTGAATTTTAAACAGTCATTCAGAATTATTATTTTTTTGTAACCTCCTGTGTTTATGGTATGCCTTTTGGTTTTGAATTTTTTTGTTTACCTCAGTTACTAGTTTTATTACACAAAGCGTATGTGATTTTACAATACTATGGGGCTCCCTCTCTCACAGTCATGTAGTGATCACATGAGGGTCTCGCATCAATGTGCGAGGAAGAGAATTTATTTCTAGAGAAATTTAGTTTCACCAAAACCACTTAAGTAAATGTTCATTTACCAACAAGGGTTAGTGATTTTCTCGTTGAATGGTTAGTTGAACTGGATCGATTACAGTTGGTAGAGCTTTAAATTAGTATTCATTCCTAAATATTAAATATTCCACCTCTACGAGGTTTAGTTTCTTGTCTGAAGTTTAGAATTATCCGTGGTAAGTATTGGCAGCTTTGATTACCATTTTAAACCTTCCACTTATCGAGGTTTCTAAATTCTCTTTTCTTCTCTATTTTTTGGGTACAGGCATCAAGTAGGAGGTGGCTTTGGCGGTGATGGTGCTGCTTTTGGTGCCGTGAATATGGATCAACAGGTGGCTGGTAGATTCTCTGCCCCTCCAACCCCACAGCCTTTCTCTTCTGTTGGAGGAAATCCTTTTGGATGAAAGTAAAAGGTTTGTTCCTGCGACCCAAGTTTAGGGAAGCATCTACTTGATGCCCCATGCCATGCCGCTGGGTGGAACTTAGTTCTGGTTTGATATAATGTACTTTCTATTGATCCAGCCAAATTAAAGAGTGCCCATTGTTCATCTGATCAATTGTCAGAGAAGCTTAGTTTAGAGAGAGAGAGAGAGAGAGAGGGAGAGGGAGTAACTATAATTAAAAGTGTTTACACCAGCATGGGGATCTAAGTTTAACTTTCATGCTGCTGTAGTGTTTATAGATATTTTGCATTGTTCATTGGGTTCTCCGAGTGTTGTCTGCCGTTTCTTCAGGTTGTATAATTTTTTCAGTGTATGGTTTTGTAATCTCTTCCTCATTCCGGTGAGCTTTTTGTTGAGTCTGCTGAAGTTTATGAAATGATCGTTACAGTACAGTTTGTGTGCACATATATTTTTTGAATATTGAGATGTTTTTCTGCAAGATACCGTTGGGTTTTAGCCTTCTGCCCACCCATCCTTGTACCCTATTTTAGAGTATGTTTTAATGTTTAATTTTGTGTTTTAAAAGTGTTTTTAAAAATAAATTATTATTTTTAAAAAAATATTTGTATTTTTAAATTGTTTTGATGTATTGATATAAAAATAAATTTAAAAAAATAAAAAATATTAAGGGTAAATTCGCCGGAACTTTGCTGATTTTTTGTCACAAGGCTCTAAGTCTAAGCAGCTGCTTTTGTCTTCTTGATTTGGAAAACAGGTCGAGAAGCATTCTTTTACATGCTTTTCAACCCAAAAAGTAGCTGCGAAGTATGCTTTTCAACTAAAAAAGTAGAAGCAGAAAATTTAGAAGAATATTTGGAATTTACTAGTATTAAAATAATATTTTTAATTTTTTTTATATTAATGCATTAAATAAAAAATTTAATTTAAAATAAAAAAATAAAAAATTTTCAAAAACATAAAATATTGCAACATTTTTTTATTGTAAAAATAAACACACTAGTATATACTATGCATATATTTGACTTGATAAGGGGTATTTTTTTAAAAGATTTTGGTATGATCATATTAAAATTATATATTTTTTTAAAAAAATATTATTTATATTTAATTAAATGCATATTAAAAAATAAAAAATATAAATAAAATATCAAACACAGATAAGTGGTTTCCAGAGTTAAGACAACCTGGTCACGTGTCATGGTTGAGCAAAAACACGTTTTGTTGTAGCTGCTTCCTATCAAAAGCTAGTTTTGCACCAGTTCAACATTCACTGTAATAGTTTAAAACTTCTATTGATCCTTATCCGGCCCCATCTTTGACCTGGTAGTTCCCTGATTTTGTTCAATGTGTCTACGATGTTTCTCAAATAAATCCAATATTAATAAAGTAATCAAATTATTATTGAGATTCGTGTCTCCACTTCAAAACTTACGTTTTATATGTATCCGATGCTAATGTAATTTCACGAATCGTACACGTAATAGAAATAAAAAAAAATTATTTTGTAATTTTTATAATTTTATTTGATAAATCAAGAGTTATTTAAAATTTATTATTTAAAAATCTAATTTTTTCTTATTTTTTGCTCTCTAATGATAATTCACACAAATCACTAGTGAAAAATCTTATAAATTCATATTTAAAAGAGAGGGATTTCCGTATCTGGAGAGCTAACTCTAATTTTGTGTTTACATAACTTTTGTATCTAACAAACAACTCTAAAAAAATAAGAGGTATAACTTACTATTTATAGATAAAATATCAATTTACCCCCTGAATAATATCCATATATTAATTTAGAACAATTTTAGAAATTAACTCAATTAAGTCCTTGCTTAATTTTTGTAGGTCTAGAAATATAATCCCTATATTAATTATATTTTAGTCCTTAATTTCTAAAATATATTTTAATCAAGTAATACTTAATTAAATCATCACAGTTTAATTTTTAAATAATGATTCTTAACGTGTGTGATCCATTAGTTTTCTAATATGTTGACCCAAATATCAATTCTAATTCTAATTAAATAATTCAATTTATTATTAATTTAATAATTAATTAATTTATATTTTAAAAAAAACTTACACTTCTACTCTTTTGGTCTCATGTTTCCTTAACAAATAAAACAATTTATATATATATATTTTTTATCTATAGTATTTCATCTCTTTAAATATCGAACTTTTTTTTTATGAATGAAAAAATCAAGTGTCATCATGAATCAAGACTCATCTACATTTTGATGGGTAAGCTTGAACCCCTAAAGGTTAATCAAGGACATATAACATGGTACATTATTAACTTTAGAACTTTCAAGAAAATTTAGAAAGATTTAGCTTCATGTGTTTGGAATAGAGCCATTAACGTTGATTCAAAGTGACCTTAACCTTTTTTTTATATATTTCCATGAGTGGAGTTATGTGTTTTTTTGGACATATGACATCAAACCTATCCTCTTTTTTTTCTTTTTCTTTTTTAACGTGGGGTGTCCGGGCCAGCTTACACGCACCACGACTATTCCCCACGGCCCGCTGGACATCCTGCAAGCCTAGGAGCATGTAAGGCACCGCGAGGGTGACAGGCGTGCACATAGAGGGTCGAACCCGGGACGGGAGCGGAATAAATCACACGAATTGACATCAAACCTATCCTTCATTAGTTACTAGGTTGTTTATATTTTGACTTGTAATTGCATTTAAGAACATTCTAAAAGGATATTTGAATTGGAAAAATATTAAATTGATATTTTGTAATGTATTTTTTTATAATTTTGATGTGCTGATATTAAAAATAAAAAAAATATTTTGATATATTTTTCAAGTAAAAAAATATTTTAAAAAAATACTCCATCACAATAATAATTTTCAAATAAATTTTTTTAATGCAAGCATAAAACACAATTTAATGTGTTATCAAATACTTTACGGCATTTGTTATATCACAAACATAAAAACAATTACAAAACAAGCATTTGTTGCGCCCAAACGCAAAAGCAGTTACCAAACAAAGGCAGCCTAATTGTACCCTAACTTCTCACCTGCCACACGCTCTTATCTATCACTTGCTCTTCTTTCCACGCTTCTCTCATCTACTTTTCTTTAACTACCCGACAACACGACCTCACCTCCAAGGACCCCTGCATCTATGACTAGTTATCTTGAACAAACTAGCATTAATCCTCTTATGGACAAGAGTTTTTAAAACTACAACGTCAGTAAACATGTCGGTAGCTGGGATTAAGAACTGGTTTCGGTCTATTCAAAACTTGCAGAAGAAATCTTTTCTCTCTGGTATTTAGAAATGCCTGGTGCGCTTATTTGTTCTTTGTTTGAAAGGAAAGAGATTCTAGATGGCATGATTCTAAACAGTCTTCTGTACAAAGAGATTCTTTTCGTCGTTAAGTTCTGATCACAGAAATCTTTTATCTGTCAAGATTTTGTTAGAAAAGCAGAGTTGTTTGAGATTTGTTATAGCTGGGAACAAGTATAGCATGCGACTGGACTGTTTCTTCATTTTCCTTTGATTAATGAATCATTATCATTACGAGATTCTGGATTACTTCACGAGCACAAGAAGGAAACTACACTCCTGTTCTTGTAAGATACGCTCTTCAGTAGCATATTCACAAATCACAAATATCATTTTCCCAAGAGTTAAACAGAATTATATGAATCTCCCTCTCCCTTTTCTGCAATGTCAGATTACAACAATAAAAAGAAGAAGAAGAAAAGGAATAAATCAGGTCCGTCAGTAGATGTGCTATGCGTTGCTCTAGCATGGTATCTTGATCAGTATACCACAATGTCTTCTATCTCCAATCGTTTGATTACCATATGGATAACAGATGAAAGGAGCAATTGAAAAATGATTTGGAGAGCCTTGGTGTGTCTTAAACAGGTTCCGCTGTTCGTCTGATCTTCAGTAGTATTGGAGCCACCAGCATCCATACTGCAAAATGATCTTATATGAGCTATTCTTCTCCATTCCAATATAAATAACGTCTTTTTTTGTCGTGATAAAGATGGCTTGGAGATCAGGCAAAGAGTTTTATGGTCTCTAGGTTTTGTAATCCAAGAATACATCTTTTAATGAAGAGCAATGATGCATGGAGAAATATTTTTATTTTTGTAAATTAATTACTTACAGTAAACACAAACTGCGAGCCATTCGTTCACTATTCTCACCCAAGCACTGGTCCAACCCACGTCAATGGTCCACCTGTACAAGATCAAGGTGAGAGACATTAATTTCATCCCGCCTATGAATTTGCCAATTCTCAACAAACAGGACGAAATGTTTTTGTTCGTCATCAATTTTCCCCAGAGCAGTTTTTTTTTCCTGATGGTAACAAGACCTCAAAAAACCCTGTGAAATTGTATTCAAGATTGATTGAAATGATCGAAGAAAAAATGAAAATGGGTGCTTATACTAAGTGGTCTCCTTGGTTCAGAGAAATTTGATGTGAAAATCACCCTGCAGCCACATTAGGATGGATGAGAAGACAAGATGCACAAAAGGCGGATAAGTTTTTGAGATAAGGCAGCATACTTCTGAATGATGTGATGAGTATTCCAGCCAATCAATAGCATCGCAAAGTACATTGCTCCTGTGGCAAAAACAAAGTGGAAAAAGCCGTAACCATATGGAACATCATCCTCATCCTGCGTGTCCCCCTTCCTGAACTGCAGCCGTTGTCAGCCAATAGTTGTGGAACGATGTGGTAATAGAAAATAAAAATTTCATTGGATTTTGGGACTAACCTGAAAGCATTGAGAATCAATGCCTGTAGAAAATGTGGCTATAACAATAGCAAGCAGTGCAACAATAAAGCTCTGTGGACATACGAGATCTATTGTCATTAAGATAGAAAAATGCCAAGAAATCCTGACAACAAAAAGCTTTTAAAACTAACAGTACTTTCATGGTTCAAAAATATTAGTTTGCTAAGCTGTTCAACCGTTCTAATTTCTTTAGGGCAATTTTCCCATTTTACAGGCTCATGCAGGAGATAGCATCCCTGGAAAAGGGATTCATTTTCTTAGTTTCTTTTTTTCAAATCAAGAAAGTAAATAGCGTTTCCTTCATCACTCCTTTCCAGCAGGTTGACACTATAATTCCCCCTAACAAAGTGAGAGATCTTCCAAGTCCACTACCTAAGGCCAATGGTTATCCATGGAAGTCAAATGTACTTTTTAGGGGCAATATGAAAGCTCCGTTCCAGTAGCGTTTTCTTTTCTTTTTGGAAATATGATCATAATTGATGTTTTGAATTTCCTTAGGCATATAAAAAGCATATTCTATCTTTAGCCGAGTCAAAATTGCTAAGTTTAGAACTTATGAAATACTTCAAGGATCTTGAGATTACTATAATGGTTAGCCAGTCTGTTCTTCTTGAAGCTTCTGCCTTCCTGTTGCAACTTTCTCCTGCTGGTTCACTGCAAACACAAAAATGCAACAAAATCAAATTTAATGAAGAATCTAGTATTAACTAATCTACTGTTTTAACTCGACGATTATAATAAAAGAAAAAAAAAATAACGAAAGAAACAGTTCATTTCAAGCTTCGCTTCACCAATGGAAAGCATTAGGAGAAGAAAATTTGCTTCTGGTGTAGTTCACGTCAGGTCGTTAAGGCAGGGGTATACAAGTGTTATTGTTATCTGTCATTCTAATGCTTTTTGGAAGTTACGAACTGCAGGTCATGTAAAGTCAATAATTCACAAAACCCTCCGACCTTGATGATCGCTTTTAATTTGTGACTAGTGCAGGTTGCCATTGTACAACCATGTTGCGTTAAGTGGTTGAGAAATTAAAAGAACATTTACCTGTAGCGTAAATTTACAGACAGTAGATGAAGATGAATGAAAAAAGAAGATAGGGAAGCGTACCTCCTGATGGCACACCAGCAGAGGAATACAACGTAAAGCCCCATGAGCCCTGGAGTCAAAAAGCCAGCATTCACCTGTTTCCAGCCGAAATTAGTAACTTTATACTGCATGTCAGGGCATCAATCAATTGAAAGCAAGCACATGTAGGACTTTACTTTGGGATGGAGAGAAACGCTGGTCATGAGCTGGAGCAGTACCAGAGTCCATGTGATGAAGAAAATGTTAAGTAAACAAGACGGCTCTGGTGTATACCAAATGTACATTAGAATGACCCCAAGTATGCATACTACATATGAAGTAGTTGCAACTAGCATCACATTGATGTGGCTGCAGTTCGAATCACATAAAATTAGAGCTGATACAGGTGAAATAACTATCAAGTAGTAGGTAACTCGCGTTTCTTGATAAATTACTGATAAGAAAAACTCAATTGTCAATTTCATACGATAATTTGCCTGGAATTGTCTGGCATCAACTTGCCTAACTTAATCTATACAGGACACATATTGGATTCAAGCTGACCAGATCAACAAGCATCACCAAGAAGGTTGTAGAGATAAAGATGTGATAAATAAATCCTTCTAAAGTCCAGACTAATCAATAGCCTATTATATGGAATACATAGATACTTTTGTGATGAACTTGGTTTGGACATACAAGGATTAAGGTCTGATTCTGTTGGTCAGTGAAGTTGGTTCGGGTATTCTTGGGAATAAGTTGCAATTCTGTACAGATTTTACTGTCTTAGAAGCATAAGCACTAAAAATTGGTCAATTTTAAATTTTCTAGTATTCTTTGGTGGAATTATTATAATTCTATTTTTGAATTATGAACTCCGCAACCTTTCTAAAGGCCAGAAAGAATGCAATCATTTACTTCGTTTTTTCATCAGTTTCCTTGCTGACAGGGTCAATGGCTTTGACCGCCTAAATGCTCAGACTATGAAAGCAAATTCACCTACCTTAAGCATCCGTAGATCTTTGCTGAGAATTTTCAAAATGCTTTTATGAATCGGATAATGTCTCTATTTTATTTCATTTCAATTTTTTAATTGATTGGCAGTATCTAATTTATGGCTGGAAGACACGAGACAAAAGGGTGTATGCGATGATGTTCACAGGCTATTTGCAAACTTAATATGTTTTGTGCAAAATGCAATGATCATCAACAAAATGTTCCAACTAGGAAAAGCACAGAAAGAGTTTAAATTGGCATTAGCTTTACAGAAGTCTTACCATCTTACTGCATTCTTTTCAGATTGGCAACAATCATTCAGCCATCGAATAAAACTGATTACACTTATTAGCTGAATTAGGAGAAAGACCCTGAAACGATAAAGTGAAAAGTAAACCAAAATCTTAGAGAGATTTCTGCAACCAAAACACAGAGGAACCATCTACAGCTTCCTGAAAAACTAACAGTAATATGATATAGAACAGGAAAGAGAATTACCCAGCACCAAAATGTGCAATCTCTCCTGCGAAATTAAGAGAGGAAGGAAGAAAATCACATCAACATACGATTATATATATTATCAAAACATTGAAATACTGGATTAGAATTGATAAAGGGAAACGAGAGATGCTATTTGGCTTTATATATAATGCGGAATGGCACAAACCATAAATTTGGAAAAAAGCAGAGGGCACCAAAAATGTGATAATTGTCAAGGAAATCCACAAGACAATCTTAGCGGTCCACCATCCAGAATGCCATGCATCTCTGCGGCCATGCAACTTTGAGGTACCAACAGTAGAAAGAAACATTATTATGTAAAATATCTGCAATATGATTAAGGTATAGCTTTGAAAATTAATTTAGTTCCAAGATTCCTCTATTTCACGGAAGGAATCCCTTATATTGGCTTGTAATAAAAGTACGAAGGCACCATAAAGCTCCTCTGTATGATTGTTCTGGTGTTAGAGAAAGCAACTATAGAAGACAGTTTGAATCAATGTTACAATTGAAGGATACAAAGCATCCCAAGCTCACACGCAGAACTCCTTCAGCACCCGAACAGTCAGATTTTCCCGCACACACTTTCAGTTCTGCAGCCACAGTTTAACACCAGAGAGATAAAGCGACCAAAAGAAAATATTTGGAGGTAGGTGTTTTAACTCTGCCAATCCTTAGGAAAAATTAACATAAGCATACAGCTAACAAATGAGTAGCTGAATAACTAAAACAATGAGCAATCTTACTTTCCAATGTCACTGAGGCACCACGGCCATAGTCCCTTGCAGCCCAAGCTAGCAGATTGGAAAACAGAAAGATCAAGCCATAAACATATCTGGCCATCCAGGGATTGGAACCATTCCGGAATTGGCCAAAGCATGATGGATCTTTGAGTACCACGGCAAGCCTCTCATTTGTGATGCCTGCACCACTCTCCATTTCACCTTCAAACTAGCAGTATTCTTCATCACATATAGCATCAACGTACCATAGTACCTCACTGGATTTCAATGCATTCCTCGTTTTGCAATGCAATCAGGTGCTCTAATATGCTGCCATTGAAGGTGGAATCAGTGCGCACAATTACAATGCAATGCAAAATAGAGACTCGGTGATAACAGAAAGAGCCAAGTTGAAACCTTGTTGTCTTGCTGGGTTCTCTCTAACAAAAAGCCTAGATCTGTGGTGCAATTCCTTTCTGAGGCCACCAGTGAGTAATGCCTCGAAAGTCAATTAGTGCTGCGCAGGCAATCGTTTATGACCGTTCCTGCAAAATCAGTCTAAATCACATGGAGAGACTATGAATACAGCCAGTACTATTGAATAAAAAGGAGACTTCTTGATAATAGTCAAAAAGAGGATTCTTACAAAAATCCCAAAAAACAAACAATTCGTTTTCTTTTCCTTTCTTGGGTCTTTCAACAGCTTAAATATGAACTACACTCTACACACGATTAAGACAAAATTCAAAACTCAAAAAAGTTCCCTCACTATGGACCTTGTCTCGATTGAGTTCCCAGAGAAAATTAAAATCCATGAATTGAGTTGTTCCCTAAATCCATAAACGGAGATGGATGAACTGATTGATATTATAAAGAAAACAGGGACACGGCCATATTCCGTAAACGTTTTTACAGTGACATGATCGATAGCGAATGTTCACTTCTCCTAAATCCAAAGCTATTTGTATGATTGAATTGACATCACAACACACCACATGCTTTTTTTCTTTGTCGACAGTGAAAAAAAAGGAATCCAATTTCAATTTGTGCTAAATACTTGGGAGACGTGCGAGCATTGATGAGTAAAGGAATCTTTCCTTCACCTCCAAGTCTACTAGTCTTACTGCATAATACGAACACTTTTGTACCCCTCCATGCCAAAATCTCACGCAACAAGTCTCAAACAAGTGGCGGGGGTAATCTTGGTAATTGCACTTGTCACTCGTTACTTTCTTTTCTTTTTTCTGTAGTGAGCAGCGATATAAAGAATGACTCTCTGCTGATGCCTCTGGACCAGAGTCCATATACGCAAAGATGATTCTCCACTAATTTCTATTCATTAACTAAAAAGACCAAAAAAATAAAAATGACTTCGCCCCTTCTGTTTGCTTCCCGAGAAAGTGGAGGAAAGTTCAAGGAAATGAAACGAAAGTTTTCCTTTCTCGTCAAAGTATTTAATTCTATTTTCCCAAACTGCAAATTAACACAAAAACTGCACAATCACCAAGAATATCATCTTTTACTTTCATCAATACGTAAACAAGGCTCCCCTCCAATCTACATGCATTAGTAGTTTTACAGTTTCAATCTTTAGAAAAACTCAAAAACAACAAAAAGAAAACAAGATCTTGATATATATTCTCAGTATAAAGAAGAAACATTGAATGTTGTACCAGTAGTTGCGAGAGATCTAGCCGGAGGAGCAATTGATATTTGTTGAACAAGTTATGATCTCTCTTGGACACTGCACAGCATAGAGTTTCTGGTTTGTTTCCTTTTTTCTGCTTTTGTGCTACAATTCTTGTCCGTTATAAGCAGGTTTTTTTTGTTAGAGTGAAAGAAAGAAAGAGAGCGGATTGCAGTTTGCTTTTTCTGAGCCTTTTCTTTGCTTTCTTCCTTTTTCCCTCCGTAAGCTTCACTCATCGTATCCTACAAGAATAAGCAAACGATTATAACCGATAAATTAAAGTTAAAATAAAGTAGATTATAATCTTATCTCTCTCTCTCTCTCTTGTTAGTGGAATCGTTTCATTTAGTTTCTTAAAGAAAATTTTTGTTTTCTTAAATAAAATATTTAATTTAAATTACATCCTTAATAATATTTTTAGTTAAAATAAAATCATAATAGATTATTAATAAACAATTAAAGTGATTTTACTCGAATCATACCACCCATCACAAGACAACATATACAAAAAGTGTGTTTGGAAGTTTGATTATGGTTATTTTTTAAATATTTTTTATCTAGAAATATATTAAAATGATTTTTTTTGTTTTTTAAAAATTATTTTTTAAATCAGCGCATGTATCAAAATAATCTAAAAATATCAAAAAAATATTAATTTGAAGCAAAATAAAATAAAATAAAATTTAAATTTTTAAAAAAACACTTTTAAAACGCAAAAATAAACAGGTCGTTTCAGCCAGATATATTTTAAGTATATTTTCATAGTTTTGGTAATTAATTAGTTGTAATTATCCAAAGCAAATAACTAAAATTGTTTTTTGAAAAAAAACAATTCTTGAGAAAGTATGCACGCATCTCCTTAATCACTTTCCTCTAGCTATATACTTTTATTGCTTGTTTGTATTAATCATAATTACTGCTATTATTACCATGTAGGGAAATTAATTAGTTATCTCGCATGAGAAATTAGTTTTTGTTGCTTAGAACTCAGGCTAATATTCAAGTTACTTGATGCTTGAAACTTTAAGTTATAGATTTGACTAGATTTGTGTTCCGCCGTTCGCCGTTTTCTGGCCAAATTTTTTTTTATGTAAGAAAAGAACGTCAGGGAAGAAATTCAAGACTTGGGTTATTAATTTAATTAATAATTTAAATAATATGATTAAAAAAAATATAATAACAATAAATAAACTGATAAAAAAACAAAAAAACATGATCTAAGCTTACTCGAATTATCAAACAACTTTGATATTAAAGGGCAAAACAAAAAAAATCAATTAAACTAGGTTAATTTATAAACTTTGTAACTATTAAAATAAGATAGAGACAATCTCCTAGAAAGAAACACAGGGAAAAAAGCTCAAATGAGAACATAATAACTTTATAGAAAAAAAGAAAAAAGTTGAAGTTCAACCTTAAGCAAATAAAATGTTGAAGAAAAAAAATTAAAAAAAAATATTATTAAGAAAAGGATAAAAAAATTGATACTAGCCCACTTGGGTCAAAATGTAAAATCTTTGATCCAATTATGATACCAAAGTGACCATGTATAAAAGCAAATTGATTAAAATCGTAAAATTCAATTATCAAACAATTCAATATTGAATGACAAAAATAATAAAAAAGAATAATGATAAAATTGAAAAAACCACTAGCTAAAAAAAAGGAAAACAATTAAGAAAACCGAACGAACCTTTAAGCCTAAGCAAAGATCTCAAACTTGCAACCCATTAAATCCTAGATCTAAGCTGAATCAAGAAGCTCAATTGCTAATAAAAAAAATATTGATTAGCCAAATTAAATAAAAAAAAGAGTAATAAAGAAAAAGATTAAAGAAAACCCGAGTCCTTTTGAAAATAAGTGAAAAATCCTAGAGAAGACAAATAAAATAAAAATAATTTAAAACAAAAATTTTAACAAATAGCAATTAAAAGAATGAGAATAAAATTTGAAAGATAAAAAAAAATAGATGATGAAATAGAAAAATAATTATAATCTTATAAATTGTTTAGAAAACTATTTCAAATATTAAAGGATAGAATCGAAAAAACAATTAAATAATTAGCGAAAAAACCCAAAAAAAAACGATAAAAAGAGACTCGAGATAATCGGGTCATTTTCAACACCAATAAAAAATTTCATAAAAAGCAAGCTAAAAAAAAATAAAACCCAATCTATAAAAGAAATAAATATTGAATGATGAGACAAAAAAAATTTAGCTTATACAAAGAAAAATTAAAAAAATCAAGCAAATCCGAGTAAATATTTTAAATCTTGTCATATCGTAAAAACTCACATCTTGTAAAACCTTGGATCTAGGTCAAATCAAGAAATTTATTACAAATTAATTTAAAATTATCAATTTAAAAAACTTGGCTATCAAAAGAATGAGAATTAAATTTGATAGAAAAAAAATCAAAGGAGAGTGAAATTGTAAAACAAAATTAATTTAAAAAAAAATTCAAACAAAAAAATAAGAATAAAAAAATAAGAATCAAATTTGAAAGAAAAAAATCATTGATCTAAAATTTTTAATATAGTAGTCGTGTAGGGGGTGTCGTGATGATTCCAACAATGCTGGTGAAGGCTATGTTTGATGGCCGGATAGCTTTCAATGTGCCGTCCACTTGCTGAAGCATGTAAAAATTAAAAAGAAATATTTAACATTTATTAAAATACATCAATGCCCTCCACTGACATGATATTAGAATTAAAAAAAACTACGAAAAAACCTAGAATGATACAGATATTTTGGAGAGATAGAAAGGGGAGGCAGAGAGGTTATGAAGAGACACAAAGGAGATTTATTAAAAGATTCACGCGCCTCTGATGCGGAGTTTCTGAGTGGAAGTTGGGAAAGTTGGGGGCAAGATTTTGAAAAATCACGTGGCTCTTACACTATATTAAAATAAATAAATAAATAAAAATTATAATGACACAATGTATATTACCCATCTTAAATGAGGTCTTAGGTCAATCAAGCACAATTTATATATCCAAATACAGAAATAGAATCACAATCTCACAGATTGAGTCTCAGCAAAGTCAATCCTATATTTATTTGTCAATATTCATTCTTATACGCATAAAATTGTGAGAAATAATTTTTTTTTTTTTCAATTTCAACCCAAAAACATTCAATAAAGCCTTTTGTGTGATGTCAGCTATATATATATATATATATATATATACACACACACACACACACACAGTAGTGAAGGCAGGGGGTTGACAGGCAGGGACGAAGCTAGAATTATTTGTTAGGGGGGACATAATTAATATAATAAAATATAATATTTATTTTACTTTATTGTACATGAGTTATAAAAAAACATGTATAATTTAGTTTTATTCAAATAACTTACTATAAACATATAATGATCTTTGTATAAGGTAAAAGGTTTGAAGAAATACCAAATTGAGTCAAAGCAACGAAGTTAATTTCATCTTCATAATATATTCATCACTTTAATGTTGTTGGTCTTTATATCTTTCAAATATAAACATACAAAGTATATAAGAAACATTAGTTAAAACGAAGCATTATTTATGTTCAATAAACTTTGAAATAAATCATAAAATAATAAAGAACTATTATCACTAATCAAAGCAGGTTCTTTGTAAAATGAGGCGCATTGGAGTTGCTCAATCATAACTTTAACATTACACATTGGAGATGGTTTACTAGGCTGCGAGTTATCAATATTTTTTTTGAAAAAAAAATCAAATTCTTCTTATTTTGTTCATGGTTCAACCTAAAATCAAAACATATATCGTGAGAAAAAAATTAATAATTTTGGTGATTCTGCTAAAAACAGAATATAAAAAAAAATCAAAGTATAATAAAAACAAACCAATAAAATAATCTAATTAATTAAAAAAAAAGCACTATAACAAGAATTCAAAAAACAATTGGTAAAATTAGCAAATCTAAGAAAAAAATGAAGCAAAAATGGTAGAATTATATATAAAAAAAACCTCATCAAATTATTAACAAACATCTCAAAACAAAATAAAAATAGATTTTAAATTTAAGTTACCTTGTTTTGTTTGATGAAAAATAAATTAATTGATAGCTCTGCTTCAATCTTTCCGTTGAAAAATTTCCTTATAATTTATATTTATATTTTGTTTTTAACCGGCCGCAGAATTTATTGCACAAAGTAATGATTTTATATTTATAAGATTTATATTAGTGCTACGTAAATTAATTTTAAAAAATTACAGTAAAAAAACTCGCCTTTGTAGAATAAAAAACTTCCTCCACACTTAATTATATATATATATATATATATATATATATATATATATATATATATATATATTACAGGGGCGGAATATTTTTTTTGGGGGAATATTTTTTTTGGGGGGGGGGGGGGGGGGGCGGGCCCTGCTTGCCCCCCTTCCTTCCGCCCCTGTTGACAGGGTCCCGATCCCTGTACGAAAATGTTTTTTCCAGTCCCTTTCTTGTTAATTTTTATAATTTTAGTAGTTAAATAACTGAAATTTTAACCCTTATAAAATAATCCTTTTAATTTGGCTCTCTTAATTTTTTTTTTCTTGCTCCGCCCGTGTGTGTGTGTGTGTATATAATGTATGTATAGATACGATAATAGTAGCAGTAATATATAGTAGTAGAATAAATAAATAAATAAAATAAAGCCTGCTTGCCTCCCCTTCCTTCCGCCCCTGTTGACTGTAAGAAAATGTTTTTTTCAGTTCCTCTCTTGTTAATTTTTATAATTTTAGTAGTTAAATAACTGAAATTTTAACCCTTATAAAATAATTATTTTAATTTGGCTCCTCTTAATTTTTTTTTCTTGCTAATGTATGTATAGATACAATAATAGTAGCAGTAATATATAGTAGTAGAATAAATAAAATAAGCCTCTTGGAAATGGAATAGTTAGCTTGAGAAGTAGGGAAGGAATAATAATTGAATATCATTAGTGGACTTTATCGGATCAGACGCATTGATGGATGAGGAGCACGGGAATGGATTTGGCATTATGAATTAGGGTTTAACATGCGCTTGCAATGATAAGGAATATTGTTAATGGCTGCTGAGCAAGGCAGTGGGATATTAGGTCAAAACACTTTAAAGCTACCTACAACTTCTTGAGATGCACACCACTTCACATTCCATGCTTCTAGAAATTAAACAAATCTTTACTCCTAGACACCCAAAAAACACAAATTAAACAAAAATGCTAAATATAAAGCTTCCTGTATAAAATTCTAAGTTTTACTCTTATTGTTTTTATCAATACTATTAGAAAATAATATAAATTATATCTTAAAATCTTATTTAATAACAGCTTAAATTTTAGGTTCAGATGGTTCATTAACACAGTATCAGGGCCTTAAAAACCAAGTTGTCACGAGTTCGAATCTTATTATTTTTATTTATTTGATAAAAATTAAACACAAGGTAATATGGGTATTTGCGAGTGTCAAGTTCAAAAAAACTTTTACTTGAGACGATATATTAGAAAATAATATAAATCATATCTTAGGATTTTATCCAATGGGTTCAATTTTTAGGTTAAATTGATTCTTTAACAAACATAAATCCAGTTTAATGATTTGATTATACTTTTAAGAAGTATCATGTTAAATTATTATTATTATTATAAAAGGCATGTGAGGTTTTAAATCTCAATTTCAAGGGTGAAAAGTGTTAAAATAGTTTTTTTTAAAAAAAAAAAAGAAAAAGAAAACAGGGTTTGATCGCAGCCTCTCGTTTCCAAATAGACTTGAAATATTAAAGTTTTTTTTTAAAAAAAGAAACACCATTGAGGAGAATATTAAAACAATTTCAATCTTTGAAATGGTGATCAAAATTCACTTTCGGTGTATTAACTATCAACTGTTAACAATTGACTGTCTAACCAGATTGCCAGGTCATAATATATATATATATATATATGTTAATGAAATATATTTATCATGATCGATCATTTCCTGCCAATAGCTTGGAGTAGTGATTCTAGACTACCACTTTCACTTTAGCAAAGTTGCCTTCATTATCAACTTTACCACCTAAAATGTTAGACGTGATTTCTCAGGAGTCACATACGACCAGATCCCATGGACCCTAAAAGTGAGAGAGAGAGAGATGATGATGTTAACGATGATCCAGGAGCAAAGGCAAAGGCAAAAACTCCATCAGCTTTCTCAGAAATCCAAAACGGAATTGCTTAAATATCTTTCATTATCTCACAAAATTATTATTTATTATTTTCTAAAATGTTTTTTTTTAAAAAAATATATCTACGAAAACTACAGATTTATCATTGAGTGTCGTGTTTTCTTTTACCAACAGCATGAAGGAACATATTCCGGCAAGCATTTGGATGGGAATCATTCCTAAAGGTGAATATATATTTTTTTATTAATATTAATATTTAAACTAACTTGTATGTTAGTTCAACTAATCTCATGAATTATAAAATTAATAATTATTTAAACTTTTAATAACTTTAAAATTTACCAGACTCGAATGGGTAAATTTTAAAAAATAAATTTTAATTCTAATTAATTAAATTATACCGCTCAAAATTACATTCCTTAAAATTAAGATAATATAAAATTCGTTCTCAGTTCGGTGGAGGTGGTGCAAATGTCTAAAAGAAAGAAAGAGGTAGGGACAAAACTAGCTGCTTGGATGGAATCCCCTGTCATGTGTCCGCCTGAATGTTGTCATTCTATTTCTAGGAGGTTTTTTTTTTTTTTTTTTGCCTTTTTCTTTCACGTTCCTGCACGTGCTTCCTACTTATGCCCCTAAATAATTACCAGACATTAGTTATTTGTTTCTGGAAAAACGCTGCTCGTACTCCATTAACGTCAAATCACATAGCACTCACCACCTCTGATGAGCTTTTGTGGTGGTAAAATCACATCTCAATGTTCAATATTGATTCCAAGGTTTTTTTTTTGTTTTTTGAATTATTTTTTCAATGTTTTTAAATCATTTTTATATGTTAATATAAAAATATTATTTTAATATATTTTTAAATAAAAAAATATTTTAAAACGAAATAAAATGCTTCAGTCGACTTGTAAACCCAGCAATATTGAACAGCCTAGCCTACAAGATCTGATTACTAGTAATAATTAGCAAGGTTAGATGAGAAAAAAAATCATCACAAAGGTGTGAAACATGTATCAAAAGGAGGGAAAAAGGGGCCTGGCGCGCACACAAAGCCCATGTCCATTAATGGCTGGCTCACTTGTATCCAACTAAAGAATTACAATTATATATAAAAAAAAAAAACTAAAGAATGTAGCATTTTCACTATAATACAAGATAGAAAACATAGGGAATTGTAATAGTTTTTCACAATGTTTTTTTTTTTATTTTGGTCCCTCAATTTTTAATTTTCTCTATTTGGTTTATTAATGTTGTGATTATTTGGGGTTAGACTTAGTGGTTTATTTTGGATGCCTAGATTAAGGGGTCTTGTAGTGTCAAAAAAATCTCTGCTCCTTTGATGTTTGGTTTGCAAAAAAAAAAAAAAATTAAATTTTATTGATTTAAAACATTTAAAGCTACAGGGATCGAATTAGAATAATTGATAAATATTCAACTCCTTTTTCTTGCTAGAATCATGGATTGAAATGCATGGGCTGGGAAAGGTTGAACCCTTTTCTTTTGGTCTATTAATATTTTTTTTCAACTTATTCCTTTCACATTGAGTTTATTTAGCAATGGATTTGAAGGGTTTTTTTTTCGGTGGCCAATATATTAGGATCTCGAGAAGTCAAGAAAGATTTTTGGCACATGGGTAATACTTGATTTTGTAAAATAAAATTTAATTTTACTGGTTTAAAACAATTAAGGCTAGAGCTTAAACAAGAGCAGGGATGAAATTAGACGAGCAGTTGGGGCAAGACTCGAGCTTGTGTTGCACTCGCTAGAGAATGAAGAGATTGTCGTGTTGTGGAGGCGCATGTTTCATACTCTGACCACAAAAAATGATGTTCCAACGTGTATTTTGAAACGTCTCAGCAAGGGCTATACAATGGGGTAGCAAATGGTGCAAGTTGAGTGGCAATGTGTTGTTGGTGGCCCATTCTTCTTTTATTTCTCTTTTCTCTCTCTTTGCCTCTGTTTTCATGCCTTACTTGGTAAAGTTTGCTCTTGTATCAATTTTAATCCTCATTCTTTTAATTCATGTTTGTATTTTTATTTTTTTTTCAATTTTATCATTCAATTTTCGATTAGTTAAGGGATTCGCCTTTATAATATTTTCTTTCTTTCTTTGAGGTAATCAAATTTTTATGCCACTAGTTTTTAAATAAATTATGTAAATTAATGGATGGATAAATCAAATCAAATAACTTTTTCAAGCACATGTTTTAAACTAGTGATGTATCAAAATGGACATGTTGAAACTTGAACTAAAGTAAGAGCAAATATTTGGTTTAATTATTAATCAATATGGTTTATATGTCAAGCCCAAATACGAGTTACATGTTACTAGCTCAGCTCCCTTGAGTCTTCTTAGCTTCAGCCTAAGGCCTGCTCTGCTTAAGGACAACCGAAGTAAGAGCATTTATGTTAAACAAGAACTTCAGCAGGGCTTGAAGTTTGTCCAGAGTTGTTTGTATATTGCACCTCGGACAGGCTTTACATCAAAGATTTATAATCTCAGGGACCATGGGCTAGAGGTTGATAAATAATGGGAACCAAAACCCAGCTCGGATAGCATCCTATACAATGTAAACGAGAAAGGGATTGATGGACCCTAAAAGTTGAAACAATAGTTTCATAACCCAAATGTCTTTGTCTTCTTTAAACAACTTCCACAACTAAGGAATCATGTTCAAAACCATAGCTGGCATAGCTTTGCAAAAGATGTTCAAATCCATTACAACACATCTTTGATTGATAGACTACAACACGAGAGGGATTTTTCTAAAATTACTAACAATATTTATTATAGTATAAACTAGAATATTTGCTACCTTTACCATGGCAGCTAGTACAATGCAACAAAACACAATTTATTGTGGATTGCAATGTTACTCGATGGTGCAATATTTAAAAATTTAATTTGATACTTGAAGTTTTAAAAGAAGTTTAATTCGGTCCTTAATTTATTTAAATTTTACATTTTTCATCCCTATAGTTTTAGGTATTTTCCTTTAAATCCTAAGATTTTGTTTTCTTTGTGTTTGAGTTCATGAACATTGATAAAAGTTCAATTTAGTCCTTTAAGTTTTGGTAGAGTTTCAATTAGGTCCCTAAGACTTACATTTTTTTACATTTCCATCCCTAAAATTTTATTTGCTTATGTTTTGATCCTAAATCTTTATTTCTTTAAGTTGGTCCCTGAAATCTTAAACAAGTTCAATTTGTTCCCTAAAATTTTTGAATTTCACATTTTTTGTCTATGTAGTTTTAGGTATTTGCCTTTTTGTCTTTAAACTTTTTTTTTTCTCATGTGACAGTCCTTGGATATTGTGAAAAGCTTAATTAAGTCTTTGTGGTTTTTATAAAAGTTCAATTTAGTCGTCAAAGGTTTTTTATTTCTACATTTTCTTGTCACTATAGTTTTAGGTGTTTGTTTTTTGTCCTAAAACTTTGTTTTTATCATGTTTCAAGTTGTTTTTTCTATTAAATTTTAGATGGATCAATTGTTTTTGCATGATTCATCTATAAGAATGAAAATCATAAATACTTAACGACTAGAATTAACCTCCAAAATATATAAAAGAAAACTTATAAAATGAAAGGACAAGTTGTTTTTAGATTCCATAAATATTGTTTTTTATTATAAAATAGTAATCTTCTTATTTATCCTAGCATTCTCCAATACCCTATAGATGTGGCTTAATAGAAAAGGTCCTGTAACAGTTTTCCTACCTTCGGTTGAAGCATATAAGGTTTTGGCATATCCAATACAATAAGGCTATATATTTTGTATGAAAGGTTAAGTTTCTCCTTTATTTCCTTTTTTTCAGTAATACATCGAATTTGTCGCACGTGGGGGCACGACGTAGTCATGGCATTGGTCTTGGCGCGCTTTAAACATGCCTCCCTCCTAAGCGAGGTGTGGTGTTTAATGAAAAAGAAAATGGTTTTGAGTTTAATCATAAAATTATGATTAAGGTTTAAGAGTCGCCACCTAGTATTATAATTATTAGAAACCTATGGTTTGCAAGAGTTTGGGTAAGGGACTAGTTGTGCAAGGAGAAGATGCATCACCCCTCCCCCACCTAAGGTAAGTTAAATTGTTGTTTGATTATTTTTCTAAATCAAGTTTCTATTCGTTGGTCTTTTCTAAGGTCTAAGGCAGATCTCTCTTCATGAGGAAGTCTCTACCTTATTAGGTTAAATCCTAATCATTCTAAAGTCTGAATTTTAGCATCGAATTTATTTTACATTTTGTATTTTTAATACCTGAGGGTGTACTCTACTGTGTAGTTTTACATGCTCCAAATATTAAAGTCTACATCTAAAACCCTAATAAAAAGAAATGAACAAAATGATTAGTCATAAACTAAGAGGTCTCGTAGTGTTAAAAAAAAAAAAATCTTTGCTCAATTGATGCCTGGTTTGCAAAAATTAAATTAAATTTTATTGATTTAAAACATTTAAAGCTATGGGGATCGGATTTGAATAATTGATAAATATTCAACTCCTTTTTCTTACTGGAATCATGGACTAAAATGTATGGGTAAGGGAAGGTTGAACCCTCCTTTTTGTCTATTAATATATTTTTTCAACTTAATCATTTCACATTAAGTTTATTTAGGATTGGACTTCAAGTTTTTTTTTTTTTTTTGTAGCCAATATATTAGGATCTTGCAAAGTCAAGAAATATTTTTGGCACATGGTTAATGCTTGATTTTATAAAATAAAATTTAATTTTACTAATTTAAAATAATTAAGGCTGGAGTTAAAACAAGAGCAGGGATGAAATTGGACAGGCAATTGGGGTAATATTTGAGCTTGTGTTGCACTCGCTAGAGAATGAAGAGATCATTGTGTTGTGGAGGCGCATGCTTCATCCTCTGACCACCAAAAATGGTGTTCCACCATGTATTTTGAATCGTCTTAGCAAGGGCTACACAATGGGGTAGCAAATGGTGCAAGTCAAGTGGCAATGTGTCGTTGGCGGCCCATTCTTCTTTTCTTTCTCTTTTCTCTCTCTTTACCTCTGTTTTCATGCCTCGCTTTGTAAAGTTTGTTCTTTTATTAATTTTGATCATCATTCTTTTAATTAATGTTTGTAATTTTTTTTAATTTTATCTTTCAACATTTAATTGGTTGGAAGATTCACCTTTATACTTGTTGTATTTTCTTTCTTTGAGGTAATCCAAGTCTTATGAACTAAATCATGTGTTTGAAGGCATAACAAGGTTTGATGTGGGATTTTTTTTTTTTAATATTGGCCTTCAATATTTAGTTGGTTAAGAATTGAACTTTATGGTTTTTTCTTATTTTTTTTCTTATAAGTTATATCAATCTCATAACTTAGGTTTCAAGTTAACCCAGGTTGTTTCTTTTTTTCTTTTCTTTTTTAAATGTTTGTTTTCTGATTTCATCCTTCAACAATGAGTTGGTTAAGAGTTGAGGTTCAGAGTTTTTTACAATTTGCTTAGTATGGGGTAATCTCCTTCTCATGACTCAGGTGATGAATTTAGTTATTAAGAATTAGAATTCATGATTGTTTTTTCTATTTGCTTTTTGTGAAGTTATCACAGTCTCATGACTCAAGTCTTGCGTTTTCCAAGTTAACCCATGTTGATTAGGATTTTTTTGTTTTTTTTAATTGTTTCTTTTTCGATTCGTCATTCAACATTGGGCTGGTTAAGAGCTAGTCTTCATAATTTTTCATTTTTTTATGGAGAAATCTCATTCTCATGACCCAGGTCATGAGTTTAATTGGTTGGAAGTTGAACTTTGTGATTTTTACCAATTTGCTTTCTATTAAGTTATCCTAGTCTCATGACCCTGTCTTGAGTTTGCCAAGTTAACCTGGATTGATTCGAATTGGTTTTTTTAATTATTTTTTTTTGATTTTGTCCTTCAATAATGAGTTAGTTAAAAGTTGAGTTTCATAATGCTTTTAAATCTTCTTTCTATAAGGTAATATTTCTCATGACTCAAGTTGTAGGTTTAGCGAATCGACTGCTTTTATTTTGTCTTTCTTTTTAAATTGAATATATATATATATATATATATATATATATATATATATATATATATATATATATATATTCAAAAAGGCCCCATCTAAATTTCAACGCATCATGAATGACATCTTCAATGCACATTCAAAATTTTGCATTATTTATATTGACGATGTACTTATTTTTTCACAATCTATAGATCAACATTTCAAACATCTACATACATTCTTTCATGCTGCAAAACAAAATGGTTTAGTTGTTTCTAAAACAAAAATTTCTCTTTTCCAAACCCGTGTCCGTTTCCTAGGCCATTATATATGCCAAGGTACTGTCACACCAATAGAGAGATATTTAACCTTTACAAGTAAATTTCCTGATAAAATCACTGATAAAACCCATATGAATTTCAACGCATCATGAATGACATCTTCAATGCACAATCAAAATTTTGTATTATTTATATTGACGATGTACTTATTTTTTCACAATCTATAGATCAACATTTCAAACATCTACATACATTCTTTCATGCTGCAAAACAAAATGGTTTAGTTGTTTCTAAAACAAAAATTTCTCTTTTCCAAACCCGTGTCTGTTTCCTAGGCCATTATATCTGCCAAGGTACTGTCACACCAATAGAGAGATCTTTAACTTTTACAAGTAAATTTCCTGATAAAATCACTGATAAAACCCAATTGCAGAGATTTTTAGGCAGTCTAAATTATGTTCTGGACTACTATCCCAATATTAGTCGTCTAGCCAAACCTTTACATGACAGGTTAAAAACCAACCCCATTCCTTGGTCTGACCTCCATACCGATCTAGTCAAACAGATTAAGAAACAGGTTCAAACCATTCCTCTCCTTCATTTAGCTAATCCATTAGCTCCTAAGATAGTCGAAACTGATGCCTCTGACATAGGATATGGTGGGATTCTTAAACAAGTATAAGATAACAAATAACAGATACTCCAGTATATATCTGCCCATTGGAATGATTGTAAAAAAAATTACTCTACTATCAAAAAGGAGATTCTTTCAATTGTTCTTTGTATTACAAAATTTCAAAGCGATTTATTAAATCAAAAATTTCTTTTACGTGTTGACTGTAAATCTGCAAAAGAAGTTTTACAAAAAGATGTCCAAAATCTTGCTTCTTATATATATATTCCCTCGACATTTTAGCTTATTGGGAATTAGGCTTCATAATTTATTTTGGTTTTTTTTTTAATGGGATTATTATGATCTAATGACCTGGGCTGTAAGTTTTGGTGGTTAATCAAAATTGGTCTGAGTTGATTCGACATGTTGTCCTCCCAATATTTTTTTAAAATGGTGTCATCTGATGTGTTACAATCTCATTGTTAAAAAATGGTGTCGTTCAATATGTATCAGATTTGAAGTTCATGGTATAAATCAAATCAAATCAAATAATTTTTGTAAGCACAAGTTATGAACTAGTGATGTATTAAAACGGACATGTTGAAACTTGAACTAAAGTAAGAGAAAATATTTTGGTTTAATTATCAATTGATATGGTTTTTATGTCGGGCCCAAATACGAGTCACATGTTGCTAGCTCAGCTCCCTTAAGTCTTCTTAGCTCAGCCTAAGGCCTGCTCTACTTAAGGTCAGCAGAAGTAAGAGAATCCATGTTAAAGAAGAACTTCAACAAGGCTTGAATTTTGTCCAAAATTGTACAATAAGAAGGCTATATATTTTGTATGAAAGGTTAAGTTTCTCTTTTCTTTCCTTTTTGCACCCAGTAATACATCGAATTCATGAAAATTCAATAACAAGTCTTTGAAAAGGCTTGTAGAAATTTAGATGAAAGTGCAAAGCTCTTCACCTACTATATATAAACCTCCTATTAAGGCCAAGACATGAGAAGTAATAGTTTGCATCTCATACCTGAAAAAAGAAGAAGTTGTTAGGTTTTGACTGAAATAGAAAAAAAGGGATGAATGACTCTTTTTAGGTTGGTAATGATTATGGTTAGCTGAATAATATTAAAGATTTTTTAACGCTTTCATTATTCACCAAAACTTTCTTGTATCCTACTTCATCATCTAATTGATAAGGACAATGCTTGGCCATATTAGAATGGCTTGATCTATGTTTTTAGATTTTCATGGTTATGCTAAAAGGGAATTTTTTTTTTTTCTTAATATCTAGAATAAAGTGGTAATCTTTTGCTTATTGTGATACTTTTTTATAAACAGGTTAAGATATTCTCCACTCATATATCTTGGTGTAGCATTAATAATAAACTAGTTTACATTGGGTAAGAAATCTCTAAGGTTATGGTAATGCCAAATAATCATGGATTTTAATGGAGTTAAAGCTTGAGGTTGTCATTCTTGTTTTTAATAGGAAAAAAGGTGTTTAGGGTTCTTGATTAAATCTTTATATAAAAATATCCAATGCTTTTAGAAGATTTGAGGATTGTTATATAAAAGATGAGGAATTGAGTGCAAGTTAAGAAACTTAAACGTCACAACCAAATTCCAAAACATATATAGTTTTTAAATTAAATTGATTAACTAAAGAGTTTGACATGTTAGACATATTTTAAAACATAATCGACTGATTTTAGGTGAACAATATTATTTGCCACATCATACTTTGTTTATTTGATCGATTGATTTTAATACAAGTACGATAAGGTTAATATTCTTTCATTTGAGAAATAAAGCAACACTAGGGAACTTTTTACATCTAAAATAAATATACATATGTTAAGCAAAGAGAACATTGATTGTTCACCATAAAGTAGAAGAAACAAATTAAAATTGATTGAGAATTAAAAGAATTGACCAAGCTGGAAAAGTCCTTAATTAACTAAAAGTGTTAAAGAAGTAGTCAACCTATCAACCAAGCAACTAGAAAAAATGATCGACCAATAGAGTTTGAAAGTACGCATAATTAGAGATATACAGCCTTATTCAAAACGAAAGTACTCAACACAATAATTAACCAGAAATCAGAGATTATACTATGATTCATGTGTATATCAACATAAGATAAATTTAGATTGTATTAGAATTTAGGATTAGAATTACTTAGACATGTAAGATTCAATCTTTATAACAATATAAACAGGGCCAAATACTACCTTTAATGAGGGTCAGCCCTGCATATTTAGATTCCTGCAATATTTCTTCTTTTTTCTTTTCCTAAAGGGTTTTATTGCTTTTATTTTTTTTTATTGCTTTCTTTATATTTTTTGTTTATTTTTCTGCACTTATGTTTTCTACAAACTTATTCTCCTTTAGAACTCCTGTGTTTTCTTTACATAATGGTGTTTTTAAAACATATATTTACTGTAAACACTGAGAATAAACTTTTACATAAATTAAAAATAATATAGAAAAAAAAAGCTTTAAATTAACCTCGTGGTCAAGAAGAAGAGGTTAAATGTATGGAAAACCAAATAAATTCAGTTGTTAAGGGGGGATTTTAAAAGAAAAAAAAGAAATACAACTCAAATTATAAAAAGAAGAAATAATAGGGCCAAAGTGTAATTAAAAAGAATGGGACTATAAATTCCTCATTCTCTCCTTCATGAGGCCTACAGCATGGAGACAAATAGAAGGGGAAGAATTTCAGATTTTTCCACCAAAATTTGAGAGAAAAACACTAAGATTTGTCAAGTCTATACAAGTCCTAAATTACTTGGTAGGGAAAACATCTTTTGGCAACGGAATTAGTAAGAAACAAGTGAAGAAATTGTGAGGGGAAGAGAGGAAAAGGGTCGGCTGCATGCAAAGAGGGAGGAGTAGAGATTTTTCAACCGATTAAAAATCAAAATCCAAATTATCATGAGGTAAGGAGCCCTAAACCTAATTGTAAAAGGCAATTTAAATTCGATTAGGAATTGTGTACTAATCTTGAATTAAAATTAGGGTTCTTGAGTAAAATTAGGGAAATGTAGAATTTGTTGAAATTGGATTAATTAAAGTATTGTAAATTACTTTGAACATGAAATCATATAAAAGTACCAAAGAAAAACCAATGGTTAAGGGAACAAGAGTGGTCGTCCATTACGGGAATGAATAGGATGAGGAGAATTTATGATTTTCTTGATAAAGTCATTATGATGTGTTGTCATAATGTGAACAGTGACTAAATAAGATAAATGATTGCATGAGAAGGAGAAGGGAACCCGGTTCCCTTAGGCTAAGTTTCGGCCAATGCAAGATTAAGAGGGGAGAGAGGAGTTTTGAGATTTCATATGTTAACAGTGGGTAAATTAGATGTAGTAGAAAGTTTATTCATAAGTAAATCACGATAATTTGATAGTAAAGGAATTTTATAAATCGAATGTGTGTGTTATCTAAGGTAGAAATGAGTCTATTGGTTATAATGTAGGTGTATGGCTTGACTTAAGAGGAGTTGTGAAATGTAGGAAAATATGGAATCCAATAATGCGTATATTTCTTGAAATAATTTTTTACCACTTTACACTAAAAAGGGTGAATTAGCTTAAATGATCTTTGGGAGGTCATATTTAAAAATGGTTGTCTTGAGAGAAGAAGGAGGAGAAATGAGGATATTCAATGTTCATTTAAACCATTGATGAAAACTAGACAGATTCATCACCCTGATTCCAGAGACAATTCAAGCCTAAAAATATGGGAAATGTTTCCTCATAGAAGTTATAGCCAATGATGTTAGCTTTCCAACGAGTTTGACCTCGCTTAAATTGAAACTCTAGAACTCCAGATATATGTAAATATTTGAGAAGAGGTCGAGCTGCAACCTCTACTGGCAGTTTTGACAAGTTGTCAAAATGGGAAATTTAGTCATGTTATGAGCATAATTGGGTTTCCTTCCCTTCAAAAAATATGTAGTGTCGTGTCTTAGCATTCAAAATAAAATAAATTGTGTTCAAAATCAAATTTGTGATGTTAGTTATGATTAAATAAAGAACAATGATCTTAAATGATGTAATGGAAAACACAAATATAAAGGAAGCAATTGTTAAAAGGAAGTCAACATTGTTGTTATTATTACTATTATGAGAAATGTAACTTCAATAAGAAATAATGTGGTGTGTCTGTGAATTTAGAAGGCACAACAGCAACAAGAAAGTGCAAGTTGAGCTTCTACAACATGTAGGTGTCATATACATATACCCTTCTTAAATATATGTAACTATGAAAATATGTTTAATTATTGGATTGTATACATATTGATGTTGCTAAAAGGAGAAACGATCAAATGAAATAAATGAGAAATGAAAACAGACTTGACTAATTGTTCCAGTTAGGAATGGTGAACTATATTAATGGACTTTATTGACAACAATTTTCTTGAATTTGATTAGTCGGTCCCAAGTATGAGATGTTAATGATGTTAGTAGGGTTTATTAACGTCGGCATGACCATTCTAGAGAATGAGAGATACTGAATTTGATTAACTATTCGGGTTAAGAATAGTTAATGATATCGATGAGCGACGTCGATATCGACAATTCCATGAAACTTGATTAGTTATTCCTATTGTGAAAGCTAAGGATGTCAAGGATTTTTGACATCAGCATTTTCAAAGATATCCCGAAGTGTTATTGAGAGTTGATTAACTATTTCGGGTTAGAAATAGTTAATGATATCAATGGGCTGCATTGATATCGGTATTTACGACAAACTTGATTAGTCGGTCTTGGTAAGGTCTACTAATGATGCTAATAAGATTCATTAGTATCGGCATTATCATCCCAAAGTTTTGGGGAAAAAAAGATTTGATTAGTAATCTTGTGGAGAATAGTTGATGGTATCAATGAATTGGTATCGATATTTTTAAAGGAATTGTCCTTCAACATTAACATATGACATTCATCGGAAAATTTGGGAGTGGAAAGAAAAATGTTAGTGAATCAAGAAGAAATAAATCTAGAAATATTAAAAGGGGATTAGATGGAAAGTTATAAAGAATATGATAATATGTAGCCTTGAATATATTGTTTGACTATTAATGTTAGAATTTCTTTTTATGATAATTATTTTTCAATGTTATATTTGTTTCAGATCCATCATATTCATGATATGAATAATATTTTAGATCCTCTTTCTTTTGTGTCATTTAGAACTAAACAAATGTTGGTGTATTTTGTATCTCAAGAAACTATTATGACTTGAATTGTAATAACATCTTTTAAATCGAATGTCTGAACATAATTTATATTATCATGGATTTATAATTTCTATATATGTTTGTTTTTCTTATTTAAGTACTAATTAATACTTGTTCTTATTATATGAACATTTGAAAAATTATTGTTATACTTATGAGCATTGATGAGAATTGAGACCCAAGACGATTGGGTCGTGATTTGATAATGATTAATAGAAGTGTACAAGTTGTTTATCAATAACTTAGGATTTCCCGGTACAAGGGAAACTTTACCAAAATTTTGATAGAAATTTCAGTGAACCTTGTATGATTTCGTTTTCAAAAAAAAAATTACTATGTTTTTCCTATATTATGATTGTAATTGGGATATTACATTTGCTTCCTTTTATTAGAGTTGTTATCACCTCATAACAATTTTAGTCTTATGTATAAATAAACCAGCGATGTAAACAACTATGAAAAAAATTATTGAGCAGACAAAACAACTAAAAGAACAAATTAGAAGGATCATATTAGAAAATATTAAGAGCGTAGAGACAAATATACTATTTATATGAGCTAAGATTGGTTGTTAGAGAAAAAGATATTAAATTATAAGGATTTGTTGGAGAAATCATATGAGGATTTAAGATTTTTCCTCTATATTTTTATTCTTCATCTGCTTATATGATAAAGTGAATATCATAAATTTGAAATAGACACTAAATATATGCATGTAATATAGCCTATCTAGAGAGCCTCTGGATAAATAACAGTCATGTCTATAGTTATAAGTCTCAACTTGAAGGTCAATTTAGTTCAAGGTTCAAGTTGCGAATTAGATAGATTAACCCATAAATATCGATTCAATATAAATTATGATTGATTTGTATATATATAAAAATAACAATAACAATATTGTTTTGATAAAAAAAAAATTTGATTTGAAGTAAAACCTAGCTTGTACTATGTTTTAGGTCAACAATTTACAGAATTGATCCGTCCGGCTATGCAAGTCTTACAATTTATCTTTTATATTGACCTTCTGTATTGATATGAAAGAATTTCTCTGGTATTAATACAGGAATTTAAATTTAAAAAGTTGAATGAGGGACCATCGGCCTAGCCGGCGTTCGACACCATTGTCATGTTATAGGGTAACTTCTCCTGATGCCATTATGGTTTAATTATGCGATTTGCCTTTGCCTTTACTTAGACAGCAGTTTTTTTTCTTTTCTTTTTTTCCCCTCCCTCCCTCCCTTTGGAAGCAGAGGGCAGAGATAATTCATTTATGGCATTTCTCCCTAAAAGTACTTTTAGCAAAGTAGGTGTTTGCATAGAATAGTACCAAATGAATTTACAAACTGATGAAACCCTAGCCCCACAAAACGCGTCAGATGAGAGGGACTCGTTGTCCCCTTTCATGTTTTATTATTATTATTACTACTGCATTGCACAAACTCTCTTAGGCTCTGTTTAAGCCTCTGTTTAAGCGAAAATTCATTAGCCCCAGTGCATGCATGTATATACGTATTTATATGCAAAAAGCAAGAGCCCTACTGGAAGCCAACCGTGTTTTTGGAAGAAATTAAAAGCACCCACGAAAACTGTGCTCTTGCCTTTAAATTTCCGCAACAATACAAATAAAGGTGTACCGGCTGGGATTTAATAACGTGGGACCCCGTATGGCCACCTGCCCTGGATAGCTGCTTTTCTCAATCCAAGGGGAGAGAGGTGCTAAATCGTGCTGAGCGCATATGGGCTTCACTCAAATTGGTGGTGGTGGTGGTGGTGGAGGGCACATTTGCGCCACCATGGGTAATGGGCAAAGACCAGCTGCGCTTGTGGGATGGTCAATGGCAGTGAGGGATAATTGTCTTTACGTGAATTTTATTAGATTCGTAATTCCACTAGCGTACCAAATAACAAAAGAAAAAACAAAAAACATCTCATCTCATCTCATCATGTGAAACAAAGGCGAAGGCAAAGGCAAAGGATGATCCAAAAGAGGTCTCATTCAAGCAGCTGGAAAATAAGGAAAGGGCGCGTCGTTTAGGACAAGAGTCAACAAGCACAGGCAAGCACACCACACCTAAGGAGAAGTTTCCAATTTGACTCCGCTCTTCACGAGCTTCATCAATGATCATCAATAGGAAAGTTAAGAACCCATGCCGACAGCTTAATTTCAAAGTTCAAGCAAGCAATCTTGCTAATCTAATGACAAAAAAGAGGAGGAAATCAAGGAGCTCATCTAGCACCAATCAAGGGGGACCTAGACTGGCTGTTCGGGTCCCGCCATGCATCTAGCTAGCCTCGATCGGATATTAAGCAAACAACACGGCGCAAATAGGTGGCCTCAAAATACTATTGTCAAAGTGTTCCCCCACCGATATATATATATATATAGGCGCAAATAGGTGGCCTCAAAATACTATTGTCAAAGTGTTCCCCCACCGATATATATATATATATATATATATATAGCAACTGGCATTTACTAGATGAGTAGGATCACCGGAGCTGAAACGCCATGGATTCCCAGAAAGGTGAATCAACTCAACAACCACAACTAATCACAACAACGCATATAGACAAATGGCTATTGTCTCGGCAGCTGGACAGTTTTATCCTAGCAAGATCTACATAATCATACATTATAACCAGTACACAACCATTTGTAAGGTTCAATCTCACAGAAGAAGAGAAATAACAACGTAATACAAGTGAAGTGTTCGTGATTATTATACTATAAATCGAAAAACAAAAATAAGGAACCAGGTATGATAAAAGAAGAAAAAAGAAAAAAGAACACAATCGAGCAGCAATGCTAGCTAGCCCTGATTATGGTCTCCGTTCCATCCCTATACATGCACTCTCTCTGCAACCTACTGATCTTTCTCTGCCATTTTTATTTCGCAACTCAAATATTCCATAACAATTCAAATAAATATGGAGACAATTTCCCCTCTTACCTCTCTAAATTGTCTTCTTTGCTTCAATTCTTTAACAATGATCAGTAATAACAATGCAATAAATCTGACTGAGACCATCTGCAAGAGATGATTCAATCATGTAAACTGCCCAGACTCTTTCTCAATTTTCTCTAGAAGAGCGACGAGAATCGCCCACAAGAGGAAAAAAGAAACCCTGATGACGAAATCCATAGTATTTCTCTCCTTGTTTGATGGAAGGTTAGAGATCGGAAATTCTCAAAAGAATCAATAAAAGGGTGGTGGTGGAGGTGAAGCATATGAAACCCCTGTGATTGGTGGTAATGGTCCCTCATACACTGGAGTCGGAGGTGGCGGACTTCCATAGATTACGGGTGGGGGTGGGGGCGACAATGGTGGGGGAGAATGGTAGTAAACTGCTGGTGGAGGTGGTGGAGATGGTGATGGTGGTGGCTTATAATGTATAGGAGGCGGTGACGATGAAGGTGGGGGTGGAGGTGGTGAATACTCTATACATGGTGGAGGTGGAGGTGGAGGCGGTTCTATACAAGGTGGGGGTGGAGGCGGTGATGAATAAACTGGGGGAGGTGGAGAATGGACAGGAGGTGGTGGCGGAGGTGATAAGTAAGGATAAACTGGTGGTGGAGGCGAATGTGGAGGTGGAGGCGAATGTGGAGGTGATGGAGGTGGTGGGGAGTTATAATAGTAAGGAATAGGTGGTGGTGGGGAGAATATTGGTGATGGAGGTGGTGGTGAATTTGGTGGAGGCGGTGGTGGGGAACGTACACATGGAGGTAATGGAGATGGTGGGGGTGGTGTAGGAGGCGGCGGGGGAGACAGGGATGGTGGTGGTGGTGGTGGTGGTGGCGGTGATGATGGTGGGGGAGGTGGGGGAGAATACACTGGTGGAGGTGAATACACTGGTGATGGTGGAGAAGGTGGGGGGGGGCGATTGAGGGGGTGGGGGTGGTGAATACTCTACACATGGTGGTGGAGGTGGAGGCGGTTCTATACAAGGTGGGGGTGATGGAGGTGGAGGAGAGTGATATGGGGGAGGTGGAGAATTGACAGGAGGTGGTGGTGAAGAATAAACCGGTGGTGGAGGCGGGGGCTGTGAGTGTGGCGGTGGTGGGGAATTTGGTGGAGGCGGGGGTGGGGGCCGTACACATGGAGGTAATGGAGATGGGGGTGGGGGTGGGGGTGGGGGTGGGGGTGGGGGTGGGGGTGGGGGTGGCAGCGGTGAAGGTGGTGGGGGTGAAGGTGGTGGGGGAGATGGTGGTGGGGGAGAAGGCGGTGGAGGTGGTGGTGAATTTACGGGTGGGGGTGGTGGCGGCGATGGAGAAGGTGGAGGGGGAGGAGGCGGAGAGTACACTGGTGGAGGGGGCGGAGGTGGAGAGTGCAATGGTGGCGGGGGTGAAAATATTGGAGATGGCGGAGAGGGTGGAGGTGACTGTGGAATAACAACTGGTGGTGGAGGTGAAGGTACCGGCATTGGAGGTGAGGGAGGAGGAGGAGGAGGCAAAGATGGAACGAAAGGAGCACATCTAAACGAGCTGCAATCAACAGGTCTAGACAAAAATGCGTTACATTGTGCAGCAGATCTCTGTAATGGTCTTGCTGGCAAACAATTCCTCCTGTCACTGAAATCCGGTAGACTCAAACACACTGGTGGCTCTCCAGTAAAGAAATTATAAGAGAAGGTGAAGTTCTCCAAATTCGGCAACTTACAAATACTTGCCGGAATCTTCCCTGAGAGCATGTTGTGAGCTACATTGAGCTGTTCAAGACTCGCCATTCCACCAAATGCGTCTGGTAATGGACCCATTAATTGATTGAAGCTAACATCCAAGACTGTTAGGTCTTTAAGCAAACCTATCTCTGCTGGCATGCAAGATCTAAACCCATTGTTCATGAGGATGATTTCATTGAGGTTTGACATGTTACCTAAGCTTGACGGCACACATCCATGAAATTTGTTGTTCGCCAAAACGATGACAGATACTGGGGAGTTGCCAAGATTTTCAGGTAGATCGAAAACGAACCTGTTATGATTGATAAAGATTGCATCCAAGTCCTTGTCAAATAGCTCTTTTGGTACAGTACCCTCAAACTCGTTGAATCTCAGATCCAAGAATTTGAGTGAAGGCAGCTTGAGCACAACCTGTGGAAATTTCCCAGCAAACCGATTGTTGCTAAGATCCAGTTCAAAGAGCAGCCTCATGTCCTTGAACTTACGAGGTACAGTCCCACAAAACCTGTTAGAGTTGATGTGAAACAATGCAAGATCCACCAGCAAGCCAAGCTCCTCAGGCAAGTACCCTGCAATATCACCGTGGTTGAGATCAATGCCGGCAACTGTACGGATTGTTTTGTTGTCCGGAGCTGGAGCGCAGAAAACCCCCTCATAGTTGCAAACTTGGGATCCAACCCAATTGGCTGTAAGGTTTAGAGGGTCTGAGAAGATGGCTTGTTTCCAAGCCTGTAATGCTATGTAAGCATTTCTAAGTCTTGGATTCGGAAAAACCAGCGATGGGTCTACTGTGACTCTCTCTCCTCTGTCACCAAATTCGTCTTTGTAGTAAAGAAGCTGCCGCTTCTTGATGTACATAGCGTCAGCGTCACTGAGGCCTCCATAGCTAGAGATAGTCGGTGCTTGCTTAGCAGCAGAAAGGCACACAACTGTGCCAAGAAACAAGGCAATGAGAAGTGAGAGAAGAAGATGGGAGTGGGTCGTCTTCTTCATCTCACATGAGACATCTGATATCCGAAATGCCACTTTCAGTTCTTCTGGCTCTTCTTTCTACTACCTCCCTAATTCTCCCCCGAAGTAGAGTTGCAAGAGAATGGGTTGATGAAGCAAAAGCTATGCAGTTCGAGATCTGAAACACAGAATGTGAGAGGGAGGGAGGGAGGGAGGGAGGGAGAGGGAGAGAGAGAGAGAGAGAGAGAGAGAGGAAGGGGGAGAGAGATTTGAGGAGAGGAAGGGGGATGTGTTTTTGGGCGTAAGGAGAGAGAGGGAGATGGGGTTTTTTCTAGGGATTTTGGAGATATGTGTGAAGGGGAAGAAGAAATAATGCATCGAAGGACAGCTAAATCACAGCTCAAAGCCCACCAGATTCTCTCTCACTTTCTTTTTTCTTTTTTTTTCTTTTTTTAAACTCCAAATCCACTCCACTCTCTCATCTCATCATATGCCACTTTTTCGCGTTCACTTTCTCGCCCGATATGAATGCTACTTTAAATTCGTAATTTTGAAATTCCATTTCCACGCACAGCTCATCTTTTTTTTTTTTTACAATATTAAGAAGCGGCTGGAATATTGGATATAGTTTTAAAATCTAAACCGGTCTGATAGATCGATCCATGACCCTGTTGATTCAGGGTTGAAATCGGTCTAAGTTTAAAAAAAATAGAGGGAGTCAAAACCTAGAATGACCGGGCTGATCTGGCGGGTTAACCCAATGACCCGGCTGACCCGGCAAAACCCAGTTACAAGCTGTTCAATTTTTTTTTACTAAAACAACATCATTTTGCTTTTAAAAAAAAAATTAGAATTGACCCGGGCGACCCAGTGACCCGGTCAAAACCCGGAACTCAAGCCTTAGACCGGGTCGACCACCGAGTCAGGTTTAAAAACTCTAATATTATAGGCTCGTTAGCACCAAAATGATTTTTTTGGAATTGTTTTTAAATAGTATTTATAAAATTTAAAAAAATATTTAAAATTATTTTTTGATATTTATAAATTATTTTAATGTGCTAATATTAAAAATAATTTTTTAAAAATAAAAAATATATTTTATTAATATATTTTTTAAAAAGAATTACTTTAAAAAATAATTACTATTAAATTTTTAAATTAATAATGAAGAATATAGACAGAATATCTTCACCTACTAAAAGAAACCATTCCAATAAAATAATTTATTTTTATTTTTTCGTACTCTTGTTATGAGCCACCTTGCTTATTAGAATCCCTTTTATAATTTTGAAATCCTAGTTGACTTTAGGGTCCCCCAAGCAATAGCTGTAACAAACCCTTAATCTATTATCAATTTATAATTATTTATTTATTTAAAATAAGATGGTAGAATACAGAAAATGAAGTTTCTTAATTGGAAGTCGGTGGCTTCTGATTTCCGGCGGAAAGTTGACCGAAGGATACCAAAACCAAAAACAAAGAAAGAAAATGGGCCACGCCGTTTCCGGTTATAAGGTGATATCACGAGATCGATGTGAAACAAACTTTCACGATATTTTGGTAATTTGGACTAACAGCTGTAGACGCGGCGGAGAATGTAATCAGGATATTTTTCTTGCAAGCTGTCTAGGAATAGGAATGGACGTTATTGTTTTTTACAATATTTTAAAAAGATATATTAAAATAATTTTTTAAAATATTACTTTTAACATTAATATATTAAAAAGACGAAAACATTTAAAAAATTAATTTAAAATTAAAAAATATTTTAATTATTATTTTAATTGGGTTATTTTTTAGGGCTATTACAATAATAAGGACGTAGCGCCTCCAATTTATTAGATTTTAGAGGAGACAATTGAAAAGGTTGAAAGATGAGAACATTTAAATAGAAAAATAAAATTAAAGGCACTTAATGGAGAAAAAAGAGAGTATAAATACATAAATATAGAAATAAAAGTAGATACACTTAATTCTAAACTTTGCACGATAAGCAGCAATTTAAGATATCAACTCGCTATAGTGTCTATGCGATATTATTGAGCGCTTTTTAAAATTTATTTTTATTTAGTTATATGATAGTCAAAATAAATATTTGTAATAAAAAAATAATTAAAATTATAAAAAATTCATTTTATATATTGTTTTGTAATTTTAATTATTTTTTATTACAAATATTTATTTTAACTATCATATATTATATAAAAATAAATTTTCTCATATATATATATATATATATATATATATATATATATATATAAAACATGCCTATTTTTAGTAACAACATAGTTTATCAAATAAAAACAAATAATACTTAAAAATTTAATTATGGAAATTTAAATTAAAGAGGAAAAACGTATCTTTTAAAAAAAAACTCTCTTTTTTTTTATTAACATACTTCTTTGTTTTACAAAAAAAATTATAGAAGTTTTATTTTTAGATAAAAACTTATTATAATCATAAAAGAAACTTCAAAATCAATCACTTTTATGAACTTTTTAAAAAAAATAAGAAAAAATAAATCTAAGAAAAATATATAATAAAAAATAACTAAATAAATATTTTATTTTTATTGAATATCAATGATGATTTTTATAAAAAAAATGCATTTTAAGTTAATATATAATTATTCATAAAATAATTATTAATATTATTATAAAAAGCTCTAATGCTCTATAAAACTATGAAATAATTGGATAATTATTTAAATATAGTTTTAATAAATTTATTTAAAGATTTTGTTCTAAAAAAAGAAAGTAAAGGGTTATTTAACAATGTTCATGAAACCTATCATCTCCTTCCTGCAAATAATTATTGTTTAACTCCCCAATTAACCAAATATAATAAAACACATATATGTTTTTCGTGGAAGAGTAATTGAAATCTAGCGAGCTCACAGCCAAAGCAAAAAGGCCATTAACGAGTCCGGCTTTCGAAGTGTAGGGTTTATACTGGGAATTAAAATTCAAGTATTTGATGCTTATAGGATTTAGCCCTTTATTCAGGTGCCCAACCTAATTAGTGAAAAACAGATAGAGGAAAAGGAATTTCACAAAACTCTAATACGCGTGTTGAATTTACATTCAACGCTGGAGTAGTTGATACAATTTACTGTGCATTATAATGCAGTAGCGGTTGTGGTTTGAAAGAAATTGTTTTATAAAAAATATTTTCGATCGAGGTTAATTTGGTATTTATGTATGTTTGGTTAAAACTGTTGTTGAAATTAAGGTCGAACAGAAATTAGTTTAATGTGTTTGGTTAATAATGTTTTTGAAATTGAAGTTATAAAATAATTTTAAAAATATATATATTAATATTAATGATTTTTAATTTAAATATTGTAGATTTAACTATTATTATTACATCATGAAATAAATAATACTTTATATAAAATATTTTTTATTGGTCCATTAAACTATCTACATTTCCATCACATATGAAATACATCCGACAAGGACTATAGTTTTTTTAGTTTCTTAAGCACGCAACAACATCAGGTAAAATATAATCAGGAACAAAATTAGGATTGTGATCAAATTCTGCAAATGTCACGTCATCGAGCAATCTCTGTCTAATTTATGTAGTGTCATTGAATAATGCTAAACATTAGTTTTTTGAATAAAACACAATTAAAAAATAAAAAATAAATTTTTATTTTTTATTTTACTAGGTTGGACCCGGTTCAATGCATTTTGAGCTTTGGACTGGACCCGGTCCGACCAGAACAACATGCTACACTGTTCATCTTGCGCAGTGTTCATAGAATGAATTAATTAGCATGAACAAGCATGCTACACTGTTCATGCTAATTAAAATTCTATAAGTGCGCAAGAAGCATGAGAGAGGCAGGAACGCTCTGTTCATGCTAATTAAAATTCTATGAGTGCGCAAGAAGCACAAGAGAGGCATGAACGCAACGAGAAGCATGGAATTTCAGCTTCAGCAAAACAGCGTTTTCAATGCAGTTAATGGTAGGGTCCACATATAAAAATCACGGCTGATTTTATAACCAAACAATATATTGCAATTTTGCAATTGTTACACACTAAACGCAGCCACAAACGCCTAGTCACACGGGCTCTAAAAGATTAAACATGGATATTATTATTTTTTATATATTATTTTGTACAATAAAAATATTTTTCTATCCCCACAACCAACAAAATTTAAACTTGTTGATTAAGGGTTTTTTTTTTTTACTTTGCACAAACTTTGAAATAAGTAAAATATTTATTTGCCCTTAGAAAAGGAAAATTAACTTATATACATTCAGGGGTGTTTTGATACTTTCACATTGATTTATTTGTTATTTCAAGGGTTATGGGGGCTTTTTGGTAATTTAAAATTTATTTTTAATATTAAATTTGGAAAAGTTGTTGGCATGTGTTTTTCATATGACATCATGATGGCGACGTTTGTGCTCTTTTGACAATGCGTGTATTGCCACCGTTTTTTCAAAAATAGTCTTTTATCGTGTCATTCAAAACGCCGCCACATGCTCTTCCACCTAGTGTGGAGTGTGTCAGTGGTGGACCGACAGCTCGTTATCGGTGGTCGTTTCTTTTTTTTTTCCCCTACTTCTCTCTCTATCTCTTCCAATTAAAATACAAGTTTGTCTTCTTTTCTTTTTGTTTTTCAATTTCAATCCTTTAATTTTTTTATTGCTTATTTTCATCTTTGGCCCTTTTAGAAAAGTTTTGTATGTTTTCAATTCAGTCCTTAAAATAAAATTTGCCATGTATTGTTTTCTTTAATTCGGTCCTTATTATTTTGATTTGTTATTTTTACCCTTGGATCTTTTGTTAAAGTTTTATTAGTATTCAATTTCATCCTTCAATCAAAGTTCATGTTGTTTTTGTTTTTTTAATTTAGCTTTCATTTTTTTATTTTTTTCCTTTTGTTCATTGTTTTTTTCTTTTCAATTTAATCCTGTAATTTAATTTTTAAATTCCCTCGAATTTATTTTTTTTATTTTGGTTACCACCCTTGTTTTTTAATTAAATTTTTTTTATGTTGTTAATTTTTTTTCAGTTACATCCTTCTGTATTTGATTTATTTGGGATTGGGCTTCACGAGTTTTTTATTTGTCATGCTTCCAATTTAATGACACGGTTTTTTTAAGTGTTAATACGGTTAGGAATTATTTTTTTTCTTATTTTTTTTTACTATTTTATCATTCTTTATCGTTTTGAAAATTTTGTTTTGTGGTTATCTTCATATTATTTTCTATCAGTTTGTCTTCATCTTATTACCTAAACCACAAGTTTTGCAAGGTGTTTTTGGATAAATATTTTTTTTAAAAAAATTGTTTTCTTTTGTGTTTAATTTTTGCTGATTTTTTATTTTATTTTATACAAGTAGGTTTTGTTTTGTACAAAAATAGTTATTTTGAAATAATATTTCTTATATGTTTCGACCATGTATACCTTTTCTTTTCTTTTTATTTTATTTACTTTGTTTCATATGTGTTTTATTTCTATTATTTTTTATTGATTTTAATGAACAAATTTAGTGGATACAAACTTGTAAATATCTCATTTTGCAAAATCAAATATCTTGATTTACATCCATCTCTTAATTTTTTCAGTTTCTCTTTTAGTTAATTGTTAACAAACTTTTTTATTTATTTAGATAGATGATAATTAAAGGTTTGGATAAACTTTTTAATTTACACTTATAATTTGTATTATGTAAAAAAAAAATATTTCAACATAGTCTATATACTTAAGTTTTTTTAGAGAGAAAAATTATAACCCGTTACAGAGCGCATATCAAATCAAATTTTTAGTTGCACCCTAATTAATGTTTTTTTTTTGTTTTATACAAATAAAGTTTATTTTAAAAAATAAAAAATATTCATTTTTAAATAATATTGCTGATGTGTTTGGCCTTGCATAATAGTTTATTAGGCATGAGTTTATTTAGTCAATTTCATTTGTATTTATCTTTTAAGTCATGAGTTTTCTAGGTTGTGGATTTATCTTTTATTGACTTTAATAAACAAGTTCAGTAAACATAATCATCAGGCAAATATATTATTTTGTGTGCTTGAATATCTTAATTTACATTGATCTCTTAATTTTATTAATTTTCTTTTGGTTATTGTTAATGATTTGTTTTCCCATTTATTTACATAAATGGTTATTAATTTATTTAATCAGATACTTGCATAGGCTTTTCAATTTATATTTTGAATTTTTTTATGTTAAAAAATACATTGAAGCACACATAGCCGATATTATTTTGAGAAAAAAAACGACCCCTTTCAAAGCGCGAGTTAAATGGCCAATTAAATCCTTTTATGAATCAAGAATAAATTAAATACATGTATGCGTGTATACAAAATCCCATTTCATAAACAATCCATAGTAAAAATATAATATCCTCAACTTTTGAATCACATTTCCAAATAATCTCCTTCACGTTAATGTCAAAATTGAGGTAATTGTTTTTTTATAAAACCATCTACTGATAGTACTAATTGTCAACCATATCAACTCCATCCAAAAATTTGGTAGATTGGTTTATTCCATAGCACTAAAATTTCCCTGGTTGATTAAGCAGTTGACCGGTTCCATCGATCGATTGTGACAATAGCAAATTTAACTATTCAATTCATCAAACGATCAATCAGATCAATTTATAAATCTATTCTGTTGACTGGTTAAGCAGAATCATACATTTTTTTATTTATCCTTTAAATTTTATCAAGTTTTCATTAACTTTCATCATACTATATTTTTACATCATAATTATAGTCCAATCATTTTAGACTTTATCTCATATCGTCATATCTTGTGATTCAATTTCAACAATTAATAAACGAATACAAGATACTACACAAAATTTATAGGAAAACATTATAAGTTAGATTTATGCATCTCAAATCTTAATGTACCGAAAGTAAATTATAATATTGTGAAAGTCTAATAAGGTCTTATAAAAAACGATACAAAAATCATAATTCTTGATATTATTTACATGCCCAAATTTACATTACAAAATGATTATTACATCAAAACTACATCTTCATTAATTAACAAAAAGGAATCCTAAACATCTACTTATTTCCCACGAGATTGTGTAAATTAAACAATGAAATTAACATATAAATAATAAGATAACTTAGTGATATGTTATAAACTTAATTTATCTTTGAATCATCTTTATAGTCTTGTTGAATCATCTTTCTAAGATATATTTCTCCTTTCTACTCAATTTCAAATAATTGTTGCTAACTATTGTCGGATAAAATCCTAATTGCTAGTTAACTAATTTCACCGCCCCTTAATTGCACATTAATCCTATCTGTCGCATTTGACATCGTGACAACCTTTTAAAAAAACTAATATCTAACATCTTATTCTTATAAAGAAAATGTTTCATTTATGGAGTGGCTACATAGTATTATAGTCATCGGGATCCTAACTAATCTTCAAAGATTCTATGACAAGAGAATAGTTATGCTAAAGAAAAAATACTATCACCCCTAAAACATCTTACATTAGATAAGTTGGATTGCTTGTTTTGTCTTAAATTACTATAGATTGTTGTGATATGTTATCAATGATTTATCTATAATATTTTTAACTCTGATATCAGTAAATATTAAGGTTTATATTTCTAACTTTGACATTAGTAAATACTAGAATTGATATTTCTAACTCTGATATAAATAAATAACAAGATTGATATTCATAGTAAATCCACTTACTTTGAACCGAATAATCTTGGATTGAGTTTTACAATTGTCATTATCCTTGTAAAAATAGCAAAAATAGGCTTTGAAACCTTTTATTCAAACTCTAGTAATTTAGTGAATTTTCACAACTGTTTAGTTAAAAAGAATGAGATTTTTTTTCGGGGGTTAGTGTGTTGGCTCAAAAGACGCTTTATTTGGGTCAAGATTTTAATAAACTAAATAAATTTGTTATTAAACTCAAAATACACGTAATAAAAATATATTAAAAAAAACAAATATCAAAAACACGTTTTTTTATAATGCTAAAACATGCAAAATAATTTTTTTTTTGTTTGTTTTATACTAAACATAGTATTTTACAAAAAAAAAAAAAAAACAAATGATGCAAATTTTTAAGAAAATAAATGGTTGAAAACGTTTTTATGGCATTTTTATTTTTTATTTGTTTATTTTAACAAATGCTAAACATAAAACCATGCAACACACACCCATTTCTTTACTTATTTACACACACCCTTTTACAATTACAATTATTACAATCATAACAAACACGAATCAATAAAAAAACTACATTGGGGTGACTGAAAAAGATCCGAATAATCAAGAAGAGCTACTGGTGTCACTGGCATAGTGTGAATAGTGGCAGCGTGTGGTATCTACGCGCCCCGCCACTGGCGGCGCGTGGGTTCACGCGCCGTCGTTGCAGGAACGGAGAAATCTGGAGACCTGGATCGGTTTCTCCTTCTTCTTCTTTTTTTTTTCTTTAATGGCGGTGATGGGTGTTTCATATTACCTGCAAACAAAAGAAAATCTCAAACACAAACAATCGATTTATTATTTTTTTTAGATCTGCTTCTCTCTAGCATGACTGGGTCGATTCGGTGGTTATGGAGAGGCTGGAATTGATGGGTTGATGGATTGTTCTTGAGAGAGGCATTGGGAGGCTGCTGGTTTGGTGGTTGGAGCTGTCAGTGGGAGGAGAAGGAGAGACTGTTGACAGTGGCTGTTGGGTGGAAGAAAGATAACGACATTGCTGGTGGAGATATCTCTGGCGTGCGTGGAAGTCAAGAGAAAGGGGCTGCCGTATTTTTGTATATTATTGGTGGCTGGATCTGACAGTGGCTGGCTAGTAGAAAAGGGGGCTGTGTTATGGTGGTTGACGGTCGAGAGAGGGGCTGATGGCAATGTTGAGGAGGTTGGATCAATGTGAGAGATAGTGTGGGATGAGAGAGCTACTGCTGCTGGCCTCTGATGAAGACCAAAAAAATGGCATGAGGAAGCCTGTGGGGAGTAGCTGGTCTTTGTGTTTTAGATTGTGTGGTGCTGGTTCACGGTGAGCAGACAAAACCAAAGAGATGAGATTTTGACAGTGATGAAAATATGCGAGGGTTCATGTGGGCATGGTTTTGTGTCATGTGGAGTACCAGAAAAAATAAGGAGTCCAGTTTTGGTAATTTTTTTAATGAACAACCTTTTATCTCAACTAAAGGTTTTAAAATTAAAAAATTAAAAATTATATAAATTTTTAATGATCCCGAAAAAACTTAAACTTATAACCATTAAAAAGTGAATTTAAGATTTAAACAGTTGAGTTACCTCTCAAATTGATAACCATCTTCTTTAATATAGATTTACAATAGATAGTTTTAGAGTATTAATAAGAACAAAGTTTTTTTTAAAAATTAAATTTGAAAATATATTTATATGATAGTTTTCTTAAACAAAAATACATTATAGTCTCTAATTCTTTTATACATTATCAAATTGCACCCTCAATTAAAAATAAGTCCTTTATCTTTTAAATTTTAAAATTCTAACCCTTAAAAAAATAAATTAAAAGCAAACAAGTCAAATTAGATTATGACACTATAATCGGGTAACTAGTTCTATTGCTCATTACCGGACACTAGTTCCATCACAAAACAACTAATTTCACAATCTACTACTGAACACAAGCTTAATTACAGGATAGCTAGTTCCACTCACATTAATGTTAAAGAAAAAACATAGGTGTCAAGCATATTCCTAGAGCTTATGCTTGTAGCACTATCCCGCCTTTAGCCTCTCTTATTCCAACATAAACATTATTATTGTAAATATTTTTAACTATCAATTGAAATTCCTTTCCAATACTCATTAAATTCAATTTTTTTGTCACGTACTCATTCATTTTCGTTGCTTTGTTTTTGACAATATACTTTCATTTTATCATTCAATAAATCATCTCTTGAGTTTAATTGTTTCACAGATAGTTTTACATTACAATCTCATTAACAAGAATAATCTTATATATGAAGCTAAATCATCTTATCAATTGTTAACTTCTATTTTAATTATAATATAATAGAATCATCATCAACACTTGGTTCCTTAATCTCCAAGTTTTACTATGCAATTTCTTCGAGTACTTTAATTTATATCACACCAAAACTACTATCATAACAATTATAGTATCATTTTCATGCACAACACCATCCAAATAATAATAATAATTCATATTAGGAATGAACAAAAAAATCAAAAAACCAATTAAACAAGAAAACCGAAAAAAAATAACCGAAAAAACAAAACCGTGAAAAAAACATATTAAAATTTTGAAAAAACCGATCAGTTTTGTTTCAGTTTTATAAGCCTAAAACCAAAAAAACTGAACCGAACCAAGCCAAACCAAAAAAATCGAGCCAAACCGAAAAAACGAGTCAAACCGGTTTGACCGGTTTTTTTCCTAAAAAATCAAACTGAACCGAAACCGGTCGGTTTGAACTGGGTTTGGTTCAGTTTCGGTTTTTTTAAAAACAATTTGGTTTGATTACCTTTTTTTTTTTTTGATAAAAACTGAACCGAATTGAAAATAATCACCCTAATTCACATTAATTCTACACAATTATAAAACATTAAAAAGTTTCTAACATTTCTTCCATTCTCTACCTGTTAGCCGGCATCAACCTCTCTCTTTCCACCATCATCTTTCTTCCTATTATCGTGATTCAATATCAAACAAAACCATTTCCACCTCAATTGCTCAATTTAATCAATTTTGATATTTCCTCCAGTTTATACTAAGAATCCTAATTTGATTTTTGCTAGGATTTTGACCAAACTCTTCTAACTTTTGTTCAAATTATTATGGACGGGATATAAATGCTTTACCTAGTAATAATTTGAACTATTGAAATTTTCTCAGGCTTCTTCTGTCCTCTTCTTGATTCTTCACTTTCTGTCTCTCTAAATCCAACTTCACCTCTCTTAAATCTATAGTGTTTAAGTTTTTCTCTTCACTTCGATTCACTAGCAAATTTCCATGAAATTAAGGAAGAATAGGAAGATGAAAATTTTCCCTCCCTTAGCATGTATGCTGCTGGCTTCTAGGGAAAAAAGAAGAAGAGAGAAATCCTTTTTTATATACAATTACCCAAATGCACCTACTTAATTTATTTCTATTGTATTTGGGTAATAATCCTAACTTCTTGTATAATTTCATGCAGAAAATGCCATCTAACTGTCAAAATGACTATCCCTTTTTATTTATTTAATTACTTCATGTATTTATCTAGTTTCTTCATTAACATTATTTCATATTTAGAATTTATGTGTGTTGAGAAAAAAAAGTGAGTTAAGAGTTGAGTATCGATCAATAAAACTTGGGAGGTACAATTACAGTAATTACTTGTGTGTGTTTTTGTTGCTAACAATTGTATCAGAATTTGAATTTAATGTTTTCAACTTGCGGAGTTTAAGTTGATTACAAGAGAAATGCAGGAGCCCTTTTCTCTCTTGAAGATAAATCAGTAGCTTTAGTGTCCAAAGTTACAAGCAGCAGTGCCTTGTAACGGCAGACAGCAGCAGCGAAAAATTACAGTAGTTAACGCAGCAGAAGCAATTATAAAGATTTACAACAGCAGCCCTCAATACGCAGAAGTAGCAGCCAGTAACAGTCACAGTAGTAGCTGTGTTTCCAAGCAGGAGTCGTGGAAACAAGTCAGTTCAGCCTTGGCAGCGACAGTTCCAAACCTTTCCAGCAGCAGCGAAACGAAGACATGAAGTACAACAACAGCTTGACAACACCAGCTTCTTTGAATTTACAAGCAGCAGCCTTGTTTAATTTTGTTGACAGCAAGAAACTCCTCCAATAGTAGCAGCAGCTTTACAAGGAAAACAATTTTCTTGCAGATTTTCCTTCATGGCAGCAGCAACTAGTCTACACAGCAGCCCTTAAAATCAATCACAGCAGCTCACGCCAGCAGCAGCAGCAGCTTGTAGCCTAAACCAGAAACTGTCACAGACGCAAGACAAAACAGCAGTCCAGCAGCAGTAGATTTCCTAGCAGTCCAGTAGCTTCCAAGTGCAGCATCAACATAGCAGTAGAACATTTCCAGCAGCAAACGTAGTAAGCAAGTCAGCGGCAGCAGTTGAATTTTGTAGAAACAAAATCTTCAGCTAGCAAAGACAGCAGGAGTTTTATGGGCAAAGCCAACAACAGTTTTTTTTAGCCATTCAAAAGGATGAGTTCTAATACAAAATTTGTGGATTGTTGAGTGATCAAATTTGATGGCAAAAACAATTGTGAACATTGGAAAATTCAGATGCAATCTTTCTGAGTATACTGATGCTTGAGATGTTGTTGATATAAGAGTTCTAGAGTTAGCGATTATGAAAGAAACAAATCGAGCCTTGAAGAAAAATTAAGAAGCCCAATATCACATCTTTTGAAAGTTAAAATTATCTATTTTTGAGAAAATCATGCATTTTAAAACTACAAAAGAAGCTTGAGATATTTTAGAAAATTTTTACAAAGGTTTAGATAAGGCGAAGAAGGAAAATTACATACTTTACGCATAGAGTTTGAGCTTCTCCGAATGAAAAACAATTAGGCTATTATGAAGTATTTTTCATGAACAAAAATTAGTTAATATGATGAAAGATGACAGATCTCCTAGTTAGAGAGAAGATTCTTCGAAGCCTAACATTTCATTTAGAGTAAGTGGTAACAACTATTGATCAAAGAATCAAAAGATTTGAGTGAGATGTCAATGATGAATTACAAGATTTATTGGCAGTTCAAAAACATTTGTGGTTGCCATTAAGGAAGCATTATAATCTTAGTTAAACATGATGACCAAGGAGAAAGTCTTAAACAAGATTGAGCATAATCAACGTGATCAAAGTAGTAGAGGTAAAGGTGGAAGAAATAAAAGTTTTGATAAATCACGCCAAAGATATAGTGAAAAAACACTAACAATAAAGGTGGAAGAGATTCAAATTAGCATGGAAAATATCAAATTCAATGTCATAAATGTCAGAAGTATATATGGTTACAAAAATTATAAGTCTCATATTCAATGTCACAACAGGAAAAAAATTGGTCATTATTAGTATGAGTATCGGCTTAAAAACTCAAATAATAGGAATGTGCATGCCAAATTTATGGATATTAATAAAGATGCTTCTGAGATTTTATTTTTAGCAAGCCATAATATAGAAAAGAAAGAAAATGTATCTTTATTGATGATTTGTCATATGAACAAGAAAAGCAAGAGGTGCAAATTTGAAAGCCAGGAGGAGTTGATTAATAAATAAAAAGAAGAGCTAAGAAAGGAAATCGAACATATAGCTTAGAAAAGAAAAGTTATTTCTAGGTTGCTCAAAAATGAGAATGATTATCTTAAAATAGAGATAAAGACAATATAAGATCAATATAAACAAGATATTGAGTCATTTAATCATAAACGTGAAGATTTTATGAATAAAATAGAGCAAGAATGCTCTGAATGGTTCAACTGGATTCAGAAAGAACAAGTAGACTTCTTGTTGGGCATTAGAATGTAAAAGAGGGAATTGGAGAGCAATATTGGTAAAAGATGTGAAAAGATAGAAAGTTATTTAACGGATAAAGTGAAAGCCTTTGAGCAGAAAAAGAAATGAGCTTCAACATATTGCTTCTTTTAGAGAAAAAAAAGAAGAAAAAGAGAACAAGTTGCTTTAGAAAAAAAGAAACTTAATGATGAAAAAAAATGAGAATCCTATGGAAAATACATCATAACTAGTAGATGAGCGAAGCCTACTTGTAACATCAACAAATAATGATCAACGATCACAATATATTAGAAAAGGTCTCCATTGATGAATGATTATGAGCTAACTAAAACTGATCAATATAGTGATCCACTTACTCATTTTGTTTTAATTTCATATTATGATCATTGACTTCTAAAGATGTCATTAAAGAAATAAAGTGAAAAAATGCTATGGAAGATGGAATTAATATCATTGAGAAAAACAATATATGTGAGTTGATAGAGCTTTCAAAAAAACAAAAGACTATTAGGGTAGGATTTAAACTCAATATAGAGCCGCAACTCAACTACATTAGCTATCTTTCTATTCTATCCATTAAAAAACTTTATCATTATAGCCTCTCTATCCTCTATAATATTAGCTTTTATCATTGCTATTTCTATTTTTTTTGTCTTAATTCTCCACTCCTAAAACCTTTCGAATAAGCTTTCAAATCATTTTTTCCTTGAAAACTAGAATTTTTATCTTAATAATGTCCAAATCTCTATCCAAACTATCCTGAAATCTATCCTTCATATCTACTCTCTTATGGACGAAACCTATACCCTAAATTTTTTGTATATATGGTGGTCGAAACTAAAACAAATAACTCACTAACTAAATGTTTTTGTAATTTTCAAGAAACCCAACAAAATAAATCTAAAATATTCCAAATCAAGAGTTATCTCCAAGAAACCTTAGGAATCAAGATTTTTTTCTCTGATTTAAAGTAACTGGACAAACTCTATTGATGCGTTATTACAAACAACAAAAAATAAAACCTCAGACTCTTAAAAATAAATGCAGTAGTGCAATTAAAGATTGTTCCCATATAGAGTATCTAGCCTAGTTTTGTGCTACATGAACAAAGATGGAGGGGATTGAGTATAATGAAAATAATTTTAAGGAAAACAACTAAGAAACAACTCAAATTAAAATATTGAAATCAATTAAAAGAACAAACCTTAGTCTAAGTCAACATCTACCATCAAGTCTTTTACAACTGATCATCAATGCAAATATATATAAATTCATACTTTTAATATTCACCATCGGAATTATTTTTTTATCTCTCTTTAGTCGCAGTTAATTAGAAAACAAGCAATCTAATTAACCCTAACTACTAAAAAACTCAAGACAAGTGCTAAAAATTTAAACTAGTAGCAGTCTTAAGAATTAGAGAGATTGATGAAGCTAAACAACACAAGCACAAACAATTGTATTTAAGTCGAATATTCTTCCTAAGATATACTAATTTCTAATGCGACAAATCATTAACCTTAGTTGTTTCACATATTAAAGATCAAACAATTATGTATTTGATATCTGACCTAGCAGTAGGTTGTAATGAATAATAAATTAGTAATTAAATAAGACAATTATGAAAATAGACATTGAATAACATTTAATACTTAAAGTATAAATTAAACAATGGAAACAAATTAGATCTTGTAATTTTATTGATTCTGAGGCTTTTATTTCCTTTAACAAAAAAATTTAGTTACACAGTACCATGATGAAAACTCAAAAGAGAAAAAGAAAATAGAGAAGAAGGAAGGGAAAAGAGGGAAGAGAGAATTCTGATCCCATCTCTCCCTTCTCTTTTACATGTTTTCTCTGGTTTTAGAAGCCTACAAAATCTCCTAGCAATACTTTTAATATTATCCTCCACTAATAACTACTAAATTTGAATATTTAATGAAATTATTAAATAAATAAAATAAAGTCCTATTATAACAAGAAAAATGATGTCTTTAGCTGAAAATTCATTCACCAAATCTGGAAGTTTCGAAAAATAAATTCACATCATATTAAATTTGCAAGCCAAAGAATGTTCCAATATGTTGGTAGTACAGGTGCAAAGCATTCATGCCCAATTTCCACCTTGATGCAATAAATATATATCTAAACTCAAAACATGAAAGTTGTAGATCTGTTTCCTAGGTTCCATAGCACTTTAAATCATCTCAATTGGAGCTTGTATGAGAAAGTTATGCTTGGATTACAAAGTTATGTTGACATCGCCCAATTAACTTTATTTTTCCCTTAACGTCTCCATTTGCATCTTAAATCAAAATATAAAAATAATTAGTATATTTAGACATCAAATAAGTATAAAATACTAAACATTACAAGAGAGAAATATGACATTTTGCTTTCTCATCATCTATATTTCTTTGAATTAAGATTTGCGGAAAACCCTAAAAATATCTTTTCTTGTGATTTTCTTTGTTCTTCTTTTTTATTTTTTTATAAGACTTTATTAAATCAAGATCACAAATACTTTTTTTAACTTGATGCCGCAACTAGTTTTTAGAGAAGATAAATAACTCGACAACAATGGAGTATGTGAAAACTTGAAGGTAAAATATATGTAATATAATTTTAAAGCCTTGCTTTGATACCAATTAATGTGAATCCTATGGATATAAAGATACAAAAATTCGTAGTCAAATTGACTCTTCCCAAGAAAGCTAAGATCAGATTTGGAATTGAGCTTGACACAATAATAACTTATACCAAGACACTAAGACTATAAATAACTGTACCCCCACCCAACATCTATAAAAAGAAACAAATGAGAAGTATAAAAGATGCCATAAAATTTGGTTAATTCTTTGTTAAGTCAGAGTAGTTCAATGAAGAACAAAAAAATATGAGCTAAACCTCTCAAACACAATAATAATTTTTGAAATCAAAGTCTGTAAAAACAAAAAAAAACCTAAATACAAGGTAAATAATTATATTTATATTATGTAAAAATACCCTAAACAATACTGGAAAAATAATAAAAAAGTTTTAAATAAAATAGAAAAAAGAATCGTAAATCAACTAGAAAACTAATACAATTTCTGTACAGTAGCTTTTAGACCTTATCGCTAAGCTTTTCTAAAGTCTGATTTCCCTGAAAATGTAACCCAATATAGAATAAGATATCTAGAAACTTATGATAAAAGCTTAGCATGATCCAACAGTTGGATAAAAAATTATGCTTGTTAAAGTAAAATCATGCATTAGAAAAAATAAGCCTTTATTTGCTTAAATTAATTAGCACATAAAGTAGATTGATCAGATCCCTCTTATGCATGAATTAAATTGATTAAGGTCTGATCTTTACTTGTTGATATTATATCCTTGAAATCCACCTTGACCTAAATGTTATAAAAAAGCCCATTAAAAGTATCTTTAAGCTTCTTTGCCCTTGATCTTATAATTGGATAAATGGAACTTACAATGAATCTTTTGGTGTAGTTCAGATCGCATAACTTATAGTCTTAGAGTATCGGTACAAGTTATTATAGTGTCAAGCTCAATCATAAGTCTGAGGCTTTTCAGTGGAAAGGTTGGTTGGATTATAGGTTTCTGGACTTTTATAATCACGGGGTTCACATCAGACCAGTTAGAGTTTCTAATGATCACAATATTAAATGTTGAGTCCTTTACATCTTATACATGTTTCATACCTTTAACATCTCCCTCTATAAGAAAAACTTGGAAAAAAGAGAGAGTGGTCATCGTAATGCTAGGTACGAAAATGAGTTGAAAAAATTAATTTAATTTTGAGATTTTAAGCTTATTAAAATGTGTTTAATGGTTAGGAATGAAATTTTATAAGTTTCTATGATGTTTTTTTTATTTTTAAGTAAAAATAGCTTGAGATTTGGGTTTCAAGAGTTTAGAAATCCAGACCTTGATTTTCTCATCATCACCGTGATGAAAAACTGTTCTAGCAGGTGATGCATTATTCGCTATTAAAAAAAGAAAAAGAAAATGGTTAAGGCCTACTCTTCAAGGCCTGGACATGCCTAGGATTGAAAGCCTATAAGCGCCTAAACTTTATTTTTAAAAGCCTAACGCATATACCTTGCCTTTTAAGCCTAAGACATGTTTGGGCCATATTTTTAAGACTAGGCGTGTGGGTTTAATTCTCTTGGCACTCCTCAATATATATATTTTTTGTTTATAATTATTTTTGATATTTTAAAATAAAATCCTATTTAAATAAATAAGTATAATTAAAAAACCATTTAATTATGCCAAGATTATAGTTTTAAATAAGTATATTTGCAATTTTTTTTAATTATTATATATGAAATTAGTATGCCTGGTCAAAAAAATTGAACATGAATATTAAATGAAAATAAAAAAATATTTTTATTTTTGGTTGACTTTTATATTATTTCCCTAATGAATTATTCTTTTTATTTTTATCAAATAAAATAATAAAACATTAATTTTTTCTTGTTGAAAATTGCTTTATAGATTGCAATAAATTTTTATTTGAAAAATCATGTTTGTAATAAAAAATATGTTTTTATCAAAATAAAATAAGAAATAAATGAGCATGGAAAAGGGGGTTTTGGATAAAAGAATACATTCTTCGCTTGAATTTAAACCATTTAATTTTTTTTATAAATATTTATATTAATTGTCTTATGTTTTTATTCAAATAATCATGTTATTAATAATTTTTTTTGTCAAAATAAGAAAATTATATTAATAAAAAAATGCATTTCTTAATTAAAAACTTAAATAAATAAAAATTTTAAAAATACTTATTTTAATAATAATAAATTAAATAAAAATAGATGTTGAAGAATTGAACGACTCATCACACGCACACAAAAGAATTGAACGACTCATCACACGCACACAAAAAAAAAAAAAAAACTTGAGGCAGTCAAAACAAATTGTATAAAATTCCGATCTGAAGATGGTAGGGAATGGAAAATAAGTAGTGGAAGGGTGAAATTGCCAGAGACCCTATTGTGATTGGCTTCCTTGGTTGGGCCTTGGTTTTAATTTACTTTCTTCGTTGTTACCCGTTTCTTCTTGTTGTTGATACCCTCAGCTCCACCATTCCCATATCCAGAGCAATCCCCAAATTCGTTGCCTGTTGTGTCTTTAGCTTACCCAGATAAGGTTAATGAAGTACAACTAGGTGATACAACGAAAAGTAGAGAAGCAATGGACTACATTGAAGACGATCCAAGGTACCCACCAAAATCTTATTCTATGAATCGATCAAAAAAACACCCTTTATATCCTCAGCGCCAAACCCCAACTCTTCACTACAACTACGATTACGATTACGATTACGATTACCTCGACGTTGACGAAGACGGCGATGAGTTGGACGATGAATTCCTGGACAAGAACGACAGCAGCTACAACCCTGGAGGCGGCTATGCTCGCAGGTTTCAACGAAACGAAGAGGGTTTTGAAAGATACCCAAAGAGGCAAAGGCTGAAAAACCCAGTTTCGAATTATGAATTTGCTCCGAGAAACCCCAGATTATTGGCATATGGAGATGGGAATTCTGCGGTGGAATGGAGCGAGCATGAGAAATTTGTTCTTTTGGAGGTGTGGGGTGATAAGTTCTTGCAATTGGGAAGGAACAGCCTAAGATCTGAAGATTGGGTTGATGTTGCTGAGAAAGTGTCGGAGACTTCGAAGATCGAAAGAAATGAAGCACAGTGCAGGCAAATGATGGATGTTTTGAAGAGGAGGTACAAAAAAGAGAAGGCTAAAGGGGGCAATTTTAGCAAATGGGCTTATTTTAATAAAATGGATATGTTAATGAAGCAAGAATCTGGAACTGTCGGTGGGTTTAGTTTAGCTTGTGGAGTGGATTCTGGAGAGTACGTTTTTATGGATACACGCGTGTATTTGGATCGTGCCAATATGAATGATGAGATGAGGGATAGTCCGTGTGAGTCGGAGGAGGAGGAAGAAGAGGAAGAGGAAGGAGGGAGTGCTGGGAATGATGGGATGAAGGGGTTGAGAGTGTTGGCTGAATCGGTGCAGAAGTTTGGGGAGATATATGGGAAGATTGAGAGTAGTAAGAGGGAGCAGATGATGGAATTGGAAAGGATGAGGATTGAGTTTCAAATGGATTTGGAGTTGCAGAAGAAGCAAATTTTGGATAGGGCGCAGGCGGAGATTGCCAAAATAAGAGAAGAAGATGATGATGAGGAGGATGAAGACAATTCTGATGATGATGATGTTTCTGGAGGGAATATCAGCAAATAATATAGGTAGGTGTTTGCATACTTTACATAATGGTTGTGTTTTAGTTTTAGTAACTGATCTTTTTTCTTTCTGTTGGGAGTTTTGTTGAGTAATTGACATAAATAGGATTGATTTTCTGCACATTTTATTTCCTTGTTTGGCTTGAAGTTTTGATTGCTGGCTTAATTTGGTGATTTTTGCCCTGCTTGAAGTAAGGAGTTACAATAATTGCCAGGTAAAGTTATGTTGGGGAACATATTTCTTTAACAAATTTAAGAACATGTCTAACCTAAATTAGCTGTGAATGTAGACAAACCATATATTCATAATTTCCAATGTTTGGCAGTATTGATTAAAACAGTTTTTGAAATTCTTTACTGGGATTGCCTCTCCATTTTGGCTGCCAGTCCTATGTGATGCGAAGCATTTAGTGTTGGTGAGGGAACGCTGCATACAGAAATTCTTAATTATACTTGATTAATTTTATCCTCATAAGTAAACATGGGAAATTGGAAAAAAATTAAAGGAAATGAAGCAATAGAATGGAGTGTCACAGGGCACAAAATGGTTGAGAAGTTGAAGTGAATCTTGACATTTCTTGAAAAGAATTGATTTGCAAGAAACAGATGGATGTATTGACCTTGTTGAAAGTTCAGCAACTAAACTTGTTTATTTAAATTCAAGTTGATTTTCTGAAATGTGAAGATAAAAATGATTGGAAAATTTGATTGTGCATATAAACAACTTATGGAATATGGACAGTATGACAAATGGAGTTTTGTCTTAAATTCTTTGATTGGACCTGCTCTATGATCTGGCCTGAGTGGAGAGCTAACTTGAAATTGGTGATTTATTAATGGTGTCGTCATTCTTATCCTACATATTTGTGTTTCTTACTCAGTGTGAAGAAAAGAGTTGTCTTGAATTCTTTGATCGGACCTGCTCCTTTATCTAGTCTGATAAGTTGAGAGCTAACTCGAAATTGGAGATTTATTAATGGTATCATAAACCTTTCTCTATTTGCATACAGTGCTTGCAAGCCTGATAATAAAGAGACGTTATTTTAAACAGAAAAGAACTGGCATTACATATTTTTGTTTCTTCTTGATTTGAAGAGAGCATGAATCAGTGATTAACATTCTAGGGCAAAGGCATCATAGTAGGTTTAACATTAACAGATTTTCTTGATTCAGTTAGAATGGAAATTATTAGTATACCCACATCCCTGGCAATAAACATCAAATATATTTTTACTTGTTGGAAACAGAAAAGAGCTGGCATCACATATTTTTGTTTCTTCTTGATATGAAGAGAGCATGAATCAGTGATTAACATTCTAGGGCAAAGGCATCATAGTAGGTTAACATTAACATATTTTCTTGATTCAGTTAGAATGGAAATTATTAGTATACCAACATCTCTGGCAATAAACATCAAATATATTTTACTTGTTGGAAACAGAAAAGAGCTGGCATTACATATTTTTGTTTCTTCTTGATATGAAGAGAGCATGAATCAGTGATTAACATTCTAGGGCAAAGACATCATAGTAGGTTTAACATTAACATATTTTCTTGATTCAGTTAGAATGGAAATTATTGGTATACCAACATCCCTGGCAAGAAACATCAAATATATTTTTACTTGTTGAAATGACAGGTTAGGATGGCAGATAATTGTGGTTGGCAAATTTGGACAGTAGAGTACAGTAAGTTTCCATGACATCTGATTTAGTAACAGTGAATGCTGATTTTTTTGAATATTTAAAGTTGCTAAACATTGAAGTTTTAGAAGACCTGAATATTATGTGATGGCAAATTTGGACAATACAACACAATAGTAAATGCTGATGTTTTTCCAGGCCGTGTGATCTTTCAATAGTAAATGCTGCTCCCTCTGAAATATTTAAAGTTCCTGTACATTAATGTTTCGGCCATATGAATATTATGCAATGTTGTTCTTCAAAATTTCCTTTAGATGGATGCATGCTTTTGGAGATCCATGGGATTTTAGAAAAAAATCTCCTTTGGTGTTGTAATCTCTATTTGGAGTGCCTGAATTTCTGAGATGAGTGTTTATTGTTCCTATATTCTGTCCTTAAAACTATAAATTCTCCTGCCCAAAACAAAAAGGTCATCAGGAATGCGACCATGTTTTGTGGAGAGAGTTTTTCTTTGAAAATAGTTTGAACTCATGTTGAGCAAGAGTGATAGTGAAAAGAAGTTGCAGTTGGTTGTTTTATTGACTTTTTTGCTCAGTTGCATGTAGATGCTGATAAATTAAGGTATGGAAACTTGTCTGTGAAGTTTTCGTAGTATGATGGGAATGTGTTTTTGTTGATGGTTGTCAAGTTATCTTGGTAATAATGTGAGGGTCAACCTATGAGCTACCCTTAGACTTATTATGTTTGTTTCATGCGGTGATTTAAAGGCTTTGTTGATTGTATAACTGATTGTTCTTGAAGTAGATGCATTTTCTTTCTTGTTTTTAGCTTGCGAGACCTGAATAGTTTGCTAGATTTTAAATTTGGTTTATATTTTGGGCGGTTCAAGACACCAGTGCTACTTTATTAAGTTTTAGTGTCTGCAATTTCTTATAATGTTTTACCCTTTCCTATATTATGATAAATCTTGTGGTAATTCTTGTAACAGTGATTTTGAAGGCCGTGTTCTTGGCATTTGAAGTTTCTTATGAAATTTGAACAATGCGTGGAGAGAGAACTGCTTTTAATCAGAGTTTACCAAAAAGCCTAGCTATGTTGGACTTCCAAGGTTTTTCAGAATTTAATGGGTATGTGTAAGTTATGTATTAAAGATCTCACATGCATTTTCTCATTGTTGGGATTTCATTGGTAGCTTAGATTCTTGTTCTACTGGTTAAAGATACTGATATCGATTTATGCTGTTCGACATTTCCTTTTAAGATGCCACTATTATGTAATCTGCGTAGCCTCGTTGAATCAATAGCTAAAAAAGTAAATCTTTTCTGGTGAATCACACGGATATTCCATGTTTGTTCATGCAATTCTGGCTGAGAGTGAAAAACCAAAAAGGAAAGGAAAAAAAAAGAGAGTCAGGGGCCCATAAATTGCCTATCATTTCTCTGATTTGAAGACTGTATAATCTCAAGTTTTACAGGCATAATAGAACGCAACATTAGTAACAGTGAAAAACAAGCACCATGGAGTACCAAGAAACCACCATGGGTCCTTCCCAAAAATTGATGCCCTTCCTCACCATAAATTCTTGTATTTCACGAGGGCTGGAGAAAACTCAAACAGACAGTCAACCAGTCTCAAGTCCCATATAAGTCAACAAAGCCATAACTAGAGCTGTCAGTTTTCTCCCGGCCATCATATTATTGGCCTCAACTAATGATTTAAAAACACGGAGCGGAGAGAAGAGAAAACTAGAGATTGAATGGAAATGGGTTGGATAGAGGAGCATAACTCTAATGGATTCTTTGAAAATACGGAGTGTGTTTATCAGACAGTTAAGGACTTGTGCTGTCCTTCTGGGCATTGTGTTCAGGTCCGACAATGGCTGCAGGCATCTAAATCTGTTCAAGAGGAATGTGAAAGGTTGGTGGTCATCAGCCGAAGTTCTGGTTGCTTCAATGCTAATTTATCATTATAGAAGAGGGGATTTGATTGTTTCCAAGAAAAAGGGTTCCGGCTCCTTGGAGATATTTGTTAAGTCCTCCAATGATGAGGTAGAGGTAAATAGCCTTGATGATGCCTTTGATTCAATTACAAGGGATTCAAGATGGGGCACTTGCAAGTTGCAAGGCACTGATTTTGGTTGTTCTTAACAGTGTCATCACGGATGGTCCCGATGATGATTGTCACCGAAAGGCAAAACATTTTTAAAGTAATCCCATGAGTTGTTTATGCATCCATTTATGCTTTTCCGATACTTCCAATTTGCAAAACAGCAAATGTTATTAGGTGTTGGCTCTCTAATGGCCATATAGTTATTGTCAAACGGCACCACTAAAAATTCTAATCTTTTTCAAAACAAATGTATTGCAACCACAAGTGAAGTTTCTATACAAGAAAATAATTGCCTCACTGTATTTCTGCTGTGGATGGTGGATCGGAAGTCCTCATCTATATTTCGTCAGGGAACAGCTCCTCCTTGAGTGAAGGAGCAATCCACTGTATTTGAATGTCGGTGATATCCCAGAGATCATCACCCTCCTTTTGCACTAAAATTTCTTCTTCTTTCATTTTCGTGATCATCCTTCTCAATAAACTTGGTACTATTTGTTGCAATTTTGTCTCGCCCCAGACTCCCAAATCCGCCTTCATACATGTATCCATTCTTCTCAAAACTCCCAGCCAGAAAGTCCTAAACCCAGGGCTGGCTGCTATCTGCTTAAGGAACAGCATGTAAACATCTGTAAGGAGCTCCATTGCAAGTTTTAGAGTTCCTTCCATACCTCTCATCTCCCTTTCTGCGTTCTCACGCCTTGAATATTCCACCATCTTTTCGTGTAAGTCGTCTAACATTGCAAATATAACCAGGTTAAAACAAGTGATGCAGTTGACTGGTGAGAGGTCAAGCTCCTCGGCCAAAGTAAAACTTTTCTGAAGCGACGCAATTGCATGGTTTCTCATCTCTTCTCGTCGTGCTAAGCTGGTTTTTCTAAATGCTTCACCGAGTTTGATAAATAGATTCATGGTATAGTTGCTAGAACCTTTTATGATGTCCTCAACCGAGGAATTGCTTGCATTGCTTACCATGCTATGATTACTTCCCGGATCAGAGTAATTTCTGTACCAATGGATAAGTAAATTCACTGAATCTGATAGAAGGTCTAGAATCTTCAGGTTCTTCTCTAGCGGACTGTTCTTGAGTGCAACAAATCCAAATGCACAATCAATACAATAAGCGTAATTTATACGTGAAACATGTCCAGTGTCAGACATCAAGGTGATCAAAGTCTCAACACCTTGCTCGTAGGTTTCCAAGTGTCGGCCTGAAACAGATAACATATGGAGTGCTGATTTCCAGCCAAGATTAGTTTGTAAATTTTCCGGATATCCAATAAGAATCTTGCTTATTGTATTTGTTATGGACTCACAACATGTTTCAAGAATTTCTTTATCGAGCTTCCACATCAAATTTATGGATTTGAAAATCAACTCCTCTGAGATTTTATCAGCTCTGGATAAAGAAAGAAGCTTGAGACATACCTTGAAAAGACATAAAATGGCCTTCTCAGCAAATGGGATAGGGGAGAAAAGAGGAAACTGAGCAACTACTAGCAAATAATCATGGAATGAAGGCCAAAATGTCTGGAATCTGTGAATGTTGGCCAAAGCAATGACAGTTACCAAATCCCAACAGAACCCAACTGTCTCTTCCTCTTCAACTGGGGTGCTGAACTTTTGACCTTTCCCAGCCGCTGCAAATATCAAAGAACGCCCAAGATTCAGCACAGTGTCTTCAGGTAAAGTTGAACTATTGCTGAAGATGCTCCCAATTCGGCACTGTTTGATAATCTTGAGGTTTCGCTCAAATTCACTCATTCCGAGAGATAATGAATCTTCCATGCTCTCTACTGATAGAAATTGTGAGAACCGACTAATAGCGTTAGGAGTCTGATTGTCGCCAAATTTAGGATCGTGGGAGGGAGAGATGACACCTGATTCAGTACTTGAGTTTGCTGAGGCAGCATTATCAAAATCAATCGCAGACTCAGGAATTAGCTTAAGCCTTTTGAGTTTCAACAAGCAGTCCACAATATTCCTCCAGCCCGCTCGAATTGAATCTCCAAAGCTGTTTGCAATGGTGAAAATGGCAAGAGTAGCCATTTTTGGTTTCATGTCATTGCTAAAAGCGAACAATGTTTCTTCTGCAGAGGCATAAGGGTTTAGCAATGTAGTGAATTTGGAAAACGAGGCAATGAGCTCGTCAAGTGTATCTTCTAGGCCATACTGAGCTATCCTAGCTACTGACATCAATCCTTCAATGCATTCATGGAACATCTCATCTTCATCAGAATGCTCAAAGAATGCAGAAAGAGCTGCAATTGATGGACCAGCAACGCAAGCAAACATATCTCTTCCCAGCTGACGATCAAAATCACAATGGATGTAGAGCTGCATAACTTTGGATTGGTTCATCAGCTCCATCCACCTGCCTGGGTTCATTTCCACTAGCAAACCAGATTGACCAAAAACTGCGATTGGATTGGTTGCGATTGATTGGAAAAGCTCAGAAAGGTACTCTCTGGGAAGATCCTGCCCCCCATTGATTGCTCTATTGTTCCGGATAAATTCCTCCTCGGTCATCTTTTTCTTAACTTGTGGATTATGTTGATCAGTATTGAGCATTATGAGGGAGTAACAAAGGATGAAGACTGCATCCTTGCTAGCAAATATATCTGAGGATTGTTGGTCATAAAATCTATCCGAGAATGCTTCGAGGATCCGCTGAATCTTTTGGGATTCCCCTGGTAACCGAAAGGCTGCGAGATAGGTACGGAGTGCTGTGTCAAGAATCACGCCTGAAAATCTGAAGGTTTCTGCAAATTCTCGAAGAACTCGAAGATGAAACTCATCAGGATCACCAAGATAATCGCCCATCATGTTCTTGTCTAGTTCTGGTGTGTAGCGAAAGAACATAGCAATGTCTTTTGGATCTGCTGGATCTGAGACTAATTGGCAAAGTTTCAAGTACTCCAAACCTTTCTTCTCGTCTCGATTAAAATGGTCCCTAGCAATCAACAGTTTCTTTTTCTGTGTTCTCCTTATTCTTGAGTCTTCTACCCAAGTCTCCAAATCTAAATCGTCTTTGGACTTCTCTTCCCAAAAGGGTCTATACTCGGTAATTTCAACTGGATATGGTCCAAAAGGACATGAATCACCTTGATTATCAATGTTCTCCGCGATGGTGTGCATTATGATCACTAGACCTTCAAAGGCTTGGACTTGTATGGTGGTCAAAGGGACAGCCCCTGGAAATGCGAGCTTGCATAGCAACTTTCCAATCTCCTCGAATACACTTAGGCAGGTAGGATGGCAGTCATAGTTGACGTACACTTCCGTTATAAATGATGATTGCCTCAAGAAATTTATAATTGCTTCAACTGCAACTTCTTGGAGGTGAACTGAAGATCCTGTAGAAGCTACTCTCAGTATTACAAATCTGAAAAAGGCTTCTAGTTGAAGACGAATGAACCTGCAGAATTAAACACAGACATAACTCAGAAAAAAAAGTTTTGGATCAAATAAATAATCAATAACTACAGAAATACAAATCTCACCTTTTAAGAAAGTGATAAATATTCAAAACAATACTGCAGATCATGGAGAATAGAAGGGGGGCTGATCGAGTTCCATAATGGATCAAATGGTGAAACAGGTCATCCTGAATCATCCTCAAGAGTTTGGGGTGCTTCCCAATTTCAGGTCCACCCAACTCTATGCAAGAATTTATCAAAACCAAGGAGAAAAGCTGAACATCCTCATCAGCTGCATGAGATGTAGACCCTTCTGTCTCCACAACCTGAACCACGTTAAGCAATGAGCATAAGAAGTGAAAGATGTCAACAGCACAGCGAACTCCATAACCAGAATCTGAATCGGTGCCATCGTCAACATCCTCCGTATCAGACTCGCATTGCTCGGGTTTTACCTCAATTTCTAACAACCTCGAAAATATAACCTGTAAAACTTCATGCATTGCATATCTTGCACTGCGTTGAAGCAAATCACTCCTGTTGGCAGATTGTTGAACAACTTGGAAACATGTATTCACCAGGGTACAAACAGCATGATTCGAAAGCAAAATTGAAGCGCTGTGTCTCATGACTGCTGTCAAAACCTGTAGAATTCTCAGCATCACAGCTTCTTCACATGCTTGGTTTGTAGTTTCAAGGCGACAAGTGGAAACCCCAGTCACAATACAAGTTATTGCATCTCTAGCTCCAGGGGTCTTCTCGTTGAAGATTTCGAGCCTGAGAATCTTCAAAATGGCCGAAAGTGCAACACTTGTGGCGGCTGCGGGAATGTTTTCGCCTTGTACCACATCGAGAAATGGGGAGATATAAATGGAGGGATCTATGGTTTGCCATTCTTGTTGAGGATTGAAGATTAAGGAACGCAGAGATTTCAAGGAATTAAGAATATTGGTATCGCTTTGACTATCTGAAGTATAAAAGGACGGTTCTTGTTGCGGCCGCCGCATCACGGCCAAGACAGCGCCCAGCTCGGTGTTCAACATGCAGGCGGAGGTAATTTCTTTTCTTTTCCTTTTCTGTTGGTATGACTTACATAGCTTTCTTTCTTCTTCCTCTCCTCCTGTTGACTCCATTCTTTCTTTTTTCTTGTTTTACTCACCAAGGGGAAAATAACGATAAAAACGGTTAGGAAAGGAAGTTGAGGTCCTATAATCAACTAACGAAAACGAACAAAAAACGGAAATTGAGGTTGAGGTTGAGGTTGAGAATATAGCCTTCTTTTTTTCTTTTTTATTTTTCAATCCCTCTTCTGCTTCCTGAGAATAATAGACAAAAATGATTTTGAGGTGGAAGTCATACCTGGAAATGAATATCCTGACACTTGTAAGCTAAACAAGAGGATAATTTAACCTATCTTTGGATGGCAAAAACTTGTATGGTTAAGAAGGACTATTTGAAGCCATTTATATCTCCTAGTTTTTTGAGGAATATGCCTAAAGAAGTAATTGAATCGGCTGACAATACCAGGATTGAGCAACCTCATCGCTTATGAGACTAGACGGGCAAGGAAAATCATTCCGCATCCCTTAGCACTGCAGAAGCAAATTCCTGCATCAATTTTCATTTCCCAGATCTTCCTTCTCATTTCACAATATAATAACAAGGTATATATTTATCATCTTCAGATAGGGATTTCTACAAGACAACATGCATTTTCTATCTACTCTACTCTTTCAGCTACAAGATTCACACAAGCTCTTCCACTCATGCCACATGCAAAACAATGCGCCGAAAACATCGTAATCATCAACATTACTAAGAAGTTGAGAATTATGTATATTGTATTATATATTTGTGAAAACATGAAGAGTAATATATACAGGAATTATGTGTTACTGCAGATCTAGTATTTCAAGTAAGCAGATCGTATGATAAAAGCTAATTACATTGACATCCTATAATCTCGTTGAATCAATTAGTGAGATTTGTTTTCCTTTACCACTCCCCTCAATTCACTGTCTTGTAACAGATTAGTTTTCCTTTAACACTCCTCCTGTTGGAGTATATACATCAATACTGCCCAACTTACTAAGAAGTTGGAAATTTGCTGCTGAGAAAAACTTTCAAGTTCTTAATAATTTCTGCTTCATTATTGTATGTGATCTCCATGTCATCAACATATAATAACACAATAGTGAGTAAAGTCCCCTTCGCTTGAGTGAATAAAGAATAGTTTGCCTTGGATTGACTGAAACCAATGGTCTATATTGCTGAAGAAAATTCTCCAAACCAGCTTCTGGATGCCTACTTAAGCCTATATAAAGATTTATGGAGTCGGTAAACAATGTTCTCCCCTTGTCGAGGAGGAGGCAACATGTAAACTTCCTTTTGGAGTTCACCATGAAGAAAAGCATTTTGAACATCCATTTGATGTAAAGATCAGTTGCGAACAACAACCACAACCAAGAGGCAGCAGACAATAATGAGTTTGGCTACTGGTGCGAAGGTCTCTTTATAGTCAATGCCTTCATGTTGGGTGAAACCTTTTGCGACGAGATGTGCTTTGTAATGTTCAAGAGTCCCATCAGATTGATACTTAAGCTTGAACACCCATTTGCAGCCAATAGGTCATTGTCTAGGTGGAAGAGGGACAAAACTCCAGGTATTGTTGTCTGAGAGAGCTTTGAGTTCGGCTTGCATGACAGTGATATAGTGAGGGTTTTGACAAGCCTGTTCATAAGTAGTAGGCTCTACCAAGTGAGAGATATGAATAAGAAAACATCAATATTTAGGGGACAAACATGAATAGGAAACATACTGATGAAATGGATGTCGTGTGCTGAACATGGACCATGAGGATGTCGTTGTGGATGGGAGCAAAGTTGAGTGATGGGCCACGTAATCTTTGAAGTGAGCTGGTGGTTTGATGGGACAGGTGGATTAGTGTTACGTGGCTTGATGAGGGGATTTGACAGTAATAACAGTTTCTGGTGGGGTTGCGGTGATGGTAGAAGGAAAGGTAGTTTTGGGAGTGGTGTCAGTTATGGTAGTTGCTGATGTGACTGCGATGACTGTAAGGATGGGTTTGGGAATGAGATCAGAAGGATTGATGTTGTGTTATGGGTGAATTTTTATGAGAAGTGGATCTAGAGTAGGAGCCAGAGATGGATAAACAAGTTGCATTACAGGTTGGCTGTCAGGAATGGGGGAGTGTAGGGAAAAATATGCTCATGGAAGATGATATTTCGTGAGGTGAAAAATTTATGTGTGGTTAAATCATACAACATACAACCCTTTTGGCCAATGGGATAACCAAGAAAAATACAACGACGTGCACGAACATCAAACTTATTAGTGGGTGTGAGGTTGGTAACATAACTAACACATCAAAAAACATGTAAATGCGTATAGGTTGGCAGTGGGTTGTGCAAAAGCTCGTATGGTGATTTGTGAGAGAGTAATGGTATGGGAAGGCAATTTATGAGATAACAAGCAGTTTGAATATTTTCCCCCTAAACTTTCGAAGGTAAATTGGCTTGAAATTGAATAGCATGACCAATATTTAAAAGGTGTCTGTGTTTAAGTTCAATAACCCCATTTTGTTGTGGTGTGTAAGGACAAGAATGTTGAAAAGAAGTCCCATACGAGTCTAAATAAGAGTGCATGGAAAGAAATTCACTATCATTATCTGTACGAAGAATCTTAATGTCTTTTTGAAATTGTCTTTTGACCCAAGAGAAAAAAGATTTCAAAATCGATTGTGTGTCGGATTTGAATTTCATAAAATGCACTCAAGTAAAATGAGTATAATTGTCTACAATAGTAAGAAAGTACTGTGCCCCAAAATGTGTTGGATGCTTGTGAGGTCCTTAAATATCACAATGAATTAAGTCAAAAGGTGCATAAGTTTTTATTTTACTTTTAGTAAACGAGTTTGTTTTGCTAAAGGACAAATGTCACAAATATGTATGGAATCAAACATGATTTTTTGCTAATGAAAGTAAAGGTGCAGATGATGGGTGCCTTAGACGTCGATGCCATAGGTTATTGGTATAGTGAATGTGGTTGGCGAGATGATGGTTTTGTCTTGGTGTAATGTAGTAGAGGCCATCAAAATGTTTACCCAGACCAATCATCCTCCTCGTGTCCATGTCCTGCACAATACAAAAATTCGAATAGAATGTTACCATACAATGTAAAGTTCTTGTTAATTAACTGACAAACAATAAATTGACATGAAATGTTGGTACATAAAGAACTTTATCAAGAGATAGTTCATGTGACAATTTTATAGAACCAATATGTCTTATTTTTGTTTGTCCCCCATTTGGTAAACCAACATATTCATTTTGTGGTGGGCGTTGGTAGTGAATGCGATATATGATTAGTTGCTCCAGTGTCAATAATCCAACAGAGAGTCGAATGTGAACTTGTTTATGCTATATTGCATTTTGACGAGATACCTGCTGTACTTATAGGTGGCTATCCATTACCATTGCGAAGCATGACTATGATCTGATTATACTCCTCGGTAGTGAATGTAGGGCCATTTGGAACCGGAGTGTTAGGCTTGAAATTTGTAGCCGTGTGAATAATCCTAGTAGTTGATTTACTAGTGGTAGAAGCACATATCATTAAAGGAGAAGTTTTGTGCTTAAACTTTAAATGAGTGTTCGATAGTATAATAGTTTTTAATTTAAAAAAAAAATGTTTTACTTGAAAAAAATATTAAATTGATATTTTTATAATATTTTTTAATAATTTTGATTTACTGATGTGAAAAATAAAAAATAAAAAAAAATTATTTTGATGCATTTTAAATAAAAATACATTTGTAAAGTAATTTACACCACAACACCAAATTTACAATAAAAGAAAGCCATTTTTAATAGTTTTTTTTTATTATTGATTTTGAGTTCTTACAAATTCTAAACTATTTATATCTTGAGTGGTTCTTGATGGGGTTAACTATAAAACTATGTATATCTTGAACCGTTCTAGTTTATTAATTAGTTTTCGAATTGAACTAATATGGTTTTTTTTTTTTAAAGATGGATTGAGATAAATAAAAAAATAATTCAACTGTTGGGAAAATTTTAATATGCTTAAGAAGTAAATAGTAAAATGCTATTAGTTATTTTATAAAATCTACTTTGAAAAAAAAAATAGACATAAAAAGAAGATAACAGGGAATATAAAACCCTTGATAAAAAAAATTAAAATATTCACAAGAATTTCGCTTTTTTAAAAGTTGTATGAGGCCCACTTTGAATAAAAAAATAAATATAAAGAGAAGATGAGAGAGAATATAAATTTCATGATCCATGAATAGTAATAAAAAGTCTTTATTTAGTATTTATCTCTTATACATATATCTCATTATTTCTTTAAAGTAAATCCTTGTAAATCATTTATACGATATCACTATTTATTCTATAATCACCATAAAATTACTCATTTAAATAAATAAGATAGATATATATGAGAAATATATATATTTTTTTAATATTATAATAATAGTTGCCTTTTAAAATATTTTTTACTTGAAAATATATTGAAATAATTTTTTTTATTTTTAAAAATTTATTTTTAAAATCACTATATCAAAACAATATAAAAACATTAAAATAAATTAATTTTAAAAAATTAATTTCTTAAAAGCATTTTAAAAATGAAAAAATAAACAGCTTTAAAATATGCATATTTTACTCCCCTTGCGTATCAAGCACGTGAATGTTTTAGGATCAACCAATAACAAAATGCCAGATCATCGAAAGAATATAGAAAATTTTGAGGTATCAACCCACAAGCAACCGCGGGAACCTTCCAGAGATAAAACCAGCAAAGAACCTTCCAGAGAGCTCACCTCCTATATAAACCTTCCTCTTCGTTTACCTTCATCATCTCTCTTCCTTGTTCATAATCGTTCTCTCATTTCCCGTAATTTATCTCTTTGTTCTCTTTCTGTGTCGAAAAAAATGCCAAGCAGATCAGCAGGAGTAATAAAGCAGGACTGGGAGCCGGTGGTGATGCACAAGGCCAAGCCCAAGTCCCAAGACCTTCGCGATCCGAAGGCAGTGAACCATGCCCTCCGATCGGGTGCTCCAGTCCAGACAATCAAGAAATTCGACGCTGGGTCTAATAAGAAAGCAACGGCACCAGTGGTGAATGCCAGGAAGTTGGAGGAGGAGACGGAGCCAGCAGCGTTGGGAAGGATTTCTACGGAGGTGAGGCAGGCGATTCAAAAAGCGCGGCTGGAGAAGAAGATGAGCCAGACAGAGCTTGCTAAGCTGATTAATGAGCAGCCAAAGGTGGTGCAAGAGTATGAGAATGGAAAGGCGGTGCCTAACCAAGCTATTTTGGCCAAGATGGAGAGAGTGCTAGGCGTGAAGCTTAGAGGGAAGACTGGCAAGTGAGATGATGTAAATTAGTAATGTTAGGATTTGGTATGTGTTCTTGCGAAATAAAGTACAAGTTTTATGGGCAACCCCAATTACCTTCGAATTATCAAGTCTTGGCTTGGTCGGTGTTTGTTAATGTTGTCATTTTAATTTCTTGCCGAATTGTTATACCAATAGTTGTGAGATCTGCTTCCGAGCTTCAATCAATCGAATGTAAATACTTAGAAGTGAGTAGAGAATTGGCATATATATACTTCACAAGCTAGAAGCACTCTTGTAGGTGGTCATATCCAAGGAGAGCTACATAAAACTTGTAGGGATCGTTCGTGTCAATTGTTATTTCGCCATTGACAAGGACTGTCCTGTTCGAGATCATAAGACGAGCGGGTGTCTGGAAAAGATCATGGATTGGATGCCCTTCATAAGACTATCTCCATGTTAACAAAGTCGTTCCTTCTCTTAATCCATGTTCCACGTTAAATTTCAGAGATAATTTTATCATATTGCCATGTTTTTAAACACGATTTGATAGTTAACTCGAGTGAATTTGAGTTATGATTTTGGTTTTGAGTTAGAAAAATGAATTGGTTAGCTTAATTTTTTTTTTAAAAAAATAAAAACATCAAATTTTTTTATTTAATACATTGAAAATTAAATTTTTCCAAGTTAAATACATAAATCCATTTTTCAATGAGCTTTCGAGTCAAATACTTCCACTAATCCCTTAATTTGTCAATGAGATTTCCTTATCTTTACTTTGTTATTTTTTCTGCTTACCAAAAAGTTCGAATTTTTTTATACACCTTTTCACTCTCCGATCCATTGATTTTCCTCTTCTTATTCGATGTTGTATTATTCTCTTCCTTCGTTATTGATTCCTCTTTAAACAAGTTGAACAAAAATTGAATTAGTGTATGATTTGGTCAATTTGAGAACTAGCTCCAACTTCTTCTTATAACGACCCATTCTCTTTAATTCATTGATTTCCTCTTCATATGAGGAGTTATGGTAGCTATCGTCGTTGGTAGAGTTATAGCTAGTGGATCAACTGAGGAGAATTAATAGAGGCAATAACAGTACAACTGGTGATTATAGAGGTATGATAGCAATGAAGGTGAGATCGAAGAAGAAATGAGGAATGAATTAAGACAGGATAGAAAAATAAGGGAAGAAAGAGAAATAAGAATTTGTATCCTAATCACAAAACAACATTTGTTAAAAAAGAAGAAGTCAGGTTTCACTCGAGTTATGTTAAATCACTCAAATTCTTGATTGACCTAGCATGTTACTCGGGTTTGACTGAGCCAATTGCAATTTCAGTTTTGTTCTTTTTAAAACCTGACCAAGGCCTTGGATCGTCTAGATCCTGGTTTAACCTTCCAAGACAAGTTAGGTTTTGGAAAAATGCATACTACTTCTTATCAACCGGTCACTAGCTAGATAAATCACACATATTACCAATCATGCTGTTTTTAAAAACTGTTTACCTATGATGTTGATGTTAGTGTATATATTATGTAGTCAATCGATTGGTTACATGCGACAATGACTTGTTCTTTTAAAAACATATTTTTTTATTAATAAAGTTTTTCTTTATATTTAATATTCATTTATATTTGATTAATAAATCTAATTGATTACTAAATTTAGAATAAATATAAAGTCATTGAGACATAAATACTTTGCAAAGAAAAATATAAAGTGGTTATAATTATGAAATTTTTATTGAATCAATGCATTGTTCCTAAATTATCTTAATTGATGCTGTATTAAGACATGATATTAATAAAAGTTATTGAGAGTAGTACTTATTATATTCTTTCCTTTATGAAAAGAATTATTTATTCTCATATGTTGAGGTATGTAAGTTACTTGGAACTAATATATAGGTGCTTGTTAGATGATATGTACATTGAACTAACCCGCATGAGGATTCTATATAGATAGATCATTCGAGCCTAGAAAAAAGCTCACGTGACAATTGTGTAAGTAATCATTAGATTTGAGATCACGAAGTTATCTTATAAATTAAATGTTATGCTTTGATTTTAATTAAATGTTATCCTAATAAAGGTTAACAAATGAGCATTATTGGGTATAACATGAATCATATGATTGTATTTGAGTAATAAAGAGGGGATTTATCACCCTAGGTGATTTTAAAAAATAGTCTGTATGTTCTCAAATAATATTGATTGTTAAATCTTTGCGCAAAAAGATTTGAAAAGGACTTCAAATCTTATTGAAATAATCAATGACCATGGTGTTGAGAACAAATATGATTTAACAAAGCATACATACTCCATGTAATAATGTTTAAATCAGAACAATCTTGATAAATGAATAATAATTACATTCAGAAACAAGTCACTGAAAAGTTAAGTCAAACCACTTATGACTTTTTTAATATTTGAGGGATCATGACATGTTGCTAGACATTGTATTTAATCTTCAAATATATATCATTATATTTATTGAATTGATAATAAGTTAAATTATTTAATTCTATTTTATATAGGATTGTGATTTATATTTAGATCAAAATATTAAGGAACCTAATGGCTCACACATATAAGAACTATTGGTCAAAAATTAAAATGAGATAATTAATCAAGTATAACTTGATTGTAAATAAGTTTTAGAACTTGAAGACTAAAATGTACTTAATATATGAGATTATAATTTGAGACCTAGAAAATCAAATAAGGACTTGATTGAATAAATTTTTAAAAATTTCTTGAAATAATGTATGTGATATTGTTCAGGGGACAAATTGATATTTCTTTATTTATAGGATTATCAAGTTTCTGTATAAATAGAATGATATGCCTCATATTTTTTATAGAGAAAAACTATATAAGTTATAGACGATATAAAAACATTTGAAAAAACAAAACAAAAGGCTAACACTCAAAGACTTAATGATCCCTCTCTCCTAAAAGGGTTATAGAGTATTTTTTACTGGTGGTTCATGTAGATTATTGTTATAGATTAGAAACTTGGACGACTTGTGATTTATGATAAGTCAGCCTTGAGGAAGTTGATCAAACCTAAAAAAGAATACCTAATCTTCAGGTAATCTTCACATAAACCTTAAACAACCCTAGATTTGTTGAACAAGATCCTTAAGACTCTATAAATATTTTTAAATTTACCATCTCCATTGCATCTAAGAGTTTTGGAAAACCCAATAGTAAGAGTCCTAACTAGCTAACATGTCCTCTAAGAGCATTCATTAATATATAGTCATCTAAGCATGTAAGTTTTGTGTGTGGAGATGAGCTAGGCATACTACTAACTACAAATCAAGGTAAAAATTATAGGAAGTTTTTCAGGAAAGAGATTTGGGGGTTCGTCTATCAAACTATTGAAGAAAAAAAATCAAGTGTATGTTTCCCATTTCAACTATAAATAAAGAGCTTACAAGAGTAAAGTGTGTGTGTGTGTCTATATATATATATATATATATATATATATATATATATATATATAGAGAGAGAGAGAGAGAGAAGTGAGGAAAAATTAGAAACAGTTTGTGAGTTGAGTTGAGAAAGTTTTTTCTTCTCATTTGGTGTAATTTTTTTTCGATGAGTAAAACTAATAGCGCTGTGGACATATGCAAATTTTCAAACAATATTAAATTATGTGTTCTTGATTCTAGGTATTCATCTTAGGTCCTAACAACTAGATCAAAGTCTTAACGATTTTTTTTTTTGTTCAGAAATAAAAAATTATTCAAAAACATGTTTGGAACATACTACTATAAAGAGGACATTAAGAAATATCATGTAAAATATAAATCATAATGAGTCCCACGAGCCTTAAGCACCCAAAAAACATTTGTCCACATATAGCCTATATTCATTCATATTCACATACACTTTTATATGTTTTGGTTATCCTTGTTGTTTGATAACCCAAACACTTGACCTATCAACTCGATCGATTGCAGGTTAATGTCATATAAATAGACACATTATTTGTCACATCATCTAAAGGTTCAATTATCTCACCACAACACCAAAAATGTTGTTACACACATCACCAGTCATTAGCATGATGGTCTAGTCATTTACCATGTGTTTATCACATTATCCCCTGTATAAGGTGATAATATAATATGGAAAAGAGTACATGCTACCTATGTTATTTCTTAATTTAATCCATCTATAAGGATATATTTCTTTTGATAAGGTCTAAGTCCTTTAAAGTTTGATTTTGATAATTTCATACTAGTTCCCAACTAACTTGATCATTTTAAATACAATCACAGTGTCTGATTGTCCAAACTAGACTTAAAGTTAGTATGAGAGAAATAATGATTAGAAAATAAGTAAAGATTGTTGGAATAAAAAAAAATTGATGGCATGTATTTTAAGTATCGGAGAATATTGTCTCTATAGGTAGAACTTCATCTTTCTCTATTAGGGAAAATGATGGAAAAGATGGAGGGAAAAAAAACAAAACCTTCTAGTTAGACAAGTTTTAGGTGTTACCTACCTAACTTTATCAAGGAAAGTTTCATATAGTATCATAAAAGAAAGGACCATTTTGGATATGATAACAACTCTATCTAGTATGTATGAGAAGCCGTCGATAAATAATAAAGTGCATTTGATAAAAACATTATTCAATCTAAAGATGATGGAATGAATATTTATTACATAATACCTAAATGAATTTAGCATCATAAAAAATCAATTGTCATATGTTGAAATTGAGTTTGATGATAGGATTTTAGCTTTAATCTTATTAGCTTCACTTCTAATTATTTAGGAGGCTATGAGAATGGTTGTTAGTAACTCTATTGAAAAATCTAAGTTAAAATATGATGACATTCGAGACTTGATTCTTGGAAAAAAAAAAGTTCAAAGAAAGGATGCAAATGAAAGCCTAACTTCTAGTGCTTTCTTAAACCTCAAGACAAGAGGTAAAAGATTTATCAGAAGCTAAAATAATAACAGATTATAAATCTAAACTTAAGAGTAAAAGTATGTCTACACCTAGGAAGCAAAGTGATTGTTGTAAATATAGAAAATTTGATCACCTTATAATGAATTGAAGAAATTCAAGAAAAGCTGAAGCTGATTTTGTAAATGTTATTACTAAGGAGGTATATGATTTTCTAATTCTTGTTATTTATAGTCTAGTTAATGATTGAGTTCTTGACTTAAACCCTTTGTTCCATTCTATTCCACACCAAGAAATCTTATAGAATTATGTTATTGGTGACTCTGATGTGGTATACCTGGCTGATGAAGAACCATTAGATTTTATAGGCAGAGAAATATAAAAATCAAGTTACCAAATGGTTTCATATGAAATTTATAGCAAATGAAACATGTTCTTGAACTACTTAATCCTTATAGGACAACTTGATGATAATGGTCATTCAATAAGTTTTATGAAAGACACATGAAAGGTCTTTAAAGGAGCAATGGTTTTGGCTTAAGGTAAGAAAACTAGGACACTGTATATGATCTCAGGACCAACATATACCATTGTTGCTATTAAAGCTAAAAATCAAGCAAAACTATGACATTACATACTTTTCCATATGACTCAAAAGAGGGGGAAACTATTTCTATCAAAAAAGGAAGTTGGTGGAGATTAAATTAGTTGATCTAGATATGTGTGAAAGCTATATTATAGGCAAGCAGAAGAAACTCAATTTTGTAAAAGGTAGCAAAGCCTTCATATCAAGAAAGATAAAACTAGAACACCTAGATTTATAGGGGTTTTGTCTAGTGGCATCTCTTGGATGCTCTTGATATTATGCTACCTTAATTGATGACTTTAATAAGAAGGTATGAGTTTACCTTTCAGAAAATAAACTTCATGTGTTTCAGACATTCAAGAAATGAAAGGTTAATGTTAAGAATGAATCAAACTTTAAGAAAAAAAATTCTTGAAGTTTGATAATGGAAGAAAATATATCGATAAATATTGTAAAGAATAATGTGGAGCTAATTATATTAGGATGAAAGAACATTATAGGCACACCATAATAAAATGATATTACTGAGCATATAAACAATACCATCAATGAATAAGCTAGAAGCACAAGGCTGCAAAAGCATGAAGCTAAATTTTAGGTTAACTCTAACATTCTAGTATAAGGTAGATAACCTTGCGGTTTAGTTGATCAACCAAGAACTTTTTATCTTTTTGAAATTCAAAGCTCCAGAACAAGTCTAAACCTTAAAAGAGGTAAAACTCTCATTTTTAAACGTATTTGTTTATCTTTTATATGTGCTTATAAACCCAAAAGATAGAAGCAAGTATGATCCTGTCTAGGAAATGCACCTTTATTAGGTATACAATAATGAGTTTGAATATTGATTTTGGAATAAGAAAAAAAACAAAAAAAAACATTATAAGTAAAAATATCATGTTCAATAAAAAGATAGCATACGAAGACAAGGCAACAACAAGTTTTGAAGAAGAAATGAAAAAGACTAAGATAATTGATGTGAATAATACTATAAAGGGTATTACGCAGAACAATGATCACTCTAATGAAAGTATTGATCCACATGTAGAGTAATATATAATGACAACTTATAGCAGAAGGTCTTCTAAAAATATCATATCTCTAGAATGTTTCTCATCATTATCAAATTATATTTTGTTGGCTGAAAATATAAGCTAAAGAGTTTTGATGAACCATTACAAGTTAAAGAATTAAGTGCGTAGGAGTTAGCTATGAAATACGAAATGAATTCCTTATTAGAGTAGACATTAGAGCTAACCAAACTAACCATAAGAAAGAAGGATGTAAACAACAAATGGGTTTACATTGTGAAAATTAAATATGATGACATTAAACGATTCAATGTCAGACTTATTGTGAAAGGATTTTTATAAAAAATGGTATCGATTTTATATTTATCTTTTTCTTTGATGGTGAAGCTAACAACAATCATGATAGTAATGGTTATAGCTACAAAAGCTCTACATCTGATGTGAAGACTACTTTTTTTCATGAGGATTTTAATGAAGATATCCATATGTAGTAGATAGATGGTTTTTCTGTAAAGAGAAATGAAAATATGATTTACAAGCTAAAAAAGAGCTTGAATGACTTAATACAAACTATAAGATAATAGTATAAGAAGTTTGATAATTTTGTTTACAATAACAAGTTCATAAGATTGAACCATTGTTATTATTTGGATAATTTTGATAAATATTATATTATTCTACTACTTATATGAATGGTATACCAATTATAAGATCTAGCATTAAGGTAATCAATAAACTGAAGAGATAGTTGTCAAAATAGTTTGAAATGAAAGATTTCGAAGCTACAACACAAATCATTGGTATGAGAATCGTTAAAGATAGAGCTAATGGTACCTTGAACCTCTCATAGAAATAGTTTGTATTCTATAAACATAACATAAATGGAGCCAAACCAGTAAACACAACCTTGGTTAGCCATGTTAGACTAACTAAGAAGTAGTCACCAAAGATGGACAAAGAAAAAAACTACATGAGTTAAGTTCCTTATGTATTAGCAATTGGGAGTTTCTTATATGATATAGTATGTATAAGGACATATTAAACATGCAGTGAAAACTATGAGTAAAAACATGAGTAATCTAGGTAAATAACATTGAAAAATGGTTAAGTGAATTTTAAAATATTTATATGGTTCTTCAAATATGTTACTTTGTTTCACAAAGTTAGATTTGGAGTTTCAAGGTTACGTGGATGCCAATTTAGCTAATAATGTTAATAACAGAAAAAGTACTATAAGGTTTGTATACACTTTAGGTAATGTAGTTATGTGTTGGACTTTGAAGCTATATAAGATTATTGCTCTCTCTACTATAGTTACTGAATATGTAGCAGTAACTAAAGCTACGTAAAAGAAGGTATGTTTGTATAGTTTTTTGAAAGAACTACACAAAGAGAATAAGAAGGGTACTATTTATTGTGACAATCAAAATGTAATCTTTCTTGAAAAAAATCTAGCATTCCATTTCATAACTTAACATATTAAGATTAGATATCACTTTATTTGACATTTATTTGATTATGAGCATTGATACTAGAGAACTTCTATGTCAATAATAATCTAGTAGACATGTTAATAAAGGGAATTGCACTTACAATCTGAAGTTTTGCAAAGCTTTAGTAGGTTTCAATGATATAAGATAAATTTGGTGTTGTTTGTCATTGTGTGTGGAGAAAAATTAGGCACACAACTAGTTATGAATCAAGCTAGAAAGTAAGGGAAGTTTTTTAGGACATAGATTTAGGGGTTTGTTTACAAAATATTTGGGAAAAAAAACCGAGGCATGTGTTTTTTCATTTCAACTATAAAGGCTTTGTAAGAGAAGACTATCCAAATAAAAAAAATACACTAAGTGATAAAAAAAGTTTAGGTAAAATTATAAAGAGTATATGAGTAGAGTTAAGAGATTTTTCTTCTCTATCTTTGGTGTAATTTTTATTCTCTCCTATAAGTAAAATTAATAGCTCCATGTACATGGATAAATTATCAAATCATGATAAATTGTGTATTCTTGATTTTAGGTATCAATTTGAAGTCTCAACAATAAAAGCTTGCTCTAATGAGTGTCTTTCTCAGTCTAGATCTAAGTCTTAAACTAAACAACTTGCTGGCTCAACGTGAGAACCATCCATGAACTCCTCAATTCTTACTTGGGGTCATTGATGAACTCCAGGATCAAAAAGATCCCCAATAACCCAACCTTTCTCCTTCATACCCAAATTTTTAACAAATTCAACATACATTTCTCCCTGATATATATGTACTTATGTAATAACAATGACACCAATAACACATAAATGCTATTACATTAAACTAAATTTAGACCATACTAGTTTCCCTAAATGAAAGTCTATATATATTAAGACCGAAAACAAATACTATCTTACCTTGTTAGACAGGATGCTAGTGAGAGCAAGATTAGTACATTTATTTACATCAACATCATAAAAAATTAGTAAAGGTGACTTGTCACTTAATTCAAGTGAAATTGATTTCAAATTGCAAGCTGCAACATCCTTTATTACTTGGCATCCAATTTCTACATACCTAGTAAAACTTCTTGAAATAGCAATGACGTGTATTGTCATAAACTGTAGTAGAATTTTCTAATTTCTTTTAGCAAACTCAATGACACCTTTGTTGGAATTAATCTTCAAGTCAAAGTGTTTTTTTATTTCTTATAGGTATTTTCTAGATAAATGTGTAACTATTAAAGATATATTTATCTTTTAAATCTCTTGAATTATTTTAGAATAGTATATATATATATATGGGTTTAAGTATTCTAATCCAAGTAGGATGATATGATTGATATTGTCTTCCATCATGTTTTCTTTTTACCTTATTATTTCTAATAAGGTGATATATATGAACCAAGTTAGGTCTAAATTTAGCCTTAACAAATTTGTTAACCAGTTTTGAGAAATCAAGCATACCTCTCAAACCATACATCAAAACTAACTAAACTTTTACAGGGAAATACTGAACAAATGGAACTATATTTTAGTAAATGTTCAGGTCAAATGAAGTTCGAGAACATAGTACTAGACAAATCTTGTCAAATATGTTAAACTAGATCTTTGTGTACTGTTTAGGACATATTTGGCGCTACATGTGGAAGTTTGTTGCAATTCAGGTTGAGCTGGAAACTAGACATCGCAAGTTTTACAACAATATATGGTAGGCCCAATAATTCATCCAAAAAAAAAAAAAACAGAATGACGTGTTTGAAGTTAGGATTGAAAATCCGTCAAGAATGTGTGAAAGTTGGAGATTCTGACTATATGGAGGAATTTTGGCATGAAAACTTTGTTTTTATTATCTTATTTTATTTATTTATTTAATGTTGAATAATTATTTTTTAATTTGATTTTTTTTTGGCTCATTAGACATTGTTTAGTGGTTTATTTTATTATTTAACGTATGTTAGTTGATTATTAGTTTAGGTCCATTAGCTTGCAACCCAAAATGGTCCCATTAAGGTTAGTTAGAGGAGACTATATCATATTTTTTTAGCTGGAAATTCCAGCAGCAAGTTAGAGAATAAACATGAGTTTTTTTTTGTGGCAAAACAATATTTCTTTGTAGGGACAAAGATTGTACATTGACTTATCGAATATTAACTAATTTTATAGTGTCATTCACATACCTAGGGTTTTTAGATATAATTAAGGTTATCTCTTGGTGTAAGTCTTTTTCTAATATCTTTGGTTTTTAGATACAAGGTTATATCTGGGTTAAGATTTTATCAAACTTGATTTTTGGTTTTCTGGGTTGTTATTTACTTAATTGAGGATTACTTGACTACATAATTAAGAGATTGATATCACAAGGTATTAGAACTAGTTCAAAGTAATGGCGATTGAAAAAGATAAGAGTATGGATAGAAAAGTAACATCTAAAGAAGAAACAATAAAGGTGTTAGATAATAGTGCCTAACAAGATATTTGAGACCTTGCATCAAGATAAATAGAAGAAGTCTAAGATAAGAGGCTTAAAATAACTTCTTATACAAGAGATGAGATGTTGAGATGTTTTACAAGAAAGAATACAAATAAAAAAAGAAAAAGAGAGAACTCTTTATAAAAGAGATGAACAATGGCTAAAGAGTCATGATGAAAAATGTAGCAGCAATCACTAGACAAGAAAAATGGTTTAGATGAGTCATGTTTAAGCAATTGCAATTGCTATAATAAGAAGATAAGTTTAGTAGTAACAAAGTCTTCTTGTGTGAGCTCTGGAACAGTAACTCAATAATCTAGTATTTTTTGTTCTTGAGTCAACACTAAAGTTACTTAATGGAGAGAGTTCTAATGGAAAGTATCCACAACCCAAAGGCTGAGAAAGCTAGGGAGAATACTTTGTCCGATGAATTTGAGGCTAAATGGGCTAAGAACATTTCGACATGGGACCTGGGGTAGAAAAGACTGGTGTTACATTTATTTATTATCCAAACCTTGCTGGAGATGAGGCTACTCTTCATCCTGATCTAGAAGAGTTTGATCCATCCATGGGAGATGAAGGGTTCGTTTTCCTTGCTTGGTTTAGAGAAACAGTGCACTATGCTGACTTTATGGTTTTAAAGATGAACGAAGGGGAGGTGGCACTGAAATTTCTGTCTGATTTGTTAAAAAACGGAGCTATATGCTTTATTGATGAGTTGTTCTTCAGTTGCTCAGATCAGAATGATAAAAAAGATCGGGTGAAGTGACACTGCATGGACCTCTTCAAGAGCCTTAATTAGGAGCACTGGTGGTTTCAACGGAATCAAGAGCAATGTACAAAGTGGGATTGACATTTTTGGTCACAACATAAACATATTTCGAGGGAAATAGGCCAAGAAACTCTAGGAGGGAGCCTGTTGCTTTCAAGTATGTATGGATCATGTTATGTAAAGGACGGTAACAAAGAGATGATGGCGATCCAGATAAACTTAAGGTTGCTGCTTGCTGTAAACATTACACCGCCTATATATGATTTGGATAACTGGAAAGGAATTGATAGTTACCATTTCAATGTTGTGGTGACAAAACAAGATATGGATGATACTTTCAACCACCAATTGATGTTTGTTGAACCCTATGTGCGATGCTGGAGTCTTGTTTGAACTGTGTATGTGATTTTCTAACGTTATCATAGTTATTTCAAGTTTCTTGTAAGAATGCAGTGGTGGCATCCAAAAACACATTAAAGTTTTTATCGTAAATAAAAAATGAGAAAGATGCAACAACCATGGCAAGATATCCTTCTATACATTTCAAATTTCGAGTTTCGAGACTTTCAAAATTAAGGGAGTACTAGAATTAACTATTAAAAATATAATTATTTTTTAAATTTCTTGAATGATCCAAAACTAGTATAAATATACTAAGTTTATAACGACTTCTTCTCTTAGAAGAGTAGGATGACATGAATAAGATTATCTTCCACCATGTTTCCTTCTCACCTTGTTATTTCTAACAACCTCACCTTGTCAAAGTCCATAGGAGAGGCAATGGCAGCACCGGCTGTCGGTACATATCCAGTTATGACATTGAGAACTCCATCAGGAATGCCAGCCTATTTAGACTATCAAAAATATTTTTTTAAAAAAAAACAGAAGACAAATAAGAACACCACAAGAGCTGGGAATATGTCAACTGGATTGGTTCATATAATATTGTAGAAATGCTTTGGCAACTATCAATCAATTAGTATTATCATCCAGATTAGTAAGTTGAGCTTACCAGCTTGGCAAGATGAGCATAGAAGAGAGCTTAGAGAGGTGTCAGTGGGTTCACGTAGGGTTTGATTAATGCTCAGCAGGTTTGATTACCACGGTGCACCCAGCAGTTAAGGCTGGACTAACCTTCATAAAGAAGATGGAGCTAGGAATGTTGCAGAGAGTTATGTGTCCTACAAAGCCAATGGGTTCACGTAAGGTGTACCCTTGCAACTCGCAAGACATTTTCAACACTTCCCTGTGAATTTTATCTGCTGCTCCCGCATTGTAACGAAGAGAAAATGCTGTTGAAGGAATGTCAAAAGCTTTGGCAAAACGGAATAGTTTTCCGGCATCAATAGTGTCCAATGCTGCTAATTCTTCTGTGTTTTGGTTAATTAAATTTGCAAATTTCATTATAATCCTTCCCGGATCAGTACATGATATAGCCGAACTAGTAAAAACTGAAGGTTCTGATGTTTCGGATAAGGATTTGACATTACTAGAAGGGATCCGACTCATATAACCATGTGTGGATAACCTAACATATATTTTTATAGACTAATAACATAAATTTAAGTTTAAAAGTAGGCTTGGTCACATTAGATCAAGTTGGCACCTTAAAACTATGTAATAGAAGATTCACTGTATGATCGGACTCAAATTTTTCTAGATAATTTTATGATTAGTTTTCTGTAAACAACAAAAAAGCCATTGATTGGATCATTGGATCTTCTAGAATTAGATTTCAGGCCTAGATGCTTCTATTTAGGCCTATTTTGTTACTTTCCTTATGTTTTTTCAGATTCTATGTTGTAATTTGGGTTTTTTTTTGTTTTTTGTTTATGTTTTTCAGTAGGTTTTTCAGGCCCATTTAAAAGGTTTTGTAAATCTCTTGAGAAAATAGCCACTATGTATTTTTATTTTAAAAAAATAAAACTGAAATTAAGATTCATATATGAAACCTTTTCACTTATTAAACATCATGTGTTTTTTAGTTTTTTAATGTATTTCTACATTTATCCTATTTAACTTTTATCTCATCAATACCATTTAACAAGTCACACAAACATTGAGGTTAAGTTTAATAAACCTTATATGATTAGTTAGAGATTGTAGTTAGTGCCACTAAATTAAACTTGTTCTTTGCTAGTGTATGTGTTTGTATATGTATATTATAGTAATAGAGAGAATTATTTATAAAGTAGCCTCATCAAGAAGATGGAGGCTGAAAAAAAGAGAGGAGAATATAAAGGGCAAAACAGAAAAGGAAAACAAAGAAGTGAGAGACAAAACTAATTAGTCCAATTCATTATATATTTAGGGATTTCTTAAAAGATAAGAGCATGTGTAACTAAAATTTTGTAATTGAAGAATTCAATCAAAAGGCTAAACAGTGAAAAGTGAGGTAAAAAATCATTAAAAAAATTTTGGTTAGAAATTTTTAATGTAATTTTGAAATTAAATTGCAAGAAAATTACGTAGAAAAATATAGAACATGATGCATTGTCCAACTTAATTTGGTAGGAAGCCTATATATCATACAAATAACCTTTCATAATGAATGGTGCGCATCGTCATAGTTTTCAATATAGTAGTGAGAGAAATTCCTTCATTTTAGTAGGTTAAAATTTTAATGTGTGCGTGTGTTTGCGTATATTATCAAAGCTAATTTTAGTTTGAAAAATGCTATAGATATACATATATATTCATTAACACTATTCACTGAAATGGTATAATAATGTCATTACTCATACTAACAAAAAACAAGTGCCTTAACCATCTAGGTGGTGGCCCAGTGGTAAGAGTTTGGAACTAAGAGGTTTGCTCCCTCTGTAGTCTTAGGTTCGAGCCCTGTGGTTGCTCATATGATGACCACTGGAGGCTTACATGGTCGTTAACTTCAGGGCCCGTGGGATTAATCGAGGTGCGCGCAAGCTGGCCCGGACACCCACGTTAAACTAAAAAAAAAAAAAAACAAGTGCCTTATTTGTGGGGGGTATTTAGGTCTTTTTACATGGCCCATTAGTCATAAAAAGATTGATTAAAGGTATATATGTTTTTATTTTTATTTTTTTAAACACAATAAAATAACCTAATTTCCTTTCAAATCAAAATTCATCAAATTGGCAAACAAGAGTAGTAATATCTTTTTAATTTTTTTAAATATAATAAAATGACAAATTTACCTTTAAAATAAAAAAATTAAACCATGCATGCTAAGGTCTTTTGTTTTTTTCACTTTGTTTTTTTTTTATTACGAGGTTCATCGATGACATTTTGGTATTTTAACAGGGTTTAATAATTAATTCAATTGAAAAAAATGATGGTGCGTTGGAGATGCCTACACATTTTGGGAAGACCTTAAGACACTTTTTGGTGGCTAAAAATACCTTTTCATTGTGTCGTTGAAAGCGATACAGTGTCCTCTTGCTCATTGGATAACACATGTCGACAATTAATAGTTTGTTGTTAGTAATTCTTTTTTTTCCTCTCCTCCATTAAATATTACAGGTTGGTCATCTTTGTTGTTGATGTTTCAACTTTAGCTCTTATTCTTTAATTTTTAATTTTTGTTAATGATCATTTAATAAAAGTTTTATTTATTTTCAATTTCATCCATCAATTCCAATTTGACATATATTATATTTTTCAAGTTGGTCCTTATACTTTTGATTTCTAATTTTTTTGGTCATTTTGTAAAAGTTTTATTGGTTTTCAATTTTATCATTCAATCCAAATTTATGGTATTATATTTTTCAATTTGGTCCACATTGTTTTTATTTCTAATTTTTTCTTGATCCTTTTGTAAAAGTTTTATTTGTTTTTAATTTCATCATTCAATCTAAATTTATGGTATATTATTTTTACCAAATTTATCCTTATTATTTTTTTTTTTGTTAAAGTTATTTTTCTTTTCAATTTCACTATTCAATCAAAAAAATATTTTTTATTTTTATGTCAATTTTGATTCTCATTCTTTTGATATTTTTTTTGGGTCCTTTTGCTAAATTGATTTTTCATTTTAATTACACCCTTCAATCAAATATAAAATTTATTTTGTATTTCAATTTTGATCCTTATTCTTTTAATTGCTATTTTTTTAATCTTTTTGTATAATTGAAATATATTTTTAAATTTATCCTCCAATATTTGATTGATTAGGAATTAAGATTCATAATTTTTCCAAGTAGAATGGTTTAGGTTTAATGACTCACGTTATGAGTTTGCAGTACTAGAATATTGCATAATACCAATGAAATATTCTGTCAGCCTTTAAACACTGATTATGTCAGAAACACATATATCAACGAAATCATGAACGACAACTGATCGTAAAAAAACATATTGTTGTTATGCATATTAAAGATATAATTAAACCATTAGAGATTTATATCTAATAATGGCAAGTCTTGTAATTGTTCTCCAACTCTTTAGAGCTTTTAATAGAATTTAGTCCATTGGTAATTTCATCTTTAGTTGTTAGTGATAAAGTCCTGTAATTCTTTTCCAACTTTTTAGAACTTTTCGAGGGACTTATTTCATCATTCGTTCTGTCAATGATTTAAATTTCATCGATAATTCCGTCACTATTGTATTTAATATTTTTTAAAAATATTAAAATAAACAAGACAAGGAAAAAATAAAAAAGTAAAAAGAAAAAAGAAAAAAATCAAAATTTTATTATTAATTTAAAAATATTGTTGAATACAACTTTTCTAGTGGATTGAAGCTCTTGGAGGAGGAAGAGAAGGAGGATCTTTGTTAGAATAAGGTGGGCGACGAGATAGACCACATGTACTAGTGAAAGTTGACAATAATTGCTCAAGAACATTTATTTTGTCCCTTAGGTTGACCATCTGAGCTTTAAGTCGGGTTATTTCTTTATGTGTTTAATGAGTTATAAATTGAGCTACTTAGTCGAGTTATCTTGATTATTTATTTTTTTAAAAAATTGATCAATCTACTGTTATTATTATTTTTTAATTAAAATAAAACCAACTTATTCAATTTAATCGAGTTTATGATCTAAGCCACAAATATTTTTTTAAATAAAAAATTGTTCAGATGCGATTAGGAATATAGTTCAAACAATAATCAATAAAAAATTAAGTTTTTTCTACATCCCGAAGTATACATGCACTTGAGCATGCTCATATATATTTATTAGAGAAAGATATAATTAAGCGCATACCGCTCCGGACAACTGGGGCCTCGAGCCACTTTCAAAAGCATGACGGCAGCCTTCACAGAAATCAACATCCTCTTTATCTCCTCCCGCAATTCTCGCTGTGGCATAACCTGTTCTGGGGTCTATGGTTTCAAACGTTTTCCCTGAGAATCCTTCTTATATATAATTCAACGATGATGAAGAAGCTTGCAATAAAATATGGTGCATATTAATTATTGGAGACATTCACTCATATTGTTTGTCATATTCATGTTGTTTTTACAATTTCTTTCCCACAATTAATAACAGAAAATATGCTCGCATAGTTTTTTTTTTAATATAATTCGTTAACCTTAAATTAATTAGCAATAAGTTTAGAATTCTATTTTTATTTTATGTTAATTTTATATTTAATATTACTTTTCCAATTTAGAATTGTAATAATCATTCAACCATTAATTTTGATAAATAAAAATTGTGTATTTTGGATTTTTTATAGCTATGGTGTTATTGATTTTGAAAATTTTTACACTTAACAAACTCATTACGCAATTGATCATTTATTTAAGAAGTTAATAACATAAAATCATTTAGTAGGTGATCCAGTGATAAGAGCTTGAGATCAAAATGTTTGCTCCTCTGTGGTCTCAGGTTCGAGCTTTGTGATTGTTAATATGATGACCACTGGAAGTTTACATGATCGTTAATTTCAGGGCTCGTGGGATTAGTCGAGATGCGCGCAAATTAGCCTGAATACTCACATTAATAAAAAAAAAAAAGAAGAAAAAGTATATAACATGAATCATGATTAGCTCATATTTTTGTCTAGACTGACTCAAACCAATTTTATGTAATAATATATGAGAAAATAAGGGTTAAATTATTAGTTTACAAAGAGTAGTGCTTACAAACTCATTGGGCAGCACAGCAAGATGTTTTTGTTAATAATCAACATCAACCAAATATTTTTTATATAGGAAATAAAAATCTGCAATATGTTGGCAATGTTAAAGTTTGAGTTTTTTTTTTAATTAGAAGTTAGTTGTTTTTTTTTAAAAATTGATTAATAATTTTAAAATGAGCGCGTTAAAAACCCAACATGTCGAAAGTAAATTTTTGAATATTTATTTATTTTTTTTAAAATACTAAAAATATAAAAAACAATACAAATACATAAAAAATATATATTTAAAGGTACAGGAGAATCACATTATTTTTTCTTTTATTTACACCTAATGAGCTCAACACATGCAGCATGAGCTATCTTTTTTATGGAGTCAAATACAGCCTATACAATATCCCAATACGTTGTTGAGGGTGGCCATCCACCAAATTTTTAAATTATTTTTTATAAATTTTAATGAGTTAGATAAATTTTAATTTTTCTCATATGATTAAAATAAAGAAAGAAGATTGAGACATACAAAGCTGACTTCCTTCAAAAACATTGATGGGTCATGGGTGAACTTCACTACAATAATTTGGATTCACCACTTGGTTGCCAAGGAAAGGTGCCTCCTTCGATGAAGGAGGCAAAATGGATTTAAATAGATAGAAAGAGTCGTTGACGCTATTAGAAAATGAGGAACTACTGAGTTGACCAAGCATGTTCTCAGAAAATGGTTATTACGCAGTTTGGAAGTCGCTGAAGGAAACCTTCCGAACTAATATTATTTGGTACAACGCGGAGGCGGAGAAGAAAGAGAAGGAAAACACGACACATGAGTAGCTCCTCCGATGAAGCTTGACCGGAACCACCCGTTCATCTTATTCATAGCCAAGGAGAGTTGTATATGGGGGTTACAACAGACTTGACCTGAAGGAACTTATGAAGGGCTTCCATTCCAAGATGCCTTCCAAATCCACTCATCTTGTATCCTCCATACGAGCAGTCGTTATCAAACGCGAAGTAGCAGTTGATCCAAATGGTGCCTGCGCGGATGGATCTCGACACAGTATTAGCTACATCCAAGTTCTTGGTAACAATACCAGCTGCAAGGCCATATTTTGTGTTGTTTGCCTTCTTAATTGCCTCATCAATTGTCCTGCAAAAAAGACATGAGAAAAGATGTTCCAATATGACAACGTTCGTGTTGACAAAACAGATGTCAAGAGCATGTTCTTGACGATTCTGTCGAAAATTGCCATTGCTTGAAAGCTGATGCGCAATTCATTCGTGAATCACACCTGTACGCTAGTTTATATTTAGTTGTTTCTCAAACAAGAAAAGGCCGGTGAAATAGTTATTTATTTACCAGCAAGTGCTTCATGGATTTTCCTTCCTAATTCATGGGAAAGCAGAAATTAATGTCCGAGTAATGTACTTACTTGAACTTCATGAGTGACATTACCGGTCCAAAAATCTCATCTGTTGCTATCATCATGTCCTCCTGAGCAATTTGTCGCTAAGAATTAGTAAAACGAAGGTTCATAAGAATGTATGATCACAAGGACCCATTGAACTTCAGGAAGTTTACCTTAACATCTGTGAAAACTGTAGGCTCAATGAAATATCCCTTCTTGCCTACAGGTTTACCACCTGTTAACAAAGAGGCCCCTTCTCGTTTTCCATGCTCGATGTACGAAAGAATTTTATCAAACTGCTGTTTATCAACCTGAACATAATTATGAAACACATATTACAGATGGTGGGTTCATAGAGTACGTATCATACGAATTTGTGCCTACGTCTGGGAAGTAGGGACTTGCGAGCTTTTTAAATATTCTCAAAAAAAGAAACTCATGCATCGATCCATGATCATTCCCTACCTGTGGACCTAGGCGAGACCTTGGATCAAAAGGATCCCCAACTACCCAATCTTTTGCCTTCTCCTTCAACTTCTTTACAAATTCATCATAAATCCCTTCCTGAACAAAAACACGGGAACTCGCGACGCAAATTTCTCCCTGGAAATATGAATGCAAGGAAGTTGATTATCACTCTCCAAGCAAAAAGGTTAGTACTCTGCATTTTAATCTGAATTCATCTTTGAGTAGAAATGTAGAAATATGCACGCAAGGGAAACATGATTGCCTTGTTATACAGGATGCCAAGGAGAGCAAGATCTGCAGCTTTATCTACATCAGCATCGTCAAAAATTAGGAGAGGTGATTTGCCTCCTAATTCAAGTGAAACTTGTTTCAAGTTGCTTGTTGCTGCAGCCTGCATTATTTTCCGTCCAACTTCGGTAGACCCTGTAAAACATACCTGAAAAGACCAGGACCCGGATACAAGGTTCAACATTTAGCTCGTACGGAATAATTAAAATCCTTTCCAGTTTCTTGAAAATCAAACAAAAAATAATATAAAGTGACCAAACTAGCTAGCTAGACATCACCTTGTCGACGTCCATATGAGATGCAATGGCAGCACCAGCCGTTGGTCCATATCCCGTTATTACATTGATAACTCCATCAGGCATTCCTGCCTGATTGATCATGAAATAAAATAAACGTAAGCAAATTAATCCAAGAACTTTAATGAGGGCACTGCAGAATCAATTTCGCTTTTTACAGAGTTATAAGAGAGCCGGTGAGGAATATTACAGTTCTGCATCAAAAGACAATAACGGCTTGCCAAGCTTACCTGCTTGGCTAGATGACCATAAAATAGAGCCGAAAGAGGTGTTTGCTCGGCTGGTTTTACAATCATGGTGCACCCGGCAGCTAAGGCTGGGGCTGACATCATGAAGAACATGGAGCTAGGGAAGTTCCAGGGAATGATATGCCCTGCAACACCAATGGGTTCACGCAGCGTGTATCCATGAAGCTCGCGTGACATTTTCAACACTTCTCCATGAATTTTATCAGCTGCACCTGCATAATAACGTAGTAGACGTGCTACATTCGGAATGTCCACAGCTATGCCCCCGCTAAACAACTTCCCAGCATCAATAGCGTCCAGCGCAGCTAACTCTTCTATATGCTCATCAATTAAGTCTGCGTATTTCATCATAATCCTTCCTCTTTCCTGCAGGTCACATTTCAAGAACAAAACAAGATCATCCTTCCTGTTAGCATAGCACTAACCCATAAACAGAATTGTTGTGTATAAAAATATGCGTTCTTGTTTATTTGTTACTAATCCATTTGCCTCATATTTTGAATGTCCTAAATGTAAATTTCCGGATAAACCTCTGCTTTATAGCGTTCCACTTCATCTGCAATCTATCCATTTTAAAAACTTTTTAGTTTATAACCTGGTTTTAATTCCAATCACATTACATTAAAGATCATTTTTTTTCAAGTTTATATTCTATAACCTGTAATGTAAGGCCACGTGCTCTTGGACTTGAGCCAAGCTTGAGTGCATGTTTTATTTTTTAATTAAATAAATAATTACTTCAATTGAACTTTCTTATTTTAAAAAGAGTTTTAAAAATTATCATAATGTTAATTTTTTTAAAAAAATAGAACTGCTAAAAATAATTTAATTAGAGATAATTTTATTTTTTTTAAAAAAAACTCTTATATAGATTGATAGTGTTTTCACTTTCCCCTATACTTTATATCATCGGTGAACCAAAAAATTAAAAAAAAAAAAGATGAAATGATTAAGAGAGAAGTAATGGAAACAACAAACCACACACTCTCTCACATCTTTCTCTCTCCAAAATAACATTAACAATCGACAATCAATGTTGGAAAAAATAAGATAATAAAATAAAACATATATACAAATAACAAGAATCTTTGCCTTATACAATAGCAAGTGCAACATTTTTTTTTTGCCTTTAAATAATATTTTATATCTATTAAAATATTAAATTATTTTTTAATTAACTTGATTATAACTAAAAATTTAAAATTTAAATATAAAAAAAATCTCTTAATATCATTTCAAAGATTTTTGTTTCTAAAAATAATTTAGTTATATTATCGTTCTTTAAAAAGTAAAAATTCAAAAAGTTCATAGATATTAATTTATTTTTTTTATTTCTAAACATAATTTATTAATTGTATTATGCTAAAAATATTAAAAAACTGAGTTATTTCTAATTATTTTTTATAATAACTAATTAATTTTGTGAAAATATCGTATTACTCAAATAGTTAATTTAATGATTTTTTTTTAATTTACAGTAGAATAAGTCTAGGTATAAAATAGATTGAGCATTCTTTCATATATATATATATATATATATATATATATATATATATCTGAAAAAATAATTAATTTTTAAAATGCCAACCATTTTTTTAATGTTTTATTTTTATTTTTAGTTTAATATAGATGTTTAATTCAGTTTACACATATATCTCGATTAATTCTATAAATTTTAAAATTAATAATAATATAAATTTTTAATGACAAATAAGAACATGATTAATGATTAAGATATTAAAGTACAAACAAGATCATCATCTGCAAGTGTGCCGATCCTTAGGACAACCTATATACGCTGCGCTAGCAAGAGTAGAGTCGTGGCTCATCGTTTCACCTCATTTTCATGTTTGACATTAGCCACGTGTCATTAGCCAACACCATATATTGGACTACGTGTGTGCGTCCGTATCAATCAGCATGCAAGAAAAGGATGTTTCAAATAAAAAAAAATTAACATACATTGGACTGCGTGTGTGCGTACGTTCCAATCAACATGCAACAAAAAGATCTTTCAAATAAAAACAAATCTACGGTTAAAACCTTTTAAAAAAGTGTATATTAATTATTTTTTAAAATATTTTTTATTTTAAAATATATTAAAATAACATTTTTTTTATTTTTAAAAAATTATTTTTGATAATCAAAATAAAATGATAATATCAAAAATATATTAATTTAAAAAAATAAAAAATTTTCAAAAATATTTTCCAACTGAAATGTCAAACATTACTGGTAACAAATCAAATTGTTTTAAATTAAAAAAATAATTAATTATTAACATATTACTCGTATTTTTAAATATTTTAAATTTATTACTCATCAGTATATAATAACTTACTTAACAAGTTAAATTTAAGTTTTAATAAATTTATAATTTATATCTCGATAAAAAAAATATATAAACCTTAAATTATTAAATAAGTCTCTAAAAATTGATTGAATTGTATAATCTTACTGCAGATTATGACTTAGAAATGCGTGTCAATATCCATTTGCCTCATATTTTGAATGTCAAAACTGTAAATTTCCAAATAAATAACCTCTGCTTTGTAGCGCTCCACTTCATCTGCAATCTATCCTTTTTAAAAACATTTTAGTTTATAACGTGGTTTTAATTCGAATCACATTACATTAAAGATCCTTTTTTTTTTTTTAGTTTATATTCTATAACCTGTAATGTAAGGCCACGTGCTCTTGGACTTAGCCAAGCTTGAGTGTATGTATTTTTTTTTTTAATTAAATGAATGATATGTCGTTCGCTGGAATAATTTCTGGTCAACTTTAGTTATTGAAAAGTCAAGAGCTGAGTTTTTAGATTGGAAAACTAATTTTTGACATATTTCTACCTACTAGCACCAAACAAATATCCTAGAAACCTTTTTGACTTGATTTTTAACGATAAATACATTCTAAATAGCCTAAAAACTCATAATCAAATCAAAATGAATTTTCAAAGCTTAATCTACTTTTTTGATATGATTAAAGGATCAAACTATCTTAATTAAACTTTTTTTTTTAAAAAAAAACTCATTAACATCAAGATCATGGTTTTTATGACTAGAATGGAATCCAACGAGAGCTTTTTTACTTGTGATCCTCTCCGATTACTAAGTCATACATCATCATTTTAAGAACTTGAACATGAGAATTTCTAGTTAATGTAACAATATTTTTTTAATATTAATTTCTCCTGTAATAGTTAAAAAATTAATTTTTTTATTATTATCATAATCATTATCATCAAGATCCTTGATGAGAAGTGGAATGCAACAAACATTAATGTATAGAGATAATGTCAACTTCAGCATCATCTCACCGGTCACCACCAGCTAGAAGTCAAATCTTAGATAGGTATTTTGCCATTGAAGTTCATGCATGTAAAGCTACTCATTAATTTTGTGTATATTGATAATTAATTCTTAGCTAGCTAGGGTATTTATTTAATTACATGTAGCTAGGGTGGGTGGATTCAAGAGTATAATGCACCCTTAAATATATTAGGATTTGGATTTTGGAAGAGGATTTATTAAGTCTTTTAAAATACATTAGGCCGATATGCAAAATATATCTTTAAAATTAGAAATTAATTTAGTCGAGGAATTGATTGAATTGTATAATCTTACTGCAGATTATGACTTAGAAATGCGTGCTATGTCATGAGTTGAAAACTGTAGCGAATTCGTCACTATACCAGCTTGGAGGGCAAAGCTACTGCTACACTAATTTCTCAAAGCACTGCGATTCACGCAATCAATTTCTGACCGCAGGGGCTAGAATAAATTATACGGCGAATTAGAAAAATATATTTTTTATTTAATAATTTTTTAAAACGTTTTTTTTTTAATGTATAGCTTAGATAAAAAAGAAAAAAGAAAAAAGAGGAGTGTTAGATAGGATTACGTACAGCACCAGACATGCGAGGCCAGGGACCGTCATCAAATGCCTGGCGGGCAGCCTTGACAGCCAAATCCACGTCCTCTTTATCTCCTTCTGCAACTCTAGCTATAACCTCTCCTGTTCTTGGGTCGATCGTCTCGAAAGTTTTACCTGGAAAATTGTATTTAAATTAAAAAAAAAATACCTTTTCACCACCAGAAACGTAGTCGATCAAGGTTAAGATAATTTTGAAAAATTAGAAAATAAAATATTCTTACCGGTGCTAATTGTACTTTATAATATAAGCTGTCTTATTCACTGTGCGTCAGTGAACACGAAAGTTTATATTATAAAATATCATGCATTGTTAAATCAATTATTCGACAACAAAAAATTAGAGCAACTATACACAAACTGACAAGCAATCCATATTTTTTTAGTAAGTTCTTGTTGCCCCTTTTATATTATATGATTATTGTGCAGGCCATCATGAGTCGCATTATGTAAAATTTATTCGCACCATGATTCAAGACTTTTATTTAACAAATATTTTATAAAACAGATATTTCCTCCTTTTTAATAAAAAAAATTTCAAGTACAAAATAAAAATTAAAAAATTCGTCAAATAAGATAATGTTCTCAGGTAAGTTACATTTGTACAGACACAGATAGCTGTTCTACGAAGAAACTGACAGTAACATTTAGCCCAGATGGAATCAGTAAATGAAATGACGGTAATATTTTCCAGCTGCTGCCTTTTTGTAGTGATAGAGTGAGGAAAATTGTTTCATTTTTCGATTGGATTTTTTCTTTCCTTGAGAGAGTCTATGGTGAGAAAAGCTGTGATTTTCATGTCGACACATCTTTTTTCATAGCTAAAATCACCTTAGATAGACAAACAACATAAGCTAACACCGAATCGATCGTGCTCGATGGGGTGCCAAAGACAGGGACGATGAACAGATATATTAATTAGCCTGTTGTTCATGATAAAACATAAAGAAAGAGAAGGCCTACAGCGAAGATGTTGATTTTGGAAAGAGGACACGACGAAAATTCCATCATAAATGGTACTGGTGAAAAGGTTAGGTGAATGAATCAGGCAAGAAATACTCGTGTGTGCGCGTAGGACTGATTCAGTACGATTGGGAAAGATAGAGAGGTACAGAAACAAACCTGAAACTGAATCTACAAATTCTCCATTGATGAATAGTTTGGTGAACTTTATCGTTGGCAGTTTGACTGGAGAAGCAGAGTTTTCTTTGATATAACTACCCATCTCTCTCTCTCTCTCTCTCTCTCGCCACCCAGAAGTAATTCTATGTTACGGATTCGGTGATTTCAACACAAAATGGGAGGCCATATTTATGGAAGGTAGAGGAGGGCTGCCGCTGGATATCATGTGTGCGTTGGCCATTAGTTGCAACAAGAGGTGTGTTTACTAAAAAAAATATTTAGTATTTTAAAAGAGTACTGAATAATAAAATCAAAATATTAGTCAACTCTCTTTATCTCCCCTTACCCATGCCGCTTTTCTCTCTTCATCTAAGCTGTCTTTTTTCTTCTTCATTTTACGTACTTCTCTCTTCTCAATTCTTCTTGTCTCTAGACTCAACTCTCAATATCCTTCTACACTCTTTCCTCCTTCGTGCTTATCGCCATCTCTATGCTTCTCCACGTAACGGGAAGTTTTACTTGTTTTAAGCATTTTTTTTTATGTTAAGTATTAATATTTAGTTGGATGATGCAAAAACAAAATAATAATGTCACATCCAATCTAGGTCAAGTGGCACAACTAAACTTTCATTGGCCCAACCGAGGCCATGAGGAGGGGGGAAAGGAGGAAGAAAGAAAAAAGAAAGATAAAGAATATGCTATCGAGGCCTAGAAAAGAAGGGCAAAAAGAGAAAGAAATATATAGGCCACCTGAACTCTCTTTCAAGAAAGCCCAACTGAACCCTCTCCAAGTGAACCTAATTGAACTCTCTCTCTTTCTCACCAACTCTCTCACTCATCAAGTCACACATGAATATGGGTCTACACTTTAGACGCACATCATAGTGAAAAATCCCTTAACCTATCTCATTTGACATCTAAAAAGGCTATCATTTCACAATAATGACTATCTCTCCCACCTTGTCTCCTTATAAGATGCCTACTTTTTCGTCAATGTCTATCCCTCTCAAGCACACATCACAATATGAAAGTTCTCATCTTTGCCTGAAAATGGTCATCCTTTCCACTAGTGACTATCTCTCACCTAGCTCCTACACTAATTCTCTAGGCCTAACCACCCCTTATCACCAAAAACTATCTCTTAGAACAATCTTTCCACCAATAACATAGAAGGCAAAAAAATCAATGACTCAACTTCTTATATTATCACTAAACTTCATCTCCTAACAATTCTTTCATTTAGGATACTTCTCATGATAAGTTACATATTAGGGACAAATAAGTCTAGTAACATGACAAATATAAAACAATAAATATTTTATCTTCCCTTGGTTCAACTAATTAAATCTTTCAAACACAATATATTTAAAAATAGTAGGGGAAAATGATGTTGCAAAATAAAAAAAGATGCTAGATCCAAATAAGGCCACACAACCTAATTAAACCTTTACTAATGTAATTGAGGCTAAGAGGGGAGGAATAAGAGAAGAAGGAAGAAACAAGAAGAAAGGGGAAGAAGGCCTAACCGAGGCCTAGAGAGGAAGGAAGAAAGGAAAAGAAATTCAAAGGCCAATCAAAACCTCCTTGAAGGAAGCCCAACCATACCCTCCTAAAGAAAGGCCCAACTGAACCCTCTCCTAGTAGGCCCAACTGAACCCTCTCTTCTTCTCTCATTCTTTCTCACTCATCAAGCAACAAACATCTATATGGCTACCTTGCTAAGCATATAATATAATTAAAAAAAAATCTCAACCTATCATTTTTATTAGTATGACGTGCTTATAAAAGCCATCCTTTCACACAAATGGCTATCTCCTTTACATTGTCTCCTTAGAAAATACCTACTCTCTCGCTAATGACTATCTTCCCCAAGCATGCACCACTATATAAAGTTTCCATCTTTGCTTGAAATGACCGCCCTTTACACCAATGGCTATCCCTCACTTGGCTTCTACACCAAATGATCTCCTGGCCTAGCCATTTTATCTCACAAATAACTATCTCATAGGACAACCTTTCCACCAATGACATAGAAAACACAACAACCAATAACTCAACTTTCTAGAAAAGAAAATACTATTTATCATTTTTCCTCCACTACGTAAGTTTACAAGGCCTGCAGATCTATAAATACCACATGTCATTAGGTAAAAGAGGAAGAGACAATTGATACATGCTCACACAATATCATACAAGACCATAACTGCTATATATATATGTTGTTACCCATTTTTGGGTTCCTACAAAACAAAAAAATGAAAATGAGAAAATACAAAAAAAAAATATTCGAAAGAAATTCAAAAAAATAATAGTAGCGAGAAAAGGATGCTGGAATGATGAAAAAATAACAAAATTGGTTAAGGAGGTTAAAAGATGCAAAAGGTTGAAATTTGACACTATATTTTTGACTGGTGAGAGCCCTATTGACAAGGAAAATTCAATTTGAGAAAGAATAGTCCAAAATCAGATATTTATGGACTCAATTAAATTTTATCTAAGGTTTAATTGAATTTATGGAGGGTTTGATTGCACGAACATTGATCTTTTAAGTCAATTTAGGTTTTATTGGAAGAAAGTAAAGTTTTGGGGTCCAATTATAATTTTGAAGAGTTGATTTGGTCAAATCAGGGGCTTAATTGCATAATTTTTGAAGTTTGATGGCCAATTAGGAACTTAAATGAATCAATCCGAAACCAAGGACTAAACTGGAAAAGGCTATAAAATCAAGGGATCCAATTACAATTCATCCAGGAGGCTTGATTACAAAATTGCCAAAACAACCAAGGACCGAATCGAAAATATTCATTTGAATTGTGAAACGATGTCGTTTCCTTAGACACTATTCATCACCATCTTCAAAGCAGCCGTTTCAGCAGATAGGAATCGCAAGAAGAAAAAATTATTGCGAGTAATACTCTTTCACTTCTAATATAAGAATATAAACTGCAATGAGTTTTATTTAAAATATTATTTGGAATGACGCAATAGCAAAAAATTCCAAGTTTTTTCTAAAAGAAGCCTCAATGATAATTGAGGATATTTCAAGCTATGTTCTATGATATAAGAATCATTGACATTCAAAATACCAAAAAGAAAAAAAAAGAAAATCATTGAATCTCATCGTTTTTCTATCTTTAGTTCATTTATAATGCATAAGCTGAGGATAAAACTATTTTCTTTAGACATCTTTCATACCAAGTTCTTGACTTATAAAACTAGGGTTTGTTCATCATAGCGATCCTGTCATAGATACACTAACATAAATAAAAATATAATTAGATCATAGTAACCATAAAAAAAAAAAACCGTTGCAATTTACCTTAGGTAAGGCATACTAATGGTGCTAATACCTTATCTTTACACAACCAGTCCCTAGCCTAGAATATTTAAAAGACCAGATAGGGTTTCTAGTAACCATAATATTAGGTGGCGACTACTTATCCAACCAAAGACCTCACAACCCATCTGGAGGGTTGTTATGATGTCACGCTCTCGTGAAGGGTACGACAATACTAAATCATAGGTTTTCACCAATAAATAGGCAAGATCAACATGACATGAGGCAAGTTACTCCCTTTTTAAAAACCAAAACTCTGATTTCCTTTCCAAAATAGCCTTCTATTTGTCAAAGAATCCACTTAAAACGGTCATGTTCTAAAAATAACCAAAATTTTAGGTTAATCATTCTTTTTCATAGTACCCAACTAACATTCATTTTTTCATATGTCAACAAAAGTATCCAAAATTATATCATAACACTTGAATGACTTGTTTTAGGCTTTTGACCAAAGAAATCTAAACCATTTTTTTTGAAAACATATTTAAATTTACATCTTAATAATTTTATTTTAACAATTAGACCTAATTAAACACAATCCTTAAAATTTACAACTTGACCCCAAAACAAGAAAGATGATTCAATAAAAAAAAAGAATATTTTACAATAAAATTTTCTTATTGATTGAATTTGCAAATTGTTTTATAAAAAAATAAAGATGATGGCTATAGAGAAAGATGAACACAACTAGGTCAATTAGGGTAAGTTCTATTTGAAAGAACATATGACAATAACAATAGCTAAATGACAATTTGAGAGACTCTATCATAAGATGAGAGTGGTAAGATGACAACTTCTTTATGGTAATGATGAAAAATGAGCAATGGACAAGTATAACTAGTAGACAATCTCAAACCACATTTATGGCAATAAAAAGCAAAGACAATATTTAACAAGACAAGATGATGAATGAATTATACTATCCAATGGTCAAATTGGAGAACACTAGGAGGCAAACCATTTATAAAATCAAAGATATTCAAAGATGTGGATATCATAAAAGAAGATTGAGCTTTAAAAATGTATAATTTATGTTTTCCCTCAACTTAAAAAAGTATCATTCAAAAATAAGATTACAATTAGTTGCTACTACAAAGCGATAATAAAAAAGAAAGAAAGAAAATGTATAATAAGAAAATAACATATTCAAGTTAAGCTTCACATTCATGACATTTTTTTATATCAAATCTCGTAGCTAGTTAAGTCATGCTAAACTCTACAATCAAGACTATTTTATGTTTAGATTGGTGACAGAACCAAAAGATTGATGTCTTCTTCCAAGTGCAGGAGTGTTGAAGTAATAAATAACCCGGCAAGACCGGGGTCAAACCACAATGAGATTAACTATATAAATTATAAATAACAATAATACAACAACAACAACAACGAGGATGATAATAATAATAATATAGAGAGCTTTGAGATGTGATATTGATATAAGGATTAAACAATGATTAAAACAATTGTCAAGGTTAGAGGATCCACTAATGGTATTTCAAACAAGTACAATATAAACTCTTATTATTCAACTGGAAACCACACACAAAGGAGGTTCCAATCGGATTATAAATTGTTAACATGATTACATTAGTTATCTCATTCGAATAATGCTAATACTTGTAAATGTTGTCAGCATTCATGATTATAACTTATGTTAACAACAAATCAAGTTCTTTTCATAGCACAGGTGTCGGTTATACAATACAGTTTATGCTATGAAAGTGCCAAGTATTAGTTGTACCAAGGGTTATACAACATAAATCTAGATAAACCATTTAACAAGCAAAGTATTAAAAGTGAACAAGATAACAAATATAAAACATCTTAGTATTAAACATTAAAGTCCATGTTGAGTTTACACTATATTTATTCTTTCACCATTAGTGTAACCTTTTCACCTTGACATAATAAACTTAGCTAAATATAATGAAGAAGAGAAACATAAATAAACAAGATAAAAACATAAATAAGATATAAGTTAACTAAGTAAAGGAAATGAAATGAAAAGCATAAACAAGATATTAATATAAACAAAACTTAAGCATTACAAAAATATAAAGAGAGAGCAAGAGCATGATCTTGATCTGAAAACCAAGATGCCTAAATGCATGGCACATGCCTCCTTTTATATGACAAAATTTGAAACTATTGATTTGATGACTAATTATTGAGTGGGTGACCACATCTTGACTTGGTGACAATCCTTATCTTCTTGTCTAAACAAAACGTCATTGATAATGTTAGAGTTTGAACAGACTTAAATCATAAAAGTTCTAGGAAATTGTCTTAGCTTTCCAGGAAAAAATGAATCAGTGTATTTGGACTTCTAGAACTTGAGATATGGGCAGAACAATGAACAGTGTCTGGGCTGCAGGACAGATTCGGACTTCTCCGTTGTTGCTACAATTTGGACTTGAAAACAGCCTTTTTAAATATTGGACTCCACATGAAAGTTTTAAGCATATGTCTTAGCTTTCCATTCATATAAAGCAGACCTAAATTCAAGATCTACAGCTCCAGATATGACTCGATGACCGAACAGTGTTCCAGTTTGGATTGAACCAACATCTCTTTTCTAAGTTTGGCCCTCTTTTTGTCATTTCAATTTCAGTACTTAAACTCATCAATCAATCCTTTCATTTATATGATAGGCCTGCATTTAAGATGAACATTTACCATAAATTAAAGATATCTTATGGTATCAGACTTGTTATTATAAAACATGCTTTAATTAATGAGTTATTGATACTTCAAGTGTAAAATGATGATATAAAACCTTGATAAAAATACACTTTTAAGTATTAATCACTCCTCAACCAGCTTATTACTAGTCTTTAGTAATCAAAGCGTTAAAATAGAAAAACAATTTGTAAATTTCACAAAGCAAGGCATTCATCTTTCAACTTTCATTAATCTATCAAGATAAACAAACTCTCATTAAATTTATATATGTGCTCAATACCTCTTAAACAAGATATTAATAAACCTTCCTTTTGTGCTTAATATATCAACACATAGTTATGGGCATTTTCTTGGAAGAAAACAAAATTTTTGTTCTAATGTTTAAGGTTAACTTTCTTAGGTTGAGATTATTATCTTTTTTTTTTTTTTTAATATATATACATATAACTTAAAACATAATGCATCTTTAACCCATGTAACGAGCTTTTGGCTAATGACTTCCAGACCAGTTGGTCTTAGGGCATTAGGTGTTGAGACACCCCTACGAGCTTAGTAACTCGGGTTACAGATACTAATACGTAAATAGTGCAATGTTTGATTCTCTTAAACTTTTCTCCTCAACCCATGTAACAAGCGTTGGGTCAATAGCTCCCAAGTCAGTTGACTTTAGGGTATTAGGTGTTAAAATACCCCTTCAGGCTTAATTACTTTGGTTAGGGAGGCTACGAAATCAAACTTATCTACGTTTTTATTATCATCAATATCATCAATTTGTTTTTTTTTTTTTACAAATTATATACTATCCATTTACCTTAGTTGTTACCTATAACAAAAGAACATAAATAATATAATGATCCAATGTGCAACCCACAATCATATGTTAGAATGAGTGTGTGAAAATGAAGGTTTAAGAATACTTGTTAAATGAGTATATAAGCAGCATCAAGTGATAACAATGCGAGAGTTTGTAAACCTGAATATTTCAAGAAGTATTCTGATAGACCTTGATAAGAATATTTACTAAGATGCGTCTCAAGAGTCAACAAAATTCCTCTTTACTCTACCATCCTAATAACAGTTTTGTCAAGTGGTTTTAATAGTAGCAAAAACTGTTAGAAGTTAGTTTTTTTTTTAATGTCAACCACTACCCTCTCCCCCCAACCAGAACGAGAAATTTTCCTTAATGTCATAAGGTAGAAAGATAGAGTATAGAAGATATCACCTGAAACAGCGAACACTGACAAACCTGAAACACACTTAAACAAATATAAGAAATAACAAAACAAAATAATATGCTATTAATAAAACCAAAAGACACAAGGATTCACAAACGAAGGCTCAAATCCAATTTAAGCTTTTTACGGCTTTCCTTAGTTGATCAATTTATGTGACTCATGGAAGGATCAATTACAGGGATGAAAGATTGTAGTTGGTCAATCAATTGTTCAGCAATAGCAGCAGAGATTATGATTTGTCGTGCCGAAGATGTTAGAAATTCCTGTTCCACAACTTGATCAAGAAAAGACAACAAATTGTCATAAAAACCATTAACATTTAATAGACTTATGGGTTTATGGTGAATGTGCAGTTGGGCCCAAGAGGAAATATAAAAGATCTCTTCCAATGTGCCCAGACCACCTGGTAAAGTAATGAAGGCATCAGTATGGTTAAACATTGCATTCAGTCGATCAGACATTGTGGGGATCTATAGTTTCTCTCTAATTGTTTTGCCAATGATGTTCCCTTTTGCTAAAGCTTGGGGACGACCCCCAAAACCTGACTACCTCATAAAAATATAGCTATTGACACACACCTCATTAACCCAAGGCTGCCTTTCCCATACACTAAATGTATCTAAAGATTCCTTATGTTTTGAAATAAATCATGACTTTTGACAATTTTCACAAGCTTTGGAGAACATATGTGTGTCTTTGAACATGGTGGGCCAATAAAATCCACATTGTAAGATTTTTTTAGTCGTATTCTTTGATGAGAAATGATCCCTACATGCCTCAAAATGATAAAGTTTAATGACGCTGCTTACCTTATTATCGGGAATGCATCTTCGAAATATTTGATCATGACAATATTTGAATAAGTAAGGGTCATCCAAATAAAATTTCTTCACTTCGTTCAAAAACTTATCTTTGTCTTCGGTACTCTAGTGAGTTGGCAAATCTCCTGTAACAAGAAAATTGATATTTTTAGCAAACCAATGCATTGAGCTAAGAGAAAGTAAGGATTCTTCAGAAAAGTAATCATCGATTGGTGTGATGTTAGATGTCGAATCTATTGTCAATCTTGATAAAAAATTCGTATCAACATTTTTGGTGCCTTTCTGATCTGTGATTTCTTTATGATAATAAATCATTTGCAAATCTTTAGATTCATCAAACTCAATTTTACTCAAAGTAGAATCAAGTTGATCATAAACTAATTCTTCAATAACATTTACTTCCTGTGAATCATTATCATCTCCAGGTTGCTTGTAAATATTAAAAATATTCATCCTTAATGTCATATTTTCAAAAAGATAGCTTCATCAGTCCATTCCTACAATTAATCAATGCATTAGAAGTTGCAAGAAACGAACGTCCTAAAATAACAGAAAATGAATTACATGCTTCAACAGGTTATATGTCTAAGACATTAAAATCCATAGGATAAATGAATTTATCAACTTGTACTAACACATCTTCAACTATTTCTCTAGGCACTTTTACAGATCTATCAACAAGTAAGAGAGTTATAAAAGTTGGTTTTAACTCACCTAGATTGAGACTTTGAAAGACTGAATATGGGAGTAAATTCACACTAGCTCCAAGATCAAGTAAAGCTCTTTTAATTTTATGTTCTCCAATAAAGCAAGAAATTGTAGGACAACCAGGGTCTTTATATTTCAAAGCATTATTGTTTTGAAGAATGACACTTACTTGTTCGGCTAAAAAGACTTTCTTTTTCACATTAGTTTTCTCTTCACAGTGTACAGATCTTTCAAAAATTTAGTACAAGAAAGTACCTGTTTAATAGCATCCAATAAAGGTATATTGATCCTTAAATATTTGAAAGTTTCAAAGATTTCAAAGTTGTGATTGACTTTCCTTTGTTTGGTCATGGCATGTGGAAATGAAAGTGCTGACAAGGAATCGGTCTTTTCTTTGCAATATTTAGATTCAACCCCTTCCTTACCCTTAGAGATTGACTCATCATTTTTCTCACAAGTTTCAAGAATGAGTTTTTCAATAACCTTACCACTGCAAAGAGTAATGACTGATTTGACTTGATCCATATGTTGGCTTCCAGAACTACTTGCATTCACATTGTATTGCTCCTTGGGATTTTGTTGTGGTTGAGATGGAAACTTACCTTTTTCTTGAAAACTGAGAGCAAATGTGAACTTTGCAAGAGTATCTTTAAAATCTACCATGCTTTGAGCAAGTTGAGTGTTGATTGTCTCCTGCTTTTCAATGAATGCATACAATGTTTCCTCAAGATTTCTTTTAGGAGGGGGAGCATAAAGAGGTGCATATGCATGAGAATTTTAGAAATTATGGTCTGCTTGAAACGATGGCTGTGAAGTTTGTGCATTATTGTTATCACTCTTCCAACTGAAATTTGGGTGATTTCTCCAACCAGGGTTGTATGTTTGCGAGTATGAGTTATGATTGGGCCTTTGGAAACTGTTTAAAGCATGGGCTTGTTCATAAAGGCATTCTTTGAAAGAAGGCAAAGTTGGACAGTCATTGGAATGTTCATTGGTTTCATAAATTTGACACATAATGTCTTGAACAGATTTTAATTGACCACTCTTTTTCAATTCTAGTGCCTCGACTTTTCTAGCTAAAGATGCAAACTTGGCTTGGAGGTCATGATCTTCCCTAAGGTTGTACATACCTCCACTAGATGTATGTGGTTGGGTTTTACTTGATGCCTCATAAGTGCTTGTAGCGTCCTAATTTTGAACATTTTCAGTTAGCAAGTCTAGGTATTCCATTGCTTCATTAGGGTCTTTATCTTCAAAAGTTCCATTGCACATCAATTCAACCATTTGCCTATCTCTAAGTGTTAACCCTTCATAAAAATGTGAAACCAATTTCCATGTTTCAAAACCATGATGAGGGCAAGTATTAAGCAAGTCTCGATACCTATCCCAATATTGGTAAAATGTTTCTCCTGGTTTTTAAGTGAAAGTGATGATTTGTATTTTAAAAGAGTTTGTTCTGTGAGATGGAAAAAACTTCTTTAAAAATTGTTGTTGCATTTCATCCCAAGTACGAATAGATCCTGGTCTCAAATTTTATAGCTATGTTTTAGCTTTATCTTTTAATGAAAAGGAAAAAGCTTTAATCTAATGGTGTTCATGATACAATTTGAGTCATTATAGGTGTTACAGACCTCCTCAAATTCCCTTAAATGCAAGTATGGATTTTCTAAATCTAAGCCATGAAAAGTAAAAGTTGAATAATGCATGGCTTAAAATTAAAATGAGATGCATCAGGAGGAAAAACTATGCATGAGGGTGCACTTGTTCTTGTGGGATTTATGTGGTCTCTAAGTGTTCTCACACGATTATTCTCATTATTCTCATTATGAGCGACTAATTATCTTGTTCGGCCATATTTTCTGAAAATGATGAGGATACCCTACAAAGTCTACCACTTAATGTACGTGACCAAACTCTCATGCATGTGTTGGAAGAGAATAAAAGGAAGAAAAGAAAAGAAAAAGAAACAACACAAAAGAAACAAAGTTAGATACAAGAAAAGTAAAAAGAGAAAATAAAATAAATATTATAATTTATACAAGAATTTACCTCCCCGGTAATGACGTCAAAAACTTGACACGACCAAAAGATTGATGTCTTCTCCCAAGTGCAGGAGTGTCGAAGTAATAAATAACCCAGCAAGACCGGGATCAAACCACAATGAGATTAACTATATAAATTATAAATAACAATAATACAACAACAACAACAACGAGGATGATAATAATAATAATAATAATATAGAGAGCTTTGAGATGTGATATTGATATAAGGATTAAACAATGATAAAAACAATTGTCAAGGTTAGAGGATCCACTAATGGTATTTCAAACAAGTACAATATAAACTCTTATTATTCAACTGGAAACCACACACAAAGGAGGTTCCAATCGGATTATAAATTGTTAACATGATTACATTAGTTATCTCATTCGAATAATGCTAATACTTGTAAATGTTGTTAGGCATTCATGATTATAACTTATGTTAACAACAAATCAAGTTCCTTTCATAGCATAGGAGTCGGTTATACCATACGGTTTTGGCTATGAAAGTGCCAAGTATTAGTTGTACCAAGGGTTATACAACATAAATCTAGATTAACCATTTAATAAGCAAAGTATTAAAAGTGAACAAGATAACAAATATAAAACATGTTAGTATTAAATATTAAAGTCCATGTTGAGTTTATATTATACTTATTCTTACACCATTAGTGTAACCTTTTCACCTTGACATAATAAACTTAGCTAAACATAATGAAGAAGAGAAACATAAATAAACAAGATAAGAACATAAATAAGATATAAGTTAACTAAGTAAAGGAAAGGAAATGAAAGCATAAACAAGATATTAATATAAACAAAACTTAAGCATTACAAAAATATAAAGAGAGAGCAAGAGCATGATCTTGATCTAAAAACCAAGATGCCTAAATGCATGGCACATGCCTCCTTTTATAGGCCAAAATTTGAAACTATTGATTTGATGACTAATTGTTGAGTGGGTGGTCATATCTTGACTTGGTGACAATCTTTATCTTCTTGTCTAAACAAAACGTCATTGATAATGTTAAAATTTGAACAGACTTAAATCATGAAAGTTCTAGGACATTGTCTCAGCTTTCCAGAAAAAAATGAATCGGTGTATTTGGACTTCTAGAACTCGAGATATGGGCTGAACAATGAACAGTGTCTGGGCTGTAGGACAGATTCAGACTTCTCCGTTGTTGCTATAATTTGGACTTGAAAACGACCTTTTTAAATATTGGACTCCACATGAAAGTTTTAGGCATATGTCTTAGCTTTCCATCCATATAAAGCAGATCTAAATCCAAGATCTACAGCTCCAGATATGACTCGATGACCAAACAGTGTTCCAGTTTGGACTAAACCAACATCTCTTTTCTAAGTTTGACTTTCTCTTTATCCTTTTAATTTCAGTACTTAAACTCATCAATCAATCTTTTCATTTATGTGATAGGCTTGCATTTAATATGAATATTTTCCATAAATTAAAGGTATCTTATGGTATCAGACTTGTTATTATAAAACGTGCTTTAGTTAAGGAGTTATTGATACTTCAAGTGCAAAATGATGATATAAAACCTTGATAAAAATGCACTTTTAAGTACTAATCAATTGGTCACAAGATACTTTGACAATTTTATTTTATGTTGAGGGTAGTTTCCTATTGATAACACTATGTCATTTTATTTTATATTAAAGGTGGTCACTTTTTAATCAGACCATTTTATTTTATATTAAGGGTAGTCGCCTCATGATGTGAACATGTCATTTTATTTTATGTTAAGGGTGGTTGTAACTCAATGAGACTATGTTATTTTATTTCATATTAATGGTGGTCGCCTTTCAATGAAACCATTTTACTTTAAGTTCAAAGTAATCACCTCTCAATGAGATTGTATTTTTTTTTTAATTTCCTTTTAAAAGGTAGTTGCCTCTCAAAGAAACTATGTCAATTTATTTTATATTGATGATAGTTGTTTTTCAATGAGATTGTTTCTTTTTATTTCCTTTTGAGGGTATCACCTCTTGAAGACACCTTTATATTTTATTTTATGTTGAGAGTAGGCCTTTCGATAAAATTGTTTCTTTTGATTTATTTTTTAGGGTAGTCACCTCTCGAGAAGGTTGTGTAATTTTATTTTATGTTGAGGGTAGTTGCTTCTCAATAAGATTGTGTCATCTTATTTCATGTCGAGGGTGGTTGACTCTTTATGAAACCATTTTATTTTATATTAAGGGAAGTCACCTCTTAATGAGACAATTTTATTTTGATTTTGAGGGTAGTCATCTCTCAATAAGATTGTTTTCTTTTTAGTTAAGATATCATGTATAATAAAAAGCTTTTTTTTGTGTTATTTTTCTTTTCTTTACAAACTTACTATACAAATTCATAGAAAAATTAATTTTTCAATGGCTTTGTATTGCATGTATTGTAAAAATAGGACAATTGTCATAACTCATTTTTTAACCCTATTTTTAGTGTAATTTCAAAAATAAAAAAATTACATAAATTCAAAAAAAAATTAAAAATGTATTTTGGATACAATTTAACCAATTTGCGATCATTTTATAATTTTTTATTCTTTTGCAAAAAAATTGCAAAAAGAAAATAAAATCAAACAACTAAAAGAAACAAAAAAAAGAGATAGGTGAGAGGAATATAAAAAGGAAGAAAAATGAGACCAAAATAAACATTCAAGTTTTGACCTACTTAACAATGGTTTAATTTTACCTTCTCATGTTATTTAAATATACATGTAAGCTGTATTTATGACAGCTCAAGGGGTATGAGGTTGTCGAGGATTTAACATACGAGGTGGAATGATGTTGTATGTGTTCATGTGTATTTATTTGTTGTAAATTTTGTGTTGATAAAAAAATATAAATTATTAAAAAAATTTAAAAAGGAGTTTTTTTAATTTTTTTTGGTGTGCATATATAAAAATCCCTAAAAATAGTGGCTAAAAAACTACATAATTTGTGTGATTGCATATTAATTATTTTCTTCATCTGCAAATCAACCTAGAATGGAAAGATCTAATATCATGTCATACCCTTTGGATATTGTCTAACAAATAATAGAATCGGTTAATACATGACTATGACATCTTATGTGTAATGTTGTCATTTGTTATTGTTTGTTATGTTATGTATTAATTCTTTTTATTATTAACCAGCTCAAAATGGTAAGGTTCGATACTAGGCCCTATCTCATGAATGTTGTCTAATGAATAATCAAACCAATTAATATACGACTTTGTTTTTTTTTTTTTTTTATATTTGCAATTTTATGTTTGTTGTTGTTCATTAAATTATGTATTAATTGTTTTCTTTATACACAAATCAACCAAGGATGAGAAATTTCAATATTGGGCCTTATCTCTTAGATGTTATTAGTGAATAATAGAATTAATTAATACATGACTATTTTTTTTTTATGTACACTTTTGCACTTGTTTTTGTTTGTTACATTATGTATTAATTGCTTCCTTTATAAGCAAATCAACCCAAGATGATAAGGTGATAAGATTAGATATTGATAATAAGGTGATAAGATTAGATATTGGGTATTGTCTTTTGGATGTTGTCTAGTGGATAATAAAATCAATTAATACATGACCATGTATTTTTATGTATATTTTTGTACTTGTTGATTTTTATGATATGTATTAACATATGACCATGTTTATATGTTTAATTTTGAACTTGTTATTATTTGTTTCGTTATGTATTAATTGTTCCTTTATCCACAAATCAGCCCAGGATGGTAAAGTTTAATATTGGGTCTTTATTTTGGATGTTGCCTAGCAGGTAATAGAATTGATTGATATATGAATGAAATTATCATTTTAAAGTCATTGTAGTTCTAGGATGAGAATTATATATCTGATATTTATTTATTTATTTTTTATCTAAGAACCAACTCAGGGATGATAAGATCTTTAAGTGGGTCATATTAGTTTCAAAATATATAATTTTTTATAGTATATGTGAATTTGAAAATGTGGGTTTGAGAGTGCCCTTGACAATAGCCTTCTGATTTATTTTATTAGTTATTCAGTCAACCATCATTTTACTGTCGAGATCACTTTTAAAGTGACTATATTAATGATTTATTTAAAATAGAAAATTTCTTTTAGCATCATGTAGTTAGGTTATTATTCCAATTACTTAGTAAAGTTGAGAAATTACAGTTTAGGTCATGAGCTAACATAAATTTTTAAATATAAAGAAATAACCAAATTATTGTTATATATATGAAACACCCAATAAATCAATTACATAAAATTTCTCTATTTTCGAACATGATTTCTTTCTCTTATCTCAATAATCTGAACCCAAATCAAAACTTAGTTTAGTATTTTTAATCAATTTTTCTCTTTTAATGGTGTTAGAATCTTTTCCATTTATTAAAATACAATTATTTATGTTTTTTTAAAAACCTAAAAAAAATTCTAAATTGAATCCTAGGAAGAACCGTAATTTTGTAATTTTTTTATGAAAATATGGGGATGTGAAGGATGGTGGGGTAGTTGGCTTTAGCAAGAAGACAGGGAGATGGTTGTTGAGTTAAGTGGCAAATGAAGTTCTAATGGAGAGAAAGAGATTAATGTGAAGGAAGAAAAGAAACGAAACTCGAGAACTTTCCTGAAAGCAGTTTAAAGGCTGTAATGTTGTGCGTTCCATCAAGAAATCGTACCTTAAGATACTAGGAAAGGTGGAAGCCATGGACGTTTGGTGGGAAAGCATAACCAATGAAAACACGAGCAAAACAAAGTAGATAGCCAAAGTCCAGTAATTCACGGTGCTGTCACGGTGCTGGTTTTCTTGAAGTGATAGCCACTAAATACAATTTGAGAGTCATTTTCATTTTTCGATTCTCACACAATTATTTCCTTTATTTTTTCTTTGTCCTTTGCCTGAAATAGTTTGTTTAAATCCCCTGAGAATGTCTTTTCTAACATTATTTGCTGTGAGGGATTCCAAGCTCTCATTCTTTTTTATTGCCGCCTCAATTATACTGACTAACAATTATCTTTTTGGTCTTTTACAAAACTTGCACGGTTTAGTAAAAGGTTTCTGGTTATAACACAGCATATAAAATTATTGGGAAAATACTATACTTTAAATCAACTACTAAAGGGAATTACAGTTCTATTACTAAAAGCTAATAGATAGAAATAGCAGTTGTATTAAACAATTGTTATTGTTAATAGCATCTATATTAAATAATCACTAATAATAATAACGATTCTCCAATATGAATATTAATTGTGTTATCCCAGCACAATTTTAGTCTAATACCAACCCCAAATTGACATAAAACAAACTTTAAAACACCACAATCAAAGCTCAAAAAAACCATAAATTATCAAACCTCAAATCCATAATTAAGATCGAGATATTTTGATATCATTTTTATTTGTTAATTATAATCTCAAATTAATATGTATTATTTTTAAACATTGTTTTTATTAATTATTTTTAGATATAATTGATAATGGCAATAACAAAACATAACAATGTGTATTTTTTAACTTGTAAAAGGATGATTTGAAATTTTAAACAACTTGTTCACCTGTTAATTAACGATTTTAAATCATTCTTACCTAAAATAAGTATGAAAATGCATAATATGTAAGATAACAATAAAATCAACATGATAATTAGATAAAATAATATTACAAAATTAATAATAAAAATAAAAATAACTCTAAACCGAGAAAATAACACAGCATAATTATACTTAGCATAATAATACATTCGAGCTTATTTATGTCTTCTAAGACAACGAGTAAATGGGTTGGCTTCATCAATAGCACGACTTCCACCTGTCTGTATGGTCTCATCCTCTAAAACAACATCATCTATGATCAATGTGTCTTCTAACAGGTCAAGTGTAGTACAATAAGTCTCAAACCAAGAAGATGCAAAATAAAAAGCAAGTCTTCCATCATCATCATCATTATCGAGATCACAAAGATTAGTCACAGCACGTCGACATCAACCATCATGTAACAATTGTCAAACCTAATATGAATCAAATAGAAATTATTAATCAATAAAGAAAATGCAACGATTTTATCCAAGTCTATAAAAAGTAACAAATACTTACAACATTTTGAATCTGACGTGCATATGACTCATACTCTATCTTCTTGTGTGGAGGAACATGCGCTAGGTTTGGTGTAATAACTATGTGTGTTATACTCAAGTATCTGCCCATGTATTCCTCTTCGGAAATTACAAGATGCACCTATCTAAAAATAAAATTTCTCTATGCATCCCGCATCGATATATACTGAAGATGGTGGATCATCCAAATATAATCAGCATGCTTACCTGAACGACTAATGGAATGCAATTGGTCGCTAGTATCTATATGAGACAGAATTTGTTGCTTAAAGTCAAATTACCGCATTACACGGTCCGAGCAATACATCTCACCAAGCTAAAAAAAGACTATGAGTGTGACAATTGATGTTCATAAGTCCATGACCAAAGTGTAGATAATAAGAGTAGTTAACATATCATATTCCAAATAAGGATTCTACATAACCTATTAAAACATCAATAATGCAATTATTTTTCATCATTTACCAACATCAATGTATGCAATTCTCATTATTTACCAACATCAACACAAATAATATCCCAACATTTTTCATTATAAAACAATTTCAACATCAACGCAAGAAAATATTTCTTATCATTTACCAACATCAATACAAACAATTATTTCCCAACATTTTTAATATAAAAAAATTTCAACATCATCAACGCAAAAAATTATTTCTCATCATTTATCAACATCAATGCAAACAATTATTTCCTAACTATTTCCAATATAAAAAAAATTCAACAACAACACATGCAATTATTTCTCATCATTTACCAACATCAACGCAAATAATTATTTCCAATATTTTTTAGTATAAAAAATTTCAATATCAACACAACCAATTATTTCCCAACATTCTTCAATATAAATAAATTCAACATCAATGCAAGCAATTATTTCTCATCATTTACCAACATCAATGCAAGCAATTAATTTTCAATATCACTTCTCAATATTTTCCAACATCAAAAAATTTATCTCATCATTTTATTCAACATTCTTTTGATTTGACTACTATCTATCTAACTCATTGTGATAAAATGAAAAAAGCATCGGTTGAATTATTTTTAAAATATCTACTCCCACATCATCTGTTAATAAAAAATCAATGTCCTTATTAAATAAAGTATGGTGAAAAAATTTCATAATCTAAATAACATCATTTGTATTATCAAAAACAAATTACTTGTATTCTAATTGAAGTTGTAGCTCAACCTCCAAAACTTAAATAGACATAACAGGTTTAGACTCAATTCGTGACTGCCCCAAGTGTAAATGCTCCCATGACCATAGCTTTAAATAAAAAAAAATACAATAATTAGTAACCAACTCAAACATAAAAAACGTAATAAAAAAATAAAAAAAAATTATTACATTTATTTTACTTGTAAAAAAAATAAACATCCTCGAACTTGCTTTGCTTTTTTAAACTAGCTTAACATAAATGCCTAAACAAACATTCAAGGACACCTGAGCCCCAACTATACAGTGGAATGGATTCAAAATTCTCTAGCAGTGATAGGTAAAACAAGAGCATATATGTCCCACTGAGATTTATGAAAAGTATAGTGCCAAACATATAAAGTATGTACGCTCAAGTATAGCTGCACAATAGAACATCAAATTCAAATAAAATATAGACAAATCAATATGTTAATTGAACTATTAATATGCATTAACATACCATTGTAGGATCTTGCTATTATAATCATCAGGTAATTCAGAAAAGTTTTTCCAAAGCCATTTCATGCAAAAAATGTTCCCCTTGAACATTTCAGGAGGGAGCATTCATCCGAATGCGCGCTCGCATAGAGTGACCTTATTTTGGATATCCATGACAGTAAGTGCTCACCCATCTATAGGTAAGCAAAGAAAAGTAACAATATCCTGTAATATAGGCGTCATCTCCCCTACATGAAGGTGAAATGGGTGAGTCTCCCATCTCTATCCCTCAATAAATGTCATGAGTAAGTATGATCTATCATTATGTGCTAAAGACATGTAATGTAATAAAAATCCATATGCATGATGTATAGGATCAGAAGATCTGGAAGAGGCATCAACTTATAGAATCTGCAGTACATCTTACCCAAATCTTGTATAATAAAAGAAAAAATTTGATGTGTTGATATGAATTATAAGATAATTAGCACAATAATTTATAATTTTTATTATATAAAAACAAACATTTATTACCATTCCATATGGCCTTTGATCTATGTAACTACTACAATTGTAGAATAGAATGATCAACCGGACTAGGATCCATGTACTAAGAAACTCTATGTTTAGATGAAGATGATGCACCTTACGTCTATGGCATTCTAACCAAGTGTACATATAAAATACAAAATATAATTCAAAATTATAAAATATATATTTTAAATCATTACATTATAGACAATAATAAATACAACGCAAATAATTAAGTATTTTGTTATATACGTTGTTTGTATTCACAAGTTTGTTTATTATTCCCTGCTTGACCATAAATGCCACATCTATATTAAGAATTCCCCTCTTTTTTATCCATCTTATTATGCAATCGAGTTGACTATTATTGACCTCAACCGATTTTCCTTCTTGAAAGGTCTAGGTATACCTAAGGACCAGTATATTCACTCAATTCTAATTCATCAGGTAAAGGATAGAATTGAGTCTCATAGTTGTTTTTATACATCTGAACACTATAATTATGGTCAACATACTGGGTAATATTAAGATGTCTTTCTGCATAACATGTAAGAATATATGAACAAGGTCAATGATAACTTTGCCATTTACCCATATGGATGTTCCATCCGCTGACTTAACTATTCATCTAACTTCCTTTTTGACACCTAGTTTATAAGGGGTGTGAACCTGAAAAGTGTCATCATCAACATTGAAAAGTACTAAAGTATGATCTTTGGATCTAACTATGTCGGCATCCAATTCTAGCTAAACAACAAGAGGCCATAATTTCCCACAAGCAATGTAGTTATATGCATACCCTTTTTGTGTAACAACATAAGCATTAGTTTTTTAAAAAATGTCAATTAGACTAAAGCAGAAATAGGCAAAGAATATACACCTTAAATATTCAGAAAGGTTTGTTGTCATATTACCACATCAGTGACCCCTATAATAAGAAAGTGTCCATCTTTCTTTTGGTTCTCGCTCAAGCCATTCTTTATATTATAGGTGACTATTGCCCATATCTTCAAACCACACATTAAATTTATGCTTCAAAGCTTTATAACACATCTTAAAAAAACTCTTTTTTTGCTGAAAAATCTTTGAATTTGTAATTAAAGTTGTTTGTAAGATGTTTAATATAATATCGATGATATCCAATTAGTTTACGTCAAATTTCTATCAATCCATGCTTAATACCAGCATGCTTATCTGATATTATATATATATGGTCACTTGTAATGTGACATTGAATAAGTTGTAAGAACATCTCCAGTTGATATTATTTTCTTCTTTAACTAGTGTATAAGCTAAAGGTAAAATCCTATTGTACGTGTCAAAAGCAACTATAATCAACAACTTTCCACTGAACCTTCCATGTAGATAGGTGCCATCCATATTGATAATTGGCCTACAAGACTTGAACCCTTTAATTACAAGACCAAAGGCACATAAAACTCTACCAAAAATAATTGTTTCACTATTAAACTACCCATTATGTTTCTACTCAATAACTATCCAAGGATTTGGTTCTTGTAAAGATAAAAACAATCTAGGTAATATTTCAAATGAGTCCTCATGTGTTCCAAAACATTCCTCAAGTATCATTTGTTTTGAAAAATTTTAAACTTTTAGTGTAATTTGATTTCTTCTTATATGCTAGAAATAGTATAAGCAAGGTTATCTTAAACAAGAGTTGAGACCAATGATGCAATAAATTTTGTATCAAGCTAATGATGGTCTTTTTTTTATGTATGTATTCGTACATGTATGTTTACCTCTCAACTTTGCTATTCAAATGAATCTGACCTTTTAAGGTATCATTGACATTTAGGTGCATAAACATATTGTAATTGAACGAATGTTAGGTTTTAACGTTGAACTTGGTATTCAAGTGAATGTGCAATGTTCCATTTATTAACATCATTCACCAAATCATCTTTTCTTCTGAAAGTTTGCCTAACTACCAAATCACCACTACCAGCTGACTTTCTACGATAAATCAACCAATTATTACAAACCAATGTCATCAACTCTAGTATCATGATCAAATTCTAGAATAAGAGATGTAAACCCCGGGAAAAATAATAAATAAATAAAAGTGAAGAAATTCATGCATATGATTAAATAAAAACGGAAATTCAGAAATTTTTGAATATAAATTTTCGGGCGAAATAATTCGAGACATTATAATAAACCCGATACTGTTGAGGGTTGGATTTAATTGAAAAGAATAATACACTTAAAGGAAAAGGGGGGTCTAAATGTAAATAAGGGAAAATATAGAGTATAAATACTCTCTCCTCACCAAAAACATCTGTAGGAACCATAAGGAGAGAAAATAGGGAGTTTTATACTCATTCTCGAGAAATTAAGAGAGAAACACTAAAATTTCAAGAACCCATCCAAGATTAAGAGCTTAAAGATGGGATAAACACTTGAGAGCAAAGGATTACCAAGAAATTGAACAAGAAGAAAAAAAAGGAGGGAGTTGAAAATCTTCAACTGGTTGAAGATCAAAATCTTAATTTGTACCGAGTAAGGTATTCTAAACATGATCTTAAAACAATTCATTCTTAAATTCGATAAAGAATTGATGCCTTGATATTGAATCATAGGTTAGGGTTCTTAGACGTAAATTGGGGAAAAAGTACTTATTGTTGAGATTAAGTTAATTCATGTGTGTGGTATGTAGTTTATGAAAGTATTGTGTGAAGGGGAGGGGGAGACGAATCTGGACAGACTTGTCTCCTAACTTTCGATGAGATTTCGGGTAGGAGGATGAGGGGATTAGGATCCGGTTCCTCATAGAAATTGTAGATTTGAATGTTAGCTAACCAAGGAAACTGGTCTTGCTCAATTTGGAAATGTAGAACTTCAGTTATAGGTTACCAACTGAGACTAAGTCGTGATTGATTATGTAGGGCAGTAGGACTAATTAGTAATGAACAATTTTGACTATCTTGGAGGCAAAACTGGGTTCTCCTCCCTCAGAGAACTAGTAGTCTCGTGTCTTAGCTTTCAAACGAGAACAATCTCAGTTAAAATGGAGTTTTAGAACTTTAGATATAGTTAAAAATCTGATGAGTGTTCAGACAGTAACAGTTGAAAATTGGACAGTAACAGTTCAAAGTCAAACAGTAACAGTTCAAAGTCAGACAGTAACAGTTGGAAATTGGACAGTAACAGTTCAAAGTTAGACAATAATAGTTGGAAATTGGACAGTAACAGTTCAAAGTTAGACAGTAACAGTAGACTTTCATGTGAATACTATAAATAAGAATATAAAAGAATTGAGTCATACGAACACTTGTATATTGAGATATTAACTCTAAAAATATACATGATATATGTATGTATGTTATTATGAGGAAATGAACATGCATAGAAAGTAACATATGAGTAATGGATGAATATGAATTCTCTATAATATCGGCTTGAAAGAATCATAACAAAAAAAAACCTTCCTTGTGATTCAGGAGGAGCAACCAGGATTGGATCTTCTGTTAGGGGAGGTCACGAGACAGGCAAAGCAGGTGCGTGATTTTCCCTCCTATTTACACTTATACAATTTAGAATCCTTCTAGTGAATGCAATTATAATAAATATCGTGTTCAATGTAAATAAAGCCTAGTGTATTTACAAGATTAGCTTCGACTAATGGCATCCGTGATAGGATTGCCGGGAAATGAATTATAGGATTAAACCTTACAAGGTCACCCAATTTATGCAAGTAAATAAGATTATTCAATTAAGAATATACAAATGAGTGTTAATTGGGTTTAAAAGATTTACAAGCAAAATATAAGTTCTTTGTTAGAATTCTCATGGATTTGATAGAAAATTAATACTTCATTCGTATTCATTACATTAGCATACATATATTCTTTATCAACATAATGGTATGTTTATTTATGTAACAGGTCCATCAAACATTTAGGAAGATCATTAGTTTAGGACTCTGCTTTGTGAAGCTTACGTAAATATTTAACTTAAAACAAAAGGGAATTAACGTGTTTATGTAATATTTTTAGTTATCTTGTAATTAACCATTTTGAAATATTTAAGAACACTTCTTATATTGTAAATACTTTCTTTGCATGTTAGTATTCCTTTTCCTTTAAATTTTATGATATGATGTGTTGGAATATGTTCATATTGAACTTACTTATAGAATATGTTCAAATTTTATCTAGGAACTTAATTTCAAAATTTCAGAACTTGAGTGACCAAATAGAAAATGGTCATTTCACATCTCGAAACAGCACCGCACTGTTCATCACCTTTTTCATTACACCAGGGAAGCCGTTTCAGCAGGAAGAAGAAGAAACAATTAGCCTCAGCTACCACGATGCAATACGTTACTGACATGTATGGCATTTATTCGGCTATAAAGCCAGAGAAAAACAGAGAGAGAGAGAGAGAGAGAGAGAGAGAGAGAGAGCGTGAGGAAGAGAAGAGGAGAGAAAGGAAATAATACAGAGGGAAATACGAACAATGAGAAGGTAATTTAATTCCCTTCGCACTGTTTATGCACACGTAAAATTTTACACGTGTGTGGCCTAGTTGGGTCACTAGCTTGAGCCAGTGACCAGGCTGGGCTGGCTGGGTCCAGCCCAGCCATATGGACCGGGTTGGGGCCATCCCGAAAGAAAGAAAAAAGGAAATTTTCTTCAAAAATTATTTCAAAAAAAATATGTGATTTTCCCGCGTATTTTTTTACTGAATTTTGCTTAATATTGGTTGGTATTTTTAAACCGTAAAGATACAAATCTAGTATTAAAATACCTAGTGTTCATCAAAAACATTGAAAAAAAATGTTTTTGTTTTCATGCATACGGCCAAGTATCTCAAAGAAAAAACCATATCATATTTTCATACAACAAAAATTCAAAAATATGTATTAACATGCATTTTGGCTTTAATAACTAGTTTTTAAAGTCACGAGAACTAGGCCAATATTTCAAAAATTCCAAAAAAAATATTTTTTTCTTTTAGTATTTGAGGTTACGACCTTATATGTAAGACATATTCCGGCAAACTATTTATTGTACAGGAAAAACAGTTTTGGTGCGAACATACTCCAATGGAGTTATATGAGGAAACTCATATAAGGAAAGAGGATAAAGAAAAAGGGTGAAAAGGTTTATCGATAATAGAATCAAAGACTTCATTGTAAGTATTTTTGGATAGTTATAATTGTATTACTAATGTTTTTTTTTTTTTTTGAAAAGGTTTAATTGGATTTTGACTTTCTATTTTGTTTTAATAGATATATATAATGCCAACATGGTTGCTAAACATGAAAAAGACAATTACAGCCATCCTCCTAACGATCCTCATTTGTGGTTGGAGGCTGGAGCAATTGATAGACTTCATAAGAATTGAGTTATGGTATGCTTATAGCATTGACCAAAGATATAAGGGTGAGTCGTAGTGTTTCAATGGTAGGCACACAACATTCCGACTTCAACCAGACATCCACTACAACATTTAACAGTTTTACCAACGGACCAAATCCGTTGGTGTGAGATTACCACTTCGTCGGTAAATGTTTTACCGACTAAATCCTCGACGGAATGCTTTTGTCAGGATAGCTTTCGTCGGTAATTCCACATTCTGTCGATAAAAAAAATACTAAAGGTTTTACAGACGGAAAATACGCGGCAAAAAAATTCCCGCTGGAAGTATACAAACGGAAATATTCTGTCGGTGATAGTGGCATATGAAGTAAATATTTTTCAACTCTCGGTGAAATGTCGACGGAATGTATCCGTCTGTGAAAACAACGGTGATTATGGCATTTACAATAAATATTTCTCAACTCTCGATAAAATACCGACGAAATGGTTCTGTCTATGAAGACGTCGGTGATTGTGGCGTTTCCAGTAAATATTTTCAACTCTCTGTAAAATACCGATGGAAACATTCCATCTAGACATCCATCAGTGATGTTTTAAAAAAAAAATTATTTAGAATAAATAATATAAAATTATATAAATTAATAGTAAAAAAACCAATTATGCAAATAAAATTGTATTAAACATCAAAAATATAAAAATAAAGTTAAATAATATTCATCCAAATATTCATAACAAATTTAATATGTTTCCAAAAAATAAATTAAACTAGAACAATGGCGGAGCTAGAGGAGGAGGAGGAGGTGGTGGAGGATGGTCGTTCCCGAGACGAAACGGCAAAAAAAAAAGTGCACATGTATCATCACCCATCTTTGATCTAATGTCCATGACCATTTGGTTGAGTTTTTGATAATCCGCCGAGAGTTGAACGTATTGTTGTTTCAAGGCCATGAACTCCTTAGACTGGATGCTCGATACTGATTGGGAGCTCCCGACGGTTGAGACATTACGGGCCGCCCGCAAGTTCTTGGCTATAGTGTTGGAGAGCTCGTACACTTGATTTTTATCGGGTCCACCAGACGATCCTACCTCCATCCACAAATCTAGATCAAAATCTGGATGGGTCGAAGGATCATCCCCATATCTCTCTCTTAACCGGCTATTATAGGTCTCCTGAAAATGAAAAAAGAAATTATCATATTCAATTCAAGAAAAATAATAACTTACGAAATAAAATGGTTGAACGAACATACTACGAAGTGTTGAGCGCGGTTCTCAATGAATTGTTGCACCCCTTTTGACGGTCTTCACTCCGTACGTGCGTCTCTAGAAACAACTCCATTGGGCTGGGCTCACGTCCAAGAGATATAGCCTGTAAGAACAAAAATTAATTAAGTAAGAACAAATTAATTAATGATATATTTTATTTAAATTAATCTTACCATCCGTTTTGCATGTGCAACAAGCGGAACGGAGCCGCTGGTATGCATGGTCACCAAACCATGAAGTTGTCGGTTCCGGTTGTCGGCACCAGAGTGTAAGTGTCGTGTGAACCGCTCAGACGTCACATGCTCAATATATTGTGGCCATATATCCCCCGGGATGTATGACAGTTTGAAATCCCTCAAAACTACCACGTCATTCCAGCCTTGTAGACCATTATCTCTCGCTTATTTTTTGGCTTTTTTTGTATTTCATACCAACAATCATGCAACCTTCTTCCATAGTGACAAATTAGATTTTAAAACAAAAAAAGTTTAAAAAAATATCGTATTGTTTTCAATGTTACCTAGTTACCGTGTGATTTTCTCACACACTCCTCACAACATTGTCATGCGCATTGTCCCACTTAAATTTGTGTTGTGTATAAGTAATTTAGTTAAAATAAAAATAATAATTTATTTACAATTATAACAATAATTTATTAAAAATAATCTAGAAATTAGAAACTAACACCAACCTGAAATCTTCAAAACCATGCATCATTATAAGGTCTCCATTTAGGATGTCTGCAAACCTGACTCCATCGAAATAATGGAATCTCCATCGACGATTTAAACGCCGATGATATTACTCGGGCGGCCTCAATGTTTGTGAACCTAAAAATAAATTAAATTAATGAAATATTAATTAGTTGTTCATAAATTATGTTATAATTAAAAATAAAATAAAATTGAACCGAAACAAACTTACATTGAAATGGCGTCCTTCCAATGTACCTCATACTTGCGGGTGAATTGATTTCGCTATGAGCGCACACCGCCTCTGTGCTATGAAACCGCGCTAGAAGAGGCAGCATCGCGAGTCGGTGCAGGTGACTCTTTTTGATCGGCACCTAATGACATGCCATCCTCACTGCTAGAAGAACTAGCTGCGACCATATGTGAGCGACGAGCTGTTGATTTCGTTCTATGCATCTACATAATTTTATACGAATAATTACATAATTAAATTCAATTATTAAAAAACAATTCGGGAACACCTCCTCTACTAGAGACTACCCAAAGTTTTCAAACCTGCAAATAATGTGTTTATTTCAAGACTTTATCTACATTATAAAAACACACCAAAACAAAAATAACAATAACTAAAACAAAGAAAAAATGAAAAAAAATGAAATCATTAAGCATATTAAATGGAAATACATACCTTTTAATTTGCTGAAGATTGAACTAGAGATTACAAGCCAAAAAAACAAAAGTTTTGAAGGAAATGAGAGGAAAAAAATGAAAACGAGAGAATTCTCAAACAAAGCAGAGGAAAAATGAACTAAAAGGGCGATCGCTGAGATTTATAATGCAGTTTTACCGACGGACTCACCGATGGCCTATTTAAATAATATTATTTTTAATTATTCCGTCGATGACTTTTCATTAATCTATTGTTAAATTTTGAATTTCGCACTAAATGTTTGTAATTACCCTCCATAATTTTCGCAGTCCGTCAATAATTCCATCAGAGATGCATTAATACATGTCCTTTGGGATTCGCACAGTCTGTCGGTAATTCTGTACTGCGTCGATAAATGCCGACGAAATCTATCCGTCTGTAGAGACGTCGGTGATTGTGGCATTTCCAGTAAATATTTTTCAACTCTCAATGAAATACCGAAGGATACATATCCGTCGGTATAAACGTCGGTGATTGAGCATTTCCAGTAAATATTTTTCAACTCTCTGTAAAATGTCGACGGATACTGTATCCGTCAGTATAGACATCAGTGAATGTGGCATTTGCAGTAAATATTTTGCAACTCTTGGTAAAATACCGACAGACGGTTTCCATTTGTAGAGATGTCGGTGATCGTGCACTGTGCATGAAAGATTATGTTTATATTGCTTATTTACCCTCCTGCAAACACTTAAATTACAAACTGTCGGCACCAAACAATAACAAAAGTTAACAATTATAAAATAAATATTTCATGTTACAAAATATGATCCATAATATTACATTATAAAAAAATGCTTTACACTTTCCTTGATTCTGATAGTTAGTCAGAATTTTCTTCTTCTTCGTCGTTAATTAAATCGTCATCAGCTCCATCACAATCTTTAATATAGATATCATCATCATCATTTTCATCGACATTTGCTTGTCCGCTAGAGCTTAGAACAACATTTAACTCCTTTGCGTCAACATCAACAAGAGTATCATCGAAAACATGAAAATTTAAATTTTCTTCTAAGTCAATTGAAAGAGCAACTTGATATGGTTCAACCAACTCACTAACTTGAAATACTTCATCTCGCATACTTGTGTCTTCGTTCTCATCCTGAACAACCTTGACACGACCCCTAGGTTTTGTTTTTTAAATGGATAACCAATCAACTCTTGATCGGTCTTTTCCAAAGGAAAGGGTGTATATGTAATAAACTTTTTGACATTTCTTTGCTAAAACAAAGACATCGTTTACGTTACGGAGTCTAGCTTTTGAGTTGATTTCGACCAGACTATAGTGAGGATCTACTCTCATTCCTCTACTAGTGGTGTCATACCAATAGCATTTGAATAAAAACACTCTATTCTACTCGCTATGATATTGCAGTTCGCTGACCTCTTCTAATTTACCATAGTAGTCAACTTCAAACTCATTATAAGTTGAACCCTTAACACAAACACTGTTGTTGTATGTCTTTCTTCCATGCTCGTATTCTTCAGTATGAAACACATATCCATTGAAAAAATACCCGTTATAACACTTAACTTTTCTTTCAGGGCCCAAGCTTAGTGAAGACAATGAAATAGCAGCACTCCTTCCCATTTGATAAACCTTGTATATCATGTACAACAATAAACAGTATACGAGAATTCTGTAATGACATACAGTAACTTTGTAAGAGATAATGAGTTTGTAATAGTACTTACATGTGTTCTGAACCACGTGGCAAATTATTCATCTTTTAATTGAAAGATTTGGGATTCGGTCAGCTGTGAGTTATTTGACAGTAAATATTGTTAATGTTGCTTACAAGGTTGTTCCAAATTATATGAGTTTATGACATTACAATATATAAATAGTACATTCTTAACGAAGTTTAAGTAGTACATATACTTACTGAATAAAAGGTCTCAGCTCATCACAGTTAAATAGAACATAATTGTGTATTTGTCTGAACTCTATTTCAGACAAATATCTTCCCCTTATGGCATTTTTAGGTGTGGGTCGTCTAGGATTGAAGAATATTGACAAGTTCCCACTAGAAGGCACTTCACCACCATCATCATGGCATGGAACGTGATTGATTCTTGTTCTCAAATGAGGTTTGAAATAGTACGAGATAAATGTTGAGATCTCCTCAACAATATAGGCCTCACATATCAAAGTCTCAACATGCGTCTTGTTCTTAACCTTTTTCTTAAGATTGAACAAGTATCTGCATGGAATTAATCAAATATTTTCAATTAAGAAAAACAAAAAAATACTTTTATATATGAATTACATTGCAACTGTAATATATAACCGTTCGAATGGATACATCCATCTATACTGGACCGATCCTCCAACTTTTTCCTGGAACGGTAAATGTATGGGGAGATGCTCCATTGAGTCAAAAAATAATAGAGGGAATATCATCTCAAGATTGCATATTGTCTCGATGATATTTGTTTCAAGCCTCTCAATGTGATCAACATTCAACTTGTTGGAGCATATATCTCTAAAAAAATAACTAATCTCCGTGAGTGCATCCCATATCCCTTTTGGCAAGAAATCACGATAAGCTAATGGAATGAGTGTTTGCATAAACACGTGGCAGTCATGACTTTTTATTCCACACAATTTGCATTCCTCCATATTAACCAACCTTGATATGTTTGAGGCATGTCCATCGGGAAAACGCAGACTCTTAAGCCATTTATAGACTAGTAGCTGTGTATTTTTCTCTAACAGAAGCTTGCTCTTGGTTTTGTGACTCATGACCCATTAAAAACCAACTCCATGTTTTTACGGTTACATAACAAATCTATATCTAATCTAGCCTTAATGTTGTCATTTGTCTTCCCCTTCACATCTATAATGGTGTTGAAAATATTCTCAAACATGCTCTTTTCTATATGCATGACGTCAAGGTTATGGCGGAGGAGATTGGTCTTCCAATAAGAAAGCTCCCAAAAAATACTTTGCTTTACCCAATTGTGGGTCAAACCAAAACCAGGAAACCTCTGCTTACTTGATTGGAAACCAAACATAATGTTATCGTACTCTTATACAACATCATGCAATTCTTCACCAGAAAGACACGGGGGTGCAACATCCTTTTTCACTCTGCCAACAAAGAAATCATTTCTGTTCTTTCTGTACTTGTGATTCGTTGGCAAGCAACGACGGTGACAATAAAAAAAAGAAGCTTTACCTCCGTTTGTTACGTGAATGCCTTGTTATTTTCCATGCAGTATGAACATGCTTGTTTTCCAAGCGTGCTTCAAGCAGAAACCATTCCATAAGCTGGAAAATCATTGATAGTCAACATCAAAGCCGCCTTCATAACAAAATTTTGTTTCCTTAATATATCATAAGTCAAAGCTCTGGAGGACCACAACTACGTCAAATCATCAATCAACGGTCAAAGACAAACATCTATATTCCGGCCCGGACTACTTGGACCGGGTATGACAGTAGATAAAAACATGAACTCCGACCTCATACACATCACCGGTGGCAAGTTATAAAGCATGAGTATGACTAGCCAATAAGAATAAGAAGCAGCAAATGACCCGAATGGGTTAAATCCATCTGTACACAACCCAAGACGCATGATTCAACTAAAAAGTGAGGATGCACATTGTTAAAGTGTTTCCATGTTTCGCCGTCAGAAGGATGCAGCATCACTCTATCAACCCCATCATGTGATTGGTGCCATGTCATGTACTCAGCAGTCCTTGGTGACATGAATAACCTCTGCAGTCTAGGTGTGATTGAGAAGTATCTAAGTTTTTTATATGTCATGAGAGTCTTTCCCCTGCCAGTTTTGGGTTTGTAACGGGAATAACCATATGTCATGCACTCGGTCAGCTCAGCATTTTCAAGGTAGTATAACATGCAGAAGTTAGGGCAAATAACAATTTCCTGGTATCCTAAACCGAGGGGTTTCATCATGGACTTTGCAGCATAGAAGTTCTCTTTCAGCTTGTTCCCTTCAGGTAAAACAGTTCTCGCCCATTCGATAATTTTGTCATAACCGGCCTCACTCAACTCGTGATTTGATTTGATAGTGAACACCTGTGCTACGGCCGATAATTTACTGTGGTTCGTGCAGCCATCCCACAATGGTTTGTCAAAATCTTTCAATAAGTCAAAAAACCTTGCTACATCTGCATTAGGTTCTTCTTTTATGATTGGACATTGACTGACATTACCTTGATTCATTCTCATTGCATCCATAACCATATTCCTGTAAGGATTACTGTTGTCATTTGCAACTCCATGCACGTTGCTAGCACTAGAAGTTGACCCAACCACCCTTTCTCTCATGCTATCATTACGAACAAGTAGTTCTCCATGTGCATACCAACACAGGTAATTCTCCATGAACCCTTTGTGTAGAAGACGCATCATTACAACATCTGGATGCAGATACTTTTTATTTTGACACTTCCTTTATGGACACTTAATACCGCCTCCAGTAAAATTTCTGGGAATAAATGTTGCAAAATTAATAAAACCCTGAACCCCATTATAATAATTCATCATCCGCAATCCTTAGGGTGAATCTCGATACATCCATGAACGATCATCCAGACTTCTATCGAACCTCTATAAAATTATGATGACAACATGTATTAATTAACTATGTTAGGTAAATAAATTTGCAAAAATATTGGTTTACCTCTAGATTATCCAACAAACTAATTAAAACTTCTCATAAATATTCATTATCAATTATCAATGTCCATACAAATTTATACATATAAATTTATGAAAATTACAACTTCGCAATAGCATTGATAAAAATTAAAACATGCTCGTTAAACAAGCTATTAATTATTTCACCACAACACATGTAATTCGGTAATTTAACAAAGTTTCAACAATTTACAAAAAAATACAATTTTACAAAATCTAAAACAAACCATAACAAGTACAAAATTATACATTCATACTACAAAGTTTGTTTGAGAAATAATAATAAAACATGTACATACACTAACAAAATACATATACTAAAAAAAACAATAAAATTGACATTTAAATGTTAAAATTAAAAAAAATAGATTTACTTACAAAAAATGATAAAATCCACAATAAATCAGAGCACGGATGCTGTGATCACAAAACTTAAAGAAATATGGCTTGTGTTGAGAAGAGGGAGATATTTTTAAGGGGGTAGATGTTTGCAGTTTGGGAGGAGAGAGTTGGGATGGGGAAGAAGAAGGAGAAATAGGGGAGGAGAGGCTCGGCAGAGTGGTGATATATTAACTTTTATCGATGGAATCATCGACAGACTCATTATGTTGGAGATTCCATCGGTAATTCTGACGGTGAATTGGTCACGTCACTGTACGAAGATCCTGTTTTAAATCCCTCGGTGAGTCCGTCGATAAAATCGCCCGCAAAAACTTCTACGTTATCGAACCACTTTTTTTTCAAATTCTATATATTCCGTCTGTAATTCAGTCGATATATACCGACGGTATTATTCTGTCGGTATATACCGACTGAATTACAGACAGAATAGTGGCCGTCGGTAATTATCACTGCAATTTACCGACAGAATTATTCCGTTGGTAATTTCGTTGGTTTTAGGTGAATTCTGGTAGTGATCATCGGCCATTGAGGAGATGGTTTGAGATAGGATTCCATAACAATTGGCTATTGAGTTACACAATATAAGAGCATAAATAATGGCAGAACTAAGAGCAAAAATCAAACAAGAAATAATAGAAAATGAGAGCAAATACATGCATATTTGGCTTTACATTTTCCTCCCTCTCCTGGAGCTTATAGATTAGGATCTTTTTCACCCCCTCCACCTTTTTAAAAATTTTAATATGTTGTTTAAAAAAATTTTATGTATGGAATTCTATTTAATATAATTATTGTTTGTGTATGGAATTCTATTTATAATATTTCCAATTTTGTTGTTGTTGTTGTTGTTGTTGTTGTTGTGAGTTTAGTGTTAATAAAAAATGCATTTGGGATTATAAAAACTAAACAACACAAAAAAAAAAGTATGAAACACTAACAAAATCACCAAAAAATTTGCATTTTTGTTCGCAATATTTACTCACATTTCATCGAAAAGTTACATAAAGCTTAGGCATTTCCGATTCCATCAGTGAAGGAATATTCCATTGAAAATTAAAGTGTATTTTCATTGATGATTTCAGCAGTAATATTTGCTCCTTTTTTTTATGGACTTCCCCATGGAAAATGTGTGATAAAATCTAAATTTTTAGCGTAAATATTTCATCAGTCATTCCATCCGAAATGAAAGTTTATGATGAAATCACCGATAAAACACAAATCTCTGATGAGAAACTTGTTGATGGCATGTTCTTGGGAATTCTGTTAGTATTTAAATTGCTGAAAAAAGTTTTTCTTATGCATTGATTGTCAGAATATTCTGTCAATGTTTTTCAATTTTCTATTAATGATTTTGTGTTAATTCTAGTAGGAAACACTATAGCGCTTAAAACACAAAAGTCATCATGCAAAAAAAAAATTGGGATAAAAATCGAATCCGCAAACGAAAGATCAGGGAATATGTATCTAAGCACGAGAACTGGAAGCAAGCAATTACAAAACTGAATAACAAAGCATAGAAAATAGAAGTATGATGTACGTTTGATTTGGTGACCGCAGGGAGGCGATGGTAGCTGTTTGAATGGCTTAAATTCAGGTATGATTAGTAATTGATTTTCAACAAAGCTTAATGCTACAATGAGCAAAAGATGCAGGAAACTGGTCTTCTTCGTCATCTACCTTCACGTACGCTCCTTCTCTCTCAGTTTACACTAATATACAGGAACACATATATATGGTTCTCCTTCAGAATTGATTTGATTTCTTATATATTCTTTCCTTTTCATTTTAACATGGAATCTCATGATTAGTGTAATGGTTCGGTTTTTTCTTTTCTTTTCTTTTTTGGTGTCAATATTTCAGTTTAAATTTTAGACTGTTTTTTTTTTTTGAGTTTGCAATTTTCTAACTTAGTATTAAAATTGATATCAATTATATAAACAGTAATATATATATATAGTATAACTTTTCAAAGTATAAAGGGAAAGTGAAATCTCAATTAAAACATGGAATTTTTAATGTAATTTTTTCTTAAGAAAACATTAGGCATTTTACTCAGATTGAATATTGATTAGAAATTTTAAGAATATTATGCATATTAGTTTTATATATAGTTATTTATAAAGTAATTCCTAACACACTAAAAAGAATTGGAAAATAAAGATGAAATATTTTGTCGGTAAATAGAGAAGATTCTATTGATGTTGAAAATTGCTAATGAACACGATGATGGGATACTACTGTCGAAAACTAACTGGTTATATTTTTTATTCTATCGGCAATTTTGTTGGCAATTTTATATACTGATAGAATATCATCAATAAAATATTTGCACCTAAAAATCAGCTTTTACTATCCATTTCTCATCAAAAAAATACTTTGGAATTGGAAATTGCCAACAAAATAAAATAAATTTAAAAAAATTGAAAGCTATCACTAATTCCATCACCGTTTATTTTTTTGACTAAATATTCAATTAGCAACTTCATTGAAAAGTTCTTACATATTTTGTAAGTTTTACCAAAATTCTAGAATGTTTACAAACATTCCAATGAAATTGCCAACATAAATGCCGATGGAATATTGATTCCATTGATGATTTTGTTGGAGTTTTGTTTGTTATGATCCTCAATCCAACAATTACTCACAATAAACTCACAACCACATCAAAAGGCATCTCTAAAAATTGACTTGTACAAATTTTGCAATATATAATATTAAATGGATGACAAATACTTATGTGATTTCATAGTTAGAAGATTTAAATAGGAAATTTATATGAATAGTACACAAAAATGAGATAGAAAAAATTTCATACATAAACATTAACAAAAGTAGAAACAATAAAAAATACTGATTCAAATTTCAATTGAAATACAATCAAATCAACAAGGTGAAGTATATCTAATACATCAAATCAAAGGTGTTGATGGTTAGGAGGGAGAGAAAAAGGTATACCAATAATTGCACTTAGTTGAGCCCAAACATCCTATTTTATTATAGCAATTGTGCACTCATCTTCTTCAACTCAACAACCACTTGTTCCTAAATCTTTTTATGCACAATCTAATCAAATTCCTATGATGAATAGCTTGGTTCGACATATGGTGTGTCTAGAGTTGAAACAGTGCAACCCTCCTTCAGTTCTTGGATTGATGCTATAGGCAAACCATAAATTTGATTCCTAATAGGTCCATCACTTGTAACGGCCTCTAACCACTTGAGGATGTTGAGGATGATGGGTGAACATTTTTTCACCAGATTTCTCAACTATGTTGGCATTATATCTCTCTTATAAAAAAAATCAAGTTTCAAAATTCAAGTATATTTCATATTATTAATGCAAATAAATAATTTTAAACGAAATATAACTATTAAAAAACTTATAATAAATGCATCCACTCTTTTATCGACAATTTTTTTCTCTTATTCCTCCTATCACCCTAATTAATATGAGTTTTCTCATATAACTTCATTAGGATTGGTTTTAAACGAACCTTTTTTTCTTGAAAATTAAATAGTTTGTTAAAAATCTCACTAATAAACACATAATTAAAATTGTGTGTGTCTCACACTGAACTCTTACTAGGTGCTTTGAATGGTGGATAAACAAAATTGCTCCTCTAGTTTGGTTGCTCATTGAAGCATAAGTTTATTTATTTAGATTTTGTTTACTGGATCTTGAGCATTTTATAAAACTTTATAATACCATAAATCAAAGATACATTATCCAATTATGGTCTATAATATACTTAAGTTTATACTTTTTCTACTTCTCTATGTCAAGTGACCCGACCTTCTTCATCGCTCTTGCATGGGCATTGTACCAAAACATCTTGCAACCTGGTACAACCAATAGTTAATTCATATATGATTTAAATTTATTATATTAAAATTTAGTAAGAAATTAAAATAAAATAATACAGGTTTATAATAATATAAATTTAACATAACACGTAATTATAAGAACATATTGAACATTGATTCTTTAAACTTACCTAGTGAAACTGTGGTTTTTCCATACTCTCCTCACAAGCACCTTGTTGCTCTCTTTCCACCAAAATTTTTCCTTAATTGATTTCATATATGAATTAGTTTTTATAATTTAAAAAACTAGTTACTCGAATTTGAGATTATTTATCTAACATTAAGCTTTTCTCATTAAACATCTACTATATATATCCATTCAAGATGGTCATTAAATTGACTCATTAAAATAATAGTTCTTCAAATGACCACTTTATCATAAATATGATGAAAGGAGCAGCTTCAAGATTAGAAAAACATACTGTCATAACCCAATTTTTTACCCTTTTATTTTAATTATTATTATTATTTTATTTACTGAAAAATGATAAAAAAAAATGATGATGAAAAACAAGTAAAAATAAAATAAATGAAGAATGAATTAAAATTTGGGTTAAAGGCAACATGATTAGAAGTTTAAAAATTTAATTAAACTCTTGACTAGTTTAATTAATCAAATCAAGGGTTTAATTGAAGAATTGATAAGTTTTGAGACTTAATTGAGCTTGAAATTAATTTAATTAATGAAATCAGGGACTTAATTGAAGAAATACCAAAGTTTGGGGTTAATTGGGGGCATAATTGCAACAGATTAAAGTCCAATGACTAACGTGTAAAAGGCGCTGAAATGCAGGGGTCCAATTACAATTTAACTAGGGGCTTAATTACAAACTCTTAAAACTTCAAGGGCCAAAATGCAAATAACCATTAACACTAAAACGGCGCCGTATGTGGGGATACGCTGTTCATCTTCTTCAGCGGATGCCCACTGCCACCATTACACCTGCAATTAATGGCTGGAAGAAACGACATTGTTCTCTGGCTATAAAAGCCAGAGAACGGAAGGTCACTCGAGAGAAAAAAAGAAGAAAAAAAAAACAAGGAGGAGAACAGGAAAGGACAAGGAAACGAACAAGACAAAGGAGAGCAAATTTTCTGCCCCTGTTTCTTCTCAAAGAAACAGAGGTGTTCATGCCTCACGATCGTGAGGCATAAACACGTGAAGAAAGGCCATTCTCTGGCTTTATAGAAGCAAGAGAAGGCCACAGAAAAAGGGAGAGGAGAACTGGAGGGGGACGAGAAGAACAAACACTGCAAGAAGAAGAAAACATGGGGGGAGACGAAAAAAAACGAACCAGGGGAGCCGAGAGAGAGAAGACTGGAGAGACAAAAACAGTGAGGGGCATTGGCCAGCCAACGCAAGAGCGCCAACCTCATCCCTGGTTGTGCCACCCCCCTTCACCTCCGAACAGACGAATACAAAGAAAAACAGAGAGCACGAACGAGCAGGGAGAAGACGCGCAGAAGAGACAGAGCAAAGGGATCCAACACAGAAAGAAAGCAAAAAAAAGAACGTAGAAGAAGGAACAGAGGAGAGGAAGTAGTGTCTGCCGACCAGAGCTAACCGGTCGTCACTATTGTCTTCGTCTTCACCCCGCAGCTACGTCAGGTAAGTTTGCATCTTTCCTTCTCTTTCCATCTTTAATTACACAGGCACTGTGCACACGCAGAAGGGACTGAGTGTGCGTCCTTGGCCCAACCGGGTCAATGGCTTGGGCCAGTGACGGGGCTGGGCCGGCTGGGTCTGGCCCAGCCCATATGGGATGGGCTGAGCTGGACCCAGACCCAAAAAATAAAAATAAAATAAATAAAAATAAATAAAATAAATAAAAAAATATGTGTATGCATGGATAAAAATAATATAAATTTATTTTATTGGTTTATTCACTGACGCCAGAGTCATGAATAAAAATATTGATTTAAATTTATTTTTATTGTATTTTATTCCATTTAACTAAAATAAAAATATATATATATGTGCATGTGGAAAATAAATTTATTTTATTTGTTTATTCACTGACATTAGAGTTAGGAATAAAAATATTGATCTAAATTTATTTTATAGCTACGTAATATCTACCAACGCTAGAATCGGAAGTATCCGTAGTTGAATATTCACTGGCGCCAGAATCAGGAATATTATAATCAAATTATCATATCATAAACTAACAAACATTTAGCAATTTAAGACAAAACCAGCAATGTAGTCTGCCTCAGGCAAGACATCTAAGGGGTGATAATATATTTCCTTTTACGTAACCAGTCCCGAAGCATAGAATCTTTGTTGACCAATTAAGGTTCCTAGTGACCATAATACTAGGTGGCGACTCCTTGAACAACACATTTTCCCCTAAAAAAACAAGATGTCAGATATTTGTTCTTTTTTCATAATCAAGAAAATTTATAAGATAACCGCGATGTCCGGGTGTGACACATACAACAAAATTATCTAACAACTATAAATAACAACAAGATTATCACCCTAATATAATCAACCAAACACATTAGGGGGTGAAATAACAAAAAATTTAAAACTAATAACTTACAAATACTAAAATGATAATAAAACATAACAATAAAAAATTTAAATTTTTGGGTGAAATTTAGAACTAATTTTTTTTTTTATTAAAAATGAATCACAATTAACCTAAACAAACAAATTAATAATTCACAATTGCAATATTTGTTTTTTGGATAAGACATTAACAACTTAATAACCCATCATTTTTTAAATCCCAATGTAACTCAATTCCTCCAATTTAGAAAAATATAATTCATAATCCAATAACTATCAATCACTTTATAGGTTGAAACATACTTAACCCTAATTTTTATCAATTCCACACAAATTCATTTTTTTCCTAAAATTTCAACTGAACTATAAAATTGTCAAAAACAATAATTGGTTCCCAACTAACTGCCTATTATTTATTCAATTCAAGAATAAATAACATCAATTAATACCTAATTATTATCAATTACACATTAATTTTATTTTCCCTAAATTATCAACAAAAACCTATATCAAATTAAATTAATTGGAACTCAACTAATTATCCATTATTTCTTTAATTCAAACTTATTCAACTTAAATTAAAACCGTTAATTATTATCAATTCCATGCAAATTCAATTATCCCTAAATTTTCAATTTAACCATAAGATTAATAAAAAAAATAATTTGCACCCGTTAAATTATCTATCATTTCTTCATTCCTAACACACCTAAAATACAAAATCACACTCAATTTCATCAAGTAACAAATTAAATTTATTTACCAAATCTCAAATAAACCCTAAAATACAAATTCTACATTACTACATAAGACAAGAAAAAAAAAAACATAAATGTGTGGGTTTACTTACTTTGTGGAATGAAGCTTGACAAGAAATAAAAAACCAAGAAAGAAAAGTTTAGGTCTTGGGAGAGCTGTTGCACCGGTGCTGAAGAGTTTTGGTGGCTGAATTTATACATGTGGGTGGAGGTTTTAAGGAGAGAAAGGGAGAGGTGGAGGTTTCATCTTTATTTCTTTTAAAAAGATAAAATTATTTATCCAGGTTCTGTTTGAATTAGAATTACTATTAGATTTTTCTCCTAAAATCTTAGATGGATTTTTTTTTGGGCATTTTCGTAGGTGATTTTGACATGTTAGAAATGCTGACATAAATTCTTTTTTATTTTGTTGTTGTTTCCATATGAAATTACTAACAAAAAATTCCCATCACATTTTCCGTTGGTAAATTGTGATGGAATATTTTTCATTGACATTTCCATTACTTTGTTTGAATTTTCTTGTATTGACATTAACTTTAAAAGCTTATAATTTTATTTGAAAAGTATGATACCATCATATAATTTTAAAAATATCATTTTGAATGTTTTATATTCAAATAATTTTCTTTTAGAATATTAAATAATATAAAAACAATAAAAAGGAAGAGTGAGTAGAGTCAAGCCCATGTATATAGCCTCGCATAAACGGATTGTCTAGTATGTTTGCCTTTAAAAAAAACTCAAGCGGAAAACACACCATCCACTTTAGTTTCTTGTAATAAATGAGTTTCAAGCCGCGACATCTTATCTACTATCAAAAATCAAGATTTGGGTCATTTGGAACCTAAAACCAAAATTTTTCACCTAAAAACATTAGTCTTGAAACTCAAAATCATTAGAAAAAATCTTAGAAAACTTAATAACTCACTTTTCAGCCCCATAACACCCTTTAATTAGTCTAAAAACTCAAAATCATACAAACTCTATGGGTTCTGATCTACGTTTTCTAATATGATTAAATGTCTAAAACACATGTTTTGAACTCCTATATTTTAGATGGCCCGACGACACCAATATTAGTTATTTTTATCCGAATATGGTTAGCCAAAATGTTTCTCTTCTCCCCCTTTCGATTACTTTCTCTCTCATTTCTTAAGGTCAAAGGACTGAAATATGAGGAAAATGGATTTATTAGGACCCAACTGTCAAAACTAAATACTACAATAAGAAATAATAAAAATTAAAATTTCAAGTATTAAATCAAATATTTTTACTAAAAAGGCATTATGGATGCACTGTATCAATCAATAATAAACATATGAGAGGATCTATAGTAATTGAAATAGTAAAACCTTTAGTGTTTTTAGTTTATTTCATAATTATAATTCCTATTCCTATTAAATTAACCATGAAAATTCTTGGTGTTTATATTTTTTGAATTTTTTATTCAACTATTATATATTTTTACTATATTGGTATTGTAAAAAAATATCCCAACCAAAAACTTTAAGCTAATAGTTAAATCTCAATGAATTTTTTCATATTAATATCTTGTGCACCCTATTAATTACAAGTCTGTTAGACTTAAAACTTACACATACCCACCATTACTTTATGCTTATTCTTTAAAACTTACTTGGAGATTAAAAGATAGTGAGAATCAAGTTTTTGATTGCTTTGTCATTAAGATTATGATACTAAGTCTAAAAAGCATCTTAATCTAAAAGTTTCAACTGTTAAAAAAAAACTTATACTGAATCAGGGAAAATTAGGGAGAATAATATATTTTCTAGTTTAAGGATAATTATTTAAGTAATAGCCCTTAATTATTGATGGTCTACTATTAGAGTAAGAATGGTAAAGCCAAGTGATTACCAGAGGTAGAAAGTTGTATGAGTAATTAATGTTTCCTACCAACTATACGGTAAATTGGTAGAGCAATTTTGGATTGGGCATGCTTGTCCAAGTCTGTGTCTTTAGGAATAACCTTATTCGGGCTTATTTCTTTAAGGCATGTATATCTAAGGGTGTAATATTGTTTTGGGATACAAGTTTTATCCATGGTAAGTACTCTTTTTTGTAATACAATCTCTATTCAAGACTAACCTCTATTTGTCAATTGGGATACAATGTGAGTCTGAGAGGATGTGTGGCTAGTCCAATCTAATGGATTTTATAAAGCCCTTAAATTTCATCCCTTATTAATTACCTCATGTTTCAAAGTAAGGTTCGCTTAGTTTGAGATATAATAATTTTATTTTACAATGTAATTTAAAAAGATCAAAGCTTTGGAGATGCAACTCATCAAGTTAAAATTGTTCGACTCTCTTGTTTTATTAGCCAAAGTGGTTCCTGAAATGGATAAGGAGCTATCCAAAATGAATCTTGAATTTTGTTGTGATACCCTTTGAATTAGGTGGTATAGTACCCTTACACTTGGATAAAGCTTTTCTTGGCTTGGATGCTTATTCTAAACTAGGCTACGAGCTTTGTACAAAGATTCTAAAAGCCAATAATAGATTTGAGATCAAAATTATGGTACCACATCTAGGTCTATCCTCAAAACATGGTCGAAAGAATCTTGCGTATGGAACACACATTTTATATATGTTCTATTGGGTCTATAAGCCTATCATAACTGTCTAGGGACCTTTTCTATTCGAGCCATCAAAGGATATCCTTAATCATGAGTGATGGTGATGGTGATGGTGATGGTGATGGTGATTGATTTTATATCTATTATCATAACCCAATTTTTTACTATTTTTATTTTTATTTTATTTTATTATAAAAATAATAAAAATAAGAATAAAAATGATGATGAAAAAATGAAAAATTAAATTGAATGAAGAATAAATTGAAATTTAGGTCAAGACAACATAAATTGAAAATTTGGGGACTTAATTAAACTTTGGGTAAGTTTAATTAACCAAATCAAGGACTTAATTGAAGAATTGATAAGTTTTGGGACTTAATTGAACTTGGAATTAGTTTAATTAATGAAATCATGTGCTTAATTAATGAAATTAGTTTTGGCTGATCTGGGTCAAAATTGCAAGGAATTAAAGTCTAAGGATCAAAGTGAAAAGGTGGGGGTTACTATAGGGAGTTTAATTGATTTTTCCAGGGGTAATTTTGAAAGAATTAAAAGTTGAAGAATTAATTAAGGACTGAATTGAAACATTCAGAAACTAAGGACTGTTTTGTAAAAGGTGCTAAAATCCAGGGGTCCAATTACAATTTATCCAGGGGCCGAAATTAAAAAACAAAAAGAGGAAATTTCCTGATTAAGGGGCTTGATTTCGAAATCTCCAAACTTTAGTGACCAAACCGACAGAAAAGCAACAGCACCGTTTCCAGACGAGCTGTTCATCTTCCTCAACGCCTCAGCCCACGATGCAATACGTTACTGAAACGTATGGCATTCTCTAGCTATAAAGCTAGAGAAAGAAAGGCCTCTAGGAGGAAGGGGGAGTACGAACTAAGGACGAAGAGGAGGAAGACCAAGGGACTGAGAGAAAACCAAGAGAACCAGAGGATGAACAGAGAAAACGAAAAGAACAGAGAAAACCCACGAACAGAACACAGCAGGGGAACGAAACACACGGACCACATCAGGAGGAACGAACTGAGGACGAACTGGGAAAAAAAAGAAGGGGACAAACAAGCAAACGCAGAGAGGACGAACGAATGAAAAAAACCCCAGGAAAAACAAAGATGACCGGACACAAAGGAGACACAGATAAAACACAGAGAACACTGGACCAAAGACAACAAACAAAACACAGACGCAAGAACTGAGATAATACAGAGAAGACGAGCAAAAACAGAAGGCCACAGGAGAACGAAATTCACGCAGAACAGGGGACGGGCAGGAAGAAACCGATCAGAGAAAAGTAAGAACAGAGGTGAAAGCTGAGGAAGAAAGTAACTAGTCGACCAGTCCTCCATCACGTATAATTTTAACATGTGGATGTAAAAAATAATATTTAAAAAATATATAAAAAAATTATTTTAATATATTTTTAAATAAAAATAACTATCACCAACACACTTTTAAACACTCTCGAAGTCTCTTCCCTTCCTCAATCAAACAATTTCAATTTCACTTAACACTGTGCACTTTGAATTTTAATTAACTTATCACTGTACACGCACGATTCTTGCATGCCTAGTATCGAACGGGGTCACTTTCTTGGGCAGTGACCAGGCTAGACTCACCTAAAAAAACAAAAATTTGGGTTTAGGTCAGACGCAACCAACTCAATTCCCTTTATTTTATTTTATTTTATTTTAATATTTGATCAAACAAATTCTTTTTTTATATTAGAAAATTCAAAAAAACAATTGGTGGACCTTTTTGAATTTATATGTAAGTCCCTCGTGTTTTTTTAGGGTATTTCACTATATATTAAATCCAATATTCGAAACATTTTTTCTTAAAAAATTTTAAAAAAATATGTATGCATTGTTTTAATCCATTTTATTGGGTTATTCATTGACTCTAGAGTCAGGAATACCACACTTTTTTTTGCAACATAATATTTATCAATGCCAAAATTGGAAGTATCTATAGTTGAATATTCACTAACGCTAGAGTCAGGAACATTACAAGCAGACCGTCGGCAGCATAGTACAATAAATCCTTAGTAATTTAAGACAAAACCAACAATGCAGCTTACCTCAGGTAAGATGCTTAAAGGGTGATAATATCTCTCTTTTTTGCGTAATTAGTTTCGTATCATAGAATCTATGTTGAACAGTTAAGATTCCTAGTGATCATAATATTAGGTGATGATTTCTAAAGATCGTCGCGATGTCAGATGCAACATCTAGGATTGTATGATGATTAAACCATTAACTACGTTATAAGCAAACCCATTGAGTACTTTTCAAGCACGATGGATTGGGAGATCGAGACCGTTGCAGTTGGAGATCAAGAGCACCTATAATATAAATTTAGGGGTGTGCAAAAAAACTAAAAAATAAAAATTCAGAAAAAACCGAATCGAAAAAAAATCAATTAAACTGATTAGAATTTTTTAAAAAATTTTCGATTCGGTTCGGTTTCGGTTTAATAAGCCTAAAACTGAAAAAACAAACCGAACCGAACCGGTTCAGATAAAAAAAAATACTATAAAAACGCTTTATAATTTTTAACCCTAATCTCTTTACTCCTTACCCCGCAGCCCTCACAAGCCGCCCCCAGCCCTCACAAATCTCAGAACTCTCAGATCTCAATCTCTCACACTCTCAGCTTGATAAAAAATAATTTTCCCATCACTGTACAAAACTTCACAGATCTAGTCGTCTAACAAGTTTTCAATCTTCATCTTGCAGATTGGTAGATCTCGAACAAGGCTTGGAGAAGTGTTGGGCTTCTCGTAGATAAGCCTTTATTGATTATGAACCAATCTCTTAACGTTCATCTTTTCTCTAAAAACAATTCAATCAGATGCTCTAATATTTACAAGCTGCTGCTGCTGCTTCTTCTTCTTTCACTCTTGGTGCCAAATACTATTTGCTTTTAAAACTCCATTTTTGTTGTTAATGAGAGTGACAAGACATTAAGCATTCTAAACCATTCTACAGAAGATTATGCAATCTTGTAATGAAATATCACATGACATTAAGCACAAACACAATACAGGTTTTTGCCCCTTTTTTTTGAAAAATAACCGAATCAAAACTGGTCAGTTTGAACCGGTTTTGGTTATTTTTTTAATAAAAAAAAATCAATTTGATTATTTATTATAGAAAAAAATCAAATCGAATCAAAAATAATCATCACATCCCAGTATAAATCTACTAGTTGGCTTCAAGGAGTATGCAATACTTAAATTAGGATGAATGTAGCCTTCGAGGTTATATTTTAATCTAATCGGTTAAATAACAATGAAATATTATTTTATATGTGTGTAGAATGTAAAGAATAAAGAAGATGATAGATGTGTGAAGACTACTGAAATATCAGGATGTTTCTATATTAGTTGAATTAGTTAAACCCCCCCTACTTGATATTTCAAAGGTATTTAATATATCCATGAATCATGTCCACTTGCATGAAGAGAAAAAAAGAAGAAGGAAGAATACTAAATTGTTTAGTTTAAGAGTAATCATCTGATGTGATAGGTTTTTATAATTGGCGGGGAGCTATTAAATGATAAAAGTTATGTAAGGACCATCCACTAAAGATGGCGTGTCTTGACGTCGTCTTTTTAAACTCCTAATTAATTATAATATAAAGTCATGAGAGTAATTAATGTGCTTCCAACTATATGGTGAGTCGGTGGTGTAATTTGGACATGAAAGAAGTTACTTTTTTTCTATTTAGACCAGGAGTTTAGACACTAGCAACTTAAACATCTTGATTTCTTTTAAATATATGCATGTGATATATCAAAACGGGGAGGTAAATATTTAGTGTATACTAGTTAGATGGTTCGCGCTACGCCGTGAACTCATTTTTTATTTAAAAAAATATTATAAAAATATAAAATTCAAGAGCTTTAGATCTAACTGTAACGTCGAACCCAAGAGCGTTGAGTTTGGCTGTAACGCCAAACCCAACAATAATATTTATAATATTAATAATAATATTTAACTTATTTGTCAAAATTTTTATTTTTTTTAATCCTTCAAAAACATTTATGGTTTTTTCCTGGATAGTAATAATAGTTTTTTAAAATTTATTAATGATAATAATAATAATAAGCATAATAATTTTTCATTTTAAACTTCAAATTAAATCTAGGGTTGTTTTTTAATATTGATAATAATATTTTTCAAATTTATTAATTATTTTATTAATAATATTAATAATAATATTTATAACATAAATAATTATATTTATAATACAAATAATTATATTTAGAAACGACCCAAGAACCTTGGGTCCTGATGCAGGACTCATTAGCTTTTGATCCTGACACCGGACCCAAGAGCATTGTGTCCTAACTTAGGACCCATTAGCATTGGATCCTGACGCGCGACCCAAGAGAATTGGGTCCTCACACAGGACCCATGAACCTTGGGTCTTGCCGACATACCCATTAGCCTTGGGTCCTGACGAGGATCAATAGTCTTGGGTTAGGCGAGGCTGTAAGATCCAATAGATTTGGGTCTGCGCTCTAGCCACACCCAAACTTTTTGGGTGAGGCGCCCCTTTCCAGCCCCAAGTTTCTTAGGTTTAGAAGGGGATGCCTCACCCCAGTTAATAATAATAATAATAATAATAATAATAATTGATTTTACCCTTTAAATCAATTATATGTTATTTTATAGTAATAATATTTATTACAAATTTTAATAATATTAATGAATATAATAATGTTTATAATATTAATAATAATATTAAACTCTCTTGACCCAAGTTCTTATAATATTTATAACACAAAAAATTTTAATTATAATAAAAATAATATTATTTATAGCACAAATAATAATATTTTTGATATTAATACTTTTAATTATAATAAAAATAATATTATTTATAACACAAAAAACCTAAGACCCAAGAACCTTGGGTCATGATGCTAGACCTAATAGAAACGAGTTCTTATGCAGGATCCAAGAACAATAGGTCTCGACACCTGACTCAAGAGAATGAGGTTCTAATGCAGGACCCCTTAGCCTTGGGTACCTACGCTGGACCCCTGAGAATCGAGTCCTAACACAGGACCTAAGGCTAACAGTACGCATGACCTCAGGCTAAGGGGTCTGACGCACGACCCAAGAGAATAATAATAATAATAATAATAATAATAATAATAATTTTAATACAAATAATAATTTTTTAATATCAATAACGTTACTTATAATAAAAATAACAATATTTATAATACGAATAAGAATATTTTTAATTTATTAATTATTATATTAATAATATTAATTATAATAAAAATAATAATCTTTATAACACAAATAAGAATATTTTTTATATTAATACTTTTAATTATAATAAACATCTTGGGTCCTCATGTAGGACCCAAGAGATTTGGATCCGAACCTAGTGCTTTTGGGTCCCCAAACTTATTGGGTCTTGTTGTGCAGCTAAACCTAAAGCTATTTGAGGTCCTGCCTCCAACAAGACCCAAGTTTAATGGGTCCTTCTGAGGGCAGGACCCAACACATAATTTATTTATGTATTTAATAATACATATAATTCAAAACTACTGAATAAAAAATTTAAAAACAATAAAACATTGATAAAACTTTGAATCTCATACACTAATGTTATAAAATTAAAATATCTTTTATTACCCAAAATAATATTATATTATAATATTTATAAATTATTTTTTAATGGATTTTATTGTTAAAAAATTCTCTTAAATAATATAAATATATAAAGTATATAATGTGAATCACAAATTTATTGAGATCTCCATCAACTTTAATATGATAATGTTAGAGTAAAAAGTTTTGAAATGCAAAAAACAAATATGCCTTTACTGTATGGCAGGATCCAATGTCAAATTTTTAAATAAGACAACCTCAAATAAAAACAAATTATAATCACCTAAATTTTAAATAATATATAAAAAATTTCATCAATTTTTTTATTTTTTTATTTTGAAGATTCGGCCTTTCTCAAAAGGGACAATTTCCATCCATCCCGCACCCACGTCCGAGAAATCCTCCCAATGCTATTGTACTGGCTTAACCTTTTTCGATGCAGAAGCATTGGATGGCTTTTTTTTTTCCTCCAACACGCTTTTTCTGGTGCAGTGCTATCCGCTGCTTTCGTATCTTCTTTGGCCGCAGGTGCGAGGGAAGGGGCTGATATGGTTTCCAATCCCGATGAGAGAGATGACCGGTGTTATACCCCTATCTCTTATTCCCCGTTCTGTTGACTATATACAGCTGGTACTGAACTCACCCATCGTCGCTTTTAAATTTTACATGAAAAAAAATAATTAAAAAACAATTATTGATGGGTTGTGCTAGAAGTAGGATCTAACATTGACGAGTCCTAGTACTATTGGATCCAGTTGAGTAGTAAGACTCAGTATTATTGGGTCATAGTTGGTAGAATGACCGGACAACATTGATCCAAAATAATATTAGATTATAATATTTATGAATTGTTTTTTAATGAATTTTATTATTAAAAAAATTCTCTTATATGATAAAAATATATAAATTATATTATGTGAATAAAAAATTTATTTGGAGCTCTATCAACTTTAATATGACAATATTAGAATTATAGTTTTTCTGAATGCTTTTATTTTGAAAAAAAAATCAAGAGGAAAAAAAAATCTTAATTTGAAATAAAAAAATAAAATTTCTGAAAAATAAAAGCATTTTTATACAATATAAAAATTAAAAGTATTTTTGAAAGGTAAAAACAAACATGCTTCAATAATGAAACTCAGCCCAACCTCAAATGAGTATGAAAAAAAATAAAATTAAAGTCTTGGGTTTTGCTGGGGGCAGTACCCAACTCTAATGGGTCCAGCAAAACCTAACGTTGATAGGTCCCGCTAGGAACAGGACCCACGCTGGTGGGTCCTGCTCGTAGCAGGAGCCAAGGCTGATGGGTCCAGCAACAGCTGGACCCAAAGCTATTTTGGGTCTTTCTAGTGGCAGCACCTAACTAGAATGGGTCCCGCTGAGCAGGACCCAACGTAATATATTTTCATTGAGTGTTGTTGTGCAGCCAAACTCAATCTCAATATATTTAAAAATAAAATAAAAAAATATTAAATTTTTTTCAAAGCATTTTTGAAATGCAAAACCAAACATGTTTTGATAAGGATATTCAACCTAACCTGAAATAAAAAAAATTTATCTTCACCTAACTTTTATATAATATAAAAAAAAGTCATATTAATTTATTTTATCTTTACAGTATACGCGCGAGCATGCAGACCCGCTTGTCAGGTCTTCAGCACGGAGTGCGAGTTTACCTAGCATTTAGAGCATGGCAATCTCAACACCAGATGTTTGCAACCTGGTGCTGCTGCCAAGCTTACTGGCTAGCCCTAGTGCAAAGTGTCTATTATTTTGGTCATATCAAGTGATAGGTATCTACAACCTGGATCGTGCTGCCCCCACTAAAATCTGAACGAATTATTTTTTTCTCAAAAAAGACAACCCCATGCAATTCTTCGTTGTAAGGGTAGCCTTTGCTGTTACGCCTCCCTAACCAACAGTAATTTTAGAAAAGAGTAAAATAGTATACAATGAAAACATTCATAGTTTATAGTAATTCGTGCTAGAACAATACAAGCATTCACAGTCTATAATAACTCTCTTTATAGTAAAACACTTATCCTCTTAGTTATAGATAATTTAAGTTCGTCACTTATGGTTTATTGAATGTGTTTTATTATAGTAATATGTTCATTTTGAGGTAAAGCCTTCTCTCATCGAAAGGTTTGTTTATTTGATATCTTTATTTATTTTTATATCTCTTATGTTTTTGTGAAATATCAATCATCACATCAAGGGGAAGGACGAACTAAGGACGAAGAGGAGGAAGACCAGAGGACTGAGAGCAAACCGAGAGAACCAGAGGACGAACGGAGAGAACGAAAAGAACAGAGAAAACCCACGAACAGAACACAACAGGGGAACGAAACACACAGAGCACACCAGGAGGAACGAACTGAGGACGAACTGGGGAAAAATAAAGCAGGGGAAAAACAAGCAAACTCAGAGAGGACGAACGAACGAAAAAAACCCAGGAAAAACAGAGACGACCGGCCACAGGAGAACGAAACACAAGCAGAACAGGGGACGGACAGGAAGAAACCGATCAGAGAAAAGCAAGAACAGAGGTGAAAGCAGAGGAAGAAAGTAACTAGTCGATCAGTCCTCCATCACGTCTTCATTTCCAGAACTAGCAGGTAAGTCTCTTCTCTTCCCCGGTCTTACAATTTCAATTCACTTAACACTGTGCACTTTGGATTTTAATTAACTCATCACTGTACACGCACGATACTTGCGTGCCGGTGGAATAGGTAATCGGCTAAACTAGGTTAAATATATGTATTATTTTCTCCTTTTTATTATGAGAATTATTTTTGAAGATTCTATTCAAATTCTTCAAATTCTTAACAAACTGGCATCAGTTGTTTGCGTTAATAAAGTTTATATTAATTTGATATATTTATGCATAGAATTCATTAATTTATATAATACTGTTAGAAAATATATTAAAAGACATAAAATATTATTTTATTTATAAATATAATACACAAACCCTTAGTTATTCTTAGGGATATAAAAGAATGTCTTAACTGGAATTTTACCCTGTTTATTTTTACGATTTAAAAGTATTTTTAAAAAAAATTAATTTTTTTTATTTTTTTATTTTAAATTAATAAATTTTTGATATTTTCACATCATTTTAATATGTTGATATCAAAAATAATTTTTTAAAAATAAAAAAAATATTATTTTTTGAATGAAAAACACTTTGAAAAATAACCATAATCACACTCTCAAACACAACCAATCAACAACGAATTAACAACTTGATTTTGACTTGAATTTAAACATTTATATATATTCTCCTAAATAATTGTATTGAGAAAAAATATGTAGCTAATGTACGTTTTTTCTCACTAATACTTTAATTAGCATATCTCTTGCATTCATGTTTTCTATGAATTCTTTAGTTTACTTGCGGCCACATAACAAGACATGTAATTACCACTGATACAACCGCAGCAAAGTTAAGTCACTCAAGAAGAGATCGAGCACTCAACCGACATTATACAATCTTCCAGCACGTTGCAACCTCTCTATGCAATTAAAAATAGATATGCCGAGACCAGTACATGAGGAGCTTGAACGATGGAAGGCAGTTAAATTCCCAGTTCCGAAAGACTATGGTTTTTCTGAGCCAAATAAAATACTGCAGAAGGAGTTTTATACCTATGCAAAGGAAGACAACTTTAATGCCTTGTTTGGTCTCTTGTCCAATAAACTGGAACATGTTTCATCAGAGGAAGTGCTCAATGTCATTTTCAAACATGTTGCTGCCTCTGGAAATTCACTGCTTCATGTGGCAGCAAGCCATGGAAGCGAAGGTGTGACACAGCTACTGTGTCATCACTTCCCCCTCCTAATCACCAGGAAAAATTTCCTGGGTGATAATGCGCTTCATCTGGCTGCCAGGGCTGGACGGTTTGACACAATTCAAAATCTCGTCAAGCATGTGAAAATTAATCATAGAACACTTGAACTTGCTAGCTTGCTGAGGATGAAGAATAATAAAGGAAACACCCCTTTGCATGATGCAGTCATCAAGGGTTGCCGAGAGGTGGCCTGTTTCCTCGTTTATGAAGACCTAGAAGTTTCCTACCACAAGAACAAGGAACACAAGTCTCCCTTGTACTTGGCAGTAGAGAGCTGCGAGGAGGAGATGATTGCTTCTGTTATAGAAGCTATGCCGGAAGGAAATTTAGGTAATCACATGTTTTCATCATTTGGACGTGAAAAATAACATGTTCCACTTATAATTATTGGTCTCATTAAAACTGATGATTCTTCATAATTTCATTTTATGTAAAGCATAAAATTAAAGTTATTTCCATGCATTTTGTGTTTTTTGTATTGATTATCTAATTTTTAAATTATGCTGCACTAGAAAAACTAGCGGACGGCAAGCCGGATATAATGCTTCCCGAGGACAAAAAAGGGGGAAATCTCCTTCATCTTGCAGCATCCATGGGCTTCCTTTTTGGAGCAAGACTCCTGGTTAGTCGATGTCCTGTTGCCGCATCACAAAGAAACGAAGAAGGCAACTTACCCATCCATGTTGCATGCCAGAAGGGCCATCTTGAAGTAGTACGCGAACTACTTATTTATTGGTTCGATCCAATGGATTTTCTCAACGAAAAAGGACAGAATATTCTTCATGTTGCAGCGGAGAGTGGACAGAGGAAAATAGTGGATGAAATATTGAGCAATCGAGATCTGGAAGCACTTACAAATGAGAAAGATTACGATGGAAATACACCTTTGCACTTGGCTGCAATGTATGGCCGTCCTGAGATAGTGCAGGCACTAGTGAGTGACAAGCGGGTGGATAAAAGGATTGTTAATAATGAAAAGTTGAAACCATCTGGTGTTGTTGCGAAATTATTGCAAGGCGGACGCTTTGAAGCACCAAATTCAGATGGAATGGTATGCTTATATGCTGAGCCTTTTCGAAAAACTGACCTTATAGTGCCAATGGGCTTGCAATTGCTCTTGAACATCACGGGGGATCATACTCCAAATTAATCATCATATATACTTGCTAAAAATGATAATGAAAAGGACAACCTTAACTGATTGCAAGAAAATACATTCAAATCCAGTTTCGAATGTATACTTACAAATTAATACTGTCTTTGCTTGTCCTTGCTCAGAACAAGCTAATCGATACCATGCATGAGGATGATGCTGCGAGAGGCGTATGGAACAAATCGCAGGATGTAGAAGTTCGCAAAATGGTAAGATTTTCGGTTTCACTAAAACTGCACTTTATCTTATGCTTCGACTTAAACTGCACTTCATGTCAACTTATATAAATTATTATTAATCTCCAAGAACGCACAACATCTAACTTTCTTTTTTAATGTTTGGAATTGCATTTTGAAAGTATTTTAAAAAAATTTAATTAATATTTTTTAAAAAATTAATATGTTTTTTTGTATTTTCAGAGTTGATATCAAAAATAACTTTTTAAAAATAAATAAAAAATATTATTTTAATGTATTTTAAAAAAAAAAACATTTTAAAAAACAATCACTATCACATTCTCAAACACACAAATCTTATAACGTGCCTTACATCACAAAGGGTTTTCATTGCTCCATTATATTGATTCCATGTATTACATTAATTAAGCGATACTTAACAAATAGGTTACATAAAGATTTTATTTTGGCTCTAGTTCTTGAGGTTTAGTTGGACAACAGCTGGAAGGTCTGGTGAATTTCTTTTAATTACCTTTTTTTATATATATAAAATTAAGACGAGAACTTCATTAAAATTTCTTATAGCCAATAAGATAATGGTTGTATAGAGAGATAAAGAAGGACAAAAAAAACAAAAGTATTAGGTACTTTACTAACCAAACAAAACTTAAAAAAAAAAAAAAAACAATGTTAACCCACAAAACCATAACATAAACCAAACTTTAAAATTAATAAAAACAAAAACAAGTAACTAATTGCTTCTCTATGCAATCCTTGCTTTGCCAAATGATCTTACTTGAATTCATCTTGTAAGCATCATGGTCTTATAATATTGTGACTTTTGACCAATGTAATGGCATTATATGAATCATTCTCTACGATCCAGCTTCTAATGAGTGTATAGGAACAATCAATACCTACTTGAAAAGCTCTATTAATTGTCAAAACTTCAGTCACATTTGATTTTTTATACCTGTAAAACAAGAGAAGGCACAAAAAATTTCAATCATGATCTCTTAAAAATCCATCATTGCCAAATGGTTTTGGTTTTTTTTTTGTTCTTATCCGGGTATCCTCACATCTTTTTAAAGGGTGAGACTAGTCTCATTCAGGGTTCGTGACTGCCTTTCCCAATAAGTATGCTTCGCAGGAATTAAACTTGTATTTTTATCCTTATAGAAATCGATATAGCAGTATCTAAACCGCTAGACTAACACTTCATTACTGTTTTTGGTTTGCCATTTTAACCATTCACATTTCACTGTAGATGGTATTTAAGTCAAATTACCTTGTATTCTAGCCGTTTGGGTCCACATAAAAAGCTAATCATTGGATGGAAGCAAATATATTCTAGTATAGCAAAAACTTTCGCATCCACATTTTATATATCCAAGTTGCAACTCTACGGAAAAGGGAATGATAGATTTCTTTTAATTACCTTAAATTTGATTAATCCAAAATGGAAATAAAGTTCTTTACTTGCTCAAAAATATAGAATATCTCACTGATCTACTAAATATATAGCGATGAATTACTTCTTCGTTATTATGGGATATTAAGCTAACATTGTCATGATGCTTTATATAATTTGCTTTCTAATTAACACTTTGTTGTTCAGCGTGAGGTATTAAAAGTTTTGGTGGAGGCAGGTGATAAGACTGAGTTTGACATCAATCTTAACTTTGATTTAACGACGTTAACGACGGAGGAACGGAACAGAGGGGTAGGGAATCTTCTCGTGGTGGCAGTACTGGTAGCTGGAGTAACCTTCGCTGGTGCTATCACTGTGCCTGGATCAGGTTCTGATCTTACCAGTGATAGTTCAAAAAATCTGATGAGAGCTTATATTTTTTTTGACATGCTAGCTATGAATTTCTCCCTCATCGCCGCTATAATCCTTTGTCAGATGTCATTAGGTCGTACCAGTTATGTAACATCAAGCATGGAGGTAGCGACATCTCTTAATTTTTACTCCCTTCTCTGCATGGGTTTAGCATATACATTCATCCTGGCAATCACGGTGCAAGAACGTACTGGATTTTTCATAACCATCATCACATTACAAGCCTATCTTTTTTTTACCCAATTAGTTTGTTCCTATGGATTGATGCTTTCAACTGCATATTCAGTATTGTCTTTCCTGCGTGCAAATCCCTTCAAATTCATGGCTCGAATGAAAAGAAGGATGGATGTACGGACTTCTCTTATGGGTAGAGAATAGGATCACATCCAGTTCAAACTGGATAGCTTGGAAACGGGAGGGCATTTTATCTTGTATTTAAATCTCATGTAATTTGTAACAAATAGATATTAAGCTCTTTCTCTTCTCTCTTGTAACGACTCTGGTTATATATAAAGCAGAACGTACATGTCTCTTGTGTGTCTTTACAGAGTTCTTTCATATTGCAGAGTACTTGACTGACGAATTCTTAGCACTAAATAGTGTGACAACAACTAATCACATGCGTTTTTGATAAATAGTATGTACTAGTAGTGGACCTGAGCTATGATATGGGGTTGGATTCTTTTATATATATATATATATATATATATAATGTTCAAAGTGTTGTAAAATGTATTCTAAAGCATGGAGAAATATGGTTGAAAATTTCTTATTGCTCGAGTCTATTTTGTTAATTCTTGAATTGATTTTGCTTAATTTAAGGTTTTCTATATTCAATGAATGGTCATCAAGATCAATAATTATTTTGCATACCTAGAGAAATTTTATGTGAATATTATTGTAAATTTATATGATCTTAACAAACTCTAAAAGTTGTTTGATGATGCTCATGGTTTCTTGGATAAAATATTACTTAAGAAATGATTTAGGCATTCTTTGAATCAATTGAAACTTTAAAGCTTATCTATTTATTATCTTTATCTTTACTCACTCCTTTAAGCTTTGTTGAATTATACTTTGGCGTTATATATATATCAACATCATGTCCCTTATCCTTTTTGAGCTTAAACACTAATTTTCTTAACTTTTAAGAGAACTAAGTTTACACAATTTTATTCTTAGAAAAGCATGTAAGGTGTGAGAGAAAGAAAGTTTACAAGTTAAATTTATCGCAGGCCATGTTATCAAAGTCAACAAGGTGTTGGGAAGTTATTTTCTTTTTAAAAAAAGAAATAAAGAAAAGAAATAAAGGAATCTTTGAAAGTACAATAAAGACAGGTGTTTTCAGAGATCAAAAGGATTGAAACTTTGATTAACTTTGATTCCTATGGATTATAAACTTTAGAACATCTTTGAGGAAATAAATTTTATAAAATAATAATACTTGACCCCTCTCAAATAAAAATAAAAACATTTCAAACAAAAAGGCAATAAATATTTTTATCAAAAAAGAATAAACAATATTTCAAAAAAAAAGAATAAAAAAAAGAAGAAAAATGCAATTAGGGATGAAATTGTGAAGAAATTAAAAGAAAATGGTTGAAATTGGCTAAACATTTGAAAGTCAATGACCGAACTAGAAAAGATAGCAAAATGCAAGGACAAGAAAAATTCAATCAAGGATGAAATTGTGAAGAAATATTAAGAAAAAGGTTGAAATTGGCTAGATAATTAAAAATTGAAAAGTCAAGAACCAAATTGAAAAGGAAAATAAAATTCAAGGACAATTGTTAATGCAATTAGTGGAAAAATTAAAAGAAATAAAAAGAAAATGTTGAAATTGGTCGACAATTAAAAAAAATTAAAGATCCAAGGACCAAATTAAAAAAAATAAAAAATTAGGAGACCCATTTTTAAACACGAAAATTCGATTAAAATAAATAGCGCAATTTGGGGGAAATAATGTTGTTTTACAACTAAAAAAAGAAAAAGAAATAGTCTAAAACGACGTTGTTTTGGACATGTATTGTGAACAATGTCTTTTTTTTTGTGGTGGCCTCACAACTTTGTCTTGTTTTCCATGGTTTTAGCCTGATTTTGGGCAATTTTATCTCTCTCCTATACCCTCAAAAATGATATTAAAAAAACACATCATTCCCCTCCCCTTAATATGCACTACATTATTAACTAAAGAATATGTGCTCTAACCCTCTAAAGCCATTCTACAACTAGTGCAAATAGACTAACTCAAACATGCTTAGCCAAAGTGTATAACAATGGTGAAGGGTTGAGATTGATGCAAAGTAACCAATGATAGTGATCATTTCACTAAGAAAGATTCTAGGAGCTTTATCTTTGCTATAAATAATGAGGCAAAACAAAAAAAATAAAAAGAGCTTATCTAGAGAAAAAGTGTCGAGTTTGACAGAGAGAAAAAAGAAAAATGAGAGTCTGAGGTTAGAGAAGCGAGGATATATTGAGACAAAAGGTAAAAGAGGTGAAATAAGAAAGTAAAGGAAACAAAAAGAGAGAAAAAACCAAAACCCAATAAAATGGATAAAAAAAGAAGAAGAAGAGAGTTTTAAGCTTGAAGTGTAGGTATTGTGAACCATAAGGTAGCAAGGGGAAGAAAGGAACGTAAAAACAAAGAAAAAGAAGCTAACTCAATGAGAAACAAAGAGAACCAATAAATAGGGAGAGAAACAACTGAGAGTGAGAAAACCACCCTCCACCGCCAGCACCACCATCATCTCCACTAGCAGCAACAACCATAACAACCCTTCTCGCCTATAAATAGCCTCAAGGTAAGCCTCATATCTTTTCTTTTCTTTCCTGTTTAGTTTTGCATGGACACTATTTACTCATGCATTTTTATTTTTATTTTATTTTGTTTTACTTTTTTATTCTCTTGATGTTAGTGTTATCTACATTTAATAAAATACATCTTCGTCTTTTTATGTATGTATATGTGTGTAAATATTTATTTTTGAAAAAAAAGAATAAAAACAATGTCTCGACAAGTTTTCATCATGTTCACTTGTATTTTTCATAAAAATTGGGCTTTAATAATAAGGTTGATGTGTCTCTTAGTTTTTAGCAGTCAACATAGGCCTAACACAACATTTTGAACTATAAAACAAGTTCAATATTGCGTTGATGAGTTTTCGCAAGTTTGCATAATGTTCATAATGGTTAAGTACACATGTTTCCTAGTTTTAGGGTTCGATGTAGACATAACATAATATTTTTAAGATAAAAACAAGGACAATAATGATTCCATGAGTCTCCACCATGTAGGGATTGTCAAGGCTCAAACTTGGTATTTGTTCAACTTAGAGTTTTCAAAATAAGATAATAATAAAAGGGTTAATAAATATATATTAAACTTTTGATCATAAAAAAATAAAAAATAAAAAAACTACTTGTTAGACTCGATGAACATCCACCAATAACAAATAACTTATGAATAAGTTTGGAAACTAATTTGAAAACTTAATGATATGAAAAATAAATTTAGTTGAAAACATATAGCAAAGGTAAGTTTTCCTTGGAAAGGATGCGGTATGGGTCATTTTTATCTTACCTTAAACATAACCAACCCTTTACTTAAATCTCTGAAACAAATTTATTTTTTAGAATTCTTAGTCTCCTTTAAAAAACTAGGATGACTCCATATTTTTCTTTAATTTTTGGAGGTCCTATATTTTATGTCGAGTGTGATGGGAGGAAAGTGAACTTTCCTAACCATAAATTTTAGAAGCATGTCTCGGTAAATTTGGCATAACTTTCCTTTAAAATACCCAAATTAAGAGATCTTAGTGATAGGTGAAATCTTAGAGGGAGATATACAACTTTGATGTTTTTGAACTTCTCAAAACAAGTCAATTTAATGGAGAAAATAGAGTTAAAAGTTAGGATTCAAAATCTACTTGTTTTGAAGAAAATATTAGGAAACAAATAAAATGAGATTTTGGACCAAAAAAAGAAAGAGGGAGGAGATCAAGGAAGAAAATATGACTAAATTTGGAAAAGAAAAATGACGGGGGCAAGAAAGAGAGAACCAGAAAGAAGTCATGTTATGAAAGGAAGTCATGTAGAGTGGAGTGCTTCATCAAGTAATTCCAAGCAAAAGATTTTAATTATTCTCCTTATTTTTCATTTGATGTATTCTAATAAGAATGTGGTCAAGACTAGCATATTTGAATATTTTTAACTCAATCCTCTTTACTTAGCACATTCAACTCATCTTGGATCCACTTTGTTTTAGGTCTTACAATAGACCTAATAAACACTCCTAATATATAATTTGATGTTGTAGCTAGGATCGCATCACTTAGCGTGGATCACATGAGGTGTTCTTTAATTAATGGCTTGCTCCAATTGCTATGTGATCTTTAATACCTTTTACAAACATGTAGTGGGTTAATTGTTAATATTAAACAATTATGTTGTGCTATTATTTCTAGATGGCTTCTTTAACCCTATCAAGCATAATGCTCTTATTATAATGGTTAAGTCTCTATCTTTGTGCAAACAATGTGTATGTTTCTTTTCTCTTAGTTCATGTTATTATGGACATGAGAATATGGCTATTTATTCCTATGTATTGTGTCAATCATTTCCTTCGATGATCATGTCGTTAATTTAGATGTCAATCATGAAGAGGCACCTATTATACATGTTTCTAACTAAAGCTCATCCAATGCATTCAACAAAGCTAGAATCCCTTCATCTAGAGACATTGTATCAAGAAAACTTACTGCAAAATAAAAAGCCAACAACACTATGTGAGTCATGTTTTTTTTTTATCACCATTGAAGTTATTTATTTGTAATAGATTATTTTAAGTTCTACATTAAATGAAAATGACTTTGATGAATTGATTTTCACTGCTGTTATTCGGGCAGTCTTGTTTTCAGAAATTTTTAGTTTTATTTAGCTTTAGTTTTTTTCCTGCTACCTAAGGTCAGTTGGATTTAGGTTACGAGATGATGTACATCTTAGGTATACCCTCGTGTTTTTTTACCGTCTTTCTCTTTAATACAATTACACTTAAAAAAAATATTCAAAGAACCATTGTTTCAATGGAGTCAACTTTAAGATCATTCTAAATGTATGAATATAATAGATGTTTGTAGGAAAAGTTTAAGGTTAAATAAATTATATATACTTTGAGTTAATATATAGTTTTTTTTTAATTTTAAAAAATAATTAATGTATGACTATAAGAAAAAAAAAGTACTAGGACAAGGAAAATGAGAGGGTTGTTAGGAATGTGTGGGAAAACCACATTGCAATTAGGTAAGTATAATGCAAAAAAAAATTTATATTATTGTAAAACTATAATATTTCATTTCCTTATCTTAATTTTGTTTATCAAATTATTATACTAGGTTGCATGATTTGTGGTATGATGCCCCTAGATATGCAATGAACAGAGCCAACTTTGATGACATAGCATTGTGAAAAAATTTTAGACCGAGACACATCATAAAGGATAATTGGGCTAAGTTTCAAGAATTTTTGTCATCATATGGTTTTAAAAAATGCTCACAATCTAGGTCTCAAAACAAAAGGAAAAAAAAACTCATGGTTCGATGAGCATGCACACTTGAAGAGCACTTTCCTTGGTGAACCATGCAAAGAGCCTAATAAGAGCATTGCTATATATTTAATTATTTTTTCTTTAATTATTAATTTAGTTTGTATTTGTGAGACTTTTTTACAAACTATTTATTGTACAGGAAAAACAGTTTTGGTGTGAACATACTCCAATGGAATTATATGAGGAAACTCATATAAGGAAAAGGGATAAGGAAAAAGGGTGAAAAGGTTTATCGATGATAGAATGAAATAGTTCTTTGTAAGTAATTTTGGATAGTTATAATTGTATTACTAATGCTTTTTTGAAAAAGGTTTAATTGGATTTTGACTTTTTTTTTGTTTTGAAAGATAAATATAATGCCAACATGGTTGCTAAACATGAAGAAGACAATTACAGCCATCCTCTTAATGATCCTCATTTGTGGTTGGAGACTGGAGCAATTGATAGACTTGATAAGAATTGAGTTTATGGTATGCTTATAGCATTGACCCAAGATACAAGGGTGAGTCGTAGTGTTTCAATGGTAAACACACAACATTCCGACTTCAACCAAACATCATCGGCCATTGAGGAGATGGTTTGAGATAGGATTCCATAACAATTGGCTATTGAGTTGCACAATATAAGAGCATAAATAGTGGCAGAACTAAGAGAAGAAATAAGAGCAAAAATCAAAGAAGAAATAATAGAAAATGAGAGCAAATACATGCATATTTGGCTTTACATTTCTTCTCTCTCATGGAGCTTATAGATCAAGATCTTATTCACCCCATCCACCTTTTTAAAAAATTTAATATGTTGTTTACAAAATTTTTATGTATGAAATTCTGTTTAATATAATTATTGTTTGTGTATGGAATTCTGTTTATAATATTTTCAATTTTTTTGTTGTTGTTGTTGTTGTTGTGAGTGTAGTGTTAATAAAAAATGCATTTGAGATTATAAAAACTAAACAACACAAAAAAAAGTATGAAACACTAAAGAATCACCAAAAAATTGCATTTTTGTCAGCAATATTTACTCACATTTCATCGAAAAGTTACATGAAGTTTAGGCATTTCCGATGGAATTGGTGAAGGAATATCCATTGGAAATTAAAGTGTTTTTTCATCGATGATTTCAGCGGTATTATTTTCTTTTTTCTTTTTTATGGACTTCCCGATAGAACATGAGTTATAAAATCTAAATTTTTGGTGTGAATATTTCATTGGCGATTCCATCATAAAAGAAAGTTTATGATAGAATTACGGATGAAACACAAATATCTGATCAGAAACTTGTTCGATGGCATGTTTTCGTTGGGAATTCTGTTATTATTTAAATTGCTGAAATTTTTTTTTCTTATACACTGATTATCAGAATATTCTGTCAATGTTTTTCAATTTTCTATTAATGATTTTGTGTTAATTCTAGTAGGAAACACTATAGCGCTTAAAACACAAAAATCATCATCCAAAAAAAATATATTTGGATAAAAATCGAATCCGCAAACGAAAGATCAGGGAATATGTAAGTTAATTAGCAAACCGAGTATCTAAGCACAAGAACTGGAAGCAAGCAATTACAAAACTGAATAAAAGCATAGAAAATAGAGGTATGATGCACGTTTGATTTGGTGACCGCAGGGCGGCGATGGTAGCTGTTTGAATGGCTTAAATTCAGGTATGATTAGTAATTGATGTTCAACAAAGCTTAATGCTACAATGAGCAAAAGATGTGGTTAAATTTGAATAAAAATTATTAGGAGTTCGGATTAATGATAAGAGGAACCCTTGTCAAATTTAAAGCTTGATAAGATAAAAGGATTATTAAAACAACCTTTTTTAAATAGAAAAGAAAAGATTCTGAAAGAATAAGGTACTATCTGCATCCAAAAGAGGTAGAAATCGGTACTGTTTATTTTTACGTTTTAAAAGTGCTTTTGAAAAAATTTGAATTTTTTTTATTTTTTTCTTTACTTCAAATTAATATTTTTTTGGTGTTTTAGATAATTTTGATGCGCTGATATTAAAAATAATTTTTAAAAAATAAAAAATATTATTTTAATACATTTTTAGTAAAAGACACTTTAAAAAATAACTATAATTAATCACACTCCCTAACAAGCTAGTTTTAAAGCTTGATATGATCAAAGTGTTATTAAAACAACACTCCACTTTGGATGCCAACGTGTTGCTCGTTCATCACACTCTCTTTTAAATAGAAAAGAGAAAAGCAAAGAAACCTTTTTTTTTTTTAAGAAACCTAATTACCTAAGGAGTTTGTTTCTTAGAGCTTCAGAAACCTCTCGGTATGCACAAGTCTCTTAATCCTGTCTAATTATTGGGAGGGAAAGTACTTCTGCATGCAGGAAACTGGTCTTCTTCGTCATCTATCCCTTCACTATCCTTCTCTCTCAGTTTACACTAATATACAGGTACACATATATATGTTCCTGTATATTCTTTCCTTTTCATTTTAACATGGAATCTCATGATTAGTGTAATGGTTCGGTGTTTTCTTTTTTCTTTTTTCTTTTTCGGTGTCAACATTTCAATTTAAATTTGTTTGGATTTTTATTTTTTTTTGCGATTCATCGAATTAAAGTGCATGAAATATACCCGAAACGTCTTCGTAAACAAGAGAAAGGAGGTACGATCCCTGTATTTATATAGGTTCATTATAATTTTTCCTACACTGTACACTCTATCTCTCATTCTTCAAGAGAGAAAATATTCACTATTAAAAAAAAAACTATTTATAGATTTTGCATTTAGATATATTTTTTTGGTTATTGGCACAAAATTTAGAGTGTATGGATACGAGGGATTAGTCTGACTTCTTATACAAGAAAAAAAATGAGGATTTTGTGATGCATTTTTCATTAATACATGTTTACATTTTCTTGTTTGATATATAAAATGCCATAGAGTGGAGTTGCGAATTTCTAATATTTCAGTTATAACGACACTTTTGACATTGCATAAATTATAGTAACAAACTTGTAATATTTTAGACTATATATATATTTTTTTTGAGTTTGCAATTTTCTAACTTAGTATTAAAATTGATATCAATTAAAATTGATATCAATTATATAAACAGTAATATATATAGTATAACTTTTCAAAGTATAAAGGGAAAGTGAAATCACAATTAAAACATAGAATTTTTAATGTAATTTTTTCTTAAGAAAACATTAGGCATTGTACTCAGATTGAATATTCATTATAAATTTTAAGAATATTATGCATATTAGTTTTATATATAGTCACTACCAGAAAATCAGCGAAAATCAACGGAATTTTTCTGTCGGTAATTTTTACCAACGGAAATAATTCCGTCTCCAATTCTGTCGGTATATACCGACAGAAAATACCCGCATGCGATACGGTCGGTATATACCGACCGTATCGTCGACAGATTATATAGTTTTTTTGGAAAGTTGCAACGGTGTGATGACGTGGATATTTTTCAGACGATTTTACCAACAGAATAACCGAGGGATTTAAACCGGGATCTTCGTACAGTGACGTGGCACAGTCACCAGCAGACTCACCGATGGGTATACAGACGAAACGTGTCCGTCGGTGATTCCATCGGTAACAGTCGATATATACCCACTCTGCCGACACTTTATTTCTCCTTCTTCTTCCCACTCTTCTTCCCCATCCCACCTCTCCCCTCCCAAACTGCAGCCAACCACCCATCCCAACTCTCCCCCTCTTCTCAACACAAGCACTAAAGTTTCTTATACTTGTGTACGTGGTCAAAACATCCGTTCTTGTGGATTTTATCATTTTTTGTAAGTAAATCTATCCTTTTTAGTATTAACATTTAAAAGGTATGTATTTTATTGTTTTTTTAGTATATGTTTTTTTGTTAACATATGTACTTGTTTAATTGTTATTTGTCAAATAAACTTGTAGTATGAATGTATAATTTTGTAGTTGTTATAGTTTGTTTTAGATTTTATCAAATTATATTTATTTGTAAATTGTTGAAACTTTATTTGAATTACACAGAATTAGATGTGTTGTGATGAAATAAATAATAGCTTGTTTAACGAGTCCGTTTTAATTTTTATCAATTCTATTGCGAAGTTATGATTTCCGTAAATTTATATATGTATAAATTTGTATAGACGTTGATAGTTGATAATTGATAATGAATATTTAACATAAGTGTTTTTTTAGTTTGTTGGATAATGTCGGGGCAAACCAATACTTTGCCGTCATAATGTCGGGGCAAACCAATATTTTTGTTATGTTTATTTATGTAACATAGTTAATTAATACATGTTGTCGTCATAATTTTATAGAGGTTCGATAGAAGTCATGAATGATCGTTCATGGATGTATCGGGACTCACCCCAAAGATTGCGGAGGATGGATTATTGTAATGGGGTTCAGGATTTTATTAATTTCGCAACATCTATCCCGAGGAATTTTACTGATGGCGGTATTAGGTATCCATGCAAGAAGTGTAAAAATAAAAAGTTTTTGCATCAAGATGTTGTAACGATGCATCTTCTAACCAAAGGGTTCATGGAGGATTACCTGTGTTGGTATGCACACGGAGAACTATTTGTTCCTAATAAGAGCATGGTAGAAAGGGTGGTTGGGTCAACTTCTGGTGCTAGCAACATGCATGAAGTTGGAAATGACAACAGTTATTCTTACAGGAATATGGTTATGGATGCATGAGAATGAGTGGAGGTAATGTCAGTGAATGTTCAATCGTAGAAGAAGAACCTAATGCAGATGCAGCAAGGTTTTTTGATCTGTTGAAAGATTCTGACGAACCATTATGGGATGGCTGCATGAACCACAGTAAATTATCTGCCGTAGCACAGGTATTCACCATCAAGTCAGATCACGGGTTGAGTGAGGCCGGTTATGACAAGATTATCGAATGAGCGAAAAACATTTTACCTGAAGGGAATAGGTTGAAAGAGAACTTCTATGCTGCCAAATCCATGATGAAACCCCTTGGTTTAGGATACTAGAAAATTGACATGTGATTAGTAATTGATTTTCAACAAAGCTTACTGCTGCAATGAGCAAAAGATGTGGTTAAATTTGAATAAAAATTATTAGGAGTTCGGATTAATGATAAGAGGAACCCTTGTCAAATTTAAAGCTTGATATGATAAAAGGATTATTAAAACAACCTTGTCACTCCACCTTGGATGCCAATGTGTTGCTCGTTCATCACAGTCTCTATTTAAAAGAAAAGAAAGATGCTGAAAGAATAAAGTACTATCTCAGAGGGGAAATCTTGTCAAATTTAAAGCTTGATATGATCAAAGTATTATTAAAACAACACTCCACCTTGGATGCCAATGTGTTGCTCGTTCATCACAGTCTCTTTTAAATAGAAAAGAGAAAAGCAAAGAAGCCTAATTACCTAAGGAGTTTGTTTCTTAGAGCTTCAGAAACCTCTCGGTATGCACAAGTCTCTTAATCCTGTCTAATTATTGGGAGGGAAAGTACTTCTGCATCCAGAAAACTGGTCTTCGTAAACAAGAGAAAGGAGGTATGATCCCTGTATTTAGGTTAATTATAATTTTTCCTACACTGTACACTCTATCTCTCATTCTTCAAAAGAGAAGATAGATATTCACTATTTAAAAAAAAAACTATTTATAGATTTTGCATTTAGTTTTTTTTTTTTTTTTGTTATTGGCACAAAATTTAGAGTGTATGGATATGAGGGATTAGTCTGACTTCTTTTTTTATGTCTATGATTGTATGATGATTAAACCTTTCATTTTGCTTTAGTGTGTTTGGAGTGTGCATTTTGAGAATGATCTTTATTATGGAGAGAATTGACTTTTATCTATGTATTATTTTCTCCTTTATATTATGAGAATTATTTTTTAAGATTCTATTCAAATTCTTCTTAACAAACTGGCATCAGTTGTTTGCGGCTAAAAACAATTATATTAATTTGATATATTTGTGCATATAATTTATTAATTTATATAATACTATTAAAAAATATATTAAAAGTCATAAAATATTATTTTATTTATAAATACAATACACAAACCCTTAGTTATTTTTGGATGTAGATATAAAAAAAAAAAAGACTTTCACTTGAAAAAATCGACAACGTGTTAACAGCTTAATTTTGACATTATGCTCCTAAATAATTGTATTTCGAGAACTTATGTAGCTAATGTACGTTTTCTCTCACTAATACTTTAATTAGCATATTTCTTGCATGCATGTTTTCTATGAATTCTTTAGTTTGCTTGGCCAAATAACAAGACATGTAATTACCACAGATACAACCGCAGCAAAGTTAAGTCACTCAAGAAGAGATGGAGCACTCAACCGACATTATACAATCTTCCAGCACGTTGCAACTCTCTATGCAATTACAAATAGATATGCCGAGCCCAGTAAATGAGGAGCTTGAACGATGGAAGGCAGTTAAATTCCCAGATCCGATTGCAGATTATGGTTTTTCTGAGCCAAACAAAATACTGCAGAAGGAGGTTTATACCTATGCAAAGGAAGACAACTTCAATGCCTTGTTCGATAAACTGGAACGTGTTTCATCAGAGGAAGTGCTCAATATCATTTTCAAACATGTTGCTGCCTCTGGAAATTCACTGCTTCATGTGGCAGCAAGCCATGGAAGCAAAGGTGTGATACAGCTACTGTGTCATCACTTTCCCCTCCTAAACACCAGGAAAAATTTCCTGGGTGATAATGCGCTTCATCTGGCTGCCAGGGCTGGACAGTGTGACACAATTCAAATTCTCGTCAATCATGTGGAAATTCATCATAGAACACTTGAACTTGCTAGCTTGCTGAGGATGAAGAATAATAAAGGAAACACCCCTCTGCATGATGCAGCTTCCATGGGCTTCCTTTTTGGAGCAAGACTCCTGGTTAGTCGATGTCCTGTTGCCGCATCACAAAGAAACGAAGAAGGCAACTTACCCATCCATGTTGCATGCCAGAAGGGCCATCTTGAAGTAGTACGCGAACTACTTACTTATTGGCTCGATCCAATGGATTTTCTCAACGAAAAAGGACAGAATATTCTTCATGTTTCAGCGGAGAGTGGACAGATGAAAATAGTGGATGAAATATTGAGCAATCGAGATCTGGAAGCACTTATAAATGAGAAGGATTACGATGGAAATACACCTTTGCACTTGGCTGCAATGTATTGCCGCTCTGAGATAGTGCAGGCACTAGTGAGTAACGAGCGGGTGGATACAAGGATTGTTAATAATGAAAAGTTGAAACCATCTGGTGTTGTTGCGAAATTATTGCAAGGCGGACGCTTTGAAGCACCAAATTCTGATGGAATGGTATGCTTATATGCTGAGCCTTTTCGAAAAACTGACATTATGGTGCTAATTAATGGGCTTGCAATTGCTCTTGAACATCACGGGGGATCATACTCCAAATCAATCATCATATATACTTGCAAAAAATGATAATGAAAAGGACAACCTTTAACATTACAAAAACTGATTGCAAGAAAATACATTCAAATTCAGTTTCGAATGTATACTTACAAATTAATACTGTCTTTGCTTGTCCTTGCTCAGAACAAGCTAATCGATACCAAGCATGAGGATGTATGGAACAAATTGCAGGATGTAGAAGTTCGCAAAATGGTAAGATTTTCGGTTTCACTGAAACTGCACTTTATATCAACTTATATAAATTATTATTAATCTCCAAGAACGCACCACATCTAACTTTCTTTTTTAAGTTTGAAATTGCGATTTGAAAGTCTTTTTTTAAAAAATTAATTAATATTTTATTTTAAATTAATATATTTTTTATATTTTTAAAGTTGATGTCAAAAATAATTTTTAAAAAATAAATAAAAAATATTATTTTAATATGTTTTAGAATGAAAAACACTTTAAAAACAACTGCTGACACACTCTCAAACACACAAATCTTAGAACGTGCCTAACATGATCACAAAGGGTTTGATTGCTCCATTATATATCTTAATTTTAACATTATCAATTATAGCAACTTAGATTTTATTATCATTTAGCTATAGAATCTCCATATTGTTTTTAAGTATTAAAACATTCTTTCTTTAAATAAATATGAAAGGAGCATGCAAAATCTACAATCCATGAATTTTTCAAAACCTTATTACATTCATGATACATGAGAACATCTTTGCTCCCATCGCCAATGCCTCGTTACCTTTTGACATTGTTTTCTACTTTCAAAACCTTTCATTCTCCAGTAAGATTATAGTAACATCATTTAAACATGAGGTTTCGCTCTGTATCCTCAATATTTTTTCATGAAAAATGTTGACTACTTGTGTTGTCAACCTGTTTACTCTTGAAAGATAGTTGTGTACATCCATCCCTCAAGAGTACAAATCTAACTTCAAAAGAAGCATAAATACTCTCTAGTTTTGTCCATATACCTCAAGTGTCAACTCACCTCAGATATTGTACTTAACCTAAAGAGTCAAAGCCAATCGAATTTGACTTGATGATTTATGCAGCTTTAGTTTTTTAAGAGAAATATTAAGTCCTTGAGTTGTTAAAACATTAATTCTTCACTATCGAAGAACAATACAACTGTTGGACTAAACAAACAATCTGGAAAAGTTTTCCTCGGACATTTGTTCTTTTTTGTTTTAAAAAAAAAAGATTCAAGTATTACATTTAAGCGATACTTTAACAATTGGGTTACATAAAGATTTTATTTTGGCTCTAGTTCTTCAGGTTTAGTTGGACAACAGCTGGAAGGTCGGGTGAATTTCTTTTAATTACCTTTTTTTTTTATAAAAGACGGAACTTCATTAAAATTTCTTATAGCCAATAAGATAATGGTTGTATAGAGAGATAAAGAAGAACAATTTAAAAAACAAAAAACAAATAAAAAAAAATGTCCTATTAACCCACAAAGCCATAACATAAACCAAACTTTGAAATTAATAAAAACAAAAACCATGTAACTAAATTCGCTTCTCTATGCATTCCTTGCTTTGCCAAATGATCTGTGTGACATGATTACTAAGAATATGTGTAAAGTTCACAAAACAAGATACTACAAGAATTTAATTCTTTTATACCTGTCGAATAAAAGAAAACATATATAAAATTTCTTTCATGATCTCTTAAAAATCCATCAATACCAGAGGGTTTTGGTTAGCCATTTAAAGAACCATTCACATTTCACTTTAGGTGGCATCCAAGTCAAATTATATTCTAGTTGCTTTGGTCCACGTAAGAAGCTAATCAGGTGATTGAAGCAAATATATTCTAGTATAGCACAAACTTTCACATCCACATTTTGTCCATGTTGCAACTTCATAGAAAAGGGAATGATAGATTTCTTTTAATTACCTTAAATTTGATTAATCCAAAAAGGATATAAAGTTCTTTACTTGCTCAAAAATATGGAATATCTCACTGATCTACTAAATAGATAGCGATGAATTACTTCTTCGTTATTATGGGATATTAAGCTAACATTGTCATGATGCTTTATATAATTTGTTTACCATATATTTTCTAATTAACACTTTGTTGTTCAGCGTAAGGTAGTTAAAGTTTTGGTGGAGGCAGATGATAAGACTGAGTTTGACAACAATCTTATCTCTAATTTAACAAGAACGACGTTAACGACGGAGGAACTGAACAGAGGGGTAGGGAATCTTCTCGTGGTGGCAGTACTGGTAGCTGGCGTAACCTTCGCTGGTGCTATCACTGTGCCTGGATCAGGTTCTGATCGTAACAGTGGTAGCTCAAAAAATCTGATGAGATGTTATATTCTTTTTGACATGGTAGCTATGAATTGCTCCCTCATCGCCGCTATAATCCTTTGTCGGATATCATTAGGTCGTGCCAGTGATGTAACATCAAGCATGGAGGTAGCGACATCTCTTAATTTTTACTCCCTTCTCTGCATGGGTTTAGCATATACATGCATCCTGGCAATCACGGTGCAGGAACAACGTACTGGATTTTTCAGAGACATCATCACATTCCAAGCCTTTTTTTTTTTTACCCAATTAGTTTGTTCCTATAGATTGATTCTTTCAACTTCATTTAAAGTATGGGCTTTCCTGCTTGCAAATCTCTTTAAATTCATGGCTCGAATGAAAAGAAGGGTGTACCGTGTACGGACTTGTCTTATGGGTAGAGAATATTAGGATCACATCCAATTCAAACTGGATAGCTTGCAAATTAACGGGAGGGCATTTTATCTTGTATTTAAATCTCATGTAATTAATTTGTATCTCTTGTAACAAATAGATATTAAGCTATTTCTCTTTTCTCTTGTAACGACTTTGGTTATATATAAAGCAGAACATACATGTCTCTGGTGTGTCTCTTCAGAGTTCTTCCATGTTGCAGGGTACTTGACTTTCGAATTTTTTGCACTAAATAGTTTGACAACAACTAATCGCATGCGTTTTTGATAAATAGTATGTGCTAGTCGTGTACCTGAGCTATGATGTGGGGTTGGATTTTTTTTTTCTTTCATATAAAAAATAATGTTGAAGTGATGTAAAATGTGTTCTCATAAAGAAAAATATAATATATGTTTCAAATTAAAGACCAGATTAAATAAATTTATTTTATTTTAATTAGATAATAAAAAAAAATAAACAATGAGCTAGAGTATACAGAACAAATTAAAAAAAAATAATCATGATAATCAAAAAAAATATTATTTCAAAAGAGAATAAATGTTGTGACTCAATTCTCAACTAATTGAATATGAAATGATAAAGTTGGATAAAAAAATAATGTAATTCTCAACTAATCAAATGTTAAAAGTTAAAAATAAAAAAAAAATTAATTATACAAAAAGATAAAAACAAATAACAATAAAAAAAAGAATCAAAATTAAAATAAAAAAATAATTTTTTTGATTGAAGGGTGAAATTGAAAAGAAATTCAATTTAACAAAAAGACTCACAAAATAAAACTATCAAAAGAATGAGGACTAAATTGAAAACATACCAAAGTTAGGTGCTGATTTGGGTCAAAATGGCAAGGAATTAAAGTTTAAGGACCAAAGTGAAAAGGCAGGGGTTCCTATAGGGAGCTTAATTGATTTTTTTAGGGGTAATTTTGAAAGAATTAAAAGTTGAAAAATTAATTAAGGACTGAATTGAAACATTAGAAACTAAGGATTTTTTTGTAAAAGACACTAAAATCTAGGAGTCCAATTACAATTTATCCATGGGGCGAAACTAAAAAACAAAAAGAGGGAATTTCCTTATTGCGAAATCTCCAAACTTCAGTGACCAAACCGACATAAAAGCAACGGCGCCGTTTCCAGACGAGCTGTTCATCTTCCTCAACGCCTCAGCTGCCCACGATGCAATACGTTACTGAAATGTATGGCATTCTCTGGCTATAAAGCCAGAGAAAGAAAGGCCTCCAGGAGGAAGGGGGAGGACGAACTAAGGACGAAGAGGAGGAAGACCAGGGGACTGAGAGCAAACCGAGAGAACCAGAGGACGAACGGAGAGAACGAACAGAACAGAGAAAACCCACGAACAGAACACAGCAGGGGAACGAAACACACAGAACACACCAGGAGGAACGAACTGGGGAAAAACAAGCAAACGCAGAGAAGACGAACGAACGAAAAAAACCCAGGAAAAACAGAGACGACCGGACATAGAGGAGACACAGATAATACACAGAGAACACTGGACCAAAGACCACTGACAAAAACACAGACGCAAGAGCAGATATAATACAGAGAAGACGAGCAAAAACAGAAGGCCACAGGAGAACGAAACACACGCAGAACAGCGGACGGACAGGAAGAAACCGATCAGAGAAAAGCAAGAACAGAGGTGAAAGCAGAGGAAGAAAGTAACTAGTCGATCAGTCCTCCATCACGTCTTCATCTCCAGAACTACTAGGTAAGTCTCTTCCCTTCCCCAGTCTTGCAATTTCAATTCACTTAACATTGTGCACTTTGAATTTTAATTAACTTATCACTGTACACGCACGATTCTTGCGTGCCTAGTGCCCAGCCGGTCACTGGCTTGGGCAGTGTCCGGGCTGGACCCATCCGAAAAAAGCAAAAATCTGGGTTTGGGTCTCAGGCCCAACTGGCCTAGTCCCCTTTGTTTTATTTCTTTTTGTATTGATATTTACTCTTTTTTTATATTACAAAATTCAAAAAGCAATTCATTGATTTTTTTAATTTATGAGTAGGTCCCTCGTGTTTTTTCTAGGGTATTTCATTTTATATTTATTCTGTGAATTTTTACTATGAAATGTAACTTTGATATATATTTTTTTCTTTAAAAAAATATATATGCATTGATTTGACCCCATTTTATTGGGTTATTCATTGATTTCAAAGCCAAAAATACCATATATATATTTTTTGCAATATAATATTTACCAATATTGGTGCGGTAACGAAGCTAATAGTAAGGTGTTGGGAAGTTATTTTCTTTTTAAGAAAAGAAATAAAAAAAGAAATAAAGGAATCTTTGAAAGTACAATAAAGAAAGGTGTTTTCAGAGATCAAAAGGATTGAAACTTTGATTAACTTTGATTCCTATGGATTATAAACTTTAGAAAATCTTTGAGGAAATAAATTTTATAAAATAATAATACTTGACCCCTCTCAAATAAAAATAAAAACATTTCAAACAAAAAGGCAACAAATATTTTTATCAAAAAAGAATAAACAATATTTCAAGAAAAAGAATAAAAGATAAGAAGAAAAATGCAATTAGGGATGAAATTGTGAAGAAATTAAGAGAAAATGGTTGAAATTGGCTAAACATTTGAAAGTCAATGACCGAACTAGAAAAGATAGCAAAATGCAAGGAAAAGAAAAATTCAATCAAGGATGAAATTGTGAAGAAATATTGAGAAAAAAGGTTGAAATTGGCTAAATAATTGAAAATTGAAAAGTCAAGAACCAAATTGAAAAAGAAAATAAAATTCAAGGACAATTTTTAATGCAATTAGTGGAAAAATTAAAAAAAATAAAAAGAAAAGGTTGAAATTGGTCGACAATTACAAAAAAATAAAGATCCAAGGATCAAATTAAAAAAAAATGAAAAATTAAAAGACCCATTTTTAAACATGAAAATTCGATTAAAATAAATAGCACAATTTGGGGAAAATAATGTTGTTTTACAACTAAAAAAAAGAAAAAGAAATAGTCTAAAACGACATCATTTTGGACATGTATTGTGAACAATGTCTTCTTCTTTGTGGTGGCCTTATAACTTTGTCTTGTTTTCCATGGTTTTAGCCTAATTTTGAGCAATTTTATCTCTCTCCTATACCCTAAAAAATTATATATAAAAAAACACATCATCCCCTCCCCTCAATATGCACTACATTATTAAGTAAAGAATATGTGCTCTAACCCTTTAAAGCCATGGTACAACTAGTACTAATAGACCGACTCAAACATGCTTAGCCAAAGTGTATAATAATATTGAAGGGTTGAGATTGCACTACCAGAAAATTGATATATACAAATGGAAATATTGAGGGAATATTTTTGTTGGTAAATTTCCGAGGGATTTTACCGACGGAAATATTCTCTCGGTATATACCGAGGGAATTACAGTGTGAAAAAAATTAAAACAAAGAAAAAAAATGATGACGTGTCATTTTTTACCGACAAAATTACCGACGGAATTTATGTCGTCAGTAAATCCGTTGGTAAACTATGAACACTATTCATCATGTCAATTACAAAGGGAATCACCGATGGAATTTTCCGTCGGTATTTTCCAGAGAGCTCCAGAACTGTTCACTTTCCCATTGCACTGTTAATTGTTGTTCTTTACCGACAAAATCACCGACGGATTGAAAACTCATCGGTATTATTTGGCGGTTTTCTGAAAAAATTCAATTGATTTAAAATTTTCATTTAAATATTACAGATGGAATCACCGATGGATTGAAAAATCATCGGTAATTGTTGGTGGTTTTTGAAAACTTTTTATGAAATTTAAAATTTAAATTAAATATTACCGATGGAATTACAGACGGAATAATTAAAAAATATTAATAATCAATTATCTGTCGGTAAATCCGTCGCTAACGTGCTCCAATAAAAAACCTGAATCCTCTTATTTCACAAGAGACAGACTCATTTCTTATTCTTCTTCTTCACTATGTATAAAAAACATCAATATCTATTTCTTTCTCTTCTTTTCTCTCCTCATCTCCTTCTCCTTTCCTCCATGTTCGGGTATGTCTTCTTCTTCTTTCTTCTTTTATCCTCTTATTTTTTTTAATTAATATGCTTTACGAAAAAAAAATTTCTCTCTTTAGCTTCACTTGCAAGTACATTAAGGTAAGATTTTTCTTTTTTCTTCTTTTTTCTTTATTTTTTTCACTATATTTGTTTTTTATTTTATTTTTAATTGTTTTTCTTCTTAATAATTGTATAAATGTTGTTGTGAGATTTTTTTTTCATATGAGATCGATTTTTAGTTGATTTATTTATAGGATTTTTAAATTTTTAGCAATTGCAACTTCATTTTTTTCATATGAATTTTTTTAGTTGAATTTATTTTTTTGTTTTATTTTTTTGTTGCAAATTTGTTTGAGTTGATTTTCTTATTCTTTTTTCCAAGCATTTTAAGTATATATTATACAGTGTTGATTTATGTTAATTTAATTATTTTATAATTTTATAAAATGAATTTTTTTAAAATGTTTTTAAATAATTACCGACGGATATACCGATGGAAATTCCGTTTTATTGTTACATCTGATATCGCAGCAGCCTTAAAATTTTTCGCAGGCCATGTTGTCACATCCGATATCGCAGCGGCCTTAAAATTTTTCTTGATTATAGAAAAAAACAGATATCTAGCATTGTGTTCTTTAAGGAAAAATGTCTTGTTTAAGGAGTCGCCACCTAGTATTATGGTCATTAGGAACCCTAACTGATCAACAGAGATTCTATGGTTCGAGACTGGTTACGTAAAATGAAAGATATTATCACCCTTTAAACGTCCTGCCTGAGGCAGACTGCATTGCTGGTTTTGTCTTAATTTTTAAACGTTTATTGGTTTATGCTATGATAATTTGCTTATAATATTCCTCACTTTGGTGCCAGTGAATATTCAACTACGGATACTTCCAACTCTAGCGTTAGTAAATATTACGTAGCTATAAAGTAAATTTAGAACAATATTTTTATTTCCGACTCTAACGTCAGTGAATAAATAAATAAAAATAAATTTATTTTTACACATGCACATATTTTTTTTATTTTTCATGCTAAATAAAATAAAATACAATGAATAAAAATAATATAAATTTAAACCGGTATTTTTATTCCTAACTCTAGTGTCAGTGAATAAACCAATAAATTTATATTATTTTTATTCATGCATACACATTTTTTATTTTTTTTATTTTTTTGGGTTGGGCCCAGCTCAGCCCATGTGGCTGGGCTGGACCCATCAGGCCTAGCCGGGTCACTGGCCCAAGCCAGTGACCCAGCTGGCCAGCAGGAGGCACACGCAACACGTGTGTGCACAGTGAAGAATTAATTAAATTCAAGCTGCACAATGACTTTGTAATGAAAAATGAAAGAGGAGGGAACGAAAAACATACCTAATCTGCAGACGTTGATGGAGGCGAAAGACTAGAAATAACACTAGCTTTGGAAGATTCTCTTCTCTTCCTTTCTATTTTTCATTTGCTTTCTCCTCTGATTTCCTCTGTTATGTGCTCCCTAGTCCTTCTTCCCTGTGTTTGTTCTTTCTCTTTCATCCCTATCTTCTCTGGTTTTTACGTGTTCCTTTGTTTCTTTGAGAAGTAATAGGGGAATAATAGCCCTGCTATTCTAGTTCGTCATTCTGGGTTGTTCTCTTGTTCTCTTGTTGTGATACCCTTTGTATTAGGTAGTATAGTACCCTTACACCTAGATAGAGCTTTTCCTGGCTTGTATGTTTATTCTAAACTAAGCTATATGCTTTGTACAAAGATTCTAAAAGCCAATAATAGATTTGAAATCAAAATTATGGCACCACATCTAGGTCTATCCTCAAAACATGGTCGAAAGAATCTTGCATATGGAACATATATTTTATATATGATCTATTGAGTCTATAAGCCTATCATAATTGTTTAAGGCCTTTTTCTATTTGAGCCATGAAAGAAAATCCCTAATAATGAGTGATGGTGATGGTGATGGTGATGGTGATGGTGATGGTGATTGTTTTATATTTATTTTCATAATTCAATTTTTGACTATTTTTATTTTATTTTATTTTATTTTTTATAAAAATAATAAAAATGAGAAAAAAAAATGATGATGAAAAAAATGAAAAAATAAATTGAATGAAGAATAAATTGAAATTTGGGTCAAGACAACATAAATTGAAAGTTTGAGAACTTAATTAAACTTTGAATCAGTTTAATTAATCAAATCAAGGGCTTAATTAAAGAATTGATAAGTTTTGGGACTTAATTGAACTTGAAATTAGTTTAATTAATGAAATCAGTTGCTTAATTTAAAAAATATCAAAGTTTGGGGCTGATTTGGGTCAAAATTGCAAGGAATTAAAGACTAAGGATCAAAGTGAAAAGACGGGGGTTACTATAGGGAGTTTGATTTATCTTTCTATGGGTAATTTTGAAAAAATTAAAAGTTGAATAATTAATTAAGGACTTAATTGAAACATTAAGAAACTAAGGGACTGTTTTGTAAATGGCGCTAAAAGCTAGGGGTCCAATTACAATTTATCCAGGGGTGAAATTACAAAACAAAAAGAGGGAATTTCCTTATTGCGAAATCTCCAAACTTCAGTGACCAAACCGACAGAAAAGCAACGGCGCCGTTTCCAGACGAGCTGTTCATCTTCCTCAACGCCTTAGCTGCCCACGATGCAATACGTTACTGAAACGTATGTCATTCTCTGGCTTTGAAGCCAGAGGCCTCCAGGAGGAAGGGGGAGGACGAACTAGGACAAAGAGGAGGAAGACCAGGGGATTGAGAGCAAACCGAGAGAACCAAAGGACGAACGGAGAGAACGAAAAGAACAGAGAAAGCCCACGAACAGAACACAGCAGGGGAAAGAAACACACATAACATACTGGGAGAAACGAACTGAGGACAAACTGGGGAAAACAAGAGCAGTTGGGGATTGGGAGATCGAGACCGTTGCAGTTGGAGATCAAGAGCACCAATAACATAAATCTACTATTGGGCTTTAAGGAGTATGCAATACTTACATCAGGATGAATGTAGCCTTCGAGGTTATATTTTATTCTAATCAGTTAAATAACTGTCGCGGGGGCGCGACATCGTCTGGCAACAACGGAGGCTCCTGTCATGCCTCCTGTGTGAGGGGTGTTGTATGTTAAGAAAGGTTTTTTGATTTAATTATAAAATTATGATTAATGTTTAGGAGTCGCCACCTAGTATTATGGTCACTAGGAACCTATAGTCTGCGAGAGTCTGGGTAAAGGACTGGTTGTGCAAGGAAAAGACGCATCACCTCTAGTGCACCCTATCTAAGGTAAGCTGCATTGTTGTTTGATTGTTTATTTCTAAGTCGGGTTGGTCTTTTCTAAGGTTCAAGGCAGATCTCTCTTCATGAGAGAGTCTCTGCCTTATCAGGTTAAATCTTAATCGTTCTTAAAGTCTGAATCTTAGCATCACATTTATTTACACCTTGTATCTTTAATATCTGAGTGTGCACTTTATCGTGTAATTTTACACCCTACAAATATTAAAGTCTACATCTAGACCCTACAAAAAGTATTTGAAAAAGGTTTTTGATATTTTGGTCAAATCCTAATGGATAATCATAAACTGGTTACGATATCCATTTTTTATTTTTTTAAACATGAAAAAAAAGTAATTTTTTTTGATGAAAAATATGCTTGGAAAAATTTTAGGATTTGGCCATATGCAATAAAATATTTTTCTCTTTTTTGAAAAATTTGTTTTGAAGTATTTCGGAGAAAACTAGATATTTTAATACCGGATTTGTATTTTACAGTATAAATATACAACCCGATATTATGCAAAATAGATAGAAAAATATTTGAGAAAATCATGATTTTTTTAAAATTATTTTTGAATTTTTTTGGATTTTTCAAAAAAAAAAAAGGTGGTCGGGCCAGACCCAGCCACTTAGACTAGGCCAAAACTGGCCCGACCCAAAGGCATTTACATTCTGCATACAGCGACTGTAGCAGTGAGCAATGGCGACGATCGATGCAAGGCAGGGATGGAGAGCCACCTGAGGTGGCGAGGGTCTGTGGTCATGCTGGTGGAGAGGACGGTGTCTTCGCTGGCGGCTGCAATAGTGGAGGCCGGCATTGGTCACAGCGGGAAGAAGAAACGTTGCAGGGGAGAGAAAGACGTTCATGGTGGCTGCTCCATCACTGGTAAATCGTCTGTTGGTGCAGGAGGAAGGCTTCTATGGTGGAGCGGATGGTGGAGAAGCTGGTGGTGGCTCCGGTTGGTGGCTGGAACGGCGGAGAGAGAGAGGGAGAGAAAAACCGCAGAAATCCAGTGAGCTGATTTTGTTTGATTTTTGGAGCCAATTTTCTCCTCCCTCAGGCCATCAATGGAGCGTCTATTTATAGGCGGTGGAAGAGGGTAATCTCTTCTTCACCGGGGTAAAATTTAAACCCATGATTATGTTGGGAAGGATCCCAATCGTTGGTTCAAAGTAGCCTCCCTGAGTTGTCAAATTTGCAGGAAAAGGCTGCCTGATTTGACCTCTTCATGCCGTCGCCAGCGTCATCGTGCTATCTTCCATCCTGAACCGTTCACATGGGATTGTAGAGGAACTGCAGGGGATCGGTTTCGTGCAAGTTTTGTTCGATTTGATGGAGAAATCAAGCATTAAATGCACCTGCAATGTAGGCTCCAACGCTGTTTCTTTCGGGTAAAACGGGGAAGACAATGAACAATGACTAGACAACACGTCGTCTGGTCCTCTCTTTTTTTATGTAAAACGGCGCCGTTTTGGATTGAATTAGGAATTTTAACTGATTTTCAATGTAGTCCTCTAGCTTTCAATTGATTTCAATTGAACCCCTAATTGATCCTAAACTTTTGATTTAAAGCAATTAAGCCCCTGATGAACTTCAATTGGAATCCCGTAGTTACGCGCCTTTTACAATATGGTCCTTGGTCTCGGATTTTGTTAAGTTAACCCCTAATTGATCATTAAACTTTTAATTTCTTCAATTTCACCCCCGGATATTTGTCAATTAAGCTCTTTAATTTTGGCGTCTTTTGCAGATTGGTCCTTGGTTCTGAATTTCTTTAATTTAGCCCCTAATTGACCCCAAAACTTCGATTTTCTTGCAATTTAGCCCCTAATCAATCAATTAACTTGGTAAAAATTAAATTTGGTCTCTTAAAATTTCATTCTTCTTAATTAAGCCTAAATTAGGCTCCCAAACTTAAGTTTTTACCAATTAAGCCCAAAATAAAATTAATTTGACCCATTTAAAGTATAATTAAGTCCTTGCACATAGTTAAATCCTTTAATTGGACCCAAATTAATTCTTAAACATAATTAAAAATTTAATTTGACCCATGATTAAATCAAATTGGTCTATTAAAAATTTAATTATTTCATTGGACTTAATTTTTATGCAAATTTATCCAATAATCATTTAATTTAACCTTGAATTTGCATTTTCTCCATTTTTTGGCATAATGGGAAACAATTAGGCCTTGAATTTCCTTCAAAAATTGTAGCTTGATTTTTTTTCTATTTTTATAGCCCTTCTTGATCTGTTTTCTCCACATTGCCAATCTTTTTTATTTTTTATTTTTATTTTGAAAAAGAAATTGATATTTGGACATGAAAGAAGTTAATCCGCCCGCTAATCATTTTCTATCTATATAAAAAGACAACTCCGCCAGCTGTATTCTGTACAACTTTCGGTGGCAAGAATAGCCCCTATAAATAACAACAAGATTATCACCCTAATATAATCAACTAAACACATTAGAGAGGTGAAATAACAAACCATTATGTAAAGTAAAATTTCAAACTAGTAACTTACAAATACTAAAACAATAATAAAACATCACAATAAAAAATTTAATTTTTTTTAGTGAAATTTAGAACTAAACCATAAAATTGTCAAAACAATAATTGGTACCCAACTAACTACCCATTATTTATTCAATTCAAGAATAAATAACATCAATTAATACCTAATTATTATCAATTACACATTAATTTTTTTTCCCTAAAATATCAACAAAAACCTATATCAAATTAAATTAATTGGAACTCAACTAATTATCCATTATTTCTTTAATTCAAACTTATTCAACTTAAATTAATATCTTTAATTATTATCAATTCCATTCAAATTCAATTATCCCTAAATTTTCAATTTAATAATAAGATTAATTAAAAATAATAATTTGCACCCATTAAATTGCCTATCATTTCTTCAATCTTAACACACCTAAGATACAAAATCACACTCAATTTTATCAAGTAACAAATTAAATGTATTTACCCAAATCTCAAATGAACCCTAAAATACAAATTCTACATTACTATATAAGACACTTATATATATATATATATATATATATATATATATATATATATATATAGTTGCATTTGTAACAAGTAATGTTTTTGAGGTGAAAGTTTGGTTTGGGCTTTGACCGGAAAGGTTTATGGGTTTTGGTAAATTTCTTGGAGGGTTTTTTGTAGTAGGTTTGTTTTGGTTTGGAGTAAAACTGTTTTCGATATTTATAGGCTAATTGTTTGTAAGAAGGTCTATGACTTGAATAGTTTTTGGGTTTTGAGTAGTTTTCACTACATGAGGGTTTTTTTGGTGAAAAGGTCAAACTGATGACAGAAACTACAAGTTCTACACACACACACACACACACACATGTAAGTAAATTACAAATACTATAAATAGATTTCAATAGATTAACTTAAAACATAAATGTGTGAGTTTGCTTACTTGGAGGAATGAAGCTTGACAAGAAAAAAAAACCAAGAGATGGAAGTTTAGGTCTTGGAAGAGCTGTTGCACCAGTGCTGGAGAATTTTGGTGGTTGAATTTATAGAGGTGGGTGGAGGTTATAAGAAGAGAAAGAGAGAGGTGGAGGTTTCATCTTTATTTTTTTAAAAAGGATAAAATTATTTATCCAGGTTGTGTTTGAATTAGAACTATTAAGTTTTTCTCCTAAAATCTCATATGGAATTTTTGTTGGCATTTTTGTATGTGATTTTGACATGTTAGAAATGCTGACATAAATTCTTTTTTATTTTGTTGTTGTTTCCATATGAAATTACTAACAAAAAATTCCCATCGCATTTTCTGTTGGTAAATTGTGATGGAATATTTTTCATTGGCATTTCCATTATTTTGTTTGAATTTTCTTGTAGTGACATTAACCTTAAAAGCTTATAATTTTATTTGAAAAGTATGATACCATCATATAATTTTAAAAATATTAGTTTGATTGTTTTACATGAAAATAATTTTCTTTTAGAATATTAAATAATATAAAAACAAGAAAAAGGGAAGAGTGAGTAGAGTCAAGCCCATGCATATAGACTTGCTTAAATGGATTGTCTAGTATGCTTGCCTTAAAAAACACATCATTCACTTTAGTGTTTTTTTTTTAATAAATGGGTATCATATCATGACATCATATCCATTATCAAAAAATCAAGATTTGGGTCATTTGGAAGCCAAAACCAAAATTTTTCACCTAAAAACATTAGTCTTAAAACACAAAATCATTAGAAAAAATCTTAGAAAACTTAATAACTCACTTTTCAATCCCATAACACCTTCTAATTAGTCTAAAAACTCAAAATTATACAAAATCAAAACAAACTTTATGGATTCTAATCTATTTTTTCTAATATAATTAAATATCCAAAACACATGTTTCGAACTCCTATATTTAAGATGGCCCATTGACACTAGTATTAGCTTTTTTTATCTGAATATGGCTAGCCAAAATGTTTCTCTCCTCTTCCTTTCTGTTACTTTCTCTCTCATTTCTTAAGATAAAAGGACTGCAACATGAGAAAAATGGATTTGTTAGGATCGAACTAGCAAAACTAAATATTACAATAAATACATAAAAATTTAAATCTCAAGGATTAAATCAAATATTTTTACTAAAAAGGCATTATGGATGCACTGTATCAATCCATAATAAACATATGAGAGGATCTATAGTAATTGAAATAGTAAAACCTTTAGTGTTTTTAGTTTATTTTCATAATTATAATTCTTATTCATATTAAATTAACCATGAAAATTCTTGGTGTTTAGTTTTATTCAATACTTAAATTAACCATAATTATAATTCAAATACATTAATAACCATAATTAACCATAATTTAGTTTATGCAATACTTAAATTAGGATGAATGTAGCCTTCAAGGTTATAATTTATTCTAATCGGTTAAATAACAATGAAATATTATTTTATATATGTGGAGACTAACCCTCCTTACTTGATATTTGTATATTAGTTGAATTAATCAAACCCCCCTACATGATATTTCATTAGTATTTATAATATAAAGTCATGAGAGTAGTTAATGTGCTTCCAGCTATATGGTGAGTCGGTGGTGTAATTTGGACATGAAAATCACATTGATTAATTTTCTATTTACAGTATGCATGGGTCTCCCAGACCCGCGTATCACGTCTTCAGCAAGGCGTGCGAGTTTATCTAGCGCTTAGGGTATGAACCCAACGACAAGTGTTTGTAGTCTGGTACTAATTAATGAGCTTGCTGACTGGCCCTAACGCCAGGTGTTTCTTACCTGGATCGTGCCGAGCAGTAGATATCTGCAGATGGCTACTTCACCAAAATTCAAACTGATCATTTTCTATCTAAATAAAACGACAGCTCCGACCGCTGTGTTCTTTACAACTTTCGGTGGCAAGAATAGCCCCTATCATTATGTCTCCCTAACTACAGTGCTTTTAGCAATTATCAAACCCAAAACACTACAATACACGAGAAAAACATTTCTACAGTAATTCGCGATACAGCACAAAAACATTCACAGTTTATAACAACTCTTTATAGTAAAACACTGATCCCTGGGCAAAGAGGAGGACGACCAGGGGAGTAACCGATCAGAGAAAAGCAAGAACAGAGGTGAAAGCAGAGGAAGACAGTAACTAGTCGACCAGCGTGCATATAATTTATATTAATTTGATATATTTATGCATATAATTTATTAGTTTATATAACACTGTTAGAAAATATATTAAAAGTCATAAAATATTATTTTATTTATAAATACAATACACAAACTCTTAGTTATTCTTGGACCGATATATAAGAATGCCTTAACTTGATTTTGATACTAATTGTTTTTGCATTGTAAAAATATTTTAAAAAAAATTGATTTTTTAAAATTTTTTAACTTTAAATTAATATTTTTTTTTAGATTTTTTAGATCATTTAATTTAGCTGATATCAAAATTGATAATTTTATAAAAAAATTATTTTAATATATTTTTAAATAAAAAATAATTTAAAAAATAATAGTAGCTACACTTCCAAACACACCCGATTGACAACGCTTTAACAGCTTGATCTTGACTTGAATTTAAACATTTATATATATGCTCCTAAATAATTGTATTGAGAAAAATTATGTAGCTAATGTACGTTTCCCTCACTAATACTTTAAATAGCATATCTCTTGCATTCATGTTTTCTGTGAATTCTTTAGTTTGCTTGGCCAAATAACAAGACATGTAATTACCACTGATACAACCGCAGCAAAGTTAAGTAACTCAAGAAGAGATGGAGCACTGAACCGACATTATACAATCTCCCAGCACGTTGCAACTCTCTATGCAATTACAAATAGATATGCCGAGACCAGTACATGAGGAGCTTGAACGATGGAAGGCAGCTAAATTCCCAGTTCGGATTGAAGAGTATGGTTTTTCTGAGCCAAATAAAATACTGAAGAAGGAGGTTTATACCTATGCAAAGGAAGACAACTTCAATGACTTGTTTGGTCTCTTGTCCAATGAACTGGAAGTGCTCAATATCATTTTCAAACATGTTGCTGCCTCTGGAAATTCACTGCTTCATGTGGCAGCAAGCCATGGAAGCGAAGGTGTGACACAGCTACTGTGTCATCACTTCCCCCTCCTAATCACCAGGAAAAATTTCCTGGGTGATAATGCGCTTCATCTGGCTGCCAGGGCTGGACGGTTTGACACAATTCAAAATCTCGTCAACCATGTGAAAATTCATCCTCATAAAACACTTGAACTTGCTAGCTTGCTGAGGATGAAGAATAATAAAGGAAACACCCCTTTGCATGATGCAGTCATCAAGGGTTGCAAAGAGGTGGCCTATTTCCTCGTTAATGAAGACCTAAAAGTTTCCTACCACAAGAACAAGGAACACAAGTCTCCCTTGTACTTGGCAGTAGAGAGCTGCGACGAGGAGATGATTGCTTCTTTTATAGAAGCTATGCCGGAAGGAAATTTATGTAATCACATGTTTTCATCATTTCGACGTGAAAAATAACATGTCACACTTATAATTATTGGTCTCATTAAAACTGATTCTTCATAATTTCATTTTATGTAAAGCATAAAATTCAAGTTATTTCCATGCATTTTGTGTTTTTTGTATTGATTATCTAATTTTTAAATTATGCTGCACTAGAAAAACTAGCGGACGGCAAGCCGGATATAATGCTTCCCGAGGACAAAAAAGGGGGAAATCTCCTTCATCTTGCAGCATCCATGGGCTTCCTTTGTGGAGCAAGACTCCTGGTTCGTCGATGTCCTGTTGCCGCATCACAAAGAAACGAAGAAGGCAACTTACCCATCCATGTTGCATGCCAGAAGGGCCATCTTGAAGTAGTACGCGAACTACTTACTTATTGGCTCGATCCAATGGATTTTCTCAACGAAAAAGGACAGAATATTCTTCATGTTGCAGCGGGGAGTGGACAGATGAAATTAGTGGAAGAAATATTGGGAAATCGAGATCTGGAAGCACTTATAAATGAGAAGGATTACGATGGAAATACACCTTTGCACTTGGCTGCAATGTATGGCCGTCCTGAGATAGTGCGGGCACTAGTTAGTGACAGGCGGGTGGATAAAAGGATTGTTAATAATGAAAAGTTGGAACCATCTGGTGTTGTTGCGAAATTATTGCAAGACGGACGCTTTGAAGCACCAAATTCTGATGGAATGGTAAGCTTATATGCTGAGGCTTTTCGAAAACTGACCTTATGGTGCCAGTGGGCTTGCAATTGCTCTTGAATATCACGGGGGATCATACTCCAAATTGATCATCATATATACTTGCAAAAAATGATAATGAAAAGGACAACCTTAACTGATTGCAAGAAAATACATTCAAATTCAGTTTCGAATGTATACTTACAGATTAATACTGTCTTTGCTTGTCCTTGCTCAGAACAAGCTAATCGATACCAAGCATGAGGATGATGCTGCGAGAGGTGTATGGAACAAATCGCAGGAAGCAGCAGTTCGCAAAATGGTAAGATTTTCGGTTTCACAAACTTTCTTTCTTTTAAGTCTTGGCAATTGAATAACATCACAAAGGGTTTTCATTGCTCCATCATATATTTTAATTTTAACATTATTAATTTTAGCAATTTAGATTTTATTATTATTTACGAGCGCTATAGAATCTCGATCATATTCTTTGTAAGTATCAAAACATTATTTTTTTAAATAAATATGAAAGTAGCATGCAAAATCTACAATCCATGAATTTTTCAAAACCTTATTACATTTATGATCCATGAGAGCATCATCATCTTTGCTCCCATCTTTCATGGTAAATTACAGGACCACCTCCCATCACCAATGCCTCGTTACCTTTTGACATTGTTTTCTACTTTCAGAACCTATCATTCTCCAGTAAGATTATAGTTACATCATTTAAACCTAATGTTATCCTTTTAACTAGTATTGTTTGCACCAATGGCTTATAGTTACATCATTTAAACCTAAAGTTATCCTTTATCCTTAATTTTTTTGCACCAAAGTTCTCCAGTGTTGACTAGTATTGTTTGCACCAAAGTTCTCCAGTATTGACTACTTGTGTTGTCATCCTGTTAACTCTTGAAAGATAGTTGTGTATACCCATTCCTTCATCCATCCTCAAGAGGACCACCTCCCATCACCAATGCCTCGTTACCTTTTGACATTCTTTTCTACTTTCAAACCCTATCATTCTCCAATAAGATTATAGTTGCATCATTTAAACCTGAAGGTATCCTTTTAACTAGTATTGTTTGCACCCATGGCTTGTAGAATGAGGTTTCACTCTTAATTTATCCTCAATTGTTTTCTAGTATTGACTACTTGAGTTGTCATCCTGTTAACTCTTGAAAGATAGTTGTGTATACCCATTCCTTCATCCATCCTCAAGAGTACAAATCTAACTTCAAAAGAAAACTAGTCATGGGTCTAGAAGCATAAATACCCTCTAGTTTTTTCCATATGCCAATAAAGATAACTCATTAATTATCTCTTATAGCCAATAAGATAATGGTCGTATAGAGAGATAAAGAAGAATCAAGCTTCTAGTAATTGCATAGGAACAATCAATACTCATTAATTATCTCTTATAGTCACATTTGTTTCTTTTATACCTGTAGAATAAAAGAAAACATATAAAAATTTCTTTCATGATCTCTTAAAAATCCATCAATACCAGAGGGTTTTGGTTAGCCATTTAAAGAACCATTCACATTTCACTTTAGGTGGCATCCAAGTCAAATTATATTCTAGTTGCTTTGGTCCACGTAAGAAGCTAATCAGGTGATTGAAGTAAATATATTCTAGTATAGCAAAAACTTTCACATCCGCATTTTGTCCATGTTGCAACTTTATAGAAAAGGGAATGATAGATTTCTTTTAATTACCTTAAATTAGATTAATCCAAAGTGGAAATAAAGTTCTTTACTTGCTCAAAAATATGGAATGCCTCGCTGATCTACTAAATAGCGATGAATTACTTCTTCGTTATTATGGGATATTAAGCTAACATTGTCATGATGCTTTATATAATTTGTTTACCATATATTTTCTAATTAACACTTTGTTGTTCAGCGTAAGGTATTAAAAGTTTTGGTGGAGGCAGGTGCTAAGACTGAGTTTGACATCAATCATATCTGTGATTCACCAAGAACGACGTTAACGACGGAGGAACTGAACAGAGGGGTAGGGAATCTTCTCGTGGTGGCAGTTCTGGTAGCTGGAGTAACCTTCGCTGGTGCTATCACTGTGCCTGGATCAGGTTCTGATTTTAACAGTGGTAGTTCAAAAAATCTGATGAGAGCTTATATTTTTTTTGACATGCTAGCAATGCATTGCTCCCTCATCGCCGCTATAATCCTTTGTCAGATATCATTAGGTCGTACCAGTTATGTAAAATCAAGCATGGAGATGGCGACACTTTTTAATTTTTACTCCCTTCTCTTCATGGGTTTAGCATATACATTCATCCTGGCAATCACAGTGCAAGAACGTACTGGATTTTTCATAACCATCATAGCATTACAAGCCATTCTTTTCTATATCCAATTTCGTTTTTCCTATGCATTGATGCTTTCAAGTTTAAATTCGTTATTCTCTTCCTTGCCTTTTAATCCCTTTAAATTCATAGTTCGAATGGAAAGAAGGATGGATGTACGGACTTTTCTTATTTGTGGAGAATAGGATCACATCCAGTTCAAACTGGATAGCTTGCAACCGGGAGGGCATTTTATCTTGTATTTAAATCTCATGTAATTTGTAACAAATAGATAAGCTCTTTCTCTTCTCTCTTGTAACGACTCTGGTTATATATAAAGCAGAACATACATGTCTCTGGTGTGTCTTTACAGAGTTCTTTCATATTGCAGAGTACTTGACTGTCGAATTCTTAGCACTAAATAGTTTGACAACAACTAATCGCATGCGTTTTTGATAAATAGTGTGTACTAGTCGTGCACCTCAGCTATGATGTGGGGTTGGATTCAAGTTAGTTATAGACGAGAATTAGATTAAATAAATCTATTTTATTTTAATTAAATAATAAAAAAAATAGACAGCTAGAACAAATTAAGAAAAAAAAATCATGATAACCTGGAAAAAATAATTAACAAATAGATTACATATCATAATTACGATATAACAAGAAAAAGGCAAAAAAATTTATTTGCATAATTATAAAATAGTTTCGTTATAATTCAAGGAAGGAACTACTTTTATTAAACAATAATAATAAAAAAGAAACAAGAAGAAGTGATGACTAAAAATGAGTTTTCACTGATCCTAATTAAACAAGTGGTAGTGATTACTAAATCCATAGCCCAACGCTACGCCACAAGTTAAATGAAAAAAAAATATTAGCTAATAAAATTGTCCGAATATTTGTGACAAAGTCAAATAAGCTGATAACATTTAATTAAATGATAAAAAAAAACAACGGTAAAATGATTATAGATTGAATCAAACAAAAAAAACTTTTAATGATAACTTATAAAAAACATCAACAAAAAAGGAAAAAAAAAAGTATAAGAGCTTGGTTCCAAGCAAACCTAATATGGAAGATTAAAATCAGAGAAAATAAAAATAAATAATGAGCTAAAGCATATAGAAAAAATTAAAAAAAAAGTTATGATAACCTGAAAAAAATATAATTAAAAAATAAATAAATGATGTGACTCAATTCCCGACTCATTGAATATAAAATGATGAGATTGAATAAAAAATTAGTCTAATTCCCTACTAATCAAATGTTAAAAATTAAAAAAAAATAGTAATTAAAAGCATCACTACAACATTATACAGTTTCACCGACGGACTAATTTCGTTGGTGAAAGCAATGAAATCCGTCGGTGAAATAATTACCGACAGCATCACCGACGGAACACGTCCGTCGGTATAACAGTCGTCGGTAACTCCCATTTCCGTCGCTAAGTCTATCGCAAATAAAAAAACACACACCGACGGAATACCGACGGTCTTTCAGACGGATACGCGCGCGCCAAAAAAAATTTCTCGCGGGAACATTACCGACGGAATAAATCCGTCTGAAATTTCATCGGTATGTACCGACGGACTTGCCGTCGGTAATGATGGCATGGCTGTAATTGTTTAGCAACTCTCTGTGTAATACCGACGGATAGTATCCGTCGGTATATCCGTCTGAATTTAATCACCGACGGATAATATCCGTCGGTGATGCCGTCGGTAAGGATGGCATGGCTGTAATTGTTTGGCAACTCTCTGTGTAATACCGACGGATAGTATCTGTCGGTATATCCGTCGGTATGTATTTAAAATAAATAAAAAAAATAATTTATTAATTGTAAAAAACCTTAATAAACAAATAAAAATGGATTAAACATTAAAAATATAAAAGTAATGTTAAATAATATTCATTATAAATTTAATGTGTTTAAAAAACAAAATTAAACTAGAATAGCGGCGGAGCTGGAGGAGGAGGAGGAGGAGGAGGAGGAGGAGGCTGGTTGTTCCCGGGACCATACGGCCAAAAAGAAGTTGCACAAGTATCGTCACCCATCTTTGATCTCATCTCCATGACTATTTGACGGAGCTCATCATAATTCGTCGAGAGTTGTTGGTATTGTTGTTTCAACGCAATGAACTCCTCAGACTGGGTGTTCGATATTGATGGAGAGCTTCCAACAGTTGAGACACTACGAGCCGAGCGCAAGTTTTCAGCCGTAGTGTTGGAGAGCCCGTAGACCCGATTTTTATCGGGTCCACCAGACGATCCCGCCTCCATCCACAAATCTGGATCGAAATTTGGATGGGTCGACGGATTGTCCCCATATCTCTCCCTCAACCGGCTATTATAGGTCTCCTGAAAATTCCGTCGGTAAAAAAATCATCAAATGCAATTCAAGATGCAATTCAAGAAATTAATAACTTACAAAATAAAATGAATGAACGAACATACCATGAAGTGCTGAGCACGGTTGTCCACGAACTGCTGCACCCCCTTTTGGCGGTATTGACTCCGTACATGCGTCTCTACAAACAGATCCATTGGACTCGGTTCACGTCCAAGAGACACAGCCTGTAAGGAAAAAATAGGTTGAAAGTTAAATATATTATAAGGAACGACAAATTATTTAACGATATATTTCATTAAAATTAATCTTACCATCCTCTTTGCATGGGCGCTGAATGGGACGGATCCGCTAGTGTGCGTGGTCACCGAACCATGAATTTGCCGGTTCCGGTTGTCGGCGCCGGACTATGAGCGCCGTGAGAACCGCTTTGAGGTCACGTGCTCAATATATGTCGTCCATATTGTCGCACCCGACATCGCGCATTCGAAGGAGGTGGAAAAACACAGAGATTTTTTTAGGTGGCCTAATTCTCATGGGCGGCCTGCCCAGATTAAAAAATTCTCAAATTCAACAGCAATTTCGATCTTTGGCCATTTTCAAGTTGGCCTTCCACTTGATGGATTCTGTTGGAATTTTCTCATCTGAAATTTGCAAAACTCATTGTCCAATGTCTCAAAATTTAGATGATATGCATGCATCTTTACCTGATTTGAAATATAGGCCCCTATTTCTTCTTAATCTTCTTGTTGCTTGACTGATGAGGATTTGCTACCTCTGATTTGGGTCATCTTTGTCATTTGGCTTCTAACCCACTCGAGTCGGCCCATGTAAGTCTATTTCCAGATTTGTTTACACAACTCAGTCTTTGTGGTGCCCATCGTGACCCACTTGCTTGCTAAAGATTTTCTGTCTCGTCAAATAATTTGAGAGGGTCATTCATTACTCCTCGTTTCACTGCTAAAAACATTCGGTGCCACTTGCTGAAAGGATCAAACTGTCTTTCAAAATGCCCCCTTGTTTTGTTGAAGGAAATGTTCCTCTCTTTTTCCTAGAAGGGATCAATTCTCCTTCTAAACCCAATGTTGCCCTCTTGTACTGGTCATTGCCCCCAAGTGTGCTATGTCAGTTACTTAGACAAATAATGGTTTTAAGGGACCATTCTCTCATTTCTCTCCTTTTCAGTTTGATGAAGGAATATGGGTCCATAATAAATCTTGAAATCTTGATCTTGCATTTTAAAAACAAAAATTATTTGATGTGAATCTGAAACAATTTGCTTTTGAAATCTTGCAACTCCTTGGTTATTTTCTTTCTTGTAAAAGAGATTATTTGCTCTTGTGTTTGGCAATGAGGTCTCAGGTGAAAACACGTCATGAGATGACCTTTTGTTTCAAAGTGAAGGGCTCGAGAAAAAGCTCAAGGTTTTGCATGAGAAAAACTTGTCTCTTTTTGAACATTCATTTTTATCAGCATGAATAATAATGAGTAGTTTATTCTTGATGTCATGAATCTTATGAAAAAGTATTCTTTGCATTTTGAGAGCATTGTTTATTGTTCTAGGTTGCTTGCTTGCTTGATTAGAAAGGACTTCTACAGGCACGTAACGTAGGCTGTGGTTTTTGGCTATGAAAGAAAAGGATTCATAAGGCTCAAAGAGTGTTTCAGGGTTTCAAAGACTAAGGATCACTATCAACAGTTTGACTCTTGACGTCATTCATATTTTCTTTTGCCGCTCTTCTTTGATTTGCTGCTTCTTCTTTTTTATTGCTTTGCTGGGGCATACTCACTTTATCTTGGATGTCACTTTTTCTAGTGATTTGGGCATACCCCCTAGCATTTGAGTTTCTTGAGCTCTTATGCTTTTTTGGCTTTCTCACGGCATTTTCTCTTTTCTTATTGAAATTTTCTCTTGCCCCCCAGTGTGGGGTGTGATCCTAGTCGGGATTTGTTTTCATGAAAAAAAAATTATTCAGGCTCAAAAAGGGATCGCAAGGGATGTACTTATTTCAGAAAGTGAAAGGAATAACAAAGATGGCCTTTCCTCATTTCAAGCGCAAGCAGCTATGATCAATAAACTTTGACCTCATCCAATATGATGGTTTGGTCCTTGCAAAGATGCATTTCATGGGTCATGAGCAACGATACCATTATTCATACATTTAAAAGCACGTGGTTCAAGAGTCATGGGGTATGGGTGTTTATTCATCATCATCATTTTTTTATATATATAATTTAATCACCTCAATGATGGAGTTGCTTGATTCAATTGTCATTCTACAAGTAGAATGTTTAAAAATATCATTTTTGAATGAACATCAAATTATTTTTGAAATCAAAATACTAGATCAATTTTTCAAAACTCCAATAGGGAAATGGATTTTGGTACAAGTGATGAATTGCGTCTATGAGATCACGCGAGGCTTCAAAGGTGTATTCGTGAGTTCTTATAAGAAAACTTTCTTAATCAGATGGATAATGCTTGGTCGTGAACACGATTAAATGACAAACTCATTATTTCATTGAAGTTTAGGAAAATAAGTTCAACAACAAAGATCTTATACCAATATGAATACTGGCATGATAACACATAAATGGGCTAAACATTTAGTGATCATTGATTGGAATTTCTGGAATCTTTCAATCACTCATTCTTCTTGACAAGGGTATCTTTTCAGCAGTTAGTTGAAGCCATATGCAGACCATTCTTGACCTAATATCACCGTAGCTTTTTCTTCAAGATATTTGATTTCTAGGAGTCGGTATGAAGAAATCAGCTATAGGAACGATAAGTGCCTTGGCAACCCCCTTCAGTGTCCTTTCTTTTTTCAGTGAAACCGTTCTTTTTCAGTTGGATCAACAATTTTACCTAACCCAATGGCTTGTTCAATCCTCTCAGCTATAACAACCAGGTCAGTAAAATGTTGTGTAGAGCTTCTAACCAAGTATTCAAAGTATGGAGCTTTAAAGGTGTTGGAAAATAAACTGATCATCTCCTTTTCCAACATGGGAGGGTTAATTTGTGCAGCTACCTCACTCCATCTTCGGGCGTATTCTCTTACGGACTCCTTGTTGTTCTTCTCCATAGCTTGCAAGCTTAACCGATCAGGGCCCACGTCTATATTGAACTTATATTGCCTCATGAAGGCATCAACTAAATCCTTCCACTTTTTAACCTTGGTATTATTTAATCGTATATACCAAGTGAGGGCAGCGCCACTTAAGCTGTCTTGGAAGAAATGAATCAACAATTTCTCATCATCAACCACCTCAGCCATTTTGTTGCAATATGCCTTGAGATGAGTTACAGGGCATTGGGCTCCTGTAAATTTAATGAATTCTGGCACCCTAAACTTCTTAGGAATGACTATGTTAGGTACCAAACACATATTGACAGCTTTCACTATGTCACACAAATGGTTTCCCTCAACTGCCCTTATCCTCTCTTCTAGGGCAGTCTATTTTTTCAAACCCTCTTCTTTCACCATCTTGCCCTTTTGAGATTCTTTCTCGGTAGAATCAATGGTAGACAAAATTCTTGAGGGATATGCTGGCTGGAAATGCATAGTTTGTTGAAATTCAGATGACACCCTATTTGCCCCCAGATTCTGTGAATCAAAATGAGTTACATGCATATCTTCAGGCTGAGCTATAAGTGTTGCTTTTCCAGATTTATCTCTCAAGGCCTGCTCGAGTAGACTAGTAAGCCTTGCGACTTCTTCTTTAAGATTATCCACCTCTTTTTTATGTTGGGCTTCCAATTGGGCTCTTTCTTCGTTTTCCATTTGTCTTTTTCTCGAACGAGTGTTATAGATGAGTTTCAATGGGGAACCTATATTTCAACCTGCTAATATATAAATCATACAATTTATGCAAAAATATTGATAAAAAATAATAATAAAAAAATGTGTATGAAATGCAAACTTGCCCTTCACGGGGTGACAACCTAGTAGGAAGATCCTAATTGTTGAGTGCATCAAGGGGTTGGTCATTATCTAGTTTCAAAGGGTCTCTCACATGCTCAGTGATCGTCCATGAAAGGTCGATATGAGGCTTACAAGTAGTGTGAAAATAGAGGCCCTAAGTAATACCAGTTTGGCATATCAACCACTTCTAAGTAAACAATCAAGCGAGAGTTGGATGGTTTCATGAGTCTTACCCAGGCTAAAGCCATTGGGGTACCTTTACTCCCCCACTTATCCTAGGATGTAAAGTGTGTGCTTTCAAAGTGATGCATGACAACATAAATAAGGATACATGTTAAAGCAATAAATGCAGGAAAAATAAACAAATAAACACAACAACAACAAAAATAGCAATAATAAGACAAAAGACAAAGCTTAATCCTAAGTCCCTAGCGGAGTCGCCATCCTGTCGCACTCGACATCGCGGCGGCTCTAAAAATAATACTCTTATGAAAAAGAACAGATTTCTGGCATCTTGTTCTTTTAGGGGAAAAATGTTTTGTTTGGGGAGTCGCCACCTAGTATTATGGTCACTAGGAACCCTAACTGGTCAACATAGATTCTATGGTACGAGATTGGTTACGTAAAATGGAAGATATTATCACCCCTTAAACGTTCTGCCTAAGGCAGACTGCATTGCTGATTTTATCTTAAATTGCTAAATATTTATTGGTTTGTGCTCTGATGGTTTACTTGCAATATTCCTGACTCTGGTGCCAGTGAATATTCAACTACGAATAATTCCAACTCTGGCGTTGGTAAATATTACGTAGCTATAAAATAAATTTGGATCAATATTTTTATTCCTGACTCTGGCGTCAGTGAATAAACAAATAAAATAAATTTATTTTTACGCATGCACATATTTTTTTATTTTTTCTAGCTAAATAAAATAAAAATACGACGAATAAAAATAATATAAATTTAAACCGGTATTTTTATTCCCGACTCTGGCGTCGGTGAATAAACCAATAAATTTACATTATTTTTATTCATGCATACATATTTTTTATTTTTTCTACCATTTTTTATTTTTCTGTTTTTCTATTTTTTTTATTTTTTAATTATTTTTGGGGCTGGGCCCAGCTCAGCCCACATGGGCTGGGCTAGACCCAGCCAGCCCAGCCCGGTCACTGGCCCAAGCCAGTGACCCGGCTGGGCAAAGGCACGCACCTCGCGTGCGTGCACTAGGAAAAGCTAATTAATTTCACGGCAACAGTGTCCAAGGATAGTGCAAAGCGGGAAGAGATGAAGAAAAACTTATTTGTGGTCTGCTGCTCCTGAAGGTGAAGACGACGTTAAGGGCAGTTGGTGCTTGAACCACGCTTGGCAGGGCAGCCTTCCTCCCTTCCTTGTGCTCTCCTGGCCCTATTCCTGTTGCTAATGACCCGAGGCTGAAAGTGAAGGGCGAATGACCAAAACTGATCCAATACGTGCGGCTTCTCTTTTTTATTTGATTGTGTTTTAATACCAAGGCAGGGCTAGAAACACTGATCCGTGTTTTCTTCGATCCCCTTTTCTTCCTCCTTTCTTTCTTGTTTCTGATTTGCAGGGGGCGATCGAGAAGACGGTGATGTTAATCGTTGGTTTCTGGGTTTTATGTTTGCGTTTGTCTCTGTTTTTGCTCTGTGTATTTTTTCTCTGTTTTCTGGGTTTCTGTTTTTTTGCTCCTCAGTGTTTTTCGTTCTTTTTCCCACTGGTTTTTCTGCTCATTCGTCCTCTGTCTGGGTTTTTTTTTTTCGCCAGCCCCCCCTAGTTTTTTTTCTCCTGTGATTCCCCCCTGTTCGTGACTCTTTTTTTTTGTCTCCCTTCCCTGTTCGTTTGTCTCCTCTATTTCTTTGAGAAGAAACCAGGGGAAACAGTTTGCTATTCTAGTTCGTCCTCCCTCTCCGTTTTCTGTCGTTCGTGGCTTTTTATTTGTCTCTCGGTTCTTCCCTTTCTTCTCTGGTTTTCCTTTTGTCCCTCCAGTTTTTCTTTTCCCCCCCTGTTTTTCCCCTTTTCCTTTGTTTTTATAGGGCTGGGAGATCGATCGGCGCTATAACAGCCGGCAGTAATGGCGTGCGGCGCTCCATTCAATGGAGAAACGTCCCTGCGTTTAATGGCGGAGCCGCTGCAGATGAAGAAAACGAGCGAACAGTCGCCTACCCCAAAACGACTCTGTTTTCCAATTTCAAAGGCTGCTTTCAGTTTGGTTCTTGGAATTCTTGTAATTTTGCAATCAAGCCCCTGGTTAAAATGTAATTGGATCCTTGCATTTCCGCGCCATTTTCAAGCTAGTCCTTGGATTTTAATTTTTGCAATTTGGACCCTAATTAAACCCCAAACTTTGGTATTTCTTCAATTAAGTCTTTGATTTCATTAATTTAATTAAATTCAAAGTCCAATTAAGTCTAAAACTTATCAATTCTCCAATTAAGCCCCTGATTGGATTAATTAAATTAATTCCAAGCTTAATTAAGTCTCAAAACTTATCAATTCTCCAATTAAACCCTTGATTGGATGAATTAAATTAATTTCAAGCTTAATTAAGTCTAAAAATTTATCAATTCTCCAATTAAACCCTTAATTGGATTAATTAAATTAATTCTAAGCCTAATTAGATTAATTTCAAAGTTTAGTTAAACCCCAAAACTTCCAATCATTTTGCCCTTAACCCAAATTTTAATTCATTCTTCATTTATTTCATTTTACTTGTTTTCCCATCATTATTTTTTCAACATCATCATTTTTTTTATTCTTTTCAGTAAATAAAGTAATAATATTAATTAAAATAAAATGGTCAAAAATTGGGTTATGACACATATTTCTCCCGAGATGAATGGTGGTTTGAATTCCTGCCAAACCGCCACCTCATTCCATCCTTCAAGACCGTTATCCCTCGCTTATCTTTTTGATTTTTTTGGGTGTCATACTAAAAATCACGCAACCTACTTCCATAGTAACAAATTAGAATTTAAAATATAAAATTATAAAACAAAAATAAATATTATTTTCAATGTTACCTAATTGCCGCGTGATTCTCCCATACCCTCCTCACAACATTATTATCCGCCCTATCCCACTCAAATTTGTGCTGTGTATATAAATAATTCATATAAAATAAGAATAGTACAAGATATAAAATTATAAAAAATCATTTATTAAAAATAAGCTAGAAATTAAAAATTAACACCAACCTGAAATCGCTTAAAACATGCATCGATATTAGGTTTCCACTCAGGATGTCTGGAAACCTAGCTCCATTGAAACAATGGAATCTCCATCGACGATTTAAACGCCAATGTTATAATCCTTGCAGCCTCAATGTTAATGAACCTGATATTAAATAAAAGTAGTAATATTAATTAGTTGTTCATAAATTATGTTATAAGTATATAAAAAAAACACTAAAACCTAAACAAACTTACATTAAGAGGTCATCCTTCCATTGTGCCTGGTACTTGCGGGTGAATTAACCCCGCTGTGAAGGCACACCGCTTCTGCGCTGTGAAACCGCACTAGAAGAGGCAGCATCACAAGTTGGCGTTGATTCCTCGCCGTGATCAGCACCTAAGGATACGTCCTCCTCGCTGCTAGAAGAACTAGCTGCAACCATCTTCTGACGATGTGCTGTAGATTTCATTCTACGCATCTACACAATTTATACGAATAATTACATAATTAACTTCGATTATTTTAAAAAAAATTCGACAGAGTCTCCCCTATACTGGGGGGTCCCAAGTTATCGACAAAATCATATTACACTTCTAATTTTATTTCACATTCCGATCCAATCATCCTGGATCTCAACTCAACTCATCATCATCAACACAATATTTTATTCAATAACATCATATAATGATATTCAAGTAAAAGAATCAATTTCAACTATGAACATTCATTCTTAAATTGGTACTTAGAGTTGCAAACATTAGATTAAAGTCATACATTCAAATTTACGGATTAATATTACATTTCAAGTTTTAGGAGACAAGACTCTTAATTTATAAATAATTACATGGTCATAAGCAAAAGATAACTAAATCAATATCATTCCTAACACGATCGACCCTAATGGACCTCAAAATAGAAATTAACGTGTACACATAAATATAAAAATGTAATAACAAGCAATAACAATGACATGGAAACAATAATATCCTAAATTAAGATAAACTAATTAAATGTAATTCTATATATATAAATTAACATTTTTAACATAAATACAACAATAACAATTATAGCAATACAAATAATAATATCCTAAATTAAGATAAACTAATTAAATGTAATTCTATATATATAAATTAACATTTTTAACATAAATTCAACAATAACAATTATAGCAATACAAACAATAATATCCTAAATTAAGATAAACTAATTAAATGTAATTCTATATATAAATTTAACATTTTTAAAATAATTCAACAATAACAATTATATATATAAATTAACATTTTTAACATAAATTCAACAATAAAAATTATAGCAATACAAACAATAATATCCTAAATTAATAAATAAAATTAAAAAATTAAAAAACTAAAAAACACTACACAAAACAACATAAACACAAAACAAACAATACACAAAACTAAAAAACACTATATCAATTCAAAATAAATTTGGGAATAAAAAATGCTTACCTTAATAGTGTGTTGAATTTAAGATTTTATCTACAAACAATACACAAAACAAAGAACACCAAAAAAAATAATCATAATTAAAATAAAAAAAATACAAAGATAAAGAAAAAAGAATACATACCTTGGTAAAATCACAACCACCAAAACAATAAAATCTCTTCAATTTGCCAAATAGAAACGGAGAGGAGAAGAGAAATGAAGAAGAAGAGAAACGGAGCCGAGAGAAAAAAATGAACCAAATGGAGGAAAGGGGGGATTTATATAGCAATTTTTCCGATGGAATTACTGACGGACATTAATTGTTTTCGGTGGCATTACATTCCGTCGGTAATTTCGTCGGCAATTAATTGAAATGCGCACCAAAAAAGTTCAAAAATTTCACCGAACTTTTCGATCCGTCGGTATACCGTCAGTATTCGTGCAGACGGACACGTGTCAGACATGCGTGCGCTTCAGTATGTGCGTTAGGCCGTCGGTGATTCCATCGGTATTGGACGTCAGAAAATCCGTCGGTGAATGTGGCACAATCCCGTAAATTTTTTGCAACTCTGTGAAATACCGACGGGTTATATTCCGTCGGAAAATCCGTCGGTGAATGTGGCACAATCCCGTAAATTTTTTGCAACTCTCTGTGAAATACCGACGGGTTATATTCCGTCAGAAAAGCCGTCGGTGAATGTGGCACAATCCCGTAAATTTTTTGCAACTCTCTGTGAAATACCGACGGGTTATATTCCGTCGGTATACCCGTCGGTGAAACCGTAAATTTTTCTTATTTTTTGTATGTAACCGTGTCAAAAAATCTTGAATTGCAATCTTACAGCACACACAACACAATAACAAGGGCTGACCATTAAAGAAGAATAAATATTTCATGTTTCAAATTATTACATTATAAAATAAGGCTTTATAACATGTTTAATTAGTCGGAATTTTCATCTTCGTCCTCTATTGAATTGTTATCATCAGCTTCATCGCACTCTTCAATTTCGTTATCATCTTCTTCAACAACATTCTTTTTTCCACTAGTAGAGCTCAGAACAACATTCAACTCCTCTGCGTCAACATCAACAAGACTATCATTGAAAACATGAAAATTCGAATTTTCTTCTAAGTCAATCGACGGAGCAACTCAGTATGGTTTAACCAACCACTAGCTTGAAAGACTTCATCTATCACACTTGTGTCTTCGTTCTCATCCTGAACAACCTCGACACGACCCTTGGGTTTTGTTTTTAAAACGGATAACCAATCAACTCTTGATCGGTCCTTTCTAAAGAAAGGGGTGTATGTGTAATAAACTTGTTGGCATTGCTTTGCGAAAACAAAGACGTCGTTTACGTTGCGGTGTCTAGCTTTTGAGTTGATTTCAACGAGACCATAGTGAGGATCTACTCTGATTCCTCTATCAGTTGTGTCATACCAATAGCATTTGAATAAAAACACTCTATTTTGCTCGCTATGATATTGCAGTTCGATGACCTCTTCTAATCTACCGTAGTAGTCAACTTCAAACTCACTAGAAGTCAATCCCTTAATACAAACACCGCTGTTGTATGTCTTTCTTCCATGCCCGTATTCTTTAATATGAAAGACATATCCATTATAACACTTGACTTTTCTTTCAGGGCCCAGACATAGTAAAGACAGTGAAATAGCAGCACTACCTCCCATTTGATAAACCTAGCTTGTAAATTAAATACAACAATAATCACTAAACGGATATTATGTAACATTGACTACAATTAATTACATTGCAAGAGATAATGAGTTTGTGATAGGACTTACATGTGTTCTAAACCATGTGGCAAATTGTTCATCTTGTAATTGAAAGATCTGGGATTTGGTCAGCTGTGAGTTATTGGACAGTAAGTATCGTCGATGTTGCCTACAAGGTTGTTCCAAATTATATGAGTGTATGAGTGTATGGTATCACAAAACATAAATAGTACACTCTTAACAAAGTTTAAGTCGAACATCTACTTACTTAATAAAAGGTCTCAGCTCATCACAGTTAAATAAGACATAATTGTTTGCTTGTCTGAACTCTATTTCAGATAAATATCCTCCCCTCACGGCATTTTTAGGTGTGGGTCGTCTAAGATTGGAGAATATTGACAAGTTCTCACTTGAATGCACTTCACCACCATCATCATGCCATGGAACACGGTTTATCCTCGTTCTCAAATGAGGTTCGAAATAGTATGAGATAAATGTTGAGATCTCCTCAACAATATATGCCTCACATATTGACGCCTCAACATGCGCCTTGTTCTTAACCTTTTTTTAAGATTGAACAAGTACCTGTATATATATATATATATATATATATATATATATATATATATATATATATATATATATATATATATAAAATTATCAATTAAAAACATTAAAATAAAAATAAAAACATTTAATTATAAATGTCATAGCAACTGTAATATCTAACCTCTCGAATGGATACATCCATCTGTACTGGATCGGTCCTCCAACTTTTACCTCAAACGGTAAATGTACGGGTAGATGCTCTATTGAGTCAAAAAATGATGGAGGGAATATCATCTCAAGTTTGCATATTGTCTCGTCGATATTCTTTTCAAGCCTTTCAATGTGATCAACATTCAACTTGCTGGAGCATATGTCTCTGAAGAAATGACTCATCTCCGTTAGTGCATCCCATATCCCTTTTGGCAACAAATCACGAAAAGCTAATGGGATGAGTGTTTGCATAAACACATGGCAGTCATGACTCTTCATTCCATATAATCTGCATTCCTCCGTATTAATCAGCCTTGATATGTTCGAGGCATGTCCATCGGGGAAACGCAGACTCTTAAGCCATTTGTAGACTAGTAGTTGTGCGTTTTTCTCTAGCATGAAGCTTGCTCTTGGTTTTGCGACCTGTGACCCATCACAAACCAACTCCATCTTTTTACAGTTACAGAACAGCGCTACATCCAATCTAGCCTTGATGTTGTCCTTTGTCTTCCCCTTCACATCTATGATGGTGTTGAAAATGTTCTCAAACACATTCTTTTCAATGTGCATGACGTCAAGGTTATGGCGAAGAAGATTGGTCTTCCAATAAGGAAGCTCCCAAAAGATACTTCGCTTCACCCAATTATGGGTCAAACCAAAACCAGGAAACTTCTGCTTACCTGATTGGAGACCAAACACAATTTCACCGTACTCTGACACAACATCAAACAATTCTTCACCGGAAAGACGCGGGGGTGCAACATCATTTTCAACTCTGCCAATAAAGAAATCCTTTCTGTTCTTTCTGTACCTGTGATTAAGTGGCAAGAAGCGACGGTGACAGTCAAAAAAAGAAGCTTTACCTCCGTTTGCTAGCGTGAATGCCTTGTTGTTTTCCATGCAGTATGGACATGCGAGTTTCCCATGCGTGCTCTAACTAGAAACCATTCCATAAGGTGGGAAATCATTGATAGTCCACATCAAAGCCGCTCTCATAACAAAATTTTGTTTCCTCGAGATGTCATAAGTCAAAGCTCCAGAGGACCACAACTGCGTCAACTCATCAATCAACGGAGGAAGACAAACATCTATATTCCGCCCCGGACTGCTCGGACCTGGTATGACCATAGATAAAAACATGAACTCTGGCCTCATACACATCCCCGGTGGCAAGTTATAAACCGTCAGTATGATCGGCCAACAAGAATAAGGAGCAGCAAATGACCCGAATGGGTTGAATCTGTCTGTACACAACCCAAGATGCACATTCCTTGATTCAGCTGAAAAGTGAGGATGCATACTGTTAAAGTGTTTCCAAGATTCACCGTCAAAAGGATGAACCATCACTCCATCAACCGCATGGTGTGATTGGTGCCATGTCATGTGCTCAGCAGTCCTTGGTGACATGAATAACCTCTGCAGTCTAGGTGTGATTGGGAAGTATCTAAGTTTTTTATATGCCACGAAAGTCTTCCCTCTACCAGTTCTGGGTTTGTAACTGGAATGCCCGCATGTCATGCACTCGGTCATCTCAGCATTTTCAAGGTAGTATAACATGCAGAAGTTAGGGCATATATCAATTTTCTGGTATCCTAAACCGAGGGGTTTCATCATGGACTTGGCAGCATAGAAGTTCTCTTTCAGCCTGTTCCCTTCAGGTAAAATGCTTCTCGCCCATTCAATAATCTTGTCATAACCGGTCTCACTCAACCCGTAATCTGACTTGATGGTGAACACCTGTGCTACGGCTGATAATTTACTGTGGTTCGTGCAACTATCCCATAATGGTTCCTCAGAATCTCTGAACAGATCAAAAAACCTTGCTGCATCTGCATAAGGTTCTTCTTCTACGATTGGACATTCCCTGACATTACCTTCACTCATTCTCATTGCATCCATAACCATATTCCTGTAAGGATTACTATTCTCATTTCCAACTTCATGCATGTTGCTAGCACTAGAAGTTGACCCAACCACCTGTTTTTCCATGCTCTCATCAGGAACAAATAGTTCTCCGTAAGCATAACAACACAGGTAATCTTTCATGAACCCTTTGGTTAGAAGATGCATCGTTACAACATCTTGATGCAGAAACTTTAAATTTTTATACTTCCTGCATGGACACCTAATACCGCCATCAGTAAAATTCCACGGAATAGATGTCGCAAAATTAATAAAACCCTGGACACCGTTACAATAATCCATCCTCCACAATCCTTGGGGTGAGTCCCGATACATCCATGAACGATCATCCATGACTTCTATTGAACCTCTATAAAACATAAAAAAAATATTGGTTTTCCCCGACATTATCCAACAAACTAAAACAACACTTATATTAAATATTCATTATCAATTATCAACTATCAACGTTCATACATACAAATTTATACATATATAAATTTACAGAAATCACAACTTCGAAATAGAATTGATAACAATTAAACAAGACTCGTTAAACAAGCTATTAATTATTTATTTCATCACAATGACACATTTAATTCGGTGTAATTCAAACAAAATTTCAACAATTTACAAACAAATATAATTTGACAAAATCTAAAACAAACTATAACAACTACAAAATTATACATTCATACTACAAGTTTCTTTGACAAATAACAATTAAACAAGTACAAACGTTAACAAAATACATATACTAAAACAATAAAATTCACAATTAAATATTAAAACTAAAAAGGATAGATTTACTTACAAAAAAATGATAAAATCTACAAGAAATGGATATTGTGACCACGTACAAGATATAAGAAACTTGAGTGCTCGTGTTGAGAATAGTGGAGAGTTGGGATGGGTGTTTGGCTGCAGTTTAGGAGGGGAGCTGCAGTTTGGGAGGGGAGAGGTGGGATGGGAAAGAAGAAGAAGGAGAAACAGAGGAAGAGAGTGTCGGCAGAATGGTGGGATATAATGGTCTTTTCCGATGGAATCACCGACGGATTACTTCTGTCAGTGATGCCGTCGGTGATTCCGTCGGTGAAAGTGCCACGTCACTGTACGGCTATCTCAGTTTGAATCACTCGGTACTTCCGTCGGTAAAATCGCCTGAAGTCACCACGCCGTTGTATATTTCCAGACAAACTGTATACCCCGTCGGCGAAACGATCGATATATACCGACAGATTTTGAGACTGAATTATTTCCGTCGGTATATATTACCGACGGAAATATTCCGTCGGTAATTCCGTTGGTTTTCTCCGGTTTTCTGGTAGTGCATGGGGATCAAATTAAAATAAAAAAATAATTTTTTTATTGAAAAGTGAAATTAAAAATAAAATTCAATTTAACAAAAAGACTCAAAAAATAAAACTATCAAAAGAGTGAAGACTAAATTGAAAAAATACCAAAGTTTGAGACTGATTTGGGTTTAAATTGCAAGGAATTAAAGTCTAAGGGCCAAAGTGAAATGCAGGGGTTACTGTAGGGAGCTTAATTGATTTTTCTAGGAGTAATTTTTAAAGAATTAAAAGTTGAAAAATTAATTAAGGACTGAATTGAAACATTCAGAAACTAAGGACTGTTTTGTAAAAGACACTAAAATCCAGGGGTCCAATTACAATTTATCCAGGGGGTCAAATTAAAAAACAAATGGAGGGAATTTCCTGATTAAAGGGCTTGATTGTGAAATCTCCAAACTTTAGTGTTCAAACCGACATAAAATCAACGACGCCGTTTCCAGACAAGCTGTTCCTCTTCCTCAACGCCTCAGCTGCCCACGATGCAATACGTCACTAAAACGTATGGCATTCTCTGGCTATAAAGCCAGAGGAAGAAAGGCCTCCAGGAGGAAGACCAAGGAACTGAGAGCAAACCGAGAGAACCAGAGGACGAACGAAGAGAACGAAAAGAACAGAGAAAACCCACGAACAGAACACATCATGGGAACGAAACACACAGAACACACCAGGAGGAACGAACTGGGGGAAAAAATTAGGACGAACTACGGATGAATAACATAAATCTACTATTGGGCTTCAAGGAGTATGCAATACTTAAATTAGGATGAATGTAGCCTTCAAGGTTATCATTGGTATTTATATATTCATGAATCATGTCCACTTGCATGATATTAATACTTGTAATTATAATAAAAATTTTGGATCCTAAAACCATAAACATTTGGGTCCGAACCTAATGATTTTGGGTTTCTAAACCAAAACTATTTCAATCTGATTTAAAAACAAAATTAAGAAAAATACTCCTCAAAACATGGTTGAAAAATCTTGCGCATGTCCTCGAAACATGGTGGAAAAATCTTGCATATCCTCAAAACATGGTCGAAAAATATAGAGGTATGATGTACGTTTGATTTGGTGACCGCAGGGCGGCGATGGTAGCTGTTTGAATGGCTTAAATTCAGGTATGATTAGTAATTGATTTTCAACAAAGCTTACTGCTGCAATGAGCAAAAGATGTGGTTAAATTTGAATAAAAATTATTAGGAGTTAGGATTAATGATAAGAGAACCCTTGTCAAATTTAAAGCTTGATATGATAAAAGGATTATTAGAACAACCTTTTTTAAATAGAAAAGAAAAGATTCTGAAAGAATAAGGTATTATTTGCATCCGATCGAAATCGGTCCTATTTGTCCTGTTTGTTTTTGTGTTTTAAAAATGTTTTTGAAAAAATTTGAAAATTTTTTATTTTTTTATTTACTTTAAATTAATATTTTTTTGGTGTTTTAGATAATTTTGATGCGTTGATATCAAAAATAATTTTTTAAAAATAAAAAAATATATTATTTTAATATCTTTCTAAATAAAAAACATTTTAAAATATAAAATAACTGTAATCAGACTCTCTAATAAGCTAATTTTAAAGCTTGATATGATCAAAGTGTTATTAAAACAACACTCCACTTTGGATGCCAACGTGTTGCTCGTTCATCACACTCTCTTTTAAATAGAAAAGAGAAAAGCAAAGAAACCTTTTTTTTTCTTTTTTAGAAACCTTATTACCTAAGGAGTTTGTTTCTTAGAGCTTCAGAAACCTCTCGATATGCACAAGTCTCTTAATTCTGTCTAATTATTGGGAGGGAAAGTACTTCTGCATGCAGAAAACTGGTCTTCTTCGTCATCTATCCCTTCACTATCCTTCTCTCTCAGTTTACACTAATATACAGGTACACATATATATATGTTTCTCCTTCAGAATTGATTTTCTTATATATTCTTTCCTTTTCATTTTAACATGGAATCTCATGATTAATGTACTGGTTCGGTGTGTTTATTTTCTTTTCTTTTTTGGTGTCAATATTTCAGTTTAAATTTGTTCGGAATTTTATTTTTTTTGGCGATTCATCGAAAGTGCATGAAATATACCCGAAACGTCTTCGTAAACAAGAGAAAGGAGGTACGATCCCTGTATTTAGGTTCATTATAATTTTTCCTACACTGTACACTCTATCTCTCATTCTTCAAAGGAGAAGGTGTGAGTCTGAGAGGATGTGTGGCTAGCTAGTCCAGTCTAGTGGATTTTATAAAGGACTCAAATTTCATTCCTGGTTAATTAACTCATGTTTCAAAGTGAGGTTCACTTAGTTTGAGATATAATGATTTTGTTTTAGCAACTCATCAAGTTAGAATTATTTGATTTTCTTGTTTTATCAGCCAAGATGGTTCCTGAAATGGATGAGCAGCTATCCAAGATGGTTCCTGAATGATAGAGTTTTTCCTGGCTTTATTCTAAACTAGGCTATGAGCTTTGTACAAAGATTCTAAAAGTCAAATAATAGATTTGAGATCAAAATTATGGGACCACATCTAGGTCTATTCTCAAAACATGGTCGAAAGAATCTTGCATATGGAACACACATTTTATATATTTGATGAAGAACTTCTTTTTTATATTAAACAATTCAAAAAACAATTTATGAATCTTTTGAATTTATGTATAGGTGACTGTATATTTAATCTGTAAATTTTTGCTATGAAATTCAAATTCAATATTCAATATTTTTTTTTTATAAAACAACTATACATGCATTGATTTAACTCAATTTTGTTAGGTTATTCACTAAGCTCGGAGCCAGAAATTAATACTTTATATTTTTGTGAAATAACAATCATCAGATCAAGGTATTTATTAGACTTTTGGGATATTGTAGTATTGCTCTCTTCTTAAGTACAAGTTTGTAATTCTTGTTACTCTATTATGATATGAGTATATATAATTGATTTCGGGTTTAAATGTTGCTCTTTCTTTGTTATATCCTCATTTTCGATTACAGCAAAATCCTGGTACCATTTTCACCTGTGGAATAGGTAATTGGCTAAACTAGGTTAAATATATGTATTATTTTCTCCTTTATATTATGAGAATTATTTTTGAAGATTCTATTCAAATACTTAACAAACTGGCATCAGTTGTTTGCGCTAATAAAATTTATATTAATTTTATATATTTATGCATATACTTTATTAATTTATATAATACTCTTAGAAAATATATTAAAAGTCATAAAATATTATTTTATTTATAAATACAATACACAAACCCTTAGTTATTCTTGGACCTGGATATATTAAAGAAGGGCTTAAATTGAGTTTGATCCTGTTTGTTTTTGTGTTTTAAAAATATTTTTGAAAAAAATTGAATTTTTTTGTTTTAAATTAATATTTTTTTGTATTTTCAGATCATTTTGATGTGCTGATGTCAAATATGATTTTTTTAAAATAAAAAAAATATTATTTTAATGCATTTCCGAGTGAAAAACACTTTAAAAAACAACCGCAACTACACTTCTAAACACGTCTAAAATCAATAACGTGTTAACAGCTTGATTTTGACTTGAATTTAAACATATATATATATATATATATATATATATATGCTCCTAAATAATTATTGTATTGAGAAAAATTATGTAGCTAATGTACGTTTTCTCTCACTAATACTTTAATTAGCATATCTCTTGCATTCATGTTTTCTATGAATTCTTTAGTTTGCTTGGCCAAATAACAAGACATGTAATTACCACTGATACAACCGCAGCAAAGTTAAGTCACTCAAGAAGAGATGGAGCACTCAACCGACATTATACAATCTCCCAGCACGTTGCAACTCTCTATGCAATTACAAATAGATATGCCGAGACCAGTACATGAGGAGCTTGAACGATGGGAGGCAGTTAAATTCCCAGTTCAGATTGCAGATTATGGTTTTTCTGAGCCAAATAAAATACTGAAGAAGTACGTTTATACCTATGCAAAGGAAGACAACTTCAATGCCTTGTTTGGTCTCTTGTCCGATAAACTGGAACATGTTTCATCAGAGGAAGTGCTCGATATCATTTTCAAACATGTTGCTGCCTCTGGAAATTCACTGCTTCATGTGGCAGCAAGCCATGGAAGCGAAGGTGTGACACAGCTACTGTGTCATCACTTCCCCATCCTAATCACCAGGAAAAATTTCCTGGGTGATAATGCGCTTCATCTGGCTGCCAGGGCTGGACGGTTTGACACAATTCAAAATCTCGTCAAGCATGTGAAAATTCATCATAGAACACTTGAACTTGCTAGCTTGCTGAGGATGAAGAATAATAAAGGAAACACCCCTTTGCATGATGCAGCCATCAAGGGTTGTCAAGAGGTGGCCTCTTTCCTCGTCTATGAAGACCTAGAAGTTTCCTACCACAAGAACAAGGAAGACAAGTCTCCCTTGTACTTGGCAGTAGAGAGCTGCGACGAGGAGATGATTGTTTCTCTTACAGAATCTATGCCGGAAGGAAATTTAGGTAATCACATGTTTTCATCATTTAGACGTGAAAAATAACATGTTGCACTTATAATTATTGGTCTCATTAAAACTGATTCTTCATAATTTCATTTTATGTAAAGCATAAAATTAAAGTTATTTCCATGCATTTTGTGTTTTTTGTATTTATTATCTAATTTTAAAATTATGTTGCACTAGAAAAACTAGCGGTCGACAAGCCGGATATAATGCTTCCCGAGGACAAAAAAGGGGGAAATCTCCTTCATCTTGCAGCATCCATGGGCTTCCTTTTTGGAGCAAGACTCCTGGTTAGTCGATGCCCTGTTGCCGCATCACAAAGAAACGAAGAAGGCAACTTACCCATCCATGTTGCATGCCAGAAAGGCCATCTTGAAGTAGTACGCGAACTACTTACTTATTGGTTCGATCCAATGGATTTTCTCAACGAAAAAGGACAGAATATTCTTCATGTTGCAGCGGAGAGTGGACAGACGAAAATAGTGGATGAAATATTGAGAAATCGAGATCTGGAAGCACTTACAAATGAGAAAGATTACGATGGAAATACACCTTTGCACTTGGCTGCAATGTATGGCCGTCCTGAGATAGTGCAGGCACTAGTGAGTGACAAGCGGGTGGATAAAAGGATTGTTAATAATGAAAAGTTGAAACCATCTGGTGTTGTTGCGAAATTATTGCAAGGCGGACGCTTTGAAGCACCAAAGTCAGATGGAATGGTATGCTTATATGCTGAGCCTTTTAGAAAAACTGACCTTATGGTGCCAATGGGCTTGCAATTGCTCTTGAACATCACGAGGGATCAGTTTAACTTGCAAAAAATGAAAATGAAAAGGACACCCTTTAACATTACAAAAACTGATTGCAAGAAAATACATTCAAATTCAGTTTCGAATGTATACTTACAGATTAATACTGTCTTTGCTTGTCCTTGCTCAGAACAAGCGAATCGATACCAAGCATGAGGATGATGCTGCGAGAGGTGTATGGAACAAATCGCAGGAAGCAGAAGTTCGCAAAATGGTAAGATTTTCGGTTTCACAAACTTTCTTTCTTTAAAGTCTTGGCATGTGCCTAACATCACAAAGGGTTTTCATTGCTCCATTATATATCTTAATTTTAACATTATCAATTCTAGCAACTTAGATTTTATTATCATTTACTAGCACCATAGAATCTCCATCATTTTCTTTGGAAGTATCAAAACATTATTTCTTTAAATAAATATGAAAGCAGCATGCAAAATCTACAATCCATGAATTTTTTAAAACCTTATTACATTTATGATCCATGAGAACATCATCATCTTGCTCCCATCTTTCATGGTAAATTACAGGACCACCTCCCATCACCAATGCCTCGTTACCTTTTGACATTCTTTTCTACTTTCAAACCCTATCATTCTCCAATAAGATTATAGTTGCATCATTTAAACCTGAAGGTATCCTTTTAACTAGTATTATTTGCACCCATGGCTTGTAGAATGAGGTTTCACTCTTAATTTATCCTCAATTGTTTTCTAGTATTGACTACTTGAGTTGTCATCCTGTTAACTCTTGAAAGATAGTTGTGTATACCCATTCCTTCATCCATCCTCAAGAGTACAAATCTAACTTCAAAAGAAAACGATTGGTCATGGGTCTAGAAGCATAAATACCCTCTAGTTTTTTCCATATGCTAATAAAGATAACTTCATTAATTATCTCTTATAGCCAATAAGATAATGGTCGTATAGAGAGATAAAGAAGAATCAAGCTTCTAGTAATTGCATAGGAACAATCAATACTCATTAATTATCTCTTATAGTCACATTTGTTTCTTTTATACCTGTAGACTAAAAGAAAACATATAAAAAATTTCTTTCATGATCTCTTAAAAATCCATCAATACCAGAGGGTTTTGGTTAGCCATTTAAAGAACCATTCACATTTCACTTTAGGTGGCAACCAAGCCAAATTATATTCTAGTTGCTTTGGTCCACGTAAGAAGCTAATCAGGTGATTGAAGTAAATATATTCTAGTATAGCAAAAACTTTCACATCCACATTTTGTCCATGTTGCAACTTTATAGAAAAGGGAATGACAGATTTCTTTTAATTACCTTAAATTTGATTAATCCAAAATGGAAATAGAGTTCTTTACGTGCTCAAAAATATGGAATGTCTCTCTGATTTACTAAAAAGCGATGAATTACTTCTTCGTTATTATGGGATATTAAGCTAACATTGTCATGATGCTTTATATAATTTGTATACCATATATTTTCTAATTAACACTTTGTTGTTCAGCGTAAGGTATTTAAAGTTTTGGTGGAGGCAGATGATAAGACTGATTTACAAAGAACGACGTTAACGACGGAGGAACTGAACAGAGGGGTAGGGAATCTTCTCGTGGTGGCAGTACTGGTAGCTGGAGTATCCTTCGCTGGTGCTATCACTGTGCCTGGATCAGGTTCTGATCTTAACAGTGGTAGTTCAAAAAAACTGATGAGAATGTCATATATTTTTTTTGACATGCTAGCTATGAATGTTTCCCTCATCGCCGCTATAATCCTTTGTCGGATATCATTAGGTCGTACCAGTTGTGCAACATCAAGCATGGAGAAGGCGACATCTCTTAATTTTTACTCCCTTCTCTGCATGGGTTTAGCATTTACATGCATCCTGGCAATAACGCTGCAAGAACATACTGGATTTTTCGTATTCATCATCATCAAATTACAAGCCTGTTTTGTTCTTACCCAATATTTGTGTTCCTATAGATTGATGGTTTCAACTGCAAATTCAATATGGTATTTTCTGCAAGCAAATCCCTTTAAATCATGGCTCGAATGAAAAGAAGGATGAACCATGTACGGACTTCTCTTATGGGTAGAGAATAGGATCACATCCAGTTCAAACTGGATAGCTTGGAAACGGGAGGGCATTTTATCTTGTATTTAAATCTCATGTAATTTGTAACAAATAGATATTAAGCTCTTTCTCTTCTCTCTTGTAAGGACTTTGGTTATCATATAATTAAAGCAGAACATACATGTCTCTGGTGTGTCTGCTTTCATATTGCAGGGTACTTGACTTTCGAATTTTTTGCACTAAATAGTTTGACAACAACTAATCGCATGCGTTTTTGATAAATAGTATGTGCTAGTCGTGTACCTGAGCTATGATGTGGGGTTGGATTCCTTTTCTTTCATATAAAACATAATGTTCTAAAGCATAGAGAAAAATGAATGATAGACCAGTTATTATAGAATAGACTAGACTAAATAGATTTGTTTTTATTGTAATTAGATAATAGAAAAAATAGACAATGAGCTAGAGCATATAGAACAAATTAAGAAAATGATCACAATAACTTGAAAAAAATATTATTTTAAAAGAGAATAAATGATGTGACTCAATTCCCGACCCATTGAATATGAAATGATGAAATTAGATTAAAAAAATTAGTCTAATTCTCAACTAATCAAATATTAAAATGAAAAAAAAAATCAATTATACAGAAAGATAAAAAAAAATAGTAATCGAAGGAATGAGGATCAAAATTAAAATAAAAATTAAATTTTATTTTTGATTGAAGGGTGAAATTGAAAAATAAATTCAATTTAACAAAAGGACTCAAAAATAAAACTATCAAAAAATGAGGACTAAATTGAAAAAAAATAATATATCATAAATTGAGATTGAATGATAAAATTAAAAATAACTCAAATTTCCACAAAATGACCAAGAACAAAAATTAAAAATCAAAAAAATAAATAATAAATTTGACATCTCTAGAGGACAACTTTGAAATTTCCCATGGCCAACACAATTTTCAAGAGGAGGGAAGAGTAAAGTGGGATGAGAAGAAAAAAAGGTCACCAACATCACACCGCCTCCCCAATAACACCACATGTCGTCCTTAAAGGAAGAGTATATTGCAATGCTTCCAATAACACAGCAAAAGCTAGTGTTTGGTCGCTGAGAGATGCCATCCGAATGGAGCTAGCACCACCCATATGTTAATACAAGCATTACATGGGCTAGCCATTTTTTGTTTTTAAATAATATTTTATATTTATTAAAATACCAAATTTTTCTTCAACTGAGATTTTCTTTCTTCCTTAAAAGGCCACTTTGTTGATGGTGATTACAGCACCCTAGAAGGACAAAGAAAAAGAGATCAAGGCAGCTAGGAAAAATAATTAGGTTTCTTTTATTTGATTTTTTTTTATTTTTTCAGTTTCTGATATGAATAATTGTGTCAGGAAAAATAATTTGATTTCTTTTATGTGATATATTAATTTATACATGTCTTTAGAATGATTTTATTGTATTTACAAGCTAAAGCAATGGAGAAATGAGGTTTGAGAGGCCTAATCAGATGGCCTCCCAAGCCTCAATGCAGCTCGCAAACAAGACAACGCTCACTTTTTTTTCTTTTTCTTTTTCCTTTCGGCGTATAAGGCCCAGGGGCATGGACCTGTTAATATAACACCCTCTTTTCTTCTTTTTTTCAATCTCTAGGTTTTTTTATAAAATGCTAGGGAAAAAATAAATAATAGTTGAAGTAAAAGAAATAATTAACAAATAATGGCTTAACTATGTTACATAAAAATAGATTAAATATCATAATTACGATATAACAAGAAAAGGGCAAATTTTTTTATTTGCATAATTATAAAATAGTTTCGTTATAATTCAAGGAAGGAACTACTTTTATTAAACAATAAAAAAAGAAACAAGAAGAAGTTATGACTAAAAATTAGTTTTCACTGCTCCTAATTAAACAAGTGGTAGTGATTACTAAATCCATAGCCCAACGCTACGCCACAAGTTAAATGAAAAAAAAAAAAATTAGCTAATAAAATTGTCCGAATATTGCAATTTTGCTCTAAAAAAGTTAAAAATCTTTGTGACAAAGTCAAATAAGCTGATAACATTTAATTAAATGATAAAAAAAACAACGGTAAATAGATTATAGATTGAATCGAACAAAAAAAAATTGTAATGAGAACTTATAAGAAAATATCAACAAAAAAAAAAGAGTATAGAGCTTAGTTCCAAGTCAGCCTAATATGAAAGATTGAAATAAGAAAAATAACAACAAAAACCTAAGTCAGTCCGAGCATTCATGCAAAAGTTATAAATCAGTTTATTAGACTGAAATAAGTATATAAAAAGCAAATAAAAAAATAATATAAAGTCTTATTCCTAAAAAATTAAATGTAGAAAAATAAAATCGAAAGGAAATCAATTTAGAAAAATGACAAAAACACCAGCAAACCTACCAAACCTTATGATCCGGATTATGAGATTGAGATAAACCAATAGAAAGCAAACTGAAAAAAATTACGAAACTCAATTCTAAAGGAACCAAATGTTCAAGGATGAAACAAAAAATTTTAAATTAAAAAAACAATGACCCAAAAAAAACTTGTCAAACCTGTGGTTCTGGTAATGAAATCGCAATAACTAAATTGAAAGAAAATAAAAATAAAAAATCATGAAGACCAATTTTAAAAAAAAAAATTGAAGTATGAAAATGAAAAAAAAAATGTGTCGAGAAAAATAAACCCCAATAAATAAAAGACCAATGTTAACCCGGGTTAATTTTTAAAATATATGACTTGGTTCATAAAACCATGATCACCCTATAAAAAAAAATATGAAATCCAATTCCTAACTAACACCAAGAATTATATTAAGAAAATTAATTTTACAAAAGGCTCTAAAACAATAAAAAAAAAAATAGCAACTAAAAGAATGCAGATAAAAGTATAAATATAAAAATAGAGGAGATTTGACATTTTTGAATTGATTGGTGAAATTGAAAAGACAATTTAATTTCACCAGAGGATAAAAAACTAAAAATAAAAATTAAAAATAATATGGATCAAATTAAAAAATAAAATAAAATAAAAGAACAACCTATAATTTTTATTAAATGATAAAATTGAAAACAATTTTTAATTTTAGAAAAGGACCTATAACAAAAACTTAGTAATTAGAAGCATTATTTGTAAATGTCAAAAACATAGAAACAATTTCTAGTGGAACAAAAATGCAATAGTGCAAGTCATTTTAAAACAACTCTTAGAGCATTAGCCTCGAACTCTTTAGAAACAGAAAAAGTGTTTTTGGCATAATTTACATAGCATTTGGAGATACTAAAGCTGTGCCCTTTCAGATTCACAGTATCATATCTATTAATCATACAAAGAGAGAGATTATTACGTCCTTTGATGCCAACTAATTATGCAATGATCTCATTTACAACAATGAATCTCACAAACAAAAAAGGTATAGAACAAACCCAAAAGTACAAAATAGTAGCGAGTTGAACAGAAAAACCTTGCAACAAAAGTCACTGACATTCTTGTGAACTGACCACACAGCATAGTTTTTAAACCCGACCCGGTGGTCGACCCGGTATGATGATCGGGTCACGGGTTAGATGGGTTGACCCGGGTTAACCCGGGTCAACCCAAAAAAAAAAAACAATGGCTACTGTAAGGGCCACCGTTACTCCACCTGTGATAATCAAGTTGATTAAATCAACAAAACATCACATGCCATTAATGAACCATAATAACCATCTCCTCTTTTCCAATACCAGACATAAAACCCCCCCCTTCTCTAACGAGATCAAACAAAACAAGATTATAAAAAAGCAACTCGGTGGCTGATGAAAAGGCCACTGTTACTCCACTCATCTTCCATTCAATAAATCCTTTCTTTTATTCATTTATCTCAAAAGTAAAATTGCAACCCTTTGTTTAGATTCCAGCTTCTTCTCCTTCTCCCATCATGAGATTGAAAATTGTTTGAGACTTTGAGTATAAGCAGAAGATAGTGGCGGAAAAGAGAAAGATAGCAAGAATGAAGATGAAAGGGTATTTTCTTCCTTTGACTAGATTTTGAACAGATGTCATCACCATGTGGTTTCTTTTTGTGAGCTTTTGGGAAAGAAAGTTTAAGCAACTAGCAAGGATCGAGATCCATGGAGATTTTGGATCGGAGACAGAGAGAGAGGATGGCATTCAATCAGAGAGAGAGAGAGGATGGCATTCAACAAAAAAACGACGTCGTTTTACTGATATATATTATAAAAAAACAGCCGGGTCTCAATTGGGTTTGCCCGGGTCGTCCGGGTTCCGGGTCGACCCTCCGGGTCGACCGGGTTTCGCCGGGCCAATTCCCAAGCGGGTTTTTGCCTCCACCCGGACCGGTCCCAGACCCGGGTCGGCCGGGTCCCGGGTCGACCCGCCGGGCCGGTCCGGGTTTTAAAACACTGAAGAACAAATAACCACTGATCAAATTAACATCCTACATACCTCCCATTTTCTCTCCAAAACCAATAGCAGCTGCAAGCTTCGCCATATCCCTCCTTGATGCATTCTCTGCCACAAGCTTCCTCAAGAACTCCTCATCAAACCTCGACTTCAGCCCAAATCCCAACACCATTTGCAAAAACATTACCGCCTCCAACTAAAGCTCATCCAATGCATTCAGCAAAGCTAGAATCCCTTCTTCTAGAGACATTGTATCAAGAAAACTTATTGCAAAATAAAAAGCCAACAACACAATGTAAGTCATGTTTTTTCTCACCATTGAAGTTATTTAGTTGTAATAGATTATTTTAAGTTTTACATTAGATGACTTTGATGAATTGATTTTCTATGCTGTTATTCCGGCAGTTTTGTTTTCAAAAATTTTTAGTTTTTTTTAGTTTTGGATTTTTTTCGGTCAATTGGATTTGGGTTACAAAATGATGTATATCTTGGGTACACCTTTCGTGTTTTTTTTATAGTTTTTCTTTTTAATACAATTACACTTTAAAAAAATTCGAAGAACCATTGTTTTAATGGAGTAAACATTAAGATCATTCTAAATGTATGATTATAGTAGATGTTTTTGGGAAAAGTTAAAGGTTAAATAAATAATATATACTTTGAGTTAATATATAGTTTTTTAAAAATTTTAAAAATAACTAATGTATGAATTGACTATAAGGAAAAAAATTACTGGGATAAGGAAAATGAGGGGGTTGTTAGGAATGTATGGGAAAATCACATTGCAATTAGGTTAGTATAATGCAAAAAAAAATTATATTATTGTAAAACTATAATATTTCATTTCCTTATCTTAATTTTGTTTATCAAATTATTCTTTTAAGTTGCGTGATTTGTGGTATGATGTTCCTAGATATGCAATGAACAGAGCCAACTTTGATGACATAGTATTGTGGAAAAATTTTAGACTGAGACGTCATAAAGGGTAATTGGGCTAAGTTTCAAGAATTTTTAGCATCATATGATTTTAAAAAGTGCTCACAATCTAGGTCTCAAATAAAAAAAAAAAACTCATGGTTCGATGAACATGCACACTTGAAAAGTACTTTCCTCGGTGACCATGCGAGTAATTAATGTTTCCTACCAACTATACGGTAAATGGGCAGAGCAATTTTGGATCAGGCATGCTTGTGCAAGTATGTGTTTATAGAAGTAACCTCATTCAGGCTTATTTCTTCAAGGCATATATATATCCAAGGGTGCAATAATTGTTTTGGGATACAAGTTTTGTTCAGGGTAGGTACTCTTTTTTGTAATACCAATCTCTATTCAAGACTAACCTCTATTTGTCAATAGGGATACCAGGTGTGACTCTGAGAGGATGTGTGGCTAGCTAGTCGAACCTAGTGGATTTTATAAAGGTCTCAAGTTTCATTCCTTATTAATTACCTCATGTTTTAAAGTTATATGATTTTGTTTTAGTAACTCATCAAGTTAGAATTATTCTGACTCTCTTAGTTTTATTAGCCAAAGTGGTTCCTGAACTGGATAAATCTTGAATGTTGTTGTGATACCCTTTGTATTAGGTGGTTTGGTACCCTTACACCAGGATAGAGCTTTTCCTGGCTTGGATGTTTATTCTAAACTAGGCTATGAGCTTTGTACAAAGATTCTAAAAGCCAATAATAGATTTGAGATCAAAATTATGGGACCACATCTAGGTGTATCCTCAAAACATGATCGAAAGAATCTTGCATATGGAACACACATTTTATAGATGTTCAACTGGGTCTATAAGCGTATCAGGACGAACTAAGGACGAAGAGGAGGAAGACCAGGGGACTGAGAGCAAACCGAGAGAACCAGAGGTCGAACGGAGAGAACGAAAAGAATAGAGAAAACCCACGAACAGAACACAGCAGGGGAACGAAACACACAGAACACACCAGGAGGAACGAACTGGGGGGAAAAAGCAGGGGAAAAACAAGCAAACGCAGACGCAGAGAGGACGAACGAACGAACGAAAAAAACCCAGGAAAAACAGAGACGACCGGACACAGATAATACACAGAGAACACTCGACCAAAGACCACAAACAAAAACACAGACGCAAGAACAGAGATAATACAGAGAAGACGAGCAAAAACAGAAGGCCACAGGAGAACGAAACACACGCAGAACAGGGGACGGACAGGAAGAAACCGATCAGAGAAAAGCAAGAACAGAGGTGAAAGCAGAGGAAGAAAGTAACTAGTCGACCAGTCCTCCATCACCTCTTCATCTCTACCAGGTAAGTCTCTTCTCTTCCCCGGTCTTACAATTTCAATTCACTTGACACTCTGCACGTACGATACTTGCGTGCCTGTGGAAGAGGTAATTGGCTAAACTAGGTTAAATATATGTATTACTTTCTCCTTTATATTATGAGAATTATTTTTGAAGATTCTATTCAAATTCTTAATAAACTGGCATCAGTTGTTTGCGCTAATAAAATTTATATTAATTTGATATGTTTATGCATATAATTTATTAATTTATATAATACTGTTAGAAAATATATTAAAAGTCATAAAACATTATTTTATTTATAAATACAATACACAAACCCTTAGTTATTCTTGGATCTGGATATAAAAGAATAGCCTTAACTTTAATTTTATTATGTTTTTTTTTGTGTTTTAAAAATATTTTTAAAAAAATTGAATTTTTTTATTTTTTTTCTTTAAATTAATTTTTTTTTAGTATTTTTAGATCATTTTGATATATTAATTAATGTCAAAATTAATTTTTTTAAAAAAATTATTTTAAATTATTTTCAAACAAAAAATATTTTGAAAAATAACTCCAATCATACTCTAAAACACACTCTATCGACAACGCGTTAACATCTTGATTTTGACTTGAATTTAAACATTTATATATATGCTCCTAAATAATTGTATTGAGAAAAATTATGTAGCTAATGTACGTTTTCTCTCACTAATAATTTAATTAGCATATCTCTTGCATTCATGTTTTCTATGAATTCTTTAGTTTACTTGCGGCCAAATAACAAGACATGTAATTACCACTGATACAAACCGCAGTAAAGTTAAGTCACTCAAGAAGAGATCGAGCACTCAACAGACATTATACAATCTTCCAGCACGTTGCAACCTCTCTATGCAATTAAAAATAGATATGCCAAGACCAGTACATGAGGAGCTTGAACGATGGAAGGCAGTTAAATTCCCAGTTCCGAAGCTTGCAGACCATGGTTTTTCTGAGCCAAATAAAATACTGCAGAAGGAGTTTTATACCTATGCAAAGGAAGACAACTTCAATGCCTTGTTTGGTCTCTTGTCCGATAAAATGGAACATGTTTCATCAGAGGAAGTGCTCGATATCATTTTCAAACATGTTGCTGCCTCTGGAAATTCACTGCTTCATGTGGCAGCAAGCCATGGAAGCGAAGGTGTGACACAGCTACTGTGTCATCACTTCCCCATCCTAATCACCAGGAAAAATTTCCTGGGTGATAATGCGCTTCATCTGGCTGCCAGGGCTGGACGGTTTGACACAATTCAAAATCTCGTCAAGCATGTGAAAATTCATCATAGAACACTTGAACTTGCTAGCTTGCTGAGGATGAAGAATAATAAAGGAAACACCCCTTTGCATGATGCAGTCATCAAGGGTTGCCGAGAGGTGGCCTGTTTCCTCGTTTATGTAGACCTAGAAGTTTCCTACCACAAGAACAAGGAAGACAAGTCTCCCTTGTACTTGGCAGTAGAAAGTTGCGACGAGGAGATGATTACTTCTTTTATAGAAGCTATGCCGGAAGGAAATTTAGGTAATCACAAGTTTTCATCATTTACACGTGAAAAATAACATGTTACTAATTTTTAAAATTGATTCTTCATAATTTCATTTTATGTAAAGCATAAAATTCAAGTTATTTCCATGCATTTTGTGTTTTTTGTATTGATTATCTAATTTTAAACTTATGCTGCACTAGAAAAACTAGCGGACGGCAAGCCGGATATAATGCTTCCCGAGGACAAAAAAGGGGGAAATCTCCTTCATCTTGCAGCATCCATGGGCTTCCTTTTTGGAGCAAGACTCCTGGTTAGTCGATGTCCTGTTGCCGCATCACAAAGAAACGAAGAAGGCAACTTACCCATCCATGTTGCATGCCAGAAGGGCCATCTTGAAGTAGTACGCGAACTACTTATTTATTGGTTCGATCCAATGGATTTTCTCAACGAAAAAGGACAGAATATTCTTCATGTTGCAGCGGAGAGTGGACAAATGAAATTAGTGGAAGAAATATTGGGAAATCGAGATCTGGAAGCACTTATAAATGAGAAGGATTACGATGGAAATACACCTTTGCACTTGGCTGCAATGTATGGCCGTTCTGAGATAATGCAGGCACTAGTGAGTGACAAGCGGGTGGATAAAAGGATTGTTAATAATGAAAAGTTGAAACCATCTGGTGTTGTTGCGAAATTATTGCAAGGCGGACGCTTTAAAGCTCCAAAGTCAGATGGAATGGTATGCTTATATGCTGAGCCTTTTGCCCAAAAACTGACCTTATGGTGCCAATGGGCTTGCAATTGCTCTTTAACATCACGAGGGATCAGTTTAACTTGCAAAAAATGAAAATGAAAAGGACAACCTTTAACATTACAAAAACTGATTGCAAGAAAATACATTCAAATTCAGTTTCGAATGTATACTTACAAATTAATACTGTCTTTGCTTGTCCTTGCTCAGAACAAGCTAATCGATACCAAGCATGAGGATGATGCTGCGAGATGTGTATGGAACAAATCGATGGAAGCAGAAGTTCGCAAAATGGTAAGATTTTCGGTTTCACAAACTTTCTTTCTTTTAAGTCTTGGCATGTGCCTAACATCACAAGGGTTTTCATTGCTCCATCATATATCTTAATTTTTACATTATCATTTTCTTTGTAAGTATCAAAACATTATTTCTTTAAATAAATATGAAAGCAGCATGCAAAATCTACAATCCATGAATTTTTCAAAACCTTATTACATTTATGATCCATGAGAACATCATCATCTTTGCTCCCATCTTTCAATGGTAATCGTGATATCTCTAGACTTCGTATGATTTAGCTTTAATTCTTCTATGTCGGCTTTCATCTTCTCACAATGATACCAAACATGGCCTTTTCATTGACAATAAATATATTTCTTATCATTCCAATCCACTCTAGGTCTAGAATCTCAAATAGAGTTATTTATACCAAATCTACCTCCTTATGCCATGTTCCTCCCATGACAATCATAATTTTATTTCCAAGACGACCTCCCATCACCAATGCCGCGTTACCTTTTGACATTGTTTTCTGCTTCAAAACCTTTCATTCTCCAATAAGATTATAATTACATCATTTAAACATGAGGTTTCGCTCTTTATCCTCATTTTTATCTTAGTATAACTCTTGAAAGATATATAGTTGTGTATATCCATTCCTTCATCCATCCTCAAGAGTACAAATCTTACTTAAAAAGAAAACGATTAGTCATGGGTCTAGAAGCATGAATACTCTAGTTTTTTCCATATGCCTCTAAGGGTCAACTCACCTAAGATATTGTACTTAATTAACCTATGGAGTCGAAGCCAATCGAATTTGACTCGATGATTTCTTCTTAATTGAGTTCCGATTATTGTCCAGGATTTATGCAGGTTTAGTTTTTTAAGAGAAATATGAAGTCCTTGAGCTGTTAAAACATTCTTCACTATCAAAGAACGAAATCGTTTTTTTTTTTTTTACTATTGAACAATTTGATTTCAAATTTTATCACACCAATTTATATCACTATCATAATCTTTAGATTTACCGACAGAATTTTTCGTCGATATTTGTACTATCATTCCATTAGTAATTAATTTACCAACGAAATTACCGACAGAAATGCTCTGTTAGTGAATCTTTCGTCGGTAATTTTTTGTCTGTTGGTAATAAAAAAATATTTTTACCGATTAATTTACCGACGGAAAAGTTGCGCAAAAAAATTATTTGCTTCATTCAGTCGGTATTTTCCTCAGAAAAATACCGTATGTAATTCTGTCGGTTATTATTTAAAAATATTTTTAAAAATCCATTTTACAAAACTATAAAATAATTAAATTAATATAAATCAACACTCTATAATACTCAAAACGCTTGAAAAAAAGAAGAATAAAATCATATGCAAAAAAATCCTACAACAATATTCATACAATTATTAAGAACAAAAATAATTAAAAATAAAATAAAAAACAAATATAGTGAAAAAAAACATGAAAAAAGAAAAAAAAATTACCTTAATGTGGTTGCAAGTGAAGCTAAGAAAACAAAAACAATTCATAAAGTATATTAATTAAATAAAACTGTAAAGAAAAAAGAAGAAAGAAGAAGAATACATGCCTGGGCATGGAGGAGAAGAGAAGGAGTTGAGGAGAGGAGAGAAGAGAAAGAAATGGATATTCATGTTTTTTACATATGGGGAAGAAGAAGAAGAAGAAGAAGAAGAAGAAGAAGAAGAAAGGAGCAACGTCTGTTGTGAAATTATAAATTCTAGGCTTTTTATTGTGCGTTTTACCGATAGATAATTAAATATTAATATTTTTAATCATTTTGTCGGTTATTCCATCTGTAATATTTAATTTAAATTTTTAATTTAATTAAAAAAATTTAGAAACCACCAAATATCACCAATGACTTTTCAATTCGTCGGTGATTCCGTCTGTAATATTTAATTTAATTAAAAATTTTCAGAAAACTGTCAAATAACACCGACAACTTTTCAATCCGTCGGTGATTTTATCTATAAATAACAATAATTAATAATGCAATTGGGAAGTGAACAGTTCTAGAGCTCTCTGGAAAATACCGACAGAATTTTTCGTTAGTGATTCCCTTTGTAATTGACATGATGAACAGTGTTCACAGTTTACAAACGGAATTTATTCCGTCGGTAATTTCATTGGTAAAAATGGTACGTCATCATTTTTTTTGCTTTGTTTTAATTATTTTTTTCCCACTGTAATTCCCTCGGTATTTACTGAGGGAATATTTATGTTGGTAAAATCAGTCGGCAATTTACCGACAAAAATATTTTCTCGGTATTTCCGTTTGCATTTATCAATTTTATGTTAGTGACTCTAAAATTAATAAAAACTAAAACCATGTAATTAAATCTGTTTCTATATGTATTCCTTGCTTTGCCAAATGATCTGTGACATGATTCATGTCACTAACACTGACTATGTGCAAAGTTCAGTAAAAGTGGATACTACAATAAAATGTTATTGAATTTATCTTGTAAGTGTCGTGATCTTATGATATTGTGGCTTTTGACCAATGTAATGGTATTATACTCCACAATCCAGCTTCTAGGAAGTACATAGGAACAATCAATACTCACTTGAAAAGCTTTTTTAATTGTCAAAACCTCAGCCACATTTAATTTTTTTATACCCGTAGAACAAGAGAAGACACAAAAATTTCCTTCATGATCTCTTAAAAATCCACCATTGCCAGATGGTTTTGGTTTGCCATTTGAAGAACCATGCACATTTCACTTTAGATGGTATTTCAGTCAAATTATTTTGTATTCTAGCCGTTGGGGTCCACATAAGAAGCTAATCAAGTGATGGAAGCAAATATATTCTAGTATAGCAAAAACTTTCACATCCACATTTTATCCAAGTTGCAACTTTGCGGAAAAGGGAATGATAGATTTCTTTTAATTACCTTAAATTTGATTAATCCAAAATGGAAATAAAGTCCTTTACTTGCTCAAAAATATGGAATATCTCACTGATCTACTAAATATATAGCGATGAATTACTTCTTCGTTATTATGGGATATTAAGCTAACATTGTCATGGTGCTTTATATAATTTGTATACCATATATTTTCTAATTAACACTTTGTTGCTCAGCGTGAGGTATTAAGAGTTTTGGTGGAGGCAGACGATATGGCCGAGTTTGACATCAAGCTTATCTTTGATTTACTAAGAACGACGTTAACGACGGAGGAACTGAACAGAGGGGTAGGGAATCTTCTCGTGGTGGCAGTACTGGTAGCCGGAGTAACCTTCGCTGGTGCCATCACTGTGCCTGGATCAGGTTCTGACTTTAACAGTGGTAGTTCAAAAAATCTGATGAGAGCTTATATTGTTTTTGACATGCTAGCTATGAATCTCTCCCTCATCGCCGCTATAATCCTTGGTCGGATATCATTAGGTCGTGCCAGTTATGTAACATCTAGCATGGAGATAGCGACATTTCTTAATTTTTACTCCCTTCTCTGTATGGGTTTAGCATTTACATTCATCCTGACAATCACGGTGCAAGAACGTAATGGATTTTTCACAGCCATCATCACATTCCAAGCCTGTCTTTTTTTTACCCAATTAGTTTGTTCCTATAGATTGATGGTTTCAACTGCAAATTCAGTATTGTCTTTTGTGCAAGCAAATCTCTTTAAATTGATGGCTGGAATGAAAAGGAGAACCGATGTACGGACTTCTCTTATGGGTACAAAATAGGATCAAAAGATTTATTGTTTTTTTAATATTTTTTTTTAGAAAATCGAAAGACAAATTTGTATTTGTTTGGCGATAACATGTGCTGCCATATTAATTGTGATAAAGGATAATAAGAGCCATCCAGTTCAAACTGGATAGCTTGGAAACGGGAGGGCATTTTATCTTGTATTTAAATCTCATGTAATTTGTAACAAATAGGTATTAAGCTCTTTCTCTTCTCTCTTGGGACGACTATGGTTATCATATAATTAAAGCAGAACATACATGTCTCTGGTGTGTCTTTACAGAGTTCTTTCATATTGCAGGGTACTTGACTTTCGAATTCTAAGCACTAAATAGTTTGAAAACAACTAATCGCATGCGTTTTTGATAAATAGTATGTACTGGTCGCGGACCTGACCTATGATGTGGGGTTGGATTCTTTTTCTTTTATATAAAAAATAAAAAATAATGTTCATAAAATGTGTTCTAAAGCATTGAGAAAGATATATGATTTAAGTTAGTTATAGAACAGACTAGATTAAATAAATTTGTTTTATTTTAATTAAATGATTAAAAAAAAATAGACAGTGAGCTAGAGCATATAGAACAAATTAAGAAAAAATGATCATGTTAACCTTTAAAAAATATTATTTCAAAAGAGAATAAATAATGTGACTCAATTCCCGACTCATTGAATATGAAATGATAAAATTGAATAAAAAAATAGTTTAATTCTCAACTAATCAAATATTAAAAGTTAAAAAAAAATCAATCATACAAAAAGATTAAAAAAAAAAATTAGTTATTGAAGGAATGATGATCAAAATTAAAATAAAAAATAAATTTTATTTTTTATTGAATGGTGGAATTGAAAACAAAATTCAATTTAATAAAAGGACTCAAAAAATAAAACTATCAAAGGACTAAATTGAAAAGAAAAAAAATATATATCACAAATTGGGATTGAAGGATAAAATTAAAAATAACTCAAAATTTCATAGAATGATTAAGAACAAGAATTAAAAATCAAAAAAATAAATAATGACTTTGACATCTCAATAAATTAAAGGACAACTTTGAAATTTCGCATGGCTAACAAGATTTTTAAGAGGAGAAAAGAGTAAAGTGGGACGAGAAGAAAAAAAGATCACTAACATCACACCGCCACCCCTACTGACATCACACGTTGTCTTTAAAGGAAGAGGATATTGCAGTGCTTCCAATGACACGATAAAAGCTATTGTTCGGTCGCTGAGAGATGCCACTCGAATGGCGCTAGCGCCACCCATATGCTAGCACAAGCATTACATGGGCTAGCTATTTTTTGTTTTCAAATAATATTTTATATTTATTAAAATACCAAATTTTACTTTTACTAACCTAATAATAATGAAAAACCCAGTGTTAAAATACTAAAGAGCTCTTGGACACCAATTTACTAATTTTTACGTATAAAGATATTTTAATTATTTTATTGTGATTTCAAAATGCAAAAACACTTATTAATTTGTCTTAAAAATAATAAATAAAACTTGTGAAAATATCTTAAATATCTTTAATAACTAGTTCAAATTCTTCCATGAGGAAAGCAAAACTATCATTACTTTGTTTCAATAAATAGTACTTATTAATCTACATGAACAGTGTTTTTCCAAACAGTAATATAAATGCGATTATTTTGTTTTGGAAACTCAATAAACTAATTACGGTATAACAAGAAAAAGGCAAATTTTTTTATTTGCATAATTATAAAATAGTTTCGTTATAATTCAAGGAAGGCACTACTTTTATTAAACAATAATAAATAAATAAATAAAAACAAGAAGAAGTGATGACTAAAAATTAGTTTTCACTGTTCCTAATTAAACAAATGGTAGTGATTACTAAATCCATAGCCCAACGCTACGCCACAAGTTAAATGAAAAAAAAAATATTAGGTAACAAAGTCCGAATATTGCAATTGTGCTCTAAACAAAGAAGGGTAAATAGATTGAATCAAACAAAAAAAGTTTGGATGAGAACTTATAAAAACATCAACAAAAAAAAAATAAGTGATGGAGCCTAGTTCCAAGCCAACCAAATATGAAAGATTGAAATCGAAGAGAAAAAAAAAACTTAAATCAATCCTAATGTGCATGTTAAAGTTGCAAGTTGGTTTATTAGACTGGGATAAGCATATAGAAAGTAAATAAAAAAAAATAATAGAACCCTATTTCTAAAATATCAAATGTAGAAAAATAAAATCAAAAGGAAATCAATTTAGAAGAATGACATGAAAAAAAAAAAACACTAGCAAACCCAACAAGCCTACCAAACCTTATGATGTAGATTATAAGAATGACATGAAAAAAAAAACACTAGCAAACCCAACAAGCCTACCAAACCTTATAATGTAGATTATAAGAATGACATAACTCAATAAAAAGCAAATTAGAAAAAATTATGAAACTGAATTCTAAAGGGAACCAAATGTTCAAGGATGAAAATAATAAAATTTTAAATTAAAAAAGTAACGATCCAAAAAAAACTTGTCAAACCTGTGGTCTTGGTAATGAAATCGGGATAACTGAATTGAAAAAAAAAATAAACAAATCATGAAGATTAATTTTAAAAAAGAAATTGAAGGATGAAAATAAAAAAGAGAAATTGTGTTGAGAAAAATAAACCCTAATAAATAAAAGAACAATGTTAACCAAGGTTAATTTTTAAAATATATGACTTGGTTCATAAAACAATGATCACCCCTGAAAAAAAAACACCTAACCCAACTCCTAATTAACACCATGTTGAAGAATTAAATTAAAAACATTAATTTTATAAAAGGCTTTAAAACAAGAAAAAAAAATAGCAACCAAAAGAATGAAAACAAAAGTAGAAATAAAAAAAAAATAAAGAAAATGTGGCATTTTTGAATTGATGGTGAAATTGAAAGGACAACTTCATTTCACTAAAGGATCAAAAACTAAAAATAGTAATTAGAAAAATATGGATCAAATTAAAAAAATAAAATAAAAGGACAACCTGTAATTTTTATTGAATGAAGAAATTAAAAATAATTTTTAATTTTAGAAAATGACCCAGAACAAGAACTTAGTAATTAAAAGAAGAATGGTCGAATTTGAAATAACAATAAAATAAGGGAACAACAATGAAATTTAAAATGGCTATCGTGAATTTTGAGGAGAAGAGAGGGCAAATAAGGAAAGAACAAAGAAAATAACACTAACAATAGACCACCGAGAATGAGAATACATGTGCCACCCCTGCAGGAAAGAATGTTGAGATGCATGAGCTACCCCCGTCAAACCCGTGGTCCTAGTAATGAAATCAGGATAACTAAATTAAAAGAAAAAAAATCATAAAGCCCAAATTTTTTTTTTTAAAAAAAGAAAATTAAAGGATCAAATTGAAAACTAAAAATTGTGTAGAAAAAAAACTCAATAAATAAAAGAACGATGTTAACCCGAGTTAATTTTTAAAATATATGACTTGATTCATGGAACCATGATCATCCTATCAAGAAAAAACATGAAGTATAATTCCTAACTAACCACATGCTGAAGAATTAAATTAAAAAATTTAATCTTACAAAAGGCTCTAAAATAAATAAATAAAAATAGCAACCAAAAGAATGAGAATAAAATTAGATATAAAAACAAATTAGAGGATGAAATTGAAAGGAAAATTTAATTTTACTATAGAATCAAAAAATAAAAATAAAAATTAAAAAAATATGGATCAAATTTGAAAAATAAAATAAAAAACCTAGAGAAAAAACTTAGTAATAAAAAAGGGACCAAATTTGAAATAATAATAAAATAAGGGGACAACTATAAAATTTAAAATGGCTAGTATGAATTTTGAAGATGAGAGAGGGAAAATATGGAAACAAATAAAGAAAATGACACCGACAACACACCACCAAAAATGAGAATACATATGCTACCCCTACATGAAAACAATTCTAAGATGCATCGATTGCCACAATGGAAGAGTGGGTTGGCCGCTAAAAAAGGTTGCATGCACCGCCAAAGTCGCTGCATCTTTTTAACTATACTCATTAATTTCAGTCTCCTATATTTGTTTCATAATCAAATTCGGTCCCTTAAACTTTAATTGCTTTAAATCAACTTAATTTAAACATATTTTGATAAATTGGACATCAATCGAGCACAGACTTTTGCCTTAATATTGTGGGACCTTCATATCTAAGAATAAAAACTATCAAGATAATTTTTTTAAAAAAAAATGGAAGGACCAAATTAAAATAAAAAATAACAACTAAAATTAGAAACTAGTCCTTAATGGAACAAAATTAAAGGTGTTCATGAGTTTTCAAAGACTCGATTTTAGTCCCAAAAGCCTTAGTTGCTCTAAACCAATAAAATGAAATATTTTTTTATAAAATTAAACATCAATTGATCACTTGGAAGATTGTACCCAAATTATATCAAGATTATTATAGCATCTGTTGCGTGGACATGTGATACTTAGGATATGGTTGAAAACTTCCAAACATTTCTATTAGAGTGTTTATTATTGAAGAATATCCTAGGACTTGTCTCCTAGGAAACAAGACAAAAAGGAGTGGTTGATCAACCTTTTTTAAGCTTATTATAGTTTTAGTTTTGATTGAGGTAATCAATCAAATCCTAAATGTTTTTTATGGATTTGGTAAGTTGTGTTTTTTATTTATAGCAAAATAGTCCTCAAATCAGCATTAAATAGATTTAAAGCTTTGATAATATATATATATATATATAGAAGGAGACAGTATTATCTAACTAGAGTGTAGTCAAACTATCTATTACCATCTAATCTTGTCATTAGGCCCAAAAAATTGACTATGAGGTTGTGCTAGTAGAGGCAATGGCATTCAAAAAGGTGGCAATATTATGAGCTACATGGGGACATTATTGCTCTATCCATGTGTAGTTATTTGTTTGTATAGAGAATTAGATGATGAATAACCATTTTATAGAACATCTAATACAAGCTTCTCCACTGGTCTCAATGTTTGTGAGTTATTTTCAGACCTCTTGTGGTCTATCAATTACAAGGACTAACTAATTGTTACCCATTATAGCCATGTTTTTACTAAATTGGATTTTTAGCATGATTACTAATTTGTTATGATTTTAACAAATTACGCATGCCAATCTATTACTTGATAATAGATCAATGAATTCTTTAATTAATATGTTCCTTGTTATTCATTTCTTCCTTCTTAAAAAAGTGCAAGCAGCTAATGAAATTGGTTTGATTAACCAAAATCTGGCAAAAAAACAAGCATAGGCACCCAACAGCGACTCCAATCAAGGAAAGAATTGGAAAGAATACAATGCTCGATAGCCAAACCATTTAAAGTCACATCCAGCTTGAGCTCCATATAAAGGTAATCAGCGTTACGGGCATGGGCATCATATCCAGTCATGAGATAAGACAAAAAAAAACTTTTATACGGGAAAGGGAGATGAAGGGGGCGGGTCCCAAAATTAGAGGGCCACATCCAGAAATCATAGAGACCAAATAAAAATAAAAATAAAAATCTTAACATCTGGCTAGGTTTCTCCCATCTTATTGAGTGTAGGATGAAGGTTGGTAAGTAACGGGTGCAGCAGAGCCGTAATCATATGCCCCATAACTGGTCTGGCTTCCATAAGAACCACTGGCACGGAAACCGGCAGCACTCATGTTCTCCGCTGGCTGTGAGTAGAGTTGTTGAGGAATTGCACTGGGGCTTTGAGAGTGATGGTAGGGTTGCTGAGAGATTGCGGAAGGGCTTTGAGCGTGGGAGATACCATAAGTTGATGCATACGGGGTTGCTGCAGGGCCCTCATAGACACTCTGGCTAGGGTAGTGGAATGGCCCAGAATATCTTCTAGCCGGGCTATGCTGTGCAGGGGGAGCAGCATTCCTGCGGTTGAAAGAGGAATAATTGTTTGAAAATTTGGCAGCTTTGGCTTGACGATAAGGAGGAGGTCCACTGTCCCGGCCACCACTTGAACCATGGCCTCGCTTGTTTTGAGACTTGGTAGCAGTGGCAGCTGACGTACCCCTCTTCCTCTCTGCTTTGGTTTTTTCAAGCAGAGAAGCCCGTTTTCTCAAGCTGTCAAGGGAAAATTCTGATTCAAGCTTATGATCTTCCACACATTTGATGATTGCTTTAATAGAATTCAACTCCAAGGTACTTGACTCATCCTGAAAAAAAATTACTAAGAATCTTGCAGACTCAAATGTTTCATATTATTAGAATTACACAATATAGATAGAGATTAGACACACCGTTGCAGCTGCACTATAATTGCCATTCTTCAAGACAGTAGTTGTGATCTTCTTGGAATTCTTAAGATATGACTTGAGGAGAGATACAGGAGAAAATCTTTTTGTCAAACCAGATTCAGAAGCAAAATATATAGCCTCTATCTCTTTCCCATTCTTCACCAATTCATCGATTATATCTGCAAAACAAATTATGATTGAAAAAGATTACTAAAAAAGTGATTATAGACCAATATATCAAAATCAGATTTGAAAGACGAGAATAAAGTGATGTTCCTAAGAAAAAAGTTTAACACCATAAACACTAGTTTGAACTCTCAGCTAAACTAAGTACAGACATATACACAGTGATAGTCATATCTTGAAACTAGTACTAGGGATCATACACTACTTAACTACCTCTCATGAGGGGAGGAATGAGGCAGGTTTGGTTCATATGAACTAAGAAATAAGCAAGAAAGATATTCTGTCAACTAACCTTAAATGATGGTTAGGATTATTACTCCCGGGAATACAGAAAACTTGTTATTATCTGAAGTCACAACACAGATAAACTCTGCCTACCAAAGTAAGAGGTTTGCTAACAAAGTTGCATGCACAATTTAAAGGGGAACCAGCCCCTGTTGGAATGGCAAACCAATAAAATTAACAGACTTTTTTTTTTCTTTGACAAATGGTTGATGAGAACCATTAAACACTTAAAGAGTCTAGTTCAATTAAGCGTACAAAGAACACTCTTCAGAAAAGGAAATAAGCAGTTCTATGCACAATGATGTAAGCAACACCAATTCAACTCTCGCATGTCATTTATACATTTATTTGTCAGGGCAGTATAGCATTGTTTCCATCACCTTGGTAAAGTCTGTTTTATTAAATAAATTATCACTTTCCAGGTGATATCAATGCATTGTCCACGCTGGCTTTCAAAAGCATCAGCCTGGAAACATTATGCAAATACCCAATTAACTTAACAAGGCCACACCAAGCAGATGTAGTAGTACCAGGATAGGACCTTGCATTATTTGTAAATGTCAAAAACATCAGAAACAATTTCTAGTGGAACAAAAATGCAATAATGCAGGTAATTTTAAAATGATTTTGAACATAGGCACTTCAACTCTTAGAGCATTAGCCTCGAGTTCTTTAGAAACAGAATAAAGCGTTTTTGGCATAATTTACATAGCATTTGGAGATACTAAAGCTGTGCCCTTTTAGATTCACAGTATCATATCTATTAATCATACAAAGAGAGAGATTATTATGTCCTTTGATGCCAACTAATTATGCAATGATCTCATTTACAACAATGAATCTCACAAACAAAAAAGGTATGGAACAAAAGGCAAAACCCAAAAGTACAAAATAGTAGCGAGTTGAACAGAAAAACCTTGCAACAAAAGTCACTGACATTCTTATGAACTGACCACACAGAACAGCAATTACCACTGAAGAACAAATAACCCACTGATCAAATTAACATCCTACATACCTCCCATTTTCTCTCCAAAACCAATAGCAGCTGCAAGCTTCGCCATATCCCTCCTTGATGCATTCTCTGCCACAAGCTTCCTCAAGAACTCCTCATCAAACCTCGACTTCAGCCCAAATCCCAACACCATTTGCAAAAACATCACCGCCTCCGCAGGTCCCACGACTCCGCCGCCGCCGCCGCCGCCACCCTCCCCATCAGCCTTCTCCTCTACCTCGTCCTCCTCCTTCCAGCTCTCCAAAATCCCAGCAGCCCTCTCCACCACACTACGTGCAAATTCCGGCCCTTTATCCTTCCTTCCAAAACAACTACCTTCCGGGAAAAGCGCCTGCACCAGTATTCCACATGCCCACCTCTTATCTGTAACCCCAACTTTCCCAACTTTATCTCTTACTAACTCATCCACTGCATCCAAAGTCAGTCTCGCAGGATCCACAGCTTCCATTATCGCACGTGAAATCTCCGCTCTAAGAAACACTGATTCCTTCCGTTTCGAAACTACAAATCTTAACAACCCAGATGAATCCATTCTCCTACATAAAGACTTCAACGAATCCGATAAATTATCGAAAGAGTGGGAATTTCGGAACTCCGATAACGCGGTCTCTCTTTGCTCCTCGACTTTGGCAGCAGCAGCTGACTCGCGTTCCGGTATGGATTTTTCTCTGCAACTAAGGGATTCGAGGGTTAGCTGGGAATTGGATTCTAAAGATTGGAATTTGGATTCAAGGGATTGAGATTTCTGGGAGAGGGAGTTTTGAAGGGATTTGAAGTGAGTGGTCAAGGTTGTGAATAGTTGGGTACAGGAGGATAGAATGGTCTTTCGCGCGTCGAGGTCGTTGAAGAATTTCTGCGTTCTCTCTGTTTCGATTGCTAATTCGGTCGCCATTGATTGAAGACAATGAAGACTGTGAAACGTGCTGATTCTTTAAGGAATGAATGATCGATCGTGGGGTTTCAAAACCCTAAACCCTAAAATGGTGGTTGAGGGAAAAGGAAAGGTTTTATGCACTGAGGATGACTGGTTCCGTATTTTCCCTTTGCGTTTGTAATGCATTTGTTTATGCGCTAGGAAATGTATTAAATTAATGATTTTTTAATTATTCTTATAATATGAAAAATTACAATCAAATCCTTCTTTCATTTTTAATTTTTATGGCAATTTCCTTTATTCATCTTATTAAGGTCCGTTGTTTGAATTTTTAAAGTTTATATTAGAATTAAACCAAATTAGATATATAAACATGTTGTTAAGTATATTTTGGTGTTTGCTGAGAAATGATATAAGAGAAACGAAGAAATGTTTTGTGTATTTATTAACGTAACTGAAGACCATATATATAGCCTTTACAAAAATTGAAAACAGAAGCTAATAATAGAAATAATAACAGAATAATAGAATCCTAATCAATAGGATTTATTCAAGACTAGAAATCAGCTAAGTCCTAAAGACTTGTTCAACTGGAAACAAACTCTAACATCCTCTCTTAAACTATGTGCTAGTAAAAGCACTTAGTTTACATCTGGAAATGTGCAGACCCCCATCAGACTTCTTAATTTTATGAACACATCCAGTTTCAAAGGCTTGGTCATTATGTCTGCTATTTGCTCTTGTGTATTACAGTGAACCATCTTAACAACACCATCTTTAGTGAGCTCACGGAGGAAATGAAATCTGATGTCTATATGTTTGCTTCGGCCATGTAGAACAGGATTCTTTGACAGCTCAATAGTTGAACTATTGTCACAGTAGACAGTTGTGCCATCACTTTGAATTAGACTGAGGCTTCCCATAATTCTTCTCATCCAAACCACTTGACAAGCACATGCAGCAGCAGCAACAAATTCAGCTTCAGTGGTGGACAATGTAACTATTGGTTGCTTCTTGGATGACCAAGATACTGCACCTGAATTGAACATGAATACGTAGCCTGAAGTACTTTTTCTGTCATTTAAATCCCCGGCATAATCACTGTCGGTGTAAGCAATTAATTTGTCTTCTCCTCTCTTGCTATAAAATATTCCAAACTCACAAGTTCCCTTCAAATATCTCAACACTCTCTTGGCTGCCTCAAAATGAAGTGCTGTAGGGTGATCCATATATCTACTTAGTAGACTGACTACAAACATAATATCAGGTCGAGTGGTAGTTAAATACATTAAACTACCCACAATTTGCTTGTAGTGGCTGCTATCTAACTTTACTCCAGCTGTATCTTGCATCAGTTTAGAACCGGGTACAATTAGATTAGGCACAGGATTGCACTTATCCATACCGAACCTTTGCAACACCTCATTCGCATACTTTCTTTGATGAATGAAAATGCCCTCCTGTTCTTGCAAAACTTCTATACCCAAAAAATACCTCATTCTTCCTAGATCAGTCATATCAAACTCATGCATCATGGATTTTTTAAAATCAGTAAACATGTGTTCATCATTGCCGGTGAAGATTAAATCATCTACGTAGAGACAAACAATTAAAAGTTTACCTCCTTCATGCGTTTTGATGAACAAACTATGCTCATATGGACACTTCTCAAAACCTTCCTTCGCAAAATAAGACTCGATGCGACTGTACCACGCTCGGGGAGCCTGTTTCAAACCATACAGTGCCTTTTTCAATTTGTATACTTTGTGCTCATTACCTTTCTTCTCATAGCCTGGAGGTTGCTCAACAAAAACATCTTCAGAAAGATCTCCATGCAAGAAAGCTGACTTAACATCAAGTTGAAAAATTGTCCACTGCTTTTGAGCTGCTAAAGAGATTACTAAACGAACTGTATCCATACGTGCTACCGGGGCAAACACTTCGGTATAATCAATTCCATGCTCCTGAGTGTAGCCTTTTGCAACTAACCGGGCTTTGTGTTTATCTATCCCACCATTCTCGTTGAACTTTGTCTTATACACCCATTTCACCCCAACCTTTTTGGCATCAGTAGGCAAACATGTTAACTCCCAAGTGTTATTGCGTTCAATTGCATCTATTTCTGCATCCATGGCCATTCTCCACTTAGCATCTTTCACTGCTTCATAAAAGAACATAGGATCATCTGCAGCAGCAAACATGACCATATAAGAATCTTCCTCAGATAAATCTTCCCCACTGACATAGTCCCTCATCCACAAAGGTCGTCTATGGTCCCTTTCAGGTCTACTACGTGTATTCCCACTGCTGCTTGCTTGGACTGTTGGACTTAAAATCTGTTGACTCGCAAAAAATGTACTGCTACGTGTATTTGAGAGATTTCTGCGATAAATGCTCTTTTCTGGATCAGCATGTGGATCAAGGTGTGCACTGTCTGCCCTGTGATCTGCTGCAAAGTCATTGTTTGCTTCATCTGCTGCTGCAAAGTCATTGTTTGCTTCATCTGCTGCTTCAAAGTCTGGTGCTGCAACTGAAACCACTGCTGCAACGTCATTATTTGCATCATCTGCCCTATCACCAGTTGCAAAAAATTCTTCATGTTGATCAGTGTTTTCCCATTCCAGAGCAATAGTATCAGCAGCAACTGAACTCTTACTCCAATCCCAACTACTGTTTTCATCAAATATCACATCCCTGCTCACGATAATTTTCTGTGAAATGGGATCATATAGGCGATATGCCTTTGATTCTCTGCTGATGCCAAGTAAAACGCATTTGACACTTTTATCATCCAACTTGCTTCTCTTGCAGTCAGGGACATGAGCATAAGCTATGCAACCGAAGACTCTAAAGTAATGGACTGACGGTTTGATGCCACTCCAGGCTTCTTCTGGGGTCTTGTTGTTAACTGCAAATGTTGGACTTCTGTTCAAAACATGAACAGTCCAATTTACAGCTTCTGGCCAAAATTTCTTCGGTATCTTCTTTACTGACAGCATGCTGCGGACCATGTTCATGATGGTGCGATTTTTCCTTTCTGAGACGCCGTTTTGCTGAGGAGAGTAGGCAGCTGTAAGTTGACGACGTATGCCATGCTCATCACAAAAGTCTGCAAATTCTTGTGATAAGAATTCACCTCCACGATCAGTACGAAGACTGTGAATGCATAAGCCAGTCTCCTTTTCAACGTGATTCTTAAACATTTTAAAAACTGTAAAGGCTTCAGATTTTGTCACAAGAAAATAGGCCCAAACTTTACGACTGTAATCGTCAATAAATGTGATTATATATCTCTTGTTGCTATTTGAAACAGGGGTAATAGGACCACAAATGTCAGAATGTATAAGTTGAAGAACCTGAGTAGCTCGCCATGTAGATTCTTTTGGAAAAGAATTTCTCTGTTGTTTTCCTGTCAAATAGTCTCCACACACTGTTGATGGTGCAATTAAATTTGGCAGGCCGATCACCATCTCTTTTTTATGAAGAAGATTTAATCCCGTGAAACTAAGATGTCCATATCTGTTATGCCACAACATAGCATTCTCCTCTGATGAAGATTTAAGACACACCTGCTCCTGTTCGCTGGACTCCTTAGGCTGCTCCTGTTCGCTGGACTCCTTAGGCTGCTCCTAGTCGCTGGACTTCTTAAGCTGCACCTGCTCGCTGGACTTCTTGGATAGTGAGTTAAAACACACCTGCTCACTACATTCCTTAAGCTGCACCTGAGCAAATAACTTGAACATTCGGTTTGAAGACATGGTAATTTCAATGATCAAGCCTTTTTCAGAATGATATATCTTACATGTTTCCTTTTGAATAAGGATAGCAAGACCTTTCTCAGCTAATTGTCCCATGCTCAATAAACTGTTTTGCAAGCCTGGGACGTAAAAAACATTTGTAATGATTTGTACAAAACCATTCACGAACATTCTGATATTTCCTTTTCCAGTAACAAGCATTTTAGAATTATCTCCCAGTTTTACTGTTTCTCTAAAGCTGGCATCAAAATCAGAAAATAACTCCTTCTTACCACACATGTGGTTGCTACATCCTGAGTCAAGAAACCATAACTCCTCCATGCTTGTTGCCTTCTCATTTATATACGCCATTAATAGCATTTCTTCTCCCCCTTCTGCATAATGTGCCACTCCTTCACTCTCCTTCCTTGGACACTCATATGCAAAGTGTCCTAATCTGTGACAGTAATAACACTCAATAGTGGATTTGTCAAGATAACGTCTTCCACCTCCTCCTCGGCCTCTGCCTCTGCCCCTGCTTGATCCTCGAATTCCTCCTCGCCAACCTGATGATTCTCCTGTTGTTACCTTCAACGCATGCTCCTCCATGATATGAACATTCATACGTTGTTCATGAACCACCAAACTGCTTTGCAATTCATCTATGGAAATAACATCAAGGTCTTTTGATTCTTCGATAGAACAGACTACGTAATCAAATTTGGATGTCATGGAGCGCAGGATTTTCTCAATGATTGTTAAATCAGTCAAATTCTTTGCACCATTTGTCCTCATCTTGTTCACAACAGTCATAGTACGAGCAAAATAAGCAGTTACAGACTCACCTGCCTTCATGTTTAACAACTCAAACTCCTTCTGAAGAGCTTGTCTTTGTGCACGTTGCACCCGTGCTGTGCCTTGATACTTCGTTTTCAAAGAATCCCAAATGCTCTTGGCAGAATCTTTGTTTAAGATTGTCTCTAAAACTGATCGATCAATACTCTGGAAAAGGTAGTTCTTTGCCTTAAGATCCTTCAGCTTTGCATCTTCAATAGCCTTCAACTGAGCTGGAGTAGGCTGGACTCCTTCAATCACTGTAGGAATCCCATCCTCAATTAAACTCCAGTATTCTTTTGAACGGAGAAAGTTCTCCATGAGCATACACCAATGATCATAGTGTCCGTCCAATCTTGGAATTGAAGGCTGCACAAAACCTCCTCCTTCTGTTGACATCTCTGATGCTATCGTAATGCTCTGATACCAAAATGTTAAGTATATTTTGGTGTTTGCTGAGAAATGATATAAGAGAAAGGAAGAAATGTTTTGTGTATTTATTAACGTAACTGAAGACCATATATATAGCCTTTACAAAGATTGAAAACAGAAGCTAATAATAGAAATAATAACAGAATAACAGAATCCTAATCAATAGGATTTATTCAAGACTAGAAATCAGCTAAGTCCTAAAGACTTGTTCAACTGGAAACAAACTCTAACACATGTATGATGCATTACTAAAGAAATTGAAGGATAAAATACATATTTTTTAAAAATATATCTATTAATGTTTTCCCTCAATCCATTGTTTAAAATAATAAATGTTACCCTTAAAATTATTTTCTTGACTACTTTTTTTCTTTCAAAACTAAATAACAAGCTCAAATGCAAATTGGGATGGCAACTTTATCCAATTAGGTGCCTAATATCACTCACGTAATGTAATATTCAATTTTGACTTACTATAGATAAAATTTCATCAAATTTCACTTGGACCAAATATAGAATTCACTTCCTCGTATCCAATCTGATATTTTCATTATTTTTTTATTAAAAAAAAACAAATTATATATATATATATATATATATATATATATATATATATATATATATTATGGGATGATATATACTGTGGACTTAGCTTTATTTAGAAATTTTGATATATGGTGTTGTTATTGAGTTTTCCGAAACACATACATGTAATAAAAAATATAAATTAAAAAACTTTTGGGATTTTTAAGGATCCCGTTAGACAAATTTAGAGTTGTTTAGAGTTTATATGACTTGAAAATGAGATATTCTTTGTGGCTTTGAATACTTGCTCCAACGTTAAATTGTTGCAAACCACAAGTCGTTCAAATGTTCGACCTCTAACAGTAATCTACACAAACTATTAGTAAGAAATCTCCTAAACACTTTTAGGAGAGATAGATTGATATACCTTAGAGTGCTAACCCTTTTCTTTTGTGTTTCATGTGTTTAAGTACTATATTTTTCTCATCTTAAAAAATAAAAGGTATAGCTTTCTATTTATAGGGAAATCAAAAATACCCTATAAATGACAAAATATCAATTTTCCCTTAAATAATATCATATATATTATTTTAGGTTAATTTTAGAAATTTATTCAATCAAGTCCTTACGTTATTGTTTATAAGTCTATAATTATAATCATTTATATTAATTACATTATAGTCCTTATTTTTAAATTTTATTTACAATCAAGTCACACTTGATTAATTATCCTATTTTAATTCCTAACAAGTGGCTCTTATATGTGTGACCAATAGGTTCCCTAATAAGTTGGTCCAAATATAAGTCATAATCCTAAATAAAATAAGATTAAATAGATTAAACAAAATAATTTATTATCAATTCAACAATTGATTTTTTTTTTAATATTTGAAGATCAAATAAAATATCTAGCAACCTGTCATTATCTCTCAAATATTAGGAAAGTCATAAGTGGTTTGACTCAACTTTTCAGTAACCTGTTTCTCAGTGTAATTATTATCATTTGATCAACAATATTCTAATTTAGACATTATAACATGGGTTGTGAATACTCTATTGATCACTTAAATGTCTCATATAGTTCATGTTATACATCATTTCTGCTCCTTCGTTACCTCGATTAGGATAACATGTAACATGATTAAAATATAACATTCTTTATAAAAGATAACTTAGTGATCTTGAGTCTAAGAATCAGTTACATGACTGTCATGTGAGCCTTTCAATAGATATAGGTGATCTCTGCATATGGATTTCTCATGTCGGTCAATTCAGTATACATGTCTTATGACAAGCACTTACATATTAGTTTTACATATCCATTATACATCAGCTTATTAGAGCAACTGCTTCCTTTCATAAAAAAAGAAACATAATATATAATAGTTTGTATGGCTCTAATAAATATCTAGTATTTATAAGAGCACCGACTATGAACATTTTAGAAACAATGCTTTAATGTAATAGAAATTTCATAATCATAACAACTTTATAATTTTCTTTGCAAAACATTTTTGTCCCATGAACTTTATCTTTACTCTAGATTTATAAATCAAGTATTAGATTCATTAATCTAATATTTTATTAATATTAAAGATAAATTAAGACTTTATTAATAATAAATATGCAATTATATGAGTATAATAATGCCACATGTATCCAACTGATTGGTTACAAGATATATTAAACTAACACTGAGTTTAGAAATCACATAGAAAAACTCTTTCTCTTTTTTAAAGTCAATTAATACTATGGTGTCACTTCTTAATGGAGCAAGTGTATTTGGTATTACGGTAGCTGTTGTGGTTGTGGTTGTGGTTTGAAAAAAATTGTTTTATAAAAAGTACTTTTAGTTGAGGTTGGTTTGAAAAAATATATGTTTTGTTAAAACTATGGTTGAAATTGAGGTTGAACAAAAAGTAGTTTAATGTGTTTGGTTAAAAATGCTTTTGAAATTGAAGTTATAAAATAATTTTAAAAAATATATATTAATATTTATGGTTTTTAATTTAAATGTTGTAGATTTAACTATTGCTATTACATCATGAAATAAATCATTCTTTATATAAAATATTTTTTATTGTTCTATTAAACTATCTATAATTCCATTACGTACAAAATTCATTCGACAAGAAGTACAGTTTTCATGATTTTTTGAGCGTGCAATAAAATTAGATAAAATATTATCAAGAATAAAATTAAGATTACAGAACGAGTAAATTTAATTCACCTTAAACTAATTTTTAAAAAAAAACAAAAAAAATTATTGTTCACATTCACGTGAACAATGCGAGTGAAATCAATTAATTGCACTGGTTTTTAGAGAAAAAAAAATGTTCACGTGAATAGTGCGAGTGAATTAAAATTCACTGCACTGGTTTTTCAAAAGGAAAAAAACTGTTCACGCGAACAGTGCGACAGTGGAGATGGCTCCACTGTTCAGTGGTTCCTCCCCCATGAGAAGCAGTAAAATGCTACTTCTACAAAACCTACAGCACAACTGAATTTTTGATGGGTCCTACCAGCATCAACCTATGATTCTTTAACCAAACGATAATATTTGTGGCTGCGGGTGAACCTCACCCGCAACCACATTACCAAACGGCCTCAAAGGCAAGTTAGGAAAAAAGCTATAAGTGGCCTTTATAGTGTTAGTGTCTTTAGAAACTATTATAACCAAAATCAGAAGTATTTTTCTTTTATGAACAATATTTATTATATGTATTGATTTTTTTGTTAAAATTTTCTTTATGAAATTTAGTTTTATACTTTTTCTTTAATTCTTTGAATAATGATATTTAATTCCATTAATTAATTATATTGTAAATAATAACTTAAAGTCATGTTATAATAAGAGAAACATAAAATTTAAGCCAAATTATAAAACAGAGCCTACCCAATAAGGTATAAAGCACAATCAATAAATCTAGAGCAATTTCATAATTGTGATCTAATCCTTTAGTTTATTTAAAGTACCATCTTTTAATATTTCCATCATGTATGGATAATACTTCTTTAAACATAGACCATTAATCGATTAATGGTGCATTTACCCATCTTGATTTGCTAGATAATATGTACCTCTTTTAAAAACTTTGACAACGATATATAGACCCTCTTAGTTAGGGGATCATTTTCTAAACTTGGGATCTTTATCATAAATTAAGATCATGACCTTCCATATCAAATCATTTTTGAGAAATTTCTTGATCAAACATGTTTATTATATAGTCATTTGGACCTTTTTAGATATGGAAGGTCATAATACTTAGCAATATTTTTTAAATCTTTGTGAATACATGACTAAGATAATACATAGCGTGTTCATGCCTAGAGTTATTTTTTTATACCAACATGCTATCAATTGATCCCTCTGCTTTTGAAATGTACAACCTTAAGGGCTTGTCAAGATTTGGTGGGGGCTAATATTGGAGGTTTTGCTAAATAAGTCTTTACATCTTTAAAGAAAACATATTGTTTTTCATTCCATTAAAACTTATATGAGCTCTTTCCTTTCAATAACTTAGTAAATGTTCTAATTTTTCATGTGTTATTTGAAACGAACCTCCTTAGAAAATAAACCTTGCCAATAAACTTTTATGTTTCATTGATGCACTAAGAATCCTAAGAAATTATCTACTTACACACCATGAATGCATTTTTAAAGGGTTCATTTTTAAGTTGTTCATTCTCGTTTATTCAAAAGCAACACATAATTCATCTATGTTGGTGGATTTTGATTTTGACTTTACCATAATATCATCAATATATACCTTTGTATTGTAATTAATCATATTATGAAAGATCAAGTTCATTGTATTTTGATATGTTACATCGATATTTTTTTTTATCTAAATAACATTTCCACTCGTTCATACATTTGTAGTGAATCAAAACATCTGAATACAGTCTTATTAACATCTTTCTTTATAATAAAGATTTGTTTATAACTAGAGTGAAAATCCGTGAAGTTGAGTACATATCAACCATTGGTATAAGATATTAACATTTTTAAACTTGCAAGATTTATAACTAGAGTGATCTTCTATGAAGTTGAGTATTGTAGTACCAAATGCTGCATTTATCAACATATCAACCATTAGCATAAGATGTTTATTTTTTAGAGTTGCTAGATTTATATTTCTAAAATCTATGTATACCTTTAATTTGTTATTTTTTTTTAATATTCGCAGAATGTTAAATAACCACTCAACATACTTTATTAGCCTAATAAATCTAACTTTTATAAGGCATTTAATTTCTTCCTCATATCATCCATCATGTTTAAAGACATTATTTATAAAGGTTGTTTTTTGCTCATTTTTAATTATCAAGTTAACTTTAATAAACTTTTAATTTAACTAATTGTTTTTGCTAGGGTTTACAAGAACACACCTTTTCCATTCTACTTTTCATAGTGAAAATATTTTGGAATTTGCAACAAAAAAATAACTTATATATCCTTTGTTATTAATGCGAAAAGAGGCCAAAAACCACACAATTGCATCATCCCTAAAGGATCGTACTTTTACAGTCTCATTCTTTATAATGAGCTAAAACCTAGATAGAGGATTCTGTTTGGTAGTGTGGTTGCTTTTCAAAGTGTTTTTCATTCAAAAAAGTATCAAAATAATATTTTTTTTTATTTTTTAAAAATTATTTTTGATACCAGCTTATCAAAATGATCTAAAAACACCAAAAAAATATTAATTTGAAGTAAAGAAAAAAATTAAAAAAATTTAAATTTTTTCAAAAAAACTTTGAAACGCTAAAACAAACAGTATCCTAGTACTTGTTGCAACATTGATATAAAGAAAACATGGTCATAACATTTTTTTTCTTATTTCAAAACCCTCAGAAACGTGCTAAAAGATACACTATTATAGCCCATGCAACTGTTATACATTCCCCATAAAAAAAAAAAAAAAAAACCCCTTTTAAGCCGTGATTTTTACTGTAACTTTGTACATTCAGCCACCATAAAACCATAGTCCCTGCTCCATATTTGTTGATACAAAAATTAAGCTAAAATAGAACACAAAACTAGGTGCAAACACAATACAAGGACAACTAGCAACACAGAAAGCTAGAAGACTGAGATCTCTATGGACCAATTAAGGGCCAACATTGAGTGTTTAATGAGAGGTTTTAGGACAATCGAGTATATTTAAATTGGAAAATACATGTTTTTTTTTTGTATTTTTATATTAGTTTTTGTTTTGATGTGTAAGCACTAATCTATTTGGAGAACTCTTTCCAAGAATAGATGACCCATTTTATGTTCCTATCTTGGATGTTGACTATTTGAATTAACAAATACATGTTTATGTTGTTAGTTTTTTTTTTTTTTTTTCTATGTTTGGAATATATTCATTAATGTTGCAAGCGAATTTGGACTAAATCGATGTAATTACATATTCAACCATTAAGAGTAAATGTTGGTTTTTAAACCCATTTTAATTAATATATACTGAAACAAGCCCATGCCTATCCATAACTCGCCATCACTACGATTTAAATGCCCATCTTTTATCAAAGTAAATGGGCTTGTGAGAAATTGAAAATGCAATGAAATTTGACTAATTGAGGGAAATAGTTAGTGTAAAAAAAGAAGAAAACTTCTGAGATGAGTTGAAACAGTCCATAAACTCGAGGGAGGCAAATCAAATTTCCCCAAAAATTATCTTCTCTGATCAGTGCTCAAGCAGCATAGCATATATTACAAGGAGATGAATAGATAAAACAATCGCTGCAATTTCTCCAGAGGAATATGAGGAGAGAGTACATAAAGAATTTGAATACATTAAACTGGTCTAAGAGAAAATACATCAATGGAAGAGATAAGTGATTGCAAGGGCCAGCATGAGAAGGACGTAAGCAATTCCTTGATCAATAGTCTTGCCTGCAGCAAAAACCAACATTAGGATAATTCCAATTAAGCCAAGGCATAACTCAGGCACAGTACATTTAGGTACCCAAAAATGAAGAAATGAAAGAATCAAGACAGTTGCCTACCATCATTAGATGGGCCATCTGCAGGGGAAGGAGCCGTGCCTTGACCGAAACCAAACTCCAAGAGTGCCAAGAACATGAAGCCAATGATGGGAAGAGCATACAATCTCATGGAACTCATCTTCAGAACTGATAATGATCTCACACTAGTATAAAAGAAGAAGAAGAAACAAAAACGGAGCTGGGGGAGGGAACTCGGAGGGGATATGTGACAAAGCTAGAAGACGAGAAGATATGAGACGCATAAAGAGGTTTGCGAGGAATTTATATGAACGTTAGAAAAGAAACTTCGGGGCAATTAAGAAACGCGGAGGCTGCACTATTTCGTCGAAGACAAGAGAAAATCGAATCCAAACGAAGAAAAAAATATCATTAGGGGATTATTTGACTGGCTCGGCGGCTCATCTTATTGACTCGTTCAAGAAAGTGACCTCGAAGCTGCCTCGTGGCGTTGAAGTGTGGCTTCTCACACGAAGGAACGCGTTGCTTTCTCTTTCTTTGTTATCTCTCCCCTCTTCCTTTATACTATTCTTAGCTTTTCGTTTGGACGGGTTATTTTCTTTTTACTCTGGAATGGAAGACTTGCATGGAATCCTTTTTATTTTTTATTTATCAGATTTGTCGTGTTCTCATTTCTTTGAGCTATCTCTGTTTGATTTTGAATTGTATTAGGTCATGCATTGAAATATCTTCGAGCATTAGATGGGAAAGTTTAGGTATATAATTTGTTAATTTTAAAATAAATTTTTGTATTTTTTAAACTAGAATTATATGAAAACAAGTTATTTATATCTTTCTTTTTTATATATATATACACTAAAATTCTGTTTATTTTTACGTTTCAAAAATATTTTAAAAATTTTTTGAAATTTTTATTATTTTTTTCTTTGCTTTAATTTAATATTTTTTATGTTTTTAGATTATTTTAATGTTCTGATATCAAAAATAATTTTTAAAAAATAAAAAAAATATTATTTTAATATATTTTTAAATAAAAAATATTTTAAAAAGTAACTGCAGTCACATTCTTATACGAATTCTAAGATAGTATTCAAATGTTATTTAAATGACTTCACACATAATAACATTATCAATTTCTTTTATTTGTAATTAATTTAAATTTATTCGTGGTTTTGTCACATGGCTTTATTATCAATAATAATTTATGGTCTTCAAATCAAATTTGATTGTGCTAATATTGATGGTTCCCCCACTCCATAGGAACATTTAACTTGGTGTATATTATTATTATTATTTGGGAAATAGTCTCTCTTTGGAGAACAATTTAAAATATTATCTTAAAAAAAAGGAACCTTTTTGAAAGTCGACGAGGCAGAGATAAAGAAAACTTATTCCTCCCGAGGGTTAGTTCTTTTATGTAGTCCCTCTACGGCTAACATTTTCTTTAGATAGTCCTTTTAATTATATTTTTATTATGTCCATCCTTCTATTTTTATCATGCCCACCCCCATCATTAGCAACTTTCTTTTTAATATAATTTAAGACTGTTTTATTTTTTCTTAAATAGAAGGTTCTTAATTTCGTTTGGTAAATTTCATATCATATTAATTCTTTTATATTATTTCTAATATCAATTTATTCTATAAATCTTTGCTAAATATAAACCGAAAAACTTCTCTTGTACAATTTAAATCACATTAATTCCAGTAGAAAACAACTTTATTAAAAACTTATTTGTTCAAAAATATTTTTTGTAATATATAAATGTTTTTGATAATCATTGCAAGTTATAGTTCTTTTTATAAATATTCTAATTTAGTAGATTTTCTCTTGTATTTATTTGAGATATTTTTATTCTAAAAAAAAAGAATATTTTATACATAAAATAAAAAATAAAAAAAAAACCCAGAATGACCCCGTATTGTTGTAGCCTTGAATAGAAGTCCAAAACAACAAAAGAATGGGAATGAATTAACAGAAAATAAAAATATTGGTGATGTAGGGACTGAATTCTTAATGGACTAAGAGTATAGGAATGGAATTAACAACATTAAGAAAAAAAAAATGTGAATTGTAAAAATAACCTGAGTTCAGTTAGCCTAACCATAGTCAAAACATGTATGAGCTGTACTCGTCAAAATTGGAGGGTAGAGAATAAATTAGTATATCACGGATATTATATTAATATATACGGAGCAATTGCTGGAATGCCTAACCGCAAGACTGATTGCAAGCAAATAAAATCCCCCTCTCTTTCGTATTTGCTATTTCCCCGCTATAAGAAATGTTCTTAAGTGAACAACTAAACCAATCCCTAAAGTTTCTTTTAGTAAAAACAAAAACTTGTTTTTCTAGGAATTATTTTTCTAGAAAATTTTTCATTTTCATTTTTCATTTTCTGTTATTTAGATGCATAAAAAAAATAATTTTTTATATAGAATAAATTATCTTTTACTCATGGGTTTTGAACTATTATAATAAGATGAGAAGAAAAGCAATATATATGATAAAGATAATGATTTTAATATTTATAATATTATTAACAGAGATAATAATTATGATAGTCCTGAAATGATATTTGTTATTGCAATGGTAATAATGATAATAAAATAATAATAATTATAAATTAAATAAAATTTTAGTGAAATGATGAAAAAAATGTTTGTTATTAGTTATTATATTAATAACAAGAACTAGTAATATAGGTTATGATTATGGTGATGATGAAATTGTGATAATGATATAGATGTTGGTGAATATTATAAATTTAAAAGTCATTTAAAAAATATTTTTTATAATTAACTTAGTTTTTAATGTTTCTTTCACATTGAAAATGTGGAAAATGTTTTTCTAAATAATATTTTCCATAAAACAAGCAAACCCTAAATTTGAGATACGGTCAAAGGGTACCCAACGACTTGGATACACCACATGCCATTGATAAGGACGGTAGACCATGATTTTTCTCTTTCTTTTTTGGGTTACACTGAATCATAGATTTCATGAAGTGATATTAGCAGAGACCACCACCACCACCTCTCGAGTCTGCAGAAGAATTATCTGTGAAAAAATTTATTTTCTAAGATTACGTTATAGTCTTCTAGAATTTCTGAGCTCAATTGCATAGTTTTTCCTTTCCCTTTTTGCACTTCCATGGAATCTATTATACTTGCAAAGTTATTTGAATACAATAACTCAACGACGCGTGAAAGGCTTTCTTTTCTTTTTCGCGTGAGAAGAACTCATCTGATTTTGATACTGCTAATCGATGAGGTAAGAGTATGGTATTGATAATTCTATTAAATTTAAATTTTATATGGACCTTTTTTTTTTTTTTAGTTTAACGTGGATGTCCGGGTCAGCTTGCGTGTATCTCGACTAATCCCACGAGCCCTGAAGTTAATAACCATGTAAGCCTCCAGTAGCTATCATATGAGCAATCACAGGACTCGAACTTGAGACCACAGAGAAAGCAAACCTTTTGGTCCCAAGCTCTTACCACTGTACCATCATCTAGATGATTTATGGACTCTTTTTTTAATCCTGGTCTTTCCTTGTTTGTGATTAATCTTTTATTATAAACTTGTGAAAGAAAATTATAAACGACCGTAGGAAACAAGCATGTCTGTCGTTTGGATTGTATTTAAAAATAATGAATGACAGAAGGATTAAATAATAGGTGATTTCTTTACAATGTTTCCTTACGTTGGAGAATTTGGAATCACTTATTATTAGATTTTGACTTTTCAAGAGTCTAAATTAATTAGTTTCTATTGAAAATCTGGTTATAGTTATTTTTTAAAATATTTTTTTATATTAAAATACATAAAATAATATATTTTTTTTAAAAAAATCATTTTTAAGATCAGCATATTAAAACGATCCAAAATACATAAAAAAATTAATTTTTAACAAAAACAATTATAAAACACAGTGCCTACAGTACTGTGTTGTGTCGTTTTTGTTTTTTGTTAAAAAAAAAAAAGAAGATTCTGTGAAATTTGTTTGATTTTATTTTTTATTTTCAATTCACCAAAATTGACAATAAATTTTCAAATCTTTTGAAAATAAAAAAAGACTTAAAAAAGTTCTGGAAACTTTTATTTTCCACGCTGAATAGCCATTGTTTTAGGACTTGGGTCATGTTCATACTGGGGGCTTGAGAATGGGTCCAAGATGCTAGGATCTAGCTAGGACAAGATTCAAAGTGCTCTAGGGTCGTGTTCGGACTGCATCGAGGTGCTTATGGGTCAAGCTGAGATTGGATTCGAGAGTTGAGTAGTCAAGTTAGTATTTAATTTGCAACTAGTTAATTTTTCCCTGTTTCAGTTAGTCGAATCATGTTTTTAAAAATGTAAAAAAAAGTTATTAAGAGTGCAATTTTTTTTTTTAATGGTGTAAACTCAAATAAGATGATAAATATGTGAGTGGTAACTTGATGTGAATCGGTTTATTTAACAAATTTAAAGAAACTTTAATGATTTTTTTTAAAAAAATTTAATATTAAACGATAAAATTTTAAAAAATATATGATAAAAAATAAAAGTGAATGTCAAGCAAATTTTTCAAATCAGTAATTCTGGATATTAGATAAAAAATATCATTTATGAAACAACAATGAAACTCAATTCATAGCAAATATAACATCGAATAATGAATTATCATCATTATTATTATAATAATTACTATTCCTATCGTTATTATTATCCTTACTAATATTGTTACTTTCATTACATCTACCACCATTAATATTATTATCAATAAATAATATCATAATTGTTATTAATATTATTATCGTGATCACTATCACTATCATTATTATCATTACTATTATTATTACTGTTTATAATATTGTTATAATTATTATCACAACCACTATAACTAATATTATTATTATTATTATTATTATCATCACAATCACAATTTATTATTGTTATTATTATTAAAATTGAAAAAACATTTATTACTATTGAGAAAAACCATAAATTTTATTTGAAGGGTAAAATAATAATAATAATTATTATTATTATCATCATCACAATCACAATTACTACTAATTATTATTATAATATTATACTATCATCATCATCATCATCATTAATATTATTAATATAATTTAATAAATTAAAAAAAAACTATAAATTTGATTTGAAGGGTAAAATTAAAAACTATAAGAACTTTGAAAAAAGAGCCAAGAAAAAAAAATCAAAAGTATAAGGACCAAATTGAAAAGTATAATTAACATAATCAAAAGATTGATGTCTTCTTATAGGAGTGTCCAAGTAATAAATAACCCGACAAGAACGAGGTCAAACCATAAAGAGGTTAACTATATAAACTACAAATAAAGAAATAAATAATAACAGAAAAGGTGTTGAAGAGAGCTTTGAGATGTGATATTGATATAAGGATGAAACAAGGATAAAATAATTGTTATGGTTAGAGGATTCACTAATGGTATTTCAAACAAGCATAGTGTAAACTCTTTTTATTACTTTACTGGAAACCACATATAAAGGAGGTTCCAATCGGATTATAAATTGTTAACATAATTACATTAGTTATCTTATTTGAATAATGCTAATACTTGTAAATGTTGTCAGGTATTCATGATTATAACTTATGTTAACAACAAATTAAGTTCCTTTCATAGCACATGTGTCAGTTATACCATACAGTTGGGCTATGAAAGTGCCAAGTATTTGTTGTACCAAGGGATATACAATATAAATCTACATTAACCATTTAACAAGCAAAGTATTGAAAGTGAACAAGATAACAAATACAAAACATGTTAGTATCAAATATTAAAGTCCATGTTGAGTTTATACTATACTTATTCTTACACCATTAGTGTAACTTTTTCATCTTGACATAATAAACTTAGTTAAACATAATGAAAGAGAGAAACATAAATAAATAAGATATAAGTTAACTAAGTAAGGGAGAGGAAATGAAAAGCATAAACAAGAGATTAATATAAACAAAACTTAAACATTACAAAAATATAAAAAGAGAGAGCAAGAACATGATCTTGATCTAAAAATCAAGATGCCTAAATGCATGGCAAATGCCTCCTTTTATAGGCCAAAATTTGGCACTATTGATTTGATGACTAATTGTTCAATGGGTGGCCACATCTTGACTTCGTGACAATTCTTATCTTCTTGTTTGAATAAAACGCCATTGCTAACATCAGAATTTGAATAGAGTCTTCATGAAAGTTCTAGGAAATTATCTCAGCTTTTCAACAAAATAAAAATCGGCGCATTTGGACTCCTAAAACTTGAGATATGGGCTGAACACTGAATAGCATCTGGGTTGTAAGACAGATTCCGACTTCTCTATTGTTGCTATAATTTGAACTTGAAAACGATCTTTTGAATCTTAGACTCTTATGAAAGTTTTAGGTCTATGTCTTAGCTTTCCATACATATAAACCAAACCTATATCCAAGTTTTTTAGCTCTTGTTATCATCCAATAATCAAATGGTGTTCCAGTTTGGACTGAACCAACATCTCTTTTAAGCTTAGCCCTCTTTTTGTCTTCTCAATTTCAATAGTTAAACTCATCAATCAATCCTTTGATTTAAGTGATAGGCCTGCATTTAAGATGAACATTTACCATAAATTAAAGGTATCTTATATTATTAGACATGTTATTATAAAATATGTTCTAGTTAAGGAGTTATTGATATTTCAAGTGCAAAATAATGATATAAAACCTTGATAAAAATGCACTTTTAAGTACCAATTAATAATATACATAAATTAGAATTGAAGAACTAAATTGTAAACAAATAAAACTCAAACAAAAGAAAAAATTTCCAAAATAAAAAAATCAAAACAAAAATGATGGATTTTGAAACACCAACAAAAATAAAATAAAGAAGGATTTAAAAAAATTGAAACTATAAAAGAAATAAAAATAATAAGAAATTAATAAATGAGGACTAAAATGCAAAACAAAACATATAAGAAATTGTAATAGAAGGACAAAATTAAAAAAAAAAAAAACTTCTATAAAAGGAATTAGAATGAAATAAAAAATTCAAAGATGAGGGCTGAAATTGACAAATAACAAACAAAGAGGATAATTGTGCACTCTAGTTGTTAGGAGAGAGAAAAGAAAGAAAAAACACAAAAAATTGATCACCGGTGGCAATTTAAAAATTATCAACCTACACGCGCCCCATTATGTGGAAGAGGGCATGACTGCGCATCCAGAGAGATGATGGATGAAGTAGATGCCGCCTACTCGCTGGTACGTGTGAAACACGCGCCAGTAGCTTTTCGATTAAACATAAAAAAATAAATCGTGAAAATACCAAAACACCCCCAAAGACAAAGCTTCTTTTTGTCTGTTCTAAGAGTAAAAACGTTATTTTATTGTACATGGAAATTGAAAAAACCTGAAATACCCTTGTCTAGGAGCCCCTTTTTTTTAATCTTGGGGGCAAAAAAATATTTTTACTATTATGAATATTGTGAAAAGCCAAGAAAGCCCTTGGTTAATAGTTCTAAATTTTATTGACTTTAGGGGTAAAAGAGTATTTTTACTATGTTAAAAAATTTGAAAAGACGTATATATCCCTAAACAATTTTTTAATGACCTTGAACCACAGGAAAAGATCAAAATACCCCTAAATTAAAGGCTTAAATTTAAGCTACTCAAGGATAAAAAGATAATTTCACCGTAACAATCCACAATAATCTATATGTAAAGCAACATTAAAACTCCCTATCTTTTAGCTTTCTTTATAATGCTTCAAGGTCATGCCGGAACTAGATTTGGAGCTCCCTAGGACTAGGGGAGGGTTGGAATTAAGGCATTAAGGTGTTTGTATAGGGACCATATTTAAGATTACTAGGGGATAGGCCAAGACCAAGTTTAGGGCATCCAAGGATCAGGCCAAGTCTGTATCAAACTTCCATTTGAGGCTATTAAAGGTCAAGATGACATTACTTCTAGGACACCTAAGGTTAAATTTAGGGCACTTAGAATCTAGTAGAGACTAGGTTGAACGTATCCCGAGTGAAAATTACAAATCAAGTCAAGGTTAAATGAAAGATAGGACCATACACTATAACTCTTTTTTTTTTTTTTTTTTAACGTGGGTGTCCGGGCCAGCTTGCGCGCACCTCGACTAATCCCACGGGCCCTGAAGTTAACGACCATGTAAGCCTCCAGTGGCCATCATATGAGCAACCACAAGGCTCGAACCTGAGACCACAGAGGGAGCAAACCTCTTAGTCCCAAGCTCTTACCACTGGGCCACCACCTAGATGGTTCATACACTACAACTCTTGATACCATAAGTATTTGTCCTATTAATTCAAGCATCCAACCAAAACTATCGCTTTTTTAGGAAATAAAAGAACTAAAATGTCTAACTGAACAAGTTTTATGTTGTCAAAGAACTAAAAATAACAAAAATAAATATAAAAATAAAAAAAAACATAAGAAGGAAGATACCAAAAATATTACCAAAACATTAGAGAATTTTCTGAAAAAGAACAAAAAAATAAAACATACATGTCCATGAATACGACGTTGTAAGAGAAAAAATTGTAGAATTTCCATAATTTTTTGCTTTCTAGGAAAAATAAATTGAAAAGTTTTTTAGCAATAAAAATAACTTAAATTTATAAATATTATTAGTTCTCTGTCTATACATTATTTTTGTCTTATTGAGAAAATGAAGAGCATATTTCTTTTTACCACTATTTTAAATATCATTCTTTGTAGGGGAAAAATACTCACTACATTCACACAAAATAAACATTCTACAATTAATTAGGTCACTTTTGAAGAGTTTGTTTTTTGTAGACCAAATTAAAAACTTAAAGAAATAAAGGAAAAAGACAACTCCAAATTTCTTTACATTTGAACAAAGATTAGTTGGCAACAATACGAGGATAACATCAAATTCATATAACGAGATGGCACGCTCATACATTACCCACTACAAGATTTCACAGTTTTACCGACGGAATTATTCCATCGGTGTGTGATTAGAAGTTCGTCGGTGATTTTTTTACCGACATCATCACCGACGGATTACGTCCATCGACTTTCCTTTCGTCGGTGATTCCCCCTTCCGTCGCTATATCGGTCGAAAAAACAAAAAAATCATTTGCCGATGGGTTTACAGATGGAATTTGCACGGCAAAAAAAAAAAGATTCCCGCTTGAAATATACCAACGGAGTTGTAGTCCGTCGGTGATATTGTGATTTACCGACGAAAACTAACCGTCGGTAAATCTGTCGGTGAGTGTACCAACCGAATATATCCGTCTGTAAATTCATCGGTACTAGTGGCAGCTACTGTTAAATGCCGATGGATTAATTCTGTCGGTAAGTCTATCGATGAGTGTTTAAAATACCGACCGAATTAATCCGTCGGTAAAATCCTTGGTAATAGTTTTTTTTTTTCTGAATTTGTTTTTAAAAATTTATTTAGGATATATAATATAAAACTATATAAATTAATTGTAATACAAACCAATTATGCAAATAAAATTTATATTAAACATAAAAAAAAAACAAAGTTAAATAATATTCATTACAAACTGAATATGTTTCAAGAAAAATATTAAATGAAGTTTTAAAGGTAAATAATGTTTATTACAAATTAATATAAAAGTGGAGCTGGAGGAGGAGGAGGAGATCCTGGAGGAGGCTGGTGGTTATACGGCCAAAAAAGATTAGGCGCACATGTTCCATTATTTGCCATGTTCATAATCATTTCGCGAAGCTGTTCATAAGCCGCTTTTTGTTGTTCATACTTTGCTTTTTGTTGTTCTTGAGACGCTTTGATTTGCTCAGACTCCGCTCTTTGTTCCGCTCTTTGTTGTGCATGAGACGCTTTGAGTTGTGCGTACTTCGCTGATAGGTTATCTTATTTCTCGGTGAGCTGAGTCGTGTGTTGCTGCAAGGCCACGAACTCCTTAGATTGGGAGTTCGATATTGATTGGGAGCTCCCAACGGTTGAAACACTACGGGTCAACCGCAAGTTATCAACCGTAGTGTTGGAGAGCCCGTAAACCCGATTTTTATCAGGTCCACCTGACGAATCAACCTCCATCCACAAATCCGGATCGAATTTCGGATGGGTCAAAATATCATCCCCGTATCTCTCCCTCAACCGATTATTATAGGTCTCCTGAAAATTAAAAAAAAAAAATAATCATCATATTCAATACAATAAACATAATAACTTATATAATAACTTACAAAATAAAATAGTTGAACAAATACCATGAAATGTTGAGCACGGTTATCAACGAACTGTTGCGCCCCCTTCTGGCAGTCTTGACTCCGCACGCGCGTCTCCACAAACAGCTCCATCGGGCTCGGCTCACGTCCAAAAGACGCAGCCTATAATGAAAAAAGATATATTAACAACAACTGAATTTATCGATATATTTCATTTAAATTAATCTTACCATCCGTTTTGCATGTGCAGCAAACGGAACAAAGCCGCCAGTGTGCGTTGTCACCCCGCCATGAATTGGCCAATTCCGGTTGCCAGCACCAGATTGTGAGCGTCGTGTGAACCGCTCAGAAGTCACATGCTCAAGATAGTGCGGCTATATATCTTCCGGGATGTATATCGGTTTGAAATCCCTCCAAACCGCAACATCGTTCCAGCCTTAGAAACCCCTATCCTTTGCGGTTTTTTTTCCTTTTTTGTGCTTCATACCAAAAATCACGCAACCCACTTCACGCAACCAAAAATTACATTTCAAAACATAAATTTTTGTCTAAAAAAAATCTTGTATTGTTTTCGATCTTACCTAGTTGCTGCATGATTTTCCCACACCCTTCTCACAACAGTGTTATGCTCACTGTCCCAGCAGAATTTGTGCTGTGTATAAATAAACAAGTTTAAATAAAAATAATAATTTATTTACAATTATATTAATAAGCTGAAAATTATAAATTAACACCAACCTCAAACCTGTTAAACCATGCATTGATTTGAGGCATCCATTCAGGATGCTTGGATATCTGACTCCATTGAAACAATGGAATCTCCATCGACGATTTAAACGCCGATGATATTACTCGGGCGGCTTCAATGTTTGTGAACCTGAAAAATAAATGAAAGAAATTCAATAGTGATTACTTCATAAATTATGTTGTAATTTAAAAAAAAAAACTAAAACCTTAACAAACTTACATTGAAAGGTCGTCCTTCCACTGTGCCTCTCGTACTTGCAGGTAAATTGATTCCGCTGCGAAGGCACGTCACCTCTGCGCTGTGAAGTACCGCTGGAAGAGGCAGCATCGGTTGACGGCGCAGGTGGTGTAGGTGCCTCTTTTTGAGAGGCACCTAAGGAAATATCATCGTCGCTGCTAGAAGAACTAGCTGCGACCGTACTTGAGCGATCAACTCTGGTTTTCGTTCTACGCATCTACATAATTTTATACAAATAATTATATAATTAAATTCAAATGTAAAAAAAAAATTCGATAGCACCTCCCCTATACCGGATACTACCCAAATCCACAAACCTGCACATATTAACAATAGCCACAACCAATTTACCCTATCTATACTAATTATGCCAACATATTCAATTACTAATCCTAAGGTAAATTCAACATTAAGAATTACAATTCAACAAATTATTCAATAATTATGCCAATACAACAAAACAATAAATTAAAAAAAAACTCTAGAATAACAATCAAAATAAATGGAAAAAATTAAAAACAAAGCATGGAATAATAGAGTAAAATTAATAATTATTCCAACATATTCAATTACTAATCCTAAGGTAAATTCAACATTAAGAATTGCAATTCAACAAATTATTCAATAATTATGCCAATACAACAAAACAATAAATTAAAAAAAAAAACTCTAGAATAACAATCAAAATAAATGGAAAAAATTAAACACAAAGCATGCAATAATAGAGTAAAATTAATAATTATTCCAACATATTCAATTACTAATTCTATGGTAAATTCAACATTAACAATAAATATTCAACAAATTAACTAATAATAATTATGCCAATACAACAATAAAAAATATTCAATAAATTCAAAAAAAAAACTATAGACTTTAGCAATGAATTATGCAAAAAAAAAACTATAGACTTTATCTACATTACAAAAAATACACCAAAACAAAAAACATACCAAAAAAAATAGCAAAAAAAAACCCTTAAAGTAAAATGAAATAAAAGAAATACAAACCTTTTAAACTGATGGAGATTCACGAGATAAGATGCTAGAGATCGCTGGTGAAACCTTTGAAGAAACCTTTGAAGAACAGAGTGAAGAACCGAGAGGAAAAGAATCGGTGAAAAACTGAGGAGAAGAAAAAATGAACTGAAGAGGCGGTCGGGGGGACTTAAATGCCAGTTTTACCGATGGATTCACCGATGGATTTAAAATTAATTATTATTTTAATTTAATCCGTCGGTGAGGTGTTAAAAATCCGTCGGTAAATTTTGAATTTCGCACCAAATTTTTCAATGACCCTCCATATTTTTCGTAGTTCGTCGGTAAATCCGTCGGCAATATGACGCGGTCAGAAATGCATTTAACGCACAATCCTTTGAAATTCGCGCTGTCCGTCGGGAATTTTGTCTGTAAAATTGACCCGCCGACAACGTACCGACGGATATAAATTCATCGGTATGGTCGTCGGTGATGTGGTGGCATTTCAAGTAATTATTTTCGAACTCTTTGTGAAATGCCGACGGACTTTAGGCCGTCGGTGGTTCCATCTGTGATGTGGTGGCATTTCAAGTAATTATTTCCGAACTCTCTGTGAAATGCCGAAATGCCGACGGACTTTAGGCCGTCGGTGGTTCCGTCTGTGATGTGGTGGCATTTCAAGTAATTATTTCTGAACTCTCTGAGAAATGCCGACGGACTTAAGGCCATCGGTGTGGATGTCGGTGATGTGGTGGCATTTCAACTTTCCAAACTCTCTGTGAAATGTCGATGTACTTAAGGCCGTCGGTGTTGCCGTTGGTGATGTGGTGGCATTTCAAGTGTTTATTTCATTTTACAAAATATATCATCCATGATCAATAATTATTTCAAGTAATTATTTCGTAATTGTGGCATTTCAACTAATTATTTCAAGTAATAAATATTTTGTGTTTCAAAATATATCATCCATAATCTAAATTACATGAAAAAAAGGGTTTTACACAGGGCTTCATTTTGGTAGTTAGTCAGAATTTTCTTCTTCTTCGTCATCAATTGAATTGTCATCACCTTCATCGCAATCTTCAATATGAATATCATCTTCTTCATCGATATTTGCTTGTCCGTTAGAGCTCAAAACAAAATTCAACTTCTCTGCATCAACATCAACAAGACTATAATCGAAAACACAAAAATTTGAATTTTCTTCCAATTCAATCGAAGGAGCAACTCGATATGGTTCAACCACCTCACTAACTTGAAAGACTTCATCTCGCACACTTGTGTCTTCGTTCTCATTCTAAACAGCCTCGACACGACCCCAGGGTTTTGTTTTTAAAACGGACAACCAATCCACTCTTGATCGATCCTTTCTAAATGAAGGGGTGTGTGTGTAATAAACTTGTTGACATTGCTTTGCGAAAACAAAGACATCGTTTATGTTGCAGAGTCTAGCTTTTGAGTTAATTTCGACCAGACCATAGTGCGGATCAACTCTGATTCCTCTGTCAGTCGTGTCATACCAATAGCATTTGAATAAAAACACTATATTCTGCTCGTTATGATATTGCAGTTCGACGACCTCTTCTAATCTACCATAGTAGTCAACTTCTAACTCACTACTAGTGGATCCCTTAACACAAACACCGTTGTTGTATGTCTTTCTTCCTTGCCCGTATTCTTCAGTATGGAAAACATATCCATTGATAAAATACCCGTTGTAGCACTTACATTTTCTTTCAGGCCCCAAGCTTAGTGAAGACAATGACTTAGGTGCACTCCTTCCCATTTGATAAACCTTGTATGTAATGTACATCAATAAACAGTAAATGAACGAGAATCTCGTAATGACATGCATACGTACAGTAATTTTGCAAGTTAGAATGAGTTTGTGATAATGCTTACATGTGTTCTGAACCACGTGGCAAACTGCTCATCTTGTAATTGAAAGATCTGGGATTCGGTCAGCTGTGAGTTATTGGACAGCAAATATTGTCGATGTTGCCTGCAAGTGATAATGAGTGTATGATATTACAATATATAATTAACAGTAAATTACTAACAAAGTTTAATTAGTATAAACTTACTGAATAAAAGGTCTCAGCTCATCACAGTTAAATAGAACATAGTTGTGTGCTTGTTTGAACTCTATTTCCGACAAATATCTTCCTCTTACGGCATTTTTAGGTGTGGGTCGTCCAGTATTGGAGAATATTGACAAGTTCCCACTGGAAGGCACTTCACCGCCATCATCATGCCGTGGAACGCGATTGATTCTCGTTCTCAGATGAGGTTCGAAATAGTACAAGATAAATGTTGAGATCTCCTCAACAATATAGGCCTCACATATCGAAGCCTCAACATGCGCCTTGTTCTTAACCTTTTTCTTGAGATTAAACAAGTACCTGCATTGAAATATTAATCAAGTATTTTCAATTAAGAAAAACATATAAAATACTTTTATATATGAATTACATTGCAACTGTAATATCTAACTGTTCAAGTGGGTACATCCATCTATATTGGACCGGTCCTCCATCTTTTGCCTCAAACGGTAGATGTATAGGGAGATGCTCCATTGAGTTAAAAAATGATGGAGGGAATATCATCTCAAGTTTGCATAGTGTCTCGACGATATTCGTTTGAAGCCTCTCAATGTGATCAATATTCAACTTGCTGGAGCATATATCTTTGAAGAAATGACTGATCTCCATGAGTGCATCCCATATTCCCTTTGGCAACAAATCACGAAAAGCTAATGGGATGAGTGTTTGCATAAACACGTGGCAGTCATGACTCTTCATTCCATACAATCTGCAGTCCTCTATATTAACTAGCCTTGATATGTTCGATGCATGTCCATCCAGAAAACGCAGACTCTTAAGCCATTTGTAGACTAACAGTTGTGTATTTTTCTCTAACACGAAACTTGCTCTTGGTTTTGCGACCCGTGACTCATCATAAACCAACTCTATATTTTTACAGTTACAGTATAAAGCTATATCCAATCTAGCCTTGATGTTGTCCTTTGTCTTCCCCTTCACATCCATGACGGTGTTGAAAATGTTCTCAAACATGTTCTTTTCGATGTGCATGACGTCAAGGTTATGGCGGAGCAGATTGGTCTTCCAATAAGGAAGCTCCCAAAAGATACTTCACTTTACCTAATTATGGGTCAAACCAAAACCAAAAAACTTTTGCTTACCTGATTGAAGGCCAAACACAATGTCACCATACTCTGAGACAACATCATGCAATTCTTCACCAGAAAGACACGGGGATGCAACATCTTTTTCAACTCTGCCAACAAAAAAATCTTTTTTGTTGTTTCTGTACCTGTGATTAAGTGGCAAGAAGCGACAGTGACAGTCAAAAAAAGAAGCTTTACCTCCATTTGCTAGCGTGAATGCCTTGTTGTTTTCCATGCAGTATGGACATGCGAGTTTCCCATGCGTGCTCCAACCAGAAAGCATTCCATAAGTTGGAAAATCATTGATAGTCCACATCAAAGCCGCCCTTATAAGGAAATTTTGTTTCCTCGATATATCATAAGTTAGAGCTCCGGAGGACCACAACTACGCCAACTCATCAATCAACGATCGAAGACAAAGATCTATATTCCGCCCCGGGCTTCTTGGACCGGGTATGACAGTAGATAAAAACATGAACTCCGGCCTCATACACATTCCCGGTGGCAAGTTATAAACTGTGCGTATGACCGGCCAACAAGAATAAGGAGCAGCAAATGACCCAAATGGGTTGAATCCGTCTATACATAACCCAAGACGCACATTCCTTGATTCAGCTGAAAAGTGAGGATGAACACTGTTAAAGCGTTTCCACGCTTCACCGTCGGAAGGATGAACCATCACTCCATCAACCGCATGGTGTGTTTGGTGCCATGTCATGTGCTTAGCAGTCCTTGGTGACATGAATAAACTCTGTAGTCTAGGTGTGATCGGGAAGTATCTAAGTTTTTTATATGCCATTAGAGTCTTTCCCCTGCCAGTTCTAGGTTTGTAACGGGAATGCCCGTATGTCATGCATTCGGTCATCTCAGCATTTTCAAGGTAGTATAACATGCAGAAGTTAGGGCACAGGTTAATTTTTTGGTATCCTAACCGAGGGGTTTCATCATGGACTTCGCAGCATAGAAGTTCTCTTTCAGCCTGTTCCCTTCAGGTAAAATGCTTCTTGCCCATTCAATAATCTTGTCATACCCAACCTCACTCAACCCGTGATCTGACTTGATGGTGAACACCTGTGCTACGGCCGATAATTTACTGTGGTTCGTGCAGCCATCCCATAATAGTTCGTCAGAATCTTTCAACAAATCAAAAAACCTTGCTGCATCTACATTAGGTTCTTCTTCTACGATTGGACATTGACTGACATTACCTTGATTCATTCTCATTGCATCCATAACCATATTTCTGTAAGGATTAGTGTTGTCATTTGCCGCTTCATGCACGTTGCTAGCACTAGAAGTAGACCCAACCACCGTTTCTTCCATTCTCCTCTCATTCTCGCTAACAAATACTTCTCCGTGTGCATACCAATACTGGTAATTCTCCATAAACCCTTTGTGTAGAATATGCATCATTACAACATCTTGATGCATATACTTTTTATTTTGACACTTCCTGCATGGACACCTAATACCGCCTCCAATAAAATTTCTAGGAATAGATGTTGCAAAATTAATAAAACTCTGAACCCCGTTACAATAATCCATCCTCCGCAATCCTTGGGGTGAATCTCGATACATCCATGAATGATCATCCATGATTTATATCGAACCTCTATAAAATTATGATGACATAATGTATTAATTAACTAAGTTAGGTAAATAAACTTGCAAAAATATTACTTTACCTCGAGATTATCCAACAAACCAATCATAACTTCTCATAAATATTAAATATTCATTATCATTTATCAACGTCCATACAAATCAAAATATATAAATTTACAGAAATTACCACTCCGCAATACCATTGACAAAACTTTAAACGGACCCATTAAGTAAGCTATTAATTATTTCAAAACAACACATGTACTTCGGTAGTTCCATAAAGTTTTAACAATTTACAAACAAATACAATCTTTCAAAATCTAAAACAAACCATAACAGGTATAGAATTATACGTACATTCATATGCTACAAGTTTGTTTGAGAAATAACAATAAAACATGTACATTTACTAACAAAATACATATACTAAAAAAACGATAAAATTGACATTTAATTAAATGTTAAAATTTAAAAGGAAAGAATTACTTACAAAAATTGATAAAATCCTTCGGTAAATCAGAACACGGATGCTGTGACCACAAAACTTCAAGAAATATAACTTGTTGTGCTGATATGAGGGAGATTTTTGTTTGGGGGGGGAGGGGGGGCTGGTTGTTTGCAAATGGGGAGAGTTGGGATTAGAAAGAAGAAGGAGAAATAGGGTGGAGAGGGTCGGTGGAGTGGACATTTATTAACTTTTACCGACGGTTTCACCGACGGAATATCTGTCGGTGAAACCGTCGATGATTCTGACGGAACAATCGACACGACACTACACGGATCTGCCATTTCAAATCCGTCGGTGATTCTGTCGGCAATATAAATGGCGGTCGCTGTACAGGCTGTCTTTTTGAATCCGTCAATGCTTCCGTCTGAAAAAATAACCTGCCAAAACCTCCACGTCAGCGACCTGTTTTTTTTTTACGATGGAAACGTTTCCGATGGAATTACAGACGGAATATTGTCCGTCGATAAGTTCGACCTCAAATTACCGACATAAATATTCTGTCGGTAAATCTGTTGCTATTTAGCGAATTTCTGGTAGTGACCATGGGCTTATAAAATAAATGTACTTGATAGTGTTATAATTGTGAATCAATATTAGATAAGTAATGGAAACTAAAGGTATGATAGAGCCAATATTTCACGACGGAAAAAAAAAAGTTGTGTTGGTAATCAAAAACTGAGAGACTAAACAAAATGATTTGTAGCAATCTATAATATTTTATGAGGAAAGATACAGTGCTTTTGCTATATGATTTAGCTTTTCTGTTAATAAAAAGTAAAAAAAAATTACAAAGCTAAATTCTCTACTAACTTAATATTAAAAAAACAATCGACAAAGATAATTTTGGAAGGAAAAAAACCCATGAGGAAAAACATGGAAGCAATTGATAATGTTTTGTGAAGAAAACTACAGTGCTTTCCCCAATAAAATCGACAAAGATAATTTTAGAAAAAATCATAAAAAAACCATTTAGAGAAATACTATAGCAATCCATAGTGTTTTGTGAGGAAAATAACAACTCTTTCCCCATATGATTTTGTTTTATTGTAATTATAATTCTTAACCAACTCAATATTAAAAAAAAAATCGACAAAGATAATTTTAGAAAAAAAAAATCATGTGGAAAAACTCTACAACAATGTACAGTGTTTTAAAGAAAAAAAATTATAAAGCTAAATTTTCAATCAGCTCAATATTAAAAAAATAAAATCAATAAAGACAAGTTTAGAAAAAAAAATATAACAAAAAAAAGAAAAAAACCATGTTGGAAACACTGTAGCAATTCATAGTGTTTTGTGATGAAAACTACAGTGCTTCCCCACATGATTTAGCCTTATTTGTAATGACTTATAATTGTAATTCTCAACCAGCTCAATATTAAAAAAAATTAAATTGACAAAGATAATTTTGAAAAGTTCATAACAAAAAAAAAAACTATATGGAGAGACACTGTAGCAATCCACAGTGTTTTGTAAGGAAAGCTATAGTGCTTTCCCCACATGATTAAGTTTTATTACAAAGTTAAATTCTAACCAGCTCAATATTAAAAAAATAAAATCGACAAAGATAATTTTGAAAAAAAATACGAAAAAAAGAAAACACAAAAGAAACTGGAAAAAAACCATGTGAGGAAGAACTATATCAATACATAATGTTTTGTGAGGAAAGTTATGGTGTTTTCCCCATATGATTTAGCCTTACTTGTATTTACTTGTAATTGTAATTCTTAACCAACTTAATATTTAAAAAATAAAATTAACAAAGATAATTTTATAAAAAAAACAAAAAAAAAACCATGTGGAAAAAAAACACTGTAGCAATCCACAGTAATTTATGAGGAAAGCTACTATGCTTTCTTCACATATTGTAACTGTAATTCTTAACTTGCTCAATATTAAAAAATAAAATCCAAAAATATAATTTTGAAGAAATTCATAAAAAAACAAAAACAATTAAAACCATGTGGAGAAACATTGTAGCAATCAACAATGTTTTAAAGAAAAAAATTACAAAACTAAATTATCAATTAGTTTAATATTAAAAAAATAAAATCGACAAATATATTTAGGAAAAATTAAAAAATCAAATAGAAAAACCATGTGAAAAAACACTGTCGCAATCCATATTATTTTAAAGAAAAACAATTACAAAGCAAACTTTTTAACTAGCTTGATATTAAAAAAAGTACAATTGATAAAGATAATTTTGGGAAAAAAAATAAAAAAAAAAGAAAAAGAAAAAAGGGGAAAGTACTTTAGGAAAAAGGAAAAAAAAAGAAAGAGAGGAAAGTAATACATTATGAGTGGAAAAAAGTGAAAAAAAAAAGTAATACATGGTGGATTACTATTATAATCCATAGTGCATTGAGTGTGGATGAACAGTGATTTCCCCGCATCCTTTAGCTTTATGTATAATAATGGTGTGATTGTTTTCAAATTAGATTTTATTATAATTAAAACAAAATTAGTGTTAGGTCTATCTTAAATTGCAGGTCAAAGCAAGAAAATAAATATCCATATACTTAATCTATGTCTAAAAGCTTATTTAACTTATTTATGTTAAATCTTTCAAATAATTTCTTATACGTTTTGTTTTTTTTTTTTAAGTATATTTTCTATTTTCATATTCTTTGTAAAAAATGTTTTATTCATATTCTTCATATGATATATCCTCAAATACAATACTTATATAGCAAGTTGATCTTTTTATCAGATAACTTTGTTCTCGAGCTTATGGTTTAATTATTATTTTTTTATAGTAGCACCTTTGTTGACTCAATTTGCAACAAAAAGGAATTTTTTATATATAGTGAACGTGTCATAGTTAATTTCTATTTTTTAAAAAAAGATGAAGAAACAAATTCTATTTTCTCTCCTATTCACTATGATGATGAAGAATAAAATTATCACTATATTTATTTATTTCTCTACTTTTTCTTCCAAGTGCAAGAAAACCCCACAAGGTTGTAGATTTTTTATACAATTTAGGGCCCTCCCCTCACCACCCTTATGGGGATTGTCTTCAAGGTTCATAACTACTCCTCTTACTATAGGACATTTACTTAGCCAATGTTTAGATCCAGCTCTACCCAAACATTTTTGGTTCACCCCAACATTCCCTACTTGTTTGACTGTTGCTGAGTAGTTTTTGAATATTAAACAAACTTCTCTATAAGCTAATTTTATTATGAAAAATTTCCCCTCTTTTCAGTTTTGCTATAGAACTTACAGCTCTAGTTAATTGTCCACCTCTTTTAAGTATGATTTCTATGTTATGTATGGTCGTGCCTAAGCGCATATTAGTTAAAGTAGATTCTTCTTCTTGATCAATCAAAACCTCTTCTCAAACTATATAAGCTTCTTCCAAAACATGACTTTATAAGAGTAAATGATATTAAAATATACCATAGGAATTGGGGTATAAGTTGGCTTTGATTTGTCCCCCGTTTCTTTACTTTATAACTTCCATTTATTTACATTTCATTGAAAAAGTAAACAAACTTAGGAGTTTAATTAGATTTATTGATAATATAAGGAATTTGCAGTTCGTCAGTGAATTTGTTGGTGTTTCAAAAGCTTCACTGACACGGGAGGTGAACAGTTCCCATCCTCTTGAACATACAAACATACTCTTTTTGTTTGTAAAGGTGTCAGTGAATATGACATATGCAGTAAATATTTTGCAACTCTTTATGAAATACCAACGGGTGTTGTCCGTCTGTATATCCGTCGGTGAATGTGGCATAAGCAGTAAATATTTTGCAACTCTCTGTGAAATACTGACGAGCGTTGTCCATCTGTTTATTTGTCAGTGAATGTGGCATGTGCAGTAAATATTTTGCAACTCTCTGTGAAATATCGATGGACGTATTTTGTCTATAGATCTGTCAGATGTGCACGGTGTATGACATATTATGTTTGTATTATCTATTTATCCTCCTTGCAAACATTTAAATTGCAAACTGCCTGCACAACATAATAACAATAGTGAAGAATAATAAAATAAATATTTCATGGTACAAAATTTCATCCATAATATTACATTATTAAATATTATTTACACTTTCGTATTCTGATAGTTGGTCAGAATTTTCTTCTTCTTCTTCTTTGTCAATTGAATCAGCTTCATCCCAATCTTTGATGTGGATATCATCATCTTCATTGACATGTGCTTGTCCATTAGAGCTTAGAACAACATTCAACTCCTCTGTGTCAACATTAACAAGACTATCATCGAAAACATGAAAATTTGAATTTTCTTCTAAGTCAATCAAATGAGTAACTGGATATGGTTCAACCAACTCACTAACTTGAAAGACTTCATCTCATACACTAGTGTTTTCGTTCTTATCCTGAACAACCTCGACACGACCCCTAGGTGTCATTTTTGAAATGGATAACCAATCAACTCTTGATCGATCCTTTCTAAAATAAGGGGTGTATGTGTAATAAACTTGTTGGCATTGCTTTGTGAAAATAAAGATATCGTTTATGTTACAGAGTCTAGCTTTTGAGTTGATTTCCATTAGATCATAGTGAGGATCTACTCTGATTCCTTTGTCATTGGTGTCATACCAATAATATTTGAATAAAAACACTTTATTCTGCTCGTTATGATATTCCAGTTTGACGACCTCTTCTAATCTACCATAGTAGTCAACTTACTACTAGTGGATCTCTTAACACAAACACTGCTGTTATATGTCTTTCTTCCATGCCTATATTCTTCAATATAAAACACATATTCATTGACAAAATACCCGTTGTAGCACTTAACTTTTCTTTCAGGACCCAGGCTTAGTAAAGACAATAAAATAGTAGCACTCCTTTCTATTTGATAAACCTTGTATATTAAGTACAACAATGAACAATAAATGAGAATTCTATAACGAAATACAATAACTTACAAGAGATAATGAGTTTGTGACAGTACTTCCACGTGTTTTGAATCACGTGGCAAATTGTTCATCTTGTAATCAAAAGATTTGGGCTTCGATCAACTATAAGTTATTGGACAATAAATATTGTCGATATTGCCTACAAGGTTTTCAGAATAATATGAGTTTATGATATTACAATATATAAATAATATATTTTTAACAAAGTTTAAGTAGTACATATACTTACTGAATAAAAGGTCTTAGCTTATCATAGTTAAATAGAATATAATTGTGTGCATGTCTGAACTCTATCTCAGACAAATATCTTTTCCTTACGACATTTTTAGGAGTGGGTAGTCCAGGATTGGAGAATATTGATAAGTTTTCACTAGAAGGCACTTCACCACCATCATCATGTCGTGGAACGTGGTTGATTCTCGTTCTCAAATGAGATTTGAAATAGTACGAGATAAATGTTAAGATCTCCTCAACAATATAGGTCTTACATATCGAAGCCCCAATATGCGCCTTGTTCTTAACATTTTTCTTAAGATTGAACAAGTACCTACATGGAATTAAACAAATATTTTAAATTAAGCAAAACAATAAAAATACTTTATGAATTACATTGTATCTGTAATATCTAACCTCTTGAATGGATACATCTATTTATACTGGATTGGTCCTCCAACTTTTGCCTTATACAGTAAATATATAGGTAGATGCTCCATCGAGTCAAAAAATGATGGAGGGAATATCATCTCAAGTTTGTATATTGTCTCAATGATATTCATTTCAAGTCATTCAATGTGATTTGTTTGCAACTTGTTAGAGCTTATATCTCTAAAGAAATGAATAATCTCTATGAGTGCATCTCATATACTCTTTGGCCATAAATCACGATATGCTAATGGAATGAGTACTTGCATAAACAAGTGGCAGTTATGACTCTTTATTCTATACAATCTATAGTCCTCTAGATTAACTAACCTTAATATGTTCGAGGCATGCCCATTGGAAAAACGCAGACTCTTAAGCCATTGGTAGACTAGTTGTTGTGCATTTATCTCTAACACAAAACTCGCTCTGGGTTTTGCGACCCTTGAGCCATCGAAAACCAACTTCATATTTTTACGGTTACAGAACAATGTTATATCCATTATAGCCTTGATGTTGTCCTTTGTCTTCCCCTTCATATCCATGACGGTGTTGAAAATGTTCTTAAACATGTTCTTTTCTATGTGCATAACGTCAAGGTTATGGCGGAGAAGATTGGTCTTCCAATAAAGAAGCTCCTAAAAAATGCTTTGTTTTACCCAATTATGGGTCAAACCAAAACCAGGAAACTTCTGCTTACCAGATTGGAAACCAAACACAATGTCATAGAACTCTGATACAACGTCATGCAATTCTTCATCAAAAAAATGCGGGCGTGCAACATCTTTTTCTACTCTGCCAAAAAAAATCATTTCTGTTCTTTTTTTACTTGTGATTCGTTGGCAAGAAATAACGGTGGCAGTCAAAAAAAGAAGCTTTACCTCCATTTGTTATCGTGAATGCGTTGTTGTTTTCTATGCAGTATAGACATCCTAGTTTACCATGTGTGCTCCAATCAGAAACCATTCCATAAGCTAAAAAATCATTGATAGTCCACATCAAAGTTGCCCTCATAAGATAATTATGTTTTCTCGATATATCATAAGTCAAAACTCTAGAGGACCACAACTACGTCAAATCATCAATCAACGGTCCAAGACAAACATCTATATTCCGACCTAGACTACTTGGATCAAGTATCACCATAGATAAAAACATGAACTCCGGCCTCATACACATCCCCGGTGGCAAGTTATAAACCATGAGTATGATCAGCCAACAAGAATAAGGAGCAACAAATGACCTGAATAGGTTGAATCCGTCTGTACATAACCTAAGATGCACATTCATTGATTCAACTGAAAAGTGAGGATGCACACTGTTAAAGTGTTTTCCATGCACGTCATCAGAAGGATGCATGATCACTCCATCAACCGCATCATGTGATTGGTGCCATGTCATATATTGAGCAGTCTTTGGTGACATGAATAACCTCTGTAGTCTAGGTGTGATTGGGAAGTATCTAAGTTTTTTATATGCCACGAGAGTCTTTCCTGTGCCAGTTCTGAGTTTGTAAAGGGAATGCCCACATGTCATACACTCGAACTCAACATTTTTTAGGTAGTACAACATCTAAAAGTTAAGGCACATGTTAATTTTCTAGTATCCTAAACCAAAGGGTTTCATCATGGACTTAGCAGCATAAAAGTTTTCTTTCAGCCTGTTCTCTTCAGGTAAAATACTTTCTGCCCATTCGATAATTCTGTCATAACTGGCCTTACTCAACCCACAATCCGACTTGGTGGTGAATACATGTACAATGGCTGATAATTTACTATGATTTATGCAGCCATCCCATAATGGTTCATCATAATCTTTCAACAGATTAAAAAACCTGGTCGCATCTGCATTAGGTCCTTCTTCTATAATTGGACATTGATTAGCATTACCTTGATTCATTCTCATTACCTTGATTCATTCTCATTGCCTTCATAATCATATTCTTGTAAGGATTACTATTGTCATTTACAACTCTATGCACGTTGTTAGTACTAGAAGTTGACACAATCATCCTTTCTACCATGCTCTCATTACGAACAGATTGTTTTCCGTATGCATACCAACACAGGTAATCCTCCATGAATCCCTTGTGTAGAAGATGCATCGTTATAATATCTGCATGCAAATACTTTTTATTTTTACACTTCCTGCATAAACACCTAACATCGTGACCACTAAAATTTCTCAGAATAGATGTTGTAAAATTTATAAAACCCTGAACCCCATTCAATAACCATCTTCACAATCCTTGTGGTGAGTCTCGTTACATCCATGAATGATCATCCATGACTTCTACTGAATCTTTATAAAATAATGATGACAAAATGTATTAATTAACTATGTTAAGTAAATAAATTTACAAAAATATTGGTTTAACTCGAGATTATCCAACAAATTAATTACAACTTCTCTTAAATATTCATTATCAATTATCAATGTCCATACAAATTTATACACATAAATTTATGGAAATTACAACTCCATAAATTGATAAAAATTAAAACGAACCTGTTAAACAAGCTATTATTTATTTCTTCACAACACATCTAATTCGGTAATTAGACATAAGTTTCAACAATTTACAAACAAATATAATTTTATAAAATCTAAAACAAACCATAATAAGCATAAAATTATACATTCATACTACAAGTTTGTTTGAGAAAAAACGATAAAACATGTACATACACTAACAAAATACATATACTAAAAAAACATTAAATAATAATAAAATTGACATTTTAATGTTAAAATTAGAAAAGGATAGATTTACTTACAAAAAATAACAAAATCCACAATAAATCAGAACATAGATGTTATAACTACAAAAGTTAAAGAAGGATGAGTTGTTGAGAAGAGGGGGATAGTTTAAGGGGGGTGAATGTTTGCAGCGGGGGGGGGGGGCGGGGGGGGGGGGGCAGTTTCTTTAAATGCAAGGGCGAGGAAGAACAAGGAGAAATAGGGAAGAGGAGAGGAGGGTCGGCAGCGTAGTGATATATTAACTTTTACCGATAAAATCACCGATGGAATATTTCCGTCCGTGATTCTGCTAGTGAAAGGATCATGTCACTGTACAAAAATCCTGGTTTGAATCCCTTGGTAATTTCGTTGGTAAAATCGCCCGCAAAAACTTCCACATCATCAACTTGTTTTTTTTTTCAAAATTCTAAATAGTCCCCCGGTAATTCTGTCGATATATACCAACAAAATTGTTCCATCGGTAAATACCAACATCATTACCAAGGGATTTACATCAGTTGGTAAATATCATCGCAAATTCCCAACTGAAAAATTTCATCGGTAAATCCGTTGGTTTTAATCGAATTTCTGGTAGTAAAAAAACTAATCAGATTCTAACTTTTATAGGCTAGACAAACCAATGAGCTGAAAAAAAATATTCAATGACCAAACCTAAGTTCAAATTTCAATTAACAAAAAATAATCTTTTACGATTCAAAATATTATTTTATAATAAACTCAAACCTAGAACTATTCTCAAGCCTAACATTTGGGTTTAAATCCAAAACCTATTTTGCTTAGGAACTCTTTGCTCTAAAAGTTGTTTGTTATTTGGGCACAATTTTACGCTATCAACTTTCTATTATGTAAACATCAAAAAAAAAAAAATTCGACCTAGGATAGAGTTATTTTAGTGAGTTTTAGATCTTACCAACACATGTGAGATTCTTTGAGATTATTTTTTTATTTTTTTATAATTTATTTTAAGTTATGTTAATGTTCTATATTACAGAATTTATTTTTAAAATTAAATTTTAATAAAGTTGTAACTCTAAGAAGTAAATGGATACCAATTTTTTATTTAACATCGAATGCAACCATTAACTATTTTTAAAAAACAGATTTCCCAACATTATTTTCTTCAATCCTGAAAATGAGTTTCAATGAAAAGCAACATCCAGAAAATGTTCACTTTTCTTCCATATTTTCTCTGATCAAAGCTTAATAAAGTTGAAGTGATGGGATGACGCGGTTTCTGGGTCTCCCTCCTTTTGTTACCTCACACGGCGTTGTGGACAATGGCACCGTCTGGCGCCTTCACAGTTTGGCATGAACGATCCAAATGACAAGTGAAAAAGCGTAAAGAATCTGATGACTATGCAAAGGATCAGCATCTTGTCCAATTTCAAACAACACCTCTCCTATAAAGCGCAGCCTAATCCCATCTCCACCCACGAAACTAACCATTTTATCCAAAAAAACCAATTTTCTCTACCAATCAAAATTTATGTAGAGAATAGAAAGTACAAACCAGTAAGCTCGATATATAATAAAAACATAAGCGACGTGTCCCTTCCACTTGAGATACAACAAGTGGCAAGCATGAATCGGGCTCACTAAACCTGGACACACGGCAGCGTTTATGCCACATGTCGGCCAGAAGAACCTGATCTTTCTTTGGAGGAGCTTTTGGCTGCTTTCCTTGGCTTTGTTATCTTATTAGGCCGTGGTTTAGGATGAGTGAAGGTAGTGGTTTCGTCAGCTAAGCATATTGCTTACTCAGATCAGTAATAAATAATAACCCACGCATGGAAGAAATGAAATTGCAAACCCTGTCCGGGAAGGAATCAACCTAAAGCTAAAGTTCCTCTACACCTCTGAAACTTTAACTTTTAGACTTCCTTTCTTTACTTGAAATCTCATAACATCAGGGATTCTTTTCTTTTCTTTACAAGCTCTCTCATCACAATAGACTAACTCTAATACAATCTCCACAGAAGATAGGTTAGAAGAAAAATGTGTCACCCGGGTGTGCCTTGGGGTAGCAGGAACATGGTGGTGTATCGAAGATGGCTCGTTTTGCAAGCGGTGGAGACAGAAACTGGACATGCACCGACAGAGGTGGCTGCTACTGGCAGCAGTGCTGTTGCTGGCTCGATAAAGAAGTGTTTGTGTTCTCCCACAAGGCACCCCGGATCCTTCAGGTGCAGGCACCACCGTTCTGATTATGTGTGGGGTGGGAGAATAACAAGAAGGAAGCAACCTCGTCGGAAGGTCTGATGTGTAAGTGTATAAACAATGAAAAAAGAAATTGAAGTGTTTAAATCTTGTGTCCAATAAATTTCCTTTTCATCCACTGCTCCAGTTTCACACATTGGGTTCCGTTGATAACGTAAAGTAACAGAGCCAACAGGCATAGGAACATGAAAATGGCATCCATTTATAGATTTTCAGGATAGGAACTTAACCATCCGGCATAGGTTCAGAGACTGATTCTGGTTACTGGTCTCAAAGTCTCACCTTTTTTTCTTCATTTGTCTCCATTTGACATTAGTGCAGCACCAGAACTTAAACTTTGTAATTTTTTTTTTATTATTATTATTTTAAAAAAAAAAGTTAGGCATCTAGTAAAGGGGATTTTAAAAAGAACGTCTTTCTTGCAAAGAATAATCAATCGCATCTCGTCATCAGTTAAGGATGCACACTCTTTCATTCGGGTATCATATAGAAGGCACAATATGTTAATATGTTTAATTAAGTAGGTTTTATATGTATCAACGTATTTTTAAATTTTAATTTTTAGCTTAAAGTTGATATTTAAAAGTACTATGATAACTTAATATCCTATACTTTGTAGAAAGTCAAGCCCAAATAAATACCATGGGTTTGGTTTGCTTCTAGGCCTAAAATTCAGTTATGTGTTGAGCTTGAGTAGACATAGATCTGACAAATTAAACTATCATACTTGATATTCTTGGGATTCATTTACGTGTTGAGCCCAAGTTGACATGGGTTTTATGAGCTGTCAAACTCAAAATTTTTTAGTTCAACTATACGCTGAGCTCAAGCATATATAGATCTAGTAAGCTGTTATACCTAATATTTTTAGATTTAGCTACACATCAGTTCAAGAAGATATTGGTCTGATAAGTTGCTAGACCCGATATCTTTGGGTTTAACTATAAGCTTAGTACAAGTAAACATGAGTCTAAGAAACTATCAGACTCCTCACCCTTGGGCTTCGTATCGTGTCGAGTCCAAGTGGATATGGGTCTGATGACCATTATTGGCCCTATGTTGGACCATGAGGTTTCGTTTGTTTATTCTTATAAATTCTAACATAAAATATTAATATAAAAAATATTCATCTCTCTACACCTCTAGGTGTATAAAAGTCTTTTAAGGGTCTATCATAAATCATCGCTATAAATATTATGTAAAAGATATTTATTCCTTAATAATATGGTGTAAGAGATATTTGTCCCTTATTTAATGTTGTGCAATGCATATTTATCTCTCATTAAGGCTATTAGGAGGAAATGATTCTCTAACCTCTCCAATATAGCAACATGACAAGGTTCAGGGGTTCTAAATATCCCTGAACCACCCAGGTAAAGAGTTTACAATTTTTATTCTCTAAGTATATATACTATAATTCTTAGAGCATTTATCATACAAAAATAAGAACAAACATTCTTGTCCTTGGAATTTAAAGCTCATTCTCTCATTTATTATAACAATTTACTTAAAAGTCACTGATTTTATTATCTAAGGTTAAACTCTATTAAAAGGGATTGTTTTGCAGGTGTTAGATTTACTACCACCAATCATCTGTTTGTTGAGCTTTGGAGAATGAAATATTGATATAAACATGTGATTTCCCACTATTCAAAAACTCAAAAACCTCATTCCTAAGCATATTGGATTTTGGAATATCATCAATTGATGTCATCTGTGAGAAACTGATTAAAAAGCCATAAACTATTTTTTCAGAACTAGTTTTGACATCTCTAATTACCTTTAATGGAAGATAATCAAGAAATTCATATAATAGGATGCATGAAAGACCTCCCGACCATGACAAACACTTTTTCCTAACCAAACTTTGAATAGCTCATTAACCAATAGCAACTCCTCATCTAAGTTGTACCCTCCTTTATAACTCCATAACAAGTCTTAGAACCCGTGACAACACCCTTCTTTATAGCTCCATAGTAACAGGTTGTGCTAAGCACTCATAAATAATTGTATTATCTAGAAGATTTTGGCTAAAATGAAATATTGGGGAGTTTTCAGCCTCAATGGTCATCAAACCCTTCTAGAGGGCATTCACGTCGTCATAATACTCCTAAACATAAACAAGTATTCTTGATGCCATTTGGCCATCATGGTATGGAGGCTAGCCATGGATCCCATCGTTCCATGCCAAAAATCTCAAGTTGCCTAGAACAATATAGATATGGGAGTAGGAAGCAACTTGTAAGGGAGGCTAGCCATCGATCCCGCAGCTCAACGTCATCTGGTCATGCATGACGATGTAGACACCTCTTATCATATTCAAGATGCCTCTTTATTAAGACAAGTGTTGCGTACTCGTGTTTCTAAAGTTTATATGACAACCAAGATGACCTTAAACAACCATGACAATCTTGTTGACCCAACAGAACATGTACAGAATGTACGAAACAACCTAGAATTTGTCATCAAGGATAATGATGCCAACCATTAGTAAACACATGGTATAATAATTTGGAGAAAAACTTCATTTCAAGCTTTGGTGACCTTTTTATCAAGTTGGTGGCACAATTCAACACAACTATCTCAGCTTTAAAAAGCTCCATATAACTCTTTGAGGTTACTTAGGTAGATGTTGAGTCTAAACGAGTATATTTGAAGAGGTTTAGTGAGGAAATGCTCAAGGTCGAGGAATTAATCGAGCTAGTGGCTTCTAAGACTTCGATAAATGGAGTAAAATAAGAGCTTTATAGAAAGAGTGGTGTGCTCTACAAAACAGAAGCTTGTTCAAAAAGAAGCAAGTTATAGATAACCATATATGCGTAAAAAAGGCAAATGTGTTGTGCCATGAGCCTCTTCATTTCTCTAAAGAGAGTCTACTAGAGAAGTCTCTCAAGCAAGATCACTCTCTTAGGAGGGACAATAACCTTATAAAAAGTTAGAAAAGGCCAGTCAAGGAATGCATGACCTACCCTGAAATGTGCATTACTCTATGAAATATCACCCTTACAGAGGTCTTTACTAATGAGATCACCACTCAGTACCTACACTTCTAAGAAGTATTATCTGTTTCATAGGGACAAAGGACATGACATAAAAGAGTGTTACATTTTGAAAAAAGAAATTAAAAGGTTGATAGTTAAAGGTTATCTCCTCCAGTTTGTGAAAAGAGGATTCATATCCAAGAAAAAGTAAGGACAAGCCTTACCAATATATATAGGAACTACCCGAAATCAGTGTGATCTTGGATGGCACCACAACATGGGATGATTCCAGCATGAGGAAAAGAAAGTATAGGAAGTAGGTTCTTACAACTGTTCATCTTCAGATGCTATGCCACGAGCCTATTGTCTCCACTCTAGAAGATGAAGAGGGAGTAACCTTTTCACATAAGGATGCCTTGTTCATCTTCAAAATTCTCTCTAACCATCGAGTTTATTAAGATTTGGTAGATGATGGAAGTGTGGTTAATATCTATTCTAGAGAAGTAATGGCATAGATTGGGATGCCTCCTTCAAGAATGGCTCTAGTGAAGACTCCTTTTATTTGGATAGAAGGCTCGAGTGTGCCGGTGAAAGGCATCTTAGAAATCCCAGTTACTATTAGCAATCCTTATAAATGTGTCTATTTCAAGCAAACCTTTATGGTCATTGACATGGCCTTAACTTACAACGTTATTCTTGGTAGACTCTCAAACATCACATCATTGTTACAATCAGCACTAGAACTTGGCACTAAAATTCCCTACCCAGAAAGAAGTGGCCAAAATAAGAGAAAATAAAATGATCCCAAAGCAATATGCCTTTATCTACTTGAAGGGAAAAAAGGTCCTAACATTGGACCAACAAGGGTCTTTGAAAAAAAAAATTGGAGATGAGAATCGAAACTGCTGAAGAGTTAAAAGATGTTCTTTTAGAAAAAATGAAAAGGCAGTCACGTGATTAGGTTACACTCTGACACTAATACAATAGCAATCACTGACGAAGCTCTTCTATATCCAAAGACCCAGTTTTACAATAGGCACCTTTAACATGCTAGGAATCAATCATGAAATACTCATTCATCAATTTAAGGTTGACCTAATTGTTTATCCAATCCACTAGAAGAAGTAGAATTTTAGAGGTAAGAGATAGAAACCAATAAATACAAGAAGGGGATAAGCTTTTAGCTAGTATCTTTATCAGGGAAATGATGTACCCTGCCTGGCTTACAAATATGGTAATGATCAAGAAAAACAACGACAAGTGGAAAATATGTGTGGACTTCATAAATTTGTGATAAACTATATCCTTATACCTACAAATTACTTCATCAAGTAGGTTAAATTTATTCTTAATCAATTAAGAAACTTTGATCAAATTCATTAAAGAACATATCATATATAGATTTGAACTCTCAAAAACCATCACTACTGACCAACGATTAGTATTCACGAGAGAGGATATAAAGCAATTAATATAAGAGTGTGGATTCAAATAATTCATTCTACTCCTTATTATTCCTATGCCAATAAATAAACAAAATCGACTAGTAAAACTTTTATTCTTATCATATAGAAATATGTTAAAAATATTATATGGCTTTACATGAAGCATTATCAGAACTATTATAGGCATATAAGACTTCATATAACTTATAGTTAAGTCACTTAAAAGAATAATGTCATATAGACATTATAAATAATTATTCTATTATGTTAGGAGATTTGGAGAGTTTGGATGAGGTGAGACTCAACATATTGGATTACTTACGAGCACATAAGAAAAAAAAGTTAAAATAACATACAACAAACATGTACTATAAAACAAATTATATGTGATATGGTGTGGAAGGCCATACTACCTATTGTCTATAAAAAGTTCAAGATTTGACAAGCAATTCCCAAATTAGGAGGTCTATTCATAATTATCAAAGTTTTAAATTGAGATGTTTATTAATTGAAAATTCAAGATGGGGAGTTATACTTTTGATTGATCAATGATTGATATTCAAAGAAAAACTACCCTTGTATGAAGAACATAGTAGAAAATGATGCTTCTAAACAAAATATGAGTCATTTTAAAGTTCTCAGGTATAAATTGATCCAGAGTTATATTGTTTGGATTTTGAGCCTACTAAATAGGTTATTTCTCTTATTACAACCAATTTATTTGTTTTCTAATTACAACAAGAATTTAATAAAAAAACACTAGTTAATTATGAATAGTATTTTTTGACATAATTAAAGAACAACTAAGCTGATAAAAATTGAATTTCATAAAGAAAACTTTGTTTTAAATTGGAAATGTCTTACATAAATTTGCTGATAAAATAAATTTGCTGATAAAACATGAAAATAAGAGTAAATTGTTCATACAAATTAAAATTTAGAGGAGATTGTTCTCTCTATCATAGTTCTAATATATTCTCCCAAGTAGATGTGACAGTTTAGAGATCTTTTAAGGCTTTTTTTCCTCACCAGCCTTTTGTTTGTAAATGAAGTCAAATTTGTGTTTGCTGATTCTTGAAGGAAAAGGGACCTTTCTACTTTACTCCTAGCTTCAGCTTCTTTAAGAGTCATATTCGCTCTGGTCCTCTTCAACCCTGGCCAATTCCTCCCTCAAATGAGTCATGTTGCTTTCTTGGGAATGTTTGGCCTATTCGATAATTATATACTTGGCTTCTCAGATCTTAATTTGTTGTGAGATCTTTGAAGGATTGTTTGGCCTATTCGATAATTATATACTTGGCTTCTCAAATCTACTTCTAGGAATGAAGGGATTCTTGAGTAGCTTCATAAATCTTCAGAATCTTTACTGTAAATTAATTTAAAAAGTTGGCTGATTAAGGATGGAGCAGCCATGGCTGGCTGATTAAGAGTGCTAGTTTCTTTATCTTTCTTGGCTACAAAAGGAAGAATGACGTCTTCAGTCTCTTTATCCAATAGCAACATATGTGCTCGAAATAATTGGAACACTCTCAAGATAAGGTATAGTTGTGGTTGCTGCTTTAGTAGCTCGAGCTTTGAAAACGACAAGTCAAAATAAAGCTTTTATTTAACGTTTTAGATCTGGATTTTTCAAGTTCAGAATCCTTCAAGTCCGACTGTAAAAATCCTCACACTCTCCTGATCAAAATTCCTCCGTTTTCCTTCCCTCTCCCCGCCCCCTCTTCTCTCTGTTCCTTGGCATGCCAAATCAAAAATGGAAAGGTAAACAAATTGAACATTCCTTTTCATTTTATTTATTGACTTTGGGCATAAAACGATAGTGTTTTTTTGAGTTAATTAGCAGTGAATAAATAGTAAAACCTCACTTTTTTTATTCTTAATTCTTGAAGTTAATGACAGTAATTGCATTAGCATTAGCTAAAAAGTATTAATATTACTTTTAAATGCAAATATCTATCTATTTTATTTTATAAAATGGCATCATGATTTTATATATGATCATCTCAAATTAATATTCTACTCTTAGTTTTTCCAATGCCACTTAAATGCTTTACTTTTCACTCAGGCAATTAATGTGGATTTTTTACAGAATAAAAATAGATCTTTGATGTTCACTAAATAAATAAATAAAAGTTATGAAAGAGAGAAATTAAAGACAATTTTTCTTAAATAAACTGAATGAGAATTTTGTGTAATATATTTATTGTAAATTATTTTTATTTTGATCAAATGAAAATCATATTACGAACATTTATTAGCGTTAGCGTTAAACCTAATATATACCATTTTTCTCATACCATACACTAAGAACAACTTTGACAAAGTTAATTAAAGTCATCATGTAAAGATTTACATTTATTAGCATAATACACTGAGTTATATACATTATAGTTTTAGATATTGTTATTATTAAATTAAAAACATTTGCAAACAATTGAGTGATAAAATTGAACTACCTCTGTAGATGGCTAGAATTTTTAACGATAACTTTCTTAATTGTGAAGAATACTATGTTGATAGTTTATATATGGTTCTTGGGAAAATCATATATATATATATATATATATATATATATATATATATATATATATATATATATTTGTTTAGATATTGACTTTTAATTATTATATAGATTTTAATCTCGTCAATAATTCACTTAATAACTCTTTCAGAGTTTAGTAAATACAGTACTCCACTTTCTAAATTATTTATAAAAATTTATATAAAAGTGAATCGATGATCTATATGCTATTATTATAGTAAAATACAGATTGGATCATCTCACTTAATATCTAGCAGCTGCTAGGGCCCCAACTGCTTTTTTAAAATAATAAAATGAGAGCTACAAGACCTACCTAATGATCATAACCACGTGGAAGAATCTTGATGGGAGTTCAAAAACTTTAGGCTAATTGATTGTGAGATCACATCTTTCTATTTTCATTTTCAGTGACCCGAGTAACAGTGCGAATCTGATACGTGTAGCAAACGGTGGCATATCTCATCATGCTACAAGGCTCACGTCTCCATGTGCTTTTTCTTCGTTGGTCGGTGTTTGGATTATTATAGCTATTGTTTAAAAGGTTTTTTTTATTTAAAAAATATATTAAAATACTATTTTTTATTTTTTAAAATTAATAAAAAAATTCAAAATAGTATAAGGATTAAAAAACATTTTTTGAATGTAAGAACAAACCTACTTTCTCTCAGTTATGATTCTTAAGAATAACATTTAAACGCTATAAATAGTATAAAGAAGCGAATTACGTAGTGTAAACTCACCTCTTTAACTGTTGATATAAATAGCGAAGGAGATGGTTTTTTTTTCCTTAATTTCCCGCTTCTTCTTGTTTTCAGTAAAAGATCTTAAAAAAAATAATCAAAAGTATTAGGGTTAAATTAAAAAATCTAATATATGACAAATTAAAATTAAATGATAAAATTAAAAACATATAAAATTACTATAAAAAAGCCGTAGAATAAAAATTAAAAATAAAAATAATAAAAATTAAAGTTGAAATACAAACAACAAAGAGGGCAACGTGTTATTTTTAGGGAAAGAGAGAGAGAAAAGAAAAAAAAAATTATCGATAACTAACCGAACAACCATTGCCGACACGTGTCGTTACACCAGGAAAAAGAAATGGTGGCGCTTCCAGCAACATCATTGAATGCGTCGCTTGAAGGGCACGAGCGACTACCACACCCTGGAAAATGCACCACACACGCGCGCCCTAACCTTTTTTGTTTTTATTTAGTTAAATACTTAATTTTTCCTAAACTGATATGTTAATAATAAAAAAATCATTATAAAAAGATAAAAACACGCTTTGTTACTGGTTTTAAATTTGTTGCTTTCAATGGTATTTTTTTTATTTTACTGTATATTTAAAATGAAAAAAAATTATTTATTCCTGATTAATTCCATAATGATTAATAAACTTTATAAAATGACTAAAATACTTTTAAAACTCAGTGTTAAGTTATTTGGGTGAAAAAGCAAAATCCTCGTTACATTATTTAAGTGAACTGCATGCGCAAATAATTTTGGGTAAAGCATGCTTTTTAAAGGGGGTTTAACTTTTGTTAATGAGGCAATGTCTTCTTCCTTACCTTGTCTTTCTAATGCAGAGAGTGCTGTGTGTATGTCAATATATATACACTTTCAGTACTAGCTAGAGAGATGAGTATGATAATTAAGGTTGGGAAAACTTTTTCATCCTAGACCTCTCTTCACTCGTAAACCTAGCTCTTCTCGTAGGTCCATTGCACCTTCCATTCAATAGAAAAACAAAATCCTTATTCTAACTAAAAAAAAAAGAGAGTTAATTACAACTTAATGTCTATAATTTAATGAAATTAATTTATTAGTACTTTTTATAGTTTTAAAAACTATTATTTTTTAAATTGAATAATTTTATGGGAAAATTAGGTATTTTTTTAAACAAAAAAAAAGACAAAATTAAGGATAGTGAGAATTATTTAAAAGACTATTTAGTTATTTTTATAATACAGAGATTAATTAATTAATTCTAATAAATTATAAGGGCTAAGTTGCGATCAACTCAAAAGAAATAAAATCCCAAATAAAACAGAACAAACCGTATGTTGGGAACCGAACCGATATCGATATCGCTTTTGGCTTTCACGCAGGAAATGGGAACTTTCTTTGGCTTGATACAATATGGACAAACAAGGTAGAATCATAGAGCTCCACTTGATTGGATTTCCGATTCTAACCTCACAAGCAATGTGAGGAGGATATCAATCTCTCCTTATATATTGTCAGTGCAAGCTCTTCCAGTTTGGTCATAGTTAGTTCGAGCTTCTTGATTCTTTTCTTGTCTCTCTCAGAGCACGAGTTCTTACGCTGTGGATATGGCCTCGCATGGTAAACTTAGCATTTCTACATCCCCGAAAAGCGGCAACGGAGAAAGAAGCAGTGCTGTGGCATCAAGCTCGCCAAAAGGCCAATGCCTGTGCTCGCCAACAACACATCAAGGGTCATTCAGGTGCAGGCTTCATCGGTCGTCAACGTCATCTGCTGCTCCGATGATGAAAAGATCAAAGTCTATGCCACCAAAAGACGCTCCAACTTCCCTTTCTCCCAAGTCAGTTGAGTCTACTTGATTAATATTTATAGCTTAGTAACAAGTGGTTTCCTTTGTGAATCAACCTCCCACGAGATCCTATCTATCTATACCTCACCGACTGTGTAGAAAAAAACCAAAGCCGAAGAAGTATACTGGGGATGTAGATGATTTGTTGTGATTGCTTCGATCTAATTAACGTTTCCATTTTGATTATATGCAGAAAACTACTGCAGCTTATATTCTGTCTTGTTGTTGATAATTTAATCATCCCCAGCAAAAAATTAAAGAGAGAAAATGGAACTGGGATCATGGCTGTTGGATTGTCGCGCTGCCAAACGGAACATAGAACTTTGTCTGTCTTTGTGCTATGATTGGTATGCAATTATGCATATTAAATGTATATATACGCACGTTCCTTGCCTCTTAGTATGCTCTGTTTGGAAGCAACAGGTGGTTTTGGATGGATGGATCTTCTTCTCCTTTTTTTTTCCTTCAACTTCTATGAATATTTTTGCGGAAATTGTCTTCCTAATTCAATAAAAGATAAATTAATCATAAAAAAATTATGAAACTTGTAAAAAATTTACTTCTCACGGTATGATGTGCGTTTTACTTTCTTCTTTTATAAGTGTAATCTACATTTACATTTACATTTACTTGGTTTGGGTTAATAACGCATGGTAAGTTTTGGTATTTTTAACTATGAATGTCTAGGTTAATTTACAAACAATTCAATTAATTCCTCAAAGTTTTAAAGTTATAATCATGTAAATTTTCAATGATCCTGAGGTTTGTATTACTTGAATTGATAATTTATGAAAAATAAACTTAAAATCTGACCAATTAAACTACACCTCTTAATATTTTCATGGTAAGTTAATAGATATATAAGAACACGCAGATGAGAATTAGCTGCCACTAATTTATCAAGGAATCATTATCCTGAAAGCGGCATGGTATTTATAAGCTAAAAGTCCCTTGCCCACATAGTATGACTTGCGAATCCAATTTTTGACCCTCGCCTTCCTTTTCTAATGGGATATAACAAGAGATGAGTATTGAATGGCCTCAAATAGATTAGGTTAAATGTCTTAGTTAAAAATATTGAAGAAATAATCAATAAAGTCTTCGATATTTTCTGATGGATAACCGGCCAAGAGAGTGATGGCCCTCAATAACGAAGTTTATCTTCCTCGAAATAGAGTGCTCTGGCTTTTACCGTTTCATTATTGCTTATGAAATTATTGAAAAACAAAGGAAGGTGACCGGACCGGACTGAGCCCTCGCATGGTGAATAAAGTTGCCCAATAGCCTATTTTTTATTTTTATTTTTTGCAGGGAAGGCATAAATCTGCGATTTAAAAAGTATAAATCCACAAAAGATAGAAAGAAAAATACAAACATACAAAAAGGGTCTTCTGTATCCACCTCTTCAATTCTCTTGGTTCATCCCTGTTGCGTCACTTTATTGCCACACTCACACAACCTAAAACAACTTGCCATGGCCATCCATGATGGGCTCTAAGTGTTTGTCTCAATTGATAAAACTTTGATCGGATAGATTCTAATTAAGTGTATTTTAAATAAAAGCGTGCAAAGCACTCTACCTACTTTTCTTCACATCCTTTCAAATGTAATTATTTCCTCTCTAGTCTATCTCATACACTATTAAAATCACCATTATTGTTTTATTTTTATATAAATTATTAAGCTGGAACAGCTAAACTTATCCTGGTAGGTACAGCTTTTAGATTGCAAAACTATAAAAGCTATAGTTTTATGTTTACAACCTATTAATTTAATTCAAGAAAATTTATAAACTATTTTAATAATAATTAAAATAACAAATACTAAATACTAAATAGAACTAATGCTTTCCACTTACTTTCAACTTCAATTTATTAAGTACCAAATGTTATTAAAATATAGCTTGTATATTAGGTAATTAAGAGAACTTTATCATATATTCCAAACGTAAAAGGTTTTGTTGTATCTTATAATATAAGAAATATCAAATCAATAAATTTGGATATTAAAAGGAAGATTTAAAGGGAAAACCAAAATTAATTTAAAGAGATGTAACTTTAAATTTTACAGACACGTTGGTCTAAAGAGTAAAACAAAAAAATATTTAACCCATCATCACTAATTGTTCTCTATCCCAAAACATGATGGTTATTTAATGTTATTTTATTTTATCCATTGAAGTTGTTACTTTTCACATGCTAACTCTTATAAAAGTAGCATTTATTATGTCTTTCTCACTTCTCATCATTATTCACCATTATTCATCATTGTTAATCACTAAACATCTCTTTTAATTGTTGTAATTCATCTCTTACCTTCCAATGAGCTCACTCTAAATTTACCATGAAAACCTAGAAGCAATATCTTTCTATAATTTTAAAACCCAAGGTTAGGAAAGCTGAAGTCCCGTCCTTTAATTATAGTAGATTAACCCTACAATTCTATTTTATTTTATTTTATTTTTGTCAACAAGTAACTCCTAAATATTCATCCCTTGTCAATGATGTTTTTATTTTCAAATATCATGGTGAATTACCCCCTTAACATTCATTTGGATTATTCAACTTCCTAGGATCAATCACACTCTTAGATCCTTTTGTTTTGTGTGCCTTATCTCAATTAGTGGTAAAATCTCATGATACCTTAGGTCAATTAATTCAAAATTTTTCTATAGAAAAGAGTTCTCACCATTATTATTTGGAATAACTTTGCTAGTTTTTCAAAATGTCTAATCCAAGTTATATTGCTTGTCAATCTAAGGTCCATTTCTTGTATTGAACACTTGTAAACCATTTTAATACAATGAAAAACCAGTGCAGGATGAGGATATTGAAACTCTTTGATCTTACCCTTAACCACATACCTTATAAGAACACATCTTTATTAGGTCCTATTATCTCATTTGAGAACATTAGCAACAATTATATTCAGATTACCAAGGGTTTATAGATTTGATCAAAGATGATGTAATGCCCTTGACAGAGTGTTGTCTAGTTGGCATGAATTGTTTTAGGGTCTAGTTTTCCATCAATAAAAAGGATTATATGAAACGCCTCCCAAGATTTGTGGTTAAGGTTAATACTTACTTTACCTATACTAACTAAGACCTTGACACTATGAAACTTGGGTTTTAATTGATATAGTTTTGAAAATAAAACATTTGTTATAAAAAAAACACAACCAAGATACCATCTTATTGTTCATGTTATGTTTTTGTGCGAAAAATCTTTAGCTTTTGCCTTTTTACTACTAGCTTATATTATTCAAAGTATGTAATTACCTATGACTGAAGACCTATACCCAAACACCAATAGCTATCTTTGGTTAATAAACATGTGGGTCATAGGTTACTTTCTAAATTGTGTGACTAAAATGTCTAGTTTTATAGATGATGAGTATAAGACTTGTGACTACTACTTTCCAACTGGTATAAAGTTTGCACTCTTAGTAGTGAACTAAAATGTTAGAGTCAAGAATACTAAAAGGTAGTATTGTTTGTAAAGAGATTCCTCTCTTCATGGCATATCATTTTCTAACTAAACATTATTTTCCCAAATCTCTTTGCTAGATAATTTGATTTGTGTCATAATATACATATCCTTTTATTGAATGTTCATAACTTTTCAAGACACACTCGTAGAGCCATTTATCCTGGAAGGTTTTGGATATCTTGCATAACAATATCCTTAGTCATGAAACTATAACATCTTTATCTTAATCTATAATTGCTCTCATGTATTTGAGTATTTTTTTTTTTCATGGTGGGATAACACTACATGAGGTGCCCAGTTCTCTCAACAAAAAAAATATATCATTCAATTCTAGCTTTGAAGAGAGATTTTAAAGTGTAGTTACAATGGTATATAAAGCATTGGAAACATGTTAAAAATGGTCTTTCTTGTTTCAAGCCTTCTTTTGAGTTGAATCCCACATAAGAAGATGTTAAGGCTTTATACATATCATGGAGTCAGTAAAAGACCTCTTAATGCCTTAGGTTGAGCCCTTTAATAAGGAAAAAACAAAAAAGACTCTTGGAATAAGATCACAAAGAGTTTTCATCCCTTCAAACCTTTTTTGTCATTTCTTTTTCTCTTAATACTTTACTAACTCAGTCTTTTTTAAAAGGTTCACAAGGCCTAAGAAGTCAAATTTAAAAGAATCATTTGATTCCTTAGCCAGTTCTTACATTCCTTACTTAAAGGCCAATATCCCTATCACAAAGGATATCTTGACAAGATGATTAGGATTGATGGGATAAAATAGAAAAAAAAAATCATCATGTAGTTTTAAGGTAACTAGAAATCTTAACTAATATTTTAGTGGTTCTAGATAACGGGCAAGTTATTCTAAAGAGAACATGAAAATTACCATAAAATATCTTATCTAAGGTAAGTTATCTTGCGTTTACTAATTATAATAAAACTATACATATACACATATATGTTAAAGGAAATAAACATTGAAAATACCTATCAAGATATTAGTTTTGTATAATCTTTTTTCCAACAAGTTTTAAGTTAATAAATTTCTTGGCTAGTATGTTATTGTAGTTTAATATGTCTTGTAGTCAATCAGTTGGTTATACAAGGTATTATTATATTCATGTAAATACATATTTATATTCATAAAAGCTTAATATATATTTTATATTCATATAATATTAGATTAATGAATCTAAAACTTGATTTATAAATATAGAGTAAAGATAAAGTTCATGAAACAAAAATATTTTGCAAAGAAAATTATAAAATTATTATGATTATGAGATTCCTATTGCATCAAAGCATTGTTACTAAAATATTTCTGGTCAATGCTTTTTTAAATACTGGATATTTATTAGAGTCAGAGATTGATACATATTATGTTCTTTTCTTTATGAAAAGAAACAATTGTTCTCATAAGCTGAGATATAAAGGATACCTAGAACTAATATGTAAGTGCTTGTTATAAGACATGTACACTGAATAGACCCACATGAGAATTTCATATAGAGAGATCACCTATGTCTTTGAAAAAGCTCACATGACGATTGTGTAAGTGATCATTAAACTTGATATCATTAAGTTATCTTATATAGAGAATGATATGCTATTATTCTGTTACATGTTATCTTAAATGAGGTAACGAAGGGGAAGGCATTGAATATATAGCATGAACTATATAAAGGTACTTGAGCGATCAAGAGAGGATTCATCACCCTAGGTGAATTAGGAAAAATATTTCATCTGTTCTTAAATAGTATTGACTGAGAAATCATTGGCCAATGTGGAATGAGATTTAAAACGAGTTTCAATTCTTATTCAAACGATAAATGACTATTATATAGAGAACAAACATGATTTAACATGGCAGACATACATGCTCCATGTTTTAATGTTAAATTGGAACATTATTGATGAAATTAAAGGATATTAGTTACACTGAGAAACCAGTCACTGAAAGCTTAAGTCAAACCACTAATAACTTTTTTAATATTTGGGGGATCATGACACATTGTAAGACGATGCACCTGATTGTAATCGATTAATAAATTGATAATAAATTAAATTGTTTAATTTATTTAATTCTATTTAATAAGAATTATAATTTATATTTGAGCTAACATATTAGAAACTTAATAGGTCACACACATTATGAACTATTAGTTAGAAATTAAAGTAGAATGATTTAATTAAGTATGATTTGATTAAAATATATTTTATAAATTAAGGGCTATAATATAATTAATACAAAGATTATATTTATAGACCTAGAAAAATTAAGTAATGACTTGATTAAGTTAATTTCTAAAATTATCCTGAATTAATATATGGATATTATTCAAAGTAGAAATTGATATTTTTTCAATTTATAGGGTTTTTCAAATTTTTCTATAAATAGTAATTTATGTCTTTTATTTAATGTGGGTTGTATGCTAGACAAAAAAAAACTATATAAGCTATAGAATAGAGAGCTAACACTATAGGTATAGCAATTTATCCTTCCTAAATAGGGATTTAGAAAATTTCTTACTAGCGGTTCATATGGTTTACTGTTAGAGGCCGAACAATTTGGACGACTTGTGATTTGTGATAACCCAACCTTTAAATAATTATTCAAAGTCGAAGAATATCAAATTTTCAAGTAATAAATTCCTAAATAACTCTAAATATGTTTAACAAGATCCTAGGGAGCCTCGAAAAATTTTATTTTACTATTTTCGTTACATGTATAATATTTGAAAACCCAACAATTATACAACTCTTTTCTAACTTTTGCAATTGAATTATATACAAATTGTTAACATGAGGTTAGCAACATCCATATTAACCTCCAAATCTTCTAGACATACATGTAACTCTCTTGAAATGTTGCCCTAAACATGTCAATCTAAATTATGTGAATGAATGCATAGATTAATATGCCTTATTTTTTTATATAGAATAGAAATTGTAAGTAGTTATATATAGGATTAATCTCATTTTCCCTCCTCGAAGTTTATAAAATTTATAGAAAAAAAAGTTTATTATTTATTAATGACAACCTAAACTAATTATTTTTATTTTATCTTTCAATAGACCAAAGAATCTTCTCGGTAAATGGATGAAATCCTATGAGGTAACTGACAAAAAATAATTTTTTGAATAGAAATTGTAAGAATCTATATATATATATATATATAGGAGGATAAAATAAAATCAACCCTTATATATATATATTAAGAAACATAAACAAATGAACTTTATATAATAATATAGTTTGGCTAGTGCACTCACCTCCTTATCTAGGAAAATCATGTCTAAACAAAATGATTAGTCCGTTACTTTTTGTGTTCACATCTCAAAAATCTCTTAACATGGACTCTAATTCAAGTTACTATAACTTGCAAGCTGATTCATAATAAGCACTTCTACTTAACATGGACTCTAATTCAAGTTACTATTTAGGAATTTTAATAAGTACAAGGCTCTTCATCTTGTGATTTTAATTTTTATTATTATACTTAAATGAAAAGGAGTAGAATATACTTAAATATTTACGATTTTAATTTTTAAAAATGCATGTCATGTTATAAACTTAACATTGAATTGGTAGATATTGCAAATCTTATACTCAAGAATCATGATAAGTTTTTTAGGTACCAAAAATTTTATACTATAAATTATAAATTACTATTAATATTTTAGTATTTTTATGATGTAATGACTTCCCTATTAAATAAGATATGTATTATGACCTAAAAAAATATTTTATCAATTATAAATACCAATTTCTATTTGAGAAGATGGTACGTTCCTCTAAAATATATTATTTGAAAAAATATATATTATAAATCAAAGAATATTTTGAACCAATTGAAGAAAAAATTATAATTTTAAAAATATAGCTTTTATTTTTTTATGTAGTGTTTTTTTGTTTCTTTTTCTTATTATTTTGAAAGAAACATAAAAAGGAATTATTTTAGAAGTTAAAATTAAAGAGGAATTGCAAGGCATATTCAATACGCTTATATTAATCATAATTGTATTAAAAGATGGAATGAGAATAACACAACCCAATCTATATATATATATATATATATATAAAAGAATCTCTTTAAAAACAATTAATAGATTGTTAATCCTTAAAACAATACAATATACTTTAATTACCTCAATACTTGTATATTTAAATACTACATCAAATCCTAAATAACATGTAATAAGCTTCTCAAATCTTTAATTTGACAGTCAAACCTTCGAAAAGTCTAAAAAGAAAAAAAAATCAAACCATATTAAATCCAAGGATTTTTGAGTTATATTAAAATTCATTACATCATATTCTTAGTTATTTTTCTCATATTAAATCCTTGACTATTGCCTTGGTAAACTTTAATACCTATATAAATCCTTGGCAAACTCTGCTAACATTAGAAAAGAAAAAACTCCTTTGAACAAATATTCATGTATATATGTTAAATAATTTCTATTAAAAAAATTTAACAACATCTATGAATAATATATAAAAAAAAAAAAAAAACTAGTTACAAGAAAAGCACAAGTCATTATACTACTAAAATCACTTCATGCATTATGGGAGCAGAGAGTAAGGTTGGGTCAAACTCCCATAATTTATACTAGTTGAATCGAAGATGTAGTAGGAATAGTGGTGGATTGGATTGGATTGGATTGGAGTTGGATTTTACTTTACTTGATTTTAATTTGAAATATTATAATTAACTCTATTTTGTGATGCCAACGAGGGTGGGAGGAAAAAGGAACACGCAAAATCCAACCGCTAAGACCCAGAAACCAACCAGTCAAACAAAGCTACCATTCAGCGATCAAAACACTATCACCAGTCATATTTTTCCTCACCAGTCATACTTATGCCCACCTTCGTATTCGTGGAAACAGCAATTATGGCTCTGTTTTTAGCATTTCTGTACGTTTTCTAGGCACTCATCTGATATTCAGAACATAGTTGGGATTTCGCTGTCAAACTCAGATTTCAATCTCTCTCCCGATCTAAATCTCCCTCTCTCTCTCTCTCTCTCTCTGAGATTTCTTCATCGATCGGCAATGGCAAGGACAGGAAGCAATAACATACAGGCCAAGCTGGTGGGTATGTCTTGCCCTTTTCTATTTTTTTTCAATGAAATGGAAAACGAAAGATATCATTGATCGTTTGCTTTGATTAACATGTAACACCACACGTATAATTAATTTATTTTCTTGAGAAAAAGATTAATCTCATGTATTTTTTCCGTAGGATTTATTATGCGATTACATATAGTTGTATCTTGCCATGTATGGATACTTCACGTGCATGCTCTCCTCTGCTGAATATGATAAGCCTTCGTTTAGGATGTTGAAAGTACAGGAACGAAACATCTTTTGAGATGAATCAGTTAATTATTAATCAAGCAAGAAAATTGTTGAACTGAAATTCAACAAAGGGTAGATGTTGAAAGTGAAGGAAGCTTTTGCAATTTTAGTCTTTTAATTAATTGACAAGTTTTTACTGCAGACATAGGTGTAGACTTGATCATTAAAAGTTGTTTTACAGGTGCTCCTCGGGGACATGGGGACCGGGAAGACAAGTTTGGTACTGAGGTTTGTCAAGGGGCAATTTTTGGAGTTCCAGGTACTTTTACAATGTGTTTAATTAATAATATCGACACACACATGATGATGCTCAAAACCTCACATAGATTATTAAAAAAAAGAAAAACATTTAGGGGTTTCCTTATAGATGCACGGACAATTATATTTTGGATTGTAATCATGTTTTTTTTTTTGTCACTCAAGTGTTTTTTCTTCTTAATTTTATCCCTTCAAATCAAGTTAGTTTATTATAGGATTTAATGGTTTTCTTTGATTAGCTTCACATGGTGTTAAGGGAAAATATGATGCTTGATTAATGCTTAATTTGATAAAATAAATTTTAATTTTATTTATTTAGAACAATTAAAACTTTAAAGACCAAGTTTGAAACTGAAATAAATATTTAGAAATTAAAATAGACAAAAGAATAAAAAGTAGTTGGCGTGTGTAACACATGCACCAGCGTATTAGAAGGGCTAATCCCTTTGGCCAATGTATGCGGCAACCAAAGGCATCTAATGGCGACCCTCCTTTGTACCATTTGATATGCCAAGTGTGCTCTTCCTTTCAAGGCGGCGTGTGCACGATAACGAGCTCTAATTTGGCTTCAACGACCCAATCTTCTTTTCTTTATTATCCTCTCTTTTTTCTCTCCTCTCTTCTCAGTTTTCATGCCTCACTCTTTTCAAAATAGCAAAATGGGTTGTCATTTATTTTTGTATGTCAACTTTGGTTCTCATTTTTTAAAAAAAAATTATTATTTAACATTGGGTTGGTTGAGAATTAAACTTTGTATTTTTTTCAGTTTTTTTTATGGAGTTATCTCGGTGTCATGACCTGCGTTGCAGGTTTAACAGTTTAATTCAAGTTGACTTAAGTTGTTGTTTTCAAGTATTTTTTCTTCATTGATTTTTTTTAACTCAATCTTTCAACATTAGGTTGTTTTAGAATTGGGTTTTGTGAATTTTTTTTTATTTGCTTTTTATGGGTTATCTTAGTGTTGTGATCCAAGTTATGTGTTTGACAAGTTAGCTTAAATTGATATGAGTCTTTTTATTTTTTTTATTTTTGTAATTTTTTATGATTTGTTTTTTCAAATTCATTTTTCAACATTGGATTGATTGAGAATTGAGCTTCGTGATTCTTTCATATTTGATTTTTATGAGCATATCTCATTCTTACAACGCAAGTTGCAGATTTCATAATCTGACCCAAATTGCAAGTTTAACATTCTAACCCGGGTTTACACAGATCTTTTTTTTATTGTTTTTTTTTCTAATTTTGTCCTTTAACATTGGGTTAATGAGGAATTTGACTTCATATTTTTTTAATTTATTTTTTATAAGATTATCCTATTCTCATGACTCAGGTTACGGGTTTTAAAGGTTAATCTAATTTGACTCGGATTGTTTTTTTTATAAAATTGAATATTTTCTTTCAATTTTGACCTTCGATGTTTTGTTGATTGAGAATTGGGTTTCATAATTTGTTTTGATATTCATTTTATGGGATTATCATAGTTTCATCTAATATATTGTTGTGTTGGTATTTAAAAGCATTTATTCAATATATCATTATCTCAATATTTAAAAAAGGTGTTGTCCAATGTGCATCAAATAATGTATTCATGATTAAAAAAAAATTCCTTATTAAAAGATTATTAGCAACGCCTAATCATTTTCTTTTATGTTAAGAAAATTAATCTGGCCCACAACATAGTGCAAGTCAACAATACAGTAGTTTCGTAATGCTAAAAGATGGCTAAAATGATGAGTTTGGGCAACTAAAACACATCCAAAACAAGTTTTTTTTATAGGTTTGGAAGACTCTTTGATGTTTAAGTTACATTATGCTAGAGGAAAGGAACCTCAGAAAGTTGTGTTATATATGTTACAAAGCTTAGAAGAAGAAGAAGAAGAAAATATAGTTTTTTATAACAAAAAAATTGGTTGAGGGGATAATTACTTACCTTGGAGTTCAAGGTTACTTATATAACCTTGAACCCACATGGGTGTATTTATGCAAAGGTATGATAGTCAATCCACTTATCATTTATAGTTTTGGCTGCTTAAAGACAAAGGCGTAGAGTGACAACAAGATACTATAAAAGCTACCTTAGTTCTGTGTTTTTTAGGCTAGGTATAATCAATGATAATAACAAAATCAATCCCTAAAAGATACGTTACCAAAAGATGTGCCTTTATTTAATGAATGTACATTTTGTCTCTGTAGTTGATGGCAAGTAAACCAAATAGTGCATCTAGGGTAACTGTTAGATTTAGGTTCATCTAATTATAACAATTGAATTTGGATCCCCTAAGTCTTATGGCCTTTTATATATACTTGAGCTCATATGGATTTGTTTTGGGTAAGATCTTGAAAGATAAATGTTGCTATTGTAAAATCGATCCTAAAAGTATAAGTTTTTTCTTCTATGATAAGTAATCGTATAGCTAGAGGATGTCATATGTTCTAGACATACGATGACATTAATGGCAAGTATTATTATTGGTAAATCAAAGACACAACTAACCAATATATGTTTTCCATCTAAAAAAAGTGTTAGTTGTCCATCCAAACACATTAATATTTATGGTAGTCATTGTTCATGGTTAAGAGTGTAACACCTAAAAAAGGATGCATTATTAGCTCGCTAAAGAGGGGAAGCATGACCAGTTTTATATGAGGATATATGGTCAGTCTAACAAAGAGGACAAGGTCAATTTAAAGAGGTAGGGACTTATTGCTAGTTTACCAAGAGGTGCTGAGTTGTGGCCAATCCACTAATGAGGGATAGACGACAAGTCCACTTGCCTGGACTACTAGTCCATCATGAAGGAATGCACAGTCAAACCATGATATGAAGAAACATGTTATTATATCTCGTAAAAGGCGGAGCTAGTTAACTAAAATATATACATGGTTAGTCCAACAAAGGGGACATATGGCCAATCCATCAAGAAGAGATAGACAACAAGGCTAATTACTTAGACAACTAGTTTATAAAAGGGAAACATATGACTAAGCCCTATTGAGAAGAGACATGTTTTCAAGTTTCATTAACATAAGATTTACAATAAGTCTAAAAAGGTAGGGGTTGGTGGTTAGTCTACTAAGAGGGGATGTGTGGCCAGTCTACCAAGATAGAACTTAAGGTTAGTCCAAGAGAGAAGCATAACCAGTCAGTTGAGAGGGGATTAAGGATAAGTCTAGTTGCCTAAATAACCAGTCCATTATAAGGGAATGTTTAGCCAAACCTTATTGAGAAGAGATACACTATTATGTCTTATAGTGAGGGATGCATGATCAATCCAAATGGATAGGATATATAACCAGTTCATTAAGAGGGGATGTATGGCTAGTCCATCGATAGGGGATGTAAGGTTTATTTATAGGGATGTGTGGTTAGTCTGTTAATTAGGGATTGGTGACAAGTCTAACTATCTGAATGATTAATCTACTAACGGGTAACGTGTGATTATTAGAAGGAATTTTTTAAAGAAAGGCTATATAAGGTGGTTTTCCATCACTGGAGGATGATTTCCTTTATACCTAGGCAAGGTTTTCATTTATATCTATGAGGAGTTTAGCATTTAACCTTTATACCTAGATAAGGTGGTTTTCTATGATCAAAGGGAGATTACCTTTTTACTTAAGCATGGTAGATGCCTTTATACCTGGGAAAGGTGACCTATTATTATGGGGAAAAATAGCCTTTATACATGGATATAATGGTTTTCCTATGCCTGGAGGGAGTGACATTATACATGGGAAAGATGGCTTATTATATCAAGGGAAATATAGTCTTTATACTTAGGGTTTTTTGATTACCTAAAGGTGAATGTATTTATACTTAGTCAAGATAACCCCTTATATTTAGTGAGATATAGCCTTTATACTTAAGTAAGGTGGTTTTCTTATGACCTAATGATGAATGTTTTTGTACCTAAACAAGGCCTTCTACCAAGGCAGATAGCCTTTATATCTAGAAAAGATGGTTTCCTCATGATCGAAAGGTCAATGCCTTTATATCCAAGTAAGGTGATCTCTTGTACTTAAAAGGATATAGCATTTTACCTAGGTAGAATGATTTCTTCATGACCAAAGGGTGAATGTCTTTATACCTAGAAAGTTGATCGTAGGTTCTTAAAGTAACAAAGTCCTTGAAGACCAGGATTTTTGGAGAAAAATGATTATAAAAAAAAATGTGATGCTTAGAGAAATAAGATTTCTAAAGGAATATAATTATTAGAAAAGTATGATGCTTGGAGGAATATGATTGTTGGTTCTAAATGAATATGGTTCATAAAAAATCATTTCTCAATAAACACCAGAGATTTTAAGGTTGGATGACAAAGCAGGGAAAAAAATATATGCTTGAGGTTCTTAGGCTAAACAGCTAAATAGGTGGAATGAGACGTTTGAGGTTCTAATGCTTGATGGCTAAGTGAGAGAGGATGTATGTTTGAGGTTTTTAGGCTAGACAGCCAGATAGGTGGAAAGAGATGTCTGAGGTTCTAATGCTTGATGTCTAAGTAAGATAGGATGTACATTTGAGGTTCTTAAATTGGATAACTAGGTAAACTGATACTTCTTCTTAAATCATAATCTCTTGAAAGTTTAAAAAACAATTTATTAGTGAGATCAGATGAGTAGTATCATGTGATCATTAAATATAAATTAATATATACACTAAAAAGGTAAACAATAAACATAATCTTGGGTATCTAGCATTTCATACTTAATGATATTTGTTCACAGTTGTAGTGGTGATACATATTGTAATGAAAAAGAACTAACGGTATGATATTTCTCACTTGATGAAATGAAATATCATAAGAAATGAATATTTTAAATAAATATAGTAAGCATAGAGGTTTGTCTTATTTCATGTAAATTGATATACCATTTGTTACAAAAACCATTCATATAATGACAAGATTCTTTAAGAATCTAAATGTCAAATGATTGGTTCTCATGTGAAATGAAGTGTGGATAATTTACTAAAGTCTTGAGAGAGAGATAGAGAGTTATTGACTTGGTGTTTTTTTATGGCACTATAGCATTTCAAAAACACAAATGTTTGAAGTTTGTATGATCATCTAATAAATTAAGATGACTAAACTTGCACTCTTTTTTTTCACTTTAGTAATATCTTTCTCTTTCTCCCAAACTAAACCAATTTATAGAATCAAAACTCGTTATAAAATGTATCGTTTATAGATAAAAATGAATAGATGAAATGATTGACTATGATAAATAGATTTGTTCATCAAGCTAGATGGTAAGCTAGAATACTCATAGTTTTCATCTCTTTATCTTAATTATTGAGCCTTTATGTATAATGTAATTGCATGAGTGGTTTGTAGAATTTTGGAAAGCTTGAAACGTTATAGTTGCATTGGATGGTGATGATGGTGACTCCTTTGTTGATGTGGTTGTTATGTCACGAGCCTTCTCTTATCAAATCTTAAACTTCTATTTGGAAACTATATTTCATAATAATGATAATGATTTTTATAGGAGTTGTGAGAATAATGATATTCCTTCTTACTTTTTACTTTTTACTATATAAATTTACCCTTCAAACTCTCTAAAAACAAGTTATTTGCACATAATAGATAATAAAGGATATGGTGCTAAGATAGGAGCTACATGTAATGAAGAAGATAAAACCTTAAATTGCTTTTATATGCTCATAAGAGCCTTTATCAGCATCTTTATAAAGATCTTGGAACATTAGTGAAGCACTAGTAGTTTAGAGGTATATGACCTATATAGAAGGCCTAATTCTATAGGTCATATACCATTTGAGCTAATTCTATAGAAGACCTAGTTTGTTGTAATCATTTGAGCTCTAATAGACCTCTAAATTAGGCTTTATATATGTTGTTTGAGTTATTTTGGTTGTTTTTCCTTGATTTTTTTGGATTGTGTTATTTTTATATTTTCTGCTTGTTTTTTGTTTACTAGGAATTTTGATTTTTTTTTTCCTTGTTAAGATCGGTTTCATATATAGTTAAAAACTCCTTTTAGAAAGCAGATCTTATTAGACTTTATTATCAAAAATAAAACTCGACTTAGAGTTCTTACAAGATAATCCTATTTCATTCAAATACTATGTCTTTTCATCCTTCTTGGTTGTGTTTATGTCTGGATTAGAATGTCAGTGAGCCTCTATCAAAGGACATTATTTTATTAAGCCATATTGAAAACTTAGATCCAATCTGATGGGTTTTGTAGGAAACTCAAATTTCATTCTTCATCGATATGTGTGGTATATATATCTTGGTATTGGAAATAATGCTATAATGTTGGCATCGGTTGTGATTCCTACATTACGAAGTTTACGTTAAGTTTTTTTCTATTTCATTCAAATCCACACAATCCGATCAATGCTGGTATTTTAAATTCCTTAAAAGTCGATTAATGGTATCTAGCTAACATGATTGTAATATTTAGGAATCAACAATTGGAGCGGCCTTTTTCACTCAAGTTTTGTCATTGAATGAGGCAACTATTAAGTTTGATATATGGGACACAGCTGGGCAGGAACGGTACCATAGCTTGGCACCAATGTACTATCGCGGTGCAGCTGCAGCCGTTGTGGTATACGATATCACAAGCATGGTAAATTTTTATCAATCATCTAATTCTTCTATTGTTTAGTATATTAATTATTTACTTTTACTTGTTTACATGTACGTGTGTTCTTGTGTGTCTTAAATGAAGTTGTGTAACAGGATTCATCATTGTAATTCGATATTAATTAATTCTTGATTTAGCTTAACCCTAATAACTTGAATAGCCCTCGTATGCATGTCTTTGAATTAGTTTTATATAACATGTGACGAAACTTGTCACCCTTGCATGAACATTGTAGAAACAGCAACAAGAAACATCTCCTCAGGTTCGATAAATTATGAAATATAAATGTAAGGATTGTCTTTTGGTCAGACATTGATGATTGCCCTATCTGTACAAAATGTGGTTCCATTTCATGTTTTGTCATCTTAGAAATATTGGTATTCACAAATATTCAATGAATTTATTAGCTGGGTCTTTCTTCATGCCTGTGATGTCAACTAAGATTTTTAGTTTTTTTACAAATCATTTTTGTTGTAATTTCCTTTATTACATCTCCTCTTGATTGAAACATGTTTTATCTTCAGGATTCATTTGAACGAGCTAAAAAGTGGGTTACTGAATTGCAGAGACAAGGTACGTAACTAGAGTAATATACCATTCAATAAAATCAAAAATATGTGGAGTTGAGACTCAAACATTTACCATTCTCTACAATGATTTTTTTTCAAAATCTACACCATTTTCTACTCTCATTCTTCTACAACAATCTCTCAAGTTGCTTGCCATAAGTTAAATGTTGTGGAACCCTAATAGATCTTCTATGATGGACCCCGGCATCAATCTATCGTTTCATCATCATAACATGCTAGCTATGTTTTATGTTCCCAGGATACAAGAAAACCACTTGTGTGCTCGGTGATGTTTTATCATCAATTTACCTTTTCAGCCTTTCAATCTTACCTTGTCGTCTTTGTGCACCCAGTATTTACAAAGTTATACATATTTTTAAGAAGGCCATCTTTGGTTTATATCATTTGGTTTTTGATCCGGACAAGGGTTTACATGAAACGGTCCAGGTGGAAGTCCTTTAGTGCTATTAACTAGAATAGAACTGGGAATTGAAGTGAGATTTTGTATTTACAAATTTATATTGTGTTGTGCCGCATCAGGAAATCCCAATCTGATAATGTTCTTAGTAGGCAATAAGGTTGACTTACAAGAGAAGAGAAAAGTTGGCATCGAGGTACTTCCATGATTAATCTGATATTCTACATTATTTTTCGCTTTTGTTTTTCTCTGGTTGAATAAATGGACAACCAAATTAATACCATCGTATATAAAATGCATGTGGACAAGGCCATATTTTATTGAAGAAGGTAAAGTACATGAGACATGGGAAATACATCAATGATTCAACTAATTAATGATGCAGGAAGGTGAGCAGTATGCTAAAGAAAATGGAATGGTATTTCTTGAAACATCTGCGAAAACCGCCCAGAATGTGAATGAGCTCTTTTACGAAATAGGTAATTTGTTTATTTTGTTGAATGTTGAGAGACTATTCTTATTCTTCTCATGGATCAATTATTGAGGTTTCCAGCTTTAATTCCCTATCTAGTATCCAATGTTGAATATAATGCTAGCTAGAAACAAAGGAGGAAATTGTACTATGATAAGTCCAAAATTACATGGTTAAGTTCTGCCGGTTGCTTTCTTAATTTTGGTAGTAAAGTAGTTGTTGTGGCCACAAACATGATCAATCCTTCCAAATGTAGTGATGTGCGCTAGTTGTTGAGATATAATTCAAATATTCTGCTCTTCTTGTTTCTCATGCAAACTTGCCTTATTGCAGCTAAGAGATTGGCAAAAAAAGCCCCTTCACGTCCAATCGGAATGAAATTGCATAGAAGACCTCAAGAAACTAGAAGAAGAATGTTTTGTTGCTCCTGAAGAATGATGATACCCCTGCTTGACATATACTTGGGTATGCTAGGCAACTTCCATGTGGTGGATTCAATCATTACTTCAAGTTTTACAATCATAAATCAAAACAATTTTCCTTAAATACAAATTTGTCGTTTGGCCTGATATTTTTTAACAGGATTAACCTGGATCTTGTTTGCGGATGTTGCTCTATCAGATTGGAATGCATTGTGGGCCATCAAATTTGAAGATTGAAGATGCTCTTAAGGAAAAAAAAAAAAACTTCACATGAATATCTGTTGTATGCGTGTTGTTACTTCTCACTCAGAAGCTTTGTCACATTTGAAAATAAATACTCTTGTGCTGGAAAAAACTGTGGAACGGATGAATAAAGAAACAGGTCACGTCGTAAATTTATGATTATTTATTTGATCATCTAATAAATATACTGCAAATATCAGAGTTTGTCATTATGTCAATATTTAACATCAGAGAATTCACAAGCAAACACCAACATTATGCAAAATTTGACAAAGGAATAATCTTCGCATGAACAAATGTGATGCTGGAAAGTTTTTTCCAATACCTAGCTTATGTTAATGTGCATACTTATCAATCTCATCGTATGAAATTATGCTTGAAGATTTAGAGGTCTTCTCTCTTTTAGGGTTGAAATTTCATACTCACTAGAGTTCAAAAAAGCCTTCTAATAAGACCGAAATTACTATTTAGGATTTGTTATATTTTCTTAATTGATTTAGGATTTTTCTTTTTTATTTGATTTAGAACTCTTTTATTATTTTTTTTGCTATATTTAGGATGTTTTTTTCTAGTTTGTTTAGAACTTTTATTACCTTTTCTTTATTTGTAGGTTTCCTTATTAGTTTAGGTCAGATTTTAGATTTATTTAAGAAGTTGTAAACCTCTTAGAGTGATAGACTACTTAAAAAGAAATATTTAGTAATAAAATTTCAAATTAATTTTTTTTATGTTTTTAGGTTTCTTTGTTGGATTTTAGGTTTATTTAATGAGTTGTAAACCTCTTAGAGAGATAGACTACTTGAAAAGAAATATTTAGTAACAAAATTTCAAATTAATGTTTCTATATTTTTGGGTTTCTTTGTTGGTTTAGGTTGGATTTTAGGTTTATTTAATGAGTTGTAAACCTCTTAGAAAGGTAGACTACTTGAAAAGAAATATTTAGTAATAAAATTTTAAATTAATATTTCTATGTGATCACTATTTGGTACCCATCAAATTTTAGGAAGACCTCCTAATAAGGCCTAGAAGTTATTGTTTGAAATTTGTTATATTTTCCTAGTTGGTTTAGGATTTTTTTTCTATTTGATTTTGAACTCTTTTATTTTATTTTATTTTTACTTTATATATGGGTTTTTTCCTAGTTTGTTTAGAACTTTCATTAATTTTTTTTATTTTTGAGTTTCCTTGTTGATTTAGGTTATATTCTAAGTTTATTTAAGGAGTTGTAAACCTCTTAGAAAAGTAGACTACTTAAAAAGAAATGGTCATTAATAAAATTTCAACTTAGGGTTTCTGTGTAATCTGTATTCGGTAGAATTTTGTGTTATTGTACTAATTGTCTTTCTTGTGTTGCTTTCGTCTGTGTTAATTCTGATAAAGATAAAAACATAAACAAAAAAACATCAAGCTAAAAAGACATAATTGAATCTGAATAGGATTGTCACACAAAACCCTAATTCACAATTTTCTTACCATAAACAAAACTATCAAAATCTTCACGATACTCATCTCGATCAAGAAGATGTCCCCTCTACTAATGCTTATGAAATAGGCTTTCAAAAGTACCAATGGATTCGTGATCACTTTTATCATGATCGTTATGGCTCTTCATCTCTGTCAACTCACGGGTTAATTTTGCAATATATCTCTGCATGTCTTATATCACTGGTTCTTGATCATCTCTTTTGAATTCTGTAATTTGTCTTTGCATGTATTTTATCACTAATTCCTAAACATCTCTTTCTCGAGGAGGAACCTCATCATCCTCTCCTACAACAACACGACATGTTCTTCTACTTGTTCCATCTATGGTTATTCCAGCACAAAGCAAGCAAATAACCATCAGTGTTATTGTATTTGTTGTCTTTCATGTGTTGCTTTTATTTACGTCAATACTAGTGCAAATGCAAACATAAAAAGAAAACAAGCTAAAAAGATAAAATTAAAGCCGAATAGGATTGTCACACAGAAGAACCCTAATTCATAATTTTACAACTAAATATTTTTTTTTAAATAGTCTCCTGTCTGTGAGGTTTATAGTCCTTAAATAAAATTAAAAACTTACCTAAACCAATAAGAAAAACTAAAAACAAAGGAAAAACAATAAAAGTCCTAAAAAAACTAGGAGAAAAACATTCTAACTAAATTTAAAAAAAACAATAAAAGAGCTTTAATCAAAATAAAAATAAAAAAAATTATAAATCAACTAGGAAAATATAACAAATCTTAAATAGTAACTTATGGGTCGTATTTAAAGGCCTTCCCAATCTCTAAGGGGTATGAAATTTTAACCCTAAAAGAAACAATATATCTGAGATAACTCGCAAAATTTCAGCGTGATCTAACAATTGAATAAAAAATTATCGAGGGGGGAATTCTGCATCAAAATGAACTTGAGCAAAACAATTGAAGCCAAAGTGAAACCTATCCTTATTATCTAAATGTACTATATTGATTATAATATTTAATGATTCAATTGTGTTTGGAAATTGAGATCTTCCTTTCCTTGAGTAATTATAAGGTGAGTTCATTACCAATCTATATTGGATTGTATCTCTAAGAAGCTTAGCAAGGTTGTAACCAAGTCCAATATATATCTTATACACATTTATAACTAGTTATGTTTCATATTGAAAAATTGTGTCTCATACTTTTTTAGATGCAAACCATAATTGACTTAGTTATATATGTTTCGCATTAATTAGGAATTACGATAAATAAAGTTGAAATCCTTTTAATGCCCACCATTAGATAATGTTTGGTACATGTACAAAACGGAAGTGAAATAATATAGAAAAGAAGAGATGGAACAAAAGAAGTTGTATGTCATAGTAGAAGCCTTTACTTTTGTATTTTTCATTATAAAATATGTTAAAAATACTAAACAATACATAATCTAGAAGCTTTTAATAGTGGATAAATTTAGAAGCCTTTACTCTTGTATTTTTGGGTTGTTTAAAGGCTAAAAGAATGGATTTAAGTATAATATCCATAAGTGTGGGCTTTTACACTGTGTATTGGTTAAATTAATAGTGGATAAAATAATACATAATCTAGAAGTCTTTGCTCTTGTATTTGTCATTATTTAACATGTTAAAAACACTAAACATACTATTTTTAGTTTATTTGTATTATGCATATTATATTATTTAATAATGTTAGTAATAAAAAAATTTTGTTCCACAATATAAAATAATTACTAAAATAAGGGGAGATTATTTAATTTTTCTTCAAATTAATAAGAAATATTAAACAAATGTTGATTTAATTTGGTTAATTGATTTTTTATTGTAATAAGTTACAAACAAATAAAATAAATTATACTCTACTTCAATAACTAATTTTCATTCAAAGAAAGTTTTATAATACAATTATGTATCTAACAAATACTTTAAGAAACTATATAAAAAGAAAAAAAAACATGGGTCACAAACCAATTCCATGAGTTGATGGGCTTGGAAGCAAGCCCAGGTATGCTCGGGTTGGAAGGCCATCCAGAAGCAAAAATGATGTGCGTTCACTTATTTCTTAGAAGATTCGTTGGAATCTAGTCTAATTGCCGGCCACCATCCAATATAATATTTTAAGTAAAATTGCCTGAAAATGACCCCCTCAACCTCCTAAGCACAAATCTAATAGAAAATGAACACAAACTCAAATTATTAATGATTTTATATCTAAAATTTCAAATAATATTTTTTTTATTTTTTAAAATCTATTTTTAACATCTATATATTAAAATAATATAAAAATAAATAAATTTTTACAAATCTCCAACAATTTAAAAATATAAAAAAATATTTTTTTTTTCTTATAAATCTCCGCGCACTACTAAAAGGGGGGGTATTGAGATTGGAAACAAACGCAAGGATGAACTGACATAAAAAGAAAATAAATTGATGAAACTGCCAGGCAAGTTTCCAACACATCTTTATGGAGCTCAGACCACAAACTGGACAGCATTTGTGTCTTTTTAACCTTGTGAGCACGACAATTGCAAAAATGGGTGGTGCCCGAATCACTAAACCATTCCTACGGCCAACAAAGGACTGAGAAATTGTTAAGGCAGTGCAGACAGTGAAGCTTCTTCCACATCTGGAAAAATACAACACAATATGACTGGCCTCCTGGTCTGGTCTGGTCGAATTCTACAGTGGACAAACACCTCGCAGGTGACAGTTTGTTTTGTGCTTTTCATGCATCGAGACAGGAACCCGAGGTCCCTCAAAAACAGATATCTTTTTATTATTATTTTTCTATTCCACTCCTGACTTCTTCACATGCGTCTACAATAAAAACAAACAAAAATCAAAATTAATGCTTGGGTGGTTGGTTCAGTCTTCCACCAGAACCCAGTTGGAAGTCCAAAAACACCCCGTACAATTACAAGCAGATGAAACCAGAGAGGCATTTCTGCGGAGTGAAGATAGAGAGAGAGAGAGAGAGAGAGAGAGGTACTCCCACTTGCCCTAAGAGATTTTTCTATTTAGCATAAGCGTGGGCTCGGGTGACCGAGCAACGGCCATGTCTGCCAAAAAACAAAAAACAAAAAAAGGTGGTAGGGACTTCTTCACTCTAGCATTCACCGTATTCACAATACAGGCATGCACCTCGTAAAGGTTAACATAAAATTAAATGCTGATCACCATGAAGGAGATGTGCATGGAGAGCCTGAGGATGATGATGAGAGGCCATTGTTACTAACAGAATCACTCCCTGAAGTGCCCAGAGACCTTGCATCTCTCAATGAAACTGAACAAGCCTTAGCTGGGAGCTTCTTCATTGGAGTCAATGGAGGGGTCCCGGGGACTGAACGTGGAGCAGATGGGGATGGTAAGGCTATTTCTTCTTCACCTGAACTAGAACCGCATGTTTCCAAACGTGATGGTGAAGAATCAGGAGTTTCATATGGGGTATCCACCCTGCTTGGTCTGCTTGCATCATTGTCGTAAATGGGATTAGATATGTAAACAAGATGTTCTCCACAACCAGCACATTCCCTGTCGTTACAGGCATTGCTACTCCTAATTTGAACAGGGTTTTCTTCAACTTGATGGGGTGAAGATACGAAGGCAGTTGATGGAGGTGAAATGTTTATGAGACCAATTTGCTGGGGGCTGAGACCTGGGCTTAATACTTGGGTATGGACTTCGAGGACACGATGAAGTTGAGAGTGTTCTTTTCTTGCTTCTGCTGACTTGTTTTCTTTGTTGGGTGAAACTGCAGGGAATAAGAAACTTTTTGGAGCCCGAAGGACCCCTTGAGCATAGTAGCTTGGTAGAGGAAGAGAAGGCGGTTGATTCTGGGGTTGTGGTGACTGCGACAGGGAAGTATTGGTGGTGGATGTGGTGGTAGTGGTGGCAGAGGTGGTGGTGGTGGTGTTGGAGGTGGATCTTAGTTGACGCCGGCGAAGTAAAAGACTGCAGTAAAGCTCAGCTAGCAGCACCAGAACTAGGGCCAAAACAATGGCAAGGCTCACCACCATTGCCAGTGTTGCTCCCATTATGATCTTGGAGGAGCCCTTCATCTCTCTCTCTCTCTCTCTCTCTCTCTCTCTCTCTGTGCTTGTGCGTGAAGCGTGGAGTAAGAGGCAGTAAAAGAGGGGCTGTAATAAAAGGCAGGGTGAGAAGCTTTTCGTTTTTGGCGGGAAACAGTACTTTTACCTTCGACAAGGATAGCAGATAGGGACCGAGGGCATTGGGCATGGGAAATTTAAAGGGCTTCTTGTTCTGATCTAGTGGGGTTTCTCTGACATTCAAGGTCATAACAGTCATTGAACACATAACTATTATGAAAAAGTACAATGCCCTCTCTCAAGTAATTGCTATTATGAAAAGGAAATGTTTTACAGAAAGACCAATCTTAATCTCAACTTCTCTCGACCAATGGGTGAAAATTGAAAAGAAATAGAACAGATATTACAAACTATGTAAACGCCAATGTGAATAGATTGGAGAAATATGTAATGCCAGTGTGAACCACAGCACCCCCTCTCAATTACAGAGGATTAGAAATCACAAGTAGAAAAAGCCAACCTGCTACTTCAGTGAATACAAGTAGAAAAGCCCTGTTTCCTCCTCAAAGACAGCGAAAGAACCACTCTCCAAGGAACACGTGCAAGATTCCGGCTACAGCATTCGATCATGGCAATGATAAAAGATTCTGAATCTGATTGCTCAATGATTTTACCTCCCCTTCAAGGCTGCAAAACGGGCTGCCAGGTCGTCATAATCTGGTAACTTAGGATGCACATGCCGGGCTGCGCTTGATCTGTCTGGCTGAAAAGAAGCAGCTCGAGTAAACAATTTCATTGCCTCTGATGAATTTGTTTCATGAGGAAGTGAAATGGATCGGGGTGGTGCAGAAACTGTCTCTGAGATTTCATCAGGCCCGTCCCTGCTGGTATGCCGTGGGGATTTATCTACCTCGGTAGTGCCTTGCTGATGTGGGTGACGGCTTTTTGACTTTCTTCTCACCACATTTCCAGGTTCATACGCAGAAGGTTTCTTGCTGTAATGTATCAAAAGTTTATCTATCATCCTTTCTTCTTCATCATTCTGATAGTGTTCATCATCGAACAAGATTTGCAGGCCTTTTCTTGAGTCATCCCCCCTTCTCCTGCTCCTTGACCTTCTCTTCACACCACCTGTATCTTCCGAATTTCCAGCATCATCATGAGTGGAGTGTGACTTTGAGTGTCTCCGCCTCATGGATCTTGGTTTTGGTATGGGGTTACCAATACCATCATCCTGATAATAATTACTTTTCTGATGTCCATGATCATCTTGTCTTGTAAGTCCAACATTCTGCTTCTCATGATCCGGCAGATATGATCCTTGTTGGATTTTCTCTGAGCTGTTCCAAGAATTGGCTATGTTATCCCTTGAAGGATCTTTCTGAACTGCATTAATGTCAGAACCAATCTGGGAAGACCCTACACTGGCTCCATGTCCGGTATCCTTCAGTTTAGAATTAGTTTTAGTGTAGGGAGGTGGGATAGCATTGTTATAGTAGGGTTTCAGCTTATGTGCTTCTTCCTTCAAAACATCTCTTGTTGAGTTTTCCATTTTGTGTTGTCCACCATAATTGTTGTGTGCTGCCAATGAATCATTGTTTGACCATAATCCTCCATAACTAGGAGTGATATCTGGCTTTCCACGAATTATTGTGTCCTTGTCATCTCTTTTAGGAGCAGAATTCTCCCTACCATCTAGCATTTTGGATCCACCATCCACACTTTCCATTCTTTTCCTTTGTGATGAACTACCTAGTCTAACAGTTTTCAGGGGAGTACCCTCCTTCCAAGGTTGATGTTTCTCCAGTGTGGCTTCTTGCCTTCCCTGGAACAGAACGTCCCGGTTGTCCCTTCTAAAGACAATTTCTTCCCTGGCCCTGACAGGCTCGTGTTTGTCACACTCAAGTCTTTCTTTCGATGGAAAATCATGTCTATGTCCTTTTGGGATGGTGTCCTTGTCATTATTAGGCATGTATCTGTCATCATTGCTGTGTAAACACCCATGAATTTTAGCATGGTCCTGCAAAACAATCAGCCATAAGGAAGATACAGCTTACTGCCCTAAAAAAATCAAAGAAAAAGCAGGGGGAATTGATTAAAAATAGTGAGAAGAAAAAAGGCAGTTAAGTCTTGGATGAAATGGCATTTGAAATCAGATCATAGATATTAACCATTCCTACAGTCCGCTAGCAATAATTCACCCTCCACCCCCAACATAAACAAATACACAAAAGACAATAAAAAGGAAACAAAGGGGCAAACCATTTTAGATTCTGGGGTTTTGGACATCCTCTGTTGAAATGCATTGGAGTCCCATGTTATGCAGAACTCTGATGCTATATTTTGCATTAATTGAATTTTCTTCTCCGTCGTCACAAACTTTGACGATAGCTTTTCACGAAACTATGAATGAGGATTTAAATGATCAGTTATTGAGAGCAATGGATATAAATTGTGTACAAGGAAAGGATCTACAAAGAATTACCTCTTGATTCACAAACAATTCCAAAGAACTCCCATATCTCTCGTAAAATACATCTCTAAGGTCACGTAACTCTGGCAAATTGTTTAATCCTGCAGCAGCAAACATCAGGGATGAAACAGCCTCCCTACATTCCTCAGGACAGTGCCTGTAAAGATGACCAAAAAAAATCAAGAGAAATATTCATAAAATTTTGGAATTAGTAAATTGATCTAACTCCTAAAAGAATTCATGTTAAAATCTTTCAGTCAAAAGAAACCATATTACCATCTTTGGTTTAAATATATCTAGGATACCTTTTAGTAATTCTCACACAACAAAGTTGAATGCTTGGAAGTCATACAATTTTATTTTCCTTTTTATATATGAACGGATTAAAAACCAATCTATCCTTATTGGTTCTTTCAAGCCAAACATACTGTATGCCAATGGCCATGCTAATACAGATAAACATTGTCCAACTCATATTTCCACAGCAATTCATGATTATATTTGTATCACTTTTCAACCAAATTGAAATGCAACTCAGTGTAAATGAAAATGGGCAACCATTTGGTAAAAACAACAAGCAAAACCTCCCAGAAAGAATATGTCAAAGCAGGCGCTCATTATCATAAAAGCTAACCCCAACAAAAACTTATGTATACATTGCATCTATCTTCAATGACCAACAATGTGATGGTACCTAATCCATGCACTGGAAGCCCTTGATCTTAGCCAAAAGGCTGATAAAAGTCCAATAATGATAATTTTTTTGAAGGAGAACATGGGGCAACAAAGAGACTGTCATCCACAAGAGAACATGGCAATGTTAAGCAATTATCTGCCTATCTCATAATTTTATATTTACCGTGAATGCCTATAGATCATATCATGTTGCTTGCAAACAATATGAACAGAGAAATATTTGCACAAAACTAAACTTGCCCGGCGAGAAAATAACCACGCATACCTCAATTTCTGCATGACTGATAGATGCTTCAACACGAAATCACAAAATTGCTCAACAAAATCATAGCAAGACAATTGGTCCAATTCAGCTAGCAGTCCCTCAGCCTGAATTAAAATTTTAATATTTCAGAAACTTACTTAAGAGCTTAGATTGGAATCATAAATAAAGAATCAAGAAAAAAAAAAACAATTCAATGGACTTCAACTTGGCCTAATGCTCGACCTCATTGAAGGAAGGTTAACAGAAGTTCAAAATAAAAAATCACAAACACAGAAAACAGTTGGACATTTCACATTAGTTACATACTTCCTATTTGCTTGTCAGTAAAATGAAGAAATTTATATTAAATCTTGCATTCTCCTCTCTACAGACTTTATTAAAAAAACTCAACAAAAAAAAACGAGATATTTCAGACAAATATTGCTTTCGTTTAAATTTTTGAAACGCTGATTTCTTTAATCCTCTTCCAAACTCTTTCTTTTAAGAGAAATCCTATTTTTAACAATAAAGCATTTATCAGATCCAACAGCGGAAAACAATATCAACTTGATTACGTTAAAGAAGGAAAGAAAGAAAAGAAAGGATGAGTACTCTGCCATAAGCATTGATGTCGAGGCCATTAGCAAGGAGATCAGCCATATCTTTCTTCAAATACTTCAAAGTCGCATTTCTCTTTCTTCTTGCCACTTCGATCTGATTCTTCGTCGACTTTATCAGCGATTTACTGCCAAACCAAAAATTAATCTCTCTCTCTCTCTGTCTCTTTCAATTCATTATTTAAACATAACATATAAAATATATTTACCATTTTGCACCAGATCCTCGGCCTAGAATCCCGTCCAGCATCTTCTCTTCTTCTTACTTTCCTTCAACCAAAAAATGCTCGAAAATGTAGATTTGATTGCAGCCAAAAACAAAAATAAAAAAAAATAAACTAAGAATTAGGCATTACTGAAGAAGCTCTCGTCAACTCTGAAGTCTGAACAGAGGGAGAGAAAGGGAAGCTTTATGAAGTGAAAACAGTAAGCTCCAAGAAATTAAAAATTAAAAATCGTTTTTGGACACTTTTTCAAATACTAATGACTGGCACTTCGCTCAGCTGTTTCTGTGATTACCTTTATTTCTTATTATTTTTTCAATTACAATCGTGACCTTTGCCTTCTACTTTTATGCTTTTCTAATGGAGCCCATTATTCGAACGTTATGGAGGGTAACTAAGGAATTAGAATTGGATGTACAATTGCCGGCGTAATTATCTGGGGTTCGGCTCACTCCAACCGTTAGATGGGAAGAGGTTTATGGGGTCCGGTCTGGAATTGACGGTCGAAGATGATTGCGATTGAAGCAATATATTCTGGTAAGCTGGACCCCCACCATTTTCTTACTTGCCTCGGCTACAATGGGAGTTGGGAGATGATTGAACGGCCGTTTTAACGGTAAAATTAACTTGGAGTCCAACAACCACAATAGGGCGATGGTATACGAGCATGCTTCTTTTTCCTTCTTTTCCCTCGAAAATATTATCATTTTTCTTTTAATGCTTAGCGCCTTGTCTTTCCAAATTAACATCCAAATGTTGAAATATTAGGGAAGTATGCAAAAATTTAAAAATAAAAGATAATGAACTCATCAATTCAGATAGTATATTTAGGATCCCATTTAAAAAAATATATTTTTAACAAAAAAAAAATAATCAATATCATGTTTGAAATCCCATTCAAGAATTACTATACCTTAAAGTTCTAACTCTTCTCTTTTCTAGTTAGATATTTTTATATTATACTTTACTTATATTATACCATATGAAATAAGAAACATGACTTTTTATTTACAAGAAAACATAAAAATTCGATAAATAATAAAATATCAATTTGCTTCCTGAATAATATCATATATATTATTTCAGGATAATTTTAAAAATTTATTCAATCAAGTTCCTGCTTAATTTTTCAAAGTTTAGAATTGCAATTCCCTATAAAAATTACATTCCAGTCCTCAATTTTTAAAACTTACTTATAATTAAGTCATACTAGATTAATCATCCCATTTTAATTTATGACCAATGAATCTTATGTGTGTGACTCATTAGGTTTATAATAAGTTGGCTCAAATATAATTCACAATTCTAAATAAAATATGATTAAATAAATTAATTTGTAATCAATTCAACAATTAATTTATATTTGAAGATCAAGTACAATATCTAGCAATCTGTTAAAATCCCTCAAATATTAAAAAAATCAAAATCTTTCAAATTAATTTATTATCAATTTAACAAATAAATAAATATTAAAAATAAATAAATATTTATTAATAAATAAAATATATTTACATAAATAAAATCATGAATACACTAAAAAGATTTTGATCGTAATTAAATCTTATAATTATAATAACTTTATAAAAAAAAATTTTGCAAAATATTTTTTTTCAATAACTTTATCTTTATTTTAGATTTATTAATTAAATGTTTAATTCATTACTTAAATATTTGATAAATATTAAAAATAAATAAATATTTATTAATAAATAAAATATATTTACATAAACAAAATTAATATAGATATAACGAACTGAATTAAACAGTTAAAAAGCATACTCACTGGCATGATTTTGTACACGGCATTAGGAAGTGGAGGGTGACTGAAAAGCAATGAAACAGGGAGGATAAAACATGCGAAGGTCAAGGAAAGGGTAGAAATTAAGATAATTCCAATCTGACAATCTTTGTTTTAATAACACTGCTTTTGACTCAGACACGTCCCTCTGCAAATCAGAAGCAGAGCCATACTGTGCATTTCCTTGTCAGCAGCACGACCACCAGCAGCTCAAATTAATTGTATTTGCTCAACCACCCATTATCCCATATCAGAAGAAAAACGAAAACTAGGTGCAGAACAATTATAATTAATTAACAATCTAGTATATTATTTCTTAAATTAACTACTTTAACTGCTAACTTGCCGGCACTGCACTGCACTGCACTGCAGGTAAGATCAAATATTATTTTTTAACACAAAAAATAAAAAGAAATGGATAGGTATTGTTTGTGTGTTCTTTAGCAGCATAACAAAATTAATTGTGAATTAAAAAACTTACGCATGTGTTTAATAAAGTAAATGAAAAATTATATGCTTTTTTAATGAAAACACTTTTCTTATCATAAGCATTTTTTTTATTAAATAAAAAAAATAGCATGATATGAAAGACAAGTTTCAATAAAAATAAAAATAAGAACACACATTGAAAATCATGTCTACATATCTTGTGTGCAATCCAAGAAAAAAAACAATGATCAGTCCCAAAAAAAACTATTTTAAAATATAACAAATTATAAACTTTAATCTATCAAGCACAAACTTTTTTAAATTTTTTTTTGCATAGTAGGTTAATGTATAATAATCAACTAAATGATTGCTAATATTATATTAAGAAATTATTATAATTTTATTCAAAAATAAATGATAAAATGAATGGTATTGAATGAAATAAAATACTAAAAAAATTAATTATTTTATTATAATAAATAACAAATATACTAAAATGGAAGATGGTGTTGAACAATGTTAAACATTGTTCACACACTCCCAATGCACTGTGTATTGCAGAAGTGTTGTTCTTTTTTTTTTTGGTCTTTTAACTTTTGTTTTCATCAATTGAGTCTTTTAATTGCAAAGTTAATAGCCAATTACTTTGTATTGTTGACTATGAACAAAATTAAAAGGAGGACCAATATAGAAAAGAAACCAAAAATAAATGGTGTGTCTAAAGTTGGAATGAAAAGTACAACTTAGTCCTTCAATTTTAAAAGTTTAAATTGTTTGGTCCCTTACATTTTTCTAAATTTAGTTTCGGTACAAAACTTTATATTTATTATTCTCAAGCCTTAGTTTGTGAAGGAGAGAGGAAGTTTCATCTAATTTTAATATATAGAGAGAGAAAGTCATCATTTTCGGATTCTGATCACCAAATTGGTTTATCTTGGTATCCACAATTTCTATTTGAAAAGAGTAGCTCGATAATGGTTGTTTAAAATCTTAATATTACCTAAAAAATAGATTAAATTCGAGGAAAAAAAATCTAACATGGTTTGATTTCGCGTTTTAGAACTGTTTTCGGGGTTTCTTAGGTTGATAAATCGATTTATAGTCTTAAAGGTGTTTATGAGGTGTTTTTTTGTTTTGTTTAAAATGGGTTACAAATTGAGTTTTTAAAGGAAAATAGGTCTACCTTGATTTTCTAGCCATCACTATAGTGGACGAAATCTGGGCAAACAAATGACACGTCGTCTGGAATATTTTATTTTTTAAAAAAGATATAAGGCCCGGGCGCGAGGCCAAGGCTGCCAGCCCACATGCCCAAACTCTTTTTTAGGGATTTTTTTTAATATTTTTAATATTCTTTATTTTGGTGTATAATAGATTTAAGAAAAAAAATTATTAGACCCTATTTGGTTTTTGACACAGATCAAAGTTTTGACGGGTTAAAACACAACATTTGAGCTCTTTTTTTGTTTAATGCATTTTCCCCTTAATTTTTAAGAGGAATGCAATTTAACCCTTTGTTGTCATTATTTTTTTTAACTTATTTTTTTTTTTAAAATGCAATTTTCATCGTTGAGTATAATTTAGCTTAAATAAATTATACCTAATTGAGATCATGTCCATTAACTGGGTTGTAAATTTTATCTATTAATTCAAGTTGACCGGAGGTAATACAATATGACATATTTTTTAAAATTTTATCTTCAATTCTTTTATAAATCTTCAATTTACTTACAAATTTAATCCAACATGTGATGAATTAAGACCCAATCAAGGCCCAACTAGAAAAAGAATAAGAGAAGTAAAAAAAAAATAGATTATCCAATCGGTTAACTCATTATAATCATGTCCATTACCGTTGTGAGTTTCACATATTAACTCGGGTCAATATAATGGGTCATCTTTTCATTTTACTCCCTTATTTATTTATTTTTAATTTAATCCCTTAACATTTCACTATTTCACTTTTTAGCTAGGGTTAAAGTAAGATTAAACGACAGTTGTGTAATTTTTTTAACTCGTTCTTGACCTGTTAGGTCAAAGAAGTCACATCGATTTTTTTCATTTATTAACGCTTATGGGTAATTGATTTATTTTGTTTAATATACTGGTTGAGTTTTTAATTATCATTTCAAATATTTCATTGCATATAGATAAAAATAACAATATTTATATTTTTTAATGCAATTATTAGGTTTTTGGCCAATTCATAGGAAACACGGACTCAAAGGCTAATTTTAACTAAATTTTAAAAGAAAAAAAAACCATGAAGGATTGTAAATAAAAAAAGTAGAACACTTGCTATATTAAAAAACATTCTATAACTTTATTTGAGAGAAAAATTAAAATCTATAGTATTTAATGGAATAATATCATAAATTATATAATAATAATAATAATAATAATATAACTTTATGTCTTCTTTGGTCTAATCTTAATTTTATCTTTTGCCTTTCACATCATTGAGGATAGCTACTCAATATATTCTATCTTATCCTGTCTCGTTCCTCTAGTTTTGTTCCGCTCACCAAGTACATTAATTGTATATGTAAGGTTAATGTTTGATGTGAATTTAATAGCGTCCCAAAAACTTTTAGTCCTCTCTTTGAGCTGTGATCAAGCACGCCCTTGGAAACTTCAAATAAACTTCTTCTTCTTCTTCTTCTTTTTTGAGTTCTATACATTATTATTATTATTATTATTATTATACATAACATTAAAGGATACGGAGAATTCACTATTTACCTACATCGCTATGGATTACAAGTAATTCACAGTATATTTTTTTTTTCTTTTACTTTTTCTTTTTACACTTTTTCATTTTTTTTTCCCAACTTTCCCCTTTTTTCTTTTTTTTTTCATTTCTTTTTTTTTCTAAAATTATTTTTATTGATTATACTTTTTAAATATTAAGCTGGTTAAAAATTTTATTTTATAATTTTTTTTCTTTAAAATACTATAGATTGCTGCAGTGTTTTTACAGTGCATTCCTCTTCTTTTTTTTTGCACTTTTTCATTTTTTTTTCCAACTTTCTCTTTTTTTCTTGTCTATTTTTCTTCTTTTTTTTCAAAATTACTTTTCCTTTTTTTTCAACTTTCCTCTTTTTTTTTGTTTATTTTTTTTTTCAAAATTATCTTTGTTGATATTACTTTTAAAATATTGAGTTGGTTAAAAATTTTGCTTTGTATTTTTTTCTTTAAAATACTATGAATTGCTACGGTGTTTTCCCATATAGTTTTTCTATTTTCTATTTTTTTACTTTTTCTTTTTTATTTGCACTTTTTCATTTTTTTCCAACTTTCCCCTTTTTTCATTTTTTTGTTTATTTTTATTTTTTCCAAAATTACTTTCCTTTTTTTTTCCAACTTTCCTCCTTTTCTTTCAACTTTCCTCTTTTTTCTTTTTTTTTTTTGTTTTTTTTTAAATTATCTTTGTTGATTTTACTTTTTAAATATTGAACTGATTAAAAATTTTGCTTTGTAATTTTTTTCCTTTAAAATACAGTGGATTGCTACGGTATTTTCCCACTTAGTTTTTCTATTTTATTTTTTTAAAATTATATTTGTCGATTTTATTTTTTTTATATTGAGCTGATAGAAAATTTAGTTTTGTAATTTTTTTTCTTTAAAACATTGTTGATTGCTACAGTGTTTCTCCACATGGTTTTTTTTTTTGTTTTTTTTATGATTTTCTCTGAAATTATCTTTTTCGATTTTATTTTTAAATATTAAGCTGGTTAAAAATTACAGTTACAATATTTGAGGAAAGCACTATAACTTTCCTCACAAATTATTGTGGATTACTACAATTTTTTTCCCACTTGGTTTTTTTCTGTTTTGTTATGTTTTTCCCTAAAATTGTATTTTTCAATTTTATTTTTTAAATATTGAGCTGGTTAAGAATTGCAATTTCAAGTAAATACAAGTTTTTCCTCACAAAACACTATCAATTGATACAGTTTTTCCTCACATGTTTTTTTTCCAGTTTCTTGTGTTTTTTTTGTAATATTTTTCTCCAAAATTATCTTTGTCAATTTTATTTTTTTAATATTGAGTTGGTTAGAATTTAACTTTACTCTGGATTATAATAGTAATTCACAGTGCATTCCTTTTTTTTTCACTTTTTCTTTGTTTTTTTTGCACTTTTTCATTTTCTTTTCCAACTTTCCCCTTTTTTTCATTTATTTTTTTCTCCAAAATTACTTTCCTTTTTTTTTCCAACTTTCCTCTTTTTTCCTCTTTTTTCCGTTTATTTTTTCTTTTTTTTTTCAAAATTATCTTTTTTGATTTTACATTTTAAATATTGAGTTAGTTAAAAATTTTGCTTTGTAATTTTTTCCCTTTAAAATACTGTGGATTGCTACGGTGTTTTCCCACTTAGTTTTTCTACTTTATTTTTTTATTTTTCAAAATTATATTTGTTGATTTTATTATTTTTATATTGAGCTGATTGAGAATTTAGTTTTTTAATTTTTTTTAAAACATTGTTGATTGCTACAGTGTTTCTCCGCATGGTTTTTTTTTGTGATTTTCTGAAATTATCTTTTTTCAATTTTATTTTTTAATATTAAGCTATTTAAAAATTACAGTTACACTATATGAGAAAAGCACTGTAACTTTCCTCATAAATTATTGTGGATTGCTACAGTGTTTTTTTCCACTTGGTTTTTTTTTTCTGTTTTGTTATGTTTTTTTCTAAAATTATTTTTGTCAATTTTTTTTTAAAAAAATATTGAGCTGGTTAAGAATTGCAATTACAAGTTTTTCCTCACAAAATACTATGGATTGATACAGTTTTTTCTCACATGTTTTTTTTTTCCAGTTTCTTTTGTGTTTTTTTGTAATATATTTTTCCAAAATTATCTTTATTGATTTTATTTTTTTAATATTGAGTTGGTTAGAATTTAACTTCACTCTGGACTACAATAGTAATCCACACTCCACAATGCATTTCTCTTTTTTTTTCCACTTTTTTTTTGCACCTTTTCATTTTCTTTTCCAACTTTCCCCTTTTTTCTTTCTTTTTTTCATTTATTTTTTCTTTTTTTTTCCAAAATTACTTTCCTTTTTTTCCAACTTTCCTCTTTGTTCTTTTTTTTTTTCTGTTTATTTTTTCTTTTTTTTTTCAAAATTATCTTTGTTGATTTTACTTTTTAAATATTGATCTAGTTAAAAATTTTGCTTTGTATTTTTTTTCTTTTAAAATACTTTGGATTGCTACGGTGTTTTCCCACTTAGTTTTTCTATTTTATTTTTTAAAATTATATTTATCGATTTTATTTTTTTATATTGAGCTGATTGAGAATTTAGTTTTTTAATTTTTTTCTTTAAAACATTGTTGATTGCTATAATGTTTCTCTGCATGGTTTTTTTTTTGTTTTTTTTATGATTTTCTAAAATTATCTTTTTTTATTTTATTTTTTAATATTAAGGTGGTTAAAAATTATAGTTACACTATATAAGGAAGTACTGTAACTTTTCTCACAAATTACTGTGGATTGCTACAGTGTTTTTTTCCACTTGGTTTTTTTTTTTCTGTTTTGTTATGTTTTTCCCTAAAATTGTCTTTGTCAATTTTATTTTTTAAATATTGAGCTGGTTAAGAATTGCAATTACAAGTAAATACAAGTTTTTCCTCACAAAATATTATGGATTGATACAGTTTTTCCTCATATGGTTTTTTTCCAGTTTCTTTTGTGTTTTTTTTTGTAATATTTTTTTTCAAAATTATCTTTGTCGATTTTATTTTTTTAATATGGAGTTGGTTAAAATTTAATTTTGTAATAAAGCTTAATCATGTGGGAAAAGCACTGTAGCTTTTCTTATAAAACATTGTGGATTGCTACAGTGTCTCTCCACATGGTTTTTTTTTTCTTATGATTTTTTCAAAATTATCTTTATCAATTTTATTTTTTTAATATTGAGCTGATTGACAATTACAATTACAAGTCATTACAAATAAGGCTAAATCATGTGGGGAAGCACTGTAGCTTTCATCACAAAACACTGTGAATTGCTACAGTGTTTCCAACATTGTTTTTTTTTTCTTTTTTTCTTTTCTAAAATTATCTCTATCGATTTGATTTTTTTAATATTGAGTTTATTAAAAATTTAGCTTTGTAATTTTTTTTTCTTTAAAACATTGTGAATTGTTGTAGTGTTTTGCCATATGATTTTTTTCAAAATTATCTTTGTTGATTTTACTTTTTAAATATTGATCTAGTTAAAAATTTTGCTTTGTAATTTTTTTCTTTTAAAATACTTTGGATTGCTACGGTGTTTTCCCACTTAGTTTTTCTATTTTATTTTTTAAAATTATATTTATCGATTTTATTTTTTTATATTGAGCTGATTGAGAATTTAGTTTTTTAATTTTTTTCTTTAAAACATTGTTGATTGCTATAATGTTTCTCTGCATGGTTTTTTTTTTGTTTTTTTTATGATTTTCTAAAATTATCTTTTTTATTTTATTTTTTAATATTAAGGTGGTTAAAAATTATAGTTACACTATATAAGGAAGTACTGTAACTTTTCTCACAAATTACTGTGGATTGTTACAGTGTTTTTTTCCACTTGGTTTTTTTTTTTCTGTTTTGTTATGTTTTTCCCTAAAATTGTCTTTGTCAATTTTATTTTTTAAATATTGAGCTGGTTAAGAATTGCAATTACAAGTAAATACAAGTTTTTCCTCACAAAATATTATGGATTGATACAGTTTTTCCTCATATGGTTTTTTTCCAGTTTCTTTTGTGTTTTTTTTTGTAATATTTTTTTTCAAAAGTATCTTTGTCGATTTTATTTTTTTAATATGGAGTTGGTTAAAATTTAATTTTGTAATAAAGCTTAATCATGTGGGAAAAGCACTGTAGCTTTTCTTATAAAACATTGTGGATTGCTACAGTGTCTCTCCACATGGTTTTTTTTTTTCTTATGATTTTTTCAAAATTATCTTTATCAATTTTATTTTTTTAATATTGAGCTGATTGACAATTACAATTACAAGTCATTACAAATAAGGCTAAATCATGTGGGGAAGCACTGTAGCTTTCATCACAAAACACTGTGAATTGCTACAGTGTTTCCAACATTGTTTTTTTTTTCTTTTTTTCTTTTCTAAAATTATCTCTATCGATTTGATTTTTTTAATATTGAGTTTATTAAAAATTTAGCTTTGTAATTTTTTTTTCTTTAAAACATTGTGAATTGTTGTAGTGTTTTGCCATATGATTTTTTCCAAAATTATCTTCGTCGATTTTTTTTTTAATATTAAGTTGGTTAAGAATTATAATTACAATAAAGCTAAATCATATGGGAAAAGCGTTGTAATTTTTCTCACAAAACATTGTGAATTGCTACAGTATTTCTCTAAAAGGGTTTTTATTTTATTTTATTGGGGAAAATACTATAGTTTTCCTCACAAAACATTGTCAATTGTTACAATGTTTTTCCTCATGATTTTTTTTCCTTCCAAAATTATCTTTGTTGGTTTTTTTTAAAATATTAAGTTGGTAGAAAATTTAGCTTTGTAATTTTTTTTGCTTTTTATTAATAGAAAAGCTAAATCATGTAGCGAAAGCACTGTATATTTTCTCACAAAACATTGGGGATTGCTACAAATCATTTTGTTCAGTCTCTAAAATTTTGATCACTAACACAATTTTTTTTTTCGTCATGAAATATTGGCTCCATCATACCTTTAGTTTCTATTACTTATCTAACGTTGGTTCACAATTATAACACTATGAAGTACATTTGTTTTATAAGCCTGCGGCAGCGCGCATGCATGCCATCTCGTAGTTATTAGATTTGATTAGAAGTCCTGGTTAAGAAGCTGGGTTTTGACTTACATGGGTTAATTCGAGTCAACCCGGATTAACCTAGAAAAATTAAAAAAAATATTTGAAGTTTTAATATTTCATATGAAAAAATTACAAAATAATCTATGTAAATATAGGTTATACATGTATAACTAATGAAATTTAAAAGATTATTTCAAAAGATTTTTTTATCCCATATTGAAAAAATATTATGTTAGTACGTTATCCTTTTAAGTTAAAGTATTTAAACTAAAAAGATTTTTTATTCCACATTGAAAAAATATAATTTTTTTTTCTTGTGAACATAAAATATATATATTAAAGGACTTCAAATCTCACATTGAAAAAATAAAACATTCTTATTTACATAGTGAACTTTGAAAAGGGTTAATAACCAACTAAAATATATATAAAAAAGGAGTCTTTGGTTAGAAGAAAAAACACATTTGAAAAAAAAAATCTCAACCGGGTTTTTTCGGGTCGTCTAGGTCACAGATCAATTAGGTTTTACCGGATTTTTACTCATTCTGATCATGATCTTTTATCTTATCCATAACAGTCCAGCCACCATGGACTGAATCCTGAATCAACTTGCCGGCTTGTCCGGAATTAATAAAATGGTTATATGGGAAAGAAGTAAGATCAAAATAATGGGAAGCGCAAATTAAAATAAACTTCGAAGTGCTAATTGGTTGGCCTGTAGAAGTATTAATTTTGTCTGGTATAGAACGTATTGCTAGCTCTGTAACTATTGCATGCTCAAATTCATAAGCCCACTGCGACGCAAAACTCATACTGTTGAACGAGCCTTCTTCTACAAGAAGAAGATAACGCGGGGGTGAAAGTAGAGTAGAAGCAATTAAGCAGAGCTCAATACAATGTCGCGTGAAACACAGCGATTATGCAAAACTCATTTTTTAATTTTAGGTACTTGACATAAAAACACTCAAGAGTTGGATAAAAATAAACACCATTAAAATGTCGCATTAGTCATTCTCAAAAAATCAAATACTGGGAATAACAAAATGATAGTGAATTTAGCAGTACCCTTAGTTTCATAGTTTTGGGACAAAGGAGCTTACAAACACAGCATTAAACTTTGTTTATCGTCAGCTATATGCCTATATGTATCTCCACCACAACAAATGAAGCAGATGCAACATTTCATTATTAGAACAAGTTGCAAGTTAAACCATTCAAAATTGATCCTAGAACAAATGTTATCATGGCAACAAACTGAAACAGTACATAAAACTCACTCCACGCATATTGCTTCAAGCAACTTCTCACAATCATCGCTCACTTCCACATTCTCCATCTTCAATCTGCGACGCATCAGCTGGCTTTTCCTTCCAGCCACTGCATAAGTTCTAATCAATGACTCAAATACCTCCACTGCTACATCATCTACAGCCTTCTTCAAAATCTCAATAAGACCTTCTGCACCATCCACATCTTTCTGCTGCTCAAAATGTGCCATCAAAGACCCTACAATCACAGGTGATGGAACCCACTTCTGACCATTCCCTCTACCAGTAGATACCGCTTTAGCTAAACAATCAACTGCCACTTTGATATCCTCACTTTTCAAATAATAATCTAAAAATATTTCCCAGGTTTTAGCATTAGGTTTGGCTCCTCTCCTGCGGGCCCTCTCCTTGAGCTCCTCTGCCTTATCTAGCATGCCTTCCTTGGCATATGCACTGATGAGAACATTTGCGACCCTGATATCATAAGTTGAGCACCCAGATTCCCATTCCCTGAAGCACTTCTCTGCACCAGGTACATCCTTCAAGTTAACCAGCACTTGAATCATATTTAGATAGCTTATATTTGCAGTTTTAGGAAAAGCCAGCCTCAAAGAACGCCATATTCGATAAACTTCAAGCAAGTTTCCTGTTCGGCCATACAAAGTAATGAGGAACTGAAAGGCTGAAAGGTCTTTGTTTGCATTTCTCTTCTCCAGTTCTTTAAGTGCTGTTTCCGCCTTCTCAAAATAGCCAGCGTCAACATAAATCGAGGCTAAGTTGCTATATGTTGTCCAATCGGCAGCAACTCGGCCATCCCTCTTCATCTCCTCCATTACTCTTTCAACACCAGAAATATCATTTACAGCTGCCAGAGCCCTCATCCAGACATTGTATGTGTAAGAATCTGGCATGACATTGTTAGCCTTCATTTCTTGTATAATTTCCGGGACCCTTTCAGGCTGACCCACTTTTGTGTAGAGAGTCATAAAGCTATTGTAAGACATGGAGCTTAAACCAAGATTGAGCTCCTTCATCTTTTCAATGAGAGCTTCAGCTTCTTCAGTCATCAATTCTTTACAGTAACAGTTGAGAAGAGCTCCATATGTTAGAAGGTTCTTGGATGTTTCGGGTAGATCAATGAAGTAATTTTCTGCAGCAGGTATGCCTCGAGTTTTGGCAACAAGATCAAGATGTATAGCTTGCTCACTCACAGTTTTATTCATACCCCTCTTAGACATAGTTTCTGATAGCTGTGAAACAATGAAATAATGCTATACATTATGCATGGTATGATTGAAAATTTTTAAGCAAATACATGATTATGACATAAGAGGGTGACGGAAAAGAACGAAGCAAAATACAAAGTAACCATAATATACATTAACCCTGGAAACATTAAGAGCCAAAAAATAAGGTACAACAGTTTTTAATACGGGGATTCAGAACATACCACTAGTTTGAGACAAATGGTCATAGATTAACTGTAAGGCACAAAATAAAATTTAAAAAAATGGACTTAAATGTTCATAAAATTTGACATGTTTCAACTTCTGGATTCAGACAATCATATCACATAAGCATTGAAGTTCTAAACCATAGGAGTAAAATGTTCATTAATTTTATATAATATCACAAACAATTAATTAGAATACAGGAACATGAAATTGAGGATTTGGAGAAGGATACCTTGAGAGCAGGGTGATAAAGATTGCGACTGCGAAGCTTCTTGATGGTGTCGCTTACTTCCCATTTGAAGACAAGCTTGGAGCTCTTGAGGAACTGATTTAACTGTTGTCTCACGCTTACCTCTGAGCTGCCTTCTCTGAACAGCCTCACATACAGTGCTTCTTCCAGGTACTTCTTTGATCTTTTGGTCACATTTTTTGTCCGCCCATATAACTGTGGTATCGCCATTCTTTTTCGTGCTTGCCAATAAACGATCGAAAATCACAACCAATCAACTCATATCGATTCAAAATACCATCATTATTAATCCAATGACAACCGTGCATAAGTTATTCACATTTAGTTTCCAAAGCACAATATGCCATGGTCCTGGAAAATGTTGAGATTTGTCCAAGTGAATGTCTAAGAATTCCATCTAACCTCTCTCAAAACTTGGCAATTCTTTAGCCCACATAACTCAATGATTCAATCAGACATTCATAAACTGAATCAATGATAAGAATATATTACATATTTACAGTTACCACTCACCTTGAAAGTATGCCCCCAAGTTCAAGCTGAAGCAAGGTCCGAGCACGGCTTGGTTAATAGAATAAAGGACTGCCACAGCCGGATTCCGACAGCAAGAGAACAACCGCCGATGGCTAGGCGAGTGTGAGTTGGTATAGTTCCGACGTTACGCTCAAGGTTACCGATAATGGATTCTTTGTGGGTGGATGGTTTAGGGTTTAAGCAAGCGAAGGGAAGGGAAACCTTTTTTTTTTTTTATTTAGGTTATATTCACTTTTTTTCTTTTCTTTAAACTTAGAGATGTTTGGCTTTGAAATCAATTTTTTTTTTTTTAAAAAAAAAACTAACAACAATATACTTTGTCATTAGCGCTAACTATAATGGGATCAAGTTAATTTTAAAAAAATATTAAAAAAAAATTCTATGCTAATATTTTTTTTAGTAAAATAAATTAAAATATATAAAAATTGATATAATTTAATTTAATTAACTTAATAGATTCAAAGATAACTTGGAAATCATTTAAAATGTAATCTAACTAAAAAAGTTCATGTTAATATTTTTTTTAATATTAAAACGACAACATATTATATTGATCTAAGTTAACCTGTCAAATTCAAAAGTTAAATTATAAAATCGTGATATGTTTATAAAAAATAAATTAAAATAAATTATGAAACTCAATTCTTAATCAACTCAATGTTGAAGAATAAAATTTTAAAAAAATCAATTAAAAAAACAAAAAAAACACGACCTGAGTTAACCCAGGCTAATTCGCCAAACCCGCAACTAAACTCATGAAACTAGGATAACTTTATAAAAAGCAAATCAAAACAAATTATGAAGTTTAATTCTCAATCAATTCAACGTTAAATGATGAAATTAAAAAAAAATCAATAAAAAATCTAAAAAACACTAAGTCAACCCGTAACCCAGGTCATGAGATCGAGATAACCTTATAAAAAGTAAATCAAAGTAAATTATGAAGCCTAATCCCTAATAAATTCAATATTAAAAGATAGAATTGAAAAAAAAATAAGAAAAAAAACACTATTCCAGTAAACATTAGTTTTTTTTTTAATGGAAAAGGAATTTTATGAATGTAAGCTTTTTTTTTTGAAATTTTGAAGTATTGGTATTTTATAACTTGTATGGTTTTTGTTTGTTTTTTTTAGTTCAATATCCCTTTTAATTTTCACCAAGGAATCCAACATCTCATCACTTAGAAATTTTTAGATATACATGTTACACCTAAATAGAAATTGAGATCTAAAATCTAGTCACTTGAAAAATTTTAGGTTTAACATATCATTATACCAAGATAGAGAGTGAGATTCCACATCTTAACACTTAGTGGATTTTATGGTAGTAGATTTTACCTATCCCAGGGTACTTTTGCTTTTGGCTTAACCTAGACAAGTCTAGTTCATTAAAAGGTTTGACACTCGTAATCTTATACTTAATTTTTTTTTTATGAGAATACTTGTTGAGGGCCATCCACATGAGTAAGGTTGTATACACACTTATACCTAGGTAAGATGGTCTTTTATATCCACGAGAGATCTTTGCCTTTATACTTGGGTAAGGTTGTGTCCCTATGATAAATGAGCCCTTTTCTTTATACTTGGAAAAGATGATCTTTTCTATCTATATATAGTCACCTTTATACCCGAACAAAATAATTTCTAATGTCCGAGAGTCATTGCCTTTATACTTGGAAATTATGATAATTTAATATAGTAAAAAGATTAATACTAGATGAGAAAGCATGTACTTTTTCATTCATTCATGGTGCTCAAAATACTTAATGATATAGATATCAAGTCCTCAACCTAATGATAGTATATTTTTAAATGATTTGAATGTCATGCACAAGCTAGGTTTTTCCCAATGGTGTTCAATAAGTTTTTGCATCAACCATATAAACAATTTTGTAAGGGTTATCCCATTTCGGTGCTAGTTTTTTATTTTCCTCAGGGTTTCCTATTACCTCTAGTTTTCTCAAGACTAGATAGTTCCCCAACATAGAAACATTTGTTTTTCACTTTATGATTGTTGTACTGCTGTCTTTTGTTTAGAAACCTTATTCCATGCTAAAGTCATTAGTTGAGTTTTCTCTAATAGGTCCAGATTCACTGTAAGTTCTTTTTCATTCTCTTTACTAAAGTAGTTTTGTACCATGTATCTTGGGCACCTAATCTTCATAAGGAACATCTATTTTCTGCTATAAGTTAGGAGAAATGGGGTTTCATCCATGGAGGTCGTTTGGATGGTTTTATAGGCCCATAAAATCTTATCCAAGAGGTTTATCCATTCTTGTTTTGCTTTTTCAATCTTTTTCTTGAGCCTATTCAAAACTATTCTATTCATGAGCTTTGTTTGTCTATTTGTCTATGGATGAGACATATAGGAGAATATATATATATATAGTCTTTGTTAGTGTTCTTTTATTTTTTGTATTGTCAAATTAGGTATTACTGTTTATAATCAAAACCTTGGGTGAGATAAAATAACAAATTATGTTTTTCAAATGAAGAAGATTTTTTTGTGATATTAATTAGGGCTTTAACCTCTATTCATTTTATGAAATACTCTACAACTACTAGATCAAATTATCTTCTTTCATATGCCTTAAAGAATGATCCTATTATGTTCATTTTTTACTAAAACAAGGGTAAAAAAAGATGAAATGACAATCATTCCAGTCGATGATTGATAAGGTAAATGGACGAACTCTTAGGACTTGTTGCATTTTTAATAAAATCCATGACATCTTAGGTAATGGTGGGCTAGTAAAAACCTGCTCGAGTTAGTTAAGATGTTAGGGCTCTTGCACCCATATATATGTCATAAACCCTTTTGTGGATATATTTTCAACACATATTGGATCTCGTATATGGATACACAATTTAAAAATAGTGTAGTTATAGATCTTTGATACAACTGATCATTCACCAATCAATACCATATTGCCTTACCTATAAGGTGAACAACCTTAACCCTATCCATAGAGTAGTTTTTAGTTAATTCGTATTTCTTAACAAAAATCCTCCAATCTTTATCTTCATCTTCATCTCCATAGCTGACCTTGATTACACCTACATGTATCTTCTTTTTTTTCTCAATACTTGGACTTTTGATGACCTTTATCCACACATATAGGAGAAGATCTATAGGGTTAGCGCTCACTAACTTTAATAAAAGATTTTATCAGTTATTTTTCTTTATCAAAATTTTTATAAGAGAGATTGTGTTCCCTTTCTCTTCTCAACCAACTAGTAGCCCAAATATCTTTTATGGGTACCTGATCATTAAGGAATCCTTATCTTTAAATTAGCTCTCATACTAACCCATTATCAATTATTAGTCGCCATATACTTTAAATGAGAATATGTTTAAAACATTTACTAACATTAAGCTAGCTAGGAGAGCTTCATACCTTGTGGTATTATTAGATGATACAAACTCAAAACATAATATATACTTAAAGACATATTTTTTAAGGCTAATAAACACAATCTTGTCTCCAAACTAGAACATATTGCATGATACATCCACAAGTGACTTATTAAACTAGTACTCAACTATGAAGTCCATTATCCTAGATGAGAGATAAATCTATTAAGAGTTGTCACCCTTCTTATGAGCTTTTGTACATCCCTGACTTACAATAGAGGTGTTATATCTAAGATATTTTGTATATAATTGTGGATGACTGCAATAACTATAACTAGTATATAATTATGATTGATCACAACAACAATAGTCACTATGTAAATTATAATTGACCACAATAATTGAACCTAAAAATGTTAAAAATAAATAAATAAACTATAATGATAGAGACTGGTAAATTTATATATGATTAGTCGGTTATTTGGACGGAGACTACTGTGATTGATTGATATCATAATCGACCATTTGGATGATGACTAATATGATTGATTGGTATTATAGTTGGATTTTTGGATGGAAACTATGGATACAAATATGTGATTAATTGAATGTTTGGACATAAACTAATGTGATTGATTGGTATTATAGTTGACTATTTAAAAAGAAACATTTAGAAAGAGACAATGGATACGGATATGTAAATTAGTTGGTTGTTTAGACGAAAACTAACATAATTGATTTAGTATCATAACATAATTGATTTAGTATCATAGTCGGCTATTTGGATGAATACTATGAATATAGATATGAGTATTAGTTGCCATTTAGATGAAGGGATAGTTTGTGTTAAGGGGGAGTGTTCTAATATGTGCCGAGCCGAAACATAATTCAAATTTATGTTTGGAACCCATATATTTAGTAGCTTTGAAGGCTTCGTCAGAAATTAGAGTCATACCTCCTGCATTTTTCTGTGCCCCAAATGGCACATACTACTTTCAGTTTGTCTTTTTTTCTTACACCTGCTGCTGTCCTGCCAAGCTTTACCTTCTAGGTTAAATTAGACAGCAATCCAACTGGACAATGCTTGAGAAAAAAACTTTTGTAATAGAGTTTCCATACCTAGAATGATAAGTTCTGAGATTATAGATCGTTTATTACAAGGAAAACATAATTCATATTTATGTCTAGAACCCATACGTTAATAGCTTTGAAGCCTTTGTTAGAAAATAGACTTTCCATACCTTAGATCGTTGTTTATAGGAAATCCATCATAAAGTCTATTCTTTGTAGCAGCAATTTATTTCAGAAATGGTACTGCAGGCAGATAGTGAAAATAGAAATTACTAATGAAACACAACAGAGAATGTTTAAAACTTCAACACAGCAATGAATTAACATCTATTTATCGCATTTTGCCATGTATTATGTCCCATAGCAAGATCTTTGCAGCTCATACTGGTAAATACCAGCCATAACATCACCCTACCTTGGATGATTACTACATTCCATCCACTTCCTATTACCAATGAAAAGCTGGACTTGACTCATCAAAAACTTGGCGAATTGATAGACAATTCAAAAGAAATTCAAGGCTACCACACTGCTACTAATACTACTGCTTCTCAGGCTTATCTGGTTCTTCTTCTTTTTCAGGATCTTCCTCCTCCTCCTCTTTCTTTTTCTCTTCTTCTTCTTCCTCGTCTTCTTCAGGAGGATCATATGGCAATGGGGGTGGTATCGGTGTCTTCATAGGGCTAAACTGTGGGAATATATCAGGCCTACTCCCCGGCTTCGGCCTTTCCCACTCCTGCCATGCAAATAAGATGAAGGTAAACCACCAAGTTCAGATATCAATGAACTCTACAGAAGACTATTATTCACCATGCCATGTCAAGCAGCAGATATTCAGGACAAAACTAAAAGCCCATAATGTTCCCAAAAGACCTAATTGATGGAATTAAAAATTTCAAAGATTTAACATGTAGAGGAAGTTCCATTTATTTCCCATGAATTCATAAGAACCAAACCAGGGGCCAACTTTATGCCTTCAGCAAAAACAGCAAAACATTTGAAGAACCACATGAAAAAGAAGATTTACTGATACACGATTTTTCAGTGGAGTAGAGACAGAAGATGAAAGCTATCTAAATGAATAAAGCAGCTTTGATAATTAGAACCATTCACCTAGCAATTCAAAATGTTCATGCAAATTTTTCAAGCTTCAACGCTCAAGATATACAGGAATAGAGCAGTTGACTAGATAACCAGTCACTCAGACAATGATTCCCTCATGCATGATGTCAAAATGCATTACATGGGTGATTTTGAGCGCAGTATATCCTTTTTCTCTCTATCTATCCAATATTGCATGGTTTTCAAGGAATCTACCTCAAAATACAACTGTAGCCCCTGATGCAACACAAGCCAAATGGACAAGTTGCAGAACTACAACTTCAAGAATCAGATTTCCATCTCTAATTATGATGCATATACAAAATACAACCCTGAAAATTTGCACAACTGGGCTTTGGTGGCTGTACCTGAATAAGATATATCATCCTAGATCAAATCAACCTTGTTTGTTATCCAATAAAGCAACCTTATTAACTCTCCACGAAAAAAATTGAATGAGATCAATTAGTAGAGAAAATCAAATAGTAGAATTGGATGACAACATTCTAGAAGTTGAGCAGAAAGATAGTTTTGGTTGGTTTGGATGATCTTATAGTCTACATGACCTGGTTAGACAATATACTCAAATTTGAGTGCTCCGCAGAACTCATTAAGCAAAAAATCAAACTCTATATTCCACCCACCACCAAGAAAGAAGGAAAACCCAACACCTCAACCTTCGAGTATGTTTCAATCAATAGCCCTATGAAATCAAGCAGACAATAACTTGATCCACTTTGCATCGATAAAACTAAGCTCACATCAACCATGGATGCTCACTAGTCATTCTTAAGAACTCCACGAAGCCTAATGAATAACAAGGATGAAGCATAGATAAAAATAAGAGCAAATGACATCATTATCCAAATAGCACGACACTCGGAAATAATCTACATACACAACATTTGAATATCAATTGAGCATATGACCTAGTTTCAGTTTTGAATTCCAAAGGGTGTTTGCAGACCTTTTGAATACATTGTCAGCTTCACTTGGAATTGTTACTAACTGAAGAGCTCCTTTGCTAAATTAATACCCATATGGGCTGTGGCACATTTTCTTTAGAGATTTTTGCACATCACTACCCTCAACAGCACCTCTTTCGTGTTTAATATAGATAGAAGAAATTCGAACAACAAAAGAAATCAAAGATGTGAAACATGGATTATCACAATGAAAAACACCCCTTCCTTGCTTCCTTCCCCTAAGCAAATTTCGTCGAAACATGTCTTTGAGGGTGTTTAACTTAGGTTTTGACGACACTAATTCAACATAATTAATAATATTCTTTGACACGACAATTTCAGAATAAGTAAAAGTAGTAGTAGAGAGAGAGAAGTACGATAGGGAAATCGAGAGGACTTCGGCGAGTCAATTTCTCTTCATCAGGTGCCATAGAAACAACCTGCATCTGCTTCTTCTGTTTCCTGCTCCCGGAACAAACCAATCGTCCAGCCACAAAGCATCCGCAAAATTGGCTTTTAAAACAAGATGAAGACGACGACGCTGAAGCTGTTGTTCTTCCTGCAGATTTAGGTGGCGCCGCTAGGGGTTTCGAAGTTGAGCATATCGAGAGGTAAATGGATGCCATCGTTTTTTTCTCCCTATTCGAATAATCTCTTATGGAACAGGTTGCTGTTGTTCTTATTCACTGATTTGATTCCACAAATTCCGAAGAGAGACGGACTCTGTCTTTCTTTTAATTTCTGGTATCAATCAATACGGCGAGAGAACAAGCAGCGACCGCCTCACTCTCTCTCTCGACCCTCAACGCAAGCTGCTAGAACACACCTCAATTTTTATTTATTTTTTGCCGATTATCCTCCAACCTCATTTTCTAGGCGGGCGTGGTTCTTCAATTCTCATATACCTGCCGTGGGTCTTATTGCTGGGCCGGCCCAACTCCCAGCTTTCCACCAAGCCCGACTCACGATGAGATTCACCAGTACGTTCGAAGTTACCGATTCCTTTTTTGAAGAATTACTACTGGTTTTGAAACTTTTCTGCACAGTCTCATTTTGTTGTTCGATGTTATTATAATATATAACATAATTTTTTAAATGTATTTAACTATATTTATTTTTTATAAAATCATTATTTAAAGTGATATATGGTACTTAATTACTTAATCATACAAACATTTTATTAAAATATTAATATATACTTTAGATTATGTATGTGTGGTTAATACAAATCCAAATAAATTATCGTAAGTTTTTTCAGATTAATAATGAATAAGATGGTTTCAATAATTCCTCAAGTTTCAGATTAATAATGAATAAGATAGTTTCTGTCAATAAATATTAGAATTGGATTAAAAATTGTTCTTAGGAAAAATGAACTGAATGTATATAGTCTAAAGAATGGTTATATACAAATAATAATAATAATAATAATAATAATAATAATAATAATAATACTTAAGACTAAGGAGAGGATCATGTTATAAAATATTATATGTAAAAGGTCAATGATAGTTGATTGAAATTGTGCATTGTCGAATGTCTTAGAGAACAATCAACTAATTAATGCGAAGTGGAAATATGAGCACTACAAATCATATTTGGTTGAACTTTGTCTTAAACAACATGGCAATAAAGTTCGATGTTCTTTCTCTATTTATAAAAAATTGGATTTGATTGAATATGCAAAAACACAAATTAATTATTATAAAATAGTGGAATTAGTGAAAAATAAAACATAGTAATATCTGTTACTAAGAGTGTGTTTGGCAGTGTGGTAGTGGTTGCTTTTCAAATAGTTTTTCGTGCCGAAATACATGCCAATGATGTTTTTTCATTTTTTAAAAATCATTTTTGACATCTGCACATCAAAACGATCCAAAAAGTATAAACCGCACTCAATTTTAGCAAAAAAAAAAAATTGAAATTTAGTCAAACGCAGGTTCAACTGCAGAGCCAAACAGGCTCTAAATAACTAAGCCATGTGATTCTACAAGTTATCGTAGTTATTGCTTTATACTCTGTTCAATTGATGATTAAGATACCATTTTTTGTTTCTTTATGCACCAAGAAATAGGATTAGAGCAAAGAAATGCATAATAACTGGTAGTTAAACATTATGTTACGAGGATAATTAGCTTAATCTAAATCACAATAAACTTTAAAGACAAAGATTAGTATAAGCAGAAAATGAAAGACCTTGGACTATCTTTTAAAATATTTAACTACTTTAATGACAATGTTCGAATGAGATTTCCTTGATTGATGCATATATTGACTTAGAATGTTAATAGAGTGAACAATATCTGGTTGAGTAATCACAAGATAAATGAGTCTCCCAACCAATCTTTTGTAATATAATGGATTACAAAGGATGTCCCCATCAGAGTTTGTAGCTCGTCCTACAATTAGTATAACAACTTCTCTTTCTTTCCCTTTCGAGCTCAATGAAAAAAAAAGCATGAAGAGAACTTGAATAACTTGAGTTAGCAAGAATATCTAAAAATACTTGTGTTTACTTAGATAAATGTCTTGTTTGGACTTAAAGACTTCAATACCAAGAAAATTTTTCATCTTGCTAAGATCCTTGAGATGAAAACATTAGCTAAGAAATGATTTTAAACTGACAATAACTAATTTGTCATATAATGATAATATCATTAACATAAACTAAACAAAAGGTGAGTAACCATGTTTGTAACAATAAAATAATAAATAATTAGTTTAGATTGTGCAAAACTAGCATTAAAAAGGTATGAGAAAACTTAGAAAACCAATTTATAGAGACTTGTTTAAGCCTATAAATAGATTTATCAAGATGACAAAGTAATTGTTTTCATATGCTTGTAACTCGGTGGAAGTTTTATGTAGACTTATTATGATAAATCTTCATGCAAAATTACGTTATTAACATTAGATTAATTAAAAAAATCATTTTTAACCATAGCTACTATAAGAAAAACTCGCACAAAACAGGTTTTGCAGCTAAAGAAAAAGTCTTGTGATAATGGTCGCGGGGGGTGCGAGCGCTGCGACATCGTCTGGCGACGGCGGAGGCTTTTGCCGTGCCTCCTGTGTGAGGTGTTGTGTGTTGGGAACGGTTTTGAGATTTAATCATAAAATTATGATTAATGTTTAGGAGTCGCCACCTAGTATTATGGTCACTAGGAACCTATGGTCTGCGAGAGTCTGAGTAAGGGACTGATTGTGCAAGGGAAAGACGTATCACCCCCAGTGCACCCTACCTAAGGTAAGCTGCATTGTTGTTTGATTGTTTTTTTCTAAGTCGGGTTTCTATTCGTTGGTCTTTTTTAAGGTTAAAGGCAGATCTCTCTTCATGAGAGAGTCTGTACCTTATCGGGTTAAGTCCTAACCGTTCTAAAGTCTGAATTTTAATATCGCATTTATTTTCATCTTGTATCTTTAATACCTGAGAGTGTACTTTATCGTGTAATTTTACACCCCACAGATATTAAAGTCTACATCTGGATCTTAAAAAAGATTAGAAAAATATTTTTGACATGTTGGCCAAATCCTAAAGGATGATCATATTTTTAGATTTTTTTAACATGAAAAAGATGCAATTTTTGTTTTTTTTAATGAAAAATATACTTGAAAAAAATTTAGGATTTGGCTGGATGCAACAAAATATTTTTTTTTTAATTTTTTTTAAAACATTTCGGAGAAAACTAGGTATTTTAATACCGAATTTGTATCTTATAGTGTAAATATATAATCCAATATTGAGCAAAAATGGTAGAAAAATATTTGAGAAAATCACAATTTTTTTTATTTTTTTTGTTTTTTTAAATAATATTATAATATAATATATATTATATAATATTAAATATGTGGGCTAGGCCGACCCAGATAGCTGGGCCGAACTCAGCCCAGAAAAGGGTGGGCCAATCCCTGCCCAAAAATGGTTGGGCTGATCTCGGCCCACTGTAATTTTTCTTTTTCTTTTTCTTTTTTGGAGTGGGCCGGACCCGACCCAGAGATTTGGTCTGGGCCAACACTAGCCTGGCCCAAATCCAATGCTAATTATTTGCAGAAACGTGAACAGTTACTGTTCACATTATGCATGCAACCAAACGATTGCAGAAGCTGCAGACGGGCGGAGGAGAAGACTACCGGGAGCGGTGGTCACGGACGTGATCAGGAGGTTGAGCTGATGGTTTCTGTGGCGTCTCTAGGAGGAACGGTGGCTGGAGTTTATCACGGGGGAAGGAAGAAGGATTCTGCAGAGGTGAGAGAGAGGAAGAAATGGTAACTGTTTCAGGCGTGGGGGGTGGCCGGCTTGTGGTTGAGCTGGATACCTGTGGTGGAGCTGGTGGTGGCTCTGGTTGATGGCTGGAACATTGGAGAGAGAGAGAGAGAGAGAAGCTGCAGAAACGGGGGTAGTGGAAGCTGGTTTTTTGCCGAATTTGGACCCGATTTTCTCCTCCCTCAGGTCATCAACAGAGCCTCTATTTATAGGCGGTGGAAGAGGGTAATCTCGTCTACACCGGGACAAAATTGCGGCCCTTGATTTGGTTGGTAAGGATCCTAACTGTTGATTCAAAGTAGCCTCCCTGAGTTGTCAAATCTGCAGGAAAAGACTGCCTGAGTTGACCTATTCACACCGTCGTCGGTGTCACTGTGCTGTCATTCATCCTGAAACGCTCACATGGGGTTGTAGAGCAACTGCAGGGGATCCTTTTCGTGCAAGTTTTGTTCGATTTGACGGAGAAATCAAGCACTAAATGCACTTGCAAATAAGGCTCCCAAGCAATTTCTTTCGGGTAAAAGAAGAAGATAATGAACAGTGACCACACGACGCGTCGTTTGTCCTCTTTTTTATATATATATACTCAAAACGGCGCTGTTTTAGGTTGAATTATGGATTTTAACTGATTTTCAATGTAGTCCTCCAGCTTTCAATTTCTTTCAATTGAACCCCTAATTGTCCCTAAACGTTTGCTTTAATGCAATTAAGTCCCTGATGAATTTCAATTGGAACCTTGAAGTTACGCGCGTTTTACAATATGGTCCTTGGTCTTGGATTTTGTCAATTTAACCCCTAATTGACCATTAAACTTTTAATTTCTTCAATTTCACCCCCGGTTTTTGTCAATTGAGCCCCCATAGTTTGCCGCCTATTGCAGAATGGTCATTGGCTGCGAATTTCTTCAATTTAGCCCTTAATTGACCCAAAAACTTCAATTTTCTTGCAATTTGGCCCTTGATTTCAATCAATTAACTTGGAAAAAATTAAATTTGATCTTTTAAGATTCCAATATTCTCAATTAAGTCTAAATTAGGTTCCCAAACTTAATTTTTCACCAATTAAGCCCCAAATAAAATTCATTTGACCCATTTAAAGTATAATTAAGTCCTTACACTTAATTAAATCCTTCAATTGGACCTAAATTAATTCTTAAACATAATTAAAATTTAATTTGGCCCATGATTAAATCAAATTGGCCTATTAAAAATTTAATTATGTCATTGGACTTAATGTTTATGCAAATTCGTCGAATAATCATTTAATTTGACCTTGAATTTGTATTTTTTCTCCATTTTTGGGCATAATGGGGTACAATTAGGTCTTGAATTTCCTCCAAAAAATTGCAGCTTGATTCCTCGACCTGTTTTCTCCACGTTGTCAGCCTTTATTTTATTTTTTAATTTTTATTTTGAAAAAAAAGTGATTTTTGGGGAATAACCCATAATTGGGTTATGATAATAATCAATACTTTTAGTTTAAGTATATTCTTTAGCAATAAGCCTAGCCCAGTAGAGTTTGATAGAACCATCAAATCGTTGTTTAATCTTGTATATCTATTTATATTAATGTGATATATATATTTTGTGGAAGATGTACAAATGATCAAATGTTATTTTTTCCAAGAGCCTCCCACCATTCTAGAGTTTGCACTATTGTTTTAAAGTACTTGTGTCAATGATTCCATAAGTCATGAGAAGTAGTAAAAAAATCATATAATAAATAATTTTCTATTGAAAAATAGATACATGCACCTTGAAGGTGAAGAATTAGATTGTACATAAAAACAATGATAGTTTTTTAAATGTATAGACAATTCGCAACTCATTAGGTATAATTATTTTATTTGAAATAATTTAGACATGGTGATATATATATTTGAAAATATATTTTCTATGCTAATATGCATATTTAATTTCTTTTATTCTTGTTTGATTAGACGAGTTTCTCTTATTCTTGTTTAATTTTAAAGAGGGATACCACTGCTAGAAACACAAAATAATGATAGTTATTGAGAATTTATAAATACACAAAACATGAAATAATAAAGAGAGATGATTGTGAAAATAATATTAAACATTAAAATATATAAAAGTAATACTAATAAATATAAATAGTTGGATCATAATCTTAAAGTATGTCGTCAACTTAGCTCGACACAACAACTCTAATGAAATTTATTTTTCTTAATTTCTTTTCATTGGTATATGGGATTGTGATAAGTGTTTTTTGCTTGAAAATATATTAAAATAATATTTATTTTAACATAAAAACAATCTAAAATCATAAAAAAAAATTCAATAAAAAAATTTTAAAAATCAAGTTTTTGTATATATATATATAAAATCATAGCCCACCACCATGAATTCCAGAGCCACCATCTTCATAAAAGACACCAAAAAATCACAACCTAAACCTTGAGTCTGTTTGGGATTGTGGTTGCGGTTGCGGTTGCAGTTCAAAGTGTTTTTCGCTTAGAAATACATCAAAATGATGTTTTTTTTAAAAAAATTATTTTTGAAATCAACATATCAAAACGATTTGAAAATATAAAAAAATTAATTTTTAGCATAAAAATTTTAAATTTTTTGTACCGCGTTTCCAGTCCCAATTGTCCTAACCCAAATATCAAAAATATTTGTTGTGAATCCTGGTTTTTTCCATAACTAATGCCTTTTTTCTATAACTTACAGGACATCTAATCCATAGCTCTTTGCAGCCCAAATTAAAAAATCTTAAAAAAATCCCTGGCAATCAGGTTTTTCAAAATAAATTAAGAAACTTAATTCTTATTCAATCTATTATTGAAGAATAAAAAAAAACTAATTAAAAAAAGGACATAAAAAATCACCCGAGTCAAACGAACAAACCCATGAATTGAGGTATGAGATCAAGATAAACTCATATAGCACAAAATAAAATAAAATATGAAGCTTAAACCCAATATTGAAGGATGAAATTGAAAAAAATCAACTAAAAAAAGGACAAAAAACACGCAAGTTAACCTGTCTAACTCATGACCGAGTTATAAGATTATATAACGCCATATAAAACAAATAATAAAATTTTTTATAAAGTTCAATTCCTAATCAATCCAATGTTGAAGTATTAAATTAAAAAAAAAATTCGAGTCAACTGAAGATAACCTACTAAACCCGAGTCAAGAGACCAGAACAACTCTATAGAAATCAAATAAAAATAAAAGTTCAATTCCCAATCAACCTAATGTCGAAGGATGGAATTAAAAAATAAATAAATTAAGAAATTGATAAAAAAATACCTGATTTAACATGAGTAACCTGTAAGACTTGCGAGTTAGATTATGAGATCATGATAACCCTATGAAAAACAAATAAAATAATAATTATGAAACTCAATTCCCAATCAATTCAATGTTAAAATGATAAAGTTAATAAATAAATAATCAAAAGATAACAAAAAAACACACGACTAACCCACAAAATTCATGACATTAGTTATGAAGCTGAGAAATTTTTTAGAAAGTAAATCAAAATAAATTATGAAATTTAATATCTAATAAATTTAATATTGAAGGATTAAATATTTTAAAAAATATATGTATTTTTTAAAAATCCTAACAAATGCAAGGATAAAGGAATAAGTGAAAAGCCAAGCAATTTTAAATTTTAATACATGTTTCAAGCTATGTTACAGGAATAAAAAACATGCTCTTTGTTGAGAGTGGGATTTGAACCCACGCCCTTTCGGACCAGAACCTTAATCTGGCGCCTTAGACCAACTCGGCCATCTCAACAAGACAGCGTGATGAGTCAAAATAAAGTAACTTAATGATTGTCATTTGTTTTATTGTCTTGGAAACAGCTTATAGTGGACAGTTCAAAGCTTTGATAATTGAATGACAACGCTAAAGAGCATGCAATTAAGGTGTCTGGTATTCAATTTCCTTACTCGTCAGTTTGATTTTTTTTTTAATTAAATTCATTTTCAATTAAAACTAATTAAAAATAAATCAAATGTTTTTATGCATGCTAAAGAAAACTTTTTTAATAAAATAATTGAATCCAATCTTATAGGAACATGTTTAATAATATAATTTCAACATTTAAAAAAAATATTTTTTAATTATTTTGATATAATAATGTTAAGAATCTCAAAAATAAAAAAAATAAAACTATCAATTCATCTAAATTAATTTTGAAATTAATATAACAAACACGTTTCCATGTGTCAAATGTCCATAACCACTCTGGAATTAACAATATTTCTATTAATAATTTAGTGCATAGTTGTGATCGCATCTTCAAATTCAATTTTCCCACTCATTAACGAAAAAATATAAAAAAACTTATGTCCCCAAACGCGACCTTATCCAAACCAAATCCCGCAATTCACTAAATCGCGATTCGCAGGTAATGCAAGCATTTAAAAAACTCCAAAACATGGGCTCCACACCCGTTAGATCACAATCCAACGGCACATAATTCCTCCACAGCAAAAAAAAATGAGTGAGATTCACCGATGTGGAAGTGGGGCCACCGCCCACACACAGCGACGAGAGCAGCATGCTGTGCTGCCCCCCTCGTTATGACCGCTTCAATAGCTGGAGAAGAAAGAGACCTGTGCGCGTGAACCCTTTCTTCCATCTCGCGCGTTGCCCAACCATCACATTCAAAAGTAAGTCAAAAGACACGATACAAAACATCACTCATTCCCTTCACTCATTCAAAATGGGCCCCGATGCTTCTTTGTTCCACCTCCACAACAACGCGCCAGCTTCACTCTGTGCCCTCCCACCCCTGCCTCCGGTCCTTGCCTTTAAGAGTTTGAAAATCCTCTCTCATTTTCTTGTCCTTCAATCAACAAAAACTATTATTGTTTCTTTACACTTTACATGCAAAAAGAGATAGAGTGGTAACTGTAGGGGCGGCAGCAGAGATTGAGACAATTGATTTTTGAAAAGAACAGGGAACAAAAAGATCTCAGGGAGAGATCAAGGATGAACGTTGTAGGGAGACGACAGATGCCGAGATCGAATTCGACGACGGCGCACCACCACCGTCAGTACTCAGATAATTTCCTGGACAGCAGTAGATGGCTTCTTCAGTCATCTTCACAGGTTAGTTGGTTAGTTAATTAGTTGATCTCAATCTTTCTTTGCCTATGTTTCTTCTTAAGAAAAAGAGGTGGGTGGCGTTTGAAAATTGCAGGACTTTGGACACAGGTCAAGATCATCGAGTCTAAGAAAGATCGGAGATGATCAGTTCAGTCCTGGTCTATTCGATCTCCATTCTTTTGATACTGACTTGTTGCCAGAGCTAAAACCACTTAATCAAGCAGCAGCTGCAAGTCGAGGTGAAAATAATAACCTTACTAAAAGTATGTCTTTGGACAAGGAAAGATTGAACAACAACAACAATGTTGCAAAGATCAAAGTTGTGGTATGTTGACCCTGTTTATTTACTCAAATTAAAATCTTTTCTTGCAGTTGTAGTGATTGGTTTAGAGAATTTGTAATCTTGCAGGTACGTAAGAGACCGTTAAACAAGAAGGAGATAGCAAAGAAAGAGGAAGACATCATCACCATCGAATCGAATTTGAATTCGAATTCTCTCACAGTTCATGAAACCAAACTCAAGGTGATTGCTGCTTGCTGACTAAATGTTTCTTTACATTGACATTGTTGTGGTATTTGTATGTACAATGTGAATCCAAGGATGTCGTCGTGCATTGAATCTCTATTATTTTTTGTTGTTGTTGTTTTGAATGGAAGGGTGTAAAATGCTATGATAATGTATGTATGTGCAGGTTGATTTGACTGAATATGTTGAGAAACATGAATTTGTTTTTGATGCGGTGCTGAATGAAGGTGTTTCGAATGATGAAGTGAGTATTAGTATATCGACAATTGGTGTTTCATTATAGGAATGAATTATCATCACATTCAGCTGGTTTCATCTGATTTTTTTTTTTTTTATTAATGTATCTAGGTGTACTCTCAGACTGTTCAACCAATAGTTCCTCTAATTTTCCAGCGAACAAAAGCAACTTGCTTTGCATATGGGCAAACAGGCAAGTAGTTTGGATTTATATGATATTCTCACTGCTTGATACTGACCAACAGAATCACTTTCCTTGTTATAAATTCTTCTAACTTATTTCTTCTCATTCTCCTGCTTTTACCTTGGCTATAACTAAACTACACAAGTCAGTGCTTGGTATTCCATGTCATGTAACTTTCCCTGGTTTAACGGCATGGTAGAACTCTTTTAATATTTGGGGCAATGGTGTTTAAATGTGGTCTACAAATGCTGGAAATGACCTTCTTAGAAAGTGAAAAAGGGAAGAATAGGAGGAAAGAAATCCTGTGTTTTGGTTTGTTGTTTCTATGGTCTTATTGGTTTATGTTTTCCATGCCTTCCGTACTCCTTTCCATCATATTTTTGTGAATAAACTTGGTGATTAATAATTCCTAACCAGGGAGTGGAAAGACTTATACCATGCAACCGCTGCCTCTCAAAGCATCCCAAGACATATTAGGATTGATGCGCCATACATATTGGAACCAAGGCTTTCAATTGTTTGTCAGTTTCTTTGAGATATATGGAGGGAAACTATTTGATCTCCTCAATGATCGGAAGTAAGTTATTGAAGGTCATAGGTTTTGGGTTGGCTAAAAATCTAAATTTATGTTCAATCATCCAAACAGCTTCTTGGTTCTGCAGAAAGCTGTGCATGAGGGAGGATGGGAAACAACAGGTCTGCATTGTTGGTTTGCAAGAATACAGAGTTTCAGATGTTGAGGCAATTAGGGAGTTCATTGAGAAAGGAAATGCCACAAGAAGCACTGGCACAACTGGTGCAAATGAGGAATCCTCCCGATCACATGCTATACTTCAGCTTGCCATCAAGAAGTCAGCCAATGGTTCTGACTCAAAGCCTTCCCGATTAGTGGGAAAATTGTCTTTTATAGATCTTGCTGGAAGTGAGCGCGGTGCAGATACTACTGATAATGATAAACAGACAAGGTAGACCATGCTCTTACTATCTTGTTTCTCTGAAACTGTCCTTATTTCAACTAGGCGTTGTTCCATTGGATGCCCAAACAGATCTTCTTGGTCACAAATTGCACCAAGTCAACAATTTGACCTTCTTTTCTTTCTTTTACAAATATGACTATTGTCTTAGCACCTTGATGTCAAAAAAACTCTCTGGGGTTCAATTAAACCACTAAATAATTTTTACTTTTTTTTTTCAGAATAGAAGGTGCTGAAATTAATAAGAGCTTACTCGCCTTGAAAGAATGTATCAGAGCTCTTGACAGTGACCAGGGTCACATACCCTTCAGAGGCAGTAAGCTGACAGAAGTTCTCAGAGATTCATTTGTTGGTGACTCACGCACTGTTATGATATCATGTATTTCACCAAGTTCAGGATCATGTGAACACACTCTCAACACTCTAAGATATGCTGATAGGTATGGGGCTTTGTAACTGAAGTAGCTGTGAGGAAGTGAGCTCTTTCGTTTTGCTTGAATACCTCTGACAGACATTTATTTTCCAGGGTTAAGAGTCTATCAAAAGGGAACAACTCCAAGAGGGATCCATTGTCTTCTTCAAACCTTAGGGACTCAACTACCTTGCCCTTGACTTCATTTTCACCATCTGAACCAACTTTTGTAGATAGCATAGCTGATTTTCCCAATGAAAAGAGCAGGTTTGGATGGTCAAGACCAACTGAGAGAGAAACATCTCCACCTTTTAATATGGACCGTGTTCCAAGCGGAAGGGCAGAGGGAAATTTATCTGCTTCTGTTCAAACAGATTATTACAAGGTCCAGAGTGGTGGTCAAAGTGGCATCATTGCTAATGATTGCAATTACACTGAGGAATCCTATGAACATGAAAAACCGTCATGGATGAATAATAATAAGAAGGTAGACACCTTCCAAAAATCAGCTTTGGAGGATAGACGGAGAACTGATGCTCTGATGAAACAGAGGGATGTCCTTGCAGTTCAGGCTAACAATTCTCATTCAGATGATGAACTTAATGTCCTGTTGAAGGCAAGTGCATTCTAGATATTCTATATTGTTTCTGAACAGTTGTTCAATTGCGAATTAAATTTTGCTGTGACTTCTTTATAGGAAGAGGAAGATCTTGTATCTGCGCACCGAAAACAAGTGGAGGAGACAATAGACATTGTTAGGGAGGTGAGTCATGATATCTTTTTGATGCATCAATTTCTCTGCCATAATAAAACTGAAATAATCTTTCATATTTATGCAGGAGATGGACTTGCTTGCTGAAGCTGACCAACCAGGCAATCAACTTGATGAATATATCTCCAAGTTGAATGCCATTCTTTCACAGAAGGCTGCAGGAATCGTACAACTGCAGACCCGTTTGGCTCAATTCCAGAAACTTATGAATGAGTATAATGTTTTAGTATCATAATTGTCCACTTGATCAATATCAAAGAGTGCCAGGGATCAAATGCTAAGTCTGTGATTATTTGTTGTGATGGCTCTTCTTCACTTGTTGCGGTTTTTGATTATATTGTAACATAACCCGGTTACAAGGGGATAATGCTTTTTAGGGTTGGGGTGAGTGGTTGGATTGGAGCCTTGTTTCTTCCCTTAATAGCCAGCAGTGTTGTGGCTCGAGCTTGAACTGTGATGCACACGTCTTTTATATTAGCATTTTTTTTAAAGAACCGTGACATTAAAATTTATTTTAGCAAAAGATATCCTGTTTGGATTGCAAAGCTGTAATATAAACGCAGTTGATTGCTAGTATATTGTTTTTGATGGTTATTTTACATGGATCATGCTGGAATTGATACAATTGATGATTTGCTGTTCTCTGGAACTCTTCGTGAATGAATAATTCTACCACTGCATTTCTATACTGTTGCTCCCAACAAATTGCTGGTTTTGAAGCTGCTTAGGCATGTGATGCTTGGACATGGCGGTCACTTCTGTATCTCTAGCTAAGATAGGTGATTTTATTTTCATCTTCCTTTGTTATTTTCCCAGTTTGGTTGCTTGATTTCTAGTAAACTTGTCTGACGACATTCTGGTAGATTATTAGCTCTTTCTTTTCGGCAACTGTCATTTCATTTGCTTATTGTCTATCTCTGCTGCCAAACTCGAGCATTTGCTCACGATACAAGGTTCCTTTAACTTGGAGATTTTTTATTCCTCATTAGCAACCCAGACGATGTGGTCCTCTGGTAGAAATAATGCCCTCGTAGACTCGAACTAGCCCATCTGAGTTGGATTGTTTAACACGGACAGGAAATGTAAATAATTGGTCTGGATTTCTGACCTTTCCAGTTGCTGATTGTTCAATGGTTGACGACATCTTTCCATCCTAGTTTCTTAAAAATAGTGAATGCGGCTGTTGGTTTAATTTAGAAATTATTAATTTATTATTATAAATCCCAATAAACCTTCATTATAAAAAATAAACTTGGTGGATATTGCAGCACCTCTATTACATATGGCTTTTGCAAGTGTGGCATCAACACCTAATAATTAACCAAAATATTCGATATTTCGACTCTTCAAGCTTTTATCATGGGAGTAGTAGCCTCTTCGGTTCCGCAAAAGGAACAAGACAAATACAAACATGAATAGCAAAACAATGATGATGGATCATAGAAACACCATTAGCAGCAGATAGCCTAAAAGTCAGAAGGCCAGAGCCATGTTCTGTCCACATTCATGACAAGCCCACAAGATGGATCAACCTTGTCTAGCTTATTTATTGTTAAATCCAAATGAAGGAGGAGTGATTCAAGTGAGAAACATGAGAAGACAGGCTTCTTTGGGACCCCTTTGAGTTCATTTATGACTGTGGGCGCATTCTACACATGACACTGCCAGCAAAAGTTGAATGTGAAACAAATAGGTGGCACTCTTTTCAATCACATGAAAGCATCGTGGGGCTACAACATTTGGATGATTTTAATGTCAATTTGTTGGGTGGGCACTTGAACTTTAGTTATGCAACAACGAATCAACTAACACTAAAAGATTGAAGCCACATTTATGTTACCAACATGCTTGTAGTTGATGATGCTAAAAAAAAAAAAAAGAGCGAAAAAACATTATACCTTACATTCTCTCTCAAAAGACACAAAAAAACACTATACCTATTATTCCTAAACTCAGCCGCCAACCATACAAAGAAGAGAAAAAAAAAAAAAACACTACATGGCCATTTTATCCAACACCATCATAATCGTTTCTCAGAACACCATAGCCATCTTATCCAACACCATCATAACCTTTTCTCAAAACACCACAACCACTATATCTTTTCTAAAACACACCATCAATTATAACCAGCAGTCAAATATGCTCAATTTTCAAAAATCACAACGCCTTCCCCAAACCACAATAAAGCAAACCAAACATTGTAGTCCTAATCTTCCTATCTCATTATTGAAAGCTCCTCTAGCCACACAAATTAGTGTGATATGAACAAAGTTTTAGGCTCGAATTTAGTCTTAAAATGTTTATTGACCAGTTTTGCGAGATTAAACATATCTCTCAAACTGTACATCGAAATTAGTTGAAATTTTATAGGGAGATACTAGATACATGAAACTATATTTTGGTAAATGTTTAGGTCAAATGGATTTTGAAAACATATTATTTCAAAGGGTCAAAGTTACTAGACAAATCTTGTCAAATATATCAAACTATACCTTTGTGTACTGTTTGAGATATATATGGAGCTACAAATGGAATATTTTTGCGATTCAAGTTTGTCTGGAATCTAGACATCTCAAGCTTTTCAACCATATATGGTAGGTATAGTAATGCATCCAGACGAGAGTGAATGACATGTTTGAAGTTAAGACTAAAAATCTATCAAGAATGTGTGAAAATTGGAGATATAGGCTACATGGAGGAATTGTGGCATGAAGACTTTGTTTTTATTATCATATCTTATTTATTTATTTTATTTTGAATAATTATTTTGAATTTGAGTTTTTTTGGCCCATTAGATATTATTTAGGAGTTCATTTTATTATTGGACTTATATTAGTTGATTACTAGTTTAGACTCATTAACTTGCAACCCAAAAGAGATCCATTAGAGTTAGTTAGAGGAGACTATATTATATTTTTTTAGCTACGAATTTCATCATCAAGTTGGAGAATAAACATGAGTTTTACTTTTCTTTGTTTGTGGCAAACAATCTTTTTTTATAGGGACAAAGATCGTACACTGACTCATCGAAGATTAACTGACTTTATGACGTCATTCACATACTTAAGGTTCTTAGATACAAGGTTATCTCTAGGTCCAAGTTTTTGTCCAATACCTTTGGTTTTTAGGTACAGGGCTACCTCTGGGTCAAGATTTTATAAAACCTGATTTTTGATTTTCTAGGTTGTTATCTACTTTGTTGGGGGGTTGCTTGATCATATGATCAAGAGGTTTGCATCACGATACCTCCTCCACCATCTCTTTCAGCAACCCACGACTGCCAACCTCTTACTGACAGTTTTCCCTTACCATCATCAGCACCTATCAAAACCCTAAACTCGACATTGCCTCTCTTTCACTTCCAACCACGATCTTCCCTTTTAAAAACTAAAGCTCATGTTTTTTCTCTTTCTACATGCCACTATTGGCCACCACTCGAAGCACCAGTAACAAACTAACAAATTTCTCTAATAGACGTGACACCCATAGCCAGCAGCTCCCATAGTGGTGGCTCTTTCTACCTATGACAACTTCTGCTCCTCCCATCTTCGACCATCAACACAGTAACAAATAATAGCGGAGTTGAACCTATAAAAAAGAAGACAAGATCATGAGAGAGAAAGAAGTAAATCTGTATAAAAAATAGAAAGAAGATCTTGTTGTGTATTTTTTTTTTATTTCTAACTCTTTATTTGTGATACTACCAGCACAGGAAGAAGGAAAGGAAAAAATCAGTCTAAATCTACCATTTTTCTCTTCACCAGCGACAACGCATGGGCTCACGTGTTGCCAATGATGGTGGCGCGTGGAGACCATGGGCCACCACTGTTTCCACTCCATCAGTGCACTCCAGTGGCTCCTTATACCACCCAGAACTTGCCCAGTCACTCTTGAAAGGTCTACTTATAACCTCAAATCACCTTTTTTTTTTTTTGGCAAATTATGAAATTCATGACTTTTTTATTCTTTTGTATATTTTTGAATTGGTTGGACATTGTGAATTGAAATTATTGTGTGTTCTTGAATTGAGATGCTTTGATAATTTTGTGGTGGATTTTGAGTTTATTTTCTTAGAGCTATGATTTCTAAATGAACGTTTAATCTTGGTTTACGATTTATGGTTGAGTTTATGATGATTTGAACATTAAATAGTGATTCATGAATTTTGTTCAAAATGCATACCAATTCAAGTAAATCAACACCAACCCAAACACAATTCATGAATTTAAAATAGCTTAACATGTTGTGTTTTTCCAAACATGGTCTTAGTCTAATTTTAATAATTTATAATTTTTCAGAAGATCATTTTGCAATTGATTCCGAGTCCCCCATGTTTTTTTTACCCTTCCATAGTTATTTTTTGAAATTGTGACCTACATGAAATATATTTTTTTGGTATTAAATAAATAAGTTTTCATCCATAAAAAATAACAAAATTTTTCTTTCAAAAATACAATTTTATTTTAGATTGCATATGACCAAGTCTCTAAATAATAATAATAAAATCATATTTGCATAAATAAAAGATTATATATATATATATAAAGGTATGATTTAGCATCCTAAAATATAAAAATTCAAGAAAAATAGTTTTGTTAATATCATTGCATGCATTTTGTTGGATTTAATAACTAGTTTATGAAATCCATGAGAACTTGACATATATTTTAAAAATAATTTTTTTTTGTTTCAATATTAAGGATTATTAACTTATACATAGAATGTATTCCCAATATTAAAATAAAAAAACAAAAAAATAACTTAAGAATGACTAGGCTTGACCTTAAAACTATGGTCCACTTTACTGGGATGAACCGAGTTTAACCATTAGTCAAACTAACAGTTAGAAAATACAATAGCACTTTAGATTATATTAGATAGATAAACAATATAACTTATTTTAGATATGTTGTACAAGGGTGATACATCTTTTCTATACATAACCAGTCCCATTATCAAGATTCTAAAACTAGTTAGGGTTCCTAGTGCAAATGCTAAAGGATTAATTGGAAAAACAAATCAAACAAAAAAGAAAAAAAATTACTTGAGTTAACTGGGTTAACTTGTCAACCCTAGGTTAAAAGACTTGGATAACTCTATAAATAGAAAGGAAATACAAAAAATTTCAAGTCTACCTCCTTATCAACATAATATTGAAGGATAAAATTGAAAAAAAATATTCATTTAAAATAGTACAAGAAAAATACGAGTTAACCTAACTAACTCATAAAACTCATGACTCTGGTCATGAAATTGTGATAACCTCATAGGAAGAAAAACAAAATCATACAACTCAATTCCCAATTAACACAATGTTTAAGGATGTAGTTGACACATAAATTAATTAAAAAAATAACAAAAAAATAACCTAAGTTAACTTGGCTAACCTGCAAAAGTCGTGAATCAGGTCATAAGATCATGATAATTTCATAAAAAAAAGGATCAAAATAAATTATAAAGTTTAATACCCATTAAATCCAATGTTAGAGGATGGAATTGAAAAAAAAGCTAAGCTTGAAATAAAAAAGGTCCTAAAAAACTTTCAGGATTAGAGTGAAAAAGGCTAACCAAGAAACACATTTCTTGATTCAACTAAAAATTGAGGATGCATTCTATTAAAATATTTTCAGGCTTCACCATTGGAAGGGTGCCCCATCATTCCATCCACCGCATCATGTGAATGATGTAATGTCATGTGCTTAGCAGTATTTAGTGACTTGAATAACCTCTGTAGTCTAAGTGTAATGAGAAGTATCTAAGTTTTTTATGTGTGATAAGAGTCCTTTCCCTACTAGTTCTGGATTTATAACGAGCATGCCCATATTTTCTGCACTCGGTTAACTCTACATTTTCAAGGTAGTACAACATTTAGAAATTCGGACATATGCCAATTTTCTAGTATCTTAGGCCGAAGGGTTTCATCCTATGAGGACATATGCCAAATTCGGACATATTTTTACATCTCTTATATGGATATCTAATACCACATTTACTAAGTTTTCTAGGATTAGATAGTGCATAATTAATAAAACCTTGAACTCCATTACAATAATCCATCCAACGTAACCCTTCGGGTGAATCTCAATATATCCATGAATGATACTTATGTCAGACCTATATAAAATTTTGATGACAATATGTATTAATTAATTACATAAATTAGATAAACAACAAAACATTGGTTTACCTTAAACTTATTTAAACTATTTTAATAATACAACTAATTCAACATCAATTATCTATAAAAATTCATGTTTTTATACATTTACCAAAAATTTCAACTTAACAATAAAATTGACAATATATAAAATGAACCATTAAATAAGCCATTATTTATTTCATTACAAAACATCTAAGTCACAAATTCAAATTAAATTTCTATGGGAAACAAGTAAATATCCAAACAAAATACATTATTACAAAAAAATAAAATAAAAATTAACATTTTAAAATTGAGTTCAAATAAAAAATAGGTAGTCTTGCTTACCTAAAGAGGGGGGAGATGATCACTTATCAAGTCATAAATTAAATATTACAGATAAATTTACCGATGGATTTAATCGACAATTTCAAATCCATCGGTAATTTTGTCTGTAAAAATAATACATCTTCGCACTTTTTAGTTTTTATTTCATTTCTTCTTTTCCCACTATAATTGCCTCGGTATATACTGATTGAATATTTTTGTCGAGAGAATATTTTTGTTAGTGTTTACTGATGGCTATTGCGAGGGCATATTCAGTCGGAAAAATTCACCACAATTTACCGACAAAATATTTCTGTCGTTATGTGTTCATTTGTATTTGATAATTTTTTGGTAGTGATATCGAGACCTTTTAGTATATGTTAATATATGTGTATATTATTAACCACCTAATAGTTTATGTCTACCATCAAAGATTATACCCATGATATTGCAAACTAAATTTCAATGATTGCATTTATGTAGCTTTCTAACTCTATACTTATTAATATTAAAGGAATCTCTATTTTGCATAAAATATTTTATGCATGAAAAATACTTTACATGTAAAATATTTACCTATCAAACGTTTTAGATGGAAATTTTTTTATGATGTTTAATAAATATCGATATAAACAATATCATGGTAGTAGAGTGATGATAATATGCTATGATGATGATGTTGTGATGATGATGATATTGGTAAAAAAGGTGAGGGTGAGGGTATGAATGAAGACGGTGATGCTAAATAATGATAATGGTGATTGAGTGACGGTGATAAAGGTGATGGTGATAAATAGTAGTAGCAGTGGTGGCGATGGTGGTAAATGTAATAATGGGGTTGTTGTTAGGTGGTGGTGATGGTTGTGGTGGGTGGAGTCATAAAGTGTTGACGATAAAGGTCATGGTGGTGATCAAGGTTGTTAAAAACATGATTTTGACACGACACAGAAAATGCAAAATAAACTCGGATCGTAAAAACAGATCATAAAATCATATGGAATTTTAAAATACATTTAAAAAAATACATGCTTCAAATAAAAAATTCATACATAGTTCAAGCACCTTAAAATACATGGTTCAAATAAAAATTCATACATAATTTAAGTAACTTTTCATTAACTAATAATTAACAAACTTAAAACAAACAATCTGCTAGGGTGTCATGTAAACTAAAGCCAGTTTCATTGCCTTCATCTTCTTCATTATTCCTTAGACATTCATCAATATCATTACCTTTAAGAGGATTATTAGTGTCACTACTAGTACCAACACCAACATTATGAACATTAGTGTTATTACTAGTACCAACACCAATATTATCAATGTTATTTAACTCAAAACTCCTTGAATTCTTTAAATTATCATCAATTTGAATCTCCAAATCATCTTCAGTACCATGACTTTTCATTTCAGCATCATTAGGAATTTTTTCTTCATCACTTTCATCTTCTTTACCATTTTTTTTTCGTGTTGCACTGTCAATAGCACGAAGCAAATCAATGTTTGAATATTTTTCTCCCTCAGTTATCCAATCATCATCAGATAAAAGATCATCTTCTACACCAAAATTATCAGCTTGCTTTTTGACTTGGTTATTATTCAATTTCAGATTGCACATTAAAAATACCAAGTCATTTATTTTTCTGTGGTACAAACGATTTCTTTATTTTGTATGAACCTAAATAAACAATTCAAATTTATAAGATTTTTATCAAATATTTCAACATTTAAAATAATAAAATAAAAAACTCAACATTTCAAATGCACTCCAGTTACGTTCACATCTAGAAGAAGTACAAGTCTAGCTTAGAACTCGGATTGCAAACTTTTGTAATTCTGGACATTCATCCCTATAAGAATCCCACCATTGAGCTGGAGTTTTTTTTTTTTTTTATCTCTTGCTGTCTTAGTAGCCTTAATGCCAAACAACCCGTTTGCATCCTTGAATGATTCAAGTTGTAAGTCAATTTTGCACCTTTCACTTGCATTAGACACCATCCTTTATAAGCATTAATATAATCCAATTTTAATGTTGGTATTAACCTTAAAATTGAGATTATAATGATAATGAGGATTTAAATAATAAGCTGCTGCATGTAAGGGCCTGTGGAGTTGAAGTTCCTATCTTGCATCAACAATATTTCATATAGGTATATAACTATATATAAAAAAAACAATAAAAATATCATTACAATCTAGGAATATCTCAATTGGAAGTATCTCTAAAGACATTTATATTAATAGATGACAACATTTGAAATAAAAATTAGCAAGATATATACTTTTTTTCACAGAACCAAAATTCACTTGTATCTTCTCTTTTGCTTCATCCATTGCTTTATATACAAAACTCATAACTGGTTTCTCATATGAATCAACTAATCGAAGAACTTTAACTAGAGAATACGCTGCCTTAATACATATAGTGACATTATGCCAAAACCTGCTGTCCAAAACATAATTTTGAATTTGTTTCCCTTCTTCTATTCTTGCAAACCTACATGAACTCCACTGTTTGGAAGTAAACATAGTCATTAGTTGCATTTTATGATCATTCAAACATCCTAGAGTCAAATATATAGTAGCAAACCAAGTGGCAGCAGACCTAATCAAATCCCTTCCTTTCGTAAAGTGCCTTAGCATGGAAATAAGAATAGTTCTTGAATAAATATATGAGGTGATTCTCCTCCCCTTAGCAATAGTTACTTGGAACCTCTAACTTCTTCTCAAAATATTCTAATATCAAGTCAATACAATGGGCAGCACATGGTGTCCAAAACAAAATCTTTCTTTTTTCCATCAATAATTGTCCTGTTGCCTTATAATTTGTAGTATTATCGGTGACTACTTGGACAATATTTTCCTCCCCAATCCTCTCTATAATGGCATCTAACATCTCAAATACCTTATCAGCAGTTTTGGACATATTAGAAGTATCCACCGATGATAAAAAAACTGTCCCTTTAGGACTATTAACCAAAAAGTTACAAATACAATGTCTTTTTTTATCTATCCATCCATCAAACATTATTGAACAACCTATTTTTTTTTTCCATTCTAGCTTGTACTCTTCAAGCAATTTCATTGTTTGATCAATTTCTTGCTTCAAACACTTCTCTCTAATATCATGGTAGGATGGAGGCTTGAAACCTGGCCCATACTTTGCAACCAATTCAAGTGCCTTAAGAAACTCAGGGCTTTTTACACAATTAAATGGAATTGCACTAGTGTAGGAAAACCTTGCAATTTGTCGACATGCTTCTTCTCTAATATCCTTTTTTAGTAATTGATTTAGGGTTGTTTGTGTACTTCCACTCCCACTAGCTGCTTTTTTTCCTTTATCCTTGAAGCTAATTTCTTTTATTTCATCATCATCATCATTTTCACTATATTGATGGGCCTTTCTTTTCTTTTCAGTTGCTTCTAGATTTTTCACTAAAACACCCAAAATCATCTACTTAACATTTTTTGGTACTTGCTGACATAGCTCAACATCCTTACAAGTGCAAGCTAAATGTTGTTTGAAACGAAAAATATCTCAATTGATAATTTTTTTTAACAATACTTGCACTTAACTTTTCTAGAATTCTTATCAAGATCTATACCATGTTGTCATCCTACATCAAGCCTATTACCAATTTTTTTTTCTAGATGCCATAAGTTCAACATTTTATGATTTTAATTAAATTTTTGTTAAAAAAGAAGTACCAAATATTTTTTTTGAATTCAATAATGCCAAAAGATTACTTAAGATAAAACAACGTCCCAAATAAAACCAGGATATTTCTCAGACATAGCACATTCATATGATGAAAAAACAATTAACATTAACTTTAACAAAAAAAAAAAACTAAAAGGGGCTCAGGATTATACTGTAGACTGAGAGCTTTTACTATGGATTCAAACAGTGATTTCATTTTAGATCTCTTAATTTCTCGTTTTGCTTTTCATTATGGATTCATCTTCTCTTCTGCAACATCTTTTCTTTCTCTTTTTTGACTCTTTTCCACCTCAAACCATGTTTTTCATTCTTTCTCCTACTTTTTGTAAACCAGATCAATAGATGAGAGTGGATAAACCAAATCAACAATCCATGCTAGATCTCGACGCTAATCCAAATTATGACCAAAAGCATCATAAAAGGAGAGATTCCTATAACATGGAAGCTAGAATTTTGAAACCAACTGAGAAGGGGGTTACTAAAAAGGTGAACCAATGGTCTGCAGGTTAGATCCTTTAGAAAATACATCAATTAGGAAAATACATCTAGAATTGTGTCTAAGTTGAATCCATGTAGAAGGATCTAACACTCCAAAGAAACAGGGAGCCAGAAGCTGAGAACCGGTGAAGAATGGACACGGAGTAACGTTAAGCTAAAACAAAATAAGCTTTTAAGTCCTAAGTTATCTAAAATCTATACACACGTGATATCTATTCAAACACAAGACAGAGCATGCACGAGATCAACATATAAAAAGGGTAGACAATAGAGATGCAAATGAATGTTTGTTTATGCAACACTAGTTGTGTTTTTCACCCGGCACCAGTGAAAAGGGCCTTGCAAATCTTTTAACTACTGTAGCCATGTATTTTCCCTAGTGCTCCGCAAGAGGTGAAAAATAGAGTAAGAGATAATTAACAGTGTGCATTCTAGATCATGATGCTTCTTGCAGGAGGTGAAAAAAGATAAACAGAATAACTTAACTGGTGGAGACTTGAGAGACGCCGGTCACGCCGCTGTTGGTGCTCCGGTCACGCCAGTCACTTCCCTGATGCTCTGCAAGAGATGATAAACGGTGGCTGGTTTTCTAAACGCCGTCGATGATGGAAAAATAAAAAAGAAAAGGGCTGTTGGTGCTTGGTAGTGGTTGATTGTTAGAACTTGGAAGGCTGAGAGAAAGAGACTAAGGATTTAGAAATTTAGAGATTTCAATTTTGTTCTGTGTGTGTGGGAGTGGGACAGTGGGAGTGAAAATAGAAGAAGTAAAGAACAACAAAACGTGATTTTGCTTTTGTTCGGTAATAGCAATAGGCCAATAGTCGCTGGACACCTGAAGCAATAGGCCAATAGTAATGACATTTTATGTTCTATGATAAAATTGTTCAATCGGTGTTGAAATTGCAATTTTACATGATTTCACTCGATTTTAACGATTTTACCCGATTCCAGCCCGATTTCACCCATTTCCGAGTTTTTAGAACGATTTCGCATGTTAAACATATATTGACTCATAAAATCATACGATTTTACGAGTTAAATCGCGATTTTAACAACCTTAATGGTGATGATACAATAGTGACTATGATGATGATAGTGGTGGGTGTAGTAAGGGGGTGATGGTGGGGCAGTGGTAGCAGATGTCATGGTGGTGCTATAGTGGCAAATATTATAATGGTGGTGAATTGATGGATGGTGGTTATGTGATGATTGTTGAATGATATTATGAGTGGATTATTATTTATATAATATTTTCATAACTTTAAGAAAGAGGTAAAAATACTTTTCAATAAATGAACCACAAATATGCAGTTACCTTTTGAGTAACAAAAGGTTGATTATAGAATATTATATTTTTAAATTTCATTAGTGTTTGTAAAAAGTAAAAGATAATATAAAATATTAACAAAAAAATACTCTATAAAAAAATTGACTAAGAATTCAATACAATTATTGCATCAAATATTTTTTTTGATGTAATTTATTATTTGTAAATTTTAATATTTAATTAATTTTTATTGACCTGCTTTTTTTGTACTTTTAGAGTTTTTTTAATTGTTATTGTGCTATGTTGTAATGTGTTGTGTTGTGTTTTGAGATTAAACTTGTTAAACTATTTGGCAATGTATCGTGTTGTACTCCGAAGTGAGAATTTTCATGAAGAAAATAATTTATTTATTTTTTAAAATTAAATATTTTATTAAAAAAACCTAAATGAATTGCTTTAAAAAACGAATTCTTTCTAAAAAAAACTCAAATATCATAAAGAAATGAGTAAAAATAAACAATAATAGGAACATTACATGTTTTTTTTAATCAAATAGAACTACTAAATATTTTAATTAAAATATATACAAGTTGATGTAATATACTTAGAATAAAATAATTAAGGTTAGTTAGAGCATATTTGATCCCGTACTTTTCTAGCTTTTATTGATTTGTTTTAAATCAAAGCACTAGAAAAAGTGTTTGATTAAGACTTAAAAAATTAGTTGCTTAACTTCTGAGAGTAGATTGTAATTTTTATAATATAATTTTAAGGCTTATTAGCTTCCACTTAAAAAAAATACATGGAAAGTAATTTTTTTTTAGATAAAAGGCTTTCTATTTCATTTAAACATAAAATTATCTTTAATATTTTATAATTTAATTGAAGTTGTATTTTTTTACTGATTTTTTTTTTTAATTTATAGTTTGCATCTTGAATTTAATATGAGCATTAATGTTTAATATTTTTATAAAAAAAATCAAAATTTTTTTTTCTAATTATTTATAAGTTTATAATTATTTTTTATTTAATAATTAAAAAGCACTTACACGGTTACACCTACAATATAACAGAAACGTCACCGATTTCATTTTTTCCCCGAAGTTAAAATCCTAAAAGCCAATAACCAAGGATTGTTAAATCTCATCATCAAGCTAATACACAAATCATCATCATCAGCACCACGCAAGCACACTTTCGTTCTTCTTGATTACTTCTCCACAACCACCTCTCCCAATGACTTCCAAGTTCGCAAGCCCATCATCTTTTTTGCCAAGAAAGTTAAATCCCCTACTTTCTTGATCAATGGACTAAAAAAAAATAAGAACACAAACCCATAAAAACTTCTAGCAAGTGAGATGACAAGAAATCCAACGAGCCACCCAATAAGCTTCCTTTATGTCGTTTTTCATTTGTCTTGTCTCTGGAATGAAGATACCTGATCGACCCACTTTCCTGAATTCCTTTTCCTTTTCAGGTTTGGATTTTTACGTCGTTTTAGTCATCATCGTGGATGGGTGGTGATGTGGCTGAAAGAGAGGGAAGATTGGGATCGGTTTTGTGAAGGTGGGCTGGAATATCATTGCTGTGATGATGGTGGTTATGGGGAATTAATTGGCGATGGAGGAAATAGGGCTAATGAAGGAGTAGTGGGTGGAGCAAGATACTAAAGGCTATGGAAAGGATGAGGCGAGTGGCGACTTGGTTGGAGGATGAGGATGAAGATGAAGATGGGAGAATTTGAACTTAATGATTTTACCAATAATACAAAACAACACAATTTGATGTTATTAATCTCACAACATAGTAGGGGTTCAATGGAATTTTAAATTTAAAATATCTAAGATTATTAACTATCATTTAATTAATATGTATAAAAAATGATTTGAATTAGTTAATTTAAAAATATTTAAGGTTATTTTTTTTTAAATAAGATAAGCAACTTTTCATCTTAAATAGTTAATAATAAATGAGCATATATATATATATATATAAAATTAAAAATAATAATTATTAAAATATTTTTTTCTTAATATTATATTATCATGAACCTTTTCCTATTTTAAATATTTTTTTAATTATTTGTTACGTGAATATAAATTACCATTACATATATGAATAGAAACCGTATAAATTAAGTTTTTGATAAATCTTTTATTTTTCAATATTATTAGTGTTTGTCTAAAAGAGTAAAAAAAAAAAACATAAGAAATTAATAAATATTACCTAAAATTAAAAGACTAATTAAAGATTGATCTAATAATTTGATAAATTTTGATATAATTTAATTAGTTTATATTTTCATATTTTATGTTTTTTATTTGCTTTTTAAAGTTGCATAGAGTTTTGATTGTAACTGTACTAATAAAAAGAGTTATGATAGTTAAAATGAAGAACATACAATACCAAGGAGTGACTTAAATAGCTCATTTTATATAATTTAGATTTTGTATTGGGTATAAATAAAATAACAATAAAAAGACTAATCTATATTTTAGTAATTATTATAAAATATAACATATTTTTTGAAATTAATGGTTTTAGTTTAGAATTTTTATTAATATTTAAATTTTTTTAAAATTTATACCTAAAATTATAATAACATAAGATTAAAAAAATAACATAAGAAATTATAATAACATATTACCTAAAATTATAATACTAATTACAGATTGATGTAATAATTTGATAACTTTTGATGTAATTTAATTAGTTTTTTAAAGTTGTTTAGTATTTTGATTGTAACTGTACCAATTAAAAGAGTTATGATGATTATAATAAAGCACATACAATACCAAGGAATGACTTAAGTAGCTCATTTATAATTTAGATTTTGTATTGGGTATAAATAAAATAATAATAAAAAGAGCTAATCTATATTAAAATAACTATTATAAAATATAATTTTTTTTAGGAATTAATAATTTTATTTTAAAATTTTTATTAGTTTTGAACTTCTTTTTAATTAATGATGTGATTGAATTTACTTATTGCTATTGCTAGTACATTATAATTATTGTATTGTATTTAGAGTACAATAGTCCATCAAAAACTTTTAAAGAGGTCGGCTTTTCTAAATATAGTTATAGATTTTTATTTGATTATCAATAGATGTTTTTGAATTAATTATAAGTGAATAAGGTTGCATAATTATTACATTAAAACGTTTGATTTTAAACTATGAAGTTTTTTTTAAAAAAATCTAAAGTTTGAGATTTTATAAATTAAATTGGATTGTTTGATTGTTTTTCGGTATTAGCAAAATATGTCAAAATAAATTATATGAATTTCATCAATCTTAATTATATTTTTGCAATATTAGTAGAGTTTGATAAAAGGATTAATATTATAGATTTTATTAATACTTGAATTCTTAGAAGTAAAAACTAATGTAAAACAATGACGAAAAACATCCTATAAAACAATTAAGGATTCAATTTAATAATTTAATGAATTTTAATATTATTGATTTTTTTTTTTAGTTTAACGTGGGTGTCCGGGCTAGCTTACGCGCACCTCGACTAATCTCACGGGCCCTGAAGTTAACGACCATGTAAGTCTCCAGTGGCCATCATATGAGCAACCACAGGGCTCGAACCTGAGATTACAGAGGGAGCAAACCTCTTAGTCTCAAGCTCTTACCACTAGACCACTACCATCATATTATTGATTTTATTTACTAGTTACTAGGTATTTCTAGATTTTTATGTATTTAAAATCAGTGATTGTACAAAAACTATTTTATAATTTCTAGGGTTTTAAGTGTCGGATAAATAGAAAAACAAGATTCAACACCTCTAGGCATTTTGGAATCCAGTTCGAAGATTCTTTGAAATCGGTTTTCAGCAACCTGCGCGACATTTTCATTTGACAAGACAGCATGATCTTCGAGATTTGAAGACAAATCTCGTCTTACCCCAGCCAAGCCCTATCTTTAACAGCTACGATTCCTTTCACACCATGAATCTCTCTCTACCAGGTCATTAAGATTAACCTTTGTGATGTTGTAGACGCTTCCTCGTTGCTCTAGGATCCTTCATCGATTGATTATTTCTCAACAAGAACATATCGAATATGTGACCCACAAATGCATGGTGGAGAAGCATCAGAACTTCAAATATATTATATTAAATGGGATTATGAGAGTTAATTTTATATTAATACCAATCACATGTGAAGAAAGTTTGCTTTGGAGTTGTTAATCAAATTGAGACCTTAAGAATCTGCATTTCTAGACTATTAATGCTCTAGCCCGAAGTCTTAGATCTTAAAGGAATTAAATATTGGTCTTGTTACATGTTTTGGTACATAAAGCAACCAATAGCTAGATAAGAGGCTTCAGTCTCCATCAATTTCTTTACTGGTTTCAAGTTTGGTAGATTGAAAGAGAAGGATTTCGATATTATGTAAGCATGATTAATGGCTAGCTAGAACCTACGCAATTAATTGGAGACAAGATTTGATGCATTATTGTCAACTATAATAGTGTGTCAGCGTTACAACCTTCTAGGGTGCCCGATAATGATGCTCAAGAACAACGACAGAGAGATAAAATGATTGAACCCACCATATTATTAATTAGGTTTGTTGATTTAACTGTAGATTCTTGTCACGTTGCATTATTTACTGTGAAAATGCAACGTATTTCCTTTTTTTTTTTCCTAAGCAATTCTTACTTTTTTTATTAATTTATTTTTTGAATTTCATCCTGTTAAATGAGATTTTGGGCTCACAATATGCTTATAATATTTTTTTTATAGGATTTTCAAGGTGTCAAAAATATATTACGGTATTAAATTTGTGTTCGATATGGTAAGATATAAATCAATTTTATTCATTAAATAAATTGAAACTTTGAGGACTAAAATTGACAGTAGAAAAAATTACAGTCCATTTTTTTTAACTAGACATGGGGCTTTTTTGAAAAACATTTGGTCCCTGAGGTTTTATAATTTTTCAAGCTTGATCCCTTTTTTAAGGCTTTTATATTTTGGTCCAAAATATAGTTTTGTTTATGTTTTATTCCTTGAGTTTGAGAGAAGTTGCTTGAAAATTAAAGAGGAGAGAGAAAGTAAACAGTCGCTCACGTTGCTATGATAAAAAAAACTTGTTTTGGGTATTAATGCATTCAATTCGACAAGGGCAGTTTCATTAAAGTGGTTTTTTATCTTTTATCTTGCCAAAAAAACTAGATCAGGCTTGAGAAAAAAAAAATTCTTTGGTTAGATTTTGTATTTTTGAATCAATTTAGGGTTTTTAGGTTAAGATATTGGTTTATTGAGATTCTAATAATGGTTTTTTATAGGTTTCTTTTTCCAATTAAAATAGGTTGAAAAATAAGTTTTTATGTTAAAAAAATCTTGTCCTGATTTTCCAGCGACCTCTCTAGTCACTAGATTCTACACTAGTCATCTACGAGCTATCCGTGGTGCACCATCTATGTTGTTGTTTTTTTAAATCATTGTCGTCCATCCTTGAACATTGTCATAACCTATTTTTGACTCTTGTCTTTAAGGCTCCGTTTGTTTGCTGGAAAATGGTTTCCTTGGAAAATGAATACCTGGAAAGTGAATTATTTTTTGATATTTGGTAGTATCATGGAAAATAAACTGGAAAATATTTTCCAGTATTTGATTATATTATGGAAAATAAACTGGAAAATAATTTATTAATGAATTAATTTTTTTTCAAGTTTATCTAATATATATAAAATATTTAATATAAATATTTAATCACTTACAATAAAAGAATGAAATCTAAAAAGTATAATGATGAATTTTTTTATTATATCCTATATTCATATATAGCTTATTTTATAAAATATAACTATATATGTCATATCATATTATAGAGAAATAACCTTGTGAAATATTTCTTAAGTAAAACCTATTAATATATTTTTTTCAATTTTAAAAGCTTAAAATAAGTTTTTTTTTTTTTTCATATGAAGAAAGCCAAATTAGTTTATGGTAAGAGTTAGATATTTGAGTTTTTTTTGTTATGAAGAATTTTTTAAAAGATAAATAGATACAAAAATATTTTGATAGGTTTTTTGGATAAAGATTATTTTTTTTTACAGGTAAAGGCAATTATCCTTTTAATATATATCAAATAAGCATCAAGAAATAAATATAAATATCTAACATTAAACATAGTCATGCATAAATATTAAGTTTCGATGTCATATACATACATATTGGTTCAAATTAACAAACATAAACATGCTAGATCGAATTAAACAAGTAAACATACTTGTTAAATAACAAACATAGTCTGAACCTAAATTTTGAACATAGTCAAACCATCTTAGTAAGCAGGCCTGTAGTAGTGTTGGTTCACAAAATTCTGAACCCAAATTTTCCTCAAATTAGCATTTTTTGCCATAAATGCTTTTGCCAACATTTTATTTTGGACCAAGTGATCAAATGCATCCCCAAGAGTGATCTCATCAAAGCCTTCAATTTTCATCACTTCTGTATACAGCGCATTAACATCAAGTTGATTTTTGCTGAGGTTTTGAATTGCAAATGCTACATTTCCAATCTGTTTAGATAACTTTTCAACACCATCATCTTCATACATGCAATTTCTCTTTCTATGTTGTCTCTTTTGTGTTCTAGAGGAAGATATCTCTTTTCCTTTAGAAGTTTCTTCATATTCCCCTTCATTTGCAAATTATACAATTCATAAGTTCACAACGATCAATAGACATTGCGCAATGAAATCCATATAATTACTAGCATAGTCCCACAAATTTATCCATATGTAACAAATATAATCAAACACTAATCATAAATTAATCAAAGCAAAATAAAACACAAATTTATGTTTATTAGGTTCTGTTATAATTCCCCTTATTAAACTTCCTCTCGGTTCCCCTCTCCCATTCCCATGTTCCCATGTTCCTATTCCCCTATTCCCCTGTTCCCTCTCCCTCTTGGTTTTTCTCATTCCCTCATTCCCCTGTTCCCTCTCCCTCCAAACTCATTCCCCTTCCCCTTCCCCTGTTCCCTTTCCCTCTTAGTTTCTCTGTTTCTTTCATGCTCCTGTTCCCTGTCGGTTTCCCCCTCTTCCCTCTCGATTTCTCTCGCCATTTGTTCTCTCTCGCCAAGAATTCCTTAACTTTCTCTCTCTATGCACAAAGAAGCAGGACAAAGATCAAAGATTCATGGGGCAAGAGGGCTAGACCTTAAAGACCTGCTCCTCCTTCCCAGTTCTCCTCCCTCGGCTACTTGTTCTGATAACGCTGAGACTTGAAAAAAGAGAGAGCAAGGGTTGATTTTCAACACATTCACTGAATCCCCCCCTTTTACTTTGCCTCTCTCTCTCTCTCTCTCTCTCTCTCTCTCTCTCTCTCTCTCTTTGTGCTTCCACCTAGGATATGGTGGTTGGATCCGGGGACGGGGTAACAGGGAGGGGTTGCTTTTTGCTAGGAAAGTTTGGGGATTTTGCTTTGATTAATTCACAGTAATCTTGCCCCCCCTTTTGCCTCTCTCTATGCACTTGATTTGGTTTGTTTGGTTAGAAATGTGAGCTGCCGAATATGAGTGATGAAGAAGAAAACTGTCATGGAAAAAATGTATTTTTCGTGGCTTGCTTGATGAATTTGGTTTGTTTTAACTAGCCGAATGTGACAAAGTAAGATGAAGAAGAAAACTGTGTTATGGAAATGTTATAGAAAAAATATGACAGGTAGCAGATTTATCAAGAATATCAAAGGATTTATGCCATAATTTTTACAGATCTAAACGAAGAAGATAAAAACATAAAGGAAATAATAGAGGAAAAAAAAATACTTGAAATCAATTGTTCCAGAGAAATGCTTCAATTGTTTCAGATAAATGCTTCAATTATTTCAGATAAATGATTCAATTGTTCCTGCTTCCAATTGTTTTTGAAAAGAGAGAGAGACCATGATTTGAGAAAATGGGTGTAATGAAAGAAAGGAAAGTGTTTTCCTTTCCTTATCAGAAGGAAAACACTTTCTATTGATAAAGTTACTTTTTTATTTTGACCGGAATTAACTTTCATATTGTTAAAGAAATTCAGATCAAACATAAAAGGAGGCTAGAGAATTCTCAACAATTTGTTTATTATGAGTGCTTAAGTTAACCTAAATACAAAGGAATTATATATAGGTTAAACTGAAAATACTATTCTACCCTTAATAAATAAAACTAGATAAATATTACTTAACTTCTCCCCTCAAACTCACGATGCGGCATCTACAAGCATCGAGAGATTGCCAACTAGAAAATGAAAACGAGATATGGAATGCGTCTTGGTAAAGAAATCTGCAATCTGCAAGGAAGAATGAACAAAAGGCAAAGTAATTGTGCTATGCTTGAGATGATGATGAGTAAGATGACAATCGATCTCAATGTGCTTAGTTCGCTCATAAAAACCGAGTTGTGAGCAATCTGAATAGAACTCTGGTTGTCACAATTCATAGGAGTAGGATGACAAAAGAAAACTCTCATATCAGCAAGTAACCAACGTAACCAAACAATCTCTTTGGTAGTAGATGTCATGACAGAAGCTGAAGGAAAGTCGAAATACCAGATTTTGCAGAAGCGGAAGACAAAATATCACTCTAAATTTTTTATTTTTTTCTTGCAGAAACTTAACTCAAATACCAAATTGCAGAAACTGAAGAGAAGATGAAATACCAAAACAATTGCAGAGACAGAACATAAATACCAAATTGCAGAAGCTGATACCAAATTACAGAAGCTGAAGAGAAAATGAAATACCAAATTGCAGAAGCTGATACCAAATTGCAGAAGCTGAAGAGAAGATGAAATACCAAAACAATTGCAGAGGCAGAACAGAAATATCAAATTGCAGAAGCTGATACCAAATTGCAGAAACTGAAGAGAAGATGAAATACCAAAACAATTGCACAGACAGACAGAAATACCAAATTGCAGAAGCTGATACCAAATTGCAGAAACTGAAGAGAAGATGAAATACCAAAACAATTGCAGAGACAGACAGAAATACCAAATCGCAGAAGCTGATACCAAATTGCAGAAACTGAAGAGAAAACGAAATACCAAAACAATTGCAGAGGCAGAACAGAAATACCAAATTGCAGAAGCTGAAGAATCTAAAATAAAGTTTCAGATATTAATTCTTCAGCCGCAAGCACAAAACTTGATCTTCATCCTCCATCTTTTAATAGGTCAAACAACCCATGTCTGATGTTTTGAAAAATGAATCTGAAGTTAAGCTTCAAAGGAATGCATTGAGCGTGCTGGAACATCCTACAGGGAATGAAGTGGATGATGATAACGATTTTGATATGAGCAGTGGCTTTGACATTGGTGAACATGATTTCTACAAGGGCAGCGAGTTCCATAAAATTAACAAACCAAGGGTTCGATCAACTAGGCTCTGATACCATGTTAAAGAAATTCAGATCAAACATAAAAGGAGGCTAGAGAATTCTCAACAATTTGTTTATTATGAGTGCTTAAGTTAACCTAAATACAAAGGAATTATATATAGGTTAAACTGAAAATACTATTCTACCCTTAATAAATAAAACTAGATAAATATTACTTAACACATATGACTAGTTTTCCATATTGTTACCAAACATGAAAAAATGAGGAAAATAAATTACAGGAATTTATTTTCCTGAAAACAAACAAGACATAAATGTGCTTTAAATTTCCAAAAGCATTATCTTTTTAATATAATTTCTTAGTCAGTTTATGATCATTAAATGATGTTTGTCATTTTTGTTTATTTTATTTTATTTTATTTTGTACAAGTTTTTATATAGTAAAATAAAAAAAGTCGGGGAATGAAATGATAGGCTAAGGAAGAAAAAAGGACTAAGATGATGTGAAATCAAATATTATAATATAAGATCATGCAAATGAGAAAAATAAAAATAGATAGAGATTTAAGTAAAATTAGAAAAAAGAAATTATAGTGAGAGATCATCATTCAAGAAGAAAAATAATATAAGAATAATTCAATATTATATTTTGTAGTTTTGACAGGAAACCCAACACTATAAATTAAGGCTTGGGACAGAGGAAAAAAAGAGAGAGAAAAAATAAAGATATTGGAAAAACTGTAGAAAGAAATAAAAGAAGACTACGAGAAATAAAAAAAAGAAAAAGAAAAAGAACTCTCTTCGAAAAACAAAAAAGAAAAGAAAAGAAAAGAAAAAAGAATTCTAGCTAATTAAGAAGACCACCAGAACAGTCCCCTTAGTTTTCCCTTAGCCATAAAATTTTAATAAAGGAGGCAAATACTTTTAAACTTGAGAGAAAATTATAATACACCAAACGTGATAAGAATTTTTTATGATTCTTTCTTTTGATATATAACGCTGAATAATCTACCTTCAGTCCTAAGTTTATGTCATTTTCTTACAGCAAAATCATATGGATATTTACACATGATATTATACGTGACTTATAATTAATTTGAAATAACCAATAATAAGTAGTACTATGAGTCTGTTTGATAGACAAGGTTCATTTTTTTCATGGAAATATTACTGTGATTATTATATAGTTTAGTCTCTTTTTTTACTTACATGTTATACTTTGTTTAAATCTAGAACTTTGTACCGCGTACAAAAGAATATCAACAAAAATATATGATTATTTTAAAAAAATATCATTTATTACTAATGAGTTCTTATATTAAGTATTATAAATTTTTTATTAAAGATTTTTTTTAAAAAAAACTAGTCACTATTCTCTTAACCCAAACCCAAATCTAAAAAAAAAAAAAAAACCCAGATTAAATTGAGTTTGAATAATTAATTTAGTTGGCTTAACCAGTTAATGCACACTAAATGCAAAACTTTAGACGATTGTGATTATTCTAGTTTAAAACCTATATAAAAAAGTATCTTTCTGTTTGTTTTTATATTTTAAAAATATTTTTGAAAAATATAATTTTTTTTTTATTTCTTTCTTCAAATTAATTTTTTTAGTGTTTTTAGATCATTTTAATGCGCTGATATTAAAAATAATTTTTTAAAAATAATAATAAAAATATTATTTTAATATTTTTCTAAGTAAAAAATACTTTAAAAAATAATCGCAACCACTCTTCAATCAAACAACGATCTTTCAATCAAACTACGATTTAGGTAAAGGCTAATTCAATCTTGATCTAATCAGGGAATCTAGAAATAAAAGTCATATGATTCACAGTGCAATTTAAGTTCAGATTGTCACGAAAAGAGAGAGAAAAGGATATATGAAGAGATAAATTGTGCTTTGAACTTTGAAGAGAGTGAATTTTCAAAATATCTTTTATTTAAGTTTATGGATGTATTATATAAGAATACAGTTTGGTGGCTCGGATGAGATCATTGGTCTATACCCTTCGACGTGACGGATTGAGGTTGCTTGCAAGGCCCCGCCCCAACCAAAAGTCTAATGGGCAGACCGGCCATGTCCTTTCCAGGTCTTATTGCCGAACTGGTTCTCCCATCTGATTTTGTAATTACTGGCAGAGCAAAAAAAGGGGCAATTAATTGACCCGTTGATGGACAACTCTGTCCTTCGCCGGCTGTTTCGAGAGCGAAGCTAATTCGCTTCAAAACCTCATGCCGTGACGAAGAAATTCCAATTTTCAAGGCACGAATGATGAAGAATGAAGAGGTTCGGATGAGTATAAAGCTGCATGCACTCACTGTCTTGCCTATTGGACATCTTCTAGCATTAAGAAATTCCAAACAATTCATTTTGATTTTTAACTCTGGATCTTCAAAAGGGTATGATTTCAAGTTAATAAGCAGCCAGGCCCTAACAATTATGGAGAATTTTGGTACTTTTAAATTTATGCCAAACAACTGAAGAATCAACATACCCCCGATAAATAAATAGTGCTCACATATGCTGTTATTTTTTAACACTTGAAAGGCAAACGACAACGCATCAATCGTTGTCATCTCAAAAGGGCGACCATTTTTTTAAATCCGTGGACAAAATGTAATAAGAGCCTATCACAAGGAGACACGTTTAGATTTGGAGCATCAAGATTTTGCTTCCCACGCTCTAACACCCACTCCGAAAACGCCAGATCTGCGATTACTAAAGTTAAATAAAAAACGTGGCCAAACGAGGAGGCACCACATGGGGGCCACGTCCTTTGTGCGCCAGCGAACCGAATAGGAGTACCCCTAGTCCAAAAGTAAAGCCAAAACAAATCTAATTCCTAGCGACCGAATCTAAGCCACTGTTTGGCCCTCTTTTTTCGCATCCGTTCAAATACATTTGTTTATTCATTCCTATCTTTGGGGCTCTCCCACGCTCACTCGCGTGTTCAAAACTGCAAATAATTCATTAATCAAAAATATTTTTCATTAGATTTTGATCTATTATTTCAAATACCTACACATTGGTCAAAACTAAGCTAATACAACATTGTTGGATAATTGATTGGAAACGGGAAAACATTGTAGTTTCATTGTTCATTACTACAGTGTAATAATGATTTTATTTTATCACCCAAAACACTTATCATTAAATTTTAAATATATTAAATTTTTTTTATAGAATTTATTAGTCTTTATTGAATTGATCAAAGACAAATAAATCTTCTTTCATATCAATTACATAATGAATCGATCAAAATATCATTGGAAATAAAAAAATTTAAACTATTGTTGAGGGGCATTTTCATATTTTCAAAATAGTTTTTTTTCGTTATTATAATATTATTTAAGGAGAAATTTGGTATTTGTCATAATATAAAAAATAGTTAACAATTATAAAGAAAACAAATTTAAAACTAGAGTTAAGAGACTTTTTTAATCTTTTCACAATTTTTTTTTGTTATTATTAAGTTAGCTCAGGGAAGATTTGATATTTGACTAAATTTAATGAAAAGGACAAGCATGTGAATGACACTAAGAGGCGTGTGGGACGCGCCTGTACTCTTATACGGCTGTGCAACACCTCTCGACATCCAAAAAATGTCATTTTGTCGTATCATTAGAAGTGTTGATATGTCCTCTTTACTGTGAAGTAGCACATGTTGATGTTGGTGGTCTGGTTTGTCGTCCGCAGGTTTTTGTTTTTCTTCTTTTCTCTTTCCTCCCCTAAAACGTACAACTTGACCCACTTTATTATTGGTATTTTAACTTCAATCATTATTCTTTTGATTTTTAGATTTTGTTCTTGACCTTTTTGTATAAGTTTTATTAATTTTTAATTTCATCATTCCATCCTAATTTTTCAAATATTATATTTTCCAATTCGGTCATTTTCTTTTGATTTTTAATTTTTTTTTCTTGGCCCTTATGTAAAAGTTTTATTGCTTTTTAATTTCATCATGCAATTCAAATTGATGGTATTATGTTTTTCAATTTGTCCTTATTGTTTTGATTTTTAATTTTTTCTTAACCCTTTTATAAAAGATATTATTCTTTTCAATTTCACTAGTCAATTAAAAATTATTTTTTATTTTTAAGTAAATTCGGACCCTCATTCTTTTTTTGGGTCTTTCTCCTAAATTAATTTCTCTTTTTAATTTTACCCTTTAATCAAATATAAAATTTATTTTATATTTCAATTTTAATCATCATTCTTTTCATTGCTATTTTTTTAAAATCCTTTGCATAATTAAAATTCTTTTTATTTTTAATTTTATCCTTCAATATTTGATTGATTGAGAATTGGACTTCATGATTTTTTCAGATAGGGTGTTTCGGGTCTAATAAAACAGGTCAAGGGTTTAAAAAGTTAACATGTTTTTTTTTTAAAAAAACAAAGATCTTTATAATTCTTTTTATTTTTTTATCGGGTTATTTCAATCTCATGATTTAAGTAGCGGGTATCATAGGATATCCTAAGTTGGCTCGACCATGATTATCAAGGTTACAAGCTTGTCATGCTAACTTGTATTGACTAGGACCGGTCTTTTTATGTCCTTTTTTACCGTATTTTGTTCTTTCATATTTAATGGGTTGTGAATTTCAATTTATCATCTTCCCCTTTTTAAAAAATATTTTTTCCCCAGGTTTTCCGAATCACTTTCTTTTTTTTTAAATTTTGATCAATCTAATATCGGTGTTTTTTGTATAATTGAAATAAAGCCAATTGATTCGATCCAATCGGGTCTATGACTTGAGTCACATTTTTTATTTCTTTTTTAAAACACACTTACAACACCTAAACGTCATTTATCACATAAAAAGAAATAGTCCAGCTACGCGGCAAAACACTGCCATCGAGGCTAGTGGTTATCCATATGAGATTGATTGAAAAATATATTAAAAGGAAAATATAAAGAAATGAAGAAAGAGGAGGATTTTTTGATTAATAAGAAATGACATGGTGTATATCGTAGATAAAAATCAGGGTTCTTGAGTTCTAAAGTTATAGCCCTAACATCTCTAATATTTTATAAAAATCTAAATATTCTGAATGTTCTAAAAATAAACTAGATATTTCTATTTATATTAGTTCTAGACCTAAAATCATTTATAGAAAAACATTTCTAATTAAAATTTTCCTAACTAATAGAATCCATCTAGCATTAGGATTCCTAATTAATAAAACACTAATTAAATTAAATGTTCTAAACTAAGTAGAAAACAAATAATTAAAATCTAAAATTAAAATAGAAAAATAATTAAAACAAGTTCAAGCTTTATATTAAATGCTTTTAGTTTTCTTCACGGACTTGTTTTGAAGTTTGGCCTTGTTTATCTGGTCCATAAATATTGTTGTAACATGTTCCATATTAGCCCCCTCTACTTGCGAAAGACTTGACCTTAAGTCACCTCTAAGCCCTGAATATAAAGGTTGATCATCATATAAAGGATAAATATTTGACACATTAAAACTTCTAGAAATACTCATATTATCTAGTAAATTAATAACATAAGCATTGTCACTAATATTCTTCAGGATGGTGTAACGAGCATATTTCTTCTACTTTTGCTTGTTATACGAACCCATCATAAATCTTTTTACGAAGAAACACCATTACCTTATTTTCTCCCTTGAACACCTTAGCATAGATGTGTCTATTGGAAGCTTCCTTGTATTTGGTATTGGTCTTCATCAAATTTTGTTCCACATCCTCTATAATAGCATGTGTATCCATAGCCATCTTCTCAATAGCCATGCTAAATCCAACACCCTTTTGAATGGTAGAAGATGTAGTATATACTTAACACACTATACATACACAATATCAAATGGAGATTTACCTGTGACACTATGTCTAAAACTAATATATGCAAATTCTGCTTGTGCAAGAGCAAAATCCTACTGTTTTGGCATGTCACTATAAATGCTCTTTATCAAGTTTATAAGTGTCTGATTTGGCAACTCAATTTCCTATCTGTCTTTCGATGTGTTGTGCTACTAAATTGTAATGAAAACCATACATTTTCCATAAAATACACCAAAAGTGACTAAGAAAATTATTGTCTCGGTCAGAAGTGATGGTCTTTGGCACCCCATATAAATGAACCACCTTTCAAAAGAAAAGCTGAGCAATAGCAGAATCATGATTCATCTTTTTGCAAGGGATAAAATGTGTCATCCTTTGTGTATAGGGTAATTCAAGTACAAAATCTATAGAACATATTTCATCATATTTATTTATGACCATTCTAGATATAGTTATGTGTATTTGATGAAACACAATAATGAATCATTTCAAAGGTTCAAAAATTTTAAAAGTGAAGTTGAAATATAAAATGGAATGAGTATTAAAATACTTCATTCTAATTGAGTTGATGAAAACTTGATCGAAGAATTTAAAGATTATCTAAAAATTAGAATTCTCTTATACTAGACAATTCATAAAACACCATTGCATAATCGACTTTCTGAAAGGAGAATTCACACTTTATTGAATATGGTGTGGTCTATAATAAGTTATATACATCTTGCACTTTCTTCTTGGGCCTATTCTCTTCAAACTGTTGTTCACCTTTTAAATAGGGTTTCAATAAGATTTGTTGATAAAACTCCATATAAGACATGGAAAGATAGGAGACTAAACTTATCATACTTAAATATTTAAGGATATGAGGCATATATGAAGGGTATTGTATTTAAAAAAATTAGGAGTTAATTCAGATAAATATAAGTTTATGGAACATCCAAAAGAAACTATTAGATATTATTTTTACCATCATATTGAGCAAAAGGTATTTGTCTCAAAACATGCTACCTTCTAAAAAAAAAGAATTTGTTCTTGAAAAGAGTAATGAGAGAAAAATAAAACTTAAAGAAATTCAAGAATAATAAATTGACATCCAAATAGAACCCGGGCCTAAGACTATATATTGGATATTCAGCTAGAAGCTCAAAAAACACAAGAACTCCATAGATTTGGTATGACATGTTATGCATCAATGAGATATGGACTTCGCATGAAAGCTAAAAATAATGAAATTGATTATACTTGATGAGCCTACCAATTACATGGAAGCAACATCTAATATTGGTTCTAAGAAATGGCTCGAGGCTATAAAATCCGAGATGGATGTCATGTACACAAACTAGGTGTGGACCTTGATTGATCCACTTGAATGAGTAAAAATAATTGGATATAAAATGATCTTCAAGAGAAAAATTGACATGGATGACAATCTATAATTGTACAAAGCTAGACTAGTTGTCAAAGGTTACAAATAAAGACAAAGGGGTTGATTTTTTTCATAACCCATTTTTTGACCTCCAATTCCAAAATATTTTCCAAAAATAATCAAAAGATGTGTTTTCAATGCATTTTGGCCATTCAGATGCCTATTTTATGATTTTCAACTATTTTATCTTGTTGATATATTCTAAAAAAAAAATAAAAATTCAAGAGTATGCTTTAACAAATTTGTGCCCATTTTGTAATTTTCAACATCTTTCAAAAAAATAAAAATTCAAAAATATGCTTTCGATGCGTCTTGTCCATTAATGCATCAATTTTCTAAAATTTTTGAATTGATATTAATGTTGTTTTATGAAAAATATTAAAATGAGAAAATAATATAAAAATAAAAATAAAAATAGGGAGTAAAATGGACAAATGAGCTATAATGCAAAACAAAAAGAATGAATGATCAAAAAGAAAAATACAACAAGGATATTCTTAGTATATACTTAGAATAAGAGATCATAAATAAAAATATTTCTAAGATGAGTAGTATAAATAGAAAAAAGAATAGTGTGAGAGGGGGAGATGTGAGTAACCCTAACTACCATAAGAAGAGAAAGAGATGGAGTGAAAAAGAAAAAGAGAAGAGGACTGGAATTTAAGAATGAAACAACATAAAAAACCTAACATCTCTCCTAAGCAACCAAAAAACAAAACTAAGAACCCACATCTTAACATACCTTTTATCATAAAACACCAAAAAAGAAGGAAGTGAGGTTGCCAAAGAAATAAACAGCATATAATCAAAACTCTCAGATGCTGGTTCTCTCTCATAGACCAATAATGATTGACACTGACATCACCATTAGAAAGAGGAGGGGGTGGTGTAGTCTGCAAAGTATCTCATATGCCTCCTCTCCCACCACTAAGCTCAACACACATTGTAACCCAAGTTGTTTGAAATAAATAACATTATAGGTAAAATGGGGCCAAACTTTGAACAACCAAATCTCTATATACCCTAGCGGTGATCGAAAACACCACAACCATTAGAAACAAATAGAAGTGGTGTTTAATATAGACCAGGCTCCAAGCCTCCTCTTCCTAAATTTTAGATGCAATCCAAGATGTCATTAACAACTTTTCAAGCATTGTTTTGACATTTTCACCTACTGTTTCAGTCTCTTCCAGTCCACCTCATCCATTCTAAAAGGTCTATTTTAAAATCTAAATATTCTTTAAATGATTATTTTGGTTTATGGTAGATTTGGATGTGCATTGTGATGAACTTTTTTAGATTGAACAAACTTTGCCATTAATTGCGTATATGTGAGGACATTTGAATTTCTTGTGTATTTGATTTTTTGATATGATGTGCATTGTGTGAATTGAGAATGTATTCAATGGTTTTCAAGTATTTTTTTTAGTTTTTGCGCTTCTAGGTCAAATCCTTTAAAGTTTGCATCTTGCTTATGTTTGATGTTCTCGGTCATTCCATTGTGTTATTTGTGCATGATTTTGCTTTTTCATAAAACGATAATGTTTATATTCATGCATGCATTTGCATTGGATTTTATAAATTGTTTATAAAACTCACCGAGGGTTCAACCAACATTAAAAGGCCATTATGGGCTAACACTCCAAAACCTATTTAAAAAACTTTTCTTTCATTTTTTAACCATGTAAAAAAATAAATGTTTTATTATTCACTCATAATGTGTGAGATAAATAGACTCATAGCGAGCTACTATCTTAACTTTTAATGAGGATTAACATCTCAGTCTTTTTCTTTTTATGAAAACATATCTTCCTCTTAAATTTTAAGTCGTTATGTTTGGAGTAAATTAGGTGTTTTAATTTCCTTAGTACTTCTCAAACATCCGTTCTACAAGATCTTATTTCAAAGTAGATCAACCCATAATGATTACTATTTGAATATTTAAGACTGGACATAAAAATCTCATTCAACAAAAATTATGAGTGAACCTTGGTACTATAAGATAAATGAACATGAAAAAGTCATTATCTATGATGCACTATTGCATAAAAAAATGTTTAGCGATAACTACCCCTATAATTTGGACAAGGTTTAATGAGCCTAATATAGATCTATCCAATTATTCATTGACATGGCTTGACAGACTATTAATAGTCACAAATTATGATTAGAAGCAATTAGGAGTGAAAATGATGACGTAGAGTTTAGAATGGGTAGGCTTAAATCTACTCATCTACCTAGGGTTTAAATTATCATAGTAGATCCATTCTTACCCAAGTAGATAAACCAGTGTTATTAAGCACAACATACCATTTGGGAAAAAAGACAATAACAATTGAACTTACCTCAAGTAAGATGCTTTAAGGTGATAATATCTTTTTAGCATAACTAGTCCCTTAGCTTAAAACTCTAAAGAGTAGTTAGGGTTATGGTCTCAATAATATTAAGTGGCAACTCCTTTTCATGTGTCTCATTTATGTCCCCCTTTAACACAAAAAACATTTTTCCTTCTAGGAAAAAAGGTAGGTCATTGCGATGTTAGGGTGCGACAACTTTGATGAAATCTTTTCACTGATAGCTGTGTTAAAATCCAAAAAGAATCTATTTGCTATAGCTGCATACCACGATTATGAAATTTAGAAATAGTTGTTACAATTGCATTTATAAATATGAATCTTCATGAAGATATGTATATCACACGATGTGAAGGTTTTGAATCTAAAGATTCTGCCAACAATGCATACAAACTATATAAATCTATTTATAGACTTAAGCAAGCTCCAAGGAATTGGATATCTATTTTGACAAGATAATTAAAAAGTTTGATTTCATGAAAAAAATATAGATGGGCCTTGTGTTAATAAAAAAGTTTGTGGGAGTGGATTTATTTTCATAATATTATATGTAGATAACATATTGATGATAGAAAATGACATTATTTACTCTAGTTAGTAAAGATTTAGTAGTTCAAGAATTGTTTTCATAAAGGATATGGGAGAAGCAGACTATATACCAGGAACAAAGATTTATAGAAATAAATCTAAAAGGTTGCTTGGATTGTCCTAATAAAACGGTTTAGCATGAATACATATCTTGCAAAGATATTTGCCCTTAAACATAAATCAAGAGAGAAAATATTAAAAGAATATCATATGCTTCGACTATAGGATCCATTATATATGTGATGTTTACAAACAAGATCAAATATATCTTATACTTTGAGCATAACAAGCAGATATCATTCTAATCTAGATTAAGGCTATTGAAAGATGGTTAAGAACATTATTTAAGTATTAAAAAAAAATACAAAGAATCTCTTTCTAGTTAATAGAAGAGATGAACTAGTAGTTTATGGTTATTCATATGCTAGTTTTCAATTGGACATTGATGATAACAAATCTCAGTCACGATACGTTTTTACTCTAAATAGTAGCGTTGTAAGTTGGAAGAGTTCTAATTAAGATACCATAGGAGATTTTATAATTAAAGTTGAATAAATCTCTATATCTAAGGCAGTAAAAAAATGTTATTTATATCAAGAAGTTCATCGCTTAACTAGGTGTGGTTCCTAGCATTGTTGATCCAGTAGCCTTGTACTATAATAACAATGGAGCTCTTACACAATCAAAGAACCAAGGCTAATCAACAATCCAAACATATAATTTTCCATTTTATTAGACAAATAATAGAAATGAAAAATGTTAAGATAAAACAAGTGCCCACTAAAAAGAATTTCACAAATCCTCTCAATAAGGTATTATCCTAACAAAAGCATGATTACCATAAAGAGATATGATATTAGATATGTGAGTTATTGACTTTGGTATAAGTAAGAAAGTGTTAATGTATATGTCTTGTAGCCAATCGATTGGTTACATGTAGGACTAACTTTGTTCATTTAAAAACAAATTTATTATTAATAAAGGTAGTATTTATCTTTAATATTCATTAATGTTGGATTAATAAGTCAATAAAATCTTTAGAACAAAAATATTTTGCAAAGAAAATTATAAAGTGTTTGTGATTATGAGATTCCAATGTCATCAAAGCAATATTATTAAATATTCCTAGTCGATTCTCTAGTAAGATTGGAAATTATTTAGAGATGATGAGATTGATAAATATTATATTCTTTTATTTATGAAAGAAAATATTTGTTCTCATAAAATGGTGCTTGTTAGAAGATGTGTACATTAAGCTAAGCCACATGAGAGTTCTATATAAAGAGATCTCTTATATTTATAGAAAGTCTTATATGACAGTTTTGTAAGTGATCTTTAGACTTAAAGTGAACAAGTTATCTTATAAAGAGAATGTTATGAATTAATCCTGACAACACATTATCATAATCAAGTGTAAAAAACCAGCATATATTGAATATATAATGAACTATATAAAGGTATTTGAGAGATCAAGAGATGATTCATCACCTTAGTATATTAGAAAAAAATATAGTTATCTACTCTTAAATAGTATTCATTGTGAAATCCTTACGCAATATGAATGATATTTGAAAAGAATTTCAAATCTTATTTAAAAAATCAATCACTATAGTATCGAGAACAAACATGATTTAATAGATAAAACACATTTCATATTACAATACCTAAAAGAAATATTCTTGATAAATAGATAATAATTATACAGAGAAATAAATCACTAAAAAGTTAAGTCAAAACATGTATGCATTTTCTAATATTTAAGCGATTATGACATATTATCAGACATTGTACTTGATGTTCAAATATAAATCAATAAATTTATTGAATTGGTGATAAATTAAGCTTTTTAATTTATTTATCCTATTTTATTTGGGATTGTGATTTATATTTGGGGCAACATATTAGGGAACCTAATGTGTCACACACATTAAGAGCTATTGGTCAGAAATTAAATTGGGATGATTGACTAAGTATAATTTGATTGTAAACAAGTTTAGAAATTGAGTACTATAATGTAATTAATACAAGTGATTATGATTTTAGATCTAAAAAATCAAGAAGAGACTTGATTTAATAAGTTTTTAAAATTATCCTAAAATAATATATGTGATATTTTTCAAAGAGAAAAGTAATATTTTGTCATTTATAAGGTTATAAGGTTTTCTTTGTAAATAGAATGTTATACCTTATATATTTTAGAAGCGATGTTATAGAACATATGATAGAGAAACACCTAAAAACACATAAAGAAAGAGTTAGCACAAAAAAAAAGTGATCCCTTTCTCCTAAAAGGATTTTAAAAGATCTTTCATTGATGGTTCATGTAGATTACTGTTAGAGGTTAGATACTTGGACGACTTGTGATTTGCGACATCCGAATCTTGAAGATGTTGATTAAACCTAAAATCAAATATGTAATATTTAGGTAATCTTCTCTCAAACCTTAAATGACTTTAGATTATCTAATAAGATCTTTAAAACTCTTAACAAAAACATTAAAATTACTATTTTCGCTATATTTATATGTTTCGGGAAACACAATCTAACTTTGGTAGTTAAGTTGACTATTGTCTTACTTACAACTCTTTCATCTCATTGTACCACCATTAAGACAAAATAGACACCTTGACTATGACTTCAAATCATCATGTTCGAGTTAAAAACTCAAGTACTTAAAAGTGTTCTTGATTGCTTTATATTGACACTTATCTGGATCTACTTGGTATCGACTTACTCTACTTAATGTATATGATACATTAAAGTACATAACATGGCATACATGATTGATCCTTCGTTTAACCAAAGCATATGGGATCTTATTAATCTTACCTTTATCCTATTGTATTTATAGGCACATCTTCTTGGAGAGATACAAAATGTGACATTCCAAGTTATCCCTTCTTGAATTCTTTAATGTTAAATTGCTTTTGTACTTTGTCAATATATACATTATTGGGAAGGCCATACAACCTTTTAGTTATATCCTTATAGATTTTGATACCTAATAGATAAGTTTTTTCACCTAATTTCTTCATAGAGAAGTTCTTGGATAATCATAATTAGACAAATTCTAACATTAGATGTCATTCTCAATGAAAAATATGTCATCGACATATAAGACTAAGAATACAATTTCACTCCCACTAACCTTTTTGTGTATGTAAGGTTCATCATTGTTTTATTTGAAACAAAACTCTTTTACTATCTTATCAATACAAACATTCCAACTTTAAAAAGCTTACTTTAGTCTATAAATGGACCTTTGTAACTTGCCTACCTTTGAGGCATGGTCCTTAAATACAAAATCATTAGGTTATGCATATACATATCCTCATCTTAATTTCCATTAAAGAAAACAATGTTGAGATTAATATGTTAGATCTCATAGAAAAAGGTATGTTGCAATAACAAATAAATCTAAATAGATTTAACAATCACTACATATGAAAATGTTTTATCAAAGTCAACACCTCACCTTTGGTTATAACCTTTTTTTCATTAATTATGCTTTATAGGTAAGCACATTAACTGTTAAGGGTGAGCAAAAAAACTGAAAAACCAATTAAATCGAGAAAACCGAAAAAAAATAACCAAAAAAATCGAACCGTGAAAACAAACCGATTAAAATTTTGAAAAAACCGACCGTTTTGGTTCGGTTTCTATTTTATAAGCCTGAAACTGAAAAAACCAAACAAAACCAAACCCAAACAAAAAAAACCCGGAACAAAACCGAGCCAAATAAAAAAAAAACCGAGCTAAAACTGAGTCAAACTAAAAAAACCGAACCAAACAAAAAAAACCGAGCCAAACTGGAAAAAACCTAGCCAAAACCAAGCCAAACTGAAAAAACAAAGTCAAACCGGTTTGAACTGGTTTTTATCCTAAAAAACCCGAACCGAAACCGGTCCAGTTTTGTTTTTTTTTTTTTAATTTCGGTTTGGTTACTTTTGTTTGATAAAAACTGAATCGAACCGAAAATGATCACAACTATTAACTGCCACATTGATTTTGTTTTTAAATCCCATCTGTATCTTATCAGTGTTATCCTTTTAGATGGTTCTACCAAAGTTCACACTTGTTTGTTAACATAGATTTCATTTGGGATTTCAGTGCATAGCCACTTCTTAAAGACAATATCATATATTGCCTCCTTAAAGGTCTTAGTTTTTTTTTTTCAATGACTAACATGTCATTGTATATTGATATGAGAAATCTATATCTCTTTTACCTATGATGTACCTTAGAGGACATTCGAGGTTCATATATGATCAATTATAGGTCAAACACCTTAAGAACTTGTTGAGTTTATATTAATAGTTTCATCTTTAAAGGATTGTTAGTTCATGGTTCCTTAATCTTATCAAGTTGTACTTTGCTTTTACTATTTTTTCTATTAACAAACTCATTTTTTAGGAAAATATCGTAACAAGAAATAAACACTTTATTTTCATTGAGCATATAAAAGTAGCATCCATTTATTTCTTTTGGATACCCACAAACATACTTATATCAAACTTAGGTCCGAGCTCATCAATGTCAACACATTTAACATAAGCTTCTCAACCCTGGATTTTATGGAATGAGAGGTTAGGCTTCCTCCATTTCCATATTAAGTTTGATCAATGGATTCTTATATAACTCTATTAAATATTGCAGTCATCAGGGCATATCCTTGAAACTAATAAGGAAAATCTACATGACTCATCCTAGACTAAACCATTTCCATAAAGGTTGGATTTCTCCTCTCTAACACTCTATTCAACTATAAAGTTCTTGGTGGAGTCTATTGAGAGAATATCCTATTCTTTTATGATGATCATGAAACTTGGAGCTTTAGTATTCACCTCCTTAATCCATATTGAAGAGCTTTTATACTTTCCTTATTTATTTATTTACTTTAAATATGAATCATTTAAATTTTCAATTACTTCAAATTTATTTTTCATAAATAACATATAACCATTAGTATGAAGTTTAAATTAGTATTGGTCATTAGTAAAAGTCATGAAGTAGTTAAAAAATTTTATAACTTGAATTGATATGGGCCCACAAACATCTTTATGTTTATAAGTTTGTAGCCATTTCTCTTTTCTCTCATTGATATATCATCTTTCCCATTAGAATTTTTTTAATATTTTGAATGATTCATAATCAAATGAATCAAACATTTTATCTTTATAAAGTTTATACACATATGTCCCATTAATGGGACCTAGTCTAGAGTGCCAAAGATATGTTTTACTAGGATCATCTCCTTCAAGTTTCTTTTTATTTATCTTAAATATAAGAGTGTCTAAGTTTAGAACATATAATTCAATATTAATTTTAGCTTGACCATACCACACACCTTACTTTGAAAAGAAATAACAATTATTATTTTTTATTTTGAAAGAATATCCATCATTATTATATAAACAAGAAATATAAATAATATTTCTAGTCAATGTTGAAACATAATAACAATTATTTAAATTTAAAACTAAGCTTAGAGGTAATGACAACAATCAAGTTTTAACAACTACATAAACCTTTTTTTTCCTTTGCTAACTCATAGCTCTATCGTTCATTTAACTAGTGTTTTACTAATTCTACGACCCTATAATTTTTTTTAAAAAAATATGGGACTTATACTCAATATCAAATACTTAATTGTTCTTCTTAGAAATAGAAGGATTTATCTCAATAACATAAGTACCTGAAGGTCTAACTTTTAAAGACTTCTTCTTATCCTTTATGATTACAATGAACTTTTTGCGGTTATGCTTCAAATTTATTATCTCAACATAGTAGAAACATATGCCTTTCTCATCCTTTTTGGTCTTTTAGATCTTCTTCTATTTCATTGTTGTATCTATTAGCTTTAAGGCCCTTTTATTCTTCTTGGGCTTGGACTTTTTACTCTTAAAATAGGAATTTTGAACTAATAAAACATGCTTATTATCCTTTTAGACCTTGGGCTACACTGTTTTATATAAAAAAATATTATTTCAACACCTCATACCACTTATATCTAACTTTCTCTTGGAATAATTCATTGGTCCTAAACATGATGGTCATAACATCCATATGTTGATGTTACTTTTACAACTCAAGTGTAATTGATGCTAGCATAATGCATTAAGCCTGATCATCATCATTTTTATGTTTATACTAAGTCTATACTTATCCTTTCTCTCTTTTAATAATTTGGTTGGGAGTGTCTCCTCTTTCATATGAAGGATACACTCATGTTTGAGATCAATTCTCAAGTTTCACTTTCAATCAAGAAGTTATAGTCACTAAGTCAGTTATCTTTCTTTAGGATGTGCCACAGGGATAAGTTATTTTTATTTTTTAATTGAATAAGTGAAAATAAAAGTGCAATTAGTACAATATTTAATAATAAAACATTAGGTTTTAAAATTTTTAGATCCCACTAATTTGGCTAAATCAATAACCCTTAATTATCAAAAAAGAAAAATCTTATTGGAAGATTTTTTTTAGTGGGCTAAGATCCTATCTTGTTCAGCATAACCAAAATTTATCTCAATAATTTAAACCATATTTGATTAGATTGATATTAGCTACCAATTACATCTCATATAGCTCTTTGATTGGTTAGGTAGGAAATTGTTATCATGTACATCTATTGTATTGTCTAACCCTTATCTATATAACTTTTGAGCTAAGAGTTATCTCAATGAACCCAACAATCTATTTAAGCCTAACTCATTAAACAACATATTATGTCTAGTATTGCTAGCATATCAAAGGTAGCGATGACCTTGAGTTATCTTAATAAGTAAATTACAAACAATGGTTCAGATAAATGGATTTAATATTGCTCAAGAGGGAATTTTTATAAGGTTTCATCTTTTAATTAGCATGCATATATAATCTCATTCTACCATTTAGCTAATCATATAGAATGCACAATCATAAAGTATTCTAGGACTAATTTTCTTAAGCCATAAAGGAGATTAATGGACCAAAAGTAGGGACTTCTATATGCTTAAACTGCCTAGTTAAAAGTTTATACTAGGTTGAATGCATCTTATAGTACCTCCATCATCCTTCATGATTACAAATCTTAACTCTTATTTTATGCAAAGATAAACTCAAATCCTAATTAAGAATCATAATTTAGGTAAATTAAACTCGAGCTTTCCAAACACTTTGAAAACACCTTTCCATGATTGAAATTGACAAATTAACAAAATTAATTAACTCTTAAATACATTTAATTAGATTTGAATATCTACAGGTTTAGAATAAAATAATTGTTACCACTATAAGTCATCAAGGCATAGGCACAATAAAAATTATAATTATAATTGCTAAAAAATGATCCATTTGATTCAATGTCAATCAAAACTTATCTAATAGAATGAAAAATACCTTGTTCTCAAAATAGAAGCAATCTCATAAGAAGAAATCCCTTTAGGTTTGATTGTATTAAACCTACAAGTCATCCAATTATTCAATTTCTAGTGGTGGTCAATGTAGGAATGTAGGAATGAATGCCAAACCCCAATATAAAACTATTTTTTATTAGGGAAAATTTATTCTAAATTTTATGCTAATCATCCTCTAATAATTATTATCAGACAAAAAATATTGAAAAAGTTGATAAATCTTGTTCTCTAAGAAAAAAATGAAAAGAAGAAAGTTGTAAACATTTTTTGGTTTTTTCATTGCTCTCTCTACTTAGAGTTTTGGTTTCTCATACTTTAAAAATCATTAAAATGTGATATTTAACTCCTTTTTTTTAGTTTTAGTATAATCAACATAGATTATGTTTGGTGCTAATCAAGATACGTCCCAAAATATAAGATAGATAATAGGTTAAGTCCTAGTTATGCTAGAATTATGAGAAAATTCAACCTTTTGGGCTTGTTTTTCCAACTTAATATAGGCTCTTAAGCTTACATGGATGATGATGAACCAAAGATGTTATGTGGACTTTATAAGTTTATATGGATAGAAAATCCTCATGCCTAACATGTAGGCTTTCAAGGCCTAGAAACCTAACTACAATATTATTCCAAATAGTCCAACCTATGTACCATGTGTCAATTCCTATTTATAATTGGAATATTTTAAAAAGGTTTAGTCAAAATAGGAATCTTGGAACACATCCTAGTCTTATTAGGATTATAGTTTCATGGATAAAACTAAACTCCTAGTCATGATCAAATTCCTAATCTTAACCTTATTAGGACTAGTATAGAGTCCTAATTTCATGAGAACTTTTAAGAGAGTCTTAGTTTCATTAGGAATCTAAGTAATCAATCATTGGTATTACATTAACATTCAATTCCAAAAACTAATTATATTTAGGCTCTCAATCATATTTGTAATAAGACTCGATTATAGTACTAGTGCCATGTATGGACCTTGCTATGAACCCACTTGCAAGATTCCTATAATATCTCTTATACCTCTTGTAAATTCTAATATAAGAATTTCAGATAGAATAATCTCAACCTTGGCATGACTAATTATCCTGATCAAGGTTATATGCATAATGTTGAATGTTGCATTATTATTAACCAAAAACTTTATATTGGTATATAATTGAGTTATCAATGATGTATAGAGGTTTAAAGCATTGACTTATAACCATTACTGGCTTAGCAAACACCATACCTAGGATTTGATTAAACAATCATGATAATTTCTACATTTTCATTTACACTTTATTTATAGTCCGAGTCAAGATAAGGAAATTATCTAGGTTTTTCCTCAAAATGAATAGGGAAGAGAAAAAACCATAGTGGTGGATATGATGTCATCGTGGTTTCTCATCTCCATGTTAGAAGGAATTTCCAATATATCATCCTCTTCTATTGTATTTTGCTCATCTAGTTATTGAATAAAAAACGAAGATGCAATTACAAAAATTCATTAACCATTTCCTCTTTAGTGCATGCATTTTTACATGAAAGGACATCAATTTATTCTTCTAATGCATGCTCAATTTAGAAAATCATCAACATCGATAATCATATTATTTTTCCTCTTTTGGTTTATCTTTCTTATTGGTGAAGATCTCTTTTTTGGTTGTTGGACAATAACATTATGGCTGAAAGAATACATGTATATGTTAAATTTATGGTGCTGAAAGTGTGAATGTATATAAATGTTGATATTGAGACCTAATATGTTCAAATAATTATTTGAGAATCTATTTACCCTAGTTAAAGGGACTAGTACCCTAGTTAATTGGCAATCGGTGAAACTAGTTACCCTGGTTAATGAGAATAGTGTCCTAGTAAATGGAAAATATGAGAAACTAGTTAATTTGGTAATGGAACAAATACGATTTAGGCTAGAGAGAACATTGATATGTCCTTAAATTGTCCTAATTATATTGATTTGTAAGTTTAAGGGTTAAATAAGAAATTAACTATTTTGTAATTGATGTGGTAAATATATAGAAGAGATAATAGTAAATAATCATTGTGAGTAATGTTGATTGTATTTGGTATTAAATAAATTTCCAGGTACCTTATAGTATCGCGCCGAGTAATAGATCATGTATTTGTTTTTTTAGTTTAATCAAATGATGTAAATGGAAGAAATGAAATTTTTGTTTTGTAATGTAATTTTGTATCCAAAAAATGTGTATATATCTAAATAAAATATGTATACATGGAATGTTGTGTAAATTAATTGTGGTTGTTGCACAAGGTGTTACAAAACTAGTTATTCATTAATAGGACTAGTGCTTGGCAAGGGGTGGTGGAACTAGATTACTCGATACTGGGTCTAATGCCTAGTAATGGGCGATGAAACTAGATTACCTAGTAATGGGGCTAGTGCTAAGTAATGGGTGGTGGAACTAGATTGCCCAGTAATGGGTCTAGTGCCCGGTAATAGGCTAGTGACATCAATTTGTCTAACTACTAGGATATTAAACCTATCTTATAAGGTAAAGTATTTGCATGAAATATACATGGGTTGAAAGTGATGACCTTATAATTGTTATCAAAATCCATCTAATAAGTTGAATGATCAGGAATAAGTTTTAATTCTCACAGGGATGTACTACGTTTTAATATAGAAAAATAACTTATTTGTCAGATTTCACTCGCACTAGAGTCCCCAAGCTGATATCTATATTACTATATTGTGATATAAATGTTGTAAATTGGAACATGATTATAGTATTGGATTGAGATATTGATGAAGATGTCGATAACTTGGTAGAGTCCAAATACAAGGAAAAATCCACCACAATTTTAGTAGAGTGTATGTTAAATTATTTTAAAAGGGAGTTACACAAAATTATAACCAAATGGTTGGGTTTGTCATATAAAGTCATTAAGAGTTTATTTGGTTGACCAATTGAGAAAAACAATAACATGTAATGGAGCAAGGTGTATATAAGTTTGATTGTGTTAAAAGTTTAATGATTGGATATTAAATTAGCCATATCAACAAAGTTTAACAGAAAAGAAAGATGATTTGAGAACATCGTGTAAGTATAAAAGTAATGGAAGGTTATGTGGTAAAGTATAAATAATAGAAGTGGACATGAAATAATTGGAATGAATACTAAATCAAGGAAATTTCTCAATATAACAAAGGTGTTGTATGGATTAAAGTATGATGTATCATAATGTAATATATGTTAGGGAAGTAAAAAGGTGATATGAATTAAATATGTTGTTAATTAAATAGCGATGTGAAATAGACATGATTACACAATAAGTTACAATATGTATTAAAGGTGGTTGAGAGATGAAATGATCATATAAATTATATGTGTTGAGAAAATAAGTCGTGGTGGTTGAGAGATGAAAAGATCATATTAAATTCCATGAGTTGTGGAATAATAATATTAGTATAAATGGAATATATTCATGAAATATAAATAGTTATGAAATAACCTCGATGTAAAAAGGAACATTGTATGAAGATGTTTGAATGAGACTGATCAATTTTAAAGTTGTAAGGAATAAATCATATAGTGACGAGTTAAACTAGATTACAAATGAAATAGTTATCATGATGCAAGGATGATAATGTGATGAATAAAATGATGGGAAGAAAATTCATTGAGGAATAATAATAAAAAATGTAAGATGTTGGAAATTGATATAAGATCAACGTTCTTAAAAATAAATTTATGAAATTGGTTTTGATCATATATATGTTAAATGTTAGTAACTTGGATGACGTAAATGTTTAATGTGATTTTTTTTAAAAAAAATTGTGTGGATATCTATTTCTTAGGTTCACTAAGCTACCCTGTATTATATAGAAAGAATATTTGTATTTTTAGAAAAAGTTAATTTGCATGTAATTTTAACAAGAGTTGTAATAAATTATGTACATTTATAAAACTATTGAAAGGTTGTTGGGACTTTTCTTATAAATAGAAAAAATATTACCTAAATTTCTATGTACTCGACCATTGAAATTAAGTAAAAACACACGAGAAAGTGCAGGGTATTACATGTTGAGATCTTGTGGGAAACTATGAAGATTTTTTATCGTTGGTGGAATTTACATACAATAATAGCTATCAGATCACCATAGCTATAGCTCTATTTAAGGCATTATATAGGAGGAAATGTCGTCCTCTACTATGTTGGGATGAAGTGGGTAAAAGAAAGTTATTAGGACCAAAATTTGTCTAGATGACTACAAACAAAGTGAAGGAAATTAGATAAAGGATGAAGGAAGCTCAAGATAAACATAAAAGGTATGTTGTTATTTAGAGGAGACCACTAGAGTTCAACATAAGTGACCAAGTATTCTTAAAATTCATGGCCTCCAAGAACACCATCTGTTTTGGAAATAAGGAAAAATTGTCACCCAAATAAATCGACTCCTTTGAGGTTAGAAAGAGAATTGGGCTAGTAGCATATTGGTTAGCATTACCCCTTCATTTGTCTAGGACGTATGATGTGTTTCATATATAATTGCTTTAAAAGGCTAAATTGGATCCTTCTTAATCTTGCCACAAGTTTTGATGGATTGTTGATCAAAGTGAAAGGAAACTACGAAACAAGAGAGTTCCCCTAGTGAAGGTATTATGGAGAAATTTGTAGATACAAGAGGAGACTTGGGTAAGGGAGTTGGAAATGGAGGTTAGAAGATGCAATATAGAATTTGTTATTTATTGTCTTTTGACTTATAGACTTCCAATTTAGAGAGGATTCTTTTCCTACTAATGAAAGGCTATTCAGTAACTAATTTTAGAACTCTTTCTAATTCTTCAAGGATCTTTAATTGGCAGCAATATAGTTTCCAAGTATAACAAGGATTCCTTCAATGTTCCAAAATCTTTTTCTTACAAGGATTATTAGGTTGATTTTTTCTATTGCATAATTTTACTCTAACAAGCATAATATTTTATTCAACCGTTAAATCAGGTTGAAATTTTACCGGACACTTTTAGAGGCCTTGTTTTATATCTTGTTAAAATTTCAGATCAATCCAACATCAGGAAGGCCTTGTGATAAGGTCTAGAAGCTACTGTGTGGGATTTATATTAATTTCTTAGTTGATTTAGGATTCTTTTTTCTATTTTATTTATAACTCTTTTATTATTATTTTTTCAGAATTGTTTAGGATGTTTTCCACCTATTATAAATAGGGTTATTTAGATTGTACTTAGGTTTTTAGCTTTCAGCCATGATGTTTGGAATAAACTTATGTTTTGCATGATGCAACACTTTTCTCTTTGAATAAACAAAGAACAATCATACTTATCAAATTATAACTGACTTTGTGGCGTTTTTCATTATACTTCTTGTTCATGATTCACTAATCATTTGGTGGGGGTTCATATTTCAATAGTGTTGATGTTTTAGTTCAGGTAATTTATATGTCACACTCCTATCAAACTTGATAATTTAGCTTTTAAGGATTTGTCTTTCTTGCATGTGGGTTACGTGACCATGTGATCAATGGGCTCGCATAAGAAAATATTTTGTATTTCATTGTTACAATATGTAATAAAGAATAAACCCACCTACTACTAGTGTTGTTTTTTGCTGCCGAAATGTCTACTGCTAGCTAGAGATTAGATAAGAGAGCAAGAGAAGGGAAGTGAGACGGGGGAGGCTTTCTAGTCTGCTAGAGAGGGTATGTGGGTAACACTAATTTTTTCTTTAAATATATAACTAGGTACAAGTGTAATTTTTTTTAAACTTTAAGGTTATATATATAGTTCGGGTTGAGTTCGAGCAAGGTTTCAAATCAGGCATGACAATATCCATACCCTACCCAAACATGATTTTTTCACTTCAAGTATTCATTGATCCTAAACGGGCAAAACAAATTTATATCCATTTAGGTAAATTCAAGTTGGTATCCATCAGGTTTTGGTTAAATTATCATCCTTATTCACAATTTGTTTGATTCATAATATGATTTGTTTCCTTAACCACATTTAATGTTTTCAATCGTGTGTGTGTGTGTCTATATATAACCATCTATGGTTTACACCATTATTTTAATTCACAATATATATTTATGTCATTTTTTGTTTCACAAACATGTTTACACCTTTTCTACTTTTTGAATATTAAATTTATTTTAACTAAACACTCATGTTTCATTGTTTCATTTTCTTTTCACATAAACCATGCTATTATCCTTTACATTATTTTTTACTCCTTTTTAGAAAGATTTAAGGCCTATACTTTACCTCAACTTATTATTTTCAAATGGAAACTTTTAATGGGATGAAATTTTAGCAGAGTTTCTCTTATACAAAAACTTTATCCAAATATATAAGACACATAACAAAACTCCAACATCATCATCACACGTGTAGTTTCATGTAACAACCTCAACTTTTAAAATATGTTTTAGATACATCACTAGTCATGAATCATTGAAACCCTAAACATTTTTTTTCTTTCACAATCCATCATTCGTGATTACATGTTACTCTCAATTTAGTTATTTAATATTCTACCAAAATTTTGACAAAGTCTCCCCTAAAAATTAAACAATCCTAAATGTCGACATCAACAATCCACAAATATTCCAAACAATTTCATGGTCTTACCTTCCTATACCTTTACCATTACATCACTAATCAAGAAAAGAATTCAACAATAGTATAACATAACTTATACTCCTCTATTTTTATTTCATTAATCTATAATTAATTCTTTAACATAATAAATTTTTTTATTATATTGCTTAATTATTTGATTCCATCTAATAATCCATTAATAACTTGACAAATTAGTCACATAGAAGCCGCTAGCTCCACTCCGAGCAACTTAGTCAATCTCACAATGGTCAATTACATCGACACCACTTGCTCCACTAAGGACAACTAATCAATTAAATATCCCAGCAATCAATTACATAGACGCCACTAGCTCCGCTCAGGACAACTAGTCAATCAAATATCACAACCGTCAATTACATTGATGCCACTAGCTCCACTCAAGATGACAGACGCCACTAGCTCAACTTAGGACGGCTAGTCAATTAAATAATTCAACAATAAATTACATTGACATCACTAGCTCCATCCTGGACAACTAGTCAATTAAATATTCTGATAGTCAATTACATTGATGTCACTAGCTCCACTCAAGACAACTAGTTAGTTAAAGATTCTAGCATTCAATTACATTGATGTCACTAGCTCCACTCAAGATGGTTAGTCAATTATATTGACACCATCAGCGTTACTCATAATGACTAGTAAATTAAATATCATGTCAATCAATTACATTGACACCACTAGCTTTACTCAAAATGACTAGTCAATTTCGTTTTATATAAGGATGTTCTTTGTTGTAGTCAATTAGAAGTCACACAGAAACGCACTAATTTCCAGCCTCGTAGGCATATTCGCATAACAATATTTTTCCTATTCATAGGTAATATTCGCACAAAAATATTCACACAACGATATTTCTCATGCTCGTAAACAATATTCACATAATAATATTTCTTATGCCCGTAGACAATATTCACATAACAATTTTTCTCATGCATGTAGGCAATATTCACATAATACAATGTAGTAAAAATACATTTATTTTTATTACGTCTTAGGATTACAAAAAATTAAGCAATTAAAAAAGCAAAGGGGCGAACCTTATCTTAAACTCCTAGTGCACTTCTCCTATAACATTATGTTCTTTTCCGGATGTGCTTCCTACACACCCTAATGATATAAATTCAATACCTCATTTGACTATAACATACAAATTATGTTAACGCCACCAATCACAAATTATGTTTTGTATTTATAAATGTTGTCAGGTATTCATGATGTTAATTTATGTTAACAACAAATTAAGTTCCTATCATAACAACGATGTCAGCTGAAAACTATGAAGGATCAAGCATTTGATGTACCAAGTGTTATACAACACAAATCTAGATTAACCATTTAACAAGCAAGGTATTAAGTTAGTAAGATAAAAAGTTAAGACATATTAATAACAATCTTTCTTGGATATAAACATTAAAGTCCATGCTGAGTTTATATTGTACCTATTCTAACACCATTAGTGAAACCTTTTCACCTTGACATAATTAACTTAGCTAAACATAATGAAGAAGAAAAACATAAATAAACAATATAAGAACATAAACATGATATAAGTTAACTAAGTACAGGAAAGGAAATGAAAAAGCATAAACAATAGATTAATATAGCATGAAAGAAAACTTGAACATTACAAAGATATAAAGAGAGAAAGCAAGAACATGATTTTGATATGAAAAATAATATGATTAAATACATGGCAAATGTCTTCTTTTATAGGCTGAGATTCAGAACTATTGATTGGTTGACTAAGAAAATAGTTGGTGGCCAACCATTGATTTGGTGGTTGGTTTTTGACATTGTTGGATGCTAGTTTTTCATATTGTTGGCTGATTTTTGATATTGTTGGCTGGCCAAAACATCATTGCTAACATCAGAATTTGAGCCCTTTGTTCATGAAAGCTGTGGGCAATTGTCTTATCTTTCCAACAAAAAAAACCAGAGCTCATTTGGACTTTTAGAACTCAAGATATGAGCTGAAAACCGAACAGTGTCTGAGCTGCAGGACAGGTTCTGACTTCTCCGTTGTTGCTAAGATTTGAACTTGAAAACGGCAGAATTGAGTCTTGGACTCCCATGAAAGTTTTAGGTCTATATCTTAGCTTTCCATGCATATAAAGTGGACCTAAATCCGAGTTCTACAGCTTCAGTTATGATTCAATAACCGAATGGTGTTCCAGTTTGGAATTGAACCAGTATCTCTTCTCTTAGCCTAGTCCTCTTTTTGTCTCTTAACTTTCAATAGTTAATCACATCAATTAATTCTTTGAATTGTGAGATATACATGCATTCAAAATAAGCATTTACCATAAATTAAAGATATATTATATTATCAGACTTGTTATTATAAAACATGTTTTAGTTAGGGAATTTAATGATACTTTAGTGCAATATGATGATATAAAGCCTTAATGAAAATACACTTTAAGTACTAATCAATAAACAAGATATTGATATAACATAAAATAAAACTTAAACATTACAAAATACAAAGAAAGAGAGTGATCTTGATCTAAACACCAAGATGTCTAAATGCATGGCAAATGTCTCCTTTTGTAGGCTAAAATTCAGAACTATTGATTTGATGACTAATTGTTGAGTGGGTGGTCACCTCTTAACTTGGTAACAATCCTTATCTTCTTATTTGCAACAAATGTCATTCCTAACATCAGAATTTGTACAGATAGACCGCATGAAAGTTTTGGGAAATTGTCTCAGCTTTCCAAAAAAACAAGAATGAGGTCATTTGGACTTCTATAACTCGAGATATGGGTTGAACACTTAACAGTGTCTAGGCTGCAGGACAGATTCTGACTTCTCTGTTGTTGCTACAATTTGAACTTTAAAACGGTCTTTTTGAATCTTGGACTCTTCATAAATGTTTTAGGCCTCTGTCTTAGCTTTTTATCCATATAAACCAGACCTAAATCCAAGTTCTACACCTTCAGTTATGATCCAATAACCGAATGGTGTTCCAGTTTGGACTGAACCAGCATCTCTTTTCTAAGCTTAGCCCTCTCTTTGTCTTCTCAATTTCAGTATTTAAACTCATTAATCAATCCTTTGATTTATGTGATAGGCATGCATTTAAGATTAACATTTACCATAAATTAAAGGTATCTTATATTATTAGACATGTTATTATAAAACATGCTATAGTTAAGGAGTTATTGATACTCCAAGTGCAAAATGATGATGTAAAACCTTGATAAAAATGCATTTTTAAGTACTAATTACACCCCCCAACCAGCTTATTATTGGTCCCTAGTAATCAAAGCGTTAAAATAGAAAAACAATTTGCAAGTTCCACAAAGCAATACATTCATCATTCAACTTCCATTAATCTATTCAGATAAACAAACTCTCATTCGATATATATGTCTGCTCAATACCTCTTTACCAAGATATTAATAACCTTCCTTTTGTGCTCAATATATTAACATATAGTTATGGGGCTTTACTTGGAAGAAAACAAAATTTTGTTCTAATGTTTAAGGTTAACTTCCTTGGGTTGGGATGATTATCTTTTTTTTTTTAAGTAATAATTTATATCACAATGTATTTTGAACCCATGTAGTGAGCTTTAGGCAAATAACTCCCAGACAAGTTGGTCTTAGGGCATTTAGTGTTGAGACACCCTTTGAGTTTAATAACTCGGGTTGTAGATACTAAAATATAGATAGTGCAATGTTTGATTCCCTTAAGCTTTCTCCTCAACTCATGTAGCAAGCATTGGGCCAATAGCTCCCAAGTCAGTTGACTTTAGGGTATTAAGTGTTAAAACACCCCTTTGAGCTTAATTGCATAGGTTAGGGAGGCTACGAAACCAAACTTATTTACGTTTTTATTTATTTAATTAATTACATTTATTATCTTTTTTTTTTTTTGCAAATTATATATTATCCCTTCCCCTTAGTTGTTACCTTTAACAAAAGAACATAATTAATGTAATGATCCAATGTGCAACCCATAAGCATGTGTTAAAATATGTGTGTGAAAATGATGATTTATAATACTTGTTAAATAAGTATATGAGCAGAATCAAGTGATAATAATGCGAGAGTTTATAAATCTAAATATTTTATGAGAAGTATGTGATAGACCTTGTTATGATTATTGCAAATAACCATTGGAAAATATTTACTAAGATGCATCTCAAGAGTCAATAAAATTCTCCCTTACTCTATCATCCTGGTAATAACAGTTTTGTCAAATGGTTTTATTAAAAACAAAAGCAGTTAGTTAGTTAGTTAGTTTCTTTTTTGTCAACTACTACCCTTTCCTCTCAACCAAAACGAGACAATATCCTCAATGTCCTAAGGCAGAAAGATAGAATATAGAAGACATCACCTGAAACAACGAACATTGACAAACCTGAAACACACTTAAACAAATATAAGAAACAACAAAACACAAATATTATGCTATTAATAAAACCAAAAGACACATGTTCTTACAAACTAAGGCTTAAATTGTTGTTGTGTTTGTGGCTCACATTATCCCTTGGTTTTACGTTCAAGAACGGTTTAAAGGCCTTTTATGGGTCGAGGATAGGTTTCCCATTTAGTTTTCTAAAAAACTGGAAAACATGGTCTTTTATAGTCAGATTTCGAAGACTATGCCGAACATGTTCTATATAAAAATGGGATCATAAGTCATTAAATGCCCAATGCACATTGCCACTAGGATATGTCCCAAAAGTCAATGAAAGATTATCTAAAGACTCTTTATGTTTTGAAATAAATCCCGACTTTTGACAATTTTCATAAGCTTTGCAGAACACATGTTTTTCATTGAACATGGTGGGCCAACAAAATCCACATTGTAAGATTTTTGTAGTCGTCTTCTTTGATGAGAAAGGACCCCCATATGCATCAGAATCACAAAATTTAATGACACTACTTACCTCATTATCCGAAATATATCTTCGAAATATTTGATCAGGATAATATTTAAATAAGTAAAGGTCATCCCAATAAAAGTTCTTCACTTCATTCAAAAACTTTCCTTTGTCTTCAGTACTCTAGTGAGCTAACAAAAATCCTGAAGCAAGAAAATTGATATTTTTAGCAAACCAAGTCATTGAACTAAGAGAAAGTAAAGATTCATCAGGAAAGTAATCATTGATTGGTGTGATGTCAGATGTCGAATCTATTGTCAATCTTGACAAAAGATCCGTATCAACATTTTCGGTGCCTTTCTTGTCCTCGATTTCTTTATATTTGAAAGTTTCAAAGATTTCAGAATCGTGATTGACTTCCCTTTGTTTGGTCATGGCATTAGGAAATAGAAGTACTGGTAGGGAATCAGTCTTTTCTTTGAATTGTTTAGGTTTAACCCCTTCTTTACCCTCAGAGATTGACTCATCATCTTTCTCACAAGGTTTAAGAATGAGTTTTTCAATAACCTTACCATTGTGGAGAGTAATGAATGATTGGACTTGATCCATATGTTGGCTTCCAGAGCTACTTGCACTTGAATTGTATTGCCCTTTGAGATTTTGCTGTTGTTGAGATGAGAACTTACCTTTCTCCTGAAAACTGAGAGCTAATGTGAATTTTGCAAGAGTATCTTTAAAATCTGTTATGGTTTGAGCAAGTTGAGTGTTGATTGTCTCTTGCTTTTCAATGAATGCATGCAATGTTTCCTCAAGATTTCTTCTAAGAGGGGGAACATAAGGAGGTGCATATCCATGAGAATTTTGAAAATTAAGTTGTGCTTGAAATGGTGGTTGTGAAGTTTCTGTATTATTGTTACTACTCTTCCAACTGAAATTTAGATGATCTCTCCAACCAGGGTTGTATGTTTGCAAGTATGGGTTATGATTTGGCATTTGGAAACTGTTTAAATCATTGACTTGTTCATGGAGACATTCCTTGAAAGAAGGCGAAGTTGGACAATCATTCGTTGTATGTTCATTTATTTCACAGATTTGACACAATGTCTTGAACAGATTTTAATTTACCACTCTTTTTAAATTCAAGTGCCTCGACTTTTCTAGCTATAGATGCAAATTTGGCTTGGAGGTCATGATCTTCCCTAAGGTTGTACATACCTCCATTAGATGTATGAGATTGAGTTTTACCCGGTGCCTTATAAGTACCTGTAGTGTTCTAATTTTGAGCATTTTCAGCTAACGAGTCTAGGTACTCCATTGCTTCATCAGGGTCTTTATCTTTAAAAGTTCCATTGCACATCCATTCCACCATTTGCCTATCTTTAGGAGTTAACCCTTTATAAAAATGTGAAACCAATCTCCATGTTTCAAAACCATGATGAGGACAAGTATTAAGCAAGTCTTTATACCTATCCCAACACTGGTAAAATGTTTCTCATAGATTTTGAGTGAATGTGGTGATTTTTCTTTTGAAAGAGTTTGTTCTATGAGAAGGGAAAAACTTCTTTAAAAAACTGTTGTTGCATTTCATCCCAAGCACGAGTGGATCTTGATCTTAAATTTTGTAGCCATGTTTTAGCTTTATCTTTTAAAGAAAAAGAAAAAACCTTTAATCTGATGGTGTTCATGCTACAATTTGAGTCATTATAAGGTTACAAACTTCTTCAAATTCTCTTAAATGCAAGTATGGATTTTCTAGATCTAATCCATGAAAAGAAGGTAAAAGTTGAATAATGCCTAGCTTAAAATTAAAGTGAGATGTATGAGGAGGGAAAACTATACATGATCGTGCACTTGTTCTTGTTGGATTCATGTAGTCTCTAATTGTTCTAACATGATTATTTTCATTATTCACATTATGAAGCGACCGATTATCCTCTTCGGCCATGTTTTCTAAAAATGATGAGGATTTCCTACAAAGTCTACCACTTAATATACGTGACCAAGCTCTCATGCACGTGTAAGAAGAGAATAAAAGGAAGAAGAAAACAAAACAAAAGAAACAAAAGTTAGATATAAGAAAAGTGAAAAGAGAAAATAAAATAAATATTATAATTTATACAGGAATTTACCTCCCCGACAACGGCATCAAAAACTTGACACGACCAAAAGATTGATGTCTTCTCCCAAATGTAGGAGGATCGAAGTAATAAATAACCCGGTAAGACCGGGGTCGAACCACAGGGAGGTGAACTATATATATATATATATATATATATATATATATATATATATATATATATATATATATATGAGAATTTTGTGGGATATTGATGTAAGGATTAAACAATGATAAAACAATTGTCAAGGTTAGAGGATCCACTAATGGTATTTCAAATAAGTATAGTATAAACTCTTTTTATTACTTAACTGCAAACCACACACAAGGAAGGTTCCAATCATATTATAGTTAATATGATTACATTAGTTATCTTATTCGAATAATATTAATACTTGTAAATGTTGTCAGGTATTCATGATGTTAATTTATGTTAACAACAAATCAAGTTCCTTTCATAATTCAGGTGTCGGTTATACCATGCAGTTGGTTATGAAAGGATCAAGTATTTGTTGTACCAAGGGTTATACAACATAAATCTAGATTAACCATTTAACAAGCAAAGTATTAAGAGCGAATAAGTTAACAAATACAAAACATGTTAGTATCAAACATTCAAGTGCATGTTGAGTTTACACTATACTTATTCTTACACCATTAGTGTAACCTATTCACCTTGACATAATAAACTTAACTAAACATAATGAAAAGGAGAAACATAAATAAACAAGATAAGAACATAAATAAGATATAAGTTAACTAAGTAAAGGAAAGGAAATGGAAAGCATAAACAAGAGATTGATATAACATAAAATAAAACTTAAACATTACAAAATACAAAGAAAGAGAGTGATCTTGATCTGAACATCAAGATGCCTAAATGCATGGCAAATATCTCCTTTTGTAGGCTAAAATTCAGAACTATTGATTTGATGACTAATTGTTGAGTGGGTGACCACCTCTTAACTTGGTAACAATCCTTATCTTGTTGTCTGCAACAAATATCATTGCTAACATCAGAATTTGTACAGATAGACCGCATGAAAGTTTTGGGAAATTGTCTCAGCTTTTCAAAAAAACAAGAATGAGGTCATTTGGACTTCTATAACTCGAGATATGGGCTAAACACTTAACAATGTCTGGGCTGCAGGACAGATTCTGACTTCTCTGTTGTTGCTACAATTTGAACTTGAAAACGGTCCTTTTGAATCTTGGACTCTTCATAAATGTTTTAGGCCTCTGTCTTAACATTTACCATAAATTAAAGGTATCTTATATTATTAGACATGTTATTATAAAACATGTTCTAGTTAAGGAGTTATTGATACTTCAAGTGCAAAAAGATGATGTAAAACCTTGATACAAAATGCACTTTTAAGTACTAATTATTTGACAATCATTTTCTCTTAACATCCTACCATACACACATGTATTTTTTCAGTTGTAGTTTCCCACACTCGCACACAACTCATGATTTTCATTATGGTTCACATATACACACGTTTATAGCTAACATAGTAGCCCACAATCATGCACACTAGTCATCACAATCCCCAAATATAAACTTTAACAATCGTCATAACAACCCTTGTATGAGCACTTTTAGGTTGTCGAAATAGCCCAAAACTTATACATTCTTGGTTGTCATAATAGCCCATAATTAAACATTATATTTGTCATAACCTATTTTTGGGTTCTTCCCTAAATTTACCTTTTTCCTTTCAAAATAAAAATAAAAAATAAAAGAAATAATAACAAGAAGACTGGCAACTTGACAAAAATAGGCTGAAAAAGGTTTCATATATGTAAAAGAATCAAGTTGAAATTTTAGATGGAATTATGAGCCTAATCATACCCCATTGTAAACCAAGACTAAAGAGACAATGCAGATTCAAAGTCAAATTAAATGATTATTGAACAGATCTACATAAGAAATTAAGCCCATAGAATTAATTAGATTTTTAATAAGCCAATTTCATTGATCATTGGCCAAATTAAAAGTTTAATTATGTTTAAGAATTAATTTGGGTCAATTAAAAGATTTAATTAGGTGCAAGGACTTAATTATACTTTTAATAGGTCAAATTATGTTTATTAGGGACTTAATTGATAAAAAAAATAAGTTTGGGAGCCCAATTGGCCTTAATTGAGAAAGTTGAAATTTTAAAGCACCAAACTTAATTTTTATGAAGTCAATTGATTGAAATCAGAGATAACATTACAAGAAAATCAAAGTTTAGCAACAATTAAGGGTTAAATTAAAAAGATTCATAACCAAGGATCTTTTGGATAAAGGTGCTAATCTTCAAAGACTCAATTCGTTTGAAAATAGGGTGAAATTGAAGTAAATTAAACTTTTTAAGGTCAATTGAGGGTCAATTTGTATAAATCTAAAACCAAGGATTAAAATGAAAAGGGCATTGAAATTCAAGGTTGGTATTGGAGTTCGGCAAGGTTAAAATCATAAAAAATTAAAAGTTAAAGGTCAATTAGGGATATAATTACAAGAAATCAAAATATAAAGGATGAATTTAAACTTTAATCAAATCCGTAATTAAAACTGTAAGAAAATTAAAACGGTGTTGTTTCACTGAAATGAAATGATGCATTTTGACCAAAACAGTTTGTTTTATAACAAAACGATGTTTTGACCAATACAAAAACAAAAAAAAGAAAAAGAAAGATGCCAGACTACTTATTGTCTAGCTACTATTCATCATCTTCAACCTTTCATACCAGAAAGGCTGCTCGGGTGACTACTTTCCAAAGCATTCAATACTTCGTCTCTCCACCAAACTAGACAGACCATACACCATTATGATGGCTTAGCATTGTACTACACTCCAAAGTAATTCTTGCAAGCTGATTTCCCCTACAAACATCACGACATCGCTCTAAAAAGGCTAACCTGGTCAGCCTTTAGCAGCCATATTTAGTAGCTCATGATGATGATTTTGAGCCAATGGTTAAGATCCTTCCGATTAAATCAAGGGTCAAGATTGGTCCTCACTGAAGACAAGATGTCTCTCTTTTCCCCTTATAAATAGAAGTGGATTTTGGGCATTGAGGAGCAAGAGAAAAAGGTGCAAAATGAGAGGGAAAAAAACATATTTTTAAAAAATTTTAACACTATTTGTTTTTTCTCTCTATCGCCGCTACAATCGTCTTCTCCGCCATGAATCCCAACAACTTCAACCTCTACGCCGTGATCAATAGCAGCCCAAAACCCTTGCAACTTCATCTTCTCATTAGCAATAAGGATAATCTCACTGACGCCCAAACTCTTCTTCTAGCAATGCCGACCACTTCAAAATAGCCTCTTCACCAATAGCTTCTCCACCAACAACTGTACCGTGAGCCGCCAACAACAACTCATCCAGCCCAGGTAAGCTTCTTTGTCCCTCCTCCACCTGCATTTCCATGCCTACATGCAGGACATGAATTAATTCACGCCTTGCAACTATTGGCTTTCGCCATTAGATATAAGCTGAGTTGGACCCGTTTCATCCCAGCCCATATTGCTTACAGTCAGCCCCACCCAATCCAACCGGGCTAGAATTGGGCCTCGGGCTGGGTCTAGCCCAAATAATGATAAAAATAAAAAATTCTTTATTTTCAAGAAAAAAAAGTTTTGTTTTAGTGTATATGACCAAATCCTAAAGGTTTTTTCATGCATATTTCCAAAAAAGGATAAAATCACATTTTTGTCATGTTTTAAATGCAAAAAAGGATATTGTAACCGAATTATGATTATCCATTAGGGTTTGACCAAAATACCAAAAAATCCATAATGATTAGTTTTTTATTCATAACGTTAAGAACTAACTATATCTAAGAAATAAATGTGATGTTAAATATGCACCTTAGGATAGTTAGGACTTAATCCAATAAAATAGAGAAATTTCTTATGAAAGGAGATATACCTTGAACCTTATACCTTGAACCTTAGATGAGACCAACAGATAGAAACGTAACCTAGAAAAATAATTGACAAGCAATGCAGCTTACCTTAGGTAGGGTCTACTAAGGGTGATACGTCTTTTCTTTGCACAACTAGTCCCCTTACCCAAACTCTCACAAACCATTTGGTTTTCTAGTGACCATAATACTAGATGGTGATTCATGAAACCCATAATCATAACTTTATGATTAAACTCAAAACTCCTTTAATTTCTAGGAGGCAACTCCACCACGCTACAGTGTGCACATCACGACAACATTGTTCAAATTAGCCCAAACTCACTCAATTTTTTTACCAATATAACAACCCTTAACTAACTCATAATTTGGTTACCATAATAGCCCAATTTGCACACTTTTTTTTATTGTCGTAATAGTCATTATTTTGCTTCATTTGGGTTGTCAGAAAGACCATTTTTCAACTATACAAGGCTGTCATGACAGCTCTCATGTTCTATTCAATTCCTACAATACACTACTGAAAGTTTAATAAAATTCCATGACTATTTGGTTCATAATTTTACCAACATTTTAGGTTCAACCACTTACACACACAAAGTAACAGCTTCTCCCTATGGCTGGCGATGTTAGGCATGCTGAGAACAAAGGATAGACTCCAGTTCATCTCCTCTGATCCCCTATACCCCCTATATCAGAATGCTGATGAATCTCATACGCATCTCTTCTTCAGTTATGTCTGGTCGTCTTCTCTTTGGGGTAAGCCTAGATCCTAGCTTAAGATTCATAATAAAATGCCTACCTTAAATAGGGCCATTCGGGGCCTCCACAACAACAAAAAAAGGTTGCAGCCGAGAATAAGAAGAGTCTCACTTGTTATGCTAACGTATTTGATTTAGAAAGAAACAGGCAAATCTTTAACAATACTGCTAAATCAGTTGAGGTTATCTTCAGGAAATTCCAAATCTTGTTTTACACAATCTTGTATTTTCATGAAAAGAATCATTTAGCCTACGGTGTTGCTAGTTGAAATGAGCTCCTTGGTATTTTGGTTTTTGGCATAGGCGTGCATGTTTCTACATGGTCTCTACGTCTCTGCATAGATGCGCTGATGATGGGTTGCTACTGTTTTTGATTGGTAATGTGTAATTTTGTTTTGCCCGTTCTTGGCGCTTTTTTTTCCTATTAATTAGGTGGCTGCTCTGGAGTGCTTTTTGGTTGTAATTTTTAATTGTTTCCTCAGGTGCTTGCTCCATTTGTTTTTCTTATTTGTATATAATTTCTCTGTAATTGTTGTTTTTACAGCATGGTTACTTTGGATCTGTATATATTCTTACATTTGATATAAGAAAAAGGAAGTAATTACTACAAACATCGCATATGTAACCCAAATATGGAAATCATCCTCACATCTCCATTTTCCACTTTTCCTACATATTACCCTTACTTGAAAGTATACTAATAACTATAATTCAATGGATAATATTAGTCACTACCCTTCCAAGCATCATCACAACAATAATACATACAACTAATCACAATTCATAAGGATTATCATTAATTAATTCAATTCCCTAAGACCTCGTCTATGGTTGGCCCAAATTGTTCATTTTTTCTAAGTTATCTCTTTCTATTAGTTCCATTTCTATCATCTCATTCATCCATACTCAATCCCACTTATAAAACCATTTGGTTTATAACATTTTCACATATCACATTCTTTCCTAAAATTCCCTAATTATCTTTTTTTATCCCATATAAGAATATACATTTTTCATACTTGATTTAAAGCTTATTCCATTTCAACTCCTTTTATTTACTTATTGAATGACCTTATATTTTCACTAGGTTTAGCCAATTTCTTATCTTCCATCCCTTCAACTCTTATTTCTTAGCAATAATTTTGATTTAGCATAAGATATCAAGCTTCCATATTAGTTTCTCACCACCAAAATCACAAATTTAGAATATATCTTAATCTCTTTCTTTTTCCTTCATATGGTTGGCCCTAAGCCACAAAAACCCCATAAGTTCCAACCACAATTGTTCCTTCTATTTGTTTTTATTCAAGTTATTATCATCAAACAACCCCAAAATCCACAAAAACAAACATGTCCCTAAATTTTATACATGAACCCTAGACATGTATATTGGGAGTTTTCATCCTCCCATCCACAACACAAGAAAAATAAGACAATATAACATAGAAATCAACTTACCCGTGAAATTTGAACACAATATGTGAGTTTATTTGAAAACATTTTCTCACATCTTCTTCTTCCTCCAACAAGAGCTTGGTTCTCTCTCTAGACTCTAACCTCATTGCTCTTCCTATCACACTACTTTTGGTACAATTTTTTTGACTAATCTTCTCTTTTTAGGTCTTTAATCCATTCACTCACCAAGTGTTTTGGTGAAAAAATCAAGAAAGAAGATGAATGAAGGAGTATTTTGAGCTCTCTCCTCCTCTTGGTACTACTAGACTCGTAATCAAGCTTAAGATAAAAAGGGAAAAGTTGTTTTAGTTTTTTTACAAATATGTCATTGCTTAATCTATATATCTTTTGTATTATTATTTTTTAACCATCAGTACTCTCTCAAGGTCTTATTAAACTCTAATTGACCTAAACTTTTAACCTAGATATAAAAAAATATGTCAAGAGATTCCTTATAAAATTTCAGCTCAATCCAATAGTCGAATTAAGAGATATGCTCAATATTGTAAAACTAAAAAGTTAATAATTTTAAGCCAAAATCCAAATTTTGTGTACCATTTATTTACTTAAATCATCATGATTTCTATTGATTACTTGAGGACTTCCATCCATAATCATCATAAAATATTCCTAGACGTTTCTACCATTTTCGATCAAAATTGTGTGATTGTACACAGGCTTAATTAGCAACCATCGTTTTTCACGCATGAAAAATCATACATTATTTTATTTAGAATTCCACTATATTGTTATCATTATTGTATAAATATTTTCACCCTAATTAATTAAATTTCTCCTTTATATAATTATTTTACCTGATTGAGGAATTTACACAATTTGTTATTAGGTTGACATTTCACGTACTAATTTATTACTTTATCTCATTTAGAATTTAATTGAATTTACTGGGAATGTTCATCCTGAATCATATTATTTTTCCTCCTCATTCATCATTTTTCAATTAAGCATTACCCTATTTAATATTGATTTACCAATTTTTAGGTTGGAGGTTTACAAGGAGCATTATAATCTTGATTAATAATGGCAATTCAAATAGTTTTATTGATGTATAAATCATTAAAGAAATCAAGACAATTATTGAAAAGACTACTACATTAGTAGTATTAGTAGCTAACAAAAGTGTGATGAGGTGCAATGGTTATTGTTCCAAGTTAATATAGTTCATACAGGGATATGAATTTCAAAGATATTTAAGATTGTTGAAATTAGAAGGTTGTAAGATGGTGTAGGGAGTAGATTGGATGAGAATTTACTATCTAATTTTGTTTGACTTCATCAAGATGAAACTATCATTCAAAAATAATGAAAGAATGTTTGAACTGAAAGGAATTACTAAATAAGCTAAATTATAGATGATCACAAGAGTCTAAAGAAAGTAACATATGGTTTTATAAGACAATTATTTTATATGGAAGTAATGGAAGAATCAAGATAGGCAATGAAAAATTCAAAAGTAAAGGAATTTCTAGAAGAATATAAATATGTATTTACAAAACCAAAAAACATTCCCCCAGCTTAGAAGTTGGATCAAAGGATACCACTAATATCAAGAACCAAACTAGTTAACATTAAACCTTACAATAATCCATGAACAAGGAAAAGATAGAGAAATTAGTTAAGGAAACGTTACAATATAGGGTCATCAAACATAGTTGCATCCCATTTTCCTCTCTTGTGCTCTTAGTTAAGAAGAAGGATAACACTTGGAGGTTTTGTGTGGATTACAAGTAATTAAACAACTTGACTATTAAGAATAAAATTCCCTATTTTTTTAATACATGCATTAATGTATAAATTACATGGTTTGAAGTTTTTTTCAAAGCTAGAGTCAAGATTGAGATATTATCAAGTGAGAATGTGTAAATAAGATATAGAAAAGAAAACAAAAATTCATGACTCATAATGGGCACTATGAATTTAAGATAATGCTTTTTGGTTGATAATTTCAAGCCTTAATGAACAACAAATTAGAGCCTTATTTGAGAAGGTTTGTGTTAGTATTTTTTGATGATGTATTGATATTGTTAACCCAAAGGTCTTTAATCACCTATGGATTATTTGTTTTAATAATAACAATATATTATTGCATTTAATGTGTATGTCAAAGTAGTACTGATGTAGCAATTTTTCTACATCAAATCAAAGCTATGGACTCCTTGGATGTTGTATGGACTTGAAAATGTCTAAACTCTATATTATATGAGGGTATTTTCTTAAATAGGGATCCTTTTTTAAGGTAAAAATTATGCTTATTTGAAGGTGAGATTGAAAACTTTTCTTTAATCTATAGATATTGAATTATAGGATATTGTTGAGAGTGGATACACTAGACCCACTAAGATAGATTCAGATAGAGAGGTTATTTCAAAACATATTAGTGAGTTGGATGATAAATAAAAGAAAAGGCATAGTTATAATGCAAAAGCAATGAATTCATTCTTTTATGCCATTGAACATTTAGAGTTTACTAGGTAAAGAATTTTAAAATGGCTTATGAGATTTGAAAACTTTTAGAAGTAACCTATATAAGGAAACAAGTCAAGTTAACAACTTTATATTGTTAAGCTTTACTAGAGAAAATGAACTCTTGAAATGGAGCCTAATGAGAGCATTCAGGAAATTTACCCTAGATTCATGACCATTATTAATGAACTAGTTAGCCTAGGAAACAAATCACCAATGAAGAAGGGTGGTAAGATTTTGAATTCTTTTCCTAGAGCTCGAGAACCAAAGTTAAAAGCTATTAAAGATGCTAAAAATCTTAAGACTCTTGATATTGATGAGTTTATTGGTTCATTGATTGCTTATGAAGAAAAAATAAAGGAACTTGTGGTTGACAATAGTAATATCAAGAAGAAATCCTTAGCTTTAAAAGTTGTTAATAACAATGATGAGAGAAATGAATATAAGGGTAAAAAATGATGATATAGCATTAGTAACTAGACACTTCACCAAATTTTTAAAGCTTAAGACTTGTGGTGCTAATCAATGAAATCTTAGAAGAAGAAAAATTGGTAAATGAGAATCAAGCATATAAGATGCTATCATTTGTTATGAATGTAAAAGCCTATTCATATGAGGTATGATTGCCCAAATGTTAAAAAAAAATCAAGATTTAAGAAATAAAAAAGGTAAGGCATTATATTGGAATGACATAGATGATACTTCACCTTTGTAAAAGATTATGATGATGTGGAAATTAGCCAACTTGTGCTCGATGGCCAGTTACACCTTCGACAATAATGGAGTAAATGAAGTTAAACCTCGAATTACTTTGAATGAATTACAAAATGCATTTAAAGAATTATTTCATGATTATTTGAAGCCATATAGAAAAAACAGCTATTTCAAAAAATCATGATGTTATTTAAAAACAAAAGGATGCCTTAACGAAAATGAATGTTGGTTTTAAAAGGCAATTAGATTCTAACTAAAATGCACTTAATTCATCAAATGAGAATTTAGTTAAATAAAATTAGGTTTTGAAAACTCAAGTTATTCATTTTACAAAAGAAAATAAGAACTTAGATATACTTTTATGTAATCAAAGATGTGTATTTGAGAAAAGTGGTTTGGGGTATAATCCAAAAAAAAATAATTAAAAGACTTTACTTAACTTTGTTTGTGAAAGAATCCACATCCTCTACATCTTGTGTATTGTGTGGCAAAGATAGTTTTCATGATAGACATTGCATACATAAAAAATGTCTCAACATGGAACAGACATATTTGGGTGCCAAAAGGCACATATACTGATCTGAATCGACCCATGAGATTATAGGTGCCAAAACAAACACATTGAGATTTTTCCTTACAGGAAAACAAGGAAAAATTGTATTTAGGACATATGACGGTTGACAAATACAAATTTACTTCCTTCAATGAAAAGAATGTTGGCCATGTGATATTCAAAGATGTTACCAAGAGAAAGGTAAAAGGTATTATTAATATTGAAAATTCCCCTGTCATTTAGCATGTTTTACTTGTTGATGGTTTAAAGTATAACTTGCAAGGTGTTAGTTAATTATGTGATAGGGGTAATAGAGTATTTTATTTTATTCTTTACATTTATTAGTCATATTTATTATTGAAAATAAAATCATTTTCATATGAAAAAGACTTGAAAACACTTTTATGATTGATTTAAAAGAAATTGACAATGATTTTATGTGTTTTAGTACTTTGGTGGATTCACCTTGTATTTGATATAGAAGACAGCGACATGCCAACTTAAAGTTGATCCTAAAATTATCCATAAAAGGGCTTATGAGAGGAAGTTTACCTCATGAGAGGACTTCCACAACTTGAATACAAAAAGGAAGTTATTTGTTATGCTTGATAATATAAGAAGAAAGTCAAAATATCATTCCAAACTAAGAATCAAGTCTCAACAAATCGTGCACTGCTACTATTTTATATTGATCTTTTTTGTGTTATGCATTTTTCATTATAAATGACTCTACTAAGTTTACATGAGTTTTATTTCTTAGGCGTAAAGATTGAAGCCTTTTCAAAATTTTATGAAAGAATTCATAAAGAAAAAGGTTACATGATTTCTAAAATTAGAATTGATCACAGTGGAGTATTTAAAAATTATGCATTCAAAAGTTTTGTGAAAAAAAAAAAGTTTTAAGCATAAATTGTCAATTTGTAAAACTCCACAACAAAATAGAGTTGATGAAAGGATAAACCACCCCCTTTATGAAATATTCATAGGAAGATCTATGCTTAATAAGTATAGTCTGCCTAAATAATTTTAGGTGGAAATCATAAACACTTCTTGTTATATTTCAAATCGAGTTTTTCTTAGACCAATTTTTGCATAAAACTCCATATGAACATTTGTTTGAAAGAAAACCTAAGATTTCATATTTTTTAGGTATTTAGATCAAAATATTTTATATTAAATACCAAAGATAATCTGGGAGAAATTGATGCTAAATCTGATGAAGGCATATTTCTTGGTTATTCATCTATTAACAAAGCTTATAAAGTTTATAATCATAAAACTCTAGTAATTGAAGAATCAATGCATGTTGTATTTGAAGAGTCTAACCCTTTTGTTCTTCCAAAAAAGAATAGTGTAGATGTTGTTTTACATAGATTAAATCTAAGTAAACATCAAGAAAACACCATTGTAAAAGATGATCAAAGAGAAAAACATCTAGTGATGACTCAATAATATATTCACCATGACCAAGGGAACTTTGTCAAAGACTTCTAAAGCAATTCAAAATCAAATTGGGTTTTCACAAGATGCAATTATTGACAACTTATAAAGTGGAGTCAAAAAAAGATCCTCTATGATTAATCAAATTGGTGTTGTTGCTTTCATCTAAAAATTTGAACCTAAGAATACTGATGAAGCCTTGTGTGATAAGTATTGCATACTCTCAATGCAAGAAGAGCTTGATTAATTCAAAACAAATCAAGTATAGGAATAAATCCTTAGGCCCAAAATCGTTCCATTATTGGAACCAAATGAGTCTTTTGCAACAAACTAGATGACTCCAAAGAAGTTGTTCGGGATAAAACTCGTTTGGTTGCACAAGGCCAAGAAGAAGGCATAGACTTTGATATGACTTATTCCTTTATAGCAAGAATGGAATCAATTTGCATATTGCTAGCATTTGCAGATTTTAAGAATTTTAAACCTTTCAAATGGATGTTAAAAGTGCATTTTTAAATGGTTTCATTCAAGAAAAAGTTCATGTTGAGAAACCTCCTGGTTTTGAAAGTTGTAATTTCCCAAATCATATTTTGTAAACTTATAAAGCTTTGTATGGTCTTAAACAAGCTCCTAGATCTTGTTATGAAAGATTGAGTAAATTTGTTTCATTTCAAAAGGCTTTAATATGAGAAAAATAGATTCAACATTATTTGTAAAATACAAGCATGATGATTTAATTATTATCCAAATATATATTGACTATATTTTATTTGGTGCTATTAATGAGTCTTTATGAAAGAAATTTTAAAATTATAAACATATAGAATTTGAGAAGAGCATGATGGGATAGATGACCTTCTTCCTCATACTACACATTAAGCGAGATAAATATGGTATATTCACAAGTCAAGTCAAATATACCAAAGAGCTGCTTAAAAAGTTTAATTTGGAATATGTGAAGTTTAGCTTAACACCAATGAACACTACTACTAAACTAGACAAAGTTGAACTTGGAAAAAAAGTGAACATAATTAAATATTGAGGTCTAATTAGTAGTTTACTTTTATTTAATGGCAAGTAGACCAAATATCATGCTCATTGTTTTCTTATATGCCTATTTCCAAGTTAGTTCTAGAGAGTCACGCCTTCATACTATTAAATGTATTTTTAAATATTTAAAAGGTATAACTGATATGGGTCTTTCGTACTCTCGAATGGATAATTTTGTCATGACTAGTTATTCGAATTTTGACTTTGCTGGTTGCATAGTCAACCAAAAAAAAACTAATGGCACATGTTAATTCCTAGGACATGTCTTAGTATCTTGGTCTAGCATAAAGCAAAACTCAGTGGAAACTTTCGCTATGAAAGCTGAATATATTCTTGTTGAATCATGTTGTGCCCAAATACTTTGGATGAAGCAAACATTGATGGACTTTGGTCTTTAGTCAAACTATATTCCAATTTATTATAACAATACTAGTGTTATCAAATTAATCAAAAATCTGATCCAACACTCTAGGACAAAGCATATAAAGATGAGACACCATTTTATCCATGATCATGTGCAAAAAAAGTGATATATCTCTTAAGTTTATGATCACTAATAAGCTAATTATGGATATCTTCATGGAGTAGTTAAGTGAAGATTGATTTTGTGCTTTGACTTGAACTAGGTATGGGTAATCTTTTTTTAATCTTATTTCAATATTCTTAGCATATTTTGTGAATCTTGTTAGTATGCTTGCATGAATTGCATAAAATACTTGAACATTCATGCACAAGTTGATGAAAATGAGCTTAGTTGGAAGAAAAACATCTTTTTGGTCCTTTGAAGAAAAGATAAATATTAATCATTAAGTTTTGACCAATCGAGGAGAAACTACTTGGACATAAAAGAGCAAGCCTTTGGACTTGTAAACTTTAACCACAATAAAGAGAATTTTCAACTTGTATGTTCTCTCTTGGTTGAACATGAAAGAAGAGATTGTATTTTGGGCAAAGAAATTTTGGATATATTGAATATGTATTGTGAATGGTCTTGCTTTTAATATGAAAGATCTTGTGCAAGACATAGTCTTACCTTTATAGTGTGTAGAGATGAATTGATGATACTTGTCAAACTTCCTTTTCATACACAATATTTTCTTACTTTTATACTTTGGTCAAACATGAGAAACGATGGTTGGATATGAAAAGATCTTTTTAGATAAAAAGAATTGATTTACAATATTTCTTTTATCTCTATTACATTTCACAAATACTTTACACATTTTTTTATCTCTTTAAACAAAGCATTCACTCGCTCCTAAAACAAAATCCTAAAACACTTCAAAAATATTCTCATATAATACCACCATTGGACACTTGATCAATAAAATTGGAGGTATTGAGAAGCATTTTAGTAAGAGTTTCAAGAAGCTGCTGAGATGAAAAAAAAATTCATTCAAGTATGTCTGAGTGATTGACAAGCTCTTGACTGAGTGTGAGCATGGTATCACTATTGATATTTCCTTGTGAGAGTTTGAGATTACCAATTACTAATGCATTTTCATTAATACCTCTAGACATTATGACTTTATAAAAAATAAAGATTATTGGAACTTCTTAGATAGACTATGTTATGCTTATCGATCATTACTAGGCCATGATGACTTGAATATATGTTTTTGAAGTTGATATCTTTTAGGATGGTTAGATTCATAAGCACAAATCCAAGGCAAGGTATGATGGAATTATCAAGAAAGTGATCCTACCAATTAAGCTTGAGCTCATCATCGGGTGTTTTTATTTTCTTTTATTAATGCATCTTTATCCTTATATTCATATGTTTTTCATAATGATTGAACTTATTTACATTTAATCATTCTCTAGTTTGCTTATGCTTGAAAATTATGGATTTTATTTTGGGTCTGTAATATATGGATCTTAGGATAGTTTTATATTTTACTATGCTTCTATAATTCTATTTGTTATAATGTGATTGTTTTATTAATGGAGAAAATTATGATGTTATTGCATATGCATAATGATGGTGCATGTTAACACAATGACATTTGTGGTATTTGTGTTTCTAATTTTATGTTTATAAAATTGAATACATGTTGTTATGAATGTATTATTAGAAGCATGTAACGTTTTAATATTCATTATAACATATGCATCATATATGTTAAAACTACCATGAATGTTGCTGAGATTTCTGAAAATTCTAGAAATTGGTCCAACTATTCCTTTCAAAATGTTTAGCTATATTCATAGAAATGGTCAGAACGTTTATGATTTTTTGGTTTGCTACTATAAAATTTAGGCATTTTTCGCATTTTGATCTTTTGTTAGTTTGTTTATAATCCTTTGGTTTTTAATAGATTTGCAAATAAGTATAACATGTTTTAAGTCATTATATGCACTTTGGTTGGGGGAGTTTCATACATTTATGATGAATATTATCACATATTACTTGTATATTCTTTCAGTCATTTCTTTACTCTTGGTTATTCCCTTTTAGATGTGCCAAAGAGGGAGAAAATGTAAGGAGACGATTATGTGATAGATATATGACAAAGGGGAAGAATAATAGTATGTGATGGTTATAATGATTAAATATAAGAATGCATGAAATATATGATTATAATACATGCATAAACATTATTCTCTTTATGGTTAAACCATGCACATACATATAGGGAGTCAGAATACACTTTCACGCATATTGCTTGTGATGGAGGGAGCTTTCTAAATGCATAATATCTTTTATCTCCATATTATACATTATGTGGTCATCACAACAAAAAAAAAAAAAAGGAGGAGATTGTGAGCCCGAAGGTATTTAATCATCTATTAATTATTTGTTTTGATGATAAAAACATATTATTGCATTTAATGTTTATTTCAAAATATTATTGTTGTAGGAATTTTTTTTACATCAAACTGAAGCTATGAACTCTTCGGATGTTCTAGGACTTAAAGATGTCTAAGCTCTATGTTATATGATCAAGTCTTCATGGAATATGATTTGGCATTACAAAAAAAAAAAAGCATCATCCTAAAATATTTTATTTGTGAATTCCTATCCAAAAATATTTTTAGTGCACAAAATATTACATAGTGAAAAATATCTCATGAAAAACTATTTCACCATATATTTTGGTATTTTCACTATAAAGAACATGATACTTATTATGTGTTATTGCATTATAAAATATATTATTGTCCACTTATATCTAAAAATCTTATCACATTGATTTTAACACCATTTGTTCATTTTTAAATAAGGTGACAAACTTGTAATTTTGAGAGAAGTGTGTTCAATACGCTTCTTGTTCTTGCAAAAACTCTTTTCCTCTCAAAATCCCCTTAGTTGTTTCTCACATTGAAGAAAAACACTTGGAAGAGAAAAGGCTCTTCTCTTATTTTATTTTTTAAAATTGTTAGTAACGGCTAGTTTTAGCATTTTCCTCAAAATATCCATTTGATTTCAAGTAAGAACTCTCTCTATGAAATCTCTCAATATTTCTAATTGCTCTTACTCTTGATGCATTGATATTTCTCATTCTAAAAAGCTTTGTTTATTCTTTTATATTCTATTGAAAAGCTTGGAGTCTTATTGCATCAAAATCATTTTTTCACCATTGTGCGTTAGATTACATTCCATAAAAACTTGAGCTTAATCTTTGTAATCTTCACTTGTGTAAGATGTGTTCATTCTCTTGTGAGAGAAAAACAATTTTGAAAATGTAAGTGGCACTTAAACTACCAGGGTATATCATTTGGTAGAGAGCTAAAAAGAAGTTTACAATCTTGATCTCTGAAAAAGACTATGTATAAGGTTTTATAATTTTTAGCCTGTAAAAAAAATTAGATGATAGGTTTGATCCTAAAGCTCGTAAAAGGATCAAATTTTACATTGATCCCATAAAAGTATTAGGTTTGATCTTGAGAATAGAAAAATATTGGCATATGTTTGATCCTTAGCTGGTAAAACAATTAGGCTTGATCTGAAGCCCGTAAAAGAATTGGGTTTAATCTTAAGTCCATAAAAAATATTCTGCAACAGGTTTGGTCTCACTCGTTAAAAAGATTGTGTGTAATAGTGAATACTTAAATAAATATTTAAGAAGTGGAGTAGACTTTGTCCAAACCACTATAAAAATTGGTGTGTTTACCTCTCTCTATCTCAAATTTCATATTGATTAATAATTATGTTTTGTTGTTATTGTTAAAGAGAAACAAATGTTCTTAAATATTGTTTCTAGATTTTGACAATCTTGAAGTGGAGGATTAATTTTTAATGTGCTAGAATTTTTTATAAAGCTTTAATTATCCATTTTTTTGGCTTTCTAGGTCTTTCATATATATATATATATATATATATATATATATATATATATATATATATATAACATTGGAATTACATATCAATCATCTTAGAATTGTACGTGGAATTTTAAGGGATAAAAAACTATTTGCAAAGTAGTCAAAATGCCCTTTTTATGAGCAACTAGTAGAGTATATGGATAATTTCATCTCCATAAAGGAGTAGCAACCAATCCATAAAAGATTGAAGCTATAAAGAAGTGGCATACACTATATTTAGTTTGAGAATTGAAAGGATTTTTAAGGTTGGTAAGATATTACAAAAACTTTATTAAGGGATTTGAAATTATTAGCAGGGGATTTGAAATTATTAACAAACCATTTATTGAGTTGCTAACAAAAATAACTTTAGCCAAAATGAGAAGGCTCAAACAACTTTTAATCAATTAAAAGAAGCTCTATACAAGGAACCAATATTAGCACTTCCAAATTTCAACAATGTTTTTGTGCTAGAAACTAATGCATGTACAAAACGATTGGAAGCAGTTGTAAGTCTAGATGAGAAACCCTAGATTGATTTGGTAAGGCATTAAGTCTAGGATATTTGAGATAATTAATCTATGAGAAGGAATATTTGGCTATACTAATAGTAGTGGAAAGGTGTTGGCATTACTTAGAGCATGATCAATTCATCAATAAAACTGATCGTGCAAGTTTAAAATATCTTTTACTATAAAAGATTGATTTTTATATACTGAAGAAAGGCTCAACTAAGTTGATGAGGCTAAGATGTCTAATTAAATATAGAAAATAAAAGGAAAATATAGAGACAAATGTTTTGTCTATAAAAATTGACAATAAAGAAAGTTTATCAATAAATGAATAGATATCTTATATAAAATAGGGAAGTCTGGAAGTTATAATAGTAGTGGTACCAACATGAAGAAATCAACAATACTTACAGGGGTGACTTAAAGTTGCTAGGGATTATTATTGGAAAAATATTTAATGCAAGTACATGGCTAAATTATAATTTGACAGAAGGAATTCTGAGATATAAGAACATAATAGTAATTGGTAAAGATAGAGAATTGAGGAATAGGTTGGTAAGTTTTGCACATGGTTTTTATATAAAAGACATACAAGAATTCAAGATTCTTATAAAATACTTCAAAAAAATGTTTTATTGCTAATAAATGAAGTAGTTGGTTAGGAAACTTGTGAAAGAATGTAATATTTCCAAGACAGCTACAATGGAAATGAAAGCCTATCTTAGACTACTTTAACCTTTTCCAATGCCAGATGGAAAATGAAAAGATATAATTATGTATTTCATAGAAGAACTTCCGAAGTCAAGAGGAAAGGATACTATTATGGTGATAATTGACAAATTCACTAAATATAGATATTTTATTGCGTAGACATATCCATTCATAGATTAAGACATAGCTCAAGTGTTCTTGGATTGTTTTTACTAGTTTCACAGGTTACCGCTTCAATTGTCATAGATAGGGATAATGTCTTCACAAGCTATTCTAAAGGAAGCTGTTTAAAATGTTAGGTGTTAAATTATTTATGAGTTTAACTTATCACCCACAAATTGATGACCAAACTAAGAAACATCGATCAGTATTTGGAGACATATTTGAGATATATGATAATGCACAATCCAAAAAAAAAAGGCACCTCTAGTTATCATTGACCTAAAGGTGATATATTTAAAGTTTTCATTCTTTTATAAAGATGAGTCCTTTCCAGCCTTTATATGTATATCCTCCACCTAGTAGGAATTTGACCACATAAGAGACTACTGCTATAGCTCTAGTTGAAAAGATGATTTAGATGAAGGTTAACATGGATTCGTTACTTAAAAAATAATTGGAAGTGGCCAAACACAAAATAAAACAAATTACAGATAGATAGAGATCTAAAAAAGAATTTGTGGTAGTTGATTTTGTGTACCTTAAATTGTAACCATATAGGCAAACTAATATGGCTTTAAAAAAGAGTTTCAAGTTGAATCCCAAGTTCTATGGTCCCTATAAGATCATCTAAAATATTGGAATGGTAGCCTATAAATTAGAGATACCAGTGAAAGCTACCATTCATCATGTTTTTCATATATCCTTGCTTAAGAAGAAAATAGGAGATAATGCATTAGTATCTTTCACATTCCAATGGTAGATGAGTATGAGATGGTTAAAGTTAGTCCAATAGCTATTCTAGACAATTCTGGACAAGAAGATAATGAAAAAAAATCGAGTTGTGGTTATGGAACTTATTCAATGGTCCAATTTATACAAGGAAGATACAACAAGGTAAGATTTGAAAGAAGTTAACAATCAATTTCCTAACTTTTGCATTGACTCTCGAGGATATTAATCTTATATGAGAGGGGTATTGTTACAAAGCATAAGGTACTGAGTGAAAATTTTAATTTCACTTGAATTTCAAAATCTTTTTAAATTTCAAATTTCTTTAATTTCAAATATGAACATTCAATTCCTTTATTTTTTGAATTTCAACTTTAAGAATCTAAACATTAAATTTTTTTAATTTAAATTTTAAATATAAACAATAAATTCTTTTAGATTTAAAACCAAACATTCAATTCTTTTTTTTTTTTTTGGAATCTCAATTTTAAAAATCTAAATGTTAAATTCCTTTATTTTTTTAATTTAAATTTTAAATCTAAACATTAAATTATTTTCTTTTTTTAAAAAAAATTTTCATTTAAATTTTAAATTCTTCTAATAACTCTCCAAATTCTTTTAAATTCCATTTTGATTCTTCTTTCTTTTTGTTTTTTCTAGCATCTTTTTTATTTTTTCTAAAAAGGGTTATACATTTTTTTAGTAAGGTATTAGAGTGCTTAAAAGAGGATTTATCACCCTAAGTGAATTAGAAAAAAAAATATTCCACATGTTCTCAAATAGTATTTGTAGTGAAATCCTTTCACAAGATGAAATGAGATTCTAAAAGAGTTTCAAATGTTATTCAAATAATCGATCACTATAAGTGTTTAGAACATATATAATTTGACATAGCAAATACTCCATGCTATAATATTAAAATCAAGACATTCTTGATGAATGAATAATAATTACACTGAGATACTGCTCATTGAAAGGTTAAGTCAAACCACATTACTTTTCTAATATTTGAGAGATCATGACTCATTGTTAAACGGTGCATTTGATCTTCAAATATAAATCAATCAGTTGTTGTTTTGATAATAGAATATGTTGTTTAGTTTATTTAATCCTATTTTGATTAAGATTGCAATTTATATTTGGGATAACATATTAGAAACCTACTAGGTCACACATAATAAGAATCATTGCTAGAAACTAAACTATGATGATTAATCAAGTATGACTTGGTTGAAGATAAGTTTTAGAAATTAAAAATTGAATCTAATTAATACAGGGGTTACAATTATAAACCTAGAAAAATCAAATAGAGACTTGATTTAATAAATATGTGTGACTTGAATGAAGATAAGTTTTAGAAATTAAAAATTGAATCTAATTAATATAGAGATTAAAATTTTAAACCTAGAAAAATAAAGTAAAGCTTGATTTAATAAATTTCTAAAATTATCCTAAAATAATATATATAATAATATTCAGGAGACAAATTGATATTTTTCCATTTATAAGGTTATTAGGATTTTACTATAAATAGAATGTTATGCCTTATAAATTTTATAAAGAGAAAAACTATGTAAGTTAGAAAATACATATATACAAAGAAACATTAGATGAAAATAGAGAGCTAGAACTCAAAGGCCTATGTTCTCTCTCTTCTAAAAAGGGTTTTAGGAGATTTTTCATTGGTGGTTCATATGGATTACTGTTAGAGGTCGGCACACTTGGATGACTTGTGGTTTACGACAACTCAGCCTTAAAGAAACTAATCAAACCTTAGAAAGAATATTTGACACTTTGATTTAATTGATATGGTGAATACTTGAGTCAAGATTTTCAAGATTATCTCAAAGAGAATAGAATTCTTTCATAAAGGACACCTCTTGGAACTCCATAACATGATGGAGTGTTTGAAAGGAGAAATTGCACTCAGTTGGATATAATGTGGTCTATGATGAGCTATATAGACCTTTCACCTTCTTTCTAGGGTTACGCCTTACAAATTATTGCTTACCGTTTAAATAGAGTTCCAATAAAATCGATTAATAAGACTTTATATAAAATAAAGAAAGGTAAGGGATTAAATTTATCATACTTAAAGATTTGGGAAGATAAGTCAAATAAATATAAGTTTATTAGATATCCAAAAGAAACTATTGGATTACCATCTCGTTGAAGAAAAGGGGTATGTCTCAAAACATGTACATTCCTAAAGAAAGAATTTGTTATTGAAAGGACTAGTGAGAGGAAGATAGAACTTAAAGAAGTTCAAGAACCATAAACTAACATCTAATTAAAACTTAAACCTAAGGCTATAACATTCAAAGTTTAGCTTAAATTTAAAGAAACATAAGAACTTTATAGATCTGGTAAGACATATCATACACCAATGAGCTATAGACTTTTCATGGAACCTAAGAATGATGAGTTGTACATACTTGATGAGCCTACCAACTACATGAAAGTAGTATCTAATATTGATTCTAAGAAATGGCTTGAGACCATGAAATCTGAGATGGATTTCATGTACACCAACTAGGTATGCCTTTGGTTGTACCACTTGAAGGGATAAAACCTAAAGGATGTACATGGGTTTTAAGGAGAAAAATCAAAATGGATGGTAATATAGAAATGTACAAAGCTAGATTGGTTGTTAAAGATTACAAACAAAGACAAGTGGTTGACTTTAATGAAACTTTCTTGTTGGTAGTTATGTTAAATTCCATGAGGATTTTGTTTTCTATAATTGCATACCATGATTATAAGATTTGGTAAATGGGTGTTGAAATTGCATTATTGAATGAGAATCTTTACAAAGATGTGTATATGACATAACTTAAAGGTTATGAATCTAAGAAATTTGTTAACAAATGATGCAAGTTATAAAAATCTATTTGTGGACTTAAACAAGCTTAAGAAGTTGGAATAATCATTTTGATGAGATAATCAAACAATAAAAAATACAGATAAGCCTTGTGTTTATAAAAAGGTTAATGAAAGTGGAGTCATTTTCCTAATATTAAATTTAGATAACATATTATTGATAGAAAACGACATTCATTTACTCCAGTTAGTAAAGATTTAGTTGTTTAAGAATTTCTCCATGAAGAATATAGGAGAAACAACATATATGCTAAGAATAAAAATCTATATAGATAGGTCTAGAATGTTGTTTGGATTATCTCAATCCACGTACATAAACAATATGCTAAAATAGTTTAACATTAAAGAGTCCAAGAAAATATGCTTATCTGTTTTGCATAGGATATGTCTCTTTAAGGACATGTGTCCTAAAACACAAATTGAGCGAGTTATAATGGAAAGAACTCATTATGCTTTGGCTATAGGATCCCTAATATATATGATGATATATGCAAGACCAAATATATTATATACTTTAAGTATAACAAGTAGATATCAATCTAATCCAAGTGAGAGTTACTAAAAAATTGTTAAAAATATTATTAAATACTTAAGAAGAACTAAAAATGTCTTTTTGATTTATGAAGGAGATGGACTTGTAGTTCATGGTATATTTATATACTAGTTTTCAATTAGATATTAATAATAGCAAATCACAATCAAGATATGTTTTTATTATAAATAATGGTGTTGTAAGTTGGAAAAGTTCTAAACATAAGACCACTACAGATTTTATAACTGAAGCTAAATACTTTTTTGCATCAAAGGCGATCAAAAAGGTTATTTATATCAAGAAATCCATAATTGTTATGATTCCTAACATTATTGATCCAGTAGCCTTGTACTGTAATAACAATAAAGCATTACACAAGCAAAAAAAAAAAAACCAAGGTCTCATCAATGATTAAACATGTACTTAGTCGATTTTATTTTATTAGAGAAATCATTGAAAAGAAAGATGTAAAGCTAAAACGGGTTAAAGAGAATCTTGTAGATCCTCTCACTAAGGCATTGTCCCAGCATAAGCATAATTACTATATGAAGGGATATGGTATTCGATACATAAGTGATTAGCTTTTGTGCAAATATGATATTATTAATGTATATGCCATGTAGCAAATTAGTTGGTTACATGTGGCACGACTTTGTCTATACATAATAAATTTATAATTAATTATGGATTTTCTTTATCTTTAATTTTTATTTATCTTTTATTAATGAAACTAGTGTTTGATTAATGAATCTTAAGTAAAGATAAAGTTCTTGGGACAAAAATATTTTGTAAAAAAAATTATAATGTTATTATAATTATAAGATTCTTATTGTATTAAAACATTGTTCCTAAAAGTTCCTGGTGAATGTTCTATTAAGACTGAACCTTAATTTGAGTTGTTGAGACTAATACATATTATATTTTTTTATTTAAAAAAAAACAGTTGTTCTCATAAGCTGAGATATGAGGAATACTTAAAACTAACATGTATGTGTTTGTTAGATGACATATACATTAAACTAACCTGTATAAGAATTTTATATGGAGAGATCACTTGTGTATATAGAAAAGCTCGTGTGACAGTTATGTAAGTGATCCTTATACTTGAAATTACTAAGTTATCTTATATAGGAAATGTTATTATTTGATCTTGACTACATGTTGTCTTGAATAATGATAACAAATGGGCAGACATTGGGTATAACATGAACTATAAGTATTTGAGTAATCAAGATAGGATTCATCACCCTAGATGAATTATAAAAAATATTCCACATGTTCTTAAATAGTATTGATTGTGAAATCATTGCGTAAGGTGGAATGAGATTTGAAAAGAATTTCAAATCTTATTCAAATAATCAATGACTATAAGTATTGAGAACAAATATGATTTGAAAAGGAAAATACATTTTATGCTATAATATCAAAATCAGAATATTCTTGATAAAGAGATAATAATTACATCGAGAAACTACTCACTAAAAGGTTAAGTCAAATCACGTATGACTTTCTAATATTTGGAGAATCATAATTTATTGATAGTTAATGCACTTAATCTTCAAATATAAATTGATTAATTGATAATAAATTCAATTGTTTAATTTATTTAATCCTATTTTGATTTGGATTATAATTTATAGTTTGACCAAAATATTATGAACCTAATAGGTCATACACAATAAAAATTATTGATTATAAATTGAACTGGAATAATTAATCAAGTGTAGCTTGATTAAAGATAAGTTTTAGAAATTAAAACTTGAATGTAATTATTCCAAGGATTATGATTTTAAACCTAAAAAAATCAAGTAGAGACATTATTGAATAAATTTATAAAATTACCTTTAAATAATATATGTGATATTATTCAAAGAAAAATTGATATTTTATCATTTATATTAGGATTTTTCTATAAATAGAATGATATGCTTTATATTTTTTTGTATATAGAAAAACTACATAAGTTACAAAAACATACATAGAAAAACACCAAAAACAAAAATATAGAGCTAGCACTTAAAGGCATAATGATCCCTCACTCCTTAAAACAATTTTAGAAGATTTCTTACCAATGTTCATTTGAATTACTGTTAAAAGCATAACACTTGGATGGCTAGTGGTTTGTAACAACTTAGCCTTAAAAAAAACCAATCAAATTTTAGAAAAATGATATGATCTTTAGGTAGTCTTTACATAATCCCTAAATAACTCTAAATTGTCTAACAAGATTCTTAAGACTCATAAAATATTTAAAATTACCATTTTCATTGTGTTTATATGCTTTCAGAAAACTTAACATAGATTTCATTATAGCTACGAGAGCATAAGTCTCATCATAGTCCATTCTTTCTTCTTGTTTGTACCCTTAGGAAATCAAGCAAACTGTATTCTGAACAACTTTGACTCATCAAGTCTATTGTTGAAGACCCGTTTGATTACAATAATGGAATGCTCTTTGAGCCTAAGGACTAATTCTTATACATGATTTCTTCCAAATTGATCAAGCTCTTACTGCATTGAGAGTATCCAATGTTCATCACGCAAGGCTTCGTTATAATTTTTTAGTTCAAGTTTATAAATGAAAGCAACATTACCTACATGATTAATCATGGAGGATCGTGTTCTAACCCCACTTGATAGGTCACTGATAATTACATCTTGTGAAAGTCCTCTTAATATTTGAATTTTTTTAGGAAGACTTTGTGAAGGTTGCTCATGTTATTGATCATTTTGTTGAGAAATTACTTATGATTCTTTTATTTGGCCTCTCTCTCTACTGGTGTCCTCTTGTTCTTTATTTATGTTTAGCTTATTAAAAACATCTACATCAATCCCTTTTTTCTTTCGAAGATCAAATGTGTTGGATTCATTTAGGTTTACTTATCAAAAACAACATCTACAACAATTTTTTTGCCTTTTGAAGGTCAAGTGTGTTGAGTTCATCAAACACAACATGAATAGACTCCTCAACGACTAGGGTTCTATAGTTATATACTCTATATAAGCTTTGCTAATGGAAAAATAACCAAGAAATATACCTTCATCGGGTTTAGCATCAAATTTTTCTAAAATATCTTTGTTATTTAAAATAAAGCATTTTGATCCAAATACATAAAAACAAGAAAAATTGGGTTTATGTTCAAACCAAAGCTCATATGGGGTTTTAAGTAAAATTAGTTTAAGAAAAACTCAGTTTGAAACATAACAAGAAGTATTTATGGCTTTCACCAAAAAATATTAAGGCAAATTATACTTATTTAGCATATTTCTTTTCATTTTTTAAAGTGAACAATCTTTTTCTCTCAACAACTCCATTTTGTTGTGGAGTTTTAAGAGTATAAAATTCATGCTAAAAACCATTTTCTACATAAAAATCTTCGAATGCAAGATTTCCAAATTCTCCTTCATGATCACTTCTAATTTTAGAAATCAAGCAAACTTTTTTTTCATTTTGAACTCTTTTGCAAATTTTGAAAAAGCTCGAAATGACTCATCTTTGTGTGCAAGAAATAAAATCCAAGTAAATCTAATATAATCACCCATTATAACAAATCATCAAAACACAAAAACGTGTTAAATCGGGTTAAAAACTCAAAAACCAGTAAAATCGGTTAAACCCGGTCAAACTCATGTAAAATCGGTCTGACTCAGTAAAATCGCTCAAACCGGACCGATTTCACGATTTTACAATAAAATTAAAATAGTTACACTCCCCTTTCCCCATGAGTCCCCACTCCCCCGCCCGACACTCCACACTTCCCCTTTCCCCTTTCCCCAAATCGCCAATCAAATTAAGAAATCAACTTCCATGTAATCCTCTACAACTTGCCACATACATTCTTGTATCTTAAAGCAATCTATGATTTGCCTTGCAGTCCTTTATTCCCTCTAAAGTACGATTATTATGTTTTTCTCTTTGCTCGTTTTAGAATGAGAAAAGTGTTTAGCCTTCTTTCGTTGCTAGCTGACTTTGATGTCTTGGTTTTTGCTGGTTATGTTTGAAATAGACAAAACTTGTAAGCCATTTTTCTTGTCGCAAAGTAATGCTTTTGTTCTCTTCTTTTGATGTTTTTAGAAGGATTTCAAAACAGCTTGTGTTTGTTTCATTTTAGAGTTGGAAATCGATTGTACAAAGAATTGGTTTGGTAAACTTCAATACTCTCAATCGGCCTTATTTTTTTAGTCTTAGTTGTGCTATTTGACTGCATTTAATATTTCTATTTGATGGTTGCAACTTGTGTTGCTTTTTATCTTATATGTGATGATGATGATGATCATTATCATCATATTGTGTTTTATTGAGGTTTTAAATGGTCAATTCTTCAGGTGTTGGGTTTGGTTCTGGTATTCTTGGTTTACAGTTTGGCATTGGATTGGGTGCTGGATGTGGGATTGGTTATGGATTTGGCTATGGTGTGGGGAGGGGTGTAGCTCATGATGAGAAACGGAGATACTCTAATGCTGGCACACATTTTCGTGGTCTTGTAAATCTTCCAACTTAGTAAGTATATAATCATGTTTCTCTCTATTTAGCTTTTTCAACTACACTGAACGTGCTTAGATGGATCGTGTTTTATCTTGATGTGTTAAGCAGAACATTCACTAACCTGCTGCGGCGGTATAAGTAGAAAGCACTTTGAGAACTTGTCAATTTCTTTTGCTTTAGTTTTTCTGTGAGCCTTTCTACTCTAGCAAGGGGGCCTTGTTCAGACAACCAATTAAGCTTACATTTACTGAAATTAATCATCAAGAATGGATAGTAGGCTATTTTTGTTGATTTTCCATTGTGATTGATTATTTTCATTGATTATGGGATGTAGCCAAAACACGTTTTTGATAATCTTGGATGCAACTATTGAATTGTTATTGGCTGATTGATCAATAATCATGCCAAAGATTCTTAAGACACAGTCCATGTTTCTTCAACTTATATTGGTGTTCGTCATCTTCTCAGGCTTTCTCGAGAATGGAAATGTTGGGATAACGAGCGCTTCATTCGGTTAGAATGGCAATCTATTGACATCCCTCTTGATAATGAAGTATTTGTAGTCCCAAAGGGTCATAATGCACCACAACAAGTAAGCAATTGAATATCTTGTGCTAAAAAGATCTGTGGTGAGATTGCATATGGGCATATAGATCTACTTGATAATTTTGTTTGTTCTGCCTAACTTTAATGCTCATGGAATTATCATGCAATTATGTGAAGATGGAAAGGGAAAGAAATGATGTTTTGGTGCATGTGTTGTTTGTTTTAAATTTGTTAATTGTTAGTTGATGAAAAGTTACTTAAATTATGTATGAATTTTATTTAAACCATGTATTTTAAGATGCTTGAACTATGTATAAATTTTTATTTGAAGCATGAATTTTTTTTTTTAATGTATTTTAAAATTCCTTACAATTTTACGATCTATTTTTACGATCCGAGTTTATTTTTCATTTTCCGTGCCGTGTCAAAAATGTGTTTTTAACAACATTGGTTCCAATGATCTATTTGACTGACGTGTTGTTGATATATGGTTTTTTATATATAAAAAAAATGGACATCAACGATGCACATGCACCTAGAAATGCCCTTATCATGCCCAGGCTCGGTTCAAGCTTAGGTTACTTTTTATTTTTTAATGATTTACTTCGTTTAAATTCTATTCTTTACTTATTTATTTATATTTTAAATACAATAATATATTTTTTTGTGTATTTTTATGAATTCTTCATGTCATTTTATTTAATATTTTATGTATGATGTTTTTAATTGTTAAATTGTAGACTTAAAATTATATTAAACTAGTTGATATGTTAACATAACTTTTATATTATTAATTTATTGCTAAAATATCTAAATAAATATAATTGAATTAAGAAAAAAACATTGTGGAAAAAATTACTAGTATGAAATGTAAAATTTAAGAAATTAAATATAATTTTTCACTAAAAAAAAAGATCAGTAAGTAATTTTATATCATCTTGAAAAAAAAATATCACAAAAACATATTTTAAACATAACTTGGACAGGTCTATAAGTTGCAAAGGTAAAACAGTTTTTTGTAGCATTTTATTCTGTAATTCCTCCACGATCAAACACAGATGAAAAGAAAATCTTATTTTACACAGACCAAATCATAAATAAATCAATCTTCTCATCTGCTTTCCATCTCCTACTCTTTCGATCTTCACAATCTGCCCTTAACGTTACGTTTCCCTACCAAACACCACCTAATAAACGTCCGAGCGGTCGTCTTCCACCAATCGCTTACAAAATGTTGGGAGTTGGGAACAGGTGCACACGCGCCTATACGGCGAGTGGAGAAAGGCTTCTGTAATGAAAATATCTAGCCATAAGGGACCATGACGTGTCGCATAAGATGATAAAAGCGGAGCAAAGGTGGGTCTCATCTCGTGACCCAAGAAATATCACAGCCATTAGGATTTCTGCCCTCCCACCAAAGCTCATGTTACAGTACATGCGTCCATTTATATATTAACGGTGGTGTCTCCCCACTTGGAGAAAAAAGGCCAATGCCATCTCCATCACAATAGTTCTTGCCATCTTGGCATCTCATCCTCTCAATCTTTGAGAAGAAAGAAAGAAGAAGAAGGAGAAGAAGAGAGAATTACAGAGGAAAGGAGAATTTCATTCCACGGTGCTTTGTTAATTTTATATGATGGAGGCTAATAACAACAATAACATCGTAGCACCCTTTGTTTTGAAGATTTATCAGATGGTCAGTGATCCAACAACGGATTCTCTCATTTCCTGGGGCAGAGCAAACAACAGTTTCATCGTCATCGACCCTTTAGATTTCTCTCAGAGGATTTTGCCTGTTTACTTCAAACACAACAACTTCTCTAGCTTTGTTCGACAGTTGAACACCTATGTGAGTAGTAATTGTAACCAAATCTTGCTGTGTAATGTATTTATATGTGTAGAGCAGTGCTGTTATTGATCGATCAATTAATGTTACATTTCTTTGTTTCATGATTGCCAGGGTTTTAGAAAAGTCGATCCAGATAGATGGGAATTTGCAAACGAATGGTTTCTTAGAGGGCAAAAGCAATTGCTGAAGAATATAGTTCGCAGGAAGCATAGTTCTAATAATAAAGGGTCATCATATATGCAAGTAAATATAAAAGGTGAAGAGTTCGATGATGAAGATATAATTATGGAGATAGCAAGGTTAAAGCAAGAACAGAAGGCCTTAGAGCAAGAACTTGAAGGCATGAACAAGCGTTTAGAGGCGACGGAAAGACGTCCACAACAAATGATGGCTTTTATCTATAAAGTTGTTGAAGACCCGGATCTCCTTCCTCGTATGATTCTTGAAAAGGAACGTACAAGGCAGATAAAAGACAAGAAACAACGTTTGATGATATCTTCTTCGGCGACATCACCTTCTGGCATGGCAATTTCAAGTACTTCAACAATAATAAAGTCTGAAGTGGTTCATGAAGAGGGTTCTATAGGGGTAATATCTTCACCAGAAACTGTTTTTAATGTAGATAAATTTTGTCAATCTTCACCCTCACCTGATGAGTCGGATATTAACGCTATAGGATGGTTAGATCAAGTAAACTATGGTCTTGCCGTGGCAGGACCTAGTCCATTTACAACAGGCTCAATGGGTGCAGGGATTGGGGCAACGGTGGCAGTGTTGCCGCAAGGGAATAGTACTGTGATAGGATATGGTGGTGATTGGGGTGACCACATGAACTATTTTGGAGAAATGGCGGCGGGAGTGGAGGATAGGCCACGACCGTCTTATCCATTTTCACTTTTGGGAGGTGGCTTTTAGCTGCTATTCACAAGATTTATGTTGGATTCTATCTTTTATATTAATTTTGCGTTTTGGGTATATTGCTGCTTTCCTTCTTTTTTTATTTTTTTGGATGAAAAAGACAGTTATTTAATTTTGCTATTATCCATTGCTAATCTAAATCAGGACATAAAATTATTTGTTTTGGTATATAATTACTCAAGGAAGAATATTAGTAAAACTTTTGTGAGATACAAATCTATACATTAAAATGTTGAGAAGGTTTGTTAGTTATTCATTCAAAGAATATACATATATGAAATGCTAGTAAGAAAAAGGTTTTTTTCAAAAAAAAAAAATAGAAAAGTAAATGAAGAATATTGATCGAATAGCATCGTTTGAAAAAAATTATTAAATAGCATAGTTTGTAATTGAAATTTTGATTAGGATGTATCATAAAATAAGATATCTATGAGGCAGATCAAATAACACAAAGAAAAGTCATAAACAGTAATCCAAGTATGTTACATTTATTACTAAAAATAAATGAATTATTTGCTACATATGGGCAGCAAATGTGGCTCACTAGAGTCACTAGCGGTAATTCAAATATGTCACACTTATTGTTAAAAACAAATGAATCATCTTCCACATTTGAACAGCAAATATGGCCCACTTGAGTTATGTTGATGGTCTTCTTTTGTGTTGTTAGATTCATTTTTTTTTTTTATGGTACTAGTGATGTCATAATTAAAGTTTCAGTATGTCTCAAGGATTTTTTTCTTTTTTCTTTTTTTTTTTGTTCTCTTTCCTGCTCATTTAATATTTTTATTAGATGTCACTATTCTGAATAGTGATAAGCTATAAATATGGTGTTTTCTAATCATAACATATATAAACTATATTATTTCATTATTTTTTTCATCTATATTATTTTGCAAATATTTTAAAAAATATATTCTAATAATAAAAAATAGCCGTAAGAAAATCGATCTCTTTAATGGAAAGAAAAGTTATCTATATACATAAAGCCTGGACAACAAGAAGATAGTATCTTGTATGTTTCCTTAAAAGTGTTTTTTTGAAAAGTATTTCCTTGATTCTTTTTTGTTTGACTATATTGTAGGAAATTAATCAATAAAACTCACTTTTTTATTAAAGAAAAACATAAATTTTAGAAGTATTTTTTTTATTTAAAAGAGCATAAAACATTTTCCATAAAGGACCCAAAAAATAAAACGGTGCAATACTTTATTATTTATATATAAACAATAATATATTAATAATATATTTTAAAATATAATATTATTAGAAAATAATAAATTACTAATATATTTATATAGGAAATAATATATTAGGATCTATTAATATGCAATATAAAAACATATTAATTTGATATATTAGTGCATATAATATTTTAATTTAGATAATATTGCTACAAAATACATTCGAATACAAAACATGTTTTATTATACAATAACAATACATTTTAAATCATATAAATTGTGTTATAAAATTAGGATACCATAGGAAAAAAAAATATTTTCAATATTCTTAAAACACCAAATAATATTTGAAAAAAATAAAACTTCTACTATTATAAAAAGATTTAATAACTCAAAATATAATATTTTTCAACTTATTTTTCTTTGATATGTCCAAAAATCAAAAAATAATTTCCAACTAATTTTTCATTAAACATTGAAGAGTATTTTCTCGAAAATCATTTTTCACGATCATGACAAATTAACATAAAAAATACTTTTCAAAAATTTACTTTCCATTTAGGGTATGTTTGTTTCCCGGAAAGTCATTTCTGAGAAATCACTTTCCAAACTTTCATGTGTTTGTTTGCCACTAGGAAAGTTGGTCAACGGAAAATATTTTCTGATCAACAGAAAATATTTTCCGATCAACGAGAAACTTTCCGGTCAAAGAAAAATTTGGTTTGGTTTCCAGGAAAGTGTTTTTCTTTTATTTTAGGCGGAAAACACTTTCTGGAAGTTGTGAAAAAATTAAAAATATCATATTATTTGTTGATTATATCAAATTTGATTCTCAAACTTTTGATTGCTATATATATTTTGTTTTGGATTATTTTTTTTCAATTTCATCCCTTAGAATTTAATTTTTATAGTAACTTTGGTCCTTATTTTTATAATTATTATTTGCTTTTCCCTTATCATTTTTTAATTGAAATTTTTTATCTATCAAATTTAGTCCTCATTCTTCTTATTGTTACTTATTTTATTTGAAATAATTTATGAAATAGTAATTATTATTATTTTAATTTCTTCATCTTTCAATTTTTTTTATTTTTTAGATTTGATCTCTATTATTTTGATTATTATTTATTTTATTTGAGATAATTTATGAAATTATATTTTTTTTTCAATTTCATTCTCATTCAACTTTTTAATTTGTAAGATTTGTTCCTCATTATTTTAATAAACTTGAAAAAAATAAGACATTAATAAGTTATTTTTCAGCTTATTTTCCATAACATAACCAAACACTGGAAAGTGTTTTCCAACTTATTTTTCATTACACTATTAAATATTGAAAAATAATTCACTTTTCTGAAATTTACTTTATAAAAGAAACTACTTTCCAGCAAACAAACGAGGGTTTAAACTACTTTTCTAAAGAAAAAAAAATTCAGCACATAAACAAGGTGTAAGTGACTTAAACCAATATGAATATTTTTCCTTGTTTTTACTCAGCTTTTCAATTTTGATTTACAATTTCACTTATAAATAGTTTTACTCACATTATGAAACCATCAGTTTTTTTTCTTGCTTAAGAGCTGGGTTTGAGGTATTCTAACTTTGGATCAAACATAGATGAGCAATTAAAAGTAATTTCTTAATTTAATTCGCAGAATTGCACATACAAATATATATTGTATTTGAGTCTTTTGGTAATATTCATGGTTAGTAAATTTATTTGACACTATTACACAGGGTCAGAAATCAATTTTGGCTTACACTTTGTTCCTCTAGATTAACAAAATTAATTAACTAGTTTTAAAAACTATATATTTAATCTCTGTATCTTAAAATACATTTATAACTTGGTCCATCCCTCAATTTTATATTTATTTTCAATTTATTTTTCTCTTATTTTATAAAAATAGAAA